>OX941088.1:69994126-71244126 GCA_954870635.1 Arctium minus | reverse complement strand
AGTTTGTAAATGGGAGTCAAGCCCATTAAGCTTAAAGCCCATATGGCCTAGGTATTTAATGTTTTGTTTAATTAGGTTTTAGGTTAATCCTCATATTACAATAATTATCATATTAGTGAGGTAGTCGTTTCTCTCTGTAATCCTACATTCAAGGTATCAAGAACACACAAGGTTTTCATTGGTTATTCAAGGGATTGGTATGTTATTCCAATCTTTATATCTCTTGATCTATATTGTGTTTGTGTGTTAATCTATAAACTAGAATATTGGGCTAACAATACTTAACAGCAAGTAGATCGGACATCATGTTTCCCACATGTCTTTGTGCAAGGTTTCAAGAAAATCCAAAGGAATCACACATCTATGCTGTAAAAAGGATCTTTAGATACCTTAAGGGAACCAAAAATCTTTGCCTCTGGTATCCATAGAACTCTGGCTTTGATCTAATGGCTTACACATATTCGGACTATGTAGGATGCAAATTAGACCGAAAAAGCACTTCTGGAAGCTATCAATTTCTAGGAGGAAAACTTGTGAGTTGGACTTCAAAGAAGCAGAATTATGTGTCCAAATGTACGGCAGAAGCTGGATATGTTGCTGCTACTAGTTGTTGTTCACAAGTTCAATGGATGAGAACACTACTCAAAGACTATGGTCTAGATATCGAGAAGATTCCCATCCCCTATGACTCAAAGATTGCCATTGCGTTCTCTTCGAACCCAGTACAACACTCCAAGACTAAACATGTTGATATCAGATATCACTTTTTTGAAGCATCATGTGGAACAAGGTACAATTGAAATCTTGTTTATGACAACATACTATCAACTTATTGACTTGTTCACTAAAGCATTAGACAAGAAGAGATTCTCATTCTTATTTGGCAATTTGGGTATATTAAACCTGAGTTGATCCACAGAACCTCTGCACCCTGGTGTAGAGATTTTGGTGTATATAATGTTACTTAGCCTGTAAAGTTTCATTTCTACATGTATAGATTTCCTTTTGTATGTACAGTATTTCCTTCCATTATCATTATTCATCATGACTTAGTGGTTCTTTGATCTATGTCTTGTGCATTACTTATCATATTTGATCCAAGCATAGTTCAAGGGGAGCAGAAGGGGATCTTGATTCAAGGTGGAGTAGAAGGAGATCCTGAGTCAAGGGGGAGCCAAAAGAACCACTTTATCGAGAAGGTTGCAGTAGAAGGTAAGTTCTTCGCACAAACCTAGTGTCAGAAACACTTTTCTCGGACACAAACTTTCATATGTGTCCAAATTTACCCCTGGAAACAAGTCAAAACTTTTGTTGATCAAAATCTATTATGGCCTTTCCTTAATAAGAAATTGTCAATCATAGAGCCTTTGCGACCTCTCACATAACCTCTACGGGATGTAATAGATTCTCTACGCCTAAAGAGATCCTCTTTGATCATATCATTGATTTTCAAACCTTTTTTGGTAGGGAAAAGTCGTTATTCTGTGGAAGTTCAATGCGAAAACCCCATTCCTCAGAGTCTCTCTTAATCACATAGCCTCTGTAACTTTCAACACTTATGAATTTTTTCAATGATTTCTAAGGTTCGGGTTCTTTTGATAGTCACAACCATCTGGCTTTAGCAAAGGCCACGCGTGTGAGAATAGTGGGAGGACGTACTTGATCGTGCATCGCCTTTAGTGACATGGCTACACTTAATTGGAGGGTGATCTGTACCATCGTTTTTGAAACGTTTCTCTAAAATGGCTTTGTACTGATTACGGATTCCAAATTTTATATTTTACCGCTCACTTCTTTTACCATCTCTTTTCTACTTCCTTTCTGAAATGGCTTCCAAATCTGTCTTTGGCGAGAACTTCGACTACTCTGCACCACGAAGCAATGACCACAACTGTGACAGTATTGACCAAGAACCCATTACAAGAAGACTGGTATCCTTTGCTAACCATGAATATCACTTGAACTCACTTCCCCTGAAACCAAATAATCATTATGTGGTCTTGAATACCAAAGCTTTTTCCAAAGAATATGAACCAATGATCATATTGCTACAAAACCATTTCATTTCCAAAGGCTTGACTATGACTAGGACTGATATACCTGAAACCTACATTCAACAGTTTTGGCAAAGTTGTAGATATGAAAGACATGAAAAGTTTGCTCATCCATCATAGGATATGCAACTGGTCCTTCGACTAACAAGTTTGGCTCATTTCCACCATTTTCCAACTCCCAACTAAGACTCAACTGAACTTGGCTCGATATTCTGAAGAACCCTCTGATAAAGAGTTGGTGGAGTTTCTACTATTTATTGGCTATGGAAAGCCAATCACTAATAGGACCGATTTCAGAAGACAATTCCTCCCACCCCTCTGGAATGTCTTGTTTTCCATCCTCAACAGAACCCTAACTAGAAAAATTGGGAGCCCTGACCAAACGAGCCATAATATTTTGGCAATAATGTATGGCATCTACTTTGACTTGCCTCTGAACTATGCCCAATTGATCTTGAGGTAAATGATAGGAGCTATGGTGAAGAAGTGTGATGACCAATCCAGAGGCAAGGTTCTGCCATCACTTATCTTCCATTGTTTCATAGTTGTGCTTCTTGGGGAGGCAATGATTGGCGAAGACAAGCCCCCGCATAAGAGAAAATGATCAAATTTCATGCCATGACACCCACAAACCTACGATAATACCCTCTGGATACCCCAATGCCAGACCCATCCTTGCCAATTTACTTTCTTACATGGGTAGAGAAGCTAGGAGCGAATACGAATGTGGAAGCAGGACTCCAGAACCGAGTCCTGTAAACCTTCCACGCATAGGAGCCTATCCAGGTGAGGAAGTGATTTTCTTTAGGATAGAGGGAGTACAAGGTGAGTGACAGAGGGAAGAGAGAATAGAAGTCGAGGTAAGAAAAGAGAGTGGGGAGGGGAGTGAGAACAGAGAAAGGAAGAAAAAGAAAAAGAAACCAAGAGAACGGAAGAAGAAGAGGTCCTAATACCTTCAGAGATCCAAACGAAAAAGGTTATAGAGCCTCAAAAGAAGAAGAAGAAGAGACTGAGAAAAGGGTCGAAGTAGAAGAAGCCCAAGTTCAATAGGACTCTGTACCTACTCCAAAGGTACAAGCCACTACATATGATAGGGAACCTGCAGAGGAGGAAGAATTGTGTCTGCAGAGGAGGAGGAAAAGATTAGGAAGGTAGTCATCGAAGAGCCTTAGAACACCGAGGTCGAGGCAAGGACCGAGGACACAAGGCCTCAGAGCCAATTAGCTCTAGCAGTACAAATTACTAAGGACACCGTGGATAGACTAAGTCCACCGGCCATAGAGGACATACCTCATAATCCTCTGCCAGAAGCTTTGGCTCAATTTGCCATGTTTGATGACATTCGAACACCTCCAGAGTCCTCTCCACCAAGGGTTAAACCCACAGAAGTAGAAGTACTGGTGGTAGAGGAGGTCTATGAAGAGAAAGAGGGTGAAAATGAGGAGTCAGAGAATGAGGGCGAAAAAGATGTCCTAAATGGCACACCATCCAACCCACCCCCCTGTGCTACCCACACGTCTGTCTCTGCCACTCTAGTGTAGAAAGACATTGAAAAAGGAGTGCACACTCCGATCCAAACCCCATCCAGCCGGACAGAGGAGCATTTTTCTTCCTCTGCTCCACTTATAAACGGGGAACCCCAAACTACCACATCCTCTCAAAAGGATGTTGGTGTAGATAAAAGTGATCATTCACCTCAGAGCACGATACCAACTAACATAAAGGCATATATTGCCTCTTTCACACATGAGAGACAAATCCATAGTTGTTCAAGGAAACTGGTAAGCATGTACAAAGACAATGAGGACCTAGAGCATCCTCATAGTCCTCTCATCGTCGATCGAGTGGAAGGTTCTGAATCTCCACTTGATAAAGACGTTGCCAGAACTTCTATAGATGAATCTTCTTCTGAAGACCAACAAGCATCAGTAGGAAATATTAAGGAGTCTAAACCCAAAACAAGCTCCCTAAGTTCCAAAAGATCTTTGGTTCAATCTGGACCATGTGTTGGTCCAGAGGTTGACCCCTCTTCACCCATCACAAGGGTTGAATTCAAGGGCTTTACTGATGTGGTGTATACCAATTTGGGCGAGTTGAAAAGAATAGCACCAAATGTTACTCTGCATAGCCAGATCAAGAAGACTGAAAAAGTCTCAGAGGCAGTCAATTCAATAAAATCCACCTCTGAGACCAACTCCAAGGAAGTCTAGAAATTGATCGACACCTCTGCCAATGTCGTCACCAAAAAAGATTTCAATAAACTGGCAGAGGTGGTGAAGGCCAACATAGAGGCTCTGAAGTGTCTAGCAGATATATCACACAGAAGAACCACGCTCTAGAAGCCCCTGTCAGTACTTCAGACTCTAAGAGCCAAAATCAAGGACATGGTTCGTAGTGCTATGGTCCCAACAACATACTCTGCCCAACCACAAACATAAATGGGCTTCTTTTCACATCTAGCAACTAAGGCAGAACTTCATTAGATGGGAGAGGCTCTGCTAAACAAAGTCAACAAAATCGGAGACGACTTCACTACAAAGGCGAATACGGTTGCAGAGTCCGTAAAAAAGAACATAGCCCTGATGAAATGCATTACGGACTATGAAGTCAACAAAGCAACCATGGCGTCAGGGGACATAGTGTCCATAATCGAGATTTCTGTGAGAACTAATCTTAAACCTGTCGATCACAAGAAGAATAGAAAGGAACCCTCCTCCTGCCAAGCAGAAAAAGATATAAAGAGGAGGAATCATGATGACCAAGGCCAGATGAGTCTGGTCCTTCTGCTCATCATGAGGGGGAGACTCTGCCAGCACCCAATGCAAAACCCTTATCCGCAACTTCTCTAAATTGAGTACCAATGAGCTCAGAGGCAAACCGTCCGAAGAAAACCTCAAAAACAGCCACCTCTGCAGCTCATACTCTCTCAAAAATCCAAGTACCAAAACCTACAGAGGCCACCAAGTCAAAACCTCTGTTGAAGATAAAGGAAAAAGAATTGCTATAGAAGTTCAAAATCCAAAGCCCAAATCCCAACCTAACACAGTGAAGCTTATGAAGACTTCCTTGACTCTTTCATTATGCCCAATCCAGAAGAAGAAGAGTGGGCTTTCAGTCTAGAACCTCTATCAACTCTGCCATCCTTAGACCCGTCTGAAAAACCTTTCCAGGATAGTGTTGCCCAAATCATTCAAGGAATGGATGCTATGTGAAAACCAATTCCACACTCTCTGCCAACGAAGAACATAGAAGAGGTTGTCTACAAGTACCTCTACAGTCGGGGAATCAATGATCCAATGCCAGAGCCTACACTTAGTCAAGACATCATCTCAAAGGCAACTAGAAAGTTTTACAAAGAAAATACACAAAAGAAGGAGAAGGTCTTCTCTATATCCAACATCACAGAGGTTCTAGGGATAAAGCTTTTGCACACTCAGTGCAAGAACTTCTGTTATAACCAATACTTTGTTCGAAGGGAAGAAGGGAGAGAGAGATGAAGTTCACAGATGCAGACCTCAGAAACCTCCATCCCTACGACCTTTTAAAACTTTACACTTGGACAGAAGAGAGATTTGGTTGGAGGCAGTAGAACCAGAAGGCACACATAACTATTAGAAAATTCATGCGGGGAAAGATACTATACTACAGCCTAGTCGACTTTCAAGTCACTCTGGACTTAGGCTTGAAGAAAATCAACATAACAGCCCCCAATGTCAAATTCCTATCCTCTGCCAACATTCCACCAAACTCTATCATAACCCACCCAAGATATGGCTACGTGTACCTAGATTCCCTAGGCAAAAAGAAGATATTTAAAGGACACGAAAGCCAGAAGTATTCCACTCAATATCTGCTATTCCTCAAGCACGAACATCTTAGCTACAAAGGCACATAACTTGTCAACACTGAAGCCGCAGATCAACTGCTCGAAAACATTGATGCGACTCTCAGGTTCAAGGACATGTGCACTTTCTTCTACAAAGAGTTGAAGAGAGAAGGATGGTTTGGGAAGAGGTTCAATGATTTTTCAGACGCCAAAATATAGGATATGATGAATTGTAATCTTTTATTTTTACTTATGTAGTTTTCTTTCAGTTTATCTTCTATAAATGCCTTCTGGCATCAACTTCATATGAATGAACTTTGTCTTCAAAGGAAGGAGTACATGATTTTTCATAGAATCGTCTACTTGATCTTCAATAGAGTGTTATTCGAGTATTTGTGACTTTGAGTGGGCTTGAAAATCTTCTTTCATCCATCATCGTCTATGTAGATAAATCCGAATTCAGGCTCTGTGATTAATGAGTTTGATGGTATTTCATTGATTCCAGGGAGTTTGTCATCTGGTTTAGTGATCGATAGCTTTTCAACCCTGAGTTGCAGAGCCACCTCGAACTCCATTTTGCTATGATATCTGACATGTTTGTGCATGACCTCCTTGATCCTGCCATTTGCAATCATGTACTCCTTTATCTTTTCCAATCGTTGCTTTGTAAATGCATTCAGTTGTGGAAGATCATATGCGCAAAGGTTCTTCAAATATGCATCTGTGAAGGTATATTACAGCCCATATTTTCTCTCAACCAACTATTTAGCATACATTATGGTTTTGTTTGTGAAGGAGTGCAGAGTGATTTTCATTACGCATTTGATGTCTTCTATAGAGAATACCTTGGATCTGTCTTGAGTTGTTTCCTCGAACCTTCTTTTGACATCTTCTCTTATCAGAGGATGCATGTTTGGTGAAATGAATACAACCTCTAGTTCTGCGCTGTAGAGGTAAATGTGAATTTTTCATCAAATTTCAGTTCTTTCGGTAGTGGCCTTGGGATTGGAATCCTTATAGCGTCCATTGATTGAACGATTTGTTTCACTCTATCCTCCTTGACTTTTTGTTCAGAGGTACCAGCTACAGAGAGTGTCTTTCGTTCTTTTGGCGCAGAAGGTATCTTTGATGTGCTCTGTGAATGGATCACTGTGGCTTCTTCTGTGGCATTTACTTGATCAATGATTGATAATGTACCTTAGTAATGGATACAGTGGGCATTAGTTCAAGACTTGAAGGTTCAACAAATTTGGAAAGTCCTTCAGCTATCTCTTTAGAGCCAACATTGACCCTTGCCTTCTGTGGTTCTGCAGAGATGATTGATTGAGATATGGCAATTGTTGTTGCTTCAACTTCCTTGTTCATTGCCTTAGAGGAACAAGACTTGTATCTTTGAGTTTTGTGTGCCTCTGAGGTTTTCTTCTGTAGAGGTACGGCCTGAAAAGGACTGACAGCTATTGGCGCAGAGATTGTGGTTGTCATAGCCTTCTCCCCCTTATGATGGTCAGGACCAGAGGCATCAGGGTCCTGATAATCATGCTTGGCCCTCTTCTGCTTTGCCTCTGCTTGGCAACAACCAGGTTCCTTCTTTCTCTTTCGCTTGCAGAGATTGGTCTCTGTATTACGAGTAATCTTTGTCATCACGTCTTCTGCGGCTAAGGAGAGCTTGTTGACCTCATAGTCGAATTTGAACTTTAATGTGGCCACAGTATTCTTCAGCTCTTTAGCAATGGATTTGCCTTCTTTTGAAATGTCAGATTCAAGCAGATTTAATTCCTGTAGAAGCATTCGACCCATAGCCTGAAAATCTTCCTTTGTTGTCAGGTCCTTGATATTTGTTGCAGAGGGGGGTGGTTGTGGTGCAGAAGATGAGGTTGGAGCTTGAATTGGGACCTTGACACTGCGAGTCATGTTCTTAATCTCCTCTTTTAGCTTTGATAGATCGTCCACCCCAGAGGCTGTAACTTCTGTGGCAAACTTGCCCATTTCTTCCATCGCAATGTGACCAAGATTTTTTATGGCGTCAGTCTGGATGTTTATGGAAGTGGCACATGCTTTTAAGTCATCCTTCATTGCGATTGATATTGAGGCATCTAATAGCTTCTTGATGTCGGCAGTGTGTTATTCTGAAATGCGTTAAAGTGCTTGTAGAGCTTCTATGTTATCTCGGAGAGCCTCTGCGACATCATTTAGATTTTGTTGGTGGGGAACAGCAGGGATAAAGCTTTTCAACTCATCGAGTTTTTGGATCATAGAGTCAGCAAAGGCTTTAAACACATCCTTTGTAACATAAGTGTCATGGGTAACCTCAGGACCAACACATGGTTTATATTGAGCCAAGGAGATTTTGGTACCTTCAGAGCCTGTGGAGATGTTGAGCTCTGCAGGAATTCCATTCAATCCTTGACGTTCCCTAGAGGATTCGTCTATGAAGGTTCTGTCTATAAGTCTCTTGGGGGAGGATTCAGAATCTCTCCCAAGATCCTTAAGGATTGAGCTCTGTGGATGTTCTAGAGCCACAGAGTTGTTGTGTATGCTTACAACCATCTCTGAAATGGTTTTGGATTTGCTCTCAGGTGGATCAGAGGCAACAAATGCCTCTGCGGGGATGAGTAGCGTGTCCTGGGGCAACTGGACACTTATTTCTACACTATCACCCTTTTGGGAGGATGAAGTGGATTTGGCTTCCCCGACTATTAATGGCACAGAGGATGAAGGAATATCCTCTGTCCGGCTAGGCTGGTTCAGGATCGGATTGTGTTGTCCTTGTTCAATACCCCTCTGCACTAGAACTACAGGGGTAGAGATGTGGCTTTCACTGGGAGGTGGGATAGGTGGTGTGCCAAAGGTATCTTTTTCTCCTTTCTCCTCCATCGATTTTTCTTTTTCCCTCTCCTCTTTGTCTTCATCAGAACTGGGAACGTCTGTGACATCTTCCATGTCCATCTCGACAGTCTCACCAAGGTCCATAGACTATAGCTTGGCTACTTCTTTGGCTATCTCTGTGGCCATCTTCAGAGGACTTTTTGGTCTTTCAGTATGGCTGTCAGAGATTAGGGCCTTTCTCCTTCTCCTCTGCAGAGGTTCCTCTTCTACCTCTGCAGGTTCTTCCCTTAGCTCCTCTTCAAGAGCTTTGATCAAGTCTTCTTGTTGTTATGTTTTAGTCAACTTGACCATTCTTCTTTTCGTGACCTACTTTGGGGGTTCTGCAGTGGTGGCCTCTATAGCCTTTTCTTTCTTCTTTTTCTCTTTTAGAGGTTTGGTTACCTCTGTCGCCTTGACCACTGCTCTCTCTAAGATTTCCTTGCCTTTGTCCTTCTTGGACTTCTTCGTCTTGGGCTTGGAAGGCTCTCCCATTTCTACCAGCTTTGGGGTCTCTTCTACTTCGACCCTCTTTTAGGGTTTTGTTTTGTTTTTCTTATTTACACTCCCCTCCCCACTCTTAGACTCTCTTCTCTCATTGTTCACATGTGCCTCTACGGCTACATTCTCCTCATCTCCCTCAACTCTCTCTTCCCTAAGATAAATGGCAATCTCACCAACCTGGAATCCTACACGTGGGGGGGTTGCAGGATTCGGTGTAGGAGTCCTGTGCCCACAAATGTATGTCCTAATTCCTTCTTCACTACCCAAATAAGAAAGGGTGTCAGCTGACAGAGGCCTTGCCGCTGGGTACCCGGTCTTCAGAGTGGTTGGCCTGTGGGACTTCATGTCATATACCTTAATGAGTTCACCCTTTGCAGGAAGTTTCCCTTCCCCAATCAGGTTATCTCCCAGAAGAACCGTGAAGAACCTGTTAAACACCATATTTTTGGGCTTTGTCCCTCGTGCTTGGTCCTCTTGCTTTGCAATCACCACATTCCTAATCTCTCTAAAGATAATCTCAACATAGTCTAATGGAAGGTCATAATACATACCATACATAATAGCAAGTATGGTATGACTTGATTGGTCTGGTCTCCCAACTTTACAGGTCAAGGTTCTGTTCAAGATTGAGAAGACGACATTCCACAGAGGTGGAAGGTTATGGCGTCTGAATTCGGTCCTCTTTGCAATTGGTGTTGCATAGCCTATGAACCTAAGGAATTCCAGAATCTAAGAGTCTGTTGGTTCCTCTGAGAACTTCACTAGGTTTAGTTGGTCCTTGGTTGGGAGTCCAAAAGCTTTTGAGACCCTTCTTCGATTGATGCCTAAGTCCAAAATCTTGGCAGTTGAGGGATGGGTTGCATATCCCATGACACAATATCCATATGTGTCTAGTTTTTCATGTCTAGCAATTAACCAGAATAGTTGACTGTAAGATTCAGGGATATCTGTTCTTTTTAGGGTTAGGTCTTTTGAAAGAATGTGGTTCTTCAGGATTCTGATTAGCGGTTCAGCTTCAGCAGGAAAACCTTTTGGGTCCAAAACCGCATAGTGGTTGTTTGGTTTCAGGTTCATTGATTTCAGATGGTAGTCATGGTGTGTGAAGGAAAGCATTCTGCTCGTGAGGGGTTGTTCTTGGCCAATAGATTGGCAATCGTCCTTTTGAGGAAAGGAGTACAAGGATTGGTTCGAAGCATTCGAACCTTCAGAGTTCTTGGGTGAAGCAGAGTGTAAAGCCATTTGAGAAATTAAAGGAGTAGAAGAGAAGATTCTTGCTTTTGAGTTCTTGAGAGCGAAATTGAAGGTAAAAAATGGGTGAAATGAAAGAGGAGGGTATTTATACTAAACGGGGGGTGAAAAATTATAGGTGGTTGATAGGGTAATTTTATTTACCCTATTTTTAACTCACTTTTAATAATTTTGAGCAATTTTTATTTTCCCATTGAGTCCTTTTTTATGTATTTTAGCATGTTGGGAATTAAAGAATTGATTAAGTATGATTAATGTTGCTAGCACAACTGATTACTACTGCTAGTAGATTTAATACTGCTTGACAAGTTAGTACTGCTACTTCAATAGTTAGTACTGCTTGGAGAGTTAGTACTGCTAGTAGTTAGTAATGCTAAGGAATTAATACTGCTGAGCACAGTTACTACTGCTGAAGAAGATTAATACTGCTCAGAGTGTTAATACTGCTACAACTTAATGCTGCTTAAGAGATAATCAAGATACGTGCAGATCAAGACTTAAGATAATCATGGAAGGTTTGGAGATAACTTTGGAATATTATACTGAAGATCTTTTATATTTTGTAATTATCTTTTATCTTTAGTATATGTATAGACTTAGTCAGAATAGTTTAGAATTAATTTTTGATTCTGAGTTTTTGTTTTCATAGAGAGAATTAACCTCAAGGTTTATAATCCTAATTCTAGAGAAGTAGAATTCGTATTGGTGAGCCTGTTCATCAATATTGAGGTTTTGTTTGAAAACTTGTAGCTTTAATCTTTCAATAAAGTTTACAATTTGTGATTTCTGATTCACTGTTTCATTGATCTTTGAATATTAAAGTGTTATTCCGCAAACTCCTTTAATATTGTTTCTGAGTGTTTATTCTTGTTAAGAATTCATATCCTGACAAGTGGTATCAGAGCCAGTATTCTCAGAAACCTTCATTCATCATGGAAAACACAGTTGAATCAAACAGTATTCTTGTCTCAAAGGTTCCAATGCTCAGATCTAATGAGTTTGACATGTGGAAGATAAGGATCAAGCAATACATTCTCCTCACAGATTACTCTATGTGGGACATCATTGAGAATGGACCATCTGATGAAGGAAAAATTGGTGCAGATGGAAAAAGAACACCACCAAAGACAGATGCAGAAAAGAAGATAAGGCAGACAGAGATGAAAGCCTTGAGCACACTGCTCTTGGCTATTCCCAATGAATATCAACACCAATTCTGCAATTGCACTGATGCACAGATGCTTTGGAATACTCTAGAGAAAAGATTCTCTGGTACCAAAAGTACCAAGAGAAATCAGAAGGCAATATTGAAGCAATTGTATGAAAATTTTATGTCAACTAAGAATGAGTCCATGACTCAAACTTTTGACAGGTTTAACAAGCTGATTGGTGAACTAGCTACAATGGGAGTACAGATTGATCAAGATGATGTAAACAGAAAATTCTTAAGGTCCCTTGGAGATGAATGGACCATGTATACTGTTTCATTCAGACAGAATGAACAACTAGAAGAAAAAGAACTTGATGATCTGTACAATGACCTTAGAGTGTTTGAATCAATTGATTCTACTGCTAACCCTGAATCGGTTAATGTTTCTAATGGAGCAAATCAAGAAAAAGGCACTGAATTTGTTTTTGAAGCCTTTCTGTCCAGCCATGGAAACTCTTCTTTAATCAATGATGACTTGGAACAACTTCATCCTGATGATCTTGAAGAGATGGATATTAAATGGCAGATGGCCATGCTTTCCATGAGGGTAAAGAAGTTCATCAAGAGGACTGGGAGGAATAACTTCTCCCAAAGAAGAGAATATGGAGCAGGTTTTGACAAGTCAAAAGTAGAATGCTATAAATGTCATATGAAGGGACACTTTGTCAGGGAATGCAAAAGTGGAGTGTCTCACAATAACCACCAACAAGCTCAGACTGGTAGCTTCAACCAGAACAGAAACTCTGCTCAAGCCCTTGTTTCTCAACAAGGAATGGGGTTTGACTGGAGTGATCAAGCAGAAGAGGCTATTCAAAATCAAGCTCTCATGGCAGAGGTATTTGATCTCCCAACTGAGGTAAGTTCTAATCTCTGTTCTAAAACTTGCATAGACACTGTTAAAAGGTACAGGGATCACAACCAGAATATGAGTGATGACCTTAAGAGGTTAGCAAAAGATATAAAAGACTATGTGAGAATTGTTGAGAGGTTTGAGGAACAAATTAAAGGTTTCCAAGCCAATGAACTTCAACACTCATATGACACAAATAACTGGAAGTGGGAGAAAAAGGATCTAGAACTCCAACTGACAAAGTCTAAAGAGGAGAGTGAAAAGTTGAGAGGGGAGCTAGCCAAAGTTAAGCTAGATGTAGAAAAGCTTTCCAATGCTTCTAAAGCAATGGACTCTTTACTACAAACTCAGATTCATGACAAGCTGATAAGAGGAATTGGGTAAAATACCACACCACCACCATACAACAACAACTACATCCCTCCTACATCAGACTTGCTAGAAACCAAAGATAGGAAGGACTTGCCTGAGGGAGCCACTGAGATAGATCCCTTAGATGAAGTAGTTGTTGAGGACAAAACTGAGAAAGAAGCTGATAAGGGTAAGGAGAACACTGTGAGTGATGAGATTCCTCTAGAGAATCACATTATTACCAATGAGGGTTGTGGAAAGATTTGGGTAAAATCTAAGGACATAGAGAAGACTGAGGGAAAGTCTAGTAAGGTCCATTACAAGCAGACCACAGTTGTGAATCCTGTTCCTTGCAAACAGTGGGATTATACTAAATCTAAGCCCCTAAATCATGATAAAATGAGGGGTAATCAAAGAAACTGGAATAATCAGTAGGTACAAAAACAAGGGATTGATCTGAGTAAAATCAATAGACCAAAACCTTGTTTTATTTGTGGAAAGCTCAATCATATTGCTAAATACTGTTATTTCAATCCTATGAACCAAAGGATGAATTTTCAAAGATCTATTCAAAAACCCTTTGGTTATAGGAAGAATGAAAGGAACCATGTGGCTAAGAAATCTGTTAAATCTAAAAGCCACATGAAGAAAAAGACTGTTGAGGAGAGTGTCAAGATGTGGATTCCTAAAAGCACTAAAACTGTTAGTACTGCTACCACAAATAGTACTGCTGACAATGATAGTGCTGCTAGAAGCAATACTACTGCTACCAATGGTAGTGTTGCTAAGAGTATTAGTACTGCTAAAACTAACATTATTAGTACTTCTTCTAATGTTAATACTGCTAACTCTATTAGTACTTCTAACAAGGTTAGTATTGCTAAACCTGTTAGTGCTGCTAACTCTGTTAGTACTTCTAAGGTTAGTACTGCTTCTAATGTTTATGCTGCTAAGCCAATCATCTTGACAAAGTACTCTAGTAAAGAGTGCTCTGAGTTTAAAAATCTCATCAAAAAGGAATGTAAATACTTTGATGAGAAAGGGAGACCCAAGACCACTTTGGCTTGGGTTCCCAATTAATACTAATTGTTTTTATCTTATGTGCAGGGCAACCAACAGCTCAAGGGGAAGAGCATCTGGCATGTTGATAGTGGTTGCTCTAGGCACATGACAGGGAACATGTCTTGCCTCAAGAATTTCAAGAAAATTGATGGTGGGCATGTTGCCTTTGAAAATACTCCAAATGGAGGTAAGATCAGTGGTAAGGGTGATGTAACCAAAGGTAAAATGACCTTTGAATATGTATTCTATGTTGAGCAATTAAGGTACAACCTGTTAAGTGTATCACAAATTTGTGACAAAAAGCATAGTATATTACTTACTGATTCTGAATGCATTATCCTTGCTCCTGGATTCAAGGTAGTTGATGAAAAGATGATACTACTAAGAACTCCCAGAAAGGATAATGACTATTGCTTAGATATGGAAAATGTTTCAACTGATTCATCCCTAAACTGTCTTGATTCAAAAGCATCTTTGGATGAATCATCACTTTGGCACAGAAGGATGTGTCACATGAACTTTAAAACTATGAATAAACTTGTTAAAAACAACCTTGTAAGAAGTTTACCTTCAAAAGTCTTTTCATGTGATGATCATTGTGTTGCCTGTCTCAAAGGCAAATAACACAAAACTTCTCATAAGTCCAAAGAGTTGAACATTGTCTCTAATTCTCTTCAGTTGTTACATATGGATCTGTTTGGGCCTACAAATGTTATGAGTATAGGTAAGAAATCATACTGCTTAGTTATTGTTGATGATTACTCTAGATTTACCTGGTTATATTTTCTAAGGACTAAGGATGAGACAAGTGGACTGATCAAATCCTTTATTCTAAGAATTGAAAACCAAACAAATCAAAAAGTAAAAGTCATTAGGTCAGACAATGGTACTGAATTTAAAAATCATGACCTAAACACCTTTTGTGAGGAAAAAGGAATTGAGAGGCAATACAGTGCTCCTAGGACTCCAAAACAAAATGGTGTTGCTGAGAGAAGGAATAGGACACTGATTGAGGCTGCTAGATCTCTGTTAGCTTATTCAAAACTTGTAATTACTTTCTGGGCTGAAGCAGTTAATACTGCTTGTTATGTCCAGAACAGAGTTCTAGTAGTCAAGCCTAAAAACAAGACACTATATGAGCTTTTAAATAAAAGAAAACCATTTATTGGATTTTTCAAAACTTTTGGGTGTCCTTGTACCATTCTCAATACCAAAACTCACTTAGGAAAGTTTGATAGCAAGACAGATGATGGTTTTCTTGTTGGTTACTCATCTCAGAGTAAGGCTTACAGAGTATTTAATTCTTCTTCTAGAATAATTGAGGAAAGTGACAATGTCAAATGCAATGAGAACACACCAAATCCTATTGGTTCAGGTCCTCAGTGGTTGTTTGACATTGATTCACTAACTAACTCTTTGGGTGTCAGTAGTGATGATCATGCAGGTTCAGGAAGTGGAGGATCAGGGGATGAACAAGTACAAGTACAAGACATTATTCCTCAGTCTGTGATCTTTCCCATACCTACAATGGAACCTGTTGATTTCTGTGAAAAAGAGACTATGACTGAACCAATTCAGAGTGAAGAAGAAAGAAGAGATGAGGAGAATCAAGTGTATGAAGAGCCAGAAGCAGCTGATGAGATCACCTCAGCTGACTTAAATGAGTCCAATTTAGAAGTGGGAATCAATGAAGAACCTAGTCATCAGACTAGAACTTAAAGGAACCATCCTCCAGAACTGGTCATAGGAGACATCTCTTCTCCTATGATGACAAGGAATCAAAGAAGACTTCAAGAGCTGCAGGATCAGCAACACACAGTACTCTCTTGCTTTCTATCTCAGATTGAGCCTAAGAAGGTTTTTTGATGCAATGAAAGACTCCAGTTGGATAGAAGCTATGCAAGAAGAGTTACTGCAGTTCAAATTGCAAGAAGTTTGGGACTTTATAGACCTTCCAGAAGGTCATAGAGCTATTGGCACCAAATGGATTTTCAGGAATAAAAAGGAAGAGAGAGGAATTGTGATCAGGAACAAAGCAAGGCTTGTGGCACAAGGGTACACTCAGGAAGAAGGCATAGATTATGAAGAAGTGTTTACCCCAGTTGCAAGGGTAGAGGCAATTAGGATATTTCTAGCCTATGCCTCATACATGAAGTTCAAGGTATATCATATGGATGTGAAGAGTGCCTTTCTATATGGTACAATTGATGAAGAAGTATATGTCTGTCAGCCCCCTGGATTTGAAAATCCATTATATCCTGACAGAGTATAGAAACTGAAGAAAGCACTTTATGGTCTACATCAAGCCCCAAGAGCATGGTATGATACACTGTATACCTATCTCTTAGAAAATGAGTTTGAAAGGGGAATAATTGACAAGACCCTCTTCATTAAAAGAAGTAAGAAGGACATTCTACTTGTTCAGATCTATGTGGATGACATCATCTTTGGATTCACAAAAGATCAGATGTGTAGAGACTTTGAAAAGTTGATGCACAAGAGCTTTAAAATGAGTTCAATGGGTGAACTCACCTTCTTCCTTGGACTTCAAGTGAAACGGAAGAAAGATGGGATCTTCATTAGTCAATCAAGGTATGTAAAAGACATCCTGGATAAGTATGGTTTAACAGACTCAAAGCCAGCAAGCACACCAATGGAGACTCATAAACAGATCACTGATGATCTTGAGGGGGAGGATGTTGATGTCCATATTTATAGATCAATGATTGGATCTCTCATGTATCTCACAGCCTCAAGACCAGATATTATGTTTCCAGTGTGTGTTTGTGCCAGATTCCAAGTCAAGCCAAAGCAATCACATCTTCATGTTGTTAAGAGGATTTTCAGATACTTAAAAGGGCAACCTAGATTAGGTCTTTGGTATCCGTATGAATCTACTTTTGACTTGATTGCATACTCATACAGTGACTTAGGAGGTGCTAATATGGATAGAAAGTATACTTCAGGGGGATGTCAGCTTTTGGGTACATTGCTGCTGCAAGTTGCTACTCTCAGGTTCTATGGATTCAGAATCAAATGTTGGACTATGGGATAACCTTTCTTCACACTCAAATCTTCATTTACAATAGCAGTGCTATAAGCATTGTTAACAATCCAGTCAAGCACTCTAAAACAAAGCACATTGAGATCAGGTATAACTTTATTAGAGATTGTAATGAAAAGAAGCTTATTCAAGTTGCTAAAGTTCATACTGACAACCAGTTTGCTGATCTATTCACTAAAGCTTTTGATGTGGGTAGATTCACCTTCTTGGTCACAAGTGTGAGCGTGATCAACTCTGAATGAGCTTATGTTTAAAAAGTGATTGTATACCTGTTTTTTGGTTGTTACTAATCATCTTTCTCAGGAAGTAAATTGCCTTGTTCAGACCAAATCAAGCTTCAATAGTGTAAATGTAGTTAATACTGCCAGAGTTAGTTAATACTGCTAGTGGTTAATACTGCTCTCAGTTACTACTGCTAGTGGTTAATACTGCTCTCAGTTACTACTGCTAGTTAGTTAATACTGCTAGTGGTTAATACTGCTCTCAGTTAATACTGCTAGTTCGTTAATACTGCTAGTGGTTAATACTGCTCTCAGTTAATACTGCTAGTTAGTTAATATTGCTCAGAGTTAATACTGCTTATGTCCCGAATTGTATAAATACCCTTTTTGCCCGCCTAAAAGTTCATAACGACTATTTGATTACTATTCATCTACTCTCTAACCCTTTTTCTCTCAAGCACCTCGTAAGTTAAAGGCAAGAACTCTCAAGCTCAATGGCATCCATGGCGTTCATTGATGAGCACAACGAAATCACGATGCTTCAAAAGCCGAAGCAGGCTGATGGATTTCACCAGATAGTCGATTTTCTCAAAACAAGCCATATCGCGTATGCCCTAACAGTGTCACCATCCATCTACATTGAGCACCAAAAACAATTCTGGGCAAATGCCACCATTATTACTGAAAATGGTGTGCAGGTTAACAAGACAAGGGTGTGTGACAAACCCTTGACAGTTTTTGAAGAGGTACATGTACCGAAAATCCCCAAAGGCAAGGTCTTTTCAAATATGAAGAGATCTCCATTGGACTCGGAAGGAGTTGACACCCCATTGTTCTCTACAATGATGGTGGTGTCCCACAATCCAGAAGGTATGGCTTCAGGGTCAAGGCCCTCATTAGACCATCCCACTGAAAGCCAATCCCAACCTTCAATCACCATATCAATCCCACAGTCCCTTATTCAAAAACCATCTTCTCCAATCCCCAACACTTACATCAGGAAAAAGGTAAAGAAGGCTCCTTCCCTTCTTGTACCTTCACCCACAAAGCCTTTAAGCCCTCTAATGGAGAATTCTCCATTAGAGAATATCTATAGGGAAACCACAGGGGTGTCTCCCAACCCCAAGGAGGTGCTCACTGAGGAGATGTTTGAGCATATGGGTGAGCAGGCTGCCACTACTCCTGCTAGCACAGAGGAGGACAGTGGTAACATCAATAAGACCTCCCCCATGGCAACTTTGAATGAGCAATCATTCAATGGTCCCAGGTTCCAAGAAACCAAAGGGGTGGAAGGTGCTTCTGCTAGGCAGAAGACTTCCACTACTGAATGTTCCAATGATCCTTCAAAAGGGGTTAACACTCCTGGAGAAGGTGAGGATAGATATAACTATTATGAATTGATTTCTGCTATGTCCAAAATGGCCACTGAACTGGATTCTCAGAAGGAGGTTGTAAATGAGCTAAAGAAAGTCATCATCAACGAACAAGAAGAGATCAGTAGCCTAAAGAAGTTGGTTCAGAAAGTGGTTCACAAGAAGAAGAAACAAAGATTTGTACTAAGAAGAAGGAAACCAGTGAATGATGCTCCCAAAAAGGGGGAGTCAGAAGCTGAGATCAACCTGGAGAGGGAGATACATGGAGTTGAGGGGGAGATTGATGTTCAAACAAAAACAGGGTCAGTGTTTGAAGAAGCATCAGTAACAGAAACAGCAGCAGAAATTGTTAATGTTGTTGAAACAATAGAAGCAGCAGAAATTGTGAAAGAGGTATTATCTGACCTTATTAACAGAAAGCTGGAAGAATTTGAGATAGCTGAAGCTCTTATCAAGTCTAAACATGATACTCCCAAGGTCACTTCAAAGGCCAAAGGAGTTATCATCAAAGAAAAGGATGAAGTGATCAAGAAAGCAAGTGTGGAGAAGGTGGTAAGCAAAGACAAAGGCAAAGCAAAGATAGTGGAATCTGACCAACCTCTTAAAAAGCAAAATATGATTGAGTCAGATGAAGCTTTGGCTAAGAAGATTCAAGCTGAACTTGAACAAGCAGAATCAGCTCAAGTGGAAAAAGATAGAGAGATGGCTAAGGCTCTAGCTGCAGAGTTAAATGAAGTTTATCAACAGAGTTTGGCAACTGAGATAGAAAAGAAGAAAGCTACAACTCTAAAGAAGCCTGGAATGATCAGAATGGGTACAAAGAAGAGACAACCTTCACAGACCTTCCTTGGCACTCAAAAGAGAAAGAAGATGATTACTTTTCTCAAAGGTGTTGTGGGAGTTAAAAAGGAAATGTTCACAAAGATGTCATTTGAACAAAGAAAAGGTTTGTATGATGCAGAGATGATCAAGCTGCAAGGAAATGACAGAGCAAGAGTTGAAGCAGAAAATAAGATGAAAGAAAGGCATGATCTTCAAATACAAAAACCCTTCCCTAATGAGCAAGAATCACCAAGGAAGGAAGATACTCTAGGTGATAGTTTGAGGAAGTTAAAAAGAACTAAAATGATGGCAAGAAGAAAACCAGCTAAGAAACCTAGAGTGGAAGAAGCTGAGAAAGAACAGAAAGAAGCTGAAGAAGAAGAAGCATCTAAATCTTTTGAACAGAAAGCTCAAACTCAGGAAACACCATCAAGTACTTATGATGTAAATTTGTACATGGTGGTAATGGAGAAAGTACCTGATCCTATAACTGCAGAACCATTTGGTTTTAAGCCTCCTGAAATTATTCACTGGGATACTATGGAAGTTGATGGAAAGGAGTACATCAGGCTGAAGAGGAAGGATGATAAATTTGAAGTGTATCCTACTTGGGCAAAGATAGTAAGAGTATGCTCCAGATCTGACTTAGAGGAAATGTTTGAGGTGGGGATGAAACTATATGTTGACAAGATGAAAGCTCCAGGGATATCAGTTACAAAGCTTGTGATGGAATATCTCTACATGTTGTTCAAACCAGAAGAAGTTCAGCGTGTCATCAGAAATGTGTTCAAAACCATCAACAACTGGATTGTATATGAAAGAAGTGGAGTGTATGCACTAGCAATGGATACAAGTCATTTTGAATACTTTCTAGTGGATAAAGTCTACAACCATAGCAGGTTAAAGCTGCATGCTATGTTGAAGAAGAAGCTTGGTTGTGCACCAGATTCAGCTATGGCAAGATATTTGATTCAGAGAATTATCAATCAAAGTTTAGGAATGAATCCTGATATAGGTATATGAGCAATGAAGTTTTGGGAGCATTTGAAGAACTTGACTTCTCTTCCTAAAAGTCAAGTTAGGGGGAGATTGTTGGGAATTAAAGAATTGATTAAGTATGATTAATGTTGCTAGCACAACTGATTACTACTACTAGTAGATTTAATACTGCTTGACAAGTTAGTACTGCTACTTCAATAGTTAGTACTGCTTGGAGAGTTAGTACTGCTAGTAGTTAGTACTGCTAAGGAATTAATATTGCTGAGCACAGTTACTACTGCTGAAGAAGATTAATACTGCTCAGAGTGTTAATACTGCTACAACTTAATGCTGCTTAAGAGATAATCAAGATACGTGCAGATCAAGACTGAAGATAATCATGGAAGGTTTGGAGATAACTTTGGAAGATTATACTGAAGATCTTTTATATTTTGTAATTATCTTTTATCTTTAGTATATGTATAGACTTAGTCAGAATAGTTTATAATTAATTTTTGATTCTGAGTTTTTGTTTTCATAAAGAGAATTAACCTCAAGGTTTATAATCCTACTTCTAAAGAAGTAGAATTCGTATTGGTGAGCCTGTTCATCAATATTGAGGTTTTGTTTGAAAACTTGTAGCTTTAATCTTTCAATAAAGTTTACAATTTGTGATTTCTGATTCACTGTTTCATTGATCTTTGAATATTAAAGTGTTATTCCGCAAACTTCTTTAATATTGTTTATGAGTGTTTATTCTTGTTAAGAATTCAGATCTTGACTTGTAAATAAATATTTAACGTAGTTGGACATTTTTGGTTGTTTAATTTAAGAAAACATCCCGAAAATCGTAATTTATATATATATATATATATATATATATATATATATGTTCTTATTGTAGGATCGATGCAAAGCTCGTGGGAAGTCCTTTATTAAAATTGGAGCAAACACGAGGATGGAATTTTCCTTTTTGGGACCGATGCAACGAGACGTATTGATGGGTCGGATTTCTGCCGCTGTTTGGGCTGAACCTCATTTTTTTTGTGAACTACTGAATTGTCACATGGGCCGAAATATGCATTATGTTAAAAAAAAACTGATGGGCTGATTTTTCATGGGCCGGTTATTAGGATTTTGTGGGCTTTGTCTTGTAAAAGCCTTATTAGCTTAAAAAGCCCAAGGTCTGTATCTTTTGTTATATATAGAAGGCCTTAGGATGGATGGAAGACACACAACACACCAACACATTTTTGTACACATCTTTCTCTCTTCCTCTCTCTCTCTCTCTCACGTCTCTCTTTCTCTCTTTCTTTTTTTTTTAAGTCTAGATTTAATGAATCTGAATATGTCTCTTAATCATCATTAGGAACCTCCTTTGATCCATCGTCTTTGTAACCGGTTTAAGGAATTGAGCCAATAGCTAACGGTTGAATGCTTTGGCTCACGAATCTAACCGGGTTTTAGTAATATATGTCTATTTTTAATTAAAATTACGATATTTCATAGTCATCTCTTGTTATTCTAGTATTACGCTTCTCGTTGGTTCGATACAACTTGTTTTTTATTTTGGTCTCATTGCGGCTTTAGTTCTATTACTAACCGGAAGTCCGAATAATAAATTCGGATTCCGAACTTTTGTTGGTTCACGGTTTGTTGTAGTTTATTAAATCCGTCTTATGTTTCCAATTTTATAAAAATCAAGTGTGCATTGGTTAGTTTTCCTTTACGTTATCTATTTTCACGCACTTTAATTCCTGTAATTTAATTTATGTACTTTAATTTTCCGTCTTTTACTTTTTGTCATTTAATTTCTGCAATTTAATTTACGTTATTTACTTTCAGTCTTTTATTTTACGCAACTTTATGTCATTGTCCAATGAGAGGTTAAGGGCACAACACTCCTACATTTTTTATCGTTGATTGTTTGAAAACGCCGACCATCTCTTTTAGAAAGGTTAAGGGCACAACACTCCTACGATTTTTAATCGTTGATTGTTTGAAAATGCCAACCACCTATTTTGGTTAAAATTGCATTTACTTTTCTTTTTCTGTTATATTTAGAATCAGTACAAAGTTAAGCTGGGACCGAGACTGATAAAAGGTTAAAATGGTCTATCGTATCACATGATTGTCCGACGTTATTTAAATTAAGGTTATATTTTATGGTGGACTGCAATTAATCAATTGACAACTCGTTTATATATGCCGGCTTATTTGAGTTATATAAAATATCGACTTTAAGATAACTAAGGAATGTGATCCCATCTTTTTATCCAATTATTAATCTTACCCCAATGGAACATTGTACCGTGTGCTTCTTTTTAATTAACTGTTCAGTAGTGTTAATCAAACCCCCAATCAAAAATATCGTTTTCGAAATCTCCATCTGAAACTCGCTTTTACAGACCCGACTTTCAAGGAGAACTTTTCCACGCTTCCCTGTGGGATCGATATTTGGTACTTTGTACCATTATTACTTATTACAGACGGCGGTAGATTAAGATGTATACTTGCGTCGAGATCTATTTTCTTGCATTTTAAAAAAGGTGTAAACACGAAAAGCCGCGGACAGCGGTAAATAAATAATTTTGAAATCCGTAATTATTACCTACGCATAGTGAGCCGTTTGAAAAAACGACGGTACAAATACGGCCCAATCAGATTTTACCACGTAAGTAAAGGCGGTGCACGATCGAGTACGTGCGCCTCCCATTTTCCTCACGCGCGTGCCATATGCTATACCCATTTGCCTGTGACTTTCATAAATTACCCGCACCCCATAACCTTGATAAGTTTTGTAAGTATTGAAAATGACAGAGGCTCTGTAGGTACGAGCTTCTGTGATTAGGGGCTGGTTGCTTGCATAAGTGATCGAGTTTGTCATTCAAATTCGAAATCAGAGGTCAAGAGTTGTCCTTTTGAGGTACAAAGGCTCTGTAAAAGGTCACAGAGGCTCTTACACCAAAAATTTCTAATTGAGGAAAGACATTTGAAGGTTTTGATCATCCAATGTTTTGACAAGTTTTGAAGGACAATTCGGACATATTTGGAAATTGGTGTCCGAGAAAAGTGTTATGTCCTTTGATGTGTGCAATGAACTTACCTTATTCTGCAAGAATTACTCGAAATGCATGTATATTTTCTGCTCCCCTTGAATCATCAAGGTCCTTCTAGACAGCCTCCTTCTGCTCCCCCTTAATCTATGCTTGGGTCATAAATGATAAGCTTTATGCAAGTCATAGAATCAAGTGAACTCAATACGAAAAGAATGAATTTGAAAGACAAGTTTACAAACATAAAAGAGCTATGCAAGCATAAATGAAATTATATACGACAGAAGCTCTGTGCCAAGATACAGAGGCTCTGTGGATCAACTCATGTTGAGCATACCAAGCTTGCCAACAAGAAAGGTGAATTTTTTCTCATCTAATGCCTTTGTAAAGAGGTCAGAAAGCTGGTAATCTGTGGATACAAAGTATATCTCTATAGTGCCATGCTTGACATGATGTTTCAGAAATTAATACTTGATATCGATATGTTTGGTTTTAGAGTGCTGAACAAGATTGGCAGAGATCGCAATGGCACTCTTGGAAACACAGAGGATGGGTATTTTTTCAATGTCAAGACCATAGTCTCTTAGTTGGGTTCTCATCCACAGAACTTGTGAACAACATCTAGCAACAGCCACATATTCTGCTTCTACAGTGGATGTTGACACACAGTTTTGCTTCTTAGAAATCCAAATTACTAGCTTACCCCCAAGAAATTGACAACTCCCAGAGGTACTCTTTCTGTCAAGTTTGCATCCTCCATAGTCTGAATCTGTATAGGCCACAAGATCAAAGCCAGAGTTATTTGGATACCAAAGGCCAAGATTCTTGGTGACCTTTAGGTATCTAAAGATCCTCTTAACAGCATAAAAATGAGATTTTGTGGGGTTAGCTTGATATCTTGCAGAAAGGCAGGTTGCAAACATTATATCAGGTCTACTTGCAGTTAGGTACAGTAGAGACCCTATCATTCTTCTATAGAGCTTACACTCAACAGGTTTGCCCTCTAGATTTGCATAGAGTTTTTATCTGGTGTCTATAGGGGTCTTCATTGGTGAAGAGTCAAAGAGCTTGTATTTTTCAAGTATGTCAAGACATATTTTGATTGATTTAGGAAAATGTGTGACCTAGTTTATACTAGTATTTTTAATCACACAATCATATTGAACAACAAATTTGTATTAGATCAAATCACATATTACATTTTAGCTACAGATCTAACAAGCAGTCATAGATCTCACGTTGTATTCTCTGTATGCGAGTTCTTACCAAATCCTCTCTGAATGTCAAGTGTGTGTGCGTGTCTACAAGATTACAAAGAAACCTAAGTATTTATACTAAGTCAACTTTTGTTGACTTTACAACAAACCCTTTGAACTATACAACAATTACAAACTAGACCATCACTTTTAATCTTGAATACAATATCATTCTAACAATCTCCCCCTTTGGATTCAAGATTAAAAAAAAATGACGATAATCTTAAGGTCTTCTTATCTTCAGAATAATCTTCAGCTTTAACTTCTTTTTCAGCTTTAGCTCTTTAAAACTTTGACACTTATCTTCTTAATCAAACAAGTCTTCAAACTTTGACTATGAAATCATTTGATTCAAACAACCATTTACTTCAATCTCCCCTTTTACAACAATAGTTACTTCAGCTTTCAACCAGACTTTGAAAAACAACTGTCACTCTTTTTTGACACAATTTTTAATCATCTGATCTTGAACACGGATTTATCTCTCCAATTATGATGTAAACTTTTCATCTGAACTTGAACTTTAATACATCTCCCCCTTTTTGATGAATTGTGAGAATCAAAATCCTCAAAACTCTTCAAGTTTAGATCTGTCTTTAAAACATCTCCCCCAAACAAGTAAGCACAGTCTTCATGATCTCTCCCTTTGATAAAATGATCAATCTCCCCTTTTGATAGGAAAATTAGCAATATCTTTCAAGGAATGATATGAGAGAATCGTTCATCTGATCTGAATGAGTCGTCAATTCATGAATGAATTCATCTGAATTATTTCAAATTCAAACAAATTTGAAGTTGTAACCCTGAATCAACATATGAAACAGTTAGAAATGTCTTTCAGTAACACAAAGTTACTGTGTACAACGAATGTACAATGTAAGGAGCTGGTTTGAAGTTGACTCCCCAGGACTTCCATTCAATCATTGAAAAACACAAGGTATTTTCTATGAATGTTCTGACAGAAAAACACATTTTATGTGTGCTCGTGCTTGTGTATGAAAGAATTATCACAATGATTGTGTTTCATAAGGCTCAAAGTAATGTAAACCACTGAGACAGCAATGGTGTTACACAGACTCAATTTGCATGAAAAAGGGTCGAAGGTGGGGCAACTTTCCTTTCTTTTCAATATCAATATCTTCCAAGTGAAGAACCAATAGTGTATGTGTTGCTTCCCCAGAAAATGTGAAACATTCTATTTTTGAGAAAAGAATGAGTAGCTAGTGGGGTGTTTGCAAAAGATGGCATGGGCTAGGTGCCTTTTTCAATGTGGTTCAAGAAGAAATGTGAAACAACAGTTTATGCGGCTGCCCGGCTCAGAAAGAAGTTTGGTACAGAGTATGATATTCTTTTACTCTGTTCTCTCACCCTCTTTTTTTTAATCTTTTAAGCTCACATCTAACCAATCTCTCATTTCCATTTTACCTCTTCACACACCAACACTCAATATTTTTTACCCCTCTCCCCTCAATCACTTAGGGAATACTTCCTGGGTAGGAAACACTGGTTATCGTGAATCCATGGAAGTTCTGTTAAGCACTGACACTAAATCCCATGTATTTGTCCTAAAAAACATGCGTATCTCAATGATTTTCTTGACATTTAAGCACAAGAAATCATATGTCAGTATATGTATGCTCATTAAGAATCAGAATGAAATTTGAGCATTTTAAACATTTAAGATTTCTCAAAACTTTATATGAATGAATAATCATGAAAGAATAGAAATGTTTTGAGAATCTGACAATGATTAAGATCAGATCAAATTGATGAAGAATAATATTTTGGGAAATCAAAGACGAATGTTGTTTATATGAACGAAATATAAACATATTTGAAATAAAAGCACATGTATAAAAGAAATGACGTTAGATTCAAACAACAACGAATACAACCGGGAGTATTACCATAGAAAGATTTTTCATTTGATACATGGTAATAACAAAATTCAAGAAAAATATACTGAACCGTTGTGTGTATGAATACTTGACAAAGTATAAAGACAAGATAATACACAAGTATATATCTTTTGGAACACATGGTTAGATAAGCATATAAGTATCCAAAAATCATTTAAAAACACACTTCTCATTTAATGAAAACATTGAAAGAATGTGAAGTGGTTTGAACCCTTTAAAAAAATATATGTCACAAGTGAAAGTTGTTCATCTTTCAACAAGTGATGAAGTGTAAGATAAAGAAAAATATACCTTTTATCTCACTAATACAAAAACCTCAGATGTCCTCCCCCTCGATACCTGTAAAAGGTCAATTTATCAGAAAAATATGACAATGATAGTATAAAACAGTTATATCTCCTCCCCCTAAAAGATATAGCAATTAACTTCTCTAACTCCCCCTCAAATCAAAAAACTTCTAGAAAAGAATGTTATCTGATTAGCATCATTCAGAAGAAAAACATTTGAGTACGGGTTTTGATCTTAAGTATTCAAAATCCATGATTACTTATTCTCCGATGAGAATAGTAATGGTCAGTTTTACCAATAAAGCACGGGTTCTGATCTGTTGTAACCAGAAACCATAGTTCTGAAACATTGAGAAACGGGTCTTGAACTGTTTTATTCAAGAGCCATGTTTCTTTGAAGCACGGGTTCTAAATTGATTTATTCAGAAGCCTTGGTTCTTTCTCCCCTTAAACCTTGGGTGCCTGTAACACAGATTTAGCTTTTGGTATCTACTAGTGTTTAGATCCAGATTCGTTAGGTGCAGTTCTTTTAGAGGAAATGTAATAAGAACCATACCAACTATTTTCATAATTTTTATTTACAAAATCATTTGAGCCACAATAGGAACAACTAATTTTCTTTTGTGCTAACCTGATCAGTTGATTTATAGTGTAAACCAGATCAGGTTTGGCAAAAGTTTTACCTTTCGAAGTATAGTTCCTTTTAGAATTTAGTGTATGCTCAAATGATTTATCTTCTTTCTTCTTCTCCTCCAACTATCCTTTAATTCTCCAAACCCAATTCTCTTTATCTTTCTCATCTTTCTTTCTCAAGTTCATTTTCTTCTGAGATTTATTCTTCTTGATGTTACCCGAACCATCAACATTTTTATCAAAGAATATGTTAGAAGGACGAATCTGATCATTTGATTTACAAGTATGACTATCAGTTGAATCAAATAAAGGATTAATAGAAACATGTGTAAAAATTGAACTTGTTGCTGATTTGAATGAGCATTCGGATGCAGCTAGATCATCTATCGGTGATTGAGCTATGGATTCAGGCGTCTTATGCTCAGTCAGCTTCATCTTGAACATGATCTCCTCAAGTTCTTTGATCTTTGTAGACAAACAGTTTCTATTTTAAACAGTATGTCAAACTTCTTATGCAACTCAGATTTTGCATTCTTCTCCTTCTGAATGTTTGTTGGAAACTCAGATAGTTTCTTGTTAAGCTTTGCAATCTCAGACTCAAATATTTTACTTTCTTCTTCAAAATATTTATCAACATTATTTCTCTGTCCAGAAATCTCCTTGAATATACCAACATTTTTCCCTTCAGCTTTCTTCTTCTCCTTTTCAAATTTTTCTCTCTCTCCATGATGATTACTTTCTCGAAGTCTGAAACTTGTTGAGAAAGCTTTATGCACTTCAGCTCCATGGATTTCTTCTCTTCAAAAGCTTTTCTGGAGAATTCAGAAAACTTCTTGGCAAAATCCTTTCTTTCTTTATCACTCTTCTTTTCATCTTGAGAGATCTTTTCTTTCAGTTCGTTTGTCAGGATCTAATTCTTAACAAGAATAATCAACTCAAAAACAATATTAAAGGAGTTGCGGAATAACACTTTAATATTCAACTATCAATGTAACAGTGAATCAGAAATCTCAACTTGTAAACTTTATTGAATGATTAAAGTTACAAGTTTTCACACAAAACCTCAATCTTGATGAACAGGCTCACCAAGACGAATTCTACTCTCTTTAGAATTAGGATTATAAACCTTGAGGTTAATTCTCTCTCTAAAAACTTATCAATGAAAAAATTAATTCTATCAAAGACTTCTATACTATTTATACAAGACATATTACAAGATAATTATCAAAATACAATTGATCTTCAGTCCATAATTATCTCCTTTACTTTAGCAAGTCTTCTATACAGTTGTCTTCATTCCATACTGAGTCTTCATCTCATAAGCAGCACTAACCTTCTTCAGAAGTATTAACCATGTTCAGCAGCATTAAACTCCTCAGCAGTATTAATCATGTTGGCAGTAGTAATCCCTTAGCAGTACTAACTACTAGCAGTACTAACTCTCCAAGCAGTACTAACTATTGAAGTAGCAGCACTAACTTTTCAAGCAGTATTAAATCTACTAGCAGTAGTAATCATGATATACTAGCAGTAGTAATCATGATATACTAGCAGCATTAAACATACTTGAACAAATCTTAAATTCCCAACAATCTCCCCCTAACTTGACTTTTAGGAAGAGAAGTCAAGTTCTTCAGATATGGTCTTCAAGATGCTTTCAAAACTTCAGCTTAGTTGCCCAAATTTGGATCCAGTCCCAGACTTTGATTGATTGTCCTTCTTATCACAGTTCTGGCCATTTCAAATCCTTTTGCACACACTAGCTTGGCTTTCAGCATTCCTTTCAGCTTCTCCTTGCTATGATCATACACTTTGTCCACTAGAAAATACTCATGATAGCAGTTATCTACTGTGATTAAGTAGACACCACAGTTTTCAAAGACCATCCAGTGATTAATCCTTTTGAACCCATACTCATGATGCAAATCCTTGATCCTGTGCACCACTTTTTCTGGTTCAAACATCATACACAAGTATTCCATAGCAACTTTTAGTAGACTTTCTTCAGTTCTGTCAGGATCGAATTCTCAACAAGAATTAATTCTCAGAAACAATATCAAAGAAGTTTGCGGAATAACACTTTGATATTCAATGAAACAGTAAATCAACACAGTAAATATGAATAACAAACTGTAAGCTTTTATTAAATGCTTTGAAGTTACAAGATTACTCACTCAACCTCAATATTGATGAACAGGCTCACCAATACGAATTCTACTTCTCTAGAATTAGGATCTATGCCTTGAGGTTGATTTTCTCTAAAAGAATGAAAACTAAAAGTTATCTAACTATTCTAAACAATACAATATATATATACTGAATACAAAGATAATTACAATAAATAAAATATCTTCAGTATATCTTCTATGTATATCTCTAAGCTTCCATGTATATCCTTTCATACGAATCTTCATCATATAAGCAGTATTAATCTTCAGCAGCATTAACTTTCTTCTAGCAGCATTAACTACTAAGCAGTACTAACCACTAGCAGTACTAACTAGCTAAGCAGTACTAACTTTGTTCAAGCAGCACTAACTTTGACTAGCAGTATTAATAGTACTAGCAGTAGTAATACTCAGCAGTACTAACCTTTAAGTCTTCTAGCAGTATTAACTCTGAACCAGCAGCATTAACCATACTTGAGTTTTTCTTCAGTTCCCAACAATCTCCCCCTAACTTGACTTTTAGGAAGAGAAGTCAAGTTCTTCAGATTTTCTTCACGATGCTTTCAACACCTCACATTCAGTTGCCCAAATTTGGATCTAGGCCCAGACTTTGATTGATAGTTCTTCTCACCACAATTCTGGCCATTTCTGAATCCTTAGTACATACTAGCTTAGCTTTCAGCATCCCTTCAAGTTTCTGCTTGCTATGATCATATATTTTGTCAACTAGGTAGTATTCATGATAACATTTATCAATTGTAATCATGTACACACCACAGTTTTCAAAGAGTATCCAATGATCAATCTTTTTGAACACATACTCATGATGAAGATCTTTAATCCTATGCACCACCTTCTCTGGATCAAACATCATACATAAGTATTCCATTGCCACTTTGAGAAGATTTTCTTCAGTACCTTTCAACACAGGCTCATAGAGTTTCATTCCCACTTTGTACATTTCCTCTATGTCTGCTCTTGAACAACCTCTGATTACTCTCCCCCAGGTTGAATATGCTTCAAATGCACCACCAACTCTTTTAAGTCTGAAAAAATCCTTTCCATTATCTCTTAGAATGTCCCAAAAGATAATCTCTGGAGCCTTCATGGAGACTGGAACAGCCTGTACAGGTTTTACTATAGTCATATACAGCCCCACATGCTCATCTGATTGCTCTTTGGACTGTTCTGGGTTTTGCACAGGTTCTGCTGAAGGTGTGACTGAAGGTTCTGCTTCAATTTCTGCTCTTTCTTCCACTCTTTGCCTTTTAGACTGCTTTTTGGAAGCAATTGTCTTCACCCTCTTCCCAGATGTAGCTTCTATACCAACACCTTCATGTTCTTCCTTCATCTCTTCAGTTTTATCTTTTGAAGGTGTGGTGTCCTCAGGGAATGGCTTTTGAATATTCAGGTCATGCCTTTCCTTCATTCTTCTCTCAGCCTCTTCCCTTTGGACTGAATCACCTTGAAGCTTAAGCATCTCTTTCTGATACAACTCCTTAACCTTAGTGTATGCCATGTTGGTGAATATCTCCCCCTTAACACCAATTGCACCTTTCAGGAAATTTATCATCTTTCTTCTTTCCTGATTGGCCAAAAATGTTTTGGAGGGTTGTCTCTTTTGCTTTTTGAATGGCATTCTTTGCTTAAAAACTTTCACAGGGCTTTTCTTGGCTTGAGCTGCTTCTTTGATGCTTTTCTGATATTCTGCATTCAACTTTCTAGCCATGATCTTTGCAAGCTCTCTATCCTTCTCTGATTGAAGTTGTTCTTCTTTTTCTATTTCAGCCTGAAGTAGCTTTGCCATTTCTTCATCCAACTCAATCTGACTCTTTTTCTTGGCAGGCAGTTCAGCTTCAACCATTTTCTCTTTTCCTTTTCCTTTTGTCTCCTTTGCCTTTTCTGTTGCCTTTTGTTGAACTTTTCCTTCATTGATGACTACTCCCTTGGCCTTTTGAGTAGCCTCAGGAGTGTCATTCTTTGCTTTGACTAGTGTTTCTACAATCTCCATTTCTTCAACAGAAAGCCCTGTTACTGCTGCTTCTGTTACTGCTGCTTCAGTAAATTCTGATTCTTTTTCTGCCTCTTTCTCCCCCTCAACTTCAAATGCCCTCTCAGCTGGATTTGCTTTCTCTTTTTCAGCCTCTTTCTCCCCCTTGTTGGAAGCATCTTTATTAGTTGACCTCTTCTTTAAAACAAACTGTTTTCTTCTCTTCTTCTGTACAAGCTTTGTCACCATCTTCTTTAATTTGGCAATCTGAACTTGTTGTGACAGGATTACCAGCTTCATCTCCTCTATTTCTTTTCCTTGTTTTAGAACATCTAGGTTGATGTTACTCATTGCCTCCATCAATTCATCATAGTTATATCTGTCCTCACCTTCTCCAGAAGTGTTACCCTCCTTTGAAGGATCATTGGATCTTTTATTTGTGGAAGTCTTCTGCCTTGCAGAGGCACTATCCACCCCTGTGGTTTCTTGGCACCAGGGACCTTCAAATGATTGCTCATTCAAAGTTGCCATGGGGGAGGTCTTATTGATGTTACCACTTTCCTCCTCTGTGCTAGCAGGAGTAGTGGCAGCCTCATCACCCATATGCTCTACCTCCTCCTCAGAGAGCACCTCCTTTGGGTTGGGAGACACCCTTGTGGATTCCCTTTGAATATTCTCTACTGGAGAGTGCTCCAATAGAGGGCTTAAAGGCTTGGGGGATGATGGTACAAGAAGGGAAGGAGCCTTCTTTACCTGTTTTCTCTTGTAGGTTTGGGTGATGGGAGAGGTTGGTTTTTCAAGAAGGGACTGGGGAATTGATTTTGAGAGGGAAGGTTGGGCTTGGCTAGCAGTGGGATGGTCTAATGGGGGCCTTGACCCTGCTGCCATACCTTCATTGGTTTGGGACACCACCATCATTGTAGAGAACAATGGGGTGTCAACTCCTTCAGAGTCCCCAGCAGATCTTCTCATATTTGAGAAAACCTTGCCTTTGGGGGGTTTAGGTACATATACCCCAATAGGTTGAGGTATATCCGTCAATTGATTAGTAATAACTTCTTGAACAAACCTGGGATACATAAAGAAGCTCTTTTTGTTTCCCATGTTTGAGACAAGATCATTGAAAATCATTTTAGAAAAATTGTACTTTCTGGCAGTGGCCAAGCACACCAAAGCATAAGCAATAGTGCTGCTGAACTCACTCCATCCAGTAGTCTTTTTGGATATGCAATGCATAAGAGTATGGACAAAGAAACGCCATTGGGGTGAGAATTTTGCTTTAGAAAATTTGAAAACACCCAATGGGCCTCCATACCCCATTCTTGTAAGATTTGAAAACAGTTCATCATTTGGGATAGAAGTTATACCAGATGCATCGTCTAGACGTAGACTGATGCGAATAACTTCTTCAGTAACTGTAAGTGATTGATCACAGATTCTTGTCTTGATCATTTGCACACCATTTTCCACAACAATGGTTGCATTAGCCTAGAACTGCCTTTGATGCTCAATGTAGATTGTAGGGGATACAGTAAGAGCATGAGCAATGTGGCTTGACTTGAGGAAATCCACAATCTGATGAAATCCTGAAGCTTGCTTTGGCTTTTGTAGCATCGCAATCTCGTTGTGCTCGTCGATGAACGTCATGGATGCCATTGATCTTAGTGAAAACTTGCCTGAAAACTTCGAACTTAAGAGAGAAAAGGTTTTGAGCGCAAGAGAACAGTATGCAAAGAGTCGTTATGAACTTTTAGACGGGCAAAGAGTATTTATAGTATTCGGAATATAAGCAGTATTAACCTAGAGCAGTATTAACTACTAGCAGTAGTAACGGCTAGCAGTATTAACTAACTAGCAGTATTAACGGCTAGCAGTATTAACTAACTAGCAGTATTAACTGAAAGCAGTATTAACCACTAGCAGTATTAATTGAAAGCAGTATTAACCACGAGCAGTATTAACTGAAAGCAGTATTAACCACTAGCAGTATTAACTGAAAGCAGTATTAACCACTAGCAGTATTAACTGAAAGCAGTATTAACCACTAGCAGTATTAACTGAAAGCAGTATTAACCACTAGCAGTATTAACTGAAAGCAGTATTAACCACTAGCAGTATTAACTGAAAGCAGTATTAACTACTAGCAGTATTAACTATACTTACTCCTTTTAAACTTGCTAAACACTGAGTACTGCTATGCATATCCTGAAAAAGAAGATTAGTAACACCAAGAATAAAAATATACAGGTATAAAACCACTTTTTGAGAAGAAGATTATTCAGAGTTTATCATTCCCACACTTGTTACCAAGAAAGTGAATCTACCCACATCAAAAGCTTTAGTGAATAGATCAGCAAACTGATTATCAGTGTGAACTTTGACAACTTGAATAAGTTTCTTTTCATTACAATCTCTTATAAAGTGATACCTGATTTCAATGTGCTTTGTCTTTGAGTGCTTGACTGGATTATTTACAATGCTAATAGCACTGCTGTTGTCAATAAAGATTGGAGTGTGTAGAAAGGTTACCCCATAATCCAACATTTGATTCTGAATCCATAAGACTTGAGAACAGCAACTTGCAGCTGCTATGTACTCTGCCTCTGTTGTAGATGTGGATACTGTGGTTTGTTTCTTGCACTGCCATGAGACTAGTCTAGCACCCAAAAACTGACATCCTCCAGAAGTAGATTTTCTGTCCAAGTTTGCCCCACCTAGATCACTGTCTGAGTATGCTATTAGGTCAAAAGGTGAGTTATGAGGATACCAAAGTCCCAATCTGGGTTGCCCTTTGAGATATCTGAATATCCTCTTAACAGCTTGAAAGTGAGATTGCTTTGGCCTAACTTGAAATCTTGCACATACACAGACTGGAAACATTATATCTGGCCTTGATGCTGTGAGATACATGAGAGAGCCAATCATGGATCTATAATAATGCACATCCATGTCCTCCCCCTCAAGATCTGCTGTGATCTGCTTGTGTGTTTCCATAGGTGTGCTGGCAGGTTTTGATTCTGAGAAACCAAACTTGGTTAGAATATCCTGCACATACTTGGATTGACATATGAAAATGCCATCTGACTTCTGTTGAACTTGGAGTCCAAGGAAGAAAGTAAGTTCCCCCATGGAACTCATTTTGAACCTTTGATGCATTAAATCCTCAAACTCCTTGCACATGTTGTTTCTTGTAGATCCAAAGATATCCTTCTTCTTTCTTTTGATAAATAAAGTCTTATCAATGACTCCTCTTTCAAAGTCATTTTCCAAGAGATAGGATGACAGAGTGTCATACCATGCTCTTGGGGCTTGATGTAATCCATAAAGTGCTTTCTTTAATTTGTATACCCTGTCTGGATAGCTTGGGTTTTCAAACCCTGGTGGTTGACAGACATATACTTCTTCTTCAATTGATCCATAGAGAAAAGCACTTTTTACATCCATTTGATAGACTTTGAAGTTCATGTAAGAAGCATAGGCTAGGAATAGTCTGATTGCTTCTATCCTAGCCACAGGTGCAAAAACTTCTTCATAATCTATACCCTCTTCTTGAGTATAGCCTTGAGCCACCAGCCTTGCTTTGTTCCTTATGACAATACCTCTTTCATCTCTCTTGTTTCTGAAAATCCACTTTGTGCCAATTGCTCTGTGACCTTTAGGAAGGTCTACTAGATCCCATACATCTTGTAGCTTGAACTGTAACAGTTCTTCTTGCATTGCTTCTATCCAGCTAGATTCTTTCATAGCATCATGTGCCTTTTTAGGCTCAGGGATAGAAAACACGAAAGGACTGTATGCTGTTGATCTTGCATTTCTTGAAGCCTGCTTTGATTTCTAGTCATCATAGGAGAAGAGATATCTCCTATTACCAGCTGTGGAGGATGATTCTTTTGAACTCTGGTGTTATGACTAGGTTCTTCATTCAGTCCAGCCTCTAGATTAGAGTCATGCAACTGAACTGAAGTGTTTTCAGATGCCACTTCTGATTCTTTATTTTCTTGAGTCTCCTCATCTCTAGTTTCTTCTTCACTCTGATTTGGTCCAGTAAATGATTCCTTTTCACAGTCTTCACCAGAATGCACTGTGGATATGGGAAATATCACAGATTTGCTTTCTGAGACTTGTGTGATCCCTGATCCTCCACATCCTGTTCCTGTAGAATCATCACTACTGAAACCAAAAGAATTAGTTAGTGAATCAATGTCAAATAGCCACTGAGGTCCAGATCCAACAGGATTTGGTGTGCTCTCATTGCATTTGACATTGTCACTTTCTTCAATTATTCTAGAAGAAGAGTTAAATATTCTGTAGGCCTTACTCTGAGATGAATATCCAACAAGAAATCCATCATCTGCTTTGCTATCAAACTTACCTAAGTGAGATTTGGTATTTAGAATTGTACAAGGACACCCAAAAGGTTTGAAGAAACCAATAAAAGGTTTTCGTTTATTTAAAAGCTCATATGGGGTCTTGTTCTTTTGCTTGACCACTAGAACTCTGTTTTGGACATAACAAGCAGTATTAACTGCTTCAGCCCAGAAGGTAATTGGCAATCTTGAATCAGCCAACAGAGATCTAGCAGCCTCTATTAGTGTTCTATTCCTCCTTTCAGCCATACCATTCTGTTGAGGAGTCCTAGGAGCACTATATTGCCTCTCAATACCTTTTTCTTCACAAAAGGTGTTTAGATCATGATTTTTAAACTCAGTTCCATTATCTGATCTAATGACTTTTACTCTTTGATTAGTTTGGTTTTCAATTCTTAGAATAAAGGATTTGATAAGACCACTTGTTTCATCCTTAGTCCTTAGAAAATATACCCAAGTAAATCTGGAGTAATCATCAACAATAACTAAGCAGTAAGATTTCTTGCCTATACTCATAACATTTGTAGGACCAAACAGATCCATATGCAATAACTGGAGACAAGTAGAAACAGAATTGAACTCTTTGGTCTTATGAGAAGTTTTGTGTTGTTTGCCTTTAAGACAAGCAACACAATGATCATCACATGAAAAGACTTTTGAAGGTAACCCTCTTACAAGGTTATTTTTAACAAGATTGTTCATAGTCTTGAAATTCATGTGACACATCCTTCTGTGCCATAGAGAGGATTCATCTACAGAAGCTTTTGAAACAAGACAATTTAGAGATGAATCACTATCAACATTGTCCATATCAAGACAGTAAACATTATCCTTCCTTGGAGTTCTAAGTAGTATCATGCTTTCATCAACTACCTTGAACCCTGGAGCAAGGATCATACACTCAGTATTTGTAAATAATATACTATGTTGTTTGTCACAAACCTGTGATACACTTAACAGGTTGTAGTTTAATTGATCAACATAGTAGACATCCTCAAATGTCATCTTACCTGTGGTGACATTACCTTTTCCACTTATCTTACCACCAGTAAGATTGTCTCCAAATGCAACATGTCCTCCATTGATATTCTTGAAATCCTGAAGGCATGACATGTTGCCTGTCATGTGCCTAGAGCAACCACTATCAACATGCCAAATGCTCTTTCCCTTGAGTTGTTGGTTGCCCTGCACATTAGATAAATCAATTAGTATGATTTAGGAACCCAAGCCAAAGTGGTCTTGGGTCTCCCTTTCTCATCAAAGTATTTACATTCCTTTTTAATGAGGTTTTTAAACTCAGAGCACTCTTTATTAGAGTACTTTGTCAATATGATTGGCTTAGCAGAATCAACACTAGAAGCAGTACTAACCTTAGAAGTACTAACAGAGTTAGCAGTACTAACAGATTTAGCAGTACTAACCTTGTTAGCAGCATTAACATTATTAGCAGTAGTATTACTTCTAGCAGCACTATCATTGTCAGCAACACTATTTGTGGTAGCAGTACTAACAGTTTTAGTGCTTTTAGGAATCCACATATTGACACTTTCTTTAACAGACTTTTTCTTCATGTGGCTTTTAGTTTTAACAGTTTTCTTAGTCACATGGTTCTTTTCAATTTTCTTATAACCAAAGGGTTTTTGCATGGATCTTTGGAAATTCATCCTTTGTTTCATAGGATTGAAATAACAGAATTTTGCAAGATGATTCAATTTGCCACAGATAAAACAAGGTTTTGGTCTATTGATTTTACTTAGATCAACCCCTTGTTTTTGATTTCCTCTTTTTAAACCAGAATTTAGGCTCTTGGCTTTATTGCAATCACACTGTTTGCAAGGAATAGAGTTCACAACAGTGGTCTGCTTATAGTGAACCATCTTGTTCTTTCCCTCAGTCTTTTCTATCTCTTTAGACTTGATCCAGTGTTTTCCACATCCCTCATTGGTGATAATGTTCTTTTCTTTAGGAATCTCACCACTCACAGTATTGTCCTTATCCTTGACAACTTCTTTCTCAGTTTTATCCTTAACAACCACTTCTTCTAAGGGATCTATTTCAGTGGCTCCCTTAGGTAGATCCTTCCTATCCTTTGTTTCTAACAGTTCTGAACTAGGAGGGATGTAGTTGTTGTTATAGGGTGGTGGTGTGGTATTGTACCCTATACCTCTTCTCAGTTTATCATGAATCTGATTTTGTAGTAAAGAGTCCATTGCTTTAGAAGCATTGGAAAACTTTTCTACATCAAGCTTAACCTTGGTTAGCTCCTCTTTCAGTTTTTCACTCTCCTCTTTAGATTTGGTCAGTTTAAGTTCTAAATCCTTTTTCTCCCACTGCCAATAATTGGTGTCATATGAGTGTTGTAGTTCATTGGCTTGAAAACCTTTGATCTGATCTTCAAATCTCTCTACAATCCTTACATAGTCTTTTATATCTTTTTCTAATCTCTTAAGGTCATCACTCATCTTCTGATTGTGATCCCTGTACCTTTTAACAGTGTCTATGCAAGTTTTAGAGCAGATATTAGAACTTACCTCAGATGGGAGATCAGATACTTTAGCCATAAGAGCTTGATTCTGAATAGTTTCTTCTGCTTGATCACTCCAATCAAACCCCATTCCTTGTTGAGAAACAAGGGCTTGAGCAGAGTTTCTGTTGTTATTGAAGCTTCCAGATTGAGCTTGTTGATGGTTGTTGTTGTGAGACATTCCACTTCTGCATTCTCTAGCAAAATGTCCCTTCAGATGGCATTTGTAGCATTCTACCTTTGATTTATCAAACCCTGCTCCATCTTCTCTTCTTTGGGAGAAGTTGTTCCTCCCAGTTCTTTTGATGAACTTTTTAACTCTCATGGAGAGCATGGCCATCTGCCATTTAATATCCATCTCCTCAAGATCATCTGGATTGAGTTGTTCCAAGTCATCATTAATGAGAGAAGAGTTTCCATGACTTGCCAGAAAGGCCTCAAACACAGTTTCAGTGCCTTTATCTTGATTTGTTCCATTAGCAGCATTAACTGATTCAGGGTTAGCAGTAGAATCAATTGATGCTGATAGGAGTGCAGCATTATGAATATATCCAGAAGGCTTCTTCTTTGCCTCCACCTCAGCTTCAAATACTCTAAGATCATTGTACAGATCATCAAGTTCTTTTTCTTCCAACTGATCATTCTGTCTGAATGACACAGTGTACATGGTCCATTCATCTCCAAGGGACCTTAAGAACTTTCTGTTCACATCATCTTGATCAATCTGTACTCCCATAGTAGCTAGTTCACCAATTAGTTTATTAAACCTGTCAAAAGTTTGAGTCATGGACTCATTCTTAGTTGAGATGAAGTTTTCATACTGTTGCTTTAAGATTGCCTTTTGATTTCTCTTGGTACTTTTGGTACCTGAGAATCTCTTCTCTAGAGCATTCCAGAGCATCTGTGCATCAGTGCAATTGCAGAATTGGTGTTGATACTCATTTGGAATGGCCAAGAGCAGTGTGCTCAAGGCTTTCATCTCTGTCTGCCTTGTCTTCCTGTCTGCATCTGTCTTTGGAGGGGTTCTTTTGCCATCTTCACCAATCTTTCCTTCATCAGATGGGCCATTCTCAATGATGTCCCACATAGAGTAATCTGTGAGGAGAATATATTGCTTGATTCTGATCTTCCACATGTCAAATTCATTGGATCTAAGCATTGGAACTTTTGAGACCAAAGTACTGCTTGATTCTGTAAGATTTTCCATGATGAATAGTTGTTTCTGAGAAATCAGGCTCTGATACCACTTGTCAGGATCGAATTCTCAACAAGAATTAATTCTCAGAAACAATATCAAAGAAGTTTGCGGAATAACACTTTGATATTCAATGAAACAGTAAATCAACACAGTAAATATGAATAACAAACTGTAAGCTTTTATTAAATGCTTTGAAGTTACAAGATTACTCACTCAACCTCAATATTGATGAACAGGCTCACCAATACGAATTCTACTTCTCTAGAATTAGGATCTATGCCTTGAGGTTGATTTTCTCTAAAAGAATGAAAACTAAAAGTTATCTAACTATTCTAAACAATACAATATATATACTGAATACAAAGATAATTACAATAAATAAAATATCTTCAGTATATCTTCTATGTATATCTCTAAGCTTCCATGTATATCCTTTCATACGAATCTTCATCATATAAGCAGTATTAATCTTCAGCAGCATTAACTTTCTTCTAGCAGCATTAACTACTAAGCAGTACTAACCACTAGCAGTACTAACTAGCTAAGCAGTACTAACTTTGTTCAAGCAGCACTAACTTTGACTAGCAGTATTAATAGTACTAGCAGTAGTAATACTCAACAGTACTAACCTTTAAGTCTTCTAGCAGTATTAACTCTGAACCAGCAGCATTAACCATACTTGAGTTTTTCTTCAGTTCCCAACAAGTTCCTTTCATAACAGGCTCATATAGCTTTATTCCCACCTTATGCATTTCTTCTAAGTCAGCCCTGGAACAACTTCTGATCACTTTGCCCCAAGTTGTGTATACTTCAAACAAGTCACCAACTCTTTTGAGTCTGAAGTAATTCTTTCCATTGTCCCTCAGAATATCCCAAAAGATGATTTCTGGTGCCTTCACAGAAATGGGAACAGCCTGTACTGATTCTATTAAAGTCATGTAAAGACCAACCTGCTCATCAGATTGATTTGGTTGTTGTGCACTTTGACTTGTTTGCTCTATATGATCTGCAACAGATGGTTCTGCCTCTTTATCTGCTTCTTCAATCCTTGGCTTTTTGGACTGTTTCTTGGAAGCTATGGTCTTTACTCTCTTTGCAGATTTGGCTTCTACATCAACTTGCTCTTCCTTATTTTCAGCCTTTTCTTTTGAAGGAGTGGTTTCCTCAGGGAAGGGTTGTTGGATGTTGAGATCATGCCTCTCTTTCATCCTTCTTTCAGCTTCTTCCCTTTGAGAGGAGTCCCCTTGAAGCTTTGCCATTTCCTTTTTATAAAGCTCCTCAACTTTGTTGTATGCCATGTTAGCAAACATCTCTCCTTTTACACCAATTGAGCCTCTCATAAAGTTTATCATTTTTCTCCTTTCTTGATTGGCCAAAAAGGTCTTAGAGGGTTGTCTTTTCTGAATCTTTGAAGGCAATCTGTGCTTGGTTGCTTTTACTATACTTTTCTTGGCCTCAGTTGCAGCTTTCAAACTCTTTTGATATTCTTCATTGATCTTTTTAGCCATATTCAATGCAAGCTCTCTGTCCTTTTCTGATTGAATTTGTTCCTCTTTTTCCATCTCAGCTTGAAGTTGTTTTGCCACTTCTTCATCTAACTCTATCTGTTTCTGCTGCTTTAAAGATTCAGGTTCAACCATCTTAGCCTTTCCTTTCTTCTTCAATTCTGCCTCACTGCTTTCTTTGCTTTTCTGCTTAAGACCTCTGTCTTTAATGACCACTCCCTTGGCCTTTTGAGTAGCCTTGGGAGTGTCATTCTTAGCCTTTACCAAAGTTTCTGCAATCTCTAATTCTTCAACTGATAGCCCTGTTACTTCTGCTCTCTTTTCTGTTACTACTGCTTGCTTTTCAGTTACTGCTGCTTTACTAGTATCTGCTTCTTTGTTTTCTGTTTCCCTATTCTGCTCCCCCTCAAATTTTGCCTCCATACCACTAGGACTGAGTTTCTCCTTTTCATCCTGTTTCTCCCCCTTTTTGAAAGCATCTCCCCTCTTTTTCAGGACATACTGTTTTCTTTTTCTTTTCTGCACCAACTTCATTACTAGCTTCTTCAATTTGGTAATCTGCACTTGTTGGGACAGAATTACAAATTTCATCTCCTCTATATCTGCTCCCTGTTTGATGACATCTAGATTGATGTTTCCCATTGTATCCATCAATTCTTGGTAGTTATATCTATCCTCACCTTCTCCAGGAGTGTTACCCCCTTTTGAAGGATCATTGGAACATTTAGTAGTGGAAGTCTTCTGCCTAGTAGAAGCACCCTCCACCCCCTTGGTTTCTTGGCACCTGGGACCTTTGGATGATTGCTCATCCAAAGTTGCCATGGGGAAGGTCTTATTGATGTTACCACTGTCCTCCTCTGTGCTAGCAGGAGTAGTGGCAGCCTTCTCACCCATATGCTCATGCATCTCCTCAGTGAGCACCTCCTTGGGGTTGGGAGACACCCCTGTGGTTTCCCTATAGATATTCTCTAATGGAGAATTCTCCATGAGAGGGCTTGAAGGCTTTGTGGGTGAAGGTACAAGAAGGGAAGTAGCCTTCTTTACCTTTTTCCTTATGTAAGTATGGGTGATTGGAGAAGTTGGTTTTTGAAGAAGGGACTGAGGGATTGATATAGTGATTGAAGGTTGGCATTGGCTCTCAGTGGGATGGTCTAGTGAGGGCCCTGACCCTGATGCCATACCTTCTTGATTGGGGGACACCACCATCATTGTAGAGAACAATGGGGTGTCAACTCCTTCCGAGTCCATGGCAGATCTCTTCATATTTGAAAAGACCTTGCCCTTGGGGATTTTAGGTACATATACCTCATCAAAGTGAGGCATATCCGTCAATTCAGTGGTTATAACTGCCTGGACAAATCTTGGGTACATATAGAAACTCTTTTTATTTCCCAAGTTTGACACAAGGTCATTGAAAATCATTTTTGAGAAATTATACTTTCGGGTAGTGGCCAAGCAGACCAAAGCATAATCAATGGTACTACTGAACTCACTCCATCCAGTAGTCTTTCTAGAAATACAGTGCATAAGGGTATGGACAAAGAAACGCCATTAAGGAGAAAATTTAGCTTTGGAGAACTTGAAAACACCCAATGGGCCTCCATACCCTATTCGAGTGAGAGTGGAAAACAGATCATCATTAGAGATAGATGTGATACCTGAGGCATCGTCTAGACATAGACTGATGCGAATTACCTCTTCAGAAACTGTCAAGGGTTTGTCACACACCCTTGTCTTGATAACCTGCACACCATTTTCAGTAATAGCGGTGGCATTGGCCCAGAATTGCTTCTGGTGCCCGATGTAGATTGAGGGTGACACTGTAAGAGCATGAGCGATATGGCTGGACTTGAGAAAATCGACTATCTGATGGAATCCAGCAGCTTGCTTAGGCTTTTGAAGCATCGCAATCTCATTGTGTTCATCAATAAACGCCGTTGATGCCATCGAGCTTGAGGTTTCTTGACTGAAACACACTGGTTGCTTGAAAGAAAAGGTTAGAGAGAAGATGAACAGTATTCAAAGAGTCTTTATGAGCTTTTAGGCGGGCAAAAAGGGTATTTATATGATTTGGGAAAGAAGCAGTATTAACTATCTAGCAGTATTAACTAACTAGCAGTATTAACTGAGAGCAGTATTAACCACTAGCAGTATTAACTAACTAGCAGTATTAACTAACTAGCAGTATTAACTGAGAGCAGTATTAACCACTAGCAGTATTAACTAACTAGCATTATTAACTGAGAGCAGTATTAACCACTAGCAGTATTAACTAACTAGCAGTATTAACTGATACCTGAAGTAGTAACTTTGCACTGGCAGCTTTAAAACTGCACTGGCAACATTAACTATACTTACACTATTGAAGCTTTTGATAGTCTGAGCAAAGCAATACACTTCCTGAGAAAGATGATTAGTAGCACCAAAAATAACCAAATAACAGGTATACAATCACTTTTTAAACATGAGTTCATTCAGAGTTGATCATGCCCACACTTGTGACCAAGAAAGTGAATCTACCCACATCAAAAGCTTTAGTGAATAGATCAGCAAACTAGTTATCAGTATGAACTTTATCAACTTAAATAAACTTCTTTTCATTGCAGTCTCTAATAAAGTGATACCTGATTTCAATGTGCTTTGTTTTGGAGTGCTTGACTGGATTGTTCACAATGCTAATAGCACTGCTACTGTCAATGAATATTGGAGTGTGAAGAAAGGTTACCCCATAGTCCAGCATTTGATTCTGAATCCATAGAACCTGAGAGCAGCAACTTGCAGCAGCAATGTACTCAGCTTCTGTTGTGGATAAGGACACTGTGGTTTGTTTCTTACACTGCCAAGATACTAGTCTTGCACCCAAAAATTGGCATCCCCCTGAAGTAGACTTTCTATCCATATTAGCACCTCCCAAGTCACTGTCTGAATATGCAATCAAGTCAAAGTTGGATTCATAAGGATACCAAAGACCTAATCTAGGTTGCCCTCTTAAGTATCTGAAAATCCTTTTAACTGCTTGAAGATGAGACTGCTTTGGCTTGACTTGGAATCTGGCACAAACACACACTGGAAATATGATATCTGGTCTTGAGGCTGTGAGATACATGAGAGATCCAATCATTGATCTATAAATATGGACATCCACATCCTCCCCCTCAAGATCAGCAGTGATCTGTTTGTGTGTTTCCATAGGTGTGCTTGTTGGCTTTGAGTCTGATAAACCATATTTGTCCAGGATGTCTTTCACATACTTTGATTGACTTATGAAGATCCCATCTTTCTGCTGTTTCACTTGAAGCCCAAGGAAGAAAGTAAGTTCACCCATTGAACTCATTTTGAAGCTCTTGTGCATCAACTCTTCAAAGTCTCTACACATCTGATCTTTTGTGGATCCAAAGATGATGTCATCCACATAGATCTGAACAAGTAGGATGTCCTTCTTACTTCTTCTAATGAAAAGGGTTTTGTCAATTATTCCCCTTTCAAACCCATTTTCCAAGAGATAGGTAGATAGAGTATCATACCATGCTCTTGGGGCTTGATGTAGACCATAGAGTGCTTTCTTAAGTTTGTACACTCTGTCAGGATATGATGTATTTTCAAATCCAGGGGGCTGACAGACATATACTTATTCATCAATTGTTCCATATAGAAAGGCACTCTTCACATCCATTTGATATACCTTGAACTGCATAAATGAAGCATAGGCTAGAAACAGCCTAATTGCCTCTACCCTTGCAACTGGAGCAAAAACTTCCTCCTAGTCTATGCCTTCTTCCTGAGTGTACCCTTGTGCCACTAGCCTTGCTTTGTTCCTGATTACTATTCCTCTCTCATCCTTTTTATTTCTGAAAATCCACTTGGTGCCAATAACTCTATGACCTTTTGGAAGGTCCACCAAGTCCCAAACATGTTGCAATTTGAACTGTAGTAACTCTTCTTGCATGGCTTCTATCCAACTTGAATCTTTCAATGCATCATAAGACTTCTTAGGCTCAATCTGAGATAGAAAGCAAGAGAGTACTGTATTCTGCTGATCCTGCATGTCTTGAAGTCTCCTTTGTTTCCTAGTCATCATAGGAGAAGAGATGTCTCCTATTACCAGCTCAGGAGGATGATTCTTCTGAGTTCTTGTCTGAAGACTAGGTTCTTCATTAATTCCCACATCTAAATTGGAATCATTTAAGTCAGATGAGGAGATCTCATCAGCTACTTCTGGCTCTTCATGCTCTGGATTCTCCTCATCTCTTCTTTCTTCTTCACTCTGAATTTGTTCAGTAACAGTCTCCTTTTCACAGATTTCAATAGGTTCCATTGTAGGAAATGGAAAGATTACAGACTGAGGAATAATATGTTGTACTTGTTCTTCCCCTGATCCTCTACTTCCTGATCCTGCATGATCATCACTACTGAAAACCAAAGAGTTAGTTAGTGAATCAATGTCAAATAGCCATTGAGGACATGAACCAATAGGATTTGGTGTGTTCTCATTGCATTTGACATTGTCACTTTCCTCAATTATTCTAGAAGAAGAATTAAACACTATGTAGGCCTTACTCTAAGATGAGTACCCAACAAGAAAACCATCATCTGCTTTGCTATCAAACTTTCCTAAGTGAGTTTTGGTATTGAGAATGGTACAAGGACATCCAAAAGGTTTGAAAATTCCAATAAATGGTTTTCTTTTATTTAAAAGCTCATATGGTGTCTTGTTTTTATGCTTGACTACTAGAACTCTGTTTTGGACATAGCAAGCAGTATTAACTGCTTCAGCCTAGAAAGTAATTGGAAGTTTTGAATCAGCTAACAGAGATCTAGCAGCTTCAATCAATGTCCTATTCCTTCTCTCAGCAACACCATTTTGTTGTGGAGTCCTAGGAGCACTGTATTGCCTCTCAATTCCTTTTTCCTCACAAAAGGTGTTTAGGTCAAGATTTTTAAATTCAGTACCATTGTCTGACCTAATGACTTTTACCTTTTGATTTGTTTGGTTTTCAATTCTTAGAATAAAGGATTTGATCAGTCCACTTGTCTCATCCTTAGTCCTTAGAAAATATACCCAAGTAAATCTAGAGTAATCATCAACAATAACTAAGCAGTATGATTTCTTACCTATACTCATAACATTTGTAGGACCAAACCGATCCATATGCAACAACTGAAGAGAAGAAGAAATTGTGTTCACTTCTTTGGACTTATGAGAAGTTTTGTGTTGTTTGCCTTTGAGAAAAGCAACACAATGATCATCACATGAAAAGACTTTTGAAGGCAAACCTCTTACAAGGTTGTTTTTAACAAGTTTAATCATTGTTTTAAAGTTCATGTGACACATCCTTCTGTGCCAAAGTGATGATTCATCCAAAGAGGCTTTTCAAACAAGACAGTTTAGGGATGAATCAGTTGAAACATTTTCCATATCCAAACAATAGACATTATCCTTTATGCAAGTCCTTCCTATCCTTGGTCTCTAGCAAGTCTGATTTAGGAGGGATGTAGTTGTTGTTGTATGGTGGTGGTGTGGTATTGTACCCAATTCCTGGTTTAAGCTTATCATGGATTTGGACCTTCAGAATTGAATCCATGGCTTTAGAAGCATATGAAAACTTTTCCACATCTAGCTTAACCTTGTCTAGTTCTCCTCTCAACTTTTCATTCTCCTCCTTGGACTTTGTCAGTTGGATTTCTAGATCATTCTTCTCCCACTTACAGTAATTTGTATCATATGTGTGTTGAATTTCATTGGCTTGGAAACCTTTTATTTGTTCCTCAAACCTCTCAACAATTCTCACATAGTCTTTTCTATCCTTTTCTAACCTCTTAAGGTCATCACTCATATTCTGGTTGTGATCCCTATACCTTTTAACAGTGTCTATGCAAGTTTGAGAACAGAGATTAGAAAGTACCTCAGTTGGGAGATCAGATACCTCTGCCATGAGAGCTTGATTTTGAGTGGCTTCTTCTGCTTGATCACTCCAGTCAAACCCCATTCCTTGTTGAGAAACAAGAGCTTGAGCAGAGTTTCTGTTCTGGTTGAAGCTTCCAGTTTGTGCTTGTTGGTGATTGTTGTGAGACACTCCACTTCTGCATTCCCTGGAAAAGTGTCCCTTCATGTGACACTTGTAGCACTCCACCTTTGACTTATCAAAGCCTGCTCCATCTTCTCTTCTTTGAGAGAAGTTGTTCCTCCCAGTCCTCTTAATGAACTTCTTCACCCTCATAGAAAGCATGGCCATCTGCCATTTAATATCCATCTCTTCAAGATCATCAGGATGAAGTTGTTCCAAGTCATCATTGATTAAAGAAGAGTTACCATGGCTGGAAAGAAAGACTTCAAAAACAGATTCATTGCCTTTTTCTTGATTTACTCCACTGGCAGCATTAACTGATTCAGGGTTAGCAGTAGAATCAATTGATGCTGATAGGAATGCAGCATTATGCACATATCCAGTTGGCTTCTTCTTTGCTTCCACCTCAGATTCAAACACTCTCAGATCATTATACAGATCATCCAGTTCCTTTTCTTCCAACATGTCATTCTGTCTGAATGAGACAGTGTTCATGGTCCATTCATCTCCAAGAGATCTGAGAAATTTGCGGTTGACATCATCTTGTTCCATATGAACTCCAACAGTAGCCAACTCACCAATTAGCTTATTGAATCTGTCAAAAGTTTGAGTCATAGACTCATTTCATTCTTTTAGTACTCTTGGTGCCAGCAAATCTCATCTCTAAAGCACTCCACAGAATCTGAGCATCTGTGCAGTGTTGAAACTGATGTTGATACTCATTAGGAATGGCCAAAAGTAGGGTGCTTAAGGCTTTCATCTACAACTGTCTGACTTTCTTCTCACCATCAGTTTTTGGAGGTGGTCTTCTGCCATCTTGTCCAATTTTACCTTCAGCAGAGGGACCATTCTCAATAATGTCCCACATAGAACAGTCTGTAAGGAGGATGTACTGCTTGATTCGAATTTTCCACATGTCAAACTCATTAGGTTTGAGCATGGGAACCTTTGAGACAAAAGTACTGTTTGATTCACATGTGTTGTCCATGATGAATGAAGGTTTCTGAGAATACTTGGCTCTGATACCACTTGTCAGGATCTAATTCTTAACAAGAATAATGAACTCAAAAACAATATTAAAGGAGTTGCGGAATAACACTTTAATATTCAACTATCAATGTAACAGTGAATCAGAAATCTCAACTTGTAAACTTTATTGAATGATTAAAGTTACAACTTTTCACACAAAACCTCAATCTTGATGAACAGGCTCACCAAGACGAATTCTACTTCTCTAGAATTAGGATTATAAACCTTGAGGTTAATTCTCTCTCTAAAAACTTATCAATGAAAAAATTAATTCTATCAAAGACTTCTATACTATTTATACAAGACATATTACAAGATAATTATCAAAATACAATTGATCTTCAGTCCATAATTATCTCCTTTACTTTAGCAAGTCTTCTATACAGCTGTCTTCATTCCATACTGAGTCTTCATCTCATAAGCAGCACTAACCTTCTTCAAAAGAATTAACCATGTTCAGCAGCATTAAACTCCTCAGCATTATTAATCATGTTGGCAGTAGTAATCCCTTAGAAGTACTAACTACTAGCAGTACTAACTCTCCAAGCAGTACTAACTATTGAAGTAGCAGCACTAACTTTTCAAGCAGTATTAAATCTACTAGAAGTAGTAATCATGATATACTAGCAGCATTAAACATACTTGAACAAATATTAAATTCCCAACATCGTCCATCTTTCTTTTCAACTCAGCATTATCTTTTTCAATATCCTTTCTCTTCTTCTCAATCTTCTTCATCTCATCATGAGCTTTTGTGCTGTCTTTCTCTTGGGTTGCTTTTTCTTTCATCATGTTGATCTCAACTCAAGACTGAAGACTTTATTTTTCAGCTTGTCTCTTTCAGCAAATATTTGAGAATTAATCTTTCTCAGCTCATCAGATGTCTCACAGACAATGTTTTCTCTCCTTGTAAGATCATCAATTTCTTTTAGCATTTGCTCCTTCTTTGACCATGTAGTATCTACATTTAAACCTTCATACTTTTTCAGCTTTGTTTGCAGAGCAGAAATCTCTTTTTCCTTTGATTCAATAATCCCTGCAAAATTAATTTTAGAGTTAGCTACACAGTCTGAGCAAATAACATCTTTCTTTGAATCTTTATCATCTTTCAGTTTATTTATTTGAACAAGAAGAGATGAATTTTGAATCTTCAAATTTTTGTTCTCTGCTTTCAGTGATGAACACTCTGGCATATATGAAAATATACACTCTTTGTTGATTTGAACTTTGTTTTCCTTTTCATCAATATAAGGCATTTTAACTATCTGCTCAACATAAAAATATTAGCTAGTAATGATCTTTGAATCCAATCAATTTGATAAAAACTTGAAAATATTCAGAAAATGAAATTTCTAAAAATTCCAAGTTCAGAATTCACAAACAGCTTTAAAACAAGAACAATTCGCAATTCAATTAGTAAAACAAGTTCAGAATTCGTAAAGCTCATGAAATTCGTAACACAAAGTTGAGGAATTCGCAAAGTCAGGAATTCGTAAGCACGAGAGAATAAACAAAGAACAATTCGCAAACCTCTCTTTTGCGAATTCTATACTTAAGAACTTTTTCAAAAACACAATTCACAGAACAATCAAGAATTCGTAAGAGTAATTCGTAAAGTACAGAGACACGAATCTTTTACTTAGAAAAATTTTGCAATTTCACAAAAACTTTTCGTAACACATACAAATTCTTGACTTGGAAAATTTTTGAAAAAGTATTGCGAAATCCTTAGAATTCGTTACACTCAGTGATGCGAAATCCAACTTTTCGCTATAGACACAGAAGCGAATTCTTCAGAATTCGTAATAGACACAGTAGCGAATTCTTGAATTAACTTTCAAAAACACAACTTTTCGCAAAAATGACTTTCACAAATTTTAGATTTTCGTTACAGAGAGAGATACGAATTCTTCACTTGTTAAAATTTTCAAAAGATTTTGCGAATTCTCCTATAATTAGTAATATGCACTGATGCGAATTCTTCACTTAAAGAATTCAGAAATGATACCTTGCGAAATTTGAATACGAATTCTATCTATTTAGCGAGTTCTTCATACGAATCCTTATAGATCTTGCGAGTTCTTGACTACACAGTCCAAAAATATCGATTTTGATCCAGAAATCGATCCAAAACTCCAAATTCGAAGTTGTAACTTCACAGAATCAAACTTGTTAGTCCAAAGAACAATACAATGCACTCTTATAATCCAATTTACACATTTTCACAATCAATTCAATCAAACAGTAAGACGATACTCGTTCGACCACAAACTTCAAAAATCTCTAAGTTCACAATTAAAACATGTTTTTCTACGAAAATATATCCTATACAAATGTTTTATAACATCAATCGATCACTGAACAATCACTAACTTCAACAAAAACTCACTTTTTATGCAAAAATCCAATCAATACGGTTTGACAGAACTCGACTTTTTCAAAAACTCAAATTGTTGGATTACTAAGCTCTTATACCAATGGTGACCCAGTTTATACTAGCATTATTAATCACACAATCATATTGAAAAACAAATTTGTATTAGATCAAATCACATATTACAATTTAGGTACAGATCTAACATGAAGTAACAGATCTCACGTTGTGTTCTCCGTATGTGAGTTCTTACCAAATCCTCTATGAATGTCAAGTGTGTGTGCATGTCTACAAGATTTCAAAGAAACCTAAGTATTTATACTAAGTCAACTTTAGTTGACATTACAACAAACCCTTTGAACTATACAACAATTACAAACTAGACCTTCACTTTTAATCTTGAATACAATATCAGTCTAACAAAATGCCCTCTGTGGTTTGTTTGACTTGCAATCCTAGGAAGAATATGAGTTCTCCCATCATGCTCATCTCAAACTCACTCTTCATCAATGACTCAAACTTTTTGCAATAAGAATCATTAGTAGACCCAAATATAATGTCATCTACGTAAATTTGTACAAGTAGAATCTCACCTTTTCTCTTCTTATAAAATAGTGTAGTATCATTTGTACCTCTTTCGAAACAATTGTCAAGAAGGAAGTTTGAAAGTCTATCATACCAGGCTCTGGGGGCTTGCTTCAGTCCATACAGAGCCTTGTCCAAGAAGTATACATGATTTAGGTACTTAGAGCTTTCAAATCCTGGTGGTTGTTAGACATATACTTCCTCTTGAATTTGTCCATTCAGAAAGGCCGACTTAACATCCATTTGATAAACCTTAAAACCTCTGTGGGCTGCGAAGGCAAGAAAATTTCTTATTGCTTCAAGCCTTGCCACAAGGGCAAAAGTTTCTTCATAGTCGATCCCTTCCTCTTGGCAATATCCTTTTGCCACCAATATTGCTTTGTTCCTGATCACCACACCATCTTCATCCTTCTTGTTGCTAAAGACCCATTTGGTCCCTATTGCAGTTTTTCCTATCAGCAGAGGCACTAGGGTCCATACTTCGTTTCTTTCAAACTGCAAAAGCTCCTCTTGCATGACTTCTACCCAGTTTGGGTCTTCAAGAGCTTCAGAGATCTTTTTGGGCTCGATGATACTTACAAAATTTGTAAAGAAACAAAAATTTGCAGTACTGGAGCAAGTCTTCACTCTGTCAGAAGGGTCACCAATGATTTGGCTTTGTAGGTGACTCTTGGTCCATTTAGTCATTCGTGGTAGGTGATCATTTGAACCTTCCAAATGTACATCAAGAGCATGTTCTTGGTTTTGATATTGATCAACCTCTATTGCCATAGGTTGATCATTTGTACTTTCCACAATACTTGAATGTTCTCCATGAGTTGGAGTGGAGAGCTGTGTAGTAGCTTGTTTAGAGTTTTGTGATTGCTCTGGTATCAACCCTTCAAAGATAGTAGGATGATGATATTGATCTTGGTTGAGCATGGAGCTTTGTTCAGTGTTAGCCTCTGAATGCTCCCCCTCGACATTTGCACCTACAAAAGTAGTGGAAGAGGGTGAAGTATTGCTAGGACCAGTCAAAGAAGTACATGTTTGGTCCTCAGAGTCCTTGGATTCAAAGGCTCTGCGATCACCCTTAGAGGGTCCATCATCATTGAACATCTCTTCAAACAAAATGATGAAGTTCATTTGTTCTTAATGAATCACTAGAGTGTTCATCTTGAAGCTTGAGTCCAGAGTTGATTTGCTCAGTAATCATCTGAAAAGAGTCATCGAAAGAATCATTAATACTTTCAAGTATATGTTTGGAATTCAACACAAAAACTCTATATGCTTTAGAGGTAGATGAGTATCCAACAAACTTAGCCTCATTGGCTTTTGGACTAAACTTCCCAAGTTGCTCTCTGTCGTTCAACACAAAACACCTGCAGCCAAAAACATGAAAGTACTTGGTGTTTGGCTTCCTCTAGTGAAGTAAGTGGTATGGGGTCTTTGCATTCCTTTTTACTATTAGAGATCTATTTTGAGTGAAGTATGCAGTTGAAATGGCTTCTGCCGAAAAAGAAATAGGTAGTCCTGAGGCAGTGAGCATAGTTCTTGCGGCTTTTACTAGTGTTTTATTCTTTCGTTCAACAACACCATTTTGTTGTGGAGTCCTCGCAGCTGAGAAGTTCTGTGAGATGCCCTCTGTTTTAAGATAGGCCTCAATGGTTGAGTTCTTGAACTCAGTACATTGTCACTTTGAATCCTCTGCACCCTACAATCATAAAGAACTTGTATTCCCTTTAGGAGATTGATTAGTACCACAGGAACATCAGATTTCTTTCGAACAATTTCCACCCAAGTGTATCTAGAGAATTCATCTATGAGCACAAGAATGTACTTTTTGCCACCTAGGCTCTGCACAGATATAGTACCACAGAGGTCTACATGAAGCATCTACAGAGGTTTGGTGCAAGAGATGTCTGACTTGCTCTTATGGGCAGCTCTTTTGAGTTTGCCCATTTCGCAAGCAGAGCATAGATGATCTCTGTCAAACTTGATATTTGGTAGACCACTCACTAATTCTAATTTTACATGTTTGTCAATTGTATGAAAGTATAAGTGACCAACCTGTTATACCAGAGCCAAGCCTCCTCATTCTTACTTGATACCAAACAAAGCTTTTCTTCTTTGTTGGTTAACTTGAAGTCCATGAGGTATAGATCACCCCTTCTTTTGGCTAAAAGAAGTTATGTGGTTGTGTCTTCTTTCAACATAGAACAATATTGTCTTTTAAACATCACATCGAGTCCATTATCACAGAGTTGGCTAACACTTAGTAGGTTGTGCTTAAGGTCATCCACATAAGCCTCTCTGCTGACATCGATGTCCCCTTTAGCAATGACTCCATAGCCTTTAATATGTCCCTTCTTGTAGTCTCCAAAGGTCACAGACCCACCTCCAAGTTTTTCTTTGTAAGAGGTGAGAAACCCTCTGTCGCCAGTCATGTGCCTTGAGCACTCGGAGTCTAGGTACCAAATGGGCACATGTTGTTTCTTCTACGGACAGATCAAGAAGATTTAGGTATCCATTTCCAAATGGGTCCGTTTTTTTTAGGAGTCTTTAAAGATGCCTTAGCATTCTTGGTTTTGGTCTTAACCTCCTTCACAGAGGTACCAGATTGTCCTTTCTCACCCTTGAATTTGGCATTCGTGGGCTTGGGGTGAGAGATAAGACAGGTTGGTCTTGAAAAGTGTTGGTTAAGAGCATGCATGAGATCAAAACATTTACAATAAGAGACTCCAGAAGCAAATTTCTTAAACTTTTCATTGAATTGATCAAAGGAGGGTACAGAGCTTTGTTTACAACAACCCTTTTTAGACTTGGGTTTCTTTTCACATAAAACTTTATCTAATCTAGGTTGAGTTTTAGTAAAATCTCCTCTTAGATAGCTCTTTGGATGTGCTCTCCCTCTTTGACTTTCCTTTCTTGCTTTCACTGCCACAGAAGCATCAAATTTGTCAAATTTGTCAAATTTGGGCCATTTTCCCTTTTGTTGCCAAGTGAGTTTTTCTTGAAATGGTTTTATAGACTTTGGAGCTTTGGTTTTTTGAGAGATCAAGATCTTTTCCTTGTTTATCTTTTAAAGCTCAAGAGAAGTCTTAGCCTGCAAACACATATCTAGAAAATTAGGGCAAACTGGTACACATGTAGTTCTCCTTTTAGGAGTAATCATTCTGTTGGGAATGCCAGAGGGTAACTTATTTTCCTCCAGACCACAAGGAACTATTTCTTGTTCCACAGAACTAGTCTCTTCATCGACAGAGGATGACTCAGACTCTGACTCAGAATCTGAATCAAGAAAATCTCTATGGATGAGTGCATGATTTTCTAAATATGTATTCCTTTGTCCATTGATAGTGTCCTTAGAGACATTTAGGTTTTTGAGAATGCATGGGATCAATTCAGGAACACTTAGGCATTTTAACAGATCTTGCTCAAATATTTCTTTTACTTCAGAGATTATATCAGGATGGTTCAGAAAGTGATTCTCATATGTTTTTTCTCAATTCATTTTCCAAAAATCTTTTGAAGAGCTTTTCTTCCACAGAGGCTGGCACAAACTCTGGTGCATCAGAGGACAGTTCCTTTTCAGGAACCGTCATGCATACAAATGTCATTTGAGTTTGTGTCTCTGGATGACCAAATCTAAAGATCCCTATCTGTTTTTGAGACAGATATTTCCTTGGAATGGATTTTCTCTTTTCAGAGAGTGATGATTGTTAGGTCCATGATCTCTCACATCTCAGGTGTTTGTGTAACAAGATTGGAATAGGAATGGACTAATTATTTAGAGAGAGAAACTAAATCTAAACTTGAGAGAGTGAGAGAGAGCTTAGAAAGAGAAAGTGTTCAAATATCATGTAATTTAAGATTTGCTTCAATATCAATGCAATTCAATGTTTATTACCTAATAGATCTGGAATTAACAATTGGTATCAGAGCCAAACGATAAAATCTTATCGAAACGATTATCGGATCTCCACATTTCGTGTTTTTTAGCCCGGTCTACATGTAAATGCCTTCATATCTCATTTGCTCTTGAAGATTTTCTCCTTATACGATTACCGATCTACTACAATTTTTGGATTCGAATTTCGTTGAGTTTTGAGGTATTTCGAATTTTTCGTTCGAACTTTTCGGTGTTCTTCGCGTCAAATTTTTCGATCCGAATTTTTTCTTGCATGAGGCGATTTGATTTACATAGATTTGTTCGTTATCGAATTTCGAGCATTCTACAACTTTTTTATTCCAATTTCATCGAAAAACGAGCTAGATATGAGGTTTGAAAGTTCGTTCGCCGGAAAATATAGATATGACCGGAATTTCGCCGGAGCTTGAGGTTTTATCTTAGATACTGTCATATCTTTGTTCCAGATCTGTTTTTCATGTCAATATCGAGCGTTTGATGTATTTTTGAGCAACAAATTCGAGAAATTTTGATCCGAGAACACACCTTACCGGAAAAAAGTACTCACCGGAAAAGTTATTGTTCATCACCGGAGAGTTCGAATTTACACTTTGATACTATCATATCTTCATCATAACTCAATCCGTAATGTTTATCTCGATTTTTTGTGAGTTATTTGATAGATATTAAGCATAAAACTCGAGATCTATGATCTGTGAAATTCATCCTCGCCAGAAAGTTGTTGTCTCCCGAAAAACGCAGATCTCGCCGGAATTACATTGTCATATCGTCCAGATCTCGTTTGATTCATCATGTCTATCATTTTGCAAGTTTTTCACATGAATTACAGCATAAAATTCGAGTTTTGGAGCTGATTATAACAGGCTCGCCGGAAAAAACGACCGGTCGCCTGAAAGTTTCTGATTCGCCGGAAACTTACTGTAAATCGATCCAGACTTGTTTGTTGTGTTACATTGATCGATTTTCAAGTGGTTTACAAGGTTTACATTGAAATTATTTCTGAAAAGAAGGGATTAAAGGAAAAGGTTTCTAAACTTGATCAAGCTTTAAAAGAAAAGATTAAGTAGTTAAGGAATAGTGAGAGTGATCGTTTAAATATTGTTTCTCTAAAAAATTTTTCCCAAAAAGAGAAAGAAGTCCTTTATCAAGACTTGCTCGACAGAGTTCTACTGATTAAAAAGTATCAAGATGCACAGAAAGTGCATGAAAAGATAAATACTCAAATTGGCAGAAGGGGTATAGGGTTTGATGATACTGACCCCTATAATGGAAATAAAAGAAACAAATCTTTAGCAAATATCTTATGTCCTGGCCAATTCTTAAAACCAAGTCTTCCAAATCTGATTTCCACATTTAAGAAGCGCAGAACCTTTGAAGGACCACATCTGAGGAAACCTCTGCAGATGACAAATGTATGGTATGAAAACAATATGCAAACATTCTCTTTTATGTTCACATACCACTTGATAACTTTAATCCATTGACAAAAATTTAATTTCTTCTGTTCCATCTTCACCAGCAACCAATAGGTATCCTCCCCCCCCCCCCCCACCAGGAAATATATATTATTAAAAAAAATTGTTCAATGTCATTCTAGTGATGTGGCTAAACGTGAATTTATATTGTAGAGATTCTTGGTGTTTGACAGGGGGGCTCACTTGCAGCAGCAACCCCGACCGTAAGCATTCCGTTTACGTTACTTTATATTCCCATAACTCAGACCTATCTCTAGGTCACACTACAACAAAATTGGCTTTATGGGATGCTAAAAATGTCTAGATGCTCTAATAGACTGCTTTGTACGACTTAACTTTATAGGAGGCTTTTGGACATCCTAACAAGTTTTTTACGACAATTTTGAAATTAAACATCGTATTAGTCTTTTTATATTACATTATTACATTATACGACAAGTATTATGTAATTGTAAAAAGAAGTGTTCACAAGACACTTCGAAAAAATTTCAAATAAAAAAAACTAATAGGACACTTTATTGCAAAAGTATCCTAAAAAACTTGTTAGGATACTCACATACGTCCTAACATCCTATTGTAACACCTTTACGGAGGACGGATAATATTTGTTTGGTCCTATAAACCAAATTCCTATAAAGCAATCTATTATAACATTTATACAATTTTGACGCAACCGGTTTTGTTGTAGTGTAGGTACAGATATCTTACATATTGCCCTCTCCATTGCCATTGCAGGTTATTCTTTATTTATTAATTGTGGTGGAAGCAGTTTAGATTTTGATGGAAATGAATATGAAGAAGACTTGACCGGTGAACAGTCCTATTTTTTCCTTTTTGATGGATGGGCTTATAGCAGCAATGATGTTTACATGGGAAATGATAATGCTCCATTTGTCACAACCACAACCAACGTGACAGGTGGAGACGTATACAGAACGGCTCGCCTTTCGCCTACTTCCCTCAGATACTATGGACGGTGTTTGAGAAGAGGTAGGTACAAAGTCCGACTCCATTTCGCTGAAATAATGTACTCCGATGATATGACATTTAGCAATCTAAGAAGGCGCTTTTTTGATATATCAATCCAAGTGAGTGACATCCAATTTTGGTTATGCTTTTCTCGTACCTGCTGTTTTGTATGTCATTGCTTACTCTTAGAAAGCTTTCCAAAAGCTTCATCTTATCTTGACTCTCTTTTTGTGACACTTCTCACAAGTCGACGTATCCAAAGAGGTCTGCATACATCTGACCTTCCCCAGGCCCCACGTGAGATATATTGGGCTCGTTTGGTTTGGTTAGAATTAACAAATGTACTTTGGTCTTTTATGTAGGGGGGTCTGAAATTGAAAGATTTTAATATCATAGATGAAGCTAATGGTGCTAGCATAGGCATCAATAGAGATTTTGATGATATTCTTGTTAATGGTAGCACGATAGAGATTCATTTGTATTAGGCAGGGAAAGAGACTATTGCAATTCCAGATCGCGGTATATATGGACCTCTTATTTCGGCTATCATAATAACACCAAGTTAGTGAAATTCCTATCGCGGCATACAACTACTCTATTTTTCCGACCTCAATAGTGCGACTAATCTATTTACTCTCCCTCCTTGTAGATTTTAATGTATGAACACGCCTCTATGCTCTGCTGGAGCTATAGCTAGAATCGTGCTTGGTTCTTGTGCATTTGTTTTGTTAATTCTAGCTATCCTTTGGAGAAAAGGTTATTTGGGAGGAAACAAAGAAGACAAAGGTAATAACACTATTACAATAATTGTGTCTAAGTGATGTCTTTATGTGAGAATATGGGGAACCCCGTTAGTTTACTCTCCAAAAATGCCCTTATTTTCCAAATCCAACCGGTGTTGGACTCTAACATGCCCCCTCCAATGGAGGAAAGACGGGCACAAATTTGTGGCGAAATGGGATAGAAGGGTGAGGGGGTTAGACGAGTAAAAATTGCCCCAAGAGTGTCGAGTCTCTTGAATGGTAGAACTGGCCTCAGATACCATGTATGATATATGGAACCCATCAGATTACTCTCCAAGAGAGCTCTTGAGGAGAGAAGGTTCCTACATATATTGAGGAGAGAAGGAAGGTTCATACATATATTGAGGAGAAATGATCCCAAGTCTAGCTGACGTGGGACTCAAACACTTCATTATTATGTCACAAAAATCACTAGTGTTAAGTCAGATTTTATAGTAATCATTGTATTTATTGTCTTGTGCTAATACTGTGTACTTAGTTCTTTTATATCTTCTATTGGCCAAGGGTATTTAAGTCCCTTGTGACCTTTGAGTTGTGTAAGGAACTAGAGCACATATTGAATACATTAGAGTTTTGCATCTCCTACTTTCTCTCTCTACTTTCTCTCTCTAAGTTTAGATCGATCTTAGATTATCAATTGGTATCAGAGCCTAATCTGAATCTAAGAGAATAGAGAAATTCATTTTTTCATTCTGAATTTGTTATCAATTCAGAGAATTGGATCAATTTTCTTGAACTCGATCAAGAAAATCTCATTTTCTGAATTTTTCACAAATTCTTGCTGAAATCTGAACGAATTTTCTTGAAAATTGATTTGTTGGATTCGAAATCTGTGTTAGATCATCTTTGATTCACATCATTTTGCAAGAAAATCAGTTTTTAGATGTCGATTTCAAGATTTTCGAGATATTAGTGTGTTCGTCTTCAAGTTACTGTTCGTTCGAAGAGTTCTTTATTTTTTCGTTTTTTTGTTTGTAATTGATTGTAAATTTGGATTAGAAAAGTATAATCGATCATATCTGAGTAGTTAAAAATCAGTAGATTTGAGTTTGTGTTCAGTTTTGGAAGGATTCTCACGTTTTTCGTCAGATTCATATTTTGCGCGAGTTCCTCTGAAGTTTGCACCGGTTCATCTGCACTTTGCGCCAAATCATCAAACTTTGCGCCAGTTCATCAGGGGTTCAGTTCCTAGAGTAAAAGTCTGATTTTCGTCATCTTCATTTGCACAATCTCAACTTTGCGTCGGGTTCTTCTATTTTTTGCCAAGTTTGCCAAGTTCAGGACTTGTCTTCTCGCGAATAGTACTGTTTTCGCCATCAGTTCATCGCGCAAAGTATTATTTGCGCCACCTACGTCTCGCACAAAACATTTTTTTGCGCCACCTTCTTCTTGCGCAAAACAAGTTTGCGCCAGTTACTATTAGCACAAATCACCTGTTTGCGCCAGCCTCTCTCTGTTTCAAGACTTGGGCATTTTTCTAAGTTTTTTCTGAAGTTATGGATATGTCAAAATTCTCTTTTCAAGCTCAGTTTTACAAGAATGACATTATGATGTCATTGGGATCGGATACTCGTCCTCCAGTTTTGATCAATGAGAATGAGTTCACTCAATGGCAAGATCAGTTCATTAACTTCATCGAGCGTCAAGTAAACGGAGAAAACATGATGAAGTCATTCACTGAAGGACCATTCGTCAAACCTAAGAACGATATTCCCGCCACACTGTCGAAGAGCTTTCACGATAAAAAGCCGATCGCGAAGCAAAGTCTAACTTGATGCTAGCGTTGCCTAATTCCATCTACAATCGAATTGATTGTTTCAAGCACAATCCGATGATGATGTGGACCCAGTTAGAAAGGATCATGCTTGGGTCAGCAGTTGCAACACAACTCCGACAAACGCGATACATGAACAATTTTGAGGAGTTCAAAGCAAAGGATGGTGAGTCTTTGAAGAGTGTCTTTGACAGATTCTCAGTAGTGATGAACGATCTGCAAAAGATAAAAGTACAAAAGACTGATTTAGAGACTAATCTGAAGTTCCTCAACGCTCTTCAACCGGAATGGAACAAATCATGTCACCGATTGAGGAATGATGTTCGGGTCTCTACAATGCAAATTCAATAACTTTATGAGATTTTGATGACAGATGAGAGCATCGTCAAGGAGAAGAAAGCCAAGCTTGATAAGAAGAACAAGCCAAAGACTGTGGACCCGGTTGCACTTCTCGCTAGCAAATTGGCTGAACAAGCATTGTCTGAGAATGCTTATGATGGGGCAACTGATGACGATGGCGAGGCACTAGAAAAAGCAATGATTCTTCTCTCTCAGCACTACAACAAGAAGTTCCAGCATCGGTTGGGTTCCAACAACTTTCAAAGAACTGCCAAAGTGCCAGAGCCTAAGAAAGCTACTGCGTGCTTCAACTGTGGAAAGTCGGGGTACATTGCAAAGGAGTGTCGAGTAAAGGTGGTTAGGGATTCAGCATACTACCGGAAGAAAATGGAACTAGACGAAAAGAGAGAGAATGGAATCGTTTTGCTAGCTGAAGATGAATATTGGCTAGATCACTCCGATAACGAAGCAGAAAATGAGGAAACTGCAGCTATGTGCTTTATCGGAGATGATGACAGTGATTATGATGATGAAGATTCCTCAACTGTTGAATCTGAGGTACCTTCTGAGTTTGATTACAAATTTATTTCATCTCAAATGAACGTCTTTATAACTGCTTTACATGATTTACGTTCAAAGTTTTTATCTGAAAAGCAAATTAATCAAGAAAAGTCTGTCATGATTGAAAAATTGCAAATTTCATTGAAAGATGAAAAAATTATTTTGACAGATAAAAAAGAGAAATTTCAAAAAAAATTGGATGAATTAGAAAATTTAAACAAGACTTATCTTGATTCTTTGACTGAAATGACAAACATAAAAGATAGTTTTTCTGATAAAATAAAGAAGTTGGAAGAAAAATTATATCTGCGAGAACAAACAGAGCAAACCATTTATATGAATAAACCGAGGAGTTATACTTCTATAAAATAAAGATGGGGACTTGGTTTTGAAAATCCACATTGTTTAAACAATGTTATAACAAAAACCCCTATTTTATATAATTTTGATTATCTAAATCTTGCAAGATATGCTCCTCAATTCAAAATTGAGTGGATGAATGAAAAGCAAGAATTAGAAATCGAAAATGAGAAAAGAATGAACAACAAGAGAATGGAGATTCCGTTTATTTACACTCGCGAAAATGCAAAATATTTTCCTGAAAAATCAAAGAAGTCCAGAAGGTCTACAAATGTTTTAAATGTCAATTCTTCCATTAAATTTTCATTACCAAACGATTATTTCGATATATATGTTACTAACACTAATAAGGAAAATATATCTCCGATTTCTTATGATACTAAGAGATATATTCCCCCATTAGTGTTAGAAGGCAAAATCGTTGATCTTGAAGTTAAAATGGAAGAACAAAGTCTTCAAAAATATCTTGAAAATGATTTACTTCTTTTTATTATGAAATAAAGTTTTGAAGAAAATTTAATTTCTCAAAAACAAGACTTTGATGACAAAATTAATCCTGGATTTTCTATTGATTCTAAGGAAAATACGCAAAAAGTTCCATTCAGTGATAGTTTGCGCCACCCACTGGTAGAGCAAACTGACAGTTTGCGCCAGAAGTTGGTAGCGCAAAGTACAGATTGCGCCACAAGTGGGTCGCGCAAATCTTCTCCAGACTTGTGTTTTTTCTGAAAATTATGACTCCGAAACTAGTTCAAAAACGATGAATGATCAGTTTGGTTTCTTAGATAAAATTTCATATTCAAATTCAAAGCTTAAATCAGAATTTCTTGATGACTCTTTTATGCTAAATGATCAGTATTATAAACCAAAGAGTAAAAGAAAAAGGTCAAAGAAGTCAAAGAAGCAAGATAATGTCATTTCTAATAATTCTAATTCTTTCGATTCAAATGTTTCAGATCGGACTTTGAAGAAGTCAACAAGGCAGATATGGAGGGTCAAGCAGAAATCAAATGAATCTGCAATTCAAGAGGATCGATGTGTAGATAATCTTTGTCATAGTGATTCATTTGCTGTTTGTAATAAATTTTCAAAATACTCAATAAAGCAAATGATTCAAATAGAAAAAGATGTCTCATATTCTTCCTCTGGTTCTAGTTCAGATGATTATGCTTCGTCCTCTACTGATGATCATGTTTATTTCTCTGATAATTTTACTCATGCTTTGTTTGTCAAATCTAACAAATTTACTCCTATCAAAACTGCAACTCACAAACATGGACCCAAATAGCAGTGGGTACCAAAGCCAAAAACTGATTTTGTGTTGCAGGCACCTCAAGTCAAGGGGGAGTAAGAGAACAAAGGCTTCTAAGTGAATCAGCTTAGAACCCGTACTATAACAGATTTTGACTTCTAAACATATCTGTTTAGGACTCGCTCTTCATATGGTAATGACTTCTGAGTAAAGCAGCTTAGGACTCGCTCTTAACTGTGTTTAGCTTCTGAGAAACTGTGAGCGCATCTACTACAAATTCCGTTGCACCTATCTCTGACAGTGATGTTGTTCCAGTTACATCAAGCCCTGAATAAGTGCAATTCAAACACATTGATATGAGACACCAATTCATTAAACATCATGTGGAAGAAGGTATTATTGAATTATATTTTGTTCCAACGGAATATCAACTTGCCGATATTTTTTTTACAAAATCCTTAGACGAAAAACGATTTAATTTTCTGCTTTTAAAACTAGGCATGTTGAATTTAAAAGTTTAAACCTACAAAAATTTTATTCTATAAAGTAAAATTTTTACAATTTTTCTTTCTTTTGAATAAAATGTGTGTCTAGGATAAATTTTCAAGTTGCTTTGTTTATATCTAAGTTTTATATGTTCAACTTTCAACTATTACAAAGATCGAAAGGTCAGAAAAACATGTTTGAAATTTTGAGAATGCTTTAAAGTTGTGTCATTCGGAATATTTATAGTTTACAATGCTTATAAAACCTAAAAAGTCAGAATTATGGATCGTAATGAAAATATGGGCTAAGCACTTAGATGTAAAACTGAGTGATTGAGATGAATTAAACATATATAAAATACAGAAATCACTAAGTTTAAAAGTTTGTACCTGTGACCTATCTGGTTTGGGAAAGTAAGTTCCGTGGGATGCTTCTCATCTGGTCCCCTAAGGTCAATTGGTCTGGGAGTGATCGAATCCAAATCCTTCTATAGAATCAGATCGAAAGTCATGTTCTACTGGTATGAATGGGTTTAGAATGTGTCGATGTAGCCTTTCTGATCTGGGAGAGTAAGTTCCAAGGGGTGCTTGACACCTAGTCCCCTAAGGCCAATTGGTCTGGGAGCGGCTGACCCAAATCCTGCAATAGGATCAGTTAGAAAGTTACGTTTACGACATGTTCTTTACTTACAAGACTTCTTGATTAAAAAGATGCCAATGTGCAAAAGCTTAAAAGATGCCAAAGAGCACAATCATGTTAAGATGCCAATGTGCACAACGCTAAAAGATGCCAATGAACACACATCTCATGATACTTGGTGATATTTCTGAGTTACGATAAACCTATAAATTTGTAAAATTCTTAATTTTTGATAGCTTAGTGTGATTAAACGTAAAGTTCACTATTATATTTTTAGAATTGCATTTACTTGAAGCTAATCAGAGTTCGCATGCTAGCACACTGAATAGATTGATGAAAGTTTTTGAAACTGAACATGTATTAACTTGATATGCAATGAAACTTGTATCTCTATCCAAAAACATACATTTGATTTCAATTGATTGATTAATTTGTGATATTTTACTGAGTAGAATTTAATTTGTATAGTGTTTAAAATCTTATATATTTAGTTGTTTCAAAATACATATTTAGTATATTTTTCTTTCTACGTTGATGTTTCAATACTTGTGTTCTCATATCTATGTAAGTGGGTCTGTGCATATTTCGAGGGGGAGTGCATAAGGAGAAAATTCTGAAAGAACATCTGATCATATCTCATTTCGAGGGGGAGTACGTCAAGTGAATACATTGGAAAGTGCATTTATGTAGGGCGAGTACAGGGGAATCATTTCATGTCCCAAATCATTTCTTATAGATCGGAAGTTGTCTCTTCTCTAGCACAGACATGACCAAGATGATTCTAATCATCAAGGGCATGAGGGGGAGAAGTTAAAGAGAAGTTAAAAAGACAAAGAGTTCAAAGTTTATATGCTCAAGATTCTATTTCTTCAATTACTTGTTCTTTTGTTGTTTCAGCTCCGATCACCACAGTTCATTCAAGTACATTTGAAAGAGGTGCGTCGTTTAGAGCACAAGCTGATGTTCCTGTTTCTGAACCGATTGTTCCTCCAAGTTTATTACAAACTGGTCCAGTCTTGTCAAGGCAGCAAAGGTAACATAGACTGAAAGATGCTGAGAATAAATTTTTTTTTAGTCAAGAAGCTATGCTAAGACGCTTAGAAGGTCTGTTTTGTTTTCGAAGATGGTTGTATCAGCCTACATTGAAGTCCGGAGCGCCAATGATTACTAAGGGGGAGATTGTTAAGTCAGATTTTATAGTAATCATTGTATTTATTGTCTTGTGCTAATACTGTGTACTTAGTGCGTTTATATCTTGTATTGGCCAAGGGTATTTAAGTCCCTTGTGGCCTTTGTGTTGTGTAAGGACCTAGAGCACATATTGAATACATTAGAGTTTTGTGTCTCCTACTTTCTCTCTCTACTTTCTCTCTCTAAGTTTAGATCGATCTTAGATTATCAACTAGTTATTCCCTATGCTTTTAATTGTACTTAATTTAAAGCAATGTGTTGCAAGGTGTAGACATGGTTGCAAAATCTAGTAGCCTTTAAAACTAATCAAAGTTCTTTTCATGTGTAAATCTTTTTGATGTTTTCCTACTTATGTATACAGTATATCTTTTCTGATTTTAGCTGTTTTTGATGACCGTCCACATCACAGAACTTTGAGCTCTCGAATTACAGACAGGTTATTTTAGCCTACGATAAATCAAAGCTGTTACGCATAACTTTGACTCGGAAAACAAGATTGGTGAAGGAGGCTTTGGACCCGTTTACAAGGTGGGTAATGCATAAGCAGTCAACTTGTATTGCAAAGAAACTGCGTTATATCACTAGGGGCAGGTTCATTTGAGAACCGTGAGAACCGTCTATTCATATATGAATTATTCATGATTAGATATTCATCATGAATAATGAAAATACATGATATTTATCATGAATGATGAGAAATCATGATATTAATCATGAATAATATTCATGAAATATTTAGCCATTTAGATAGATATATTCATCATGAATAATTGGTTCTCAAAATATTTACGGTTCCTAAATTAACTCTAAACATGATTTTATGTTCTTTTCCTTCCATCTCTAGGGTGTACTCTCAGATGATTCTGAAATCGCCGTTAAACAACTCTCCTCAAAATCAAAGCAGGGCAACTGCGAATTTGTCACTGAGATACGCATGATATCTGCTTTGCAACACCCAAACCTCGTTAAGCTCTTTGGTTGTTGTATAGAAGGAAACCAGTTGTATACGAGTACCTCAAAAAGACTTTACTATCCATTATTTCCATTACCTATCAGCAAGAGTTAATGCATTACCAAAGAACCGTTGACACAGCAGTATCCGGATTACCAGTAGATCCCAACCTCATTGGAGGTTAAGGGTTTAATACGTGAGTTTTTCCGTATATAAATATTATATATTTAAAAAAAGAGTTAACGATATTTTTGGTGATTCCATCTTTAGGTCGAGATGATCAGCCCCTTAATCTAGATTGGACAACAAGAAAAAAGATATGTACGAGAGTAGCCCGAGGATTAGCTTATCTCCATGAGGAATCAAGGTTGATAATCGTTCATAGGGACATAAAGGCAACCAATGTGCTTCTCTATAAGAAATTTAATGCGAAAATATCAGATTTTGGTCTAGCTCAACTTGATGAAGAAGAGAACACCCATATCAGCACGCGGATCGCTGGAACAATGTATTGTTTTTATTTTTACTGTTCTGATATGGTTTTTACGTCTGAGTTGGTTCAAAATTGAGATGTTTATGGTGATTTTTTCAGCGGGTATATGTCTCCAGAATATGCAATGAGAGGATACTTGACGGATAAAGTAGATGTTTACAGCTTCAGAGTTGTTGCATTAGAGATCGTGAGCGGGAAAAGCAATACAAATTACCAGCCGAAGGAGGAATTTGTCTACCTTCTTGATTGGGTAACTTCCAACTTTTCTTACTTCGACGATCATTTAACCTTTCATTTTGCTTAATATAACTAGGAAATGAAAATGTTTAATATAAATTCCGATATGTAAAAATAAAAACTCGTGAAAATATGTGGAACCCTGTTAGATTAGTGTCGAAAACAACCATTAAGGAGAGAAGCAAGGTTTAAAAGTATTGAAAAGAAAATGGTACAAGTCTAGATGATGTGAGACTCCAATACGCCTCATCCAACGAAGGCTAGATGGGCACACATATTGAGCAAAAATAGTCCAAGTAGCTTACGTGAGACTCCAGCGGAGCCAATAGTAGCACATATTATCCCAGAATGTCAGAGAGGGGGCTAGACTGTTACAGATTGTCCTAGACTGTCGAGTCCCTAGAGTGGTAAACATTGATTCTGATACCATGTGAGAATATATGAAACCCCATCACATAACTCTCTTAAAAAAAACCTTAAAGGAAAGAATGAAGATTCCAATATATATATTGACGAGAGATGATCCAAGTCTAGCCGACATGGGACACCAACAAAATAACACTACTAGACAATAAACTAAAAGGGCGTTTGGTTCACATAATGGAATTTTATGGAATTGGAATTCATCGAACGAATTTGACTTTGTTCTTAGAATCTTGTTTTTCAATCACGTTAATTTTTCTAGGTTGGGGATGTTGTTCATCTTACGAGTATTATAAATTCCATGGAGATTATGGCAAGAGGACGATTCATGAGCTTAGATCCAGATGAATTGGTTGGTGGCGAGGAGATTGGTCCAAATTGGTGTGAGGTACATGTTCTAGTTGCTATTAAAAGGCGGGAACGTTTGGTCAGACCATATGGATTGTTTATTACAGTTGAAGATGTTATTGGAGCAACGATCGCATGCCCTGTCCTTTCACTTTGGCATGTTAATCTTATAAAACTTGTGAGATTTAGTATTTAAAGAATTTGTATAACTTGAATCTCATATACGTGTTCTTTAATTGTAGGTGGTTCATGACGAAGATTGATATCTCTCGCATTGGGGACAATAAGATTTTTTGTATTTCAGTAATATTGTTGATTGGTACTTAGTTTTGTAAGTATACAACTTTGTGGTGGGATACATAGCTTAATTGGTAGTAGGTACTCATATAAGTACTTGTACGACATTGAATTTTGTCTTATCGAATCAATTCGTAAAACTTTCATATATGTTCTTAAATGCAATATTACAGAAAGATTTTATAATTGCATCAAGCGTCCCATATTATAGTCTTTTAGGATGTTTTTAGTGTTGCTTATTATAGTCTATTAGGACACTTTTTAGTGTTACTTAGTTCATTTATTAAGACACGTATTTTGATACTATATACTGTTTTGGCAACATCGAATTCCGTCCTATAAATCCAATTTTTGGGACGCTCATATTTGTTTTTATATCTAAGGATTTTGTGACAACATAAAACGTCCTATATTATAATCCATTATGACACTTTTTAGTGTTACTTAATCCATTTTATAGGACTACGAAATTTGTATCGTAATCGTAGAACTTATTAGGACGCTCAAATTCATCCTACTAACCTAATACAACACCTTTAGAGGGGACACACATCCTTTTTGTGCTATAAACTTAAAAGTCATATTAAGTACCCTATTTAGACACTAATGAGGGTCCTATAAGCCCCCTTTTGTTGTAGTGATAATAACCAATATAAATTACATGTAATTTGTTGGTTTAAGTAAAACAAATATTAACCAAGAGTAAATAATAGGAAGTCCATTATTATCAAAGCCTATATCATAATTAATAAAAATATAATTTAAATTTTAAAATTTTAAAATAATTTTGTAATTAGGTTTAGAGACATGTGTCGATTTTTTTCTTGCTAAAAGAACCAAAATAATTACAAAAGTACATTAATCTTCATCCATTTTTATTTTTAAATCGATTAACTAGTAAAATAAAAGAGTTTCCAATTAAAGACTCAACGAAATGGATAACCAAATAATAAAAATATTTATTAATCCATTGACAAATTAACAATAAATTATATTCATATATTTATAGTCATGTATATATTTATCATCATATTTGATTATTTGTCATAAAAATATTAACCAATTATTTTTATAATCATATTCTATAAAGCAGAAAAACAACACGTGAATTAAAATTTAATGAGATTTGACAAATAATATTTTGCGTTTATAACATAAAACATAGCCGGATGATGTGTATAATTTAAACATATAATAAAAAAGCATTATTCTATGAATTCGTCATATTTGTTCATAGCATAAAACATAATATGGTGATTTCTATAGCTAAAACATATAAAAGTTACCTCAAATATCGAAGTGTAGCTTGATTTTAGGATCACTTTGTTCTAAGGAGCCTACGTGTTAATGGGAAAACCAAATGGAACAATATTAAATGAAGAGAATGAAATATATATGTAATTCTCATTAAACAAAAACTCTTTAAATAGGGATAAGTTACAAGTAGATAACTGCGAATTATTCCAGTTCTAATCTAGCTCATATATATTTATCTCTATCTCTATCATTATCTATCGTCATATCTTTTAGATGATGACACATTTATCCCACAACAAATTTTAAATAAATTTCTAAAATTACTTTTATATAACTAAATTACTTTTATACCCTTATTTATTTATTTTTAGAATTAATTATTTAATAAAATGATCAGCTTAAAATTATTCTCTAATTCTTTTAAATAGATAGCATTCACGTATGATATTCCCTCTATATATATATATATATACATATACATACATATATATATATATATAATATTTACAACCATTATATAGTGTACAACCCAAAAAATATATACATATATTAGTCTAATAACAACACAAAATATATATACAAATATTAGTCCAATTTACAACCAAAACCCCAAAAATAATCTAACTACGTCCAGACCGAATTAATTCAATTAGGGCGATTGATATGTCTCAATAAGCACGAATACACGAGTATTTAAACAACTAGATCAACGTTGTTGTTTTCATTGCATAAATAAACATATGAAGTATGTTTTAAACAATAAATTTTAAATTAGAAGTATAAACATAAAAGAATATGTTTTAAAATAAAAGTTGGAACCATGAAAATTTGTTTTCATTGCATTGATATTGTTAAAAGTTTGATTTTTATTGCGTAGAGAAATATCATATGTTTTTTTTGTAGGTTGTAACTTTGTATTTTTATATCATATTTCCTATGTATACGAGCAATGGAAAGAAGTCTCCAAAAATCGAAGACAATGATAAATCAAAAACGTTTAAGAAAAAGGGGATTTAGGACCTCGAACATTTGTAATCACTAATAACTTTGTTGGCTACATTTTTAATATTATTTATCGTATTTCAATCTTCAACATTATCATGTATATTTAAAACCCCAACAACCCAACCTATATATATATCTCATTTTCCACGGCCTTTGGAATTGATAAAAAATCTTAAAAATTATCTCAATACAAAGTTCATGAACCCAAGGTTTATAGGGTTGAATTGTTTTATTCGGAAAGTGTTTTTCGACACTATTCTTAAGATTATCCGGTCTCGATACCATCTTAAAATTACACAGTACCTAATACGTAATCTTCTCTAAATTGAGAACTAGGAACATTAAACTTGATCTACACACCGTACAAAATCTTTCGTCTGATATACACACAATTATTGTTTTTAAGGGGTTCAGTATGAGTTGTTATATATTTTTGGATTCTATTCCAATTAAACTCGAAAGATTCAATTGCAAGTTTATAAGATATGTAGCACATGGGTGAAATAATGTAGTATTTTTCATTGGCTGTACGTATTTAATTTGTTTTGTCCAGAAAATACCTTGTAGGTGAAATCTTTTCCTACCCATTAGAAAAATACTAGAAAATCTTTTTGAGGCCCATAACTGAGTTATTTTTCTTATTCATGGTGTGACCTTTACAGAAGCAACACAATCAGAACAGCATGGGCTACATTAAATATGCTCAACAACCAACCTCTATATCTGAATCATACAAAAAGATATATAGTAGTTATTAATAAAAGATACCTAGACCATATCCCATGCATAAGAGTATATACATGCATATTTCTCCATGGTTGAAATCCAACCTTTGAAAAACTTAAATTTCTGAAGAATTATAACACGAATTGGCTATATATCTAGACCATATTGGCTCAATACAATGAGTTCTACATCAGGGTATACAATCCCTATTTTCATTTTACATTTGTTGATCCATCTTCACTGTGTACAATTCCTCTTTTGTAATGCTCAAGGAAAACAAATCTCTGCTGTCTTCGTGTTTGGTGACTCAACTGTTGACCCTGGAAATAACAACTACCTTCCCACTGTTGCTAGAGGGAACTTCCCACCGTATGGAAAAGATTTCGTGAATCATCAGCCTACTGGAAGGTTTAGCAATGGTCGTCTTGTTACTGATTTCATCGGTATATATGGTTCTATAAATCATCAATTATTTTTATTTCTTGCATTATATAATCGAAAAATATATACGCAAGAACACCTAAATATAAGAGATTCCAGTATGCCTGGAACCAATTGCTGATCATCTTTATCTCAGAATTTTAGCACTATGATTATTATTATTCTTTTTGGTGTAATTTATATAGCTAGTTTGGTTGTCTACTTGTCTTATTGATTCGTTGGCGTGTCAGCTTCATTTGTGGGTGTTAAGGAGAATTTATCACCCTTCTTGGATCCAAGTTTAACGATCGAAGATCTCATGACGGGAGTTAGCTTCGCCTCTGCTGGTGCTGGTTACGATCCCTTGACATCTGAATTAAGTGTAACTAATCCTCTATCTTTCTCCCTCACAATTGGGATTGTTAATTTTTATAATATGCAACTTCTGCCCTTAAGCCACAAACGACTATAAAAGGAGAGGAGGTTTCAGGACAATCAATTAACTACATAGACTTTAATGATTTGTTAAATATGCTTTACCTGTTTCTAGCATTTGGACAGTTTCTACATGATTCCCCCCCCCCCCCCCCCCCCCCCTCCTCTCTCTCTCTCTCTCTCTCTCTCTATATATATATATATATATATATATATATATATATATATATATATATATATATATATATATATATGGGTAGTTTTATTTGTGAACCACTTTAATTTTGAAAACCATATATAAAACCGTCGATTTCGTTGGTTAAGTTAATAAAATTGTTTAATAAATTTGTAAAATTTGATAAATTGTTTTATATAATTCTTTTCTTGATGAAATTGTTTCGTATATTTGTGTTTTTTTATGTAAAAATGAAAAAAATTCATCAGAATGAGAAAATTCATGAAACAATTTCATTTTTACATAAATATATGAAACAATTTCATCAACAAACGAATTTATATGACACAATTTCATCAAATTAAACAATTTTATTAACTTAACCAATAAAATCGACGGTTTCAACAGTTTGCAAAATTAGAGTGGTTTCCATTCTCCGTCTCTCTCTCTCTCTATATATATATATTTAGCTCATGTGCATGAATATTAGTTGGTTTCTTAATTATACTTATTTCATTACATCAGGGTGCACTCACAGCATCACAGCAACTAGACTTATTCAGAGATTATAAAAGAAAAATGGACGTAGCGATTGGCAAGGAAAGAACAGATGATATAATTAAGAGTGCAGGATACATTGTGAGCTCAGGCACAAATGATTTCGCATTCAACTATTATGGACCTGTATCTGTTCAACGAACAGTCTATCCTACCATCTCTAGTTATCAGAATTTCTTGTGGCAGAATATTGAAAAATTCTTACAGGTTTGACAAGTTCTCATCTCCCATTTCTTATGATATTCTTCTTTCAATCTTTCATTTATTTTATTGGGAAATGCCACCATTTATAAAGGTTGACTGCCTTCATGCATATATATACTAACAGAATATAAGCTAGACCTCAGAAGTCAGTATATTTGTGAGGGATATATATAACTGAAAGTTGAATCTGCATGGTTTATTAATTATTATGAATGACAGGAGTTGTTGGATGAGGGTGCAATGAAAATAGGGGTGGTGGGTGCTCCCCCAGTTGGATGCTTGCCTGCTATCATTACTCTAAACTCCAAGGACCCCATTTCAGGCCGTCAATGTATTCAAAGATTTAACTCCATCTCAAGGGACTACAATCAACTACTAGAAAATAATCTCAAGGCTCTTCAAACAAGGGACACCAGGGTTGTGTATGCGGATATATACACGCCTATCATCGACATGGTTCAAGGGAACACTGAAATTGGTAACTCATGCATACTACACAATATATATTATTCTACTATATAATTAATAATCATTAATCACTGTTTCCAATAGTTAACACTATCTTTCTTTTCCCTATCATTTTGAACGATCTCAAAGATTTTGAAGAAGTTCATCAAGGTTGCTGCGGTAGTGGACTAATTGAAGCCGACTTCTTGTGCAATCAAAAATCTCCATTGTGCTCTGATGTGTCAAAGTATGTATTTTGGGATGCCTTTCATCCAACTGAAAAAGCTTACTACGTTATTTTCAAATCGTTCGAATCCCTCATTCGACAAAACATAGCATGAATGTCATATGTAATCAACGTTGAACCTCATTTGTTCCAATATTTTTCTCCTAGTTGTAAACCCTTTATGAGGAACAGAACTGTGGTAACATATATATATAAATGATTTTATTATGTGGTAACATATATATAAATGATTTTATTATGTAGAATATCCGAACAGTATATTTAATAAGTAGCAAAATTGATATCAAATTGTAATTGAATCGATTATTTAAGTAGTACAAAGAGAGGCCATATATTTACATGGTTGTAACGTTTTTGCACGATTTTACAATGGTGTAAAACGCAGATGTCTGTATACCTTTTTTACACGGTTCTATAATGGTGTAAAAATAAGCACATGTTTACACCATATTTTTGTTATAAATCGTGTTTAAAACTCCCTATACGAGTAACCAGCTTGCAAATGCCATTGACAAGCAGCTCAAGAAAATATCTTGATGTACTCTGAATGTAATCACCACCAAGTCACTATTTATATGTCATCTCAAAAAATACAAGTTCACCCTCTTACCAAACAACTAATAGAATAGAACTAGCTATTGCGTCATGAGAGATTTTACACCGAAAATAGAGATGTTATCTGTGGTAACCGATACAAAGAATCAGGAAGAAAGTTGCCTATAATATAATATTGTAGAGCCGGATTCAAAAACTTTTATGGTTGGGGCCACACCTGGGGGTGTTGAAAAAAATTCTAAACCGAATAATTCATCTGAAACAAAACGGTTTAGGGTTTTCAATTTTGACTTAAACGGCCCCGTTAACCGAAAAAAGATAACTTATTCAGTTTGGTTTTCACTTAATATTTTACTATTTAGGTTAAGCCGACACATTACCACTTATCACTACTAAAATAAATCGTATTACCGACGGCTAAAACCGTTGGTAAACCGTCGGTAAAACGCTTTAGCGACGGTTTTCCTACGAGAAGTCACCGTTGGAAAAAACTTGGTTGGTAATATTTACCGACGGTTTTCCGACGGGAAATACCGACCGCTTACCGACGGTTTTCCGATGACCACAAACGGCATTCCGACGGTTCCATTTCCGACGGCTAATATTACCGACGGCCTACCGCCTGTTTTTAAAAAACTGTATAATTTTACCGACGGTTTTCCCGTCGGTAAGCCGTCGGTATTTTGAATTTTTATTACATTTAAAAAATACATATTTGCTGCATTTTAATCTGTTTATATATATATATATATATATATATATATATAGAGAGAGAGAGAGAGAGAGAGAGGGTTAGGTTATTTTGTTAACCTTACTTTTCTTGTTAACTATATGAACCAATCTAGACCATCAATCTTTGTAATGGATGGTTAAGATTAAAACTAGATTTTTAAACAATTAAATAGGGTTTATTTATTAAATAGATATATGAACATTTGTGGTCAAGGATATTTTGGGATTAAATCATTTACTCTTTTGGGGACCACAATAAAAGGCTCATTAATTTTCCCTAAGCCATAAATGTAACATTAAAATGGTTCATTAATTGTCATTTTAATGGTTATTCCACAATTTAATAAAATGCAATGAAAACCCCTTTTCCACAATTTAATTTCATGACTTTTCTCAATGCATATAAGTTTACCTTTGTTCACCTTTTAGTAGTTGATGATTGTTCACCTTTATGTTAAATTAAAATATGTTTTAACAACAACGTTCATGTGCAAATATGTTAACATATTTGTTCATGATATGCATATATGTTCATATCTTTTAACACCAAGCATATAAGTTAATCTCTGTTCGTGTTATGCATATAAGTTCACATATGTTCACCTTTTCGAGAAGAATGACTATACGATATACGGTTTTATCCAATCATGAACCAAAACTATTATAATAATATTGAAATGATTCAAAAAAGTAATATGAAAAAGGATGATCTTCAAAAATCGTAACCTACAAAGTAATTTTGGAATTTTCATTTTTTGTAACTTCCATGAAATTAATGACAAAAGATTACTACTGTTATGACGTTTATGCCGTTTTGGATTAAATAAATAAATAAATTAAACATCAAATAACCTTGTATTCCTATTTGTTGAGCAATGTTCACATAGTTAACAAGAAATACTTGGTTAACAAATGATCCTTGCTCTCTCTCTCTCTATATATATATATATATATATATATATATATTATAATATTGCATATAAATTGTCAAAATCCATAGATATTCCAAAAATTCACATAAAAATCCGTACAAATATCCACGCAAATCCATACATATATCCATAAAAATCCTACATATATCAAATCTAGTCATCGTCTATACTACCGGGAAAAGGGAATCACAAGCGATACATATATCAAATCCATATCATCCTACCGGAAAAAGGGGGGATCACGAGAAGTGGGGTCAACGGAAGGCGGTGATGGATATTGTCGAGCTAACATTGCCTCAATAACTTTTAGTCTATTTGCCATTTGTATCACTACAAGAAAAATGACCTTCAGAGAAGATTTTGTTTTGTATTTAAAGGTTTGAAAAACTTCTCTAAAGGTTTTAGAGAAGCTTTTCACTTCTGTCAATAACCTTCTCTATATAACGGTAGCTAAAGGTTTTAGGGAGGGTTTTCAAAGGGTACATTTACGTTAACCTTTAGAGAAGATTTTTTGTGGTTTAGATACGCTTTCAAACCTTATCTAAAGGTTGACCGATTTATTTTAAAAAGCTTCTCTAAAAGTATGTTTTTAGTGACGGTTTTTGAGCATTAGTGACGGTTTTCAAACGTCACTAAAAGATACCTTCAGAGAAGGTTTTTGAAAAAGCTTCTCTAAAGATATACACTTTAGTGACACTTTATTTAAAGCTTCTCTAAAGATATCCTTTAGTTACACTTTTCTCAACCTTCTCTAATTGTCATCTTTAGATACACATAGCCAAAACCTTCTCTAAAAGTATATGTTTTAGTTACACTTTTTTGTAAACCTTCTCTAAAGGCATCCTTTAGTTACACTTAAAAAAAATCATTTCCTTCTCTAAAGGTGTCTATACGTACACACACAAATATATATATATATATAGAACATATTTCAGCTATATATATTATAATAAAATAAATAACAATACTAAACAATAAAAACAACATCAAAATCCTAAAACAATTTTTTATATATATTTGTCATATAAGACAAGAACTTTTCAAAACAAACTATATGTTTCAATAAATCCACACATATGTTCAAATTTATCAAAAAAAAGGGGGAAAACACCTAGAATCATACTACAACCATCCAAGATCTTCAATGTGCCAATTTCTCTCTTTTACCTGCAACAAGTCAATAGGACATCAAAACAACTTCATGTCAGACTTGATAAACCAAAAAAAAAGTTTTTAGTAAGAGGCTACAAAGGCAAAAGTAATGACAGAAACACAAACTAAAGTATGCAAGTGTTATGGCAGGAAACACTGAATCAGCAATATTAATTGCCATCTAGCTACATCATATAATATGTGACAATGTTTAACAACCAAATATTGTAAGCATGAGGTTATGATATTATTGCAACCATCAAATTAAAAATACTAGAAGTTGCATACCTTGCTTCAGTTAAACTGTTGTAGTTGAGCAACACACCGCTATAAGCATCAACGTTGAGCCAAGGATTTTTCACCTACAAATTCCAGATCAAATTTGATGAAATGACCGTCCTCATAATAATTATACTTCTGTAATATCTCGATGTAGTTCTATTGCAAGATTATGTTATATAAAAAATGATATTTAGTGTGCTCCCAATTTTCCTGTACACCCCTCGGGCTCTGGATTCATGGTTTTCCGTAAGAGAGAACTAAAAAAGTAACAAACATGAAAAAGCAAAAATAAACAAAAAGGCCACAGATAATAAATATGTATACCTCAGAGTTATCACATATAGGACATAGGTAAAATTCAAAATAATGGGCATGCTATGTTTTCTAAAGATGTTAGATTATCGGTCTATGCATATAATTAAAATAACAATAGTTCAAATAAAATGGGATGTTAACTCCTCGATGAAAGGCAATTCATTTGCTAGTGGGATGTTCTAGATTTACAAACCTTAATATTTAAATAGTTACCCTCACAGTTTTAACCCAATCTTGTGCAGCCTGTTAACGATGAATCCTAGCCCTCTTTTGGCCGTCTCAGCATGGATCAACAAAAAATGATTAAAATGTCAATACGAAGTAAGAAGCCATGGAAAATTCAAGACATTCTGAAATTTTTTGCCTCTGGGATGTCTTCTTGGGGTGGATTATTATAAGCCAAGGTTCGTATCAAAATCCTTGAGGCTCTAACACCATGAAATAACTAAAGAATGGGCTTAATTTATTAACAAGAGGGGGAAACTCAACATTCCTAAACTTGAAGAGGATAATTATGTGGCTACAAGTACTTCCGATAACTATACCTTGATACTGACAGAAGGAGATTCAGCCAAAGGTCTTACAGTAAGTTGGTCTTGTTCTTCAATAGGCATCCACTGCAAGAATCAAACATGACAAAGAAAATAATTAATTAGTAAGAATTCGTCTTGGTCTTGTTCTTCAATAGGCATCCACCAGCAAGAATCAAACATGACAAAGAAAATAATTAATTATTAAGAATTCGTGGGTTAAAAACATTTGTTTCTTTAAAACAGTTAAGATTAAAAGATAATGTAATTAAATTAGAAGGTCAATTAACCTTGGTCTTCCTTTTCTGGTTTGCCCTTCTTTCTTGCAACTACTAACCCATAAATGTGCTTCATATCTTCCTGTCCACCTATGCCTAACCATACCAAAATCAACAATGGGTTTAAAGGTTGTATTTAGGAAACCAGCTGATAAGTGAACATATAGTTGAAAAATTAGCAATTGATTAACAACTAATTTAATTGTTAGCTTATAAACTAATCATCTTTGATCAAATTAGATAACAAACGTAAAATAATTTTAAAACGTGGTGAAAAGTTTATTGGGAACATATTAGGACGTAAATGCAAAAAGAAAAAAAAAACCTTCACTTTTTAAAACGCCACTTAAAATGGTTATTAAAAAAACTAGCTATGGTTGCCAAATATGCGTAAAATCCAACATTCTAATATACGTTAACATTGTTTACTTTCTATTTCTTGAAAATGTCTTGGCAAGTAATATGAAATATAAAAAAATTGAAATAATAAATGAATTAAGTGCATGGTGACACGTCTAAACTGAGAGGTTCTTTGACCAAGTGTCTAGTGATTTTCTGTGACAGTCTGCTTTTGAGCTACTCTACTGGAGTCTCTCTTCTTTGTTTCCACTGTTAAACATTGATCTGTTCTTTCAGTTACACACCTTGACTGAGAACCACGGCTCATGGACAAGCTAAGTGATTGTACATCACTACTAATACCACCACCTCCATTATCATAATTAGCATAAGGGCTTTGTGATTGGTACTGTGGTGGTGTGGTGGTACTGGTGGAGAAACTATCCAGTTGTGTTTGGCAGCAATTGCTTCTTCTTCATGATACGTGTTTGAAGAGTATTATTTGGTAAAGGAGTTTATCACTAAACTTTCCAGACTCGAACATATACCTGTCGGTGAAAGTATATACCAACTGTCTCAATTACAAAGATGCAACCCATTGTCTGCAAAAACTGAATCACCAAAGAGACAACATAACCTTCCATTAGGCACAAACATTGAAGTCGAATGTAGTCCAAACTTCAAATAAATATAAATCATTGGTAACAACTTCAAATAAATATAAATGCTACTTGAATTAATTCCAACAGAAAGGCCTTAGATGTAGTTGAATTACAAGGACATAACGTCCTTCCATCTGAACCTAATCTCAAGAGAGGAAAACAAATAATTAGATCCACTAATTGAATGTTTTATCCCAATTAAAAACAATTTTCTGAACTTCCTTAAATTATGATCTACAACTTTGTTGCCTTGACCTTTTTTCTAAAATGAAACAGAACAAACAAAAAAGAGTTACTCTGTAGATGCCATAGATCTCATCCAAAATTAGAAAATTATAAATCCATCACAACAGAACATCTAAATATTTAAAAATCTTTTAGATGCCAAAACCAAAATCACTCCACCTGCTCCAAATCATCATCATCATAAAAAGGGGAGATTATTCGATTAACTCAAAAAATTGAAAGTGGTGCAATGTTCGTGCCATATAAGGAGTTCCATTAAGATTTATCACATACTTCAATGGATGGTCTATTAATCTTAAGCAAAATCAATTTTTTTCCTTTTCAAAATGGGTACAGACAGAGCATAGTCCGATGCATATTTTGGGAAGTTCGAAGCACAAGCTGAAAATAACCCATAAGAAAACCAATTCTAGAAAAAAGAAAAAGAAACATAACTAGAAAGCACAACGATAGGCCACAAAGAATTGTGCTATAAAGAAAGCATTCATATTTTACCTAACCAAGATCATGGAAGCTATGGTTTTAATAAATGACTAGTGCAGGGGTAGTTTGTAAATTGCTCTCTCAAGTCTCCATCCAAAAGATTTCAATAACATCCATTTTGGTAGTTTGATATTTGTTAGAATGTCCTCCATTCAACAAGTTTTCAAACTAAAATTGCCAATTTTGTAATCATTGCAAAATAATTCAGTTATAAATTTTGGTCCTCAAGATTACCTCTATTTCACTCAATCCCTTTAAAACATCTGAAACTGTGTGTGGTCAAACATTGCAATTTTGAGTGACAAACTTTACAATCAAGATTCTTGTTTCTTTATATTACAAAGCCGTGATCATCGAGTGAAAAGGGTGTTGCGACAAAAATGCACAATCATTTCTTATAATCCGTGATGCATAAACAATATTACAAAATACTTATTTGATGAATACTCTTCAAAAACCTGCACATCTCATCATATACAATTCCATCTCTCTCTATACCCTATGGGGTTGCCAAAACTTCGTTAATGGCACCAACAATCGAAACATCCGATATGTGATGATTTGAGATTTTTTGTACAAACCAACAATTGTTCTCTGTGACTCTTCATCTTTTATAGAACCAAATAACACAAATTAGCAAATGAACAACAAAGGCAGCAACTATGATTTGCTCAACTACTCCTTATTGTGAAGAATGGTTTTCGATTTATTTTATGCAGACTCTGGAAATTTCTCTATTCGATGTTGTTATAATGTCATAGAAACCAGAAATTCCACCTACAATTGAACACAAAATCTTTCCAGAAACAACAATCTGCCAAACGTCAAAAAGGCAGTAACATACATATCATTTGAAATCAACAAACGAACAACAACTAAAAAGGCACTTTAAGGCATCAAGTTCAATAGAGAAATCAAATCAAATTCACAAGTTTAATAGACATGATAACAAATAAATTCATTAGGATTTAAGGGCAACAACACAAGTCTTACACAAGGCAAATCGAGACAACAAAATATGTACTCCATAATCATAAATCAATCATAGTGTATTAGAAACAGGGGACTAAACTCTAATTTTCGAGAAAATAAAAGCACAACCAGTAATCGTGAAAAAAAACAAATCAAATCTACCAGAAAACATACCTGCAAACGGAAACTCACTGTCCACTTGGATAAGCAACAGTAAAAACGATCTAAAAGCTTAAATGAACAAAAAAATCAACCAATTTGAAGAACCGAGAAACGAAAATCAACTAATTTGAATATAAATTGCTTACCTGTTCGAGTTGAGAACTGCAACGTAGGTGAGAAACGATTTGAGGGACGATTTAAAGGACAACGAATTAGAGGGACTACGAAATTGAGGGACGGCGATTCAGGATTTCGTTTGAACGATTAGTGAGCAATGAGGATCTTGGTTTGGAACGATCGGGAAAAATTCTAGGGTTCTGACTTTGATCAATTTTAATTTGAGTGAATCTGTAATTAGTTGTTGTTATATAATTTTGATTTTAATTTTATAAATAATCTTTTTAGATACGCTTGTTAAATTGTATCAAAATATTTATAAAAATATTAAAAATTATAAAAAGAAAACCTTGTTGTTTTAAGAGACGTTTAGTAATCCGTCCCTAAATCCACGTTAAAAGCGTCCTAAAGCTTTTAGAGACATTTTTCATTCAGTATAATTTTCCTGGAAATCATTCTCTAAAACTCATCCTACCTTTAGCTATCCTTAATATTTTTGTCATCCAATTCCTTCTCTAAAACATACCCTTCAGATACACTTCCAAAACCTTCTCTGAAGGTTCCTTCTCTAAAGCCCCTTTCTCTTGTAGTGTATATTCTCCTCCTCACGCCGAGCGTTCTCTTCTCTCTCAACTGCTCGCTCCTCTTCTATTTTCTGAAGTTTCTCTTTCAATTCTTATACCTACAGAAATAAAAACGCATTATGAGTAAATTGACATGTTTGAATTAAACAAAAAAAAATAAAAATGAACAAAAACTTAACCTCGCTTGAATTGGAACCGACATATGATCTACCGGTACTTGACCCACTCGACACACCAGTTATCACGTAGCTCGGGTCCATACTCGTACCAACACCAAACATCCGACCTCTTTTCCTTCCTTCGGCACAACGCTCCCAAATTTCAATATCTCCAAGTGGATGGGTGCTCGTGTCAGGTCCGTACTTCTTAATCATTTCATGTTGATAGTCATCCTACGATACATAATTACAAATTAAAAATCGTTTAGCATTTTTTTTTAAATTTCGGCAGCATAACAACTGTAAATTTAACATTTCCATCCATGCATAACCTGTTTTAAACATTTAACATATAATAAATGAACTTGACAACTCCATCCCATAAACTAATTTGAATGTCATATAAGACGTGCTAACCTAAAACTATACGAGTATTCAAAATGACTTATTCATCTTGCAAACTAATGAAAGAGTAATTACTAACCACAAATTTTTCATCCTTTGAGATAACAGACTGTCCGGTGCCCGACCCTGATGAATCCCTCCCTTTGGTCTTATGGGTCATTTGAAACATCTCCAAGGCTGTTGGTTCACGACCCTCCTTTTGCACCTACAAAGTTCGATAGATTTATTAATTTAGTCATTAATAAAACAAAATATGTCCTAAAACATGATTAAAATTATGTTAACTTACAAAACGCCATCTACGTTGTGACATAGAAATGGAACCCCCGGTATGCTTGGACATCACTGAATCATGTTGTGATTTCCTATTCTTTTTTGCAACATGTGACGACTTCTTCCATTTGTCTGTGTTCCATTTCTATATAAAACAAATTAATTATAAAAACACAATAGAAGTGTGTATACATAATGTAATTCATAAATATTACATACCTTTGTGATCATGTCACGCCAATAGTCCTGGTGAATCCATGACGGACCAAATGGGATCAAAGCCTCATAATTAGACCCGTTAAATACTACCTGTGCATCATGGGCCTTCTTAATGGCTTCTTCCCTGACATCATGCAAAATATCACTCCAACGCTTATCCAGCACGTGATCCCATGTTGTGCGAACGAGTCCATCAATATCGTCATCCCATATGTAGTTGCTCTATATATACATCACATGATCAATTAATTTAAGATATCGGTGAATAGTTTATGAATTTAAATATCATAAGTACAAACCTTAAAATGTTGGAACAAAAGAGCGCGTGACTCGCTGTCAACATCTCTCTAGGATGTCCAAGGGCCCATAAACATTTCCTTCAATATTTTGAAGATTTTACGGCCAACTTGATCTTCAGCAAAACTATTACATTTAACATTAGTATTAGTCAAAAAAGTTTGATATATGATATTGACAAACATAACTAATATACGTACTCAAGTCCCGACATCACAATCCTCGGCTTCTGTGAAGGTCTATCGGGTACTCGCGTGTCGGCATTGGGTCCCTGATGGATGTGAGATGACTCTGCAACAACATCCTCGTGGGTCTCTAGGGTGTCAACGTACTTGGTAAAACTGTTGGGACCGGCACCGCCAACAGATGAAGATACGTTAGTACCTCTACCCCTGCCTCGACTAGAAGCAGTATCTCGGCCTCCACTACAACCACTACCTCGACCACCGGTAGACATTACGGATCTCTTCTGCAAATCTAGGGTCTTTCAAGTCGAAATGCTTCCAAGCCTCACCATCACTTGGATGTACTATCAACCTCGATTCTGTTTGATGATCATAGTGCCATGTCATCTCCTTGGTCGTCTTTCTTGACATAAACAACCTTTGAAGTCTAGGAGCAATCGACATGTATGTCAAAACCAAATTAGCGACTTTATTTCCTCCACTATTTTTGTAGCGATATTCTCCGCATACTCGACAGTTGGTCAAGTCAGAATCACCCTTGTAGAATAACATGCAATGATTTTTGCATGCATCAATCTTTTCTTGTGGGAAACCAAGTTTCTTCATCATCTTCTTCGTCTCATAGAAGTTTGGAACTAGCTGATGTTCGTCATGTAGCATATCTTTAATGATGGGAAGTAGTCGATTGAAGGTTGACTTGGGTACGTTACAATCTGACTTCCAAGTCAACAACCTTGTCGCAGCTTGTAATTTGGAATATTTCTGACACCCATCCCACAAGGGCTCGTCAGCAACTTGTAACATATCATAAAATCCTTGTGCAGATGGATTTGGGTCTTGTTCTTCCCAATTTGAACGCATAGGCATTGTTGGATTGGCAAAATGCGTTGGAGAGAAGTTATCCATTACCATCTGAGTGCAACCATTAACAATATCATCTTCCATAGCATTAGAACATTGTCCCACGTGTTGAGATGGGACGTTTGTTTCACCATGTGCCCACCAAGTTACAAAACATCCCTTCACCCTTCCCCTTTTCCTTTTCCTTCTAATCATATAAAACAATTAATTAAATTGGTTTATATTTGAGATCTATGTTATATCTTACCCTAAAATTGAGATCCAAAAAATATTGACACTACCATGGGGGTCGACATGATACAAGTTCATAGAAAGATAACAAGTATAAATATATTTTACAGTTAAATTTAATAAACTAGTATGTGTTATATAATTGGATAGCATTAGATATAATATATAACTTAGTAAGAGGATGCATTGCTTTTAACCATGTGGTTATGGTTATTAAAAAGAGAAGTACAAAATTGCCCCTATGGCTTATTACAAATCTGCCCCTATCAAGAACTTCCTGTCCACTATTTACATGCTTAATCTCGGGACTTACAGATTTTTGAGCAGAAACTAACCCTACAGCACCTTAACAACTATGAAGGATTAATAATCAAGTTCTATGGCATTTTTTAAGAAAATACTCTTGTAAATATAAGTCACTTCTGCGAGTAGTATAATGTACAATCAGAAACCTTTGCATCTTAATACATGTATTTAATTCAATCAGGGCAAACATGAAAAGTGTATGCAAAATGATGAAGGAAAGAACGAGTAAAATGAACAAGTAACAACATATGAACAGAAACTTAATCAAGTTGTATACATTCATATAGAGCATGATGTACAAAAAGAATGTGGAACACCCATGGATTAAAGGGGGAAGTTCGAGTTATTTAGAACATGGGAGTAAGAGGAGTACCTGGAATTAAAAGAGGGAGAGACGCGAGTGAAGTATAAAAATGGATCAGAATCTGGGAGAGTAGCCAATCAGAATCGCCGGCGCCGATGAGAAGTTTCTGGTGTGACTACTTTAACACAAAATTCAAATCTTTTAAGTAGTGATAACCAATTAAGGACCAAGACCGAATACAAATAGGGGTATTAACAATTCTATGATAGTTTGGCTCAACCTCTTTAATTTTTATACTTTAATTATATATTAACATATAAGCATGTTTGGGAAAAGTGTATGCTCCAATTGCTCAACTTAGCTTGACTCAAAATTTTTAATCGAGCTTTCAAACAAGTTGGGTCGAACATTGGTGTTATGGAGCCTGACTCATTAAGTTAAACGAGTTTTAACCTGTGTTCAAGATTGTCAAATATTAAACTTGAGCTTGATATAAACAAGCGTGAGCTCATGTAGCTCATTAAAGCTCAAGTCGTTAACACCCCTAGTTACGGCTATTCGACTAAAGCCTGTTATGGAAGATCCGACAAAGACCAGACCCTACTAGAACCGGTCAAAGGCCCTATTTCATTAACTGCTTCTCTGTAACTAAAATATTTGAAAGCACAATGCAATCGTATAACACATTTTGTTTCTAATAAAGTCACTGTGTACTACTCTAAAATAAGCAAACACTAGTTGAACCAGATCATCTTACAATTGAAATATACTCTTCTGCTTATTTGCAACAAAATCGCAACTCGGCGGGTGCCATCACAAGCAGCATTTTGTGTTTACATATCGGCGACTGGCCACAGGTAAGCTTCTCTTTCTGTAGCTTGTTTCTCATTTTGCCTATTGAACATTTGCTTCTCAAATGTTTACATTTTATACTTTGGATAATCCTAACTTCGACGAAGCAAGAAGTCTTAAATAGAGATAAAATCTCTGTTTCATATAGCAATTCTACCATTGTCAATCAACCACAATAACAATTTTAATTAACTGTCAATAACCCTAATTTTACATTGCAATCGGCTGCATTTGCACAATTTTACACACTTAAAATTCAAGTGAGATATATTAAATGGTTGACGGTGAGAAATTATTGATAGTGATTTCAACAAAAACAAGCTTAATTGATTCTAGAAATTTGGATTATTAAAGAAAACAAAGTGCTCACTTCAAAAAATGGCGGAAAATTCATTCATTTGACTTTCAACACACAAGAAACTAATTCAGTTTCAGAAAATTTACAAAAATGATTGTGTCAAGAAAAGCGGAACTAAGTGAGAAAAAGTAGTCGCCGGAGATTATAGAACCGTCGGAAATGGATATCACCAGAACGGAGAGAAAGTTGCGGAGAGTCCTTATCCCCTTCTCTTCCGTTGCGTTTCCACTTCTTTGGCTGTGGAGTTTTGTGTGAGAGAAATTATGAGTCAAATGGTCGGCGAGGAACAGGTTAGGGTTAAGTTCACAGGTTTTAGGCGGGGGTTTTAAAAATTTCAAGGTATTCTGAATTTCAGGTTTAAGTTTTTTTTTTAATTCTTTTATAAATATTTTTATTTAAAAAAAATATATTACTATTTTAATAATATATTTTTTTCTGATCATTTTACATATTTATTAGCTCCATCTACCATGTTTAGAAGTGTTGAAAAATAGGCTAAGTATAGAAACCCCTGCTATCTCGAAAGTCACCGCAGAAGTTGCAAAGCTCAGAAGACCACTACGCAGAAGACGCGCCAGAGGACAAATCTGATAATGATACTCAGATCACAGAGCCTCTGTGATCACTCACAGAGCCTCTGTGAAGGCTAACATCTGGAGATCAATATTGAAGCTTTTCTTAGAGTTCAAGACAAGACCACGTGCAGAACACGTGAGGCCTGCTGTACGAAGATCCTCAAGATCAAAGTAATGGGCGTCCCACGATGTTTACTTTACAGGTGGCATTCCGTTTATGGAATGTCAGTTTTTGTCTTGTACTAAGGGGTGCATCCCTATGCTATATTAAGGGAGCACCACCTTAGAGCACATTGTACGAGAGCACACACAAAAATAGCAGTCTGTATAATCCTTGAGCATTTTTGCAAATACCAGTGCGTGTTCTTGGTGTTCTTGAGTAATTAATGAAACAGTTCTTTGAGTAACTTTCATATAATACTTTACTTTCTGTTCATTAATTACTTGTGTGTTTACTACCTTGCATGTTCAATCTATTCTACACATCTTAAACGCTTCCGCACTCTACTTTATTAATCTGTGTGTAGTAAAAGGTTAAATCAAGTTAAAGAACATCATAACTGGGATCAACAATTGGTATCAGAGCAGACTTTGATTTTCAATATCAAAGGATCCTGTTCTATACTTGTTTCCAGTACTCAAGGTAGTAGTTTGAGTCCGTTCTTCGTCCCAAACTCCACTCACAGTCACACTCTGTTTTCTGAAGCTATATCAACCTGTTTGGTATAGAAACAGGTACAAGTGTGTCCTTCATTCAAAGACAGATCCAATGCTAGTTGGATTGGTCATCTGTTCTTATTGATTCTTATTCTCATCATTTCTAAAACCATTATTGTTATACTCTTTCTGGTTCGTACCATACTCTGCTTTTCCTCTCTAAACTAAAATGGCAAACACTGTTAACTACTTCAGTGCTGGATCTCAGTCTAAACCTCCCACTCTTCTAAGGGATGAATATCCTCAATGAAAGATCAGGATGGTGCACTTCCTTGAAGGTGTGGATCCTGGTCTGGTTGAGTTTCTTCACAATCCTCCTTTCATCCCAATGACAACTGTTCCTCGTGTTCCAGCCACTGCCAATACTCCTGAAATCCCTGAATATCAACACCCCAAACCTGTCCTTGAATGGAGTGAAGAAGAAAAAGGCACAACATGAGCTTGCAAAGAAAGCCAAAAGACTAATCATAATGGCTATCCCAAACGATATCTTTCAATCTCTTGACTCATGTGAAACTTCAAAGGACCTATGGTTAGAGCTAGAGAAACAACTTGAGGGTGGTGCCAAAACCCTCAAGAACAACAGAGCCTTATGCATAAATGAGTATTTTGCTTTCAAAGCTCTGCCGGGTGAATCCATTCAAAGCACTTACAATAGATACAATTCTTTGATAAACAAGTGTAAGAGGTATGGGATCCACAAAACCTCCGAAGAAAACAATGTCAGATTTCTACAGAGCCTGAATGATGAATGGCTTCATCTAACCATGTCCGTGCAAGCCACATTGGATCTTGATGTATGGTCCATATCTGATCTCTTTGGAACACTGATCAGCCAAGAGAACAGAATTTCCAAACTGACAACCTCTGTTGGAGGTCCTCTGGCTCTTGTGGGAAATGCATCAGAAGGCAAAGACAAAGGAAAGAAGGATAAGGCAGCTGAGGAGGCACAGAGGAAGAAGAAGAAGAAGGTACTTGTAGCAGAGAGTGAAAGTGAAGAAGATTCTGAGGAGGAAATTGACATGGCTGCTCTGGCCAAAACACTTGCACTTATGACCCGACAATTCAATTGTGGTCTCAAGAAGCCGGGGTACAGAGGGAGAGAAGAAAGAGATGACAGAAGCAGAGGATATGGTGAAGCAAGAAGACAAGAAAGAGAAAAGTCTGGGGAGCCAAGGCAAGAAGAGAGGAATGGACAGAGGTCAGACGGCAGAGCTGGTGAAAAATTCCCAAAGCAAACTGAAGGGTGCTTCAAATGCGGAAAAGCAGGCCACTTCGCCGCAGAGTGCAGGTCCTCTGCCAACAAAGGGAAACCCACAAGGGACGCTGCTTTCTATAAAAAGAAACCAGAGTACTACACTTAGAGATCCCTAATGGCAGAATAAGAGAACCTTGTAACCGATGAATCCTCTGATGAAGAAGACAACGCACTCTTCTGTGGAATGGCATAAGTCCACTCTTCTGACAATGAGAGTGAGGTATCCACTTCTAATTCTTGTGACTCGGACTTTGAAAACAAGCTTCTTGAAATACAAAATGATCTTCTAGCTTATAAAAATACATGCTCGGATCTTGAGAAAAAGCTTGCCTTCTTTGAAAGAGAAACTAGGCTTCTCACAGAGGAGAAGGACAAGATTTACCTTGAAAACAAATCTCTTATCTCTGAGCATATTTCAACAAAAAAGGGTTTCAAGGAGAAAATCACAAATCTTGACAAAGCTTTGAAAGATAAGGTCAAAGAGCTAAAGAAATGTGAGAGTGATCGTTTAAATGCCATTTCTTTGAAAAACTTTTTTCAAAAAGAAAGAGAAGTCCTTCATCAAGATCTATTCGACAGAGATCTCCAAATTAAGAGGTATCAGGATGCTCAAAAAGTTCATGAAAAGGTAAACACCCAGATCGGAAGAAGATGATTAGGGTTCGAGGACATTGACCCTTACACAGGAAATAAAAGAAACAAATCTTTATCAAACATCTTCTGCCCTGGACAATTTTTAAAACCAAGTCTTCCAAACCTTTTATCCACATTTAAGAGGCGCAAAACTTCTGAAGAACCACATCTGAGGAAACCTTTGCAGATGGCAAATGTATGGTATGAAAACAATGATTTACCATCTGCACCTTCATCAAAAGGAAAATCTATACCAAAGAAATATCTGTCTCAAAAACAGATAGGGGTCTTAGATTTGGTCACCCAGAAACGCAAACTCAAATGGCCTTTGTGTGCATGATGATTTCTGAAAAGGAACTGTCCTCTGAAGCACCAGAGTTTGTTCCAGCCTCTGTGGAAGAAAAACTATTTAAAATATTTTTGGAAAGCGACTTGAGAAGAACTTATGAAAATCATTTTCTCAACCATCCTGATTTAACCTCTGAAATAAGAGAAATCTTTGAGCAAGATCTACAAAACTGTCTTAACGTTCCTATGGTCATTCCTTGTATTTCAAAAATTCTAAATACTTCAGAGGACACCAATGGAAAAAGCAAGGCACTAACAGGTCAGGCTCTCATTCACAGAGACTTTCTCGATTCAGACTCTGAGTCAGAATCAGAGTTCTCTGTCAATAATGAGACAAGTTCTGTGGAACTTGAGATACTCCCCTGTGGTCCAGAGAAGAGTAAACTTACCTCTGGCATTCTTAATAGAACAGTTCTTCCCAAAAGGAAAACCACAGGTGTACCTATCTGTCCTGATTTCCTGGACATGTGCTTACAAGCAAAGACTTCTCTTGAGCTTAAAAATTCTAAAAAGAACAAGATCTCTCATATTTCAAAAGCTCCAAGACCATTAAAACCTTTTCAAGAAAAATTCACTTGGCAACAGAAGAATAAATGGCCTAAAATTGATAAACTTGATGCTTCTGTTGTAGTGAAAGCAAGGAAAGAAGATCAAGGGAGAGTACAACAATAGAGCCACTCAAGAGGAGTTTTTGAAAAGACTCAACCTAGATTAGACAAATCTTTCTGTAAAAAGAAACCCAAATCTAAAATGGGTTGTAGTAAAATTTGCTCTGTACCCTCCTTTGACAAATTTAATGAGATTTTCAAGAAGTTTGCCTCAAATATTACTTATTGTAAATGCTTTGATCTTATGAATGCTTTGAATCAACATTTCTCGAGGCCCTCCTGTCTTATATCTCACCCCAAACCCAAGAATGCAAAATTCAAGGGTGAGAAGAGACAATCTGGTACCTCTGCAAATGAGGATAAATCCAAAACCAAAGATGCTAAGGCATTTTCACAGCCTCCTAACAAAAATGGACCCATTTTGAAATGGGTACCTAAATCTCTCTAATCTGTCCACAGAAAAAACAGCATGTGCCCATTTGGTACCTAGACTCCGGGTGCTCTAGACACATGACTGGCGACAGAGGGTTGCTTTCCTCTTACAAAGAAAAACTTGGTGGAGGATTTGTGACTTTTGGAGATAACAAAAAGGGACAAACAAAAGGCTATGGAGTCATTGCCAAAGGAGACATCGATGTCAACAGAGTTGCCTATGTGGATGGCCTCAAGCACAACCTTCTGAGTGTAAGTCAACTCTGTGACAATGGACTCGATGTGATGTTCAAAAGACAGTACTGCTCTCTGTTGAAGGAAGATACAACCACAGAGCTTCTGCGAGCCAAAAGACGAGGTGAATTATACCTCATGGACTTTAAATCAACTAACAGAGAAGAAAAGCTCTGCTTAGTCTCAAGTAAGAATGAAGAAGCTTGGCTCTGGCACAACAGGTTCTGTCATCTAAACTTTCACACACTTAACAAACTTGTGAAACTAGAACTAGTAAGTGGTCTACCAAGTATTATATTCGACAAGGATCATCTATGCTCATCTTGTGAGATGGGCAAACTCAAAAGGGCTGCCCACAAAACTAAGTCTGACATATCTTGCACCAGACCTCTGCAGATGCTTCATGTTGACCTCTGTGGTCCTATATCTGTGCAAAGTCATGGTGGCAAGAAGTACATCCTTGTACTCATAGATGAATTCTCTAGATATACTTGGGTTGAATTCGTTCGAAAGAAATCAGATGTTCCTGAAGTACTAATCAATCTTATCAAGAGAATACAAGTTCTTTATGACTGCAGGGTACAGAGAATCCGAAGTGACAATAGGACAGAGTTTAAGAATTCAACCATTGAAGCCTATCTTTCGACAGACGGCATATCATAGAACTTCTCTGCTGCAAGGACTCTACAACAAAATGGTGTTGTTGAACGAAAGAACAGAACACTAGTGGAGGCCGCAAGAACTATGCTCACTGCTTCAGGGCTCTCTATTTCTTTCTGGGCAGAAGCCATTTCAACTGCATGCTTCACCCAAAATCGATCCTTGATCGTGAAGAGACATGCAAAGACACCATATCACTTACTACACCAGAGGAAGCCGAACATTAAGTACTTCCATTTCTTTGGCTGCAGGTGCTTTGTACTGAACGACAGAGACCAGATAGGAAAATTCAGTCCCAAAGCCGATGAAGCCAAATTTGTTGGCTATTCATCAAATTCCAAGGCATACATAATCTATGTACTCAAATCCAAGCATATACTCGAAAGTATTAATGTTTCATTTGATGATTCTTTTCAGGTGGCTTCTCAGCAAATCAGCTCAGGACTCAAACTTCAAGATGAAGATTCTGGTGGATCATTAAGAACAAATGATCTTCATCATCTGTTTGAAGAGATGTTCAATGATGATGAACCCTCTGAAGGTGACCGCAGAGCCTCTGAAGTCGAACCCTCTGAGGACCAAACAAGTACTTCTCTAACTGGTCCTAGTAATGCTTCACCCTCTTCCAGTAATGCTGCAGGTGCAACCATCGAGGGGAAGCACTCAGAGGACAATACAAATCAAGGCCCCAAGCTCAATCAAGATCATGGTCATCTTCAAAATCTCTCTGAAGGGTCAACACCAGATCAAGGCTCTACAGAGCTCTCTACCTCAACTCATAATGAACAACCAAGCCCTGTGGCAAGTACAAATGATCAATTTCTCTCAACAGAAAATGATCTACATCAGGACGAACGTGCTCCTGAACTAACCATAGAAGTTTCCAATGATCACCTGCCCCGCATGACAAAGTGGACCAAGAGTCACCCACAGAGCCAAATCATTGGTGACGCTTCTGACAAGGTCCAAACTCGATCGAGTATTGCAAATTTTTGTTACTATACAAACTTTGTGAGTATCATCGAACCCAAAAAGATATCTGAAGCTCTTGAAGACCCAAACTAGGTAGAAGCTATGCAAGATGAGCTTCTGCAGTTTGAAAGAAACAAAATATGGACCCTAGTGCCTCTGCCGAAAGGTAAAACCGCAATAGGGACCAAATGGGTCTTCAGGAACAAAAAGGATGAAGAAGGTGTGGTGATCAGAAACAAAGTAAGACTGGTGACCAAGGGATACTGTCAAGAAGAAGGCATTGACTATGAAGAAACCTTTGCCCCTGTGGCACGAATCGAAGCAATAAGAATCTTTCTTGCCTTCGCATCCCACAGAGGTTTCAAAGTATATCAAATGGATGTCAAGTCAGCCTTTCTGAATGGACAGATTCAAGAAGAAATGTATGTCCAACAACCACCAGGGTTTGAGAACTCTAAGTACCCAAATCACGTATATTTTCTGGACAAGGCTCTGTATGGACTGAAACAAGCCCCCAAAGCATGGTACGACAGACTTTCAAACTTCCTTCTTGCAAATGGTTTCGAAAGAGGTACTACTGATACGACTTTATTCTATAAGAAGAGAAAAGGTGAGATTCTGCTTGTACAAATTTATGTTGATGACATTATTTTTGGATCTTCAAATGATTTATATTGCAAGAAGTTCGAGTCATTGATGAAAAGTGAGTTTGAGATGAGCATGATGGGAGAACTTACATTCTTCTTAGGATTGCAAGTCAAACAAACCACAGAGGGTATTTTCATAAACCAATCAAAATATGTCTCTGACATACTTGAAAAATACAAGCTCTCTGACTCTTCACCAATGAAAACTTCTATGGACACTGGATCCAAGCTCCATGCAGATCCAGAGGGCAAATCTGTGGAGTGTAAACTCTATAGAGGGATGATAGGATCTCTGCTGTACTTAACCGCGAGTAGACCTGATATAATGTTTGCCACATGTCTATGTGCAAGATTTCAAGCTAACCCCAAAGAATCTCATCTTTATGCTGTCAAGAGGATCTTCAGATACCTAAAAGGGACCAAGAATCTCGGCCTCTGGTATCCGGAGAACTTTGGCTTTGATCTCATAGCTTATACAGATTCAGATTACGGAGGATGCAAGCTCGACAAGAAGAGTACCTCTGGGAGTTGCCAATTCCTAGGAGGGAAACTAGTAAGTTGGACCTCCAAGAAACAGAACTGTGTCTCGACCTCTACGGCAGAAGCAAAATATGTTGCTGCTGCAAGTTGTTGTTCCCAAGTTCTGTGGATGAGGACCCAACTTAGAGACTATGGATTTGATATCGAAAAAATCCCCATCCTCTGTGACTCCAAAAGTGCCATTGCGATCTCTGCCAATCTTGTGCAGCACTCTAAGACCAAACATATCGATATCAGGTATCACTTTCTGAAACATCATGTGGAGCATGGAACAATAGAGATGTACTTTGTGCCCACAGACTACCAGCTTTCCGACCTTTTCAAGAAGGCATTGGAGGAGAAAAAGATTCACTATTCTAGTTGGCAAGATTGGTATGCTCAACATGAGTTGACCACAGAGCCTCTGTACCCTTGCATAGAGCCTCTGTTGTACATATTTACCTCTGCTGTACATATTTACTTTTATGCCTCTGCAAATTAGTTTCTTAAGTTTATTTTCCTGTACTAGTCTTATCTTTATATGATCCAAGCATAGTTGAAGGGGGAGCAGACCGAACCATCAAAGACCAATCTTGACTATTCAAGGGGGAGCAAGACAATTCTGCGCAACAGACTACAAAGTGAGGTTAGTCCATCTGAACCAAGGGTCAAAACTCTTTCTCGAGCACTATACCCTCATAAAAATACCTCTTTGTACCAAATTTTCTGTCAAAACTTTGAAATGATCAAATCTTTGAAAATCTTCCCTAAAAAGGAAATTTTTGGTCTCAGAACTTCTGAGGTCGACCACATAGCCTCTGCGATCTATCACAGAGCCTCTGCACCTTTAAACTGAGGACGTCTGACCAAATGCACTTTAAAAGGAACTAGATCATTTCATCGCTCTTTTCTCCCTCTTAAAAAGCTCTTCTAATAACAACCTTATCTGTGACCTCAGAAGCCTCTTACCCACAAAGTTTCTGTCATTCCCATCACTTGAGAAATTAAGGTCACTTCCTGCGGGTTATTTCTTAAACATCACAGTCATGTAAGAATAGTGAATGCCACACGCGTGAGAATAGGGTGGCGCACGTCCTAGATCGTGCACCGCCATTATCTAACGTGGCAACATTTGATTGGCCTACATCTGTACCGTCGTTTCACAGAAACGGCTACTTATCCGTTTTCACTCATCACGGATTTGAAAATTTTATTTTTTACCGCCTAATTTTTTTTACCTCCCTCTGTATAAAATCCCTTTTGCCTCTCTTCATTTCTTTTTACCTACATCCTTTTCCCTCAAGAGCTTCCTGCGAAAAAGATTTTCTTCTTCTCCTCTATTCTATAAATGGCTTCTCCCTCAACTTCCTCCAAGAACTCTAATGGATCCAAGAAATCCAACAACTCTCATCACTCGATGGTTCAAAAGGCTGATTCAGACTCCGTTGGCCAAGAACATGTGCTTACAAGAAGAATGTTGTCCTTCACCAGGCATGACTATCACTTGACCCAAATGAACAACAAACCGAACAACCATTTTGTCACCCTCAATCCCTCTGGTTTCCCCACTGAAGCTGCACCATTGATTCAACTCCTCAAGAATCACTTCCTGGTTAAAGCCCTAACGATGAAGCGAAATGACATCCCTGGATCTTACATCCAACAGTTTTGGCTAAGTGCTCGCCATGCCAAGATGGATAAATATGGACACTGCATCATTGGCTATGCAACCCATTCATCAACTGAAAAGATTCTGGACTTAGGGATCAATCGTAGGAAACTCTCCGATGTCTTTGGACTTCCCACCAAATCAGATCTCAACCTGCGTAAATTCTCAGAGGAGCCCACAGAGGAAGAGATACTAGAGTTTCTGAGGATCCTTGGCTACGCAGTTCCAATCACCAAAAGAACAAACTTCAGACGACAGAATCTCCCTCCTCTGTGGAACGTACTCATCTCGATTCTGAACCGATGCCTAACATCGAAGGTAGGAAGCCCAGATCAATCAAGCCATACAATTTTGGCCATCATGTATGGGATTTACTACGATCTCCCACTGGACTACGCTGGACTCATTTTCAGGGAGATCCAAAATGCCGTGATTACCAACAGCAGGACCAAGACAGAGGGACAGAACCAAAGAACATTGCATTTGGACGTTTCCTAGGACTGCTTCTAGGCGATGACCTAATAGGGGAAGGAAAGCTGCCAGCTGAGGGTAAGACAATCAAACTCCACGAGATGAAGTCTCATAAACCCACCACCATCAAAACAGGATATCAAGAAGCTAGACCTCTGTCCACAAAGATGTTGACTTATTTGGGTAGTGAAGAGAGTGTTAGGGGATACATACGAGGGAACAGGACACCAGAACCACGTCCTGTAACCCCCCCTCACGTAGGATTCAAAGTAGGAGACATTGTAGTTTACTTGAGAGACGAGGGAGTACGGACAGAAGTTGAAGCCCCAGAGGCTCAAGTGAGTGAGAGAGAGAAAATGTTAGTTAGAGGGGAAGGGAGTGAGAAAAAGGCGAAAAAGAAAAACAAGAAAAAGAGAGTCGCAGAGGTAGAGACTCCAAAATCCTTGGCAGGTGAAGTAAAAGCCACAGAAGAAGTTGCAGAGGAGGTACAACCTCTACAGAAAAAGAAAAAAAGGCTCCGCAGGTTGGCTGACAAGGAAACATCAAAGGAAGCCACTGCAGAAGCCCAAACGGTCGACATCTCACCTACAGAGGCTGCTGCAGAACCCAAACAGAAGCCGAGACGAAGAACCTTGATCTTCGAAGACTCTCCACCGGAAAATCCACAGAGCCCCCTGAAAACGGCAACAGAAATTGCCCGAGAGATCTTCCACCAATACTCTGGAGGATTAGGGGAAACCGTGGAAATGGAAATAGAAGATGTGACAGGAAGGTCACAGAGCGAAGATGAAGAAGAAGAACCAAGTAAAAAATCGTTGGAGGAGAGGGAAACAAAAGATGTCTTTGGGACACCACCAAAACCAACTCCCAGTGCAACCCACACTTCTACCCCTGCAGTTCTAGTGCAGAGGGGTATTGAAACAGGACCGCACAGTCCGAACCCTACCCATGCCATCCGGACAGAGGATATCTCTTCTTCCTCTGTACCACAATCCGGGGAAACCAAACTCACTTCACCCTCTCAAAAGGGTGAAAGTGTTGTTTCCCGTGTCCATTCACCCCAAGACACGTCTCTTCCACACACAGAGGTATTTCTTACCTCTGTCACACACAAGAGGGACACCCAAACCACTTCAGATTTGGTGGTGCGAGAACACGATGATACTGTGGCTCTATAACAACCACATGATCCTTTCAACATAGCTCTTAAGGGAGTCTCTGAACCCTCCCTCAAAGAACATATTGACAGAACTTCCATAGATGCTTCCTCTGTGGAACATCGAGGACTGGAAGGAAATCCTCCATAGCTCATCATAACATCAGGCTCTGTAGGTGCCAAAGACTTATTGGCTAAATCTGGAACATGTGTTGTTCTAGAGGTTACCGCTGACACTTTTGTCACAAAGGGCGAGTTTAAAGCCTTTGCTGACATGGTGCTCACAAAACTTGACGAGTTGCAAAGCTCTATCTCCAGAGAGTCCCAAGCCAACTCTCAAACCCTTGCAGAGGCCCTAAAAGCCAATACTGAAGCTCTGCACACCCTCAAAACAAAGTGCGCGACCAAAGCTGATCTTCAAGCCTGCGGTCAAACCATCATCGCCCACTCCAATCAGATTCAAGTTCTAGGGGATCTTTGCACAGAAGAGTTCCCAAAATATGCTACGCAAGGAGTTCATACCGGAGTGAACGAAATGGCCAGGCTCAGAGAGGAAATAAAGGACATAACTCACAGTGTTATGGTCCCCTTTCACACACAGGCATCAACCTCTGCCCCAGACCCCTCTGCGTTTGCAACGAAAGACGACTTGGAAGCTATGGGGAATCAGTTTCTGCAAAACCAAAACCTCCTTCGATCCAACTTCAACGACCAAGGACAAAAGGTGACAGCAGACTTGAAGCGATCCTTAGCCACATTTCGTTTCAAGTCAGACATCGAAATCAACGCTCTGTCATTGGCTGCAGAGAACGCAATCAAGAAGATCACAAAACATGTCGATTACAACCTCTGTAAGCCGAAGAAGAGGAAGGAACCTGTCACCTGCCAAACCCAAGCAGGACAGAAGAGGGCACGACATGAGGACCAAGATCCTGATGCCTCCGGTCGTAGTCCTCATGAGGGGGAGAATCTGCAATCCACAAAAGAAGCACCAATATCAGTGGCTCCCCTAAACCAAGTCCCTATGAGCTTAGAACCTGAACCAAAGAGAACAACTAAACAAAAGGTCTCTACAGCCCCCTCTCCCACCATAATCCAAATCACAGAATCCCAACCAACTACCAAAGATAAAGGCAAGGCAATAGCTACAGAACCTCTGAAGAAGGTCAAGTCTCCTCCTCCCACCTCTGAGAAACTACTAAAGAGCTCTTTTGATACTTTCAAAAGAGTGAAACCTGAAGAGGAAGACTGGGCCTTTGATCTGCAACCTCTGTCGGAACTCCCCATCCTACAACCACTTGACAAACCATCATAGGATAGAGTTGCAGAGGTTATCCAAGGCTTTGAGAGCTTAATAAGACCCTTCCCTGTTCCTCCAAATAAGGACATCGAAGAAGAAGTGTACAAATACCTCTATAGTCGCAGAGCTCAAGACCTTCCCCCTGTCAGACTCTTAGAGGAAGTTGTATCAGAGGAGAGAAGGAGATTCTATAAAGATAAAGCCAAGCCAAAATCCAAAGTCTTCAACATGGCCAAGATCACAGAGGTTGTGGCAATCAAGCTTGGACACACAAAGTGTAAGAACTCCTAGTTCAGTGAATACGCCGTGAAAAGGGAAGATAAGGAGATATGGACTTTCACAGACGCAGATCTACCGAATCTTCATCCTCATAATCTTCCGGAGCTATTCAAATGGACAGAGGATAAGTTTGGCTGGAAGAAGGAATACCAAGAAGCACATCTCACCATCAAGAGGGTCATGAGAGAAAAGCTGTTGTTCTACAGTATAGATGACTTTCAAGTGGCACTTGACTTGGGAGTCAAAAAGGTTAACTTCCCTCCACCAGAAGATAGCTTACCTCCCTCTGCCAACATTCTGCCGAACTCCATCATCACTTCACCTTCTTTTGGTCTTGTTTACTTAAACCCCAAAGGAGAAAAGAAATTATTCAGGGGGATAGAAAGCCAAAAGTACTCAACAAAATCTCTGCTGCTCAATCAAGATCTACTTATCAAGCACAGAGGCAACCCCCTCGTACCCACAGAAGCTGCAGATGTCCTTCTGACAGACATAGGTGCAACCTTAAGCTTCAGAGACCTGTGCGTGTACTACTACAGAGAACTGAAGAAAGAAGGTGGGTTTGGAAAGAAGATCAATGATTTCCCAAACGCCACAGTATAGGCTCTAATGTCTTGTAATTTTTTTTTGTGTATCCACTGTCAAATGTAATTGCCTTCTGGCATTATTTTATTTTAAATGAAAATCAAGATTCAGAGGTTGAGTTCCTTTCACCTCTTTTGTTTCTAGCTTAGCCATCACTCCAAATTACAAATTTTTATTTTTCAACACTTAGGGGGAGATTGTTAGCTCCATCTACCATGTTTAGAAGTGTTGAAAAATAGGCTAAGTATAGAAACCCCTGCTATCTCGAAAGTCACCGCAGAAGTTACAAAGCTCAGAAGACCACTACGCAGAAGACGCGTCAGAGGACAAATCTGATAATGATACTCAGATCACAGAGCCTCTGTGATCACTCACAAAGCCTCTGTGAAGGCTAACCTCTGGAGATCAATATTGAAGCTTTTCTTAGAGTTCAAGACAAGACCACGTGCAGAACACGTGAGGCCTGCTGTACGAAGATCCTCAAGATCAAAGTAATGGGCGTCCCACGATGTTTACTTTACAGGTGGCATTCCGTTTATGGAATGCCAGTTTTTGTCTTGTACTAAGGGGTGCATCCCTATGCTATATTAAGGGAGCACCACCTTAGAGCACATTGTACGAGAGCACACACAAAAATAGCAGTCTGTATAATCCTTGAGCATTTTTGCAAATACCAGTGCGTGTTCTTGGTGTTCTTGAGTAATTAATGAAACAGTTCTTTGAGTAACTTTCATATAATACTTTACTTTCTGTTCATTAATTACTTGTGTGTTTACTACCTTGCATGTTCAATCTCTTCTACGCATCTTAAACGCTTCCGCACTCTATTTTATTAATCTGTGTGTAGTAAAAGGTTAAATCAAGTTAAAGAACATCATAAGTGGGATCAACAATATTAATCTATATCTATATTATAAAACATGGATAAAAAACTCTTAAATACAAATTATTAGGCACAAGGTACCATCATTTTATGCAAGATTTTAGAAATCTCTTAATTTACTAGTATAAAAGCACAAGATATATATTACTAGAAGCACGGGTACGTTTCTAGTTATCTATAATATTAAAAAGAATTCAACAAAATGACTCATTTTAGGGATTGTTTATTAAAACTCCTAATTGAATTCTTAACTTTTCCGACGGTTTTCCGACGAACTATTAAAAATAAATAAAAAAATAAAATTAAAAAACGTATCGTCGGTAAGTCGTCGGTAAATCACTAATTTTTCCGACAGTTTTCCGACGACTTATTAAAAATAATTAAAAAATGAAATGAAAAAACTTACCGTCGGTAAATCGTCGATATATCACTAATTTTACCGACGGTTTTCCGACGACTTATTAAAAATAAATAAAAAAAATTAAATTAAAAAACGTACCGTCGGTAAGTCGTCGGTAAATCACTAATTTTTCCGACAGTTTTCCGACGACTTATTAAAAATAATTAAAAAATAAAATGAAAAAACGTACCGTCGGTAAATCGTCGGTATATCACTAATTTTTCCGACGGTTTTCCGACGACCTATTAAAAATAAATTAAAAAATAAAATTAAAAAACGTACCGTCGGTAAGTCGTCGGTAAATCACTAATTTTTCCGACATTTTTCCGACGACTTATTAAAAATAATTAAAAAATAAAATGAAAAAACGTACCGTCGGTAAATCGTCGGTATATCACTAATTTTTCCGACGCTTTTCCGACGACCTATTAAAAATAAATAAAAAAAGAGAATTAAAAAACGTACCGTCGGTAAGTCGTCGGTAAATCACTAATTTTACCGACGGTTTTCCGACGACTTATTAAAAATAAATAAAAAATAAAATTAAAAAAATGACGTCGGTAGACCATCGGTTTGCCTTCGGTAAATACTGACTGTTTTTGCCGTCGGTATTTCACAGTTTTCTAGTAGTGTTATATGTTTTTCTATATAGTTTAAAATTAAAGTATCAGAACACGTTACACATTAATACAAAAGTGATGACCGGAGGAACAAACAGTTTAACCAATTTGCAACAAACCTAGTGAAAGATTAATGACAATGTATAATACTTGATAAACATATAAGTTAATAGTCAATGGCAAGAAATGAGAGGACAAGAAGACAAGAAAATTATATTCAGTTAGCTAGAAAGAAAGAAATCAAATAGTAAAATAAAAAGAAATCATAATTAAAAAAGACAAAGCAGTAGCAAACCATCAATCAAAATGATAAGCCCATGTTAAATAACAAATTCAAGAAACCCTAAATTAAAACATAATTAATAAATAGAAACCAATAGTTAACAAACCCAAAAAAGTATGTTTTACAATTGGCTCTGCATTTTCTTGTCGAGGGCCATTAGAACATGTTAAAAAGAAAAAGAACATTTAAGTTTCTTCGACATCTTACCCTACAACCAAGCTTTACCTTTGCCCCAGGAATTTTGGTGATGGGTCATAATTTAGGTTATGGTCATGATTTGACAAGTCATTTAATGTATTTGATGTAGTGATACTCCATAACTTTTTCTTCATGACTAACAAATCCTAAACCTAACCCTAATAATTAACAAAAGAGAAACAATTAGGCGTCAATTAACAATAAACTTTAATTCTAACAATTAAGGAAAAATGAAAACAATTAGGCATCAACTACTAAAGCCTAACCCTATCACTTAACAATTATAAATCAACTAACAAACCCTAACAATTAAAATAAAAAACAAATTATATAAAAAACATTGATGATGAAGTTGGGTTAAATTTTTTTGTGGAACAAACCTTATTTTTGTTGGGGGTCGAAACAATATAAATAGTTTTAAAAATAGATGAAATCAAAAATTTTAATATAAAAACCAAGTTTTTTAAAAGTTTAAGGGGGTCAATTAGGTCTGCTAATTGAGCAGAAAGCTTAGCTCGAATTTGTTGGTTGTTGGGAGATGAATCTATCTGGTTGCCCCAACCACATAAGCATCTCCCTATAGAGCCTTTGGGCCTTAGCACACCTTCTTGTTGGCACGACCTGAAAAAAAAAGAATATAATACCATGATATCAAGGAACGACAAGCCTAAGCCACCACAAGGGCGATACATGCAGACATGTGTAGCCCTCAGAGACAAAAATATCGAATGGTACACACTTATTTATTACTCTGATGATCCCAGAGATCTAAAGAACAAAGTGGCTAACAAATAATATATCAAGAGAACTAATGAAGAACACGTTGGATCAGGAAAGTCATATGTCATTGATCTTCAAGGGAAGTTATAAGCCCTCAGAGAATATTTTGGAGAGAAAGTTACAACTGAATCTTGCAAGAAATCTATCAAAGTTACTCATCGTGTGTACCACAATGCGTGCAAATCAAGATGACAACAATTGATTTCAAACAAATTCTATTAAATTCCAAGTTCGATTACAACAGAGAACTCTCACAGTAATTCTCTCTCTAGAACAATACTCATATCTAACCTAATAAGTCTACAAACGAAAACTCTTATAAAGCTACTACACTTACAATACAGAAACACTCAAAACACTAAAACACTTACAACACTAACTTTGACTTTTCTTTTATTACAAAGACTTTGACTTTTAGCATGAGGGTTTGACTTAAGCTCTTTGACTTGACTTTTATCTTCAGTCTTCTGTGATCTTGTATCCAACATATTTTGTGCACTAACAATCTCCCCCTTTGGATTCAAGATCGTCTTCCAAAAAGATTTGCAATACAATCTCCTCCTTTAGCACAAATTTATACAATCTTCTTCTTTGTAGATTTCTTTCAATAAGAACCATCTTCAGAAAAATAAGCATTGAAGCACAATCTCCCTCTTTGAATAAGCATTCTTCAAAAATTCTGCAATCTCCCCAAAGTTTTTGAACAACAACTTTTTCAATAAGCTTTAACAATCTCTCCAAAAGGTTGTAGAAACCTCTTTTAGACATCAGAAAAAAATTATCTTCTGATTTAGCTCAATTTGCTTCAGCAAATCATCTTCAAAGAAAATTTCAGAAATCTTCAGCAAACCTTTTGAATTCTTTGAACTTTCTCTTTCAATTTTGTAAACTCTTCACATAATTTGCATTCTTTGACAAAACTCGCAATAATCTTTCTTCAAATCATCTTTCTTGAAATAAATTTGTCCATTTCTTGAGTCTCTCCCCATAACTTTTACAAAACTCTTCTTCATCCAACACTTCTTGAAAAAAAAACTTCTCCTCCTTTTTGATGATGTAACACAGAAATCATCAAAACTTCACCAAGAAATGTCATTAATCCTTTCTTGACCATTGATCTGTATCACAAGAGCCTCTGATCATCCGTCAATTCATAAGGTATTCATCCGAATTTTTGCAAATTCAGACAAATAAGAGTGTAATACCTGAATCAACAAATGAATCTGTTAATAATGTCTGTCAGTAGCACAAATCCACTGTGTGTAACAAATACACATTGGAAAGGAACATTCTGATGTTCACTCCCCCAGGTCTTCCATTCAATCATCGAATAACACGAGGTTAAACTATGAACGTTAAGACAGAAAAACAAATTATCTATATGTTCGTGCTTATGTATGAAAGAATTAAGCATAATGATTTCTTTTAATAATAGGCTAAAAAATGTGTAAACTATTGAGACAACAACAGTAATAAACAGACTCAATTGTGCATGATAGAAGCGCGAAGGTGGGGCAGACTTCCTTCTTTTTCAATATCCAGATTTTTCAAATGAAAACCATATAGATTATGTGTTGCATCCCCAAGAAAAATTAAAACATCTTCATTTTAAGAAAAAGATGAGTAGCAGGTGGGGTATAAGAAAGAGTTGGCATGGGCTAGTTGCCTTTTTCAATGATGTTCACGAAGAATTGTGAAACAACAGTAATATGGCTGCCCGACTCAGAAAAAGTTGGGGCAGAGTTTAATATTCTTTTTACTCTGATCTCTTACTCTCTTTCTTTTTAACATTGAGCTCACTTCTAACCAAACTCTCTTTTCATTTTATCTTATCACACATACCCACACTCAATTATTTTGACTCATTGCCTCTCGATCACTCAAGGATAACTTCTTGGGTAGGAAACACTGGTTAACGTGAATCCATAGAAGTTCTGTTAAATTCTCACACAATGAACCTATGTTGTCCTATAAGCAAGGTGTTTCTCAAATGGTTTAACTTTTCAGTTAAAACACATAATGAAATATATGTCAGAAAAATGTATGCTCATGAATGTAATCATGAAGATTTGAGCATGTTAATCATGGAAGATTCTCTCAAAACAAGGATATTGAATGAATGAAATGAAGACAAACTTCTTGTTTGAGAATCTGACAATGTATGAATAGATCAAATATGAATGATTTAACAATCAAAGGTTAGGTCACGAAAAAATTGGATATTGTCTATACGAATCAAATATAAACATTCTTGAAAGAAACGTATTGAACAAAATCATGCTCAAATATCAATGAAATTCAAAACGGGGTGTCTTACCATCGAAAATATGTTTCAATATGAGCCATGGTAAGAACTTGGACAATAAAAAATACTAAACCAGTGTATATGAATACTTGACAGTATATGGAAAAAATAATACACAAGTATTTATCTTTGGAAATACACGATGAAAGCGCATGTAAAATGAAAACATTTAAAAATCACACTTCTAAATTCATGAAATCTTTTTAAGAATAGAGAAGTGGTTTGAACGTTTAAGAACATGTTTTCAAATCTGAAAGTCGTCCTTCTTTCAGACATGTATGAGATTAAGTTTAGAATGAACCTTACACTCAACTTAAATCTCATAAAGTCAGCTCGAAAGTCATATTGGATATGATCATGTTAGTTGCCCCTCAAAATCTGCAATTAGTCAAAAGTCGTCAAAGTACAAAGTCTTATTCACAAAATTTATTGAAAAATAAAAGACATAAAAGCAATAAAACTTGTTAAGAACGAGTTCTGATCAGATGTAATCAGAAGTCAATGTCCTTACTCCCCCTGAAAATTTGCATCATAACATATATCAGTGTAAGAATATATGCAGAAATCTCTAAATTCCCCTTAAAATGTAGATCATCTTAGCATTGTCTCACACTCTGCCTGAAAGCATGAACAAACCTTTCAGTGCAGATATCTTTTAGATTAAAAGTAAAGAAATGAATAAAAATAACAAAATCTAAACTGTATTAGGTAACAACAGATTAAGTCTTGAGATTTAGCATGCCAAGTTTCGAAATGAGAAAATTAAATCTCCTTTCATCAAGTGGCTTGGTAAACAAATCAACAAGTTGATAATATGTGTTTACAAAGTAAATTCGATTGTACCTTTTTCAACATTGTCTTTGATAAAATGATATCTCACGTCGATGTGCTTGGTTTTCGTATGTTGAACAGGGTTTGCAGATATTGCAATGGCGCTCTTTGAATCACAGTAGATCAGGATTTTAACATACTTGAAACCCTAATCTAGGAGTTGTGTTCGCATCCACAACACTTGAGAACAACAGCTAGCCGCAACTACGTACTCTGCCTCAGCTGTTGAAGTAGATACACATAGTTGTTTCTTCGAAGACCAACTTAAGAGTTTATCGCCAAAGAATTGTATGTGTCCCAAACTACTCTTCCTGTCAAGCATACAACCTGCATGATCTGCGTCTGAAAAAGCTGTAACCTCAAAACCAGTATCTTTAGGATACCACAGACCAAGATCTGCAGTGCTTTTTAGATACCTAAAAATACGCTTTACCACAGATATATGGGATTATTTAGGTGAAGCCTGATATCTTACACATAAGCACGTAGAAAACATAATATCTAGCCTACTAGTCGTCAAGTACATCAAATAACCAATCATCCCTCTATAGTTTCTAACATCGACAGATTTTTCCGAAAGATCAGCTCCGATCTTAGTTCCTGGTGCCATTGGGGTTCCAATTGGAGTACAATTTTCCGTTTTAAATTTTCTAAGAATATCAGACATGTACTTTGATTGATTAATGAAAATCCCCGTAGAAAATTGTTTGACTTGTAATCCGAGAAAGAAATTCATCTCTCCCATCATACTCATCTGAAATCTGGACACCATGAGGTTTGAAAAATTCTTACAGTACTTTGGATTAGTTGAATCAAATATGATGTCATCCACATATGTTTGAATTAAAATGATATCAACTTTCTCCTTTTTAATGAAAAGAGTAGTATCGATTTTACCTTTAGAAAAGCCCGACTTGACTAAGAATTTGGATAGAACGTCATACCAGGCACGAGGGCTTGTTTCAAACCATAAAGTGCCTTGTCAAGAATCTAAATATGATCTGGTTTGTGTCTCGAGGCTCTTGAGTCTATGATCCACACATGACAAGACTGCAATAACAGTTACTTCAACTTAGGTACCCATATAAGAATGGGTCCTTTCTTGTTAGTAGCATGCTTATCTTTTGAACTTTTGCTTGTTAAAATTTGTGCATTGAGTATATCTTTAGGAATCCATCTTTGCACATATTGTAATTTAGCAACTTTCTTTAACTGAAATTTTTTATTTTTAGTCTTTATAGTATAAACTTTAGCTTTTGATTTATCAGAATAAGAAGTAGAAGATTTAATGTTTTTCATCTAGACTTTTCTTCTTTTCTTTGAAGATTTAGATTTAAGAGAGAATGAACTTTCATAACATAATGTACATTGCAATCAAGTAGAGGCTTGTGTCAACAAATCAACCTTTGAAAGAAATTTTGATTTATTTGAACTTTCTTGACATTAATTACAAGTTGAAACTACTCTATTACAAGTACTATCATGAGAAGTATTCAGATTCTCTTCCACCTTCTGCTTGTCTTTGCACATATTTTTCTTCAATAAGCAATCTGTGACACAATCAGAAGTCATGTTAGTCAAATCAGAATTTAAACATACTTCTTCAGATGAAACTTGTTTTTCAGAATCAATCTTGTCATTTACCAGCTTAGAAGAATTAGAATTAGTCATATCAACTTTCCTTTTCAAGTCAGAATTAATTAATTTTTCTTTCATAATATCTGACGATAGAACAGATAGATCTTTGACATACTTAGATATTTCACTTTCAAAGATTTGACGTTGATGATCAAATGTGTCTCTTTCTGTTATTAAAATTTTTTCAAATTCAGAGACTTGCTTTGATAGTTTCATACATCTAAGTTCAAGATCTTTCTTTTCTTGGAAAGTTTTCTTTTCAAGATCAGCTTTTCGATTTTGTAAATCTGAAATTTCTTTTTCAAGAACAGAAATTTTGTTTAAAGTTGCTTGATATTCAAGATCAAAGTCTTGGAAGTCATTTCTGAAACAGATTTATTTAAAATTGAAGACGTTTCATTTCCATCCACTATAATAGGACAAGTAACTATTATTTCAGATGAATCAGAAAAGAATGATGTAGTATGAGTCTCATTTTCTTTTGGAAAGGTATTTTCAAATTCAACGAATGTTTTCTCTTTATTTTCATAAGAAGAATTTAATTCATCATATTTGAAATAAACATTTTTGAGACTTTGAGAGTCATACTTCATCTCATTTTCAGAGTTATCTTCAATAATAGTTTTTGTTTCTATTTTAGCTGATGTTTCTGAATTAGTCTTTGTTTTAACAAACGTCTCAAGGATATGTGGAACTAAAACAATAGGCTCCAAATCGTTGGTGTTTAAACTGTAAAGTTTTTCTGGTGCCTTCTTCAGAACATCCACATCTGAAAGACCTAGACCAGGCTTGGCCTTATAAAATTTGTTTTCCTTTTGACCACTTGCTAAAATTTTTAGAGTCTGTTCAGTTTGACCTCTTTTGAGAATTAATTCTTCTAACTCTTGTGTTATGGTATATGCCTCAATCCTGTCTTTCATAACAAGTTCATACTGAAGAGGTAAGTCAAGTTTCTGATCTTTAAGAATTACAACTTCTTTTTGCAAATCAGATATTTCATTTTGAAACTTTACCTTGTCCATTTTTAAAACATTTTTCTCTTCTTCTTTATCTTCTGATAAAGTTTTATATAACAACACTTGATCTTGATGTCCTTGTATAATGAATTTTTGTTTTTCAAGTTTATCTTTTAGTTTCAAAAATTCAGTATTCATTTGAGTTAATTGGGACATCAAGTTCATTAACTCTTCATTTTCAGAAGAGTCAGATTCATCAGACATTGAAATTACCTCAGTATCATAATCTTCCTGTAAGTGAGCCATGAGGTTGTAGTGGACCTCAGTTAGGTTTGCTTTCACATCACTTTCTTTGTCATCGGAGTAGTACAACCAGATTTCATCTTCTACTTTCAGAGCTTGCCCTTTTTCAACATCCTTGGCAAGTTGAGCTTTCTTCTTGTAGTACTCGTAATTCTTTACCTTTTCTCCGGACATTTTCTAGCAAAGTGACCTGACTTTCCACAACTAAAGCACTAGTCTGACTTTTCTTTCTCTTTCTCCTTTTCTCTGTTTTCTCTTCCTTCTTTTCCTTCTCTATCAGCATTTTACCTTTGTACTTTCCTGACTTGTAACCATCATGCTTGGGTTTGTTGTAGAATTTCTTCTTTGCAAACTTCTTGTGAAATCTTGTGGTTAACAAAGTCAGTTTCTCTGTAAATGCAGTAATCTCATCTACTTCTTCAGGTTCAGCTTCCTCATCCTCTTCATCAAAACTATTAGTAGAATCAACAATCCTTGACACCATAGCTTTATCCTTGACTGGTTTGCTTGATCCATAAGATGTTTTGAAAATCATTCCCGGATTCTGTGTCAGTAAAGCTAGAGAATCTTCCACTTTCTTGTGCTTTTCTTTCAACTGACTCAGTTCTTTTGTTGCAGCAGCTTGCTTCTTAATCACATCCTCATGTTGATTTAATGCAGAAAACAAATCATGCAGCTTTTCTTCATCCATGTATTTGTTAATCTGCATCTGGATTGTATAAACTTCCCATTCTGGCTGAAGATTCTTGATGAACTTGAAATTTATCTCCGAATCTGATTTATGAACTCCATTCTTCCTTAGTTCATTCAGAATAATGTTATACCTATCGTAAGCATCCTTCAAAGATTCACCATCCTTGGCCTTGAATCCTTCATAAGCAATGATGCTTTGATTTCTTTTTGTCTTTTGAGACTTGGCCGATCCTAGAAACCGTTTTTCCAACTCATCCCAGATGTCTTTCGCTGAATCACGACTGTCAACCCTGTTGAATATGTCGTTTAGAATTGCCATGATCAAGAAAGTCAGTGCATTAGCATCTCTTTCAACCAATTTCTTATCATTTTCAATATATTGAATTGGATTCTTGGCAACTTTTCTTTCAGGAATTTCTGGTGTGGTTTCAGTTTCAGGAATCCTTGCTGCGGTGACATGAGGAAAATGGGGTCCTTCCAGAATAGAAGTCATCAAGGATTTATCTTGATTATTAAGAAATTTGATGATCCGCTTTCTCCACTGAAAATATTCTCCTGCTTGAAGAACTGGAGGTTTGGACTTCGAACCCATACTAAGCCGATCTCGAGACATGATGCAGTCAGAGAAAGATTACTGAAAGATAGCTTGAATACTGAAGATCTCCCAAAAAATTCAGAAAAATTTGACTAGAAGAGTCAAATACAGATTGTCACAAAAATCGATTTCTTGTAAAAACACAAGTACAAAACTCGCAGAGAGCTACACGTGTAAGTCATTATTCCCAGACTTTTCGCAAGACACCTTGTGCGTGAACCAAAAACTCGCAAACCACTAAGAGCGTGAAGTGAGATACATGCAAACCACTATGTGCGCGAAGAGACTTCTCGCAAGAAACTAGATGCGCGAACTGTACTTAGAAAATTTTCGAATCTTGAACTTCTCGCAGAAGAAAGCAAACTCGCAAACTAGTAGAAACGCGCAGAAGCCTTAGCGAGAACCATACTTAGAAAATTTTCAAACAGATCAAAATGCGCAAAATGTAAACTCGCAAGCACTGAAACTCGCAGAAGAAACGTGCGCGATCTGGACATAGAAAATTTCTGGGAAATCAAGAACTCGCAAAACAAACAAATCAATCCATTGCGCGAAGCTGATTCTCGCAAAGAGAATCAGCAAAAACTCGCACAACAAACGTGAACAGTACTTTGCGCGTTCTTCCTTAGCACGAAGTACAGATCTAGCGAGTTCTTTCCTTGCTTTCTGAAAATCGATCGAAATCACAGAAATCCAGCAAATGACTTTTACAAACACATTCACAAGGTTCGAAAAGTGATATTTATCACTTTTTGAACTTACAATAATGATCACAAACTTGAATTACAGTTCAATTAACCAAGTATACAGACCCTGTGCGTTTGTGATACAAAAATTTCAAGAAAAATCAAAATTACATCAAACAAATGATTAATTCGTGTTTGTGTGTGATTACAAATTGTTTTGTAATACAAATCGATCATTACTAGAACAAAATTACACACAAATTTCAACAAATCAAGAAAAAATCGATCAAACAGTGAAAATTCAAGAATACGCACTTTGTTCTTGAAATTTTCAGAAATTCAATCTAAACACTCTGAATTCTCTTTGGTGAGGCTCTGATACCAAATGAAAATGTCCAATTCAAGCTTTAGTATCAATTAACAATAATTACTATCAAGAATATAGAGAGAGAGAGTGTAGAGAGAGAAAGTCATATGTCTGATTGATTCCAAAATTATAAGCGTACAATGACAAGTTACAAGATACTCTTAAAGGCTTTCTATTTATACCTGGACTTTCTCTCAAAGCAACATTACATTTAAACCTCACTACAAAGTTCACACTTAAACATAAAGTCAAACATAAAGTCAAATAAACTGATCTAAACAAAATAAGTAGCAATTATAAAACTCCAATAATAAATACAGACTAAATTCAAGTCGAGTGGTACATAACTCTAATACAAGTTTCCCTTTTACAACTAACGCGGAAGACTTCACCGAGCTACTTACTTCTCGAGCATACAACTAGCGCTCCTCTCTTCATGGTGTCACTAGAACTATTTCAACCGGAACCTGTTGCACATGCCGACAAATAAAAGGGGTTAGGCTAACGCCTAGTGAGTTCAAGAGTTTTACATAAGTAAGTATATCTTTAAAAGAATAAACCCCACTTGAAAACATGACCATTCAATTGACGTACTTTAAAACGCGAAAAACGACTCTTTTCCAACATCATGCGTTTATCAAAGGTGGACACCTCATTTCAAATATGTTTTATAAATTGATGCAACGTAAAATAACTCGAAACATGAATACGAAATGACTCCCATTTAAGAAACGCAGATAAAATGTTATATTCCAAAACACCCAAACACGGGTGGCGCAAACTACTCGACCCATGATTCATCATCAAAACCACTTATACCGTACGTCTGAAAACATGGACACTGTTAAGGCATAAATCTGTTGGATACAAGATCATGAAGACTGAAGGTCAAAGTACAAGAAGTCAAAGCTGAGAAAGTCAACTCTCTTTAAAAGTCAAAGTCTTTGTAATAAAATGTCAAAGTCAAAGTTCTTGTATTTGTTTGTTTCCTTGTATTAGTTGTAGGTATAAATACCTTTCTTTGTTGTTTAATAGATAGATGAGTTAGAGTTTGAGTTTAGAATACGTAGAGAGAGTTTTTTAGAGAGAAACATAATTTTAGAGAGAGAAAGAGTTTGTAATCGTTTGCGATTTGAAATTGAAATAAACAGGTAATTGATCATAATTGTTTGTTTAAATAATTGCAATAGGAATCTTGATTCTAGGACACACAATTTGTATCAGAGCAGATTCATTTGAAATCAAATCAAGAAAAGTGTTCGACTCTGTGTTCGTCGAAGTCAAATCAAATTCTGAGTTCTAGGGCGAATTTCGAGTTGTAATCGATTAGGTTTTGTTTGCTGAGTATAATCGATCGAGTTTGTATAGGTAATTTCACGAATTGCACTGTAATTTTCACAAATTTCTGATTTTTTTGTCAAGTTTTGAGTCACGAGTTCAAAAGCACTGTATCATCGATCGATTTGTATTTTGAATGTTTGTCTTTGAAATTCTTGCATTGTAATCTGTTCTAATATTGAAATCGAGCATTCCTACAAAGTTTCAAGTCAATTGGCCATGGTTTGGATCGAAATCTGTGAGAAAAGATAGATTTTTGGTCGATATACTAAAGAACACGCAAGATCCATCAAACGCGCAAGATTCATTGGGAAGAACGCGCAAGTCGAAGGAAATTGGTTTTTGGACAAAACGCGCAGAGGGTTATCTGAGAGTTCTAGAAACGTGCAGATCGAAGTCTGGGAGTTTAGCTCTTCAGCCTACGAGTTTGAAATTTGAGGAAATTTTTCTAGGTATTGAAATGCGCACGTAGACCTTAGCGAGTTCTACAAACGCGCAAGTCTAAGTTTGCGAGTTTCTTCGAAACAGTGATCTACGAGTTCGTTCAATCTGTGAGTTTGTTCAAACGCGCAACTAAGCATTTGCGTGTTCAAGAAACGCGCACGCTACAATCTGCGAGTTTCAGAAATTATTTCAGTCTGCGAGTTTGTCAAAACACGCAACCCTTTGCTTGCGAGTTTCATAAACACGCAAGCTTAAGCCTGCGAGTTTCTCAGTAAACAGTGTTTTGCAAGTTTAGGCATCTACGAGTTTTAAGCTTCTATAGTGATTTGCGAGTTTTAACACTTAGTCAAAATTTCTGAGTTTCTGAATTTTCTATATTTCAAGATTTCTTGTATTTTTGTGATTTCATTTGGACTAACGGTCAATTTCAAGTTTCTTATTGCATATTTTATTTTAAACAGAATGACTTCAAGAGATGCTCTCTCAATTGGAACTGATGTCAAGCCTCCAATATTGTTCAAAGGGGAATAAGAACAATGGAGAGATAGATTTTTGGACTTTGTTGATAGACAATCAAATGGAGAGAACATTCTGACATCTATCACAGAAGGCCCAATGAAGAAACCTACTGAGGAGATTCCTGCTGATGGTAATGATTCAGATGGAGCTCCAAGAACAAGAAGAGTTGATAAAAACTATGCTAATTTCTCTGATGAACAGAAGAAACGGTTTGATGCTGATAAACAAGTCAGATCTTTGCTTTTACAAAGCATGACTAATGAGATATATGTGAAAATGGATAGCTATAATGAAACTGCCAAATCAATGTGGGATCAGTTAAGAAAAATGATGTTGGGTTCTAGAGTTGGAAACCAAATGAAGGTAACTAACTGCATAAACAACTACGAAGAATTTAGAGCAAAAGAAAATGAAAGCTTGGAGGAGACCTATGAGAGGTTTGTGCTGCTTCTGAATGAGATTTCCAAGAACAAGGTCAACAAGCAACAGATTGAGAACAATGTAAAGTTTCTCAGCATATTGCAACCTGAATGGAAAGAACACACGCGAAGGTTGAAACAAATGAATGATTTGAGCAAAATACCTCTACATGAAGTCTACAAGACTCTGCGACAGAATGAAGAAGAGGTAGAAAAGAAAAGAGCTGAGAAAAAGAAAGTTGAGAAAGTTGTTGATCCTATAGCATTGGTGGCTGGAGAGAAAGAGAAGAAGAAGAAGAAGATGATAGTGATTTCCAGTTATGAATCAGAGCCTGAATCTGATGGAGATGATGGAGAGAATCTTAAAAAGGCAATGTTGTTACTGACCCGAGCGTTCCAGAAAAAGTTTTACAAGAAACCGGGTTCTAATTCTCAGAGATACTCTTCATCAAGCTCAGAGAACCATGAGCACAAGAAAAGAGTGGAAGGAAATAAAATTGTTGAGAGTAAGCCAGAAGAAAAGAGAAATTTTGTGAATGATTACACAGTACTGACAAGCCAGCTAATGATCTGATCAAATGCTACAACTGTGGCAAGTTCGGACATTACGCAAAAGAATGTCGGAAGCCAAAGGTTCGCAGCTCAGAGTATTATCAGAACAAATTGCTTTTGGCCAAGAAACAGGAAGCTGGCAAGGCATTAATGGCAGAAGACGAATACTGGTTGGATCATTCTGATGAGGAAAAAGAACAAGAAGAGACTGCTCATTTATGCTTGATGGGAAAAGAAGAGAAAGATGATGATTCTGATGATGAGACTGCTGATGAGGTAATGAACTTAACTGAAAAAGATTTCATGACCAAAATGGAAGCCATGATGGTCGAACTTCAAGACCTTCAATCCAAACTGAAAAAAGGAGAAAGACAGAGTTGCTAGGAGAAATCAACAAATCTTTGAACTTAATAAATCAGTTATTGAGAACAAAGATTTAATTGATTCTCTACGCAAATCTGATTCTGTTTTTAAAAATGAAAAAGATTGTTTTGAAAATAAGATTTCTGAATTGCAAAAACAATTGTTTAAGTCTGATTCTGAAAAACAAGAATGTGTTCTAAAATCGTTTAAACTGCAGGTTGAGAACAAGACTTTAGAGAAAAAGGTAAATGGTCTGGAAACAAAACTTTATATTCGAGGCCAAACAGATCAAACGATTTTCTTGAATACACCTAATGAAGAAGCTGATTTTAAAGAAAAATGGGGATTAGGGTTTGATAATCCTCATTACTTAGAAAAAGCTATTAGAAAACAGCCAGGTCTATATAATGCAAATTATATGTATGCTGTTGATGAACATCCTCATTTGAAACCCAAATTTATCACCAATTCATCAAAAGAAGTTGAGGAAAAAGAAGATGAGAAAAGAATGAATTTGAAGAAAATGCAACTACCATTCTGTTATGAAAGACTGAATGATAGTTATCTTTCTAAAACACCAAAATTTCTTTCAAATGATTATTTTCCTAGTTATTCTTCGACTGAGATGGAGGCAAAACCTGTTCAAGCTAAAATTTATGTACCTCCACTCGTCTTAGAAAGCAAAATAATTGAATTAGAAAATATTTTATCTGATGAAAGAATTTTGGGTGATTTAACACAAGATGTATTTTCTACAGTATTAAAGAACACAATTTTTCATTTTAAATCTAAAGTGTGTTATTCATCTTCTAAAGTACTTCAAACTTCTACGACTGACTTTGATTATTTATTTGAGTCTGCAAATGATTTTCTAAATTCTGATGAAGGGTGTATAGAGGAAATTGATATGTTTGACTTTAATGATCCACTTCCAAATCATTCTACTTTTGTGATTAATGGACAAGCTTTACCAAGTGTTCATGAAAAAGGTGAATTATCAACTAAGGTTGGTGAATCAGTTTCTGTGAATGCTGATTACTATGCCAAGGGTAAGAAACATAAGAAACAGCTCTCACAGAAACAGAATAACACTGGTAAACACAAGAAAAATCAATTTCAGAAATCTGATTTTCCTAATAAATCTAAATCTTCTGTTTCAGATATAAGAAAGAAAAGGTCAGAAGCAAGATCTGAATGGCGAGCAAAAAGGAAGAATGATGAGACAGTTGAATCTTTTGCTTATGGTTCTTGTAATAGATCAACTAGTAGTATGTGTGATTTAGTTGGTTCTATTGCTTCAACAAATAAAAACCTTGTACCTGTTTACAAGCGATATTCTAATAAGCAATTGTTCCGATTATCTCCTACTACTACTAAATCTTATTCTTATCAGTGGAATGATTTTGCTTATTATCATAATTCTAATGATTGGTTTGGATCTTATCATGTTTATTGTTCTAAATCAAAAGTTTTCAAAAGAAAAGAGGATCCATATTCAAATGGATGCCAAAATCATGTGCTAATATGTTAGGACCCGTGTTTAAATGGGTACCTAAATCTATTGTTTCCTGATTTCTCCTGCAGACCCGGCATATGTGGTTCTTGGATAGCGGTTGTTCCAAGCATATGACCGTTCAGAAAGCTTTATTGTCTAATTATACAGAGAAATTCAGCGGCAATGTACGATTTGATATCTGCACTTTAACATGTTGTTCTTGATCTCAGGGGGAGTGAGAAAAGCTTATAAGATGATCAATATTATTCTAAGGGGGAGTTTATGAAATTTAATTGCTAAATTTTTCTGATGCATTATTTAGGGGGAGTTTATGCGTACAACAAAAGGAGTAAGAATATGATTTCTGATTATTTCAGATCAGAACTCTTACTATAATTGTTTTACTGCTTTATATCTTTTATTTTTGAATAAATATTGTGAATAAAGTTGCTTTGACATGACTTTGAGACTTTTGCAGGATGAGAGAAGCTTATAAGATCATATCTTTATGACTTAAGCATGACTTCATGAGATTTAAGACGAAGCGATAAAGGTTAATTTCTTATCTTAATCTCATATATGGTTGAAAGAAGGACGACCTTCAATCATAACAACTTGTTCTTAAATGTTCAAACCACTTCTCGATTCTTAAACAAATTTCATGAATTGGAAGTGAGATTTTAAATGTTTTTCAAAATTTACTTGTGCTTACATGTTTACAAACCGTATGTTTCTAAAGATAAATACTTGTGTATTGTTTTTTCTATATACTTTCAAGTATTCACACACACCAGTGTCACTTTTTGTTCAAAAAGTTCTTACCATGTCTCAAATTTGAAACATATTTTTCGATGGTAAGCACCCCGCTTGTACTTCAAAGAATTTTGTGCGTAATTTCATTTCGAAACGTTTATTTCAAGAATGTCTGTATTTTCATTCATATAGACAATAACCTTTATTCTTGACCATAAGCTTTAATTGCTATATCAAATCATTTCTGATCATTTTCGTACAATGTCAGATTTTCAAACAAGTCTCTTGCATTCTTATCTATTCATTCAATTTAATTGTTTGAAATATCTTCAAGGTTTAAAATGCTCATATCTTCATGATTATATTCTGAGCATATATACATCTGACTTGTATTTACGCTTTAACTGTTCAAGTTAAACCATATTGAGCAACATATGCTTCATAGGAATATGGGTTCTTTGTGCTAGGACTTAAATGAACTTCTATGGATTCACGTTAACCAGTGTTTCCTACCCAATAAGTTAATCCTTAGTGATTGAGTGTGAGGAGTCTAAAAGAAATGAGTGTGGGTTGTGCATTGAGGTAAAATGGAAATGAGAGTTTGATTAGATGTGAGCTTATTGATTAAAAGAAAGAGGGTGTGAGATCAGAGTAAAAGAATATCAAACTCTGCACCAACTACTTTCTGAGCCGAGCAACCACATTACTAATGTTTCACAATTCTTTGGTGCACATTATTGAAACAGGAAAATAGCCTATGCCAACTCTTGATATAACCCCACCAGCCACTCATTTTCTTCTTAAAAAGAAAATGTTTCATATTTTTCTGGGGACGCAACACATAATCTATCTGATTTTCATTTGGAAAATCTGGATATTGAAAAAGAAGGAAGTCTGCCCCACATTCGCACTTCAATCATGCACATTGAGTCTGTGTCTATCTACTGTTGTCTCAGTGGTTTACACAATGTTGATCCTTATTAAAAGCAATTATCATATGCTTAATTCTTTCAACACTTGCACGAACACACAAGGAATTTGTTTTCTTGTCATAACATTCATAGAAATTTCCTTTGTGGTGTTTCGATGATTGGATGGAAGCTCTGGAGGAGTGAACATAACAAAAGCTCCTTTCCTATGTGTATCCGTTACACACAGTGACTTAGTGTTACTGACAGACATGTTAACTGATTCATTAGTTGATTCAGGTGTTACATTCCTATTTTGTATAAGATTTGCAAAGATCTGGATTGATACATTGTTCAAATTGGCAAAGGATCAGCGGCTCAGCTTGACAGATCAGTGGTCAGAACATAATTTTAGTGACATTTCTTGACAAAGTTTTGATGAACCAGATGCTCTATTCCTCAAAAAGGGGGAGATGAATTTAAAGAAATGTCAGTTTCAGAAATTTCAAAGTTAAAAGATTTGAAGATGACAAAGTTCAAAGTTTGAAAGTTTGAAGAGATTTCTAAAGATATGCTGATTTTGAAGAAATTTTCTTTGAAGACTGTTTGATAAAGCATTTTGTGCTAAATCTAAAGATAATTTCTTTCCCAAAGTCTGAAAGAGTCTTGTGATCATTCTGAAGAGATTATTGAAGATTGTTGGTATTTCTTAAAGATAGACTTTGAGGAGATTAAAGTTAAAGATCAATCAAAAGAGGAAGGGTGTACTCAGATTGAGCTTAAATGGGAGATTTAAATTTCTTCAATGCAACTAAAGGGGGAGATTGATTTGCTAAATCTTTTTGTGATGATCATTAATCCAAAGGGGGAGATTGTTAGAGCATAAATCTGTCGAATACAAGATCATGAACACTGAAGGTCAAAGTACAAGAAGTCAAAGCTGAGAAAGTCAACTCTCATTAAAAGTCAAAGTCTTTGTAATAAAATGTCAAAGTCAAAGTTCTTGTATTGGTTGTTTCCTTGTATTAGTTGTAGGTATAAATACCTTTCTTTGTTGTTTAATAGATAGATGAGTTAGAGTTTGAGTTTAGAATACGTAGAGAGAGTTTTTTAGAGAGAAACAGAATTCTAGAGAGAGAAAGAGTTTGTAATTGTTTGCGAATTGAAATTGAAATAAACAGGTAATTAATCATAATTGTTTGCTTGAATAATTTCAATAGGAATCTTGATTCTAGGACACACATACACTAGGTCCAATACTCACGCGACCTTAAACGAAAGAAATCTGACTAGCAACACAAGGGATTGACATAATTCATTCAAACCTTAATATACGTGGAGGGAGGTCCAATATTAAGGTCCTCATTCATTGTCGACCATATAGAGCAACTGACAATAAAGTAAAACATCTCTATATTTAAAATATTGATAGCCAACAATGGGGGAGACCCGTATCCATTGAGAGTAGAGGAAACACAAAAGTATACCACCCATGCAACGTTAATCGCTTGACACCTTACAACATCACAGCCAGGTGTCCCTACGACTTCTTTACAAGCCCACCCCAAGTAAAGTTGACCTTGATGAATATCCCGAAGGACTCCACCCCAAAGACCCAGCACACTTAAAGCCTACCTCTCAGGCATTACTTCAAGAGGCGAAGGTCCTAGCGCCTACTTTGCCTGTAGCGCTACAACACTCAACCCCTCCCAATGCTTACTTGTAAAGTTTCTGGTCATAAAACATGGGTACCAGAGTTTAACCCCACAATACCCAATTGACCATCCCAAAACAGACTGACTTACGTGCCTATAGATCCAATGCAACACAGTCTAACATTACATGTCTAACCCAAAATGACCAACGCATTCGAACATGTAACCAACACCAAAATGCTACAAGGTATATTAGTACGTACGTCATGATGGGGCCACTTGAGTCATTCAAAACCGGACAAGTGTCCTCAAGACTCTTTTAAGTCGACACCGAGCCAAAATGCTCAAAACTTCTTTTATGACCAACGATTAACGACTCCCCAAAAGAATAACCCAATTGACTCACTTCATGCAGACACACTCCCAAAATACGTATGTAGACTCCAATGCAGTTTAAAATTGGGACACATTACTTTCCAAATGATTTATGCCATTTACTTCTTGAAGACGACCCATAATACGAAAGTACACATTTCTCCAAAACAAACACTAAAGTGCCTATTTTAACCAAATAATCTCACCTGTGCAATAAATCACCCAACAAACCCATTTATGACTCATTTATCAAAATGCCAAAAAATCCCCAATATGGGTGTTTTACAAAGTTTATAAAACCAAACTTCTCAAATAACCAAAATACATCAAGTAAATTCACAAATGATAATTTCATGTTAAACACATAAATAATTTAAAATAAACATTTTGGCATGTACAATGTTTTCACAAATCAATTTGAACTCACCTTGCTAGATTTCTAAATTTAGGCTAAATCTAGATTTTACCCCTAAAACTTGAATCTCCAAAGATGAAGGCTTGAATCTCCAAGAAACTTCTCTAGATCATAGATCCGAAACATCTACAAGGTTTCCTTCAACATACAAGTCACCAAAATCACACCCAAGTTGAAGGATGAAAGGAAAAAGGGTGAAACCATCAAGCCCTAGCTTAACATTTAGAAAGATGGGGAGCTTACCACCACAAAATACACTTGTATCTTCCAATAGACTTCAAATCTCTTGATATATCCTTGAAGAGATCTCAAAAACAAGACCATGGAAACTTGAATCATCAAAAACAGAGTTGGGATGCAACAGTTATGAAGAAATGAAGTTTGGTGGTTGAAAATGGGTTTTAAGCTCGAACAGGGCTCCGTGCGGCCTAAGTCGCCCCACAACTCGCCCGGATGGGTTTTATGCTCGAACAGGGCTCCATGCGGGTTACCGGGCGGCCTAAGTCGCCCTGTAAGTCGCCCCGTGCATTGTTCGTCCGGTTTCTTCATTTTTCATGCCCGATCACTGTTTTGGCCATAACTTCTTCATTATAGCTCCGATTTCGCTCCGGAAAGAACCGTTGGACTCGTAATTGAATCCTTCATACATCAAGACTATAAAATCTAGGATTAAAGTCCAAAATCCTATATCTTATTTTTCCCTTAAAATTATTGATTTATGTATTAACTTGAAATGATACTTTTAGAATTTCGGGGTGTTACAGAAAGTGATAAGGAGGAGAGAGTTCAAGAACTTCAATGTCAGATTTCTATTCCATGTGAAAAGGGGAAGATAAAGAAAGTTCAATGTTCAAAGCATATCCAAAGATAATTGGTGAGAGATAGATACACATCTTTGTTCAAAGAGAGATTAAAAAGTGTTCAAGTTTTGAAGAATCAAAGTTTGTAAAGAGATATAAAGAAATTCAATTGAAAGGAAATCAAAAGAGGGATATTCATTTGAAGCATTGTTGAAGATTGGTTAAAGTGACAAATATTTTAAGAATTCAAAGTTGTGTAAGACTTTTTTTCGAAGAATTTACAACTGAAAGAAGACCTGAAGATTTGTGTAATTTTTTTTTTATTATTTAATCCAAAGGTGGAGAATGTTGAGTCAAATATTGTATTCAAGATTAAAGAGGGGTCAAAGTTGTAGAGTGTGGAAAGTTGTATTTGTTTGTAAAGTGTTGTAAGTCAAAGTGTTTGACTTTGACATTACGTACTTGTGTTTTGAGTTGTAAGGGTCAATAGTGTTGACCATATAAATAGTTTTTCCTTCGTATTTTGTAAGTAGAGAAAACACAGACACAAGAACATGCACATAGATCTTAGAGAGACAAACTTGTGAGAAATAGATATATGGCACTCTGAGAGATTTGTGATTAAGAAATCATTGTCATAATTGTTCATAATCAATACAAAGATGATTTCTACATTCTAGAGTGTGATTATAGCTTGGATCTGGAACATCACTATTTTTCTTTGGAGACAAGGTCTAGATGGCCTCCCAAAGATGAATTTTTCTCGTTGATCTATTTCTCTTGAGCATCTAATGTCCCATAAACATCATGTAGTTACAAACCTCTGAGATCTTGGTTAGCATGAAGAGACATTGATAGTTGAGACCATTCATTATTCAAACTTTTCAAAGAAAAAATGAAGTTATGCTCCTCTCTGGAACGAATAACATCATTTTTCTTGCACTTTTTCACTAGGATATTGAAGTGATCATAAGTGTGTTGTAGGGTTTCCTCTGGTAGATCAGAGAAGTTCTTGTACTCTATTACACACTGCATCTGATGCAATACTAGACCAAAGTGTTTCTAAGCCCACAATTTGGAATGTCTACACTAGACGACCCAAGGCCCATAAAGATAATTAGTTAGCTTTTTGTTATTAAATAAGGTCGTATGGGAGAGTGGAAGGGTAGGCAGAGAAACAACCTTTCTTTTAGGATCATAACTATTGGTGGTGAGGAAGGAACTCTTTCCCTAGGATCCCTCTGTGGATTTGTATCTCTTTTCCATTTATTTCCTTGTAACCATTTTGTCCTTTCGTATTAATCAAAGCGAGACGTAATTACATCGATTACGTATCATTGGTCTTACCTACCGGATACTATGGATACTCGTCTATAGGGTCGACTGAAAAACAATGAGGAATGGATTCAACAGTTGCAAACACATGTTGAGGAAGTTAAAACGTCCCTGGAAACCATGAAGGAAGATCAGACAGAACAAAAGGAATTTAGTTCATATATGCTGAATTGGATGAAACAGCAACAGGGTAAGCATCAGGAAACAGGAGGTTCTCAAACATATTCCGATGGTTTTAGTCCGATTAACATCAATTCAGGGAACTCGAGGGAGAGTCTACACTATGCGACGAAGAAGATCAAACTTCTGGAATTTTGTTGGTTTCGATCCTCGTGGATGGATTGCTAAGGCAGACTTATATTTTGAGATTCATGAGACTCCCAACAATTTACGGAATCAATTGGCACAAATTAGTATGTCTAGAGTTTCTCCACACTAGTTCACCATGGTTAAGAAAATCCATGGAGAATTGACATGGGAAAAATTAACGAAGGAGCTATTACAGAGATTTAGTGGATTGGAGATCCAGAATCCATATGAGCAGTTGTCGACCATTAAGCAGGTAAATTCGATCCATGATTACATAGATGATTTTGAGTATTTGATTTTCCTTGTTCCTCGGTTGCCCGAATCCCAAGCCCTGGGGTATTTTTTTGGCGGGATTGCAACCTTAGGTGAAGCGATGGGTTCATCTCCATCATCCTCAGAATCAATTGGATGCTATGTATTTAGCGAAGGATGCAGAGGAGATGTTGCATTCATCTGAGAATTCGGCATTGACATCACAGTATCGATATTTAACACCCTCGAATTTGGTAAGAGCAACTAATTAAAACTTTAAACATAACATCAAATGAGGGTCAAGACTTCCTCTTACTATTCAAAACACAATACACCTCAATATAAAAGTCTATAATTAACCTCAACAATATAAACTCCAATAAGATACAAGGACTAAACCAAGGACGGGTGCTACATATTCCCAATACAAGTTGATCTTCATAAGCTAATGTGGAAGACTTCACCAAGCAACTCACCTTACAAGCACACAACTAGCACTTCTCTCTTCATAGTGTCACTAGAACTATTCCCCAACGAAGCCTGTTGCACATGCCGACAAATAAAAACAGTTAGGCTAACGCCTAGAGAGTTCAATAGTTTTACATGAGTAAATATCTTTAAAAGAATGAACTTCACTTAAAATCATGACCTTTCAATTGATGTACTTTAAAACGTGGAAACGACTCTTTTCCAATATCATGCACTTTCCAAGACGGACACCTCATTACAAATATTCTTTATAAATTGATGCAACTCAAATTTACTCGAAATGATAATATGAATTGACTCCCATTTACGAAGCGTACATAAGACGTTGCACCCCAAAACACCTGACAGGATCTGATTCTTAACAAGAATAATAAAACTCAGAAACAATATTAAAGAAGTTGCGGAAAAACACTTTAATATTCAAACTATCAATGTAACAGTAAAATATGAATCACAACTTGTAAACTTTATTGAATGATTAAAGTTACAAGCTTTCAAACAAAACCTCAATCTTGATGAACAGGCTCACCAAGACGAATTCTACTTCTCTAGAATTAGGATTGTAAACCTTGAGGTTAATTCTCTCTCTAAAACAAAAACTTAGAAATCTCGTATATAAAACTATTCTGAATACATCTATACATATACTGAAAATAAAAGATAATTACAAAACTTAAAAGATCTTCAGTATATTCTTCCATAGTTATCTTCAACCTTCCATGATTATCTTTAAACCTTGATTTGTGCATATCTTTACTATCAAATAAGCAGTATTAAGTCACAAAAGCATTAACACTCTGAGCAGTATTAATCTTCATCAGTAGCACTAACTATGCTCAGCACTATTAATTTTTTCAAGCAGTATTAATCAGGCTCAGCAGTAATAACTTATCTCAGCAGTAGTAATCATGAAAGCCTGGCAGTATTAATCACTTAGACACATCTTCAGTTCCCAACAATCTCCCCCTAACTTGACTTTTAGAGAAGAGAAGTCAAGTTCTTCAGATGCTCCCAAAACTCCATTTTCATACACCTATATCAGGATTCAGCCCCAAACTTTGATTGATAATTCTCTGGATCAAGTACCTTGCCATTTCAGAATTTGGTGCACAACCTAGCTTTTTCTTTAACATAGCATGCAACTTTAATCTTCTATGGTTGTAAACTCTATCTACCAAGAAGTATTCAAAATGACTTGTATCCACAGCCAGTGCATATACTCCACTTCTTTCATACAGAGTCCAGTTGTTGATGGTTTTGAACACATTTCTGATGACATGGTGAACTTCCTCTGGCTTGAATAACATACACAGATATTCCATCACAAGTTTTGTAACTGGTATCCCTGGAGCTTTCAGCTTGTCAGTATATAGTTTCATCCCCACTTCAAACATTTCCTCTAAGTCAGATCTGGAGCATACTCTTACTATCTTGGCCCAAGTAGGATACACTTCTAACTTTTCATCCTTCCTTTTCAGCCTGATATATTCCTTACCATCTACTTCCATGGTATCCCAGTGAATAATCTCAGGAGGCTTGACACCAACTGGTTCAACAGTTATAGGCTCAGGCACTTTTTCCATCACCACCATGTACATATTTATATCATAAGTACTTGATGGTTCTTCCTGAGATTGAGCTTTCTTTTCTTCAGACTTAGGTGCCCCTTCTTCTTCAGCTACCTTTTGTTCAGCTACTTCCTCATCCAATCTAGGTTTCTTAACAAGTTTTCTTCTTGCCATCATTTTAGTTCTTTTCAGAGTCTTCAAACTTTCACCTAGAGTAGCTTCCTTCTTTGGAGTTTCTTGATCATCAAGAAAAGGTTTTTCTATTAGAAACTCATTACTCTCTTTCATCCTCTTTTCCATTTCAACTCTGGCTTTGTCATTCCCTTGAAGCTTAGTCATCTCTGCATCATACAACCCTTTGATCTGTTCAAATGACATCTTTGAGAACATCTCCTTTTTTACTCCCATAGCACCTTTGAGGAAAGTGATCATCTTCTTTCTCTCTTGAGTGCCAAGGTAGGTCTTTGAAGGTTGCCTCTTCTTAGCAGCCATTTTTATCATCACAGGCTTCTTTAGAGTTGCAGCTTTCTTCTGTGCTATCTCTGTTGCCAAGCTCTGTTAATATACTTCATTAAGCTCTGCAGCTAGAGCTCTTGCCATCTCTCTATCTTTCTCCACTTGAACTGATTCTGCTTGCTCAAGTTTTGCTTGAATCTTCTTAGCCAAAGCTTCATCTGACTCAATCAACTTTTGCTTTTTAAGTGGTTGGTCAGATTCCACTATCTTGGCTTTGCCTTTATCCTTGCTTACTGCCTTCTCAACACTTGCTTTTATGATAACCTCACATTTTTCTTTGATGACAACTCCTTTGGCCTTTGAAGTAACCTTGGGAGTATCATGTTTAGCCTTGATTAGAGCTTCAACTATCTCAAATTCTTCCAGATTTCTGCTAATGAGGTCAGATAATACCTCTTTAACAATTTCTGCTGCTTCATTTATTTCAGCAGCATTAACTGTTTCTGCTACTTTGCTTGCTTCAGCAGCATTAACTGTTTCTGCTGCTCTATCTGTTACTGCTGTTTCTTCAAACACAAGCCCTGTTTCTGTTTGTACATCAAACTCCCCCTCAACTCCATGTATCTCCCTCTCCATGTTGACCTCAGCTTCTGACTTCCCCTTTTTGGGAGCATCAGTCACTGGATTCCTTCTTCTGAGCACAAACCTTTGTTTCTTCTTCTTTTGGACCACCTTCTGAACCAACTTCTTTAAGCTACTGATCTCTACTTGTTGGTTGATGATGACTTTCTTGAGCTCATTTACAACCTGCTTCTGAGAATCCAGTTCAGTTGCCATTTTGGACATGGCAGAAATCAATTCCTGATAGTCATATCTATCCCCACCTTCTCCAAGAGTGTTACCCCCTTTTGATGGATCATTGGAACTTTTAGTAGTAGAGGTCTTTTGCCTAGCAGAAGCACCATCCACCCCCTTGGTTTCTTGGCACCTGGGACCTTTGGATGATTGCTCACCCAAAGTTGCCATGGGGAAGGTCTTATTGATGTTACCACTGGCCTCCTCTGTGCTAGCAGAAGTAGTGGCAAGCTTCTCACCCATATGCTCATACATTTCCTCAGTGAGCACCTCCTTGGGGTTGGGATACACCCCAGTGGTTTCCCTATTGAAATTCTCTAATGGAGAAAGCTCCATTAGAGGGCTTTGAGGTTCTGGGATTGTAGGAAGTACAACAAGGGAAGGAGCCTTGTGTACCTTTCTCTTAGCATAAGTTTTGGTTAACACAGGTGTTGGCTTATGAACAAGAGACTGAGGAAGTGATATAGTGGTTGAAGGTTGGGTTTGGCTCTCAGTGGGATGGTCTAGTGAGGGCCTTGACCCTGATGCCATACCTTCTTGGTTGTGGGACACCACCATCATTGTAGAGAACAATGGGGTGTCAACTCCTTCCGAGTCCTTGGCAGATCTTCTCATATTTGAAAAGACCTTACCCTTAGGGATTTTAGGTACATATACCTCATTAAACTGAGGTATATCCGTCAATTCAGAGGTTATAACTGCCTGGACAAATCTTGGGTACATATAGAAACTCTTTTTATTTCCCAAGTTTGACACAAGGTCATTGAAAATCATTTTTGAGAAATTATACTTTCTGGCAGTAGACAAGCAGACCAAAGCATAAGCAATGGTACTGCTGAACTGACTCCATTCAGTAGTTTTTCTAGAGATACAGTGCATAAGGGTATGAACAAAAAACCGCCATTGGGAAGAAAAGTTTGCTTTGTAATTTGAAAACACCCTATTGGCCTTCATACCCCATTCTTGTTAGATTGGAAAACAAGTCCTCATTAGGGATAGAAGTAATACCTGAGGCATCGTCTAGTCGTAGATTGATGCGAATGACCTCTTCAGTGACTATCAAGGGTTTGTCACACACCCTTGTCTTGATGATCTGCACACCGTTTTCAGTAACAACGGTGGCATTGGCCCAAAATTGCTTCTGGTGCCCGATGAAAATTGGTGGTGACACAGTAAGAGCATATGCTATGTGACTAGTCTTGAGAAAATCGACTATTTGATGGAATCCATCAGCCTGCTTCGGCTTTTGAAGCATTGCGATCTCATTGTGTTCATCAATAAACGCCAAGGATACCATCGTTCTTGAGGATACTGAACTGAAACACACTTGTTGCTTGAGAGAAAAGAGTGAGAGAGAAGATGAGCAGTATGCAAAGAGTCATTGTGAGCTTTTAGGCGGGCAAAGAGGGTATTTATATGATTCGGGAAAGAAGCAGTATTAACCCTATTTTCCGTTAAAGAAGTACTAACCACTCGCAGTATTAAATGAGAGCAGTAGTAACTAACTAGCAGTATTAACGAACTAGCAGTATTAACTACGAGCAGTATTAACTACGAGCAGTAATAACTAACTAGCAGTATTAACTACGAGCAGTATTAACTAACTAGCAGTATTAACGACTAGCAGTATTAACTACGAGAAGTATTAACTAACTAGCAGTATTAACGACTAGAAGTATTAACTACTAGCAGTATTAACACATAACTGAAGTAGTCACTCAGACTAGCAGAAGTAATAGTGAATCTACAGTAGTAACTTTGCACTGGCAGCATTAAAACTGCACTGGCAGCATTAAAACTGCACTGGCAACATTAACTATACTTACACTGTTGAAGCTTGTGTTAGTCTGAGTAGGGCAATAAACTTCCTGAGACGGATGATTAGTAACACCAAACAAAATAAACAAATAACAGGTATACAAACACTTTTTAAACATGAGATCATTCAGAGTTGATCATGCCCACACTTGTAACCAAGAAAGTGAATCTACCCATATCAAAAGATTTAGTGAATAGATCAGCAAACTGGTTATCAGTATGAACTTTAGCAACTTGAATAAGCTTCTTTTCATTGCAGTCTCTAATAAAGTGATACCTGATTTCAATATGCTTTGTTTTGGAGTCCTTGACTGGATTGTTAACAATGCTAATAGCACTGCTATTGTCAATGAAGATTGGAGTGTGAAGAAAGGTTACCCCATAGTCCAACATTTGATTTTGAATCCATATAACCTGTGGTTTGCTTCTTACACTGCCAAGATACTAGTCTTGCACCCAAAAGTTGACATCCCCTGAAGTAGACTTTCAATCCATATTAGAACCACCCAAGTCACTGTCTGAATATGCAATCAAGTCAAAAGTAGATTCATAAGGATACCAAAGACCTAATCTAGGTTGCCCTCTTAAGTATCTGAAAATCCTCTTAACGGCTTGAAGATGTGACTGCTTTGGCTTAACTTGGAATCTGGCACACACACACACTGGAAACATGATATCTGGTCCTGAGGCTATGAGATACATGAGGGATCCAATCATTGTTCTATAAAGATGGACATAAACATCCTCCCCCTCAAGATCAGCTGTGATCTGTTTGTGTGTTTCCATTGGTGTGCTTCCTGGCTTTGAGTCTGATAGACCATACTTATCTAGGATGTCTTTCACATACTTTGATTGACTTATGAAAATCCCATCTTTCTGTTGTTTCACTTGAAGCCCAAGGAAGAAAGTAAGTTCACCCATTGAACTCATTTTGAAGCTCTTGTGCATCAACTCTTCAAAGTCTCTACAGATCTGATCTTTTGTGAATCCAAAGATGATGTCATCCACATAGATATGAACAAGTAGGATGTCCTTCTTACTTCTTCTAATGAAAAGGGTTTTGTCAATTATTCCTCTTTCAAACCCATTTTCCAAGAGATAGGTAGACAGAGTATCATACCATGCTCTTGGGGCTTGATGTAGACCATAGAGATCTTTCTTCAGTTTGTATACTCTGTCAGGATATGATGGATTCTCAAATCCAGGGGGCTGACAGACATATACTTCCTCATCAATTGTTCCATACAGAAAGGCACTCTTCACATCCATCTTGTAAACCTTGAACTTCATAAATGAAGCATAGGCTAGAAACAGCCTAATTGCCTCTACCTTTGCAACTGGAGCAAAAACTTCCTCGTAGTCTATGCCTTCTTTCTAAGTGTACCCTTGTGCCACTAGCCTTGCTTTGTTCCTTATTACTATTCCTCTCTCATCCTTTTTATTTCTGAAAATCCACTTGGTGCCAATTGCTCTATGACCTTTTGGAAGGTCCACCAAGTCCCAAACATCTTGCAATTTGAACTGTAGCAACTCTTCTTGCATGGCTTCTATCCAACTTGAATCTTTCATTGCTTCATAAGCCTTATTAGGCTCAATTTGGGATAGAAAGCAAGAGAGTAATGTATGCTGTTGATCCTACAAATCTTGAAGTCTGCTTTGATTCCTAGTCCTCATAGGAGAATTGATGTCTCCTATTACCAGCTCAGGAGGATGATTTTTCTGAGTTCTTGTCTGAAGACTAGGTTCTTCATTCATTCCCACACCTAAATTGGAATCATTGAAGTCAGGTGAGGGAATCTCATCAGCTGCTTCTGACTCTTCATGCTCTAAATTCTCATCATCTCTTCTTTCTTCTTCACTCTGACTTGATTCAGTAACAGTATCCCTTTCACAGATTTCAACAGGGGTCATTGTAGGTATAGGAAAGATCACAGACTGAGGAATAATATCTTGTACTTGTTCATCCCCTGATCCTCTACTTCCTGATCCTGCATGATCATCACTACTGAAACCCAAAGAGTTAGTTAGTGAATCAATGTCAAATAACCACTGAGGATCTGAACCAATAGGATTTGGTGTGTTCTCATTGCATTTGACATTGTCACTTTCCTCAATTATTCTAGAAGAAGAATTAAATACTCTGTAGGCCTTACTCTGAGATGAATAACCAACAAGAAAACCATCATCTGCTTTGCTATCAAACTTTCCTAAGTGAGTTTTGGTATTGAGAATGGTACAAGGACACCCAAAAGGTTTGAAAAATCCAATAAATGGTTTTCTTTTATTTAAAAGCTCATATGGTGTCTTGTTCTTAGGCTTGACTATTAGAACTCTGTTTTGGACATAGCAAGCAGTATTAACTGCTTCAGCCCAGAAAGTAATTGGAAGTTTTAAATCAGCTAACAGCGATCTAGCAGCCTCAATCAGTGTCCTATTCCTTCTCTCAGCAACACCATTTTGTTGTAGAGTCCTAGGAGCACTGTATTGCCTGTCAATTCCTTTTTCCTCACAAAAGGTGTTTAGGTCAAGATTTTTAAATTCAGTACCATTATCTGACCTAATGACTTTTACTTTTTGATTTGTTTGGTTTTCAATTCTTAGAATAAAGGATTTGATCAGTCCACTTGTCTCATCCTTAGTTCTTAGAAAATACACCCAAGTAAATCTAGAGTAATCATTAACAATAACTAAGCAGTATGATTTCTTACCTATACTCATAACATTTGTAGGACCAAACAGATCCATATGCAACAACTGAAGAGAAGAAGAAATTGTGTTCAACTCTTTGGACTTATGAGAATTTTTGTGTTGTTTGCCTTTGAGACAAGCAACACAATGATCATCACATGAGAATACTTTTGAAGGCAAACCTCTTACAAGGTTGTTTTTAACAAGTTTATTCATTGTTTTAAAGTTCATGTGACACATCCTTCTGTGCCAAAGTGATGATTCATCCAAAGAAGCTTTTGAAACAAGACAGTTTAGGGATGAATCATTTGAAACATTTTCCATGTCCAAACAATAGACATTATCCTTTCTAGGAGTTCTTAGTAGTATCATCTTTTCATCAACTACCTTGAATCCAGGAGCAAGGATAATGCATTCTGAATCAGTGAATAATATACTATGCTTTTTGTCACAAACCTATGATACACTTAACAGGTTGTATCTTAACTGTTCAACATAGAAAACATCTTCAAAGGTCATCTTACCTTTTTTTACATCTCCCTTACCACTAATCTTACCTCCATCTGTAGTATTACCAAAGGCAACATGCCCTCCATCAATTTTCTTGAAATTCTTGAGGCAAGCCATGTTCCCTGTCATGTGCCTAGAGCAACCACTATCAACATGCCAAATGCTCTTTCCCTTGAGCTGCTGGTTGCCCTGCACATAAGATGAATCAATTAGTATTGACTGGGAACCTAAGCCAAAGTGGTCTTGGGCCTCCCTTTCTCATCAAAGTACTTGCACTCCTTTTTGATGAGATTTTAAATTCAGTAAACTCTTTACTAGAGTACTTTGTCAAGATGATTGGTCTAGAAGCACAAACACTAGAAGAAGTACTAATTTTAGAAGTACTAACAGAGTTAGCAGCACTAACAGGTTTAGCAGTACTAACTTTGTTAGAAGCACTAACAAGGTTAGCAATATTAACATTTGAAGAAGTACTAACAATGTTAGTTTTAGAAGTACTAATACTTTCAGCAGCACTGACATTGATAGCAGTAGTATTGCTTCTGGCAGCACTATCTTTGTCAGCAGCACTATTTGTGGTAGCAGTACTAACAGTTTTAGTGCTTTTGGGAACCCACATCTTGACACTCTCTTTTACAGTCTATTTCTTCATGTGGCTTTTAGATTTCACTGGTTTCTTAGCCACATGGTTCGTTTCATTCTTCCTATAACCAAAGGGTTTTTGCACAGATCTTTGAAAATTTATCCTTTGGTTCATAGGATTAAAATAACAGTGCTTGGCAAGATGGTTCAATTTTCCACATATGAAACAAGGTTTTGGTCTGATGATTCTACTCAGATCAACTCCTTGTTTCTGAGCCCACTGATTATTCAAATTTCTTTCATTTCCCCTCCTTTTATCATGTTTTTGGGGCTCATATTTATTACCTGCATACTGTTTGCAAGGAACAGGATTCACAAATGTGGTCTGCTTGTAATGGACCTTTTTAGACTTTCCCTCAGTCTTCTCAACACCCTCAGATTTGACCCAATCCCTTCCACCACCCTCATTGGTATGAATGTTATTTTCTAAGGGAATCTCACCACTCACAGTGTTATCCTTACTCTTACCAGCTTCTTTCTCAGTCTTGTCCTTAACAACTACTTCATCTAAAGGATCTACCTTAGTGGCTCCCTCATGCAAGTCCTTCCTATCCTTAGTCTCCAGCAAGTCTGATTTAGGAGGGATGTAGTTGTTATTATATGGTGGTGGTGTGGTATTGTACCCAATTCCTGGTTTAAGATTATCATGGATTTGGACCTTTAGCATAGAATCCATGGCTTTAGAAGCATATGAAAACTTTTCCACATCCAGCTTAACCTTGGCTAGCTCTCCTGTCAACTTTTCATTCTCCTCTTTAGAATTTGCCAGTTGGATTTCTAGATCATTTTCCTCCCACTTCCAGTAATTTGTATCATATGTGTGTTGAAGTTCATTGGCTTGGAAACCTTTAATTTGTTCTTCAAACCTTTCAACAATTTTCACATAGTCCTTTCTATCCTTTTCTAATCTCTTAAGGTCATCACTCATACTCTGGTTGTGATCCCTGTACCTTTTCACAGTGTCTATGCAAGTTTGAGAACAGAGATTAGAAAGTACCTCAGTTGGCAGATCAGATACCTCTTCAATGAGAGCTTGATTTTGAATGGCATCTTCTACTTGATCATTCCAGTCAAACCCCATTCCTTGTTGAGAAACAAGAGCTTGAGCAGAGTTTCTGTTCTGGTTGAAGCTTCCAGTCTGAGCTTGTTGTTGGTTGTTTTGAGACATTCCACTTCTGCATTCCCTAGCAAAGTGTCCCTTCATGTGACACTTGTAGCACTCCACCTTTGACTTATCAAAGCCTGCTCCATCTTCTCTTCTTTGAGAGAAGTTGTTCCTCCCAGTCCTATTGATGAACTTCTTCGCCCTCATAGAAAGCATGGCCATCTGCCATTTAATATCCATCTCTTCAAGATCATCAGAATGAAGCTGTTCCAAGTCATCATTGATTAAAGAGGAGTTACCATGACTGGAAAGAAAGGCTTCAAAGACAGATTCATTGCCTTTTTCTTGATTTACTCCACTGGAAGCATTAACTGATTCAGGGTTAGCAGTAGAATCAGTTGATGCTGATAGGAGTGCAGCATTATGAACATATCCAGTAGGCTTCTTCTTTGCTTCCACTTCAGATTCAAACACTCTCAGATCATTATACAGATCATCAAGTTCCTTTTCTTCCAACATGTCATTCTGTCTGAATGAGACAGTGTACATGGTTCATTCATATCCAAGAGATCTGAGAAACATTCGGTTGACATCATCTTGTTCCATATGAACTCCAACAGTAGCCAACTCACCAATTAACTTATTGAATCTATCAAAAGTTTGAGTCATAGACTCATTCTTTGAAGATGTAAAATTCTCATACTGCAGCTTGAAAATATCCCTTTGATTCCTCTTAGTGCTCTTGGTGCCAGCAAATCTCTTCTCTAAAGCATTCCATAGAATCTGGGCATCAGTGCAGTGGTGAAACTGATGTTGATATTCATTGGGGATGGCCAAAAGCAGAGTGCTTAAGGCTTTCATTTCCAATTGTCTCACTTTCTTCTCAGCATCAGTTTTTGGAGTTGGTCTTCTTCAATCTTGTCCAATTTTACCTTCAGCAAAGGGACCATTCTCAACAATGTCCCACATAGAAAAGTCTGTAAGAAGGATGTACTGCTTGATCCTAATTTTCCACATGTCAAACTCATTGGGTTTGAGCATGGGAACATTTGAAACAAGAGTACTGGTTGATTCAACTGTGTTGTCCATGATGAATGAAGGTTTCTGAGAATACTAGGCTCTGATACCACTTGACAGGATCTGATTCTTAACAAGAACAATAAAACTCAGAAACAATATTAAATAAGTTGCGGAAAAACACTTTAATATTCAAACTATCAATGTAACAGTAAAATATGAATCACAACTTGTAAACTTTATTGAATGATTAAAGTTACAAGCTTTCAAACAAAACCTCAATCTTGATGAACAGGCTCACCAAGACGAATTCTACTTCTCTAGAATTAGGATTGTAAACCTTGAGGTTAATTCTCTCTCTAAAACAAAAACTTAGAAATGTCGTATATAAAACTATTCTGAATACATCTATACATATACTGAAAATAAAAGATAATTACAAAACTTAAAAGATCTTCAGTATATTCTTCCATAGTTATCTTCAACCTTCCATGATTATCTTTAAGCCTTGATCTGTGCATATCTTTACTATCAAATAAGCAGTATTAAGTCACAGCAGCATTAACACTCTGAGCAGTATTAATCTTCACCAGCGGCACTGACTATGCTCAGCAGTATTAATTTCTTCAAGCAGTATTAATCAGGCTCAGCAGTAGTAACTTATCTCAGCAGAAGTAATCATGAAAGCCTGTCAGTATTAATCACTTAGACACATCTTCAGTTCCCAACAACACCCAAGCATGGGTGGGACAAAATACACAACCCATTAATCATTGTCAAAATCCACATATACAATACATCCGAAAACATGGACACTAAGCCCAATACTCACGCAACCATATACTTGGAGGAAGATCCAATATTAAGGTCCTCATTTACTGTCGACCACATAAGACCAAAGGTAATAAAGTAATATGTCAACATATAAAATACAGTTGGCTGACAACGGGGGAGACCCGTATTCGTTGAGAGTGGAGGAACACAAAATTATTCCACTCTTGCAATGTTAATCGCATGACACCTCACGACATACCAGCCCAAGTGCCCCTACGACTTTTTAACAAGTTACACCATAAGAGACGGTTGACCTTGATGAACATTACAACGAACACCATCCCGAAGGCCCGACACAGTTAAAGACTACCTCTTAGGCATTACTGCAAGCGGCGGAGATCCTAGTGCCTACCTCTCAGGTAGCACCTCCAAATTCAACCCTCAAGTGCCTACTTGTAAGTTTCTGATCGTAAAACATGGGTACCGAGGTTCAACCACGCAATACCCAATTGACCATCCAAAACAGACTGATTTACGTGCCTATTGATCCAATGCAACACAGTCTAACTTTACATGACTTCACAAGAATGACCAACACACTCAAGCATATAAACCATAACCGGCTTTACATTGAGCCGTCAAAACTGGACATGTGTCCTCAAGACTCTTTTAAGTCAATACCGAGCCAAAATGCTCAAATCTCTTTTTGACCAACGATTAACAGTACCCAAATAAATAATGTGATTGACTCACGTCATGCAAACACACTCCAAAATACATGAGCAGACCCCAATACAGTTTAAATTGGGACAAATTACTTTCCAAATGATTTTATACCATTTACTTCTTCAAAACGCCCCATAATACACAATTAAACATTTCTCCAAAACAAACACTAAAAATACCTTTTAACCAAATAATCTCATTTATGCAATAAATCACCAAAACTTGTCCATTTACGACTCATTTATCAAGACGCCGAAATATCCCAAATATGGGTGTTTTACAAGATTCATAAAGCCAAATTTCTCAAATAATCAAAACCCATCAAATGACTCTACAAATGATAAATTTATGTTAAACATATAAGCAGTTTAAAAATAAACATTTTGGTATGTACAACGTTTTCACAAATCAACTTGAACTCACCTTGCTAGGTTAAGTTAAACCTAGGTTCCAAATCCAACCATTAGCCTCCAATAGTGTAGATTCCTCCATTTTGAGTCATCACCAACAATAAGCTAGGGTTTCAAAACAATCCATTTCTCCAAAATCTAAAAGAAATTAACCACCAACAAGTAAACCTTTAGATCTACAAAGATCCTTACACCAAAGTTTGGATCACACAAGAGATTTACCTCAATCATAACTTAAAGCCTTCCAATCCACCATTCTAAAGAAACCCCCATCCTTATCATAGCCAAGCCTCAAGCCACCAAAACCTTGATCTTCCTATGGTAGATTCACACCAAAGTGCTCTAAAATCGTTTCTTGAGCTCTCAAAATCGGCCCAAGGAAGAGAGAAGTGGAAAGTGGGAGTAAATGTGAGAAAACCCTAAATTTTGGGTATAAAATGACCAGACTGCTTCTCGCAGCCTTGGCTGCGACCTCAAGTCGTGGGCCAAGCTGCGCGTGTCACTGGAAGCCAAAACTCAGAGCCTTACGCTGCCTGTGCCGCGGCCCTGAGTCGCGTGCCAGGTCACGCAACTCACTGTCCACCGCGTCCTGCCCAGATCTTCTTGCCCGACTCGATCCCCGAGATTTCCATTACAATAGAGAGGTAAACCTCAATAATTCCCATCATGAGAGTTACACGATTACACTATAATGGTTAAGGGTTTCCAAATTCACGGGTGTTACAATCCTCCCAACCTTAAAAGAGATTTCGTCCTCGAAATCTAGCACTAACCAAACACCCAAATGTCGTGCTTAGCATGAAAAATTGGTTTTCTATCCAAAAGGAATACCTTCATGAAACCTTACCTCATATACGAAACCGATTACATCCTAGTTGAGGTTGTTACTGTACATCTCATAACGAGTCATCACAACTTAATCCCAAGGTTTGACATATCTCGCCGATGGAGGGATGAACTTTGAGTCCTTATCAAACTATCTTCCTATCATTAAGATCTCGGTTGCCTCCCAACCTTAGGTCGTACACATCACTTTAAGAGTGGCTTACGACCTTAACTAAAAACTTCCACCCAGGACACCCCAAAGCGAACTGTATTCTTAATGGCTTCTAATTCCGACACATCAGAAAACCTAACCACTTACCGTAATACCAATGATCGATCCCCTAGTTACCAACGTCTAATCTCCTTAAAGTTATGACTTAAATTGGAACCGCACAAGATTCTTCGAAAGTAAATTGGCACACACCCAACGGTCATTGTCCTCAAATCGAATGTCGACACCTATCTCCAAAATGATTAAATTACAAACGTAGGTGCACCTTAAGATAGTGCATTCCAGACATGCATCGACGAGTTAAGTTGACACCTACCATGGCACAAAATTTAAATCTTATATATCCAACAAACGAATCACCATATTTTCTTTATCCCTGAAGACTTACCCGGATGGCATGCATCCAGCCCACACATGATGTCGAGATTCAACCCAATAATTCATCTCTAACCATCAGCAATTAACCACCCAAGGCTTTAACCCGCAGTTCTACCGAAATCGAAAGATCAACACGTAATTAACTAGGAGAATTCATAAATCCATCACCTCAATTATTTATGCGTTGACCGATTCACAAAACTGAAATCCCAAAATACAAAACTAACCATCAGTTAGTCATCCGAAGCTTCAGTTCCCAAGGACTTCGCTAGTCCTTAACCACAACTCGCTCTACAGAAGGGTTAAAAAAACCAATATGCCAATTTAACATTTTATAAAACTTTCAAATTCATAAGCTTTATAACGGTTAATCATACGAGTAAAAATCCACTACCATTTACTCGGTAGGTGTACAAAGGGAATCACAACGTCACACAGATGAGAAAACGTTTCGAAAACATTTGATCACTACTAATGATAATAATGGAGATAATAGGAGATGCGCAACAAAATTTTCAAATAGACCACTATGATACTAGTATTCATCAGATCATGATGGGTACATAAAATAGTTTTATGTAATAAAATAATTTGTGACAAATAATTGTACAAACTCCGGAAGAGGAACTTCATGATTTCAAACCCCAAAATTCTTTCTTTTAACCCATAAAATGACATGGAGTCAATTTTCCTACACGACCCACATACACCAGTTTATTTCTCAAACTTAGTAAAACGATAAATGCTTGCGATTTGCTCAAACATTAAATAATTTAAATCAACTTCAACTTTTAGCCACACGGATAAAACGCTCTTTGACAGAAAATGGTGGCTATAATGTCATGCATACGAGTAAATCAATATAATGTATCGCGTGAGACTTAGACAGTGACATCAACAACCGAAAGACGTCCAAAGCAAAAGTTTAACACGAACCATCGTAGGTCTTTCATAAGTTTGCTCATACCAAAAGTTTAAATCAACTCACCCACTAAGTTGTACACAACGAATTATACTTGTATAAGACTCAAAAGTGAACCCACACGACATTGAAACTCTCAAAATAGTATATGGGGTGACATCCACCAACAAAATTCTCATGAATTAAATTTCTCAATAACCCATAAACCAACGCACGTAACGAACTTAGTCTACGCATTTCAATGTTTACCCATGCGTCGCAAACGTCGTAAAATAATACTCCATAAAACTTAACAAAACTCACACGAAATATAATTCCCCGGAAAACTCAAACACTAAAATAGTGGAAGGCAAATCTTCGTCCAAGGCCTTAACATATGTGGAGGAGATCCAATGTTAAGGTCATAAGCCGTAGTTACTTGTCCAAGACTCTACACAACGTCAAAATACGAATATCACAATATCCGAAAATAGCGTTAGACAACAATGAGAATAAAGAAAGTCTCAACAAAGTTTGCAACCTCATGTAATCAAGTAGTTTTATACATATTTAAAATCATGGTTTAAAACCCTCTGTGCTAAACATCTTTCCAAAATTTTGTAATGTAATTCCACATGATGATTTGGAAGCATGAGAAATAATTGATGCAATTCATTTGAGAAATAAATTTTGTGTATGAATTTGATCGGCACTCAACACCTCGAAACCACACTCCTCAATTTCTTAGTCACACTATCGTCATCTAGCTACTCAAACATCTTAGGACAATAATCAAGGATTTCATGGGCTCACCTTACAATTTCTCCTTGAATTATGACGATTTCAAATTCTATGGTTCTATTCCAACCCATCACTCCGACCCAAAGCGGCCCACTTAATTCAGTTACCATGCTTGTTGTCACTCCAAGTGACAAATGCTAAAATCAACAGTCTCTTCTAACGTTTACCCACTTAGGAACTTATTCACTACCCCAACGGTTGTCACATCCCATTAGTCCAAGTATACACATGTAACGCGTAGGTTCACCCTAACACTGGCCAGATGCAATTATGAACGTACGTTACATGATCATCCTTGCTACCCTCAACATGATTTCCGTTCCTAGTGGTTCTATTATCCTCAAAACATCCAATCTTAAAGTGCCTAATGGTGCAATCCTCTCTCTCAATTACTTAAAAGGACACTAGTTTGAGTTTAGGCATTTCAAACCAATACCAAATTCTCTAAAACTTAAGCTCTAATACCAACTTGTAACACCCTCAAAATTGGTAAGAGCAATTAATTAGAATTTTAAACATAACATCAAATGAGGGTCAAGACTTCCTCTTACTATTAAAAACTCAATACATCTCAATATAAAATTCTATAGTTAACCTCAACAATATAAACTCCAATAAGATACAAGGACTAAACCAAGGATGGGTGCTACATATCCCCAATACAAGTTGCTCTTCATAAGCTAACGCGGAAAACTTCACCAAGCTACTCACCTCACGAGCACATAACTAGCACTTCTCTCTTCATAGTGTCACTAGAACTATTCCCCAATGAAGCCTGTTGCACATGCCGACAAATAAAAACGGTTAGGATAACGCCTAGTGAGTTCAAGAGTTTTACATGAGTAAATATCTTTAAAAGAATGAACTTCACTTAAAATCATGACCTTTCAATTGATGTACTTTAAAACGTAGAAACGACTATTTCCAATATCATGTACTTTCCAAGACGGACACCTCATTACAAACATTCTTTATAAATTGATGCAACTCAAACTTACTCGAAACGATAATATGAATTGACTCCCATTTACGAAACGTAGATAAGACTTTGCACCCTAAAAACGCAAGTGCGGGTGGGGCAAAATACACAACCCATAAATCATTGTCAAAATCCACATATACAAGACATCCGAAAACATGGACACTAAGCACAATACTCACGCGACCATAAGCGACAGGAAACCAAATAACCAAACATGGGGATGACTTACTTCATTCAAACCTTAATATACTTAGAGGAAGATCCAATATTATGGTCCTCATTTACTGTCGACCACATAAGACCAAAGATAATAAAGTAAGACGTCAACATATAAAATGATGTTGGCCGACAATGGGGGAGACATGTATTCGTTGAGAGTGAAGGAACAAAAAATTATTTCACTCTTGCAACGTTAATCACATCACACCTCACGACATACCAGCCCAAGTGCCCCTACGACTTCTTAACAAGTTACACCATAAGAGACAGTTGACCTTGATGAACATTATTACAAACTCCATCCCGACGGTCCGTCACACATAAATACTACCTCTCAGGAATTACTTCAAGCGGCGGAGATCCTAGTGCCTACCTCTCAGGTAGCACCTCCAAACTCAACCCTCTAGTGCCTACTTGTAAGTTTTCGGTCGTAAAACATGGGTATCGGGGTTCAACCCCACAATAGCCAATTAACCATCCAAAACAGACTGACTTATGTGCCTATGGATCTAATGCAACACAGTCTAACATTACATGACTTAACAAAAATGACCAACACACTCGAGCATGTAAACCATAACCGGCTTTACATTGAGCCGTCAAAACCGGACAAGTGTCCTCAAGACTCTTTTAAGTCAATACCGAGCCAAAATGCTCAAATCTCTTTTTGACCAATGATTAACAATCCCCAAATAAATAACGCAATCGACTCACGTCATGCAAACACACTCCAAAATTCATGTGCAGACCCCAATACAGTTTAAATTGGGACAAATTACTTTCCAAATGATTTTATACCATTTACTTCTTCAAAACGCCCCATAACACACAATTAAGCATTTCTCCAAAACAAACACTAAAAATACCTTTTAACTAAATAATCTCATTTCTGCAATAAATCACCAAAACTCCTCCATTTACGACTCATTTATCAAGACGCCCAAAAATCCCAAATTGGGTGTTTTACAAGATTCATAAAGCCAAACTTCTCAAATAATCAAAACCCATCAAATGACTCTACAAATGATATTTTCATGTTAAACACATAAGCACTTTAAAAATAAACATTTTGGCATGTATAATGTTTTCACAAATCAACTTGAACTTACCTTGCTAGGTTAAGTTAAACCTAGGATCCAAATCCAACCATTAGCCTCCAATAGTGTAGATTCCTCCATTTTGAGTCATCACCAACAATAAGCTAGGGTTTCCAAATAACCCATTTCTCCAAAATCTAAAATAAATTAACCACCAACAAGTAAACCTTTAGATATACAAAGATCCTTACACCAAAGTTTTGATTACACAAGAGATTTACCTCAACCGAAACTTAAAGCCTTCCAATCCACCATTCCAAAGAAACCCCCATCCTTAACATAACCAAGCCTCAAGCCACCAAAACCTTGATCTTCCTATGGTAGATTCACACCAAAGTGCTCCAAAATCGTTTCTTGATCTCTCAAAATTGCCCCAAGGAAGAGAGAAGTGGAAAGTCGGAGTAAATGAGAGAAAACCCTAAACTTTGGGTATAAAACGACCAGGCTGCTTCCCGCGGCCTTGGCTTAGGTAGATCATACAAGATATAACTGGACAACCCAAATGCCCAACTGATGTTGCTCCTAGGATTGTAATGGAGATAAATTCAATGTTGGAATATCATGAGCTCATCATGAAGTTTCACCGCATATGTAATGGATAAGATATCATAGCATAGGTTCAACCTTTCAAATTTATATAGTGTAATTTCCTTGCATAGTGAAATTTCTTCTTAAGAGGAAGAATTTCTCCTCTTTTCTTTCTTAGTCTAACTTGTATAAATGCCTTTTTGATTTTCAATACTTAGGGGGAGATTGTTAGACCCGAGTATTTCTGATATAAAAGTATTCAAAATTTACTAAGTCTTGAAGCATCAGAGAAGTTGTAGAGACTGACCAGAGTTAGCTCAGAAGCCAAGTTAAACTTCAGAGAATGCCCTTTAGAGACAACCATTAAAGGATGCCTAACCAGAAGATGATCTAGTCTGTCAGAGCCCAAAAGCCCCCTCTGACCTCTGCTCTGAAGTTCAACCCTGCTCTAATCTCTAAGTGTGGAGTCTCATTATTTCCTGCCACGTCAGCACTAGGCGGTTATTTTACCTTTACATTTGGCACATCAGGATTGGTTAGTATGTTGACTTTCCTGATTTAGGCTATATATAGGAGATACGATTTCACTTTTCAAGTACGCACTCTTACATAATCCAATATGTGTTGTTGTAACCACCTAGAGAAAGAGAATTCTTGAGAGAACTTTACAAATAGTTATTGTGTGTTCTTGTTGTTCATCGTTGTAATATCTCCTAAATTCATCAAACCATATGGCAACAAGTTGTGGTGCAATCCATTGATTTCTCTTTACTTATTTCTACTGATTTGATCCTAATTTTATTTCTTTAGTTTATCAAATCAAAGTAAAATCTGGGAACCAACACTGAGGTTTTCAAGTTCAGAGATGGTTGGGGCAGAGGCCTCTGTTTTTGATATTGTGAGTTTTTGTTCTTCCAAGGAACTCTTAGTTGAACTAGCAAAGTCCTTCAACTCTGACTTTGTGACCAACTCAGAATTGGGAACATTGGGAACAACACATTGTGACCAAAGGAACATTTTTTCTGTTTTTTGTTTTCAAAATTAAAACAAAAGACTTAACGCTAAACACATCAAAGAAAGCACACTAAATTTTTTTACTGAAAACAAAGAAAAGAGGACTTACTTGACCCATGAGAGATCAAACAAGCAAACTGTAAAACACCATTAGCATGTATGGAGTAGCAATTTATTCAAAAGATAATGCGAACAGATAAAAGTAACACAAACCAATTAACTTAAGCGTAAACTCCCCGACAATGGTGCCAAAAACTTGTTGCACATGTCATTAAACGCACAACAAGGTTTAAATTTATAAACCTAACTTAATCCAGTAAATGGGTAAGTTAGGTATCGTTCTTCTCAGGGAGTTAGTGGTTAAGTTAATGTTTTGTATTGAATGGAATGCACGTGTGTCACAAAAATTAACTACTTAATTTATCAATTAAGCTTAAAGCAACCTAACTAAAACTGAAATCTAATTTGTTAATGCAAAGTTTAGATCAAATAAGTTCATTTCATGTATTGTCTTTTTGTGTAAACTTGTGTAGAGGTCAAGGGATGTTTGACCCTATATAAGTGTTGTTTCCTTTGTGTCTTGTAACAAGTGTGTAAGAATTTCCATGTGTAAGTGTTGTAAGCATTCCATTCAAGTGAGATATATTAATACGACACATTTGACAAAATTCTCTCTCTAGATAATATCTTTGATTTTATTCTTTGATTGTTATATTGCTTGAAATATGGGATCACAATTGGTATCAGAGCTAATCAGACTGAATTAGGAAGATCAATAATATCAAATTTTGTAGAAAAATCGAGTTCCAAGATTGGAAGGTTACTATTCACGTACACTGTTTAAATGATCAAGATTTTGATTGAGTGATGTTATGGATGTAAAATTGTGCAATTTGTGATCACCTCTTGATATAGAACATTTCTTGTTTGGATTGGAAATTGAATTGAACAACATAGATAGGTCAATTTGATCAATCTTATTGTTTTTGGAAACCTACCATTTTTGTACTACTCATAATCAAAATGATTTGATTTTGATTGTACTTGGTAAAATTGATGCACAAGGGTTGTTCTCGGTAATATTGGGAGTAAATTATCAAATTTTGGTGAGCTAATTCAAAGAATTAGGTAGAATTCAGTGAAAAGTCAAGAAAAAGTTCAAGATCTACAGAATTCGCACATAACATGAAAAACTCGCATGGTGAAGAATTTGCATGATTCAATGTGAAAAATGTTTCAAGGATAGAATTCACATAAGAGTACTATACGAATTCCCAAGAATTCGCACATAGTGTTGTATAAAAAGTGAAGATTTCGCACAAAGCTTCATACGAAAAGCTAAAGATTCGCATCAAGTGGCTGGAAATTTTATCTAAGGCAAGAATTCGTATCAATACGAATTGTTTGAGCTGTGAAAAAATTCTAAGGGAGGAATTCGCATATCTGTGATAGCATTTTATACGAAAGGTCAAAATTTGTACCCTTCCATATGCGAAATCTGCAGAATTCGCATATAGCTTTATGCGAAAAGCTTAGAACTCGTATACAGTTATGTGCGAAAAGTGAAGACTTAGTATCCTTTTCATACGAATTCTTGTGTTTATGCGAATTGTGTGTGAGTGCAATACGAATTCCATACTTAGCTTTATTTTTGAGTGATTTTCTGTGATTTTAACAGTTGATTTTTGATTATCTGACTAATGATCTTTTCAAGCATTATTTTCAGATAAATACTAATCATGCCTTACATAGATGAGAAAGGAAACACTGTTCTCACAAACAGAGATTGTGCATTGTCATATATGCCTGAAATTCCTAAGATGGAAGATGAACTTGAACAGCTTAAACTTCAGAACTCAAAGCTAAAAGTTGAGATTGATACACTGAATGTCAAGCTGACAAAAGTTGAAATTCAAATTTCTACATACCAGGAAAAAGGCAAAGATTGGCTAAAGAGAGTTGATGAGAGAACTAAGAATGAAAAAGCTGAGATTGAGAAAGATTTCAACCAGAGATTATCTGATCTTTCTAAGAAAGTTGAAATAGAAAAGAAAGAGTTAGAAATCATATGTGCTAAACTTTCTAAACAAGATTCTGAATTTGAGAAAATTGTTATTTCTGAAAGAGATATTTTTGAAAAAGGAAAAGAAAAATATGGAAAAGAAAAATAATGTGCTTTTCAAAGAAATCTCTGGAAAAAATCAGAACCTGGAAAAAGTGTTTGAATCTGAAAAAAAATTCTTTGAAAATGAGATTTCTAAACTCACAAGTAAGTTGGCTTCTTTATCTTCAGATATTCTGAAAGGACAGAAGAATATATCTGATCTGCAAAGCAAGTTTGATAAACTTTGCAATGAAAAATCCAAGTTGAATGACAAGATCAAACAACTTGAGAAAGCTAATTCTGATTTGTCTGATAAGATAACATCTGAAACACCTGACTTATCTTCCTATGATGATGACTCAGTTCAATCAGTATGTTCTTTTCAATCAGTATCCAGCTTGTTTCAAAAGATGGTTTTCAAGAAAAAGAATGTCAAACCAATAATCTTGAAACCAGATCAGATTAAGACTTCTAGTTCATTTTATGTCAAATCTGCTGATAAATATGCTGCTTATTCTTCAAATTCTTGATTTAAAGCTTCTAAGAAAGAAAAGATGATCTGAGTTGTAAAGGGATCTCCTGAATCAGTCAAATACCAGAAATCATCTACAAAAGTTGCAAAGAGAAACAAGAACAGAAATGCAAAAGGTAAATCTTTTACTCTTGATTTTGTCAAGTCTACAAAGCATCTGATCAGGTTAGCTAAAAGAAAACTTTGTTGTTCTTATTGTTGTACTAATGATTTTGTACACAAAATACACATCAATAACTGCTGGTATGGTTCTTACAAGAAATATTCTGATACTGCATTTCACAAAGGTGAAAACCCCTCAAGGAAGTTTTCACATACTAACCATACTGGAACCAAATTTATCTGGGTAACAAAACCAGTTAAACCTGTGATGCAGGAGCCTACACTCAAGAAGGAGTAAAAGAGGCAATGACTTCTAACTAAAACAGCTGAGGACTCAATCTTCAATGTGAAGTAATGACTTCTGAAAGAATCTTTGAATGTCAAATCATTCCAGGGAGTATTTCTTACATGTGTAATCATTTTTTTTTTGTAAAGATTGTTTTTAAGAAGATTTTATTTCAATGTTATATTTTTCAAAAAGAGAGAAATGGATCTACATGGTTATATCTTTTATTTCCAAAGGGAGAAACAGATTCATACTGTTATATTTTACTCTGTATGCAGATATGAAGAGGGAGCATATCTGTACAATTTCTAGAAGATCCATCTCATGTCAAGGGGGAGCAGCAAGATATCAAACATCAATTGTCATGCAAAGGGAGAAACATGTGATCTTAATTACTAGCATACGATTAACACATCAGATTAAGAACACAATCTTATTGATTAAACTATATGATTACAACGAAGTCATATATCTAACAATGTGCCACAGATCTCACGTTGTATGTCTGTGTATGTGTGTGTTTCTCAAGGTGTGTGAACTCTTATCAATCTGCGCATTTGTATCTACAAATCTAATAAAAAAAATACTATTTGTTAACCCAGATAACAATGTAAATCTATCGATGACAATCAACTTCACACAATTACAGATTTTATTAATCTCTGGAATGTGATTACAGAATGCTCTCAAATATTCTCTCTCTAAACTGATGAACACTTACAACGCTATGAATCTACTACCTATCAAACACACACAAAACTATTTATACGAACACAACAAAACGCGCACACCTCTAATACACGCAAACAACTAAAACAAAAGCAAACTACAAAACTCTTACAACACATTACAAATTTGACTTTGACTTTTATTACGTTGACTTTCACTTTGATGCTTGAGAGTTGTCTTCAGCTTTGATTTCGATCTTCAGCCTTCTATGATCTTGTATCCAACATATTTATGATCTAACAATCTCCCCCTATGGATTCAAGATCATATTAAAAAGATTTTGCAGAATAATCTTCTCTTTCTAAGCTCAGTAGAAATAATCTCCCCTTTTTATCAACATTAGCATTGGAACTTCAGTCTTTTAATTCTTTGATCTTATAACAAACTGTAATCTTCCCAAAGTTTGTCTTCAACCATATAACAATCTCCCCAAAAGATAATATAAACCTCTTTCAGACACTTGAAAGAAATTAATTTGCTTCAGCAAACTTATCTTCAAAGAAATTTCTGTAAAATCAGCTCATCGTCATAAATCTTTAAACTTTCTCTTTCATCTTTCAAAAATCATTCTTCAAACTTTCTTCAAATTTAACATTTCTTCAAATTTAACATTTCTTCAATTCTTCTCCCCCTTTTTGATGAATGAAGCATGAAATCATCAAAACTCTGACAAGAAATATCTTTGGAATCTTTTTTGACCATTGATCTTTACTAAGAGCCTCTGATTATCTGTCGATCCAAAGAATATGTTCATCTGAATATTTGCAAATTCAGACAAAATTAGAATGTAACACCTGAATCAACAAATGAATCAATTAAAATGCCTGTCAGTAACACGAAGTCACTGTGTGTAACGAATGCACATTGGAAAGGAGCTTTTGTGATGTTCACTCCCCCAGGTCTTCCATTCAATCATCGAAACACCACAAAGATATTACTATGAACGTTATGACAAGAAAAACAAATTTCCTTGTGTGTTTGTGCAAGTGTTGGAAAGAATTAAGCATTGATGATTGCTTTTTATAAAAGGCTCAAAATTGTGTAAACCATTGAGACAACAATAGTTAAACACAGACTCTATTGTGCATGATCGAAGTGCGAAGGCGGGGCAGACTTCCTTCTTTTTCAATATCCAGATTTTCCAAATGAAAACCAGATAGCATATATGTTGCATCCCCTTTTAAAATATTGAAACACTTTCTTGTTGAGAAGAAAATGAGTAGCTGGTGGGGTTTTTATCAAGAGTTGGCATGGGCTAGTTGCCTGTTTCAATAATGTTCACGAAGAAATGTGAAACACTAGAAATGTAGTTGCCCGACTCAGAAAAAGGTGGTGTAGAGTTTGATATTCTTTTACTCTGATCTCACACCCTCTTTCTTTTTAAATCATTTGAGCTCACTACTAACCAAACTCTCTTGTTCATTTTACCTCATCACTCAACCCACACTCAGTATTTTACTCCTCACACAATCGATCACTCAAGGATTAACTTCTTGGTTAGGAAACACTGGTTAACGTGAATCCATAGAAGTTGCATTAAAGCTCACACAAAGAAACCCATGTAACCCTAAATGCACAAAGTTGCACAAATGGTTTAACTATATCAGTTAAAGCACAATATACATTTCAGATGTCTGTATGCTCAATGAGATAATCATGAAGATTTGAGCATTTTAAACATTGAAGACTTTTCAAAAAAGATAATTGAATGAATGAAATGAATCCAAGAAACTTGTTTGAAAATCTGACATTGTATGATAAAGATCAAATAGAATGATTTAGCAATTAAGGCTTAGGTCAGCAAAAATTGGATATTGTCTATACGATTCAAAATATAGACATTCTTGAAAGAATGTTTCGAAATGAAATCACGCTCAAACTTTTGAATAACAATCGGGGTGTCTTACCATCGAAATTTTGTTTCAATTTAGAGACATGGTAAGAACATTTTCAACAAAAAGTAAACCGGTGTGTGTGAACACTTGACAGTATATGGAAAACATAATACAGAAGTATTTTTCTTTAGAAACACACGGTTTATTATACATTGAAGCACAAATAACATGAAAACATTTAAAAATCACACTTCCAAATCATGAAATCTATTTAAGAATCGGGAAGTGGTTTGAACGTTTAAGAACATGTTTTCTATGATTGAAAGTCGTACTTCTTTCAACAATATATGAGATTAAGAATAGAAATAAACCTTTTCGATCTTTCTTAAATCTCATGAAGTCAGCTTAAAGTCAGAATGATATGATCTTGTAAACATCCTCTCAATCTGCAAAAAGTCACAAAGTCGTCAAAGCAACTTTATTCACAACATTTATTGAAAAATAAAATGACATAAAGCAATAAAACTTTGAATGTACGAGTTCTGATCTGAAGTAATCAGAAGTGATAATTAATACTCCTTACTCTTACAATTCTTACTCCCCCTGCATTTATGCATCAGGAAAAAAAATTATCAGTCATTAGCATAAGCAAAATATGAACTCCCCCTCAAATGGATGTAAATCATCTATTCATCTTCTCTCACTCCCCCTGAAATCATAAATACCTTTCAATGTAGATATCTTTTCAGAATAAAAATAAAGAAATGACAAAAAATTACAATAAGAAAAACTTTAGTAGGTTTATAGTCCCCGATTTGTTCAAGTTCTTATCTAAATCAAACACATAAACAAGATTATGTAAACTACCTATTTGATTAACCACAACATTCAATTACAAATTGATTGAATCACTTACTCTCTCTACAAATCTCTTTCTCTCTCTAAAACTCTCTCTGCCAATGTGGAACTTGTTACATACAACTCTCTCTCTAAATATCTAAATGCGTATGAACTTCTACTTACAAAAACAAAGACACAAGGTATTTAAACCAAGAACAATTACAAAGAAAACAAAATACAAACTATTTTGACTTTGACTTTTAATTGAATTTGACTTTGACTTTGCTTGAGAGTTGACATTCAGCTTTGACTTGCTTGACTTTAACCTTCTGTCTTCTATGATTTTGTATCCAACATATTTCTGCTCTAACAATCTCCCCCTTTGGATTCAAGATCATCTTCAAAAAGATTTAACAAATCAATCTCCCCCTTTGGTGATTTCTACTCAAAGTCTGTCTTCAAACAAATAACAATCTCCTTTAAAGATGATATAGAAGCTCTTTAACAATCTTCCCAAAGTTATCTCAAACCTCTTTCAGTCTTCAGAAAGAAATTATCTTCAGAGTTTGCTCAGACATGTTCAGCAAATAATCTTCAAAGAAAATTTCTGTAATTTCAGCACATCTTCAGAAAACTTTGAACTTTTCTCTTTCAGCCTTTCAATCTTTGCCATCCTCTGAACGTTTCATCATCAACTCTCTTATTTCTTGTATCTTCTTCCCACAACTAAAATTATCTTCACTTTTACAACCAACATTTCTTGAATCCTTTTCCCCATATATGTTATACAAACTGTTATGTTCTTTCAGTCTTCTTCCAGACATTTCTTTAACTTAGTCATCTCCCCCTTTTTGATGATAGAAGCAAGAAATCATCAAAACTTTCAACAAGAAATGTCTCTGTAATCTTTATGACCACTGATCTTTCATATTGAGCCTCTGATTCACCATCGATCCAAAATAAGATTCATCCAGATCTTTTCAAATCCAGAGAAAATAGGAATGTAACACCTTAATCAACAAATATATCAATTAATATGCCTGTTAGTAACACGAAGTTACTGTTAGATCACAGATTTTTTGGATTCAAGATCATCCAATCTGAAGATTGGAATCTGAAGCTAAAGCTGAAAAGCCACTCTCAATATTAGTCTAATGTTAATTTGTAATAATTGTCAAAGTTAATTATTGTGTTAATAATAGTATTTTAATATTATTCCTAAATATCTAATAAATAGATATTTAGGATATTAGTATACTTTAGATATTTTATGTTATTAGATATTATGTTAGTATGTTAGATATTAGGTAAGGTGAGATATTATTATCTCACAATCTGATCATCGACCCAACATATCCAGAGAGAAAAAGGAGAGCTTCAAGAGGAAAAATATCAACCTTGTAATCCATTCTTTTGTATTCAAACAGGTTGGTTTATCTTATATGTTCGTGTTTGTATTGTCTGCTAAGATCGTGTTCAAATATAAGGGACCGGAAGTTACTGTGTGTAACAAATACACATTGGAAAGGAGATTTAGAGATGTTCACTCCCCCAGGGATTCCATTCAATTATCGAAACACCACAAAGGATAATTTCTATGAACGTTATGACAAGAAAACGTATTCCTTGTGTGTTCGTGCAAGTGTTAGAAAGAATTAAAGACATGATGATTGCTTTGTATAAGGCTCAACATTGTGTAAACCACTGAGACAACAGTAGTATAACACAGACTCAATGTGCATCATCGAAGTGCGAATGTGGGGCAGACTTCTTTCTTTTCAATATCCATATTTTCCAAATGAAAACTAGATAGATAATGTGATGCGTCCCCAGAAAATATATGAAACATTTTCTTTTTTAGAAGAAAATGAGTGGCTAGTGGGGTTTATTATCAAGAGTTGGCATAGGCTAGTTGCCTGTTTGAATAATGTTCACGAAGAATTGTGAAACACTAGAATTGTGGCTGCCTGGCTCAGAAAATAGTCGGTGCAGAGTTTGCTATTTTTTTTACTCTAAGCTCTTTTCTTTTTAATCATTGAGCTCACTTCTAAACAAACTCTCATTTATATTTTACCTCATCACTCATCCCACACTCATTTCTTTTTGACTCTTCACACAAACGATCACTAAGGATTAACTTATTGGGTAGGAAATACTGGTTAACGTGAATCCATAGAAGTTTCATTAAAGTTCTACACAATGAACCGATATTTTCCTATAAAGCACAATGTTGCTCAAAAATGGTTTAACTTTTTCAGTTAAAGCACAAAAGATACAAGTCAGATGTATGTATGCTCAGAAGATATTCATGAAGATTTGAGCATTTTAAACATTGAAGATATTTCAAACAAGTAAATTGAATGAATGAACATGAATACAAGGAACTTGTTTGAAAATCTAACATTGTATGAAATGATCAGATAGAATGATTTATCTATTAAGGCTTAGGTCAACAAAAATTGTATGCTCAGAAGATATTCATGAAGATTTGAGCATTTTAAACATTGAAAGAAACGTTTTGAAATGAAATCACGCTCAAAATTCTTTGAATTCCAAATGGGGTGTCTTACCATCGAAAAGTTGTTTCAATTATGAGACATGGTAAGAACAAATTCAACAAAAAGAAAACCGGTGTGTGTGAATACTTGAAACTATATAGAAAAGATAATACGCAAGTATTAATCTTTGGAAACACACGGTTTATAAACATGTAAACACAACTAAAAATGAAAACATTTAAAATCACACTTCCAAATTATGAAATCTATTTAAGAATCGGGAAGTGGTTTGAACATTTAAAAGCAGTTTTTCTATGATTGAAAGTCGTCCTTCTTTCAACCATATATGAGATTCAGAATAGAAATAAACCTTTTCCGCTTACTCATAAATCTCATCAAGTCAAGCTTAAAGTCATAAGAATATGATCTTGTAAGCATCCTCTCAGTCTGCATCAGTCAAAAAGTCCGTCAAAGCAACTTTATTCACAAAACTTTATTGAAAATTTAAAAGACATAAAGCAGTAAAACATTGAACGTACGAGTTCTGATCAGAAGTAATCAGAAGTCATCATTCATACTCCTTGCTTTTATTCTTACTCCCCATGTATTTATGCAACAGAAAAATTTAACAATGATAAACATAAATGAAAAATATTAACTCCCCCTCAATTGGATATTGATCATCTTTTTATTGTCTCACTCCCCCTGAAATCATGAACATACCTTAAAGTGCAAATATCTTTCAGATTAAAAATAAAGAAATGAAGAAAAATAACAATAAGAAAAACTTTAATAGGTAATAACTGATTATGTCTTAAGATTTAACATTCCAACTTTAATAGATAAGAAAATTGAATCTCTTTTCGTCTAAAGGCTTGGTGAATAAATCTGCAAGCTTTCTGCCCAGTCATTGTCGAATCGAACATTTCCACAAAATTTCTATGTATAATTACACAATAAAGCTTTATGCCCGGTCATATGCTTGGAACACCCGCTATCCAAGTACCACATATGATGGGTCTGCATAAGAGAAATCAGGGAAGAACAGATTTAAGTACCCATTTAAAAACGGGTTCTTTCAGTTTAGCACAAGATTTTGGCATCCATTTGTAAAGGATCCTCTGAACTTTTGAAAAACTTTTGAAGTAAAAGACTTATAAGAACATACATGATAATCTCCAAACCAATCATTAGAAAATCGGTGAGAACAAAAATCATTCCGTCTATAATTAGATTTCTTAGTAGGAAACCGGGATAATTGGAGTAATTGCTTTATTGAGTATCGCTTGTAAGGAATTACAAGGTTTTGTTTGTTGAAAGCAATACTACCAACTAGGAGATGATTCAGAAATCTCATCGATCTTCCTTTTTGGTCGCCAATCCTTTCGTTCTTCAGATCTTTTATTTTTCACTGAAACATAAGATTTTGATCTGTTAGGAAAATCAGATTTTTGAGATTGTCTTTTTAAAAGCTTACCAGTGTTAGTCTGTTTCTGTGAGCGCCTTTTCTTTTGCTTCTTGCCTTTAGCATAATAATCAACATTCACAGAAACTGTTTCACCAACCTTAGTTGATGATTCACCAACTTCATGCACACTATGTAAAACTTGACCATTTATAACAAAAGTAGAATGATCTGGAAGTTTAGCATTGAAGTCAAACATATCAATCTCATCTATGCACCCTTCATCAGAATTTAAAAAATCATTTTCTGATTCAAATAAATCATCAAAATCAGGTTCAGAAGTTTGAGGTGCTTTAGAAGATGGAGAACACTCTTTAGATTCAAATTGGAAAACTGTGTTCTTTAAAACAGTTGAAAATACATTTCGTTCAATCTCAGCCAATATTCTTTCATCAGATTAAACATTTTCAAGCTCGATTATTTTGCTTTTTAAAATGAGTGGAGGAACATAAATTTTGGCTTTTAAAGGTTTTGCCTCCAACTCTTTTGTCGAATAGCTTTCAAAATAATCATTTGAAAGACATTTTGGTTGATCTGAAATATAACTATCATTCAGCTTCTGATAGCAGAATGGTAGTTGTATTTTCTGAAAGTTATTTCTTTTCTCATCCTCTTTTCCTCTACCTCATCAGATGATTTGGTAACAAATTTGGGTTTCAAATGAGGATATTTACCAGCTACAAAAAGAAAATCAAAATTATACAAAGCTGGTTGTTTTCTGATAACTTTCTTTAGATAGTGTGGGTTTTCATAACCGAGACCCCACTTCTCTCTAACATCAGCTTCCTCATTCGGGGTGTTAAGAAAAATAGTTTGGTCTGTTTGACCTCATGTATAAAGTTTAGCTTCCAAACCATTTACCTTCTTCGCTAAGCTCTTATTTTCTTCCTGCAATTTAAAAACTTTTAGTACACATTCTTGTTTTTCTGAAACAAACTTAGACATTTTAGATTCAAAATCAGAAATATTACTTTCAAAACAATCTTTTTCATTTTTAAAATCAGAAACAGATTTGCGAAGATAATCAATCAGATCTTTGTTTCCAATAACTGCTTTGTTAAGGTCAAAGATCTTTTGATTTTTATTTTCAACTCTGCTATTTTCCTTTTTCAGCTTATTTTGAAGATCTTGAAGTTCGACCATCATAGCTTCCATTTTAACCATAAAATCAGATTTAGAAAGATTAAGTACCTCATCAGCTGATTCTTCATCAGAATCATCATATTTCACAGTGTCGCCCATCAAACACATGTGAGCTGATTCTTCTCTTTCCTCCTCATCCGAATGATCTAGCCAAAATTCGTGTTCAGCCATTAGTGCTTTATCAGCTTCTTGCTACTTAGCCAAAAGCATTTTGTTTTTGTAATACCCTGAGTTTCTGACCTTTGGCTTCTGACAGTCTTTAGCATAATGACCTACCTTACCACAGTTGTAGCATTTGACCAGGTCATCTGTCTTCTTTTCAGCACCATCATAGTCATTCAGATACTTCTTCTCATTCATCTTTCTGTCCACATACCGGTTCTCCTCATATCTTTTGCCTTCAACTCTTTCCCGATGTTCATGATTCTTTGAACTTGACGAAGAATACCTCTGTGTGCTTGAACCCGGTTTCTTGTAGAATTTCTTCTGGAAGGCACGAGTCAGTAAAAGCATAGCTTGCTTGAGATTTTCTCTATCATCACTATCTGAATCAGACTCAGAATTAGAACTGGGAATCACTAATTTCCTCTTCTTTTTCTTCTCTTTCTTTTTTTTCTCCTTCTCTCCAACTACTAAGGCTATGGAGTCAGCAACTTTTTCAACTTTCTTTTTCTTTTCAGTCCTTTTCTCTTCCACCTGTTATTCATTATGTCTTAGTGTCTCATACACTTCATGCAATGAAATGTCATTAAGATCCTTCATCTGTTTCATTCTTCGCGTGTGCTTCTTCCATTCTGGCTGCATAATGCTTAGAAACTTGACATTATTCTCTATCTGCTTCTTCTTGACTTTGTTTTTGGAAAGTTCGTTCAAAAGAAGTACAAATCTTTCATAAGTTTCCTCTAAACTCTCACATTCTTTGGCCTTAAACTCTTCATAATTGTTGAGACAGTTGGCCACATTTATCTGATTTCCCACCTTAGAGCCCATCATCATCTTCTGTAACTGATCCCACATTTTCTTTGCATTAGCTTTGTAGCTGTCGATCTTTACATAGATCTCGTTTGGGATACTCTGAAGAAGAAGAGATCTTGCTTGTTTATCGACTTTGAATCTGTTTTTTCTGCTCATCTGAATACTGGGAAAAATCCTTCGGAACAGTTTTCATCTTTCTTACTCTTTCTTCATCTCCATCCTCATTGTCAGAGGATTCATCATCTGGTATCTCCACAGTTGGTGGTACCATTGGGCCTTCAGTAATTGACAGCAAGATGTATTCTCCGTTTGCATGTCGTTCAATGAAATCTAAGAATCTATCTTTCCATTGCGCATACTCCCCTTTGAAAAGAACAGGGGGTTTGACATCAGTGCCAATTGAGAGAGCATCGCTTGAAGTCATCCCGTTTGATTAAAATATGCAATAAGAAACTTGAAACTGATCGTTAGTCCAATAGAAATCATGTAAAATTGCAAGAAAATCATAAATGAACTTTTCAAAATTATGCAAGTATAGAATTCGCAAGATATACTATAAAGTATATAGAATTCGCAAACTACAGAAATTCGCAAGAAATGAAAACAATAATTCGTAATCAAAGAGAAACTTAGAATTCTCAAGCAATGACAATTCAAAAATTCGCTGATAACATATACCAACTTCAGAATTCGTAGACTATAATAAGTCAGAATTCGTAACTCTCAAACGTACGAATCCTGAGGAATTCATAAGAAAAAAAGTACAAAATCTTCATTTTTCGCAAGATTCAAGATTGTGAATCCTATCCTTGTAAAATTTTCAAGAAAAACTTTTCTCACACTATAGAATTCGCAAGACTCAAATCTTCGAGTTCTATACTTTTCTCAAAAACTTATACGAATTCTTGGCAAACAAGGTTTCTGCGAATTCATAGAAATTCGCAGATATACCAATTTAAATCTTAAAGAATTCTCAAATCTATGACTTGCGAATCCTGGAGAAATCGTGTGACATCCGTCAGAAATTAAAATCTTCAAGGTTAGAATCCTTTAAGATATTAGAGAATAGTTCATAGAATTTACTTTTCTAGAATCTAATTAGATTGGTTAGATTATATTTTTTCCCGAAATATTTCAGTAGTCGTTTAGAAAGCCCGGTTCGGATCAGTAACTGACTAAAACGTCCCATAAAATGCCAAATATTATGTCACATGTCTAAAATACCAAAAATAATGAGGTTTATATTATTTAGGTAAAAATATATCTATTTGTAAAAAAATTTACTCAATTTAGAGAGAATTGAGAATTTATAAATTGTCGGTTCTCAATTTATCTGTTTTATTTGAGAATTTATGTTGTAATTCATTTTAAAAAAATATATATATATTTTTGAAATGGGCTTGGAAGAGGCCAAGGACGGCCCTCCTCCCTCCCCCTCTCTTTTTAAATTTTTTTTTTCATTTGAAAGTTCATTTTCAACTCAAAAATTTAGATATCAACTTTTCATCTCCTCATTCTCTCTCTCTTTCTCTCATTTTCGATTTCATCATCCAAAACACCATCAAGAACACAAATGTTTCCAGCAAATTAAGGATTTTTAAGATCAAATCATCAAGATTATTGAAGATTTCCAAGTATACTTCATCATCTACACAAGGTACAAACCCTATTTCTTCATTTCTTCAAGTTTTATTCAAGTTTATTGTTTTGAACTTTATAAAAATCCTCATGCATGTGTAGAAATATTTCATTTATGGTTTTAGAAGTGAAATGGACATCATTTATGAATAAAACATTCATAAAATGATGCCATAAGATGATCTTCCATGAAAAACCAAGTTAAAGAGTGAAATATTTGAGTCTCTTGTTGATTATGTCAATTTTATCATGGGTGCAACTTTGTGTACGAAAATCTTGATGTTTTAGTTGGTTTATAATCAACATTTTAGTAGTAATTTCATGTTTAAACAAACTCTTATGATAAGATTATTCAATCTTGTGTGATTAAGAGTCTTGAAAATTGATAAGTGATGAAAAATCACTTATTTAGTGTTCTTTGTCTCATGCAATTCACTTTGGATGAAATTTTGTAGTTAAATGTGTCCAAGGTGTATGTTTTCATTCATATATCATTATTTAGTGAAAAAGCGTTTAAATCCAATTGGTTTCACAAGAAAATATGGAAAATGGACCTCTTATTGCTTAATACAAAAACCTTGTTCTACACAGCTTACTGTCAAGAATGGAACTTCCACTTCCAAGCTGTGTATCTCAATATTTACTCCATGAAATTTGGGCATTTTGCTTTTATACACTAATTTGATGAGTTAGTTTTCAAATGAATCAAGAATCACTAAAAATTATGAGGTTTTGGTCATTCAAATGTATTTTAGAAGAAAATTGTGCAATCTGTCCCGAGCTGACAGATTTGTACACCCTACTTCTAACGACCATAACTCCCTCATAAATCATCTAAATGAGGTGAATTCTTTTTCATATAGTATATTTTTTAGTTAGCTTTGCATCCATATATGGATCACTGAATTATGTTGAGTTTTGATCCTCCAAAAGCATGCCACAACAGAAGTGCGCAACTGATTCAAAAATCAGTAACCTACTGTTTTGTAGAAATTATTTGGGGCATCAAAACACTTCCAAAATTTATGAAATTTTACCTTAGAGTTATTAATTCAGTATTTTAGCTCTTATAAAAAATTGGTTAGGATTGTCAATTGGGAGGTTGTATTTTGAAAGCCATTATGTGGTTACAATTTCTGGACAGCAAGTGCTGAAATTCAGAAAGATGGTTCTAAAAACCTCAAATTTATGTATTTTGGTATAAGAATGTTATAATGATCATCAATTCTTATTTTGACAATAAAAATACATACATTGGCATTTTATAAGACGTGGGATTGGTTGGTTAGGCTTAAGGGCTGGATTTGACATTTAACACTCTTTATGCATCTTTCTCTATAGGAATTTAGAAGCTCTGGGATAAGGGATTTTGCTATTGCTTATCTTGCGTTATTATTCGAGGTGAGTATTCACAGCCCCACTTTTATTGCTTTGATTGAACTTGGGGTAAAAAGCATGTTAAAAATGGAATATTTAAAGATTCATGAGACTTTGATATAAAGCATTATGTATTGAAATTTATGAGGCTTTGTTGTAAAGCGGTTGGTGTAGAAGTTATATGACATGTATGCCAATGATATGTTGAGTTTTAAAAATAGTTAAGTCCCCGGGTACACTACTAGTTAACCCAGAAATGGGTCTATAGTATTAGTGGATAGCGCTATTTGGTCTGACAAGCCCACCTTATACTGACGAGTAGGGGTGCATTGTACTAGAGAAATATGACTACACATGTGGTTAAAGCCCACCTCTGAGGTAGATCATGGGGCGTTGATTTGGTCCCGAAAGGTTTAGTAGTGGCTCAACGTGGTTATATCAATGCATACCTTTTGTCATATAAGCTAAATTATGATACTCATGAATCAATGGATTGAAGTTTGGTTTATGCGTATGATTTTCAAAGACAGCTTGCATATAAACTTGGCTTGTGCATATTTAAAAACCTGTGAACTCACCAACTCTCGTAGTTGACCATATTTTGAACATGCTTTTCAGGGAACAAGAAGGTACATGGAAACGATTAAAGTTTATCTCGTGTGTAAACCGCATGCAATACTTTTAAAATAGAGACTTTTGTACTTCAACTTTTGATGATGTAATAGGATTGTAAACTTTTGGGAACATATTGTAAACAATGGTTGAATGTATGGTTGTATTTCTTTCTGTATCCTAAAGCTAGGTCTATCGAACTGTCATGTTCCGTGTTTCCGCTTTAGCGGGGTGTGACAAATCGCAATACAAACACCTGCGAATTTTACACTTAAACAAATTCAACAATATGCGAAAAACTAATGAAATCATGCGTCAAGATTTCTACGAATCTTTTGAAAACTCTGCGAGTTCTTGGATAATCCTGCGAATTCTTCAAATCTGCTTGCGATTTCTTCAGTCTTGGAATGAAAAATGATCTGATTTACTCAAAAACACATCTAAACATTGAATTACACACTGAAACTTTGACAATTTGTTCCCTAGAACATCTAAAACATATTACAACCAAAGAATTTCAACAAACTACTCTTAAAAATACAAATTGAACCAATACACGGTGTTCGAACTCGTGAAACTCAAAAACAATAAATTCATCAAATTGAAGAAGAATTACAGTGCAATTCGGGAATCAATCTATACAAACACAATCTAAAACACAATTCGATCATTAATCAATTACCAATTACAACTCGAAAAACACACTAAAATTTAGAAATTGAATCTAAACTAAATGTAACAGTATCGACAACAACTTTTCTTGATTTCTTGATTGAATCTGATTTGATAAATTGATAGTCCCTGATTTGTTCAAGTTCTTATCTAAATCAAACACACAAACAAGATTATGTAAACTACCTGTTTGATTAACCACAAGATTCAATTACAAATGGATTGAATCACTTTCTCTCTCTACAAATCGTTTTCTCTCTCTAAAACTCTCTCTGCCAATCTGGAACTTGGTACATACAACTCTCTCTCTAACTATCTGAATGCATATGAACTTCTACTTACAAAAACAAAGACACATGGTATTTAAACCAACAACAATTACAAAGAAAACAAAATACAAACTATTTTAACTTTGACTTTTAATTGAATTTGACTTTGACTTTGCTTGAGAGTTGACTTTCAGCTTTGACTTGCTTGACTTTAACCTTCTGTCTTCTATGATCTTGTATCCAACATATTTCTGCTCTAACATAGGTAAACACAGATTATGTCTTGAGATTTAGCATACCAAGTTTCGAGATAAGAAAATTAAATCTCTTTTCATCGAGAGGCTTGGTGAACAAATCAGCAAGTTGATAATCAGTGTTTACAAAATAAAGTTCTATTGTACCTTTTTCAACATTGTCTTTAATAAAATGATATCTTACATCTATGTGTTTTGTCTTTGTATGCTGCACAGGATTTGCTGATATTGCAATGGCGCTCTTAGAGTCACAATATATCGGGATCTTGTCGAATTTGAAGCCATAATCTCGTAGTTGCATCCTCATCCACAACACCTGAGAACAACAGCTTGCTGCAACGACATACTCCGCCTCAGTCGTTGATGTGGAAACACACAGTTGTTTCTTTGATGCCCAGCTTACGAGTTTATCTCCAAGAAACTGTATATGACCCGATGTGCTCTTCCTGTCTAACATACAGCCTGCATGATCTGCATCTAAGTAAGCCGTCGGTTCAAAACCAGTATCTTTAGGATACCACAGACCAAGATCTGCAGTGCCCTTCAAGTATCTAAATATGCGCTTAACTGCAGACATATGGGATTCTTTTGGATTGGCCTGATATCTTGCACATAGACATGTAGAAAACATAATATATGGCCTACTTGAAGTTAAATACATTAATGAACCAATCATTCCTCTGTAGGTTCTAACATCGACAGGTTTACCTGAAGGATCCATGCCGATCTTAGTTCCCGGTGCCATCGGGGTTCCAATAGGTTTACAAATTTCCATTTTGAATTTCCGAAGAATATCAAAAATGTACTTAGCTTGGTTTATAAAAATCCCCGTTGAAAATTGTTTTACTTGTAATCCGAGAAAGAAGTTCATCTCTCCCATCATACTCATTTGAAAACTTGACACCATAAGGTTAGAAAAATGTACTTAGTTCGTTTTGCGAGTTCGTCCAAAATACGATCAAAAATCTCAAAATTGATCCAATGATTCTGAATTTTGTATGCTCTGATACCAATTGTTAACCCAGATAACAATGTAAATCTGTCGATGACAATCAATTTCACACAATTACAGATTTTATTAATCTATGGAATGTGATTACAGAATGCTCTCAAATATTCTCTCTCTAAACTGATAAACACTTACAACACTATGAATCTACTACCTATCAAACACGCACAAAACTATTTATACCAACATAACAAAACACACACACACCTCTAATACACGCAAACAACTAAAACAAAAGCAAACTACAAAACTCTTACAACACATTACAAGTTTGACTTTGACTTTTATTACATTGACTTTGACTTTGATGCTTGAGAGTTGACTTCAGCTTTGACTTCGATCTTCAGTCTTCTATGATCTTGTATCCAACATATTTATGATCTAACACTATTTATACTAAGTCAACTTTAGTTGACTTTACAACTCAAACCCTTGACTTTACAACAAATACATAAATGACCCTCTATTTTAATCTTGAATACAATTCTAATCTAACAATCTCCCCCTTATGATTCAAGATTAAAAAAAAAAATTGACAGTTATCTTCAGGTCTTCTTATCTTCAGAAATGATATTCAGCAAACAAACTTTTCAGCTTTGAAACTTTGAAATCTTTGACAAACACTTTGTAGAACTTTAACATCTTGAACACTTGAAGTGAATCACCCCCTTTGGCTTTTCCAACAACTTTAACACTTTCTATACAATCATTGAGATATTCAAAACTTTGACTATATTCAAAACTTTATCACTTTTGTCAGTCTTCAAATAAATCTCTCTTTTGAAAAACTTCAAACTTCTTTTTCTTTTGACATTTCTTGCTTTGGCTTTCACTTTTGACTTTCAAATCTTGACATTTCTTGCTTTGGCTTTAACTTCTCCCTCTTTTCATAACTTTTGCATGATTTGACTTCTTTCAGGTACACTTATCTTGATAACTAACTTGAACATTGAACTTTCTCCCCCTTTTTGATGAATTTTGAAAATCAGAATCATCAAAACTTTCAAGGCAGTTATGTCTTTGAACTTTCTCCCCCATAGAAATGGTATAAGCACAGTCTTCATGAGCTCTTTTGGTAAAATATGGACAATCTCCCCCATGTATGAAAGTAATCAATCTTCCCCAACTGATCTGATAATGAGTCGTCAATTCATGAATGTATTTATCCGAATCTTTTCAAATTCAGACAAATTATGAGTTGTAACCCTGAATCAATAGATGAAACAGTTAGGAATGTCTGTTAGTAACACAAAGTTAATTTGTACAACGAATGTACAATGTAAGGAGCTTGAGATAATGTTCACTTCCCAGGACTTGTATCCAGTCATCGAAAAATACAAGGTATTTTCTATGAATGTTCTGACAGAAAAACAGATTTTCGGTGTGCTTGTGCTTGTGTTATGAAAGAATTAGCACAATGATTGCTTTATTAGGCTCAAAATTATGTAAACCATTGAGACAACAACAGTTATACATAGACTCAAATGTGCATGAAAAAGGGTCGAAGGTGGGGCAACTTTTCTTCTTTTTCAATATCAGTATCTTCCGAGTGAAGAACCAATAGAGTATGTGTTGCTTCCCTAGAAAATGTGAAACATTCTCTTTTTAAAAAAATAATGAGTAGTTGTTGGGGTTATATGCAAGAGTTGGCATGGGCTAAGTGCCTTTTTCAATGATGGTCACCAAAGAATGTGAACCAATCAGATTATGTGGCTACCCGGCTCACAATGATTTGGTGCAGAGTTTAATATTCTTTTACTCTGATCTCTCACCCTCTTTCTTTTAAACATTTAAGGTCACTTCTAACCAATCTCTCTTTTCCATTTTACCTCATCACACACCAACACTCAATTCTTTTCACCCCTCTCCCCTCAATCACTCGTAGGATTACTTCCGGGGTAGGAAACACTGGTTATCGTGAATCCATGGAAGACTTTTAAGCTCACACATTGAATCCCATGTATTTTGTCCTAAAATAATATGTTGTACAATGATTATCTTGACATTTAAGCACAAGAACTCATTTTTCAGTATATGTATGCTCATCAAAAATCAGAATGAAATTTGAGCATGTTAAGCATTTAAGATTTCTCAAAACTTTGTATGAATGAATAATCATGAAAGAAAATAAATGTTTTGAGAATCTCACAATGATTTAAATCAGATCAGAAATATCATGAAGAATTATTAAATTGGGATATCAAAGATGTAAGATGTTTATACGAACAAAATATAAACATATTTGCAATGAAAACACATATAATGATGAAATGACGTCTGATCTCAAACAAAGTAGAGTACAAATGGGAGTATTACCATAGAAGTATTTATCATTTGATACATGGTAATAACAAAGTCAAGAAATGTACTAAACCGATATGTGTATGAATACTTGATAGTATAAAGACATGACAATTACACAAGTATTTGTCATTAGAAACACACGGTCAGATAAGTATCAAAGTAACCAAAATCATTTAAAAACACACTTCTCAATTCATGAAGACAATTTAAGAACGGAAGTTGTTTGAACATTTAAAAACCTAATTTTCAGAAGTGAAAGTTGTTCATCTTTCAACCAGTGTTAACGATATAGAAAGATATACCTGTATTCTCCCCCTAAAATGAATATTCTCATTTAAGCTTCCTCGATATCTGTAACAATTCAAATTATCAGAAAAATAAAACAATGAAAGTCTAATAAAGTTCTTATATCTCCTCCTAAAAGATATGACAGTATAATTTCAGTAACTCCCCCTCAAATGAAAAAAAAACTTCTTGAAAAGACTTAATCTTTTAAGTATCCTTCAGAAGAAAAACATTTAAGTTCGGGTTCTGAACTGGAATATTCAGAAACCATTATTACGCATTCTTCGGTGAGAATAGTAATGTTCAGCTTTACCAATGAAGAACGGGTCCTGATCTGATATAACCAGAAACCATAGTTATTTGAATTTAAAGTCCAAGTCCTGATCTGTACATGATCAGAAGTCATTGTCACTTAAAAACAACCTGCAAAATAAAAAGATTTTGGTAGTCATTTATAAAATGATTCCGCCTTAGTCAGTAACATATGAATAGTAGGTACTGTTCATGAGTTTTGTTAAGTCTATTTTGAATAGTAATCAATGTATTTATTATTTGTGGTCTAAATAGTGTTTTGTTGCTTTATCTGTTCTGTTTAGGCCTTGGGGTATTTAAGTCCCCTTGGTGCCTTTGTTTTGTAACTTTTGAACCTCATTTGAATACACAGTTTACACTTGGCACATACTCTCTCTCTCTACTTTGTCTCTCTAAGATTTGGTAGATCTTGGACTTTCAATTGGTATCAGAGCTATTCTGAATCTGAGAGGATTGAGAGAAACTGATTTTCGTTTCTGAATTTGTAGATTAATCAGAAAATTTGATCGATTTTCTTGAATTTTTCAAGAAAATCTCGTTTTCTTGATTTTTCATCAAATTCAGACTGGTTTGGGATCATTTTTTCTTGAAATTTGGTTTGTTGAATTCGTTTTTAATAGGAGAACATTTTTGATTCACATCGTTTTTCAAGAAAATCAGTTTTTGATAATCAATTTTGAGATTTTAAAAGTTTCTGGAAATCTCGTTTTTGCGTTCTGTTGATTTCACGAGTTCTTGATTTTGTGAATTTTGATCGAAATGTTTAATTGAAAAGTATTAGAAAGTTGTTTTCGAACTTGTTTGTATAAGAAAATTTCATCAAATTCAGTTTTGTAATCGATTTTTGAAAGAATTTTGTGTTTTATCTTCGTTTTGCGCCAGATCTTAAGTTCGCGCCAGTTCATATATATATTTGTGCCAGTTCATACTAGTTTGCGCTAGTTCATTCTGTTATTCTAATTGTTGATCTAATCTTTGTGTCAGTTTATCTCAGGTTTACTTCAGATTTCTTCTCGCGAAAAGTTGAAGTTTACTTCTTCAGTTCATCACGCAAAGAATTTATTTGCGTCTTCTGCACATCGCGCAAAGTGCAGTTCTCTTCATCTACACCTCACGCAAAGTGAACTTTGCGTAATCCTCAGTTCTCAAGATCAGTAGGAAGTTCGCGCAACTCTTTGTTTGCGTCATATACAGCTCACGCAAAGTGACATTTGCGTCTCTAGCTTCTCACTCAAAGTTTGGTTTGCGTCTTCAACGCCTCACGCAAAGTTTGGTTTGCACCATCTTCGCCTCACGCAAATCCTAGTTTGCGTCTTCCTCATCTCACGCAAAGTTTCATTTGCGTCATTCATTGCTCACGCAAAACTTCAATTTGCGCCAGTTTACCAGTTCTCAGACTTAGAACATTCTGACTGTGATTCTGTCAAGATGTCTCTACAAGCTCAGTTATACAAGAACGACAAAATGATGTCTTTAGGATCAGACACTCGCCCTCCTGTTCTGATAAATGAAAATGAGTTTCAACAATGGCAAGACAGATTCATCAATTTCATAGAGCGACAACCAAATGGTGAAAATATGATGAAGTCTCCTACTGATGGACCAATGGTAAAGCCGATGAAACAAATTCCTGCCTATGGAAACATAGCTGCTACAAGGGTTGAGAAAATGATCAGTGAATATGATGTTGAAGAGCTTTTGCGACACCAAGCTGATAACCAAGCAAAGTCTAATTTGATTCTTGCTTTGCCTAATTTAATCTACAACCGAATTGACTGTTTCAAGCAGAATCCGATGCTCATGTGGACACAGTTAGAAAATATAATGCTTGGATCAGCAGTTGCCACTCAACTTCGTCAGACTCGATATATGAACAACTTTGAGGAATTCAAGGCAAAAGATGGAGAGAGTCTGAAAAGCATGTTTGACAGATTTTGGGCAGTGATCAATGATTTATTCAAGATAAAGGTAACAAAGACTGAATTGGAAGCAAATCTGAAGTTCTTAAATGCTCTTCAACCAGAATGGAGCAAGTCATGTCATATGATGAGGAATGATGTCAAAATTTCCACAATGCCAATTCAAGAACTGTATGAAATCTTGATGACTGATGAGAACATGGTAATGGAAAAGAAAGCAAAGATTGATAAGAAGAATAAGCCAAAGACTGTTGATCCGATTGCTCTTCTGGCTAGTCAATTGGCAGAACAAGCATTATCTGAAAATGCTTATGATGGGTCAACAAATGATGATGGTGAAGCTCTTGAAAAAGCCATGATCCTTCTCTCTCAGCATTATCAGAAAAAGTTCCAGCACAGATCAGGATCAAACAACCTTCGTTTCACTTCTGGTTCAAAGAAAGTGGAACCCGGTGTTCCCTCAAAGCCATATGTTCCAAAGTATGAACCTGCTAAAGTGACTGAGCCGAAAAAGGAAGATAAGAAGACAATGAATTGCTTCAACTGTGGAAAACCGGGGCATATTGCAAAAGAGTGTCGAGTCAAGGTTATCAAGGACTCTGCTTTCTACAGGAAAAAGCTGGAATTGGCTGAAAAGAGAGAAAATGGAACTATTCTGCTTCCTGAGGAGGAATACTGGCTTGATCATTCAGATAATGAAGCAGAGAATGAGGAAACAGCTGCAATGTGTTTCATTGGGGATGATAAGAGTGATGATGAAGATGAGGATACTTCAGCAGATGAATCTGAGGTAATTTCTGAGTTTGATTACAATTTTATATCATCTCAAATGAATGTGATTATTAATGCTTTACATGATTTACGTTCAAAGTTCTTATCTGAAAAGCATGATAATCAAAAGAAGTCTGTTTTAATTGAAAATTTCCCTGAAAGATGAAAAGATTATTTTAACTGATACAAAAGATAAGTTTCAAAATAAAGTGGATGAATTAGAAAATTTGAACAAGGCTAATCTTGATTCTTTGACAGATATGACCAATTTGAATAAAACTTTTTCTGATAAAATAATTGTTTTAGAAGGAAAATTATATAAGAGAAAACAAACTGAGCAACCATATATATGAATAAACAAAGGAGTGATGAGGCAATCAAAGAAAGATGGGGACTCGGTTTTGAAAATCCACATTGTTTAAACAATGTTATCACAAAAACCCCCACTTTGTACAATTTTGATTATCTAAATCTTGCACATTATGGTCCTCAATTTAAAATTGAGTGGATGAATGCAAAGCAAGAATTAGAAATTGAAAATCAGAAAAGAATGAACAACAAGAAAATGGAAATGCAATTTGTTTATACTAGTGAAAATGCCAAATATTTTCTTGAGCAATCAAAGAAGTCCAGAAAATCCAAAAATGTTTTAAATGTCAGTTCTTCCATTAAATCTTCATTATCAACTGATTTTGTTGATATATATGCCAACAATACTAATAAGGAAAATGTATCTCTAGTTTCTTATGATTCTGGGAGATATATTCCTCCATTAGTGTTTGAGGCTAAAATAGTTCATCTTGAAGATAAATTGGAAGAACAATGTCTTCAAACTGATTTAGAAAACGATTTATTTCTTTTTATAATGAAATCAAGTTTTGAAGACAAAATTACATCTGGATTTTTTGTCGATTCCAAGAAAATACTCACAAAGTACAAAACAGTGTGCATTTGCGCCAACCGTTGGTCGCGCAAACTTACAACTTGCGCCAGCCGTTAGTAGCGCAAACCTCTTCCTGACTTGTGTGTTTCTGAACTTCATGACTCCAAGGCTAGTTCTATAATGATAAATGCTCAGTCTGATTTCTTAGATAAATTTTCTTCTTCTAATTCAATTGTTGATGATTCTTTTATGCTAAATGATCAGTATTATAAACCAAAGCGTAAAAGAAGAAGATCAAAGAAGTCAAGGAAACAAGATAATGTCTTATCTGAAAATTCTAGTTCTTCTGATTTTTCTGTTTCAGATCGGACTGTGAAGAGGTCAACTAAGCTGATATGGAGGGTTAAGCAGAAATCAACAGAATCTGAACTGTTAGAGGATAAATGTGTAGAGAATCTTTGTCATACTGATACATTTGCCATTTGTAATAAAAACACAAAATATTCAATTCAGCAAATGATTCACATTGCAAAGAATGTCTCATATTCTTCTTCTAGTTTTGATTCTAATGATTATGTTTCTTCCTCTATTGATGATTGCTTTCATGAGATTTCTAAAAATAAATTTTCGAAAAATAAAAGACACAAATCTAACAAGAAGGGACCCATAAGCATATGGGTACCTAAATCTGTGTAGTTTCTGTATGTGCAGCTTAGTCATTTATGTTATTTGGATTCGGGGTGTTCCAAACACATGACGGGCAACAAATCATTACTTTCAAATTTTAAAGAAAAATGTTGCGGTCGTGTTAAGTTTGGAAACTGCGAGACTGCTCCCATTCTAGGTTATGGTGATCTTGTTCAGGAAATATTACTGTCAAACGAGTGAGCTATGTTGAAGGTCTAAGCCACAATTTATTCAACATCGGACAATTTTGTGATAAAGATCTTGAAGTCAGCTTCAAATCTAAACAAGTTGCTGTGAAGAATGACAGTGGCAGAGATTTACTGGTTGGAAAGAGAAGATCCAATTTGTATACCATTGATCTTTCCAAGGTTAAAATTCCATCAGATATCTGTTTGTTATCTAAAGCCTCTGTTCATGAAAGTTGGATTTGGCACCGACGATTAGCTCATCTCAACTTTAAATACATGGATCATCTTCTCAAGAATGATTCAGTTAGAGGTCTCCCAGTACTTCGATTTCAGAAAGACCACCTCTGTCAAGATTGTGAGAAAGGAAAAATGAAGAAAGCACCGCACAAGCCAAAGCCTGAACCCTGCACTTCGGACATTCTTGATTTGTTACACGTTGATTTATGCGGACCAATAAATACAAAGAGTATCGGAAAGAAAAGATATATCTTGGTGGTTGTTGATGATTACTCACGGTATACATGGGTTAAGTTTCTCAAGTCTAAAGATGAAACTCCCGACATTCTCATCAACCTCATCAAAACAATTCAGACCAACAAGCAAAAAGCAGTCAAAGTTGTCAGATCAGACAATGGTACTGAATTCAAGAATATCACTCTTCAAGCTTTCTACGAAGATCAAGGTATTCAACAACAGTTTTCTGCTACCCGAACACCGCAACAGAATGGGGTTGTTGAACGAAGAAATAGAACACTTGTTGAGGCTGCCAGATCGATGCTTGCTTATTCTGGTCTTCCTTTGTCTCATTGGGCTGAAGCTGTATCAACTGCATGTCATACTCAGAACAGATCAATTCTACATCGCCGATTCAACAAAACACCATATGAGCTTATGAACTGTATCAATCCGAATGTCAAATATTTCAAGTCATTTGGGTGTAAATGTTATGTTCTGAATGACCGAGACAATCTCAACAAGTTTAGTCCAAAGGTAGATGAGGATATTTTTCTTGGGTATTCTTTTACTTCAGCGGCTTACAGAGTCTTTCTTATCTCAACTAGAAAGGTGATAGAGAGTGTAAATGTCAAATTTGACGAAGCTGCCGATTTGGTTTCTGGTCAATCAGTCTCAGAACCCGCACTTACAGGGAATTTACCTTCTGGACAAGTCAGTTCAGAACCTGCAATTCAACCGTCAAATCAGAATCCTTCTTCTTCCTTGTTTAATCTTTCTGATCTTGATTTTCTTTTTGAGAATTTTTATGATGATATTCCCAAATCTAATACTGATAATGTTTCACATGTTTTGAATAAGGAAACTGTGAACGCATCTACTTCTAATTCCGCTGCATCTATCTCTGAAACCGATGCGGTTCCAGTACCTCCTGTTACTCAAAACAGTATTTCTGAACCTGATCTCGCACAATCTGAAACTGAACCTATTCATGAAGAATATGTTCAAGAAGAATCTGTTCAAGAACAACCTATTCAAGAAGAATCAGTTCAGGAAGAAGAACAAATTGCTGCTATACAACCAACAATTCCAGAATCTGATTTAGATATTGTTGAGTTACCTCCTCCTCCAGTGGAAACTGTTTCTATCTCTTCATCTGACATGAACATAACTGAAGCTCAATCTCAACAATTAGAAGTTGTTCAAGACGTCATTGATCCTCTCCCTCATACCACCAAATGGACAAGATCTCATCCTATTCATCAAATTATTGGTGATCCTCAAGCAAGTGTGTCTACACGTTCCAAGACGGCTACTGCTAACGAACGTCTCTTCACTTGTTTTCTAAGAAAGATTGAACCAACTAAAGTATCTAAAGCGTTGGAGGATCCGGATTGGATAATAGCGATGCAAGAGGAGCTCAATCAATTTGACGCGCTAAAAGTTTGGAGACTTGTTCCACGGCCAAAAGGAAAGAGCGTTATTGGCACAAAGTGGATATTCAAGAATAAGAAAGACAAAGATGGTATAGTTGTTCGTAACAAAGCTAGACTGGTTACCAAGGGTTATCGACAAGAAGAAGGAATCGACTACGATGAAATTTTCGCGCTGGTTGCAAGATTTGAAGCTATTCGCATGTTTCTCGCTTTTGCTGCTTATCGCAACTTTACGGTGTATCAGATGGATGTAAAAATAGCCTTTCTCAACGGGAAACTGAAAGAAGAAGTTTATGTTTCTCAACCAGAGGGGTTTGTTAATAAAGACCATCTTGATCATGTCTACTTTCTCGATAAAGCACTGTACGACCTGAAACTTGCTGATATTTTTACAAAAGCTTTAGATGAAAAACATTTTAATTTTCTGCTTTCAAAACTTGTCATGTTGAATTTAAAAGTTTAAATCTTTACAAATTTTATTCTATAAAGTAAAAGCTTTACAGTTTTCTTTCTTTTGAATAAAATGTGTGTCTAGGATTATTTTAAAGTTGCTTTGTTTATATCGAAGTTTTATATGTTCAACTTTCAAGTCTTACAAAAGTCGAAAATTCAGCAACATGTTTGAAGCTTTTGATATTGTTTAAAGATATGTGATTCGAAATATTTATAGTTTACAATGCTTGGAAATCCTAAAAAGTCTGAATTATGGATTGTAATGAAAATATGGGCTAAGCTCTTAGATGTAGACCTGAGTGATTGACATGAAATTTTATATATAAAATACAGCAATCTCTAAGTTTAAAAGTGTGTACCTGTGACCTTTCTGGTTTGGGAAAGTAAGTTCCGTGGGATGTTTGTCATCTGGTCCCCTAAGTTCAATTGGTTTGGGAGTGATCGAACCCAAATCCTTCTATAGAATCAGATCGAAAGTCATGTTCTACTGGAATGAATGGGTTTAGGTTGTCTCGGTGTATCCTTTCTGATCCGGGAAAGTAAGTTCCAAGGGGTGCTTGACACCTAGTCCCCTAAGGCCAACTGGTCTGGGAGCAGCTGACCCAAATCCTGCAATAGGATCAGATAGAAAGTTACGTTTACGGCATGTTCTTTACTTATCAAACTTTTTGATTAAAAAGATGCCAAAGTGCACAAGCTTACAAGATGCCAAAGAGCACACTCATGTGAAGATGCCAATGTGCACAATGCTAAAAGATGCCAATGATCACACATCTCGTGATACTTGGTGATATGTTTGAGTTGCAATAAACCTATAAATTTGTGAAAATCTTAATTCTTGATGGATTAGTGTAAGTACATGCAAATTTCTCTATTATATTTTTAGAATTGCATTTTCTTGAAGCTAATCGAAGTTCGCATGCAAGCACACTGAATAGATAGCTGGAAGTTTTTGAAACTGAACATGTCTTAACTTGATATGCAATGAAACTTGTATTTGTATCCAACAACATACACTTGATTTCAACTGATTGATAAATATGTGATATTTTACTAAGTAGAATTTAATTTGTTTAGTGTTTAAAATTTTATATGTTCAGTTGTTACAAAATTTATATTCAGTATATTTTTCTTTTTATACTGATGTCTTTATGTTTGAATATCCATATTTTTGTAAATTGGGTTGTGCATTTTTCGAGGGGGGAGATAATCTGAATGAAATCTGATATCTTCTGATTTTGAGGGGGAGTAAATAAAGTGGTTAGGTACATATCTTACAGTCCTTAACGTTCAGATTAGCAGTTCATCAGGTATGTATTTTTGAATTTTCTATACAAATGCTATACTGATTTGTTAAATTTTAGTGCATTTGTGTAGGGGAGTAAAAGAGGTTTGCAGGTAATTTTTTTTATGTGTGCTATTAGATGTATTTTTTTAGTGTTATTTTTTTTAGTATTATTTTGGTTTGGTATAAATAATGTTTCTTTTTCTATTTTTCATTTTTACCGCTTCGTTCTATTGAATTTTCTCCTCTTCATTCTGCCTGTTGCGATTCTCTCTTTGTGAGATTTTTTATTTGATTTTAGTCTTGTACTTCGATTTAGGTATGTTGTTATGTTTACATTTTGTGTTTGATTCTAGTTTGTTTCATTTGATTAGTGCTTCGATTTTATTGTTCAAATCTCACTATGCGATTCATACTTTAACTGTTCATCTTCTTCATCAGATCGATTATATGTGATAAAATCAAGTATTGGGTTTGTCTTAGTTACCTAATTCGATCCACAGGTATGTGTTCTTAACCTTTCATTTGTTGTTTATTGCTTCGATTTTGTGTTTTTGTGATGTTTGCGACTGTTCATCTTTGAGTTTTCAAGTTTTTCAAATCTTTGAATTGAATACTGATTTTAATCAGTATTAAAGTGGTCGAAATATGATTTTAGTCTTATTTTAATGAATTTCGAACACTCTTCATGTTTTATAATCGATTTCTTTGAAATTATTGACAAATCAGAGATGAACTCACGCAAATGCTCTAGTTTTCTAGGGTTTTGCGTATGTTCTTGTTCGCGCAAGTTAACTTTGCGCTTCACATAGATCACGCAAACTTAAGTTTGTGTCACTAGTAGGTTACGCAAATTTCAGTTTGCGTTACTAGTTGGTCACGCAAATCTCAGTTTGCGTTTCTCATAGGTCACGCAAAGTTCAGTTTGCGTTAACTGTAGGTCACGCAAAGTTCAGTTTGCATTAATAATTGGTCACGCGAAGCTAAGTTTGCGTTATCTGTTTCTCACGCAAACCTGACCTTTGCGTTACCTTCGAAACAGGCAAACCTTTGTGTTTTTCTTTATGTTTATGAAATTTTTTCCAGGTCAAGTTTACTTCACAAGTGTATCGCGCAAACCTCGTTTTGTGCCATGAACTGGATACGCAAACCTTTCTTTGCGCCAATCGTTCATCACACAAACCTTTCTTTGCGTCACAAGTTCATCACGCAAACCTTAGTTTGCGTCTCACACTTGTTGCGCAAACATGACTTAGAAAAAATTTTCATTTTTTTGTGTTTCCTTTCCAAGTCTAATTTTTCTTCGTTTCTGTTTTCCAGGTAATACAATGGCTTCTCAAACCAACACAGATCCCGTGATTCAAGACGAGAATGTTATTCTTGATGACCCATATGATCGTGCTTCTCATGAGACGCCTATGCCGTCTATACCTTCTATTGGGGCAAATCTTTCTGCTTCACGCCGAACACCGAATGACGTGTTTCCCACGATGATGTATATCTTGCCGTACAAGCCCAACAACTACTTCGTGGATTTTGACAGGATCAAGATTCATCCAGTGATACGAACCATTCTAAAAGGACATCCTCTAGCTCCGGCTCTCACTTATTGTGCAGATGTTCCTGAGGTCTATCTTCAACAGGCATGGCACTCTATATCTAAGAATGAGCAAGTTCATCCTCATCGGTTTGACTTGACGATTGATCAGTTTGATTCCTTTCTATCCTACAAGCGCCTTCGACTGATTCTGGAGCTTCCTGAGCCCAATTCTCGACCCGGACACACTTCTTACGACAACTTTCCTTCCGAATCGGATGTTCTCGAAGGTATTCGCAATCTGGGTTATCTTGGTCCTTTGGATAGAGTAAGTCAGTTTGATAAATCCAATCTGCCTCTAGTTTGGTATGCTTTGTTTTCTGTACTTAACCGATGTCTCACTTCCAAGCATTCTGAAACGGACAATGCAAGTCTGCATTATCTTCGGTTGTTCCATGCAGTCATCTATGACTTGCATGTCGACTATACGTATATCTTCTGGACCGAACTTTCGGAGAGAGTGAAAGACAAACTTACTCATAAAAAGCGAAAGTTTATTCCATTTGATCGATATATGAAGCTTATTGTCAGGAGTATGCTGCGAAGTAATTCTGCTATTCCTCGTCGGTTGACTTGGCCTCAAGTTCCGGATACTGAGATGACATACATTCAGAAACCGAAGTAGACTTTCAACTACTCCATGCTGATTCCTCATGAGCTTATTGAAAATTATGTTGATCCATCTGATGACAGCATAATTCAATACTGTATAGAGCATGATCTTTCTTTGGCAGCTGACCAAGCTGAACCATCTCATGATGAACAAGCTGCATCTTTTCGTTCCGAACAAGAGGTTGAAGCAGATGTTGAACAAGAGGTTGAAGAAGCTGTTGAACAAGAGGTTGAAGCAGCTGTTGCAGATCAACAAATAGGTGATGTACTTGCAGCTATTGGTACTGTACCTACTGATATAGTTCATGATGATGATGCTACTGCTGATGGTGATAATGATGGAGATGGAGATGGAAATAGGGATGCTGATGTTGGTGATATTGATGATGAAGATAATGATGATGATGATGGTGATGATGCAGATGATGATCAACCAGCTCTTATTGTTCTCGAAATGGAGATTAGAGCACCAGACTTGAATGAACCGGTGGTGGTTATGTCTGATGAAGAATCTGAGCCTATCAATACAACAGTTGTTAATATTCAGGTTGACGAATTGGATTTAGCTTTTGCTAATGCTTCAGCTCAGATACAGAGTCAAGGTACAACCTCTTCTCTCTCTGTTATTCCTTCTTCAGCTACATCTACTCCAGTTGTTGAATTTTCATCCGTTCAAGCTCGAGATCCAACCGAAAAGTTTTTGACTTTGAATGAAGTCATCCGACAAATGAGTGAACGGTTTGAAGAACAAAAGAATGAAGAAATTCAGAAGATGTGGGCTCTTTTCAAAGGTAAGATGCCAGAGATTGATACTACTTTGATTCCGCCAGAGATTCTGTTTAGACGCCCATCTGGGTGGTGATCCGTGAACTGTCTACTAATGTTTCTACTACGGCTCTTGCGATCGTCTCAATTCCACTTTCTCCACCATTCACTCAGTCTGTTAGCGTCTCTACTTCAGTTCCTTCTGTTTCTACTTCACGATCTACAGTTCAAGATCTTCCGATTACAGAGTTATCATATTTGCTCTATGCTCGCCTTATTTCTATGTCTCCGCCTGATCAACAAAATCAAGACTTGATTTCTCTGCTAAGGACTTTCCAGCCAACTCCGCCTCCCGCTCATACTTCTGATTCTGCTAGGATTTCTGCCTTATCTGAAGAGTTCAATTCTTTCAGATCTGAAGTTCGATCAAATTTTGCTGATCTCAAATCTTTCATGACTCAAGCCTTCTCTGAGTTATCTAACAGGTTTAATCTTCACGAACAAAGCTGCAGAACTGAAGCAGGTTTGTCTCATAAACGGCGACATGACCAAGATGATCTAGATCATCAAGCTCATGAGGGGGAGATAACGAAGAGACAGAGAGTGGAAGGGTCTTCAGCTAGAGAAGATCAAACTCAAGAAGAGGTGGCTGACAGAGAAAAGAGTGCTGACAATGTTCAAGACTACAGTGTTGAAGATCTTGTGAACATTATGATAGAAAGTGTTGATTTGTTTGTGATGTCTAATACTTTGAACATTTCTGAACATAATATACAGAATGATATGCAGATAGTTGTCTATGTTGATCCAGACACTGCAACAAGATCAATTGAGCTCGATGATTCTGATTTTGCAAATGACATGAGATCCTTCTTCGCAAACTTCATAGAAATAAACTCAGATGATGACGATGACATCAGATATGAGAAGCTTTGCAAAGTTAAAGAAGAGGATTGCGATGGCATAATCATCATTTCTGATACTGAAGATGATACTATTTTTATGGATGCTAAGGATGAAGAAATTGCAAACATGTTGTACACAGATATTCCTTCACAAGATGAGATTCCTGAAGCTACTCAAGTTCCTGAAACTGCTCCAGCTTCTTCTACTCCTGTTGATGGTACAGCTCTGATTGTCACTGCTCCTTCAAGCATATTTGAAGTTGGTCAGTCGTCCAGAGCACAAGATGATGTTCCCCCTTCTGAACCTGTGATTCCACCGACTATCCTAGAAGAAGGACCAGCTTTGTCTAGACAGAAGAGACAAAGAAGTTTGCAACTACGACATATGGCTTCAAGGCTAAGATCTGCTTTTCTAGAAGACTCTCAGAGTAATATTTTTGTTTCTAGGAGAATACATATCAACATTAATGCAATTCTTGGTGTTGAAAAGGAGTCAGACGAATATCAGTATGAATACTTAATGTTCAACAAGTGCCAGCGCCGTGGAAAGAATATCGTTTCTTCTCCGCATCTGATTGTCCGAGTTATGAGTGTCATGATAAATAAGTTTGTTAATATCTGGTATCCGGATTTTAAAGTGGAAATAAGAGATTGCAAGTTATATACTTTGTCAGAGGCAGATTTTAATGATCTATCTATTGATGACATTGAATTTCTGTATAATCATTTTAGGCATCTTTATCATAGAACACAAGATGTCTCTCAAGCGTTGTTTGTGATCAAAAGGTTTATTCGGAACCAAATCAGATTCTATAGAGTGTTTGATTTTCAAATGGTTGCTGAAAGCTTTCAGCCGGTGATTAATCTTCTAAGGCCCAATCGTAGCTTGCCGAATTTAGACTCTTATCCACTATTCACCATTCTTCAAGATCTATTTGGAGTTATCTACAGGAATGGTTCAAGTCAAAACTGATTCCTCAGATTTGAAGAGATCAGTCATTACTCTGATGGAACCTTGTAGGTGATCAAGCTACAGTTGGAGCAACGTATAAAAGCTGCTGAAAGAAGATTTTTGGAGACAAGAAGAAATGCATTACATCTTGAAGATGATGAAATTCGACTTCTCCTGAAGACATTGAATATTATTGGTGAGAAGTTGATTTTCCGCTCAACTCTAAGACGCTTAGAAGTGTTGCTTGGACTAAATAGACTTCGTCAAGGAGAAGAGCGTCATTGATTACTAAGGGGGAGATTGTTAAGTCTATTTTGAATAGTAATCAATGTATTTATTATCTGTGGTCTAAACAGTGTTTAGTTGGTTTATCTGTTCTGTTTAGGCCTTAGGGTATTTAAGTCCCCTTGGTGCCTTTGTTTTGTAACTTTTGAACCTTATTTGAATACACAGTTTACACTTGGCGTATACTCTCTCTCTCTCTCTCTCTACTTTCCCTCTCTAAGATTTGGTAAATCTTGGACTTTCAAGTTCCAAAACACACAATTGAGATAAGACAAAGTAAGAATCACTCCCCCTCGGATCATGGACTGGCATTCAACATACCTAGTTTGCTGACAAAAACTTTGAAACACTTTTGATCTAACAGTTTAGTGAAAAGGTCAGCCAACTGGTAGTCAGTTTGCACAAAATGCATCTCTATGTCGCCCTTTTCCACGTGATCCTTGATGAAATGGTATCGTACGTCAATATGTTTAGTCTTTGAGTGTTGCACAGGATTAGAAGTTATAGTTATTGCGTTCTTGGAATCACATTAGGGACTCTTTGGTAGGAATAGTCGAAGTCTTTCAATTGTGTCTTCATCCAGAGGACTTGAGAACAGCAGCTAGCGGCAGCTACATATTCAGCCTCAGCGGTGGATGTCGAAACACAATTTTGTTTCTTTGAAGTCCAGTTTACCAATTTGTCTCCTAAAAACTGACATGATCCAGACGTGCTCTTGCGATCCAGTTTACAAACTGCATGGTCAACATCTGTGTAGGCAGTTAAATCAAAGCTAGAATCCTTAGGATACCAAAGGCCTAACTCGGGAGTGCCTTTAAGGTATCTAAGTATTCTTTTTACAGCGACTAGGTGAGATTCCTTTGGGTTAGCTTGATATCTCGCACAGAAACATGTAGAAAACATTATATCGGGTATGCTTGCAGTTAGATACAATAACGATCCTATCATGCTTCGGTACACTTTTTGATCTACAGATTTACCAGACAAATCATCATCTAAAAGTGTTCCCGTTGCCATCGGCGTTTTCATTACTGAACTGTCAAGCATATTAAACTTTTTCAGGATATCTCTTATGTATTTTGACTGATTGATGAAAATGCCTTCAGGTGGCTATTTTACTTGATGACCAAGGAAAAATGTCAGTTCACCCATCATCGACATTTCAAAACGAGATTCCATGATTTTAGAAAAAAATTTGAAAAGTTAGGATTAGTAGACCCGAATATAATATCGTCTACATAAATTTGTATGAGAATCATATCATCACCTTGCTTTTTCAAGAACAGGGTGGTATCGATTGTACCTTTCTTAAATCCAGAGGCAATTAGGAACTAAGTTAAAGTTTCATACCAAGCTCTCGGTGCTTGTTTTAGTCCATATAACGCCTTGTCTAGAACGTAGACATGATCTGGGTGTTTCGGATCTACGAAGCCTTCAGGTTGTGCAACATAGACCTCTTCATGCAGTATGACATTTAAGAATGCAGATTTTACGTCTATTTGATAGACTGTAAAATTCTTATGAGCTGCGTATGACAAGAAGATCCTGATTGCTTCGAACCGTGCTACAGGGGCAAATGTCTCATTGTAGTCGATTCCCTCCTGTTAGAAATAACCCTTAGCAATAAGCCAAGCTTTGTTCCTAACTACTACTCAAGCTTCATCCCTTTTGTTCCTGAATACCCATTTCGTGCCAATCACGGATTTACCTTCGGGTAGTGGGATAAGTCGCCAAACCTTGTTCCTTTCAATCTGCAGAAGCTCGTCTTGCATAGCTAAAATCCAGTCGGGATCGCATAAGGCTTATGAGACTTTCTTGGGTTCTAAGGAACTAAGAAAGCTAGAATATAAGCAGAAATTTGCAGACGTTGCCCGCGTTTGTACACCACTGCGTATGTCACCGATAATGTTATGTAGAGGATGATCTCTTGTCCATCGTGTAGTGCTTGGAATCGGTTGAACAGATATTCGTGTGTTGTCATCATGATATTCATCATATATTGCAGGAGCAACCTCAGATGTACTCGGGACATCTTGTACATTTGTTTCTGAAGAAGGTAATTCTGAAGCTACCGAAGAAGTACTCGGGACTTCTCTTCCAGAATTTGTATCTGCAGAAGCAGACTTCGTGTTAGAACTTTCAGAAATAACAGGTATAGATGTACCTGATGAGGTTGTTGTGGTAATATGATCAGAAGGTCCAGATATGTCCTCAGTCACCACAGGGACCTCTGATGTTGAGGCAGATATGCTTGATTTTTCGAAATCTGCACAAATATCCATAAATGCATCAAGAAACAGTAAATCTAACTCAGATGTAACATTAGTTGAGTCAGAAAGCTTAGTCTATGAGGGTTCGAGTTCTATTATGTCTTGAATAGAAGCCTTTTCTTTCAGCTTGAGTTCTGAACTGCTGTGTTCAAAAGTCAGTGTAGATGATTCATTAAACGACACGTCCACGCTCTCCATGATAGTCTTGGTCCGTCGGTTATATACACGATAGGCTTTAGACATTAAAGAATATCCTACAAAGTAGCCTTCGTCCGCTTTCTTATCGAACATTCCAAGATTATCACGGTCGTTTAGGATAAAGCACCTGCAACCAAAAACACAAAGAAATTTAATATTCGCCTTTTTTTGTTTATAAGTTCATACGCTATTTTCTTATGTCTTTTAATCACAATGGTACAGTTCTGTGTAAAGCATGTAGTCGCAACGGCTTCAACCCACAGATACATTGGAAGACCAGAATACGCCAACATAATTCTCGCAGCTTCAACTAGAGTTCGATTTTTTCTTTCGACTACACCGTTCTGTTGAGGTGTGTAAGCAGCAGAGGAATTGTGAGAGATCCCAACTGATGTGAGATAACTCTGAAGCGTATCATTCTTAAATTTTGTGCCATTATCACTTCTCAACATCTTAATCGGCAGTTGAAGTCGAACCTGGATCTTTTTGATGAAGGCTATGATTAATTATGGTGCATTAGATTTGTTCCTTAAAAACTCCAACCAAGTGTATCTTGAGTACTCGTCTATCATAACAAGTATATACTTTTTCCCATTAATAGACTAATTGGGCCGCAAAGGTCCATGTGAATAAGCTCCAGAGGTGTTGAGCAAGAGAATTATGTATTTGCTTTATGTGAACTACGTTTCATCTTTCCCATCTCGCAAGTGGGGCAAAGAGAATCTTTCTCAAACCTCAGTTCTGGTAGACCTTTAACTAAACCATGTCTCGCCAATTGATCTATCACTTTAAAATTCTGGTGAGATAGGCGCCGATGCCATGTCCAACTTTCAACTTTTGATGCTTTGGCAAGTAGACATACAGATCTAGTTGTAGACAGTGTTAGAAAATGCACTGCATATAGATTACTTTGACATTCTGCTCTAAAAACCGCACAACCATCCTTGTCTTCAATGAAACAACTATCAACAGTAAACCGAACTTGAAATTGATTGTCTCAGAATTGACTTGTGCTGAATAGATTGTGATCAAGTCCATCTACAAACAGTACTTTCTTGATTGTCACAGTGCCATTCTTCAATGATCCGTGTCCTCTGATGATTCCATTAAGCTCAGAGTCTGCGAAGCTGACAGTTCCTACAGGTTCCTCAACATAGTTATGTAATAGATGCTTAAATCCAGTCATGTGTCTCGAGCATCCTGAGTCAATATACCACAAATGTGAGGCCTGCAAAAAGAACAAATCACTTATTCTTAGGTACCCATATCCAAATGGGTCCTTCTTGATTAGCCTTATGCAATTTATTAATATCATCTACCTTAGCCTTGATTCGGCATTCATTACGAGGCTTCGGTACCCATTTCCAGATCATTTTTACATTAACCTCATGAAATTGTTTTTTATTTGAAAAATGAGCATTCTTAGCATGAAACACTTTAGAGTGTTGCTTTGAGGATTTGGATACAGGTTTAGCTCGAGATGCCTTTTTACCAAATTTAGATTTAGGAGGAATGGTGTGAATTGTGAAAGCATTGTCATGACAGTGTTTGCAAATAAAGTTCTGTTAGAGTAGAATTGTATTCAAGATTATATAGAGGGTCAAAGTTGTAATAGGTTGAAAGTGAAGGGTTTTTTGTTGTAATGTCAACTTAAGTTGACTTAGTATAAATAGGTTTCTTTGTTAGATTGATAGTTACGCACACATAAAAGAATATACGAACTGTAGAGTTGGTAAGAGGATTCGCACACACAGTAAACACACGTGAGATCTGTGATTACGAGTTAGATCTGTGACTAATGTAAATCTTGTGATTAATCTATAATAGTTGTGTTGTTAAATCGTATGCTAGTAATCTGGGTCACAATTGGTATCAGAGCTAGATCAGAATAATCAAAAAGATCAAATTTTCATTCTTGGAAAAGTCACTGTTGCATTGAAATCAAATTTTTTGATTTAGTGATGTTTTTGGTGTAAAATTGGTATTTTAGTGATCGATTAGAGAAGTGGAACAATTCTTGTCTTGGTTGGTTGATTAATTAATCAACAGATTTGGAAAATTTGATCAATTTTTAAATTTTCTGAAAGTTTCAAGTCGTGGACTGTCAAGAATCGATTACCACATCTATTATTGTTATTAGACAAATTCACTCCGTAGGGTTGTGTTCGATGGCATAAAGATCATTTCTACAAAGTTTCAGAGCCAAACATCAAAGTTTGAGTGGATTTCAGTGGAAAAGTCAAGAAAAAACCTCAAGATCCAAAGAATTCACAGACTTAATGAAGAACTCGCACGATGAACTCGCAGAGTCATGGAATTCGCAGATTAGTTGTTTCTAGTGATTGTTAAGGGAAGAATTCGCACGGTCAAAGATTTCGCACAAGAACTATACGAGAAGTACAGAATTCGTACAAGAGACATGTACGAAATGCTCAGAATTCGCAAGAGAGACACATACGAATTGTGTTGAATTCGCATCTGAGTGTTAGAAAATTTCAAATCAAGGGAGGAATTCGCATACAAGTTTATACGAAAACCTCAGAATTCGCACACTGCTATCTGCGAAAAACTCAGAATTCGCACAACAAGCCTATACGAAAATCTTAGATATCATATCCTTTCATGCGAATTGCTTTATATGAATTCTTGTTTGTGTGTACTATGCGAATTATGACTACGAATTCTATAGTTGTGAATTTTTGCATGTGAGTGTTTTGTGAATTGTACTATATGAATTAGTGCATGCGAATTGTACTTGTTGTGAGTGTTATACAAATTCTTACGTACAAATTCTTGTCTTTCAAATAGTGATATACGAATTCTTGACTTGTAATCGTTTTTGAGTGATTTTTTCTGTATTTTCAAATAGTGATTTTTCTGATTTTCTGATTAAAGATCTTTACTAGCTAATTTTTTGTGTTGTGCAAATTGATTTTCAAAATGTCATACATTGATAAGAAAGGAAATAATGTTCTTACAAAGAGAGATTGTGCTTTAGCTTATATGCCAGAGATTCCGACCATGGAAGCTGAAATAAAGAATCTGAAGATTCAGAATGCATCTCTTCATGAACAAATTAATAGACTGAAAGATGATAAAGATTCAGAGAAAAACTTTATTTTCTCAGATTGTGTAGCTAACTCTAAAATTAATTTTGCAGGGATTATTGAATCAAAGGAAAAAGAGATTTCTACTCTTCAAACAAAGATGAAAAAGTTTGAAGGTCTAAATGAAAATACTACATGGTCAAAGAAGAACCAAATGCAAAGAGAGCTTGATGAACTGAGAAGAAGAGCAAATATTGCCAGTGAGACATCTGATGCACTTAGAAAGTCAAATTCTCTACTCTATGCTGAAAGAGATAAGCTGAAAGACAAAGTGTTCAGTTCGGAAGTTGAAATAAACATGTTAAAAGAGAAAGCGATTAAAGAGAAGAAAATTTCAACAGCCCAAGATGAGATGAAAAAGGTTGAGAAGAAGAGAAAGGAAATTGAAAGAGATAATACTGAGCTGAAGAAGAAAATATCTAAATTAGAAGCTCAAAAGGATAAAGAGAAGAAAGAAAGAGTTGATTTTGAGAAAGAAATAAAAGAGTTTGCTAAGAAATGTTCTGATTTCTCAAGAAAAGCTTTTGAAGAAAAGAAATCAGTGGAGCTTAAATGTGTAAAGCTTTCTCAACAAGTTTCAGACTTTGAGAAAGTAATCATAATGGAAAGAGATAAGTTTGATAAGGAGAAAAGGATAGTTGAGCAAAAATGTGTAAATAAAGATTTTGGAGAAGAAAAGAAAGCATTTGAAGCTTGAGATAAAGGAGCTGAATGGAAAGCTATCTGATCAGTCAACAAACATTCAGAAGGAGAAGAATGCAAAATCTGAGTTGCATAAGAAGTTTGACATACTGTCAAAGGAAAGAAACTATCTGTCTACACAGATAAAAGAACTTGAGGAGATCATGTTCAAGGTGAAGTTGACTGAGTACAAGACGCCTGAATCAATAGCTCAATCACCAAGAGATGATATAGCTGCATCCGAATGTTCATTCAAATCAGTTGCATGTTCAGTTTTCACACATGTTTCTATTAATCCTTTATTTGATTAAGATGATTGTCTTACTTCTAAATCTAAAGATCAGATTCGTCCTTCTAATCATTTCTATGACAAAAATATTGATGGTCCAGGTAACATCAAGAAGAATGAGTCTCAGAAGAAAAGGTTCTAGAGAAGGAAAGATGAGAAAGATAAAGAAAATTGGATTTGGAAAGTTAAAGGATCTTCGGAGGAGAAGAAGGAAGAAAAATCATTTGTGCATACATTCAAAGCTAAAAGGAACTATGCTTCGAAAGGTAAAACTTTTGACAAACCTGATCTGGTTTATACTATAAATCAATTGAACAGGACAACTCAAAAGAAAATTAGTTGTTCCTAATGTGGCTCAAATGATTTTGTAAAAAAAATTATGAAAATAGCTGGTATGGTTCTTACTTTATCTCTCCTATTAGAACTGCAACTAATAATTCAGGATCCAAATACCAGTGGATACCAAAAGCTAAACCTGTGTTGCAGGCAAATAAAGACTAAGTGGGAGAAAGAATCAATACTTCTGAATACAACAGTTCAGAACTCATTCTTCAAAGAACATTGACTTCTAGACAAAACAGTTTAGGACTCGGACTGTCAAAGAAGTTTGATTTCTGAACTTACTTCAATCCTAGTAATTCAGAACTCGATTTCATGATTAAGGATTTTGCATATGTTAATGGGAGCTTATATGTTCTATATCTTCTATTGATATATTTTCTGATTTTTTCAGGGGGAGTATATCAGAATTTTTTAGAATTGATTACTATTCTCACTGGAGAATATGTAATAATGGCTTCTGAGTAATTAAGTTCAGAACCCGTACTCAAATATTTTTCTTTTGATGGATGCTTACAAGATAACATCTTTTCAAGAAGTTGTTTTTATTTGAGGGGGAGTTAGTATGCATTACACTTCTATATCTTTTAGGGGGAGGAGATATAAGAATTTTATTAGATTTTCATTATTATATTTCTCTAATAATTTGAATTGTTACTGAGAAACCAAGATCTCTAAATCTTTAGAGAGAGAAAGTAGAGAGAGAGCAAGGAAGCGCAAAGTATTCAGATGAATTAAAATGTGAGTGCAAAAGTTACAAAACAAAGACTCTAAGGGGACTTAAATACCCCTAGACTTTACAATACAGAAATGAACAATAAGCACAGTATAGGCTAGAAAATAAATACAATGATTACTACAAAATTAGACTTAACAATCTCCCCCTTAGTAATCATTGGCGTTGTGGTCTTCAAAAACAATCTTCAAAAACAGCATAGACCAACCAGGCGACTTTGGAGAATCACTGACGCTCTTCTCTTTGACGAAGTCTATTCAAACCAACTAAAACTTCCAGTCGTCTTAGAGTTGAGCGGAGATTCAATCTCTCTTGAATTGAATCTAAAGTCTTCTGGAGAAGTCGAATCTCGTCATTATCAACATGAAATGCATTTGCTCTTGTTTCCAAAAATCTTCTTTTAGCCTCCTTCAGATGTTGCTCTAACTGAAGCTTAATCACCTTTAAAGTTCCATCAGAGTAATGTGCAATTTCTTCAAATCTGAGAAAACATTTTTCATTTGACCCATTCTTGTACACCACTCCATATGGATCTTCAACTATGGTGAGAAGATGATAAGACTCTAAGTTTGGTAAGCTTTGGTTAGGCCTCAGAAGATTTACAACTGGTTGGAAGCTTTTAACGGCCATCTGGAAATCAAAAACTCTGAAGAATCGGATTTGCCTTCGAATGAATCTTTTGATGACGAACAAAGCTTGTGAAACATCTTGTGTTCTATGATATAGATTCCTGAAATGGTCATATAAGAATTCAATGTCATCTATAGAAAGGTCAGTGAAGTCTGCCTCTGAAAATTTATACCGCTTGCAGTCTCTTCTTTCAACATCAAAATCAGGATACCAGATATTCACAAACTTGTTGATTGTGACACTGATGACTCGAACAATCAAGTGTTGAGAAGACACGGTATTATTCCTTTTGCGCTTGCACTTAATGAACATTAAGTATTGATATTGATAGGCATCTGACTCTTTCTCTACTCCAAGGATTGCATAGATATTAATCAGACTTCTTCTAGAGACAAATATGTTTCTCTGAGTGTCTTCTAGAAAGGCTGATCTTTGTCTTGATGCCAAATATCTACGATGCAAATTTTTTTGTGTTTGATGTCTAGATAAAGTTGGTCCTTCTTCTAGAATAGATGGTGGAATTACAGGATCAGAAGGTGAAATATCAGCTTCTTCTCTTGACGACTGACCAACTTCAAATGATCTTCAAGGAATAGTGGTAGTCAGATCTGAACTATCAATAGGAGTAGATGTAGCTTTAGCAGTTTCAGGAACCTCATCATGAGCAGGAAGATCACTGTATAACAAATCTGCTTCTTCTTCATCTTTCACATCCATGAACAGTGAGTCATCTTCTGTATCTGATATGATAACGATATCATCACAGTCTTCTTCATTGACTTGACATATCTTTTCAAATCTGACATCTTCATCATCATCAGAATTAATCTCTATGAAATTAGCAAAGAATATCCTCATGTCATTTGCAGCTTCAGATTCTTCAACTTCATGAATATTTGCAGAAACATCTGGATCCATATAAACAACAATTTGCAAATTATTGTTAATATTGCTCTCAGAAATATTCAGTTCATTATGCAGGGAAGACAAATCAGCATTTTCAATCATAACATTCACTAAATCCTGAATGTTACAGTCTTGAACAGATTCACCACTCTTTCCTTTATCACCAGCCACTTCTTCTTGAATATCTTCTCTAGCTTCAGAAGATCCTTCAACTCTCAGTCTCTTTGCCATCTCCCCCTCATGGCCTTGATGATCAGGATCATCTTGGTCATGTCGGCGCTTAAGAGATGGGTCGGCCTCAGTTCTGCAACTTTGTTCATGAACATCAAGCCTGGAAGATAAATCAGAGAAGGCTTGAGACATAAAAGATTTGAGATCAGAAAAACTTGTACGAACTTCTGATCTGAATGCATGAAACTCATCAGATAAAGCAGTAATCCGGTCAGATTCAGAAGAAGGAACTGGAGGCGTCGTGGGTTGGAAGTTCCGTAGCAAAGAAAGAAGATCTTGATCCTGATGTTGTGGCGGTGACATAGACAGTAGACGCGCATATAGTAGATCAGTCAACTCAGAAATAGGAAGTTCATGAAGAGAAGACCTTGAAGATGTACCAGAAGGAGCAGACATAGAAAGTCCCGCAGACATAGAAACCACCGAAGGAAACGGAAGAGAAACAATCGGAGAAGTAGTTGAAGTCACAGCAGAAGAAGGTTCACGAAGAACTACCCCAGTTGGTCGTCTGAAAGGAATCTCTGGAGGAATCACTGAAGTATCAATTTCAGGCATCTTACCTTTGAAGAAAGTCTTCAACTTCAGAATTTGAACTTCCTTTTCTGCATCCATTCTCTCTGATAATTGACGAATGACATCATTCAAAGTAGAGAATTTGTCGGTAGAAACCCGAGCTTGATCAGAAGTAAGCTCCACAGCTGAAACAGAAGTTGCTGGAGCTTGACTTTGTACCGAAACTAAGACTTGATAAAATGTTGTATCTAATTCATCTACTTGAAGATGTGCAACAGAAGGATTAACAGGAACAGAATCATCTTCAGAAACAACTTCTGTTGAAACAACCACTTCCGGTGACCTAACCTTCCTTTCAAAAACCTTCAGACTTGGTTTATCACTATCATCATCATCATCATTATCAGATGCATCTTCACCATCTTTATCACCAGAAAGAGCATTATCAGCAGCAGAATCATCTTCATCTTCAAAATCAAAAGCAGTAGCATCAGTAGCTTCAGTACCAATATCAGAAATAACAGATCCAATTTGTTGAGATGCAACAACTTCCTCAACTTCTTGTGCGGCAGATACTTCAACCTCCTGATTAACAGCTATATCAACTTCAGTTACAGCAATTGTTTCAATATCTTGATCAGCAGCTGCTTCAACTTCAACTTCAACTTCATGTTCAGCAACAGCTTGAGTGTCATGAGAAGGCTCATCCTGTGCAGCTTCCATAAACTCATTCTCCATGCAATATTCTATGACATTCTCATCTGTAACATCAGCGTAGTTGGCAATAAGAGCATACAAAATGGTCATAGAATAGTTGAAAGACCTCTTCTGCTTCTGAATATAAGTCATTTCGGTGTCTGGAACCTGAGGCCAAGATAACCTGCGAGGAATGGCTGGATTGCTGAGGAGCATGCTTCGAACAATAAGTTTCAGAAATCTAAAGAACAAAATGAACTTCCGTTTCTTGTTGGTGAACTTGTCATGTACCGCCTCCGAGAGTTCGGTCCAAAAAATAAAAGTGTACTCGACATGCAGGTCATAGATGACTGCATGGAACAATCGGAGATACATTAGACTTGCATTGTCTGTGCTAGAATGCTTCGATGTCAGGCACCTGATGATAACTGAGAACAGTGCATACCATACTGGAGGTAGATTAGACTTGTCAAAGTCTGTAACTTTGTTTAGTTGACCAACATATCCAAGCTGTTTGATTCCCTCAAATACTTCCTCTTCTGATGGAAAACTATCATAGGTATTACGACCCGGTCTGGAGTTCGGCTCAGGAAGCTCCAGTATCAATCTCAGTCGCTTGTAGGAAAGGAAAGATTCAAATTGATCGATTTGAAGATCAAAGTGATGCAGACGAGCCATTTCATTCTTTGTTATAGAATGCCAAGCCTGTTGAATGTAGACCTTCGGAACTTCAGCAACAGAAGACAGAGCTTGAGCAATTGGATGTCCTCGAAGAATAGATCAAATAACCGGATGAATCTTTATTCTATCAAAGTCCACAAAATAGTTGTTCGGCTTATAAGGCATATACATGATGGTTGGGAACACATCATTTGGTGTACGACGAGAAGCAGAAAGATCGGCCCCAACAGAAGGGTGAGACGGCATGGGAGTCTCATGAGAAGCTCGATCAGACGGATCAACGAGAATGACATTCTCGTCTTGAATCATTGGATCTGTATTTGTTTTAGAAGACATAATAGACCTGGAAAACAAAATGAAAAAGAATTAGACAAAAAATGAAAAAATATTCTAAGTATGGTTTGCGTGCCAAGTTAGAAGTGCAAACCAAGGTTTGCGTGTTGAATGTGAAACGCAAAGCCAAGTTTGCGTTTCAGTCATGAGTCACAAAGGTAAGTTTGCGTATCTAACATGGTCCGAAAACTATACTTAGAAAAACAAAACAAGACAAACAAAAACACAAAGGGAGGTTTGCGTATCAAGTGTGATGCGCAAAATTCACTTTGCGTGTCCAACGGGAGACGCAAACTAGACTTTGCGTGTCCTGTTGGTTGCGCAAAGTAAACTTTGCGGGACAAACATACTTGATATATAAACCCAAAATCAAAGCAAGAAACACAAATACAAAGAGAGTTTGCGTGTCAAAGAGGATACGTAAACTACACTTGAAAGAACAAAGAAAACAAAAACAATAAGTTTGTGTAACAAGTTAGAAGCACAAAGTAGACATTGCGTTTCTAGTTAGACGCGCAAAGTTCACTTTGCGTTTCTAGTTAGTTGCGCAAAGTTCACTTTGCGTTTCTAGTTAGACGCGCAAAGTTCACTTTGCGGGTCTATCATACTTGTACAGAAACCTAGTTTTCGCGAGAAACAAACCGAAAACCACAAAAACCAAAATTAAAGCAAGAATACAAGAAAATTAGAGATAAAGAGGCATACCTGATGATCGATTATCAGTTCTAAGCAAAACCCAATACTTGATTTAAGTAAAAATTCACGAAGTCACAATCTGAGATTTTGGAAGATGAACAGTTCGAGAAAAACAAACATCAGGTTCATGAACACTTGAATCAACAATAAGCATAATGAAACATTACTTAAGATCGATAAACGAAAGCGAAGAAATCGAAAACACATACCTGATTGAAAATGAACAACAATCTAAAATCAATGGAGTTCGGCGCACAGAGAGTAGGAGGGAAGAAGATGAACAGTACTTCAAAATTCAAAATGATAAAAGAAGCAATAAAAGTGAATATTCATATACTAACCTCTATTTATACTAAACTTAAAAAAAATAATACTAAAAAAAATATACTTAAAAAAAATATTCCTAAAAAAAATATTCTTAAAAAAAATACAGCTAAAAGAAAATTTTACCTGACAGGTTCCTTTACTCCCCCTATACAAATGCATAAAAAATTAACATATCAGTATAACAAATGTGTAGGAATATCATAAAACTTACCTGATAAATTTCTGATTAGAACGAGAAAAAATTTATCAGTTATGAGCACTCCCCCTCAAAAACAGAATGTTGTCATATTTGACAAGCAGGTGATCTCTCCCCCTCGAAATATGCACAGACCATATACAAAAAATACAGATACTCAAACATAAAGACATCAGTATGAAAGATGATCATATTGAATATAAATTTTGTAACAACTGAATATATAAACTTTTAAACACTAAACAAATTAAAGTCTACTCAGTAAAATATCCCAGATTTATCAATCAGTTGAAATCAAGCATATGTTGTTGGATACCAGAACAAGTTTCATTGCATATCAAGTTAAAACATGTTCAGTTTCAAACACTTGCAGGTATCTATTCAGTGTGCTCGCATGCGATCTTTTAATTAGCTTCAAGAAAAATGCAATTCTAAACATAAAATGGAGAACTTTGCATGTACAGACACTAAATCATCAAGAATTAAGATTTTCACAAATTTACAGGTTTATCGCAGCTCAAAATATATCACCAAGTATCAAGAGATGTGTGCTCATTGGCATCTTATAGCAGTGTGCACATTGGCATCTTCACATGAGTGTGCTCTTTGGCATCTTTTAACCGGTGTGCACTTTGGCATCTTTTAATCAAAGAGTTCGGTAAGTAAAGAACATGCCGCAAACGTAACTTTCTATCTGACCTTATTGCAGGATTTGGGTCAGCCGCTCCCAGACCAGTTGGCCTTAGGGGACTAGGTGTCAAGCACCCCTTGGAACTTACTTTCCCGGATCAGAAAGGCTACAGCGACATATTCTAAACCCATTCATACCAGTAAAACATGACTTTCGATCTGATTCTATAGAAGGATTTCTGTTCGATCAATCCCAGATCAAATGACCTTAGGGACCAGATGTCGAGCATCCCACGGAACTTACTTTCCCAAACCAGAAAGGTCACAGGTACAAACTTTTAAACCTAAAGATTTCTGTATTTTATAAGCTTAAAATTAATCATCTCAATAACTCAGATCTATATTGAATCGCTTAGCCCATATTTTCATTACAATCTACAATTTTGATCACTTAGGTTGTTCAAGCAAAGTAAACCATAAATATGCCGACTCACATATCTTTAAAGCAGAATCTAAAGCGTCAATCATGTTGCTGACTTTTCAACGTTTGTAAGATTTGAAAATTGAACATATGAAACTTTAATATAAACAAGGCGACTTGTAAAAGATCCTAGACACACATTTTATTCAAAAGAAAGAAAAAATCTGAAAGATTTTACTTTATAGAATAAAATTTGTAAAGATTTAAACTTTTAAATTCAACATGCCTAGTTTTGAAAGCAAAAAGTTAAACCGTTTTTCATCTAAAGCTTTTGTAAATATATCAGCAAGTTGATATTCACTTGGGACAAAATATAATTCAATAGTACCTTCTTCCATGTGATGCTTTATAAAATGGTATCTCATGTCTATGTGCTTGGTCTTGGTGTGCTGGACTGGATTGACCGATATCGCAATTGCAGACTTGCTGTCACAATATATCGGCACTGTCTTGTATAGCATTCCGTAATCACGAAGTTGCGTTTTCATCCAGATCACTTGAGCACAGCAACTAGCTGCAGCGACGTATTCAGCTTCGGTTGTTGATATTGAAACGCAGTTTTGCTTTTTCGACGCCCAGCTTATCAGTCTGTCACCTAAAAACTGAAGATGACCAGAAGTGCTCTTCCTGTCCAATTCATTACCACCAAAATCTGCATCTGAATAAGCAATCAAATTATAGTCAAAACTTTTAGGATACCATAATCCTAAATAAGGAGTTCCTTTAATATATCTAAAAATGCGTTTGACTGCTAAAAGATGAGATTCTTTTGGTTTAGCTTGGAATCGGGCACACAAGCACGTGGAGAACATTATGTCCGGGTGACTGGCAATTAGATACATCAGCGATCCGATCATCCCTCTGTATGTATTTTGATCCACAACTTTTCCATCTGGATCGAGACTGAGTTTGGCACCGTGAGCCATCGGTGTGCCGATTGAAGTAGATTTGTCCATCTTGAATTTCTTCAAAATGTCAAATACGTACTTTGACTGATTGATGAAGATTCCATCTGGAAGTTGCTTCACTTGTAAGCCGAGGAAGAAGTTGATTTCTCCCATCATGCTCATCTGAAATCTAGAGGTCATTAAATCAGAAAACCAAGTACACAAAGATTTGTTAGTTGCACCGAAAATAATATCATCTACGTATATTTGTACTAAGCAGATATCAAGATTAGTTCTATAAATGAAAAGAGTAGTATCGATAGACCCTTTGGTGAAGCCGGATTTGACCAAGAAAGCTGACAACTCGTCATACCACTCCCGTGGAGCTTGTTTCAATCCGTACAATGCTTTATCGAGAAAATATACATAATCTGGACAATCTTTGTCAACAAATCCCTCTGGCTGAGATACATATACTTCTTCTTTCAGCTTGCCATTGAGAAATGTCGTCTTAACGTCCATTTGATATACTGTGAAATTGCGATAAGCAGCAAAGGCAAGAAACATTCGGATAGCTTCCAATCTAGCAACGGGTGCAAATGTTTCATCGTAGTCAATACCTTCTTCTTGTCGATATCCTTTGGCTACCAATCTTGCTTTATTACGCACAACGATACCATCTTTATCCTTTTTATTCTTGAATATCCACTTTGTACCAATTATGCTTTTTCCTTTAGGCCTTGGTACAAGTCTCCACACTTTCAGCGCATCAAATTGATTAAGCTCCTCTTGCATAGCAATAATCCAATCCGGGTCCTCCAATTCTTCAGAAACTTTTGTAGGTTCAATCTTTCTTAGGAAGCAAGTGAAGAGACATTCGTTGGAAGTAGCCGACTTGGAGCGTGTAGAAACATTGGCTTGAGGATCTCCAATAATTTGATGAATTGGATGAGATCTTGTCCATTTTGTTGTATGAGGGAGAGGATCAATTACATCTTGAACCACTTCTAATTGAAGAGAGGGAGTTTCAGAAACTTCTACATCAGATGAAGAGATAGAAATAGTTTCAACTTGAGGAGGAGGTATCTCAACAATCTCTGAATCAGATTCGGGAACAGTTTCTTGAATAACATCATTCTGTACTTCTTCCTGAAGTGATTCCTCTTGAACAGGTTGATCTTGAATAGACTCTTCTTGAGTATGTTCTTCATGAATAGGCTCAGTTTCTGATAGAACATTGTCTGATTCAACAAAATCTTGTTATGCCAGTTCTTGTTGAACAGGAGAGATTGGAGCAGCATCATTGTCAGAGATAGATGCATCGGAATTTGGAATAGACGAGCTCTCAGTTTCCTGATTCAAAACATTAGAAACATTTTCAGAGTTAGATCTAGGCACATCATCATAAAAAATTTCAAACAGAAAATCAAGATCAGAAAGATTAGGAGAGGGAGTAGAAGAATCCTGGTTATCCGGTGAAAGAGCAGGTTCTGAACTGATTTGTTCAGAAATTGAATTTTCAGAAATAGCGTGTTCTGAGTCTGAGTGACTAGAAACCAAATCAGCAGCTTCGTCAAATTTTACATTGACACCCTCTATGACCTTTCTTGCAGAGATCAGAAAAACTCTATAAGCGGCAGAGTTTGAAGAATAACCCACGAATACACCCTCGTCTGCCTTTGGACTAAACTTGTTGAGATTCTCCCTGTCATTCAGAACGTATCATTTACACCCGAATGACTTGAAATACTTGATGTTCGGTTTGATCCCGTTCATAAGTTCATACGGTGTTTTATTGAAACGACGATGCAGAATTGATCTGTTCTGTGTATGACAGGTAGTTGATACTGCTTCAGCCCAGTAAGACAAAGATAGACCTGAATAAGCGATCATTGATCTGGCGGACTCAACAAGTGTTCTGTTTCTTCTTTCAACAACACCATTCTGTTGCGGAGTATGTGCAGCAGAAAATTGTTGTTGTATTCCTTGAGATTCATAGAATGCCTGAAGAGTACTGTTTTTGAATTCAGTGCCATTGTCAGATCTTACCACTTTCACTTGCTTCTGCTTATTTGTCTGAGTTGTCTTGATGAGGTTGATGAGTACTTCAGGAGTCTCGTCTTTTGACTTCAGAAATTTTACCCAAGTATATCTGGAGTAATCATCAACAATCACCAAAACATATTTCTTATGTCCTAAACTCTTCGTCTTCATCGGACCACACAAATCAACATGCAAAAGATCAAGAATAGCCGACGTGCAGTGTTCAGGTTTAGGCTTGTGAGGAGCTTTCTTCATACAATCCTGGCATAGATGGTCTTTCTGGAAACGGAGAACTGGAAGACCTCTCACTGAATCATTCTTGACCAGGCGATCCATATACTTAAAGTTGAGGTGAGCTAAACGTCTGTGCCAAATCCAACTTTCTTGAACTGAAGCTTTAGAAAGCAAGCAGATATCTGAAGGAATTTTGATCTTGGAAAGATCAATGGTATACAAATTTGAGTGTCTTTTTCCCACCAGAAGATCCTTGCCATTATCATTCTTCACTGCAACTCTTTTGGATTTGAAGCTGACTTCAAGGTCTTTATCGCAGAACTGTCCTATGCTGAAAAGGTTGTGACTTAGACCCTCGACGTAGCTTACTCTTTTTACAATTATGTTACCCTGAACTAGATCACCATAACCAAGAATCGGAGTTGTCTCACAGTTGCCAAATTTCACACGACCGCAACATTTATCTTTAAAATTAGACAGGAGTGATTTGTTGCCAGTCATATGTTTTGAACATCCCGAGTCCAGATACCATAATTGACTTAGCTGGACACACAGAAACTACACCTTTTTAGGTACCCATATGCTTATGGGTCCCTTGTTATATTTATGTCTTTTATTTTTCACAGATTTATTTTTCATGCAAGAATAAAAGCAATTATCAATAGAAGATAAAACACAATTATCAGAATCAGAACTAGAAGAAGCATATGAGATATTCTTTGATATATCAAACATTTGCTGAAAAGAATATTTTGGGTTTTTATTACATGTAGAAAATGTATCAGTATCACAAAGATTGTCTACACAGTTAACTCCTAACAGTTCAAATTCTAAAAATTGTTGTTTCATCCTCCAAACCTGCCTTGGTGACTTCCTCACAGTCCGATCTGATGAAGAAAAATCAGAAACATTAGAATTTTCAGATAAGACAGTATCATGTTTCTTTGACTTCTTTGATCTTCTTCTTTTACGCTTCTTTTTATAAAATTGAGCATTTAGCAATAAAGAATCATCAATAATTGAATCAGAAGAAGAAACTTTATCAAAGAAATCAGTCTTAGCATTTGACATTGAAGAACTAGCCTCGGAGTGAAATTTTTCAAAATTGCGCAAGTCTGGAGGAGGTTTGCGCTTTCCATTGGAGGCGCAAACTGAGCTTTGCGCGTTCAACTACATGCGCAAACTATTAGTTTGCGTTTCCAACGTGGAACGCAAATGGCCATTATTTTGTAAAACTTTAGCATTTTCCTTGGAATCTTTTGACAATCCAGAAGAAATTTTATCTTCAAAACTTGTTTTCCTTATAAAAAGAAATAAATCGTTTTCTAAACAAGTTTGAAGATTTTGTTCTTCCAATCTATCTTCAAGATCAACAATCTTACCTTCTAACACTAATGGGGAAATGTATTTCTTAGTATCATAAGACACCGGAGATACATTTTCCTTATCAGAGTTAGTAAAAATATCAACAAAATCTGTTGAAAATGAAGATTTATTGGAAGATTTGACATCTAAAATATTTTTAGATTTTCTAGATTTCTTAGATTTATCAGGAAAATACTTTGCATTTTCAGAGGTGTAAACAAATGGCATTTCCATCCTCTTGTTTTTCATTCTTTTCACATTTTCTTCTTCCAAAATTTATTTCTCAGTTGTCCAAAAGAATTTAAACTGAGGAGCATATCTTGCAAGAGTAAAATGATCATATTCGTATAAAGTAGGAACTTCATTTTTAGCATGATTTAAAAAATGCGGGTTTTCAAAACCAAGTCCCCACTTTTCTTTTATAGTTTCTTCACTCCTTGGTTTATTCATGTAAATGGTTTGCTCAGACTGTTCTCTTTTATACAATTTCCTTTCTAAAACAATTATTTTGTCAGAAAGAATTTTATTTGAAGAAGTCAGTTCAGTCAACGAATCACGATAAGTCTGATTTGAATTTTCTAACTCGACCAACTGCTTATTAAATTTCTCTTTTGTGTCAGTTAAAATTGACTTTTCATCTTTTAAAGAAATTTGCAGTTTTTCGATTAAATCAGACTTTTCTTGATTTTTAAACTTTTCAGAAACGAACTTTGAGCGCAATTCATGCAAAGCAGTGATAAAAACATTCATTTGAGATATAAAGAAATTATAGATAAACTCTCATATTACCTCATAACCATCAGATGAGGTATCCTCTTCCTCATCATCAGATTTGTCATCACCTATAAAGCACATAGTCGTAGTTTCCTCATTTTCAGCCTCGTTGTCCGAATGATCCAACCAGTATTCTTCTTCGGCCAACAGGATGGTTCCACTTTCCTTCTTTTCATCTAGAGCCAACTTCTTTCGGTAAAAAGCAGCATCCTTTACCACTTTGACTCTGCAATCCTTAACCATATGTCCAGGCTTCCCACAGTTAAAACAGTTCATCACCTTTTTGTCATCTTTCTTTTGGTCAACTACCTTAGCTGGTTCATACTTTGGAATGTATGTCTTTGAAGGAGCACCAGGTTCTATCTTCTTAGAACCAGAAGTAAACCGCAAGTAAACCGCATTTTGTTCGACCCAGATCTGTGCTTGAATTGTTTTTGATAATGCTGAGTTAGAAGAATCATGGCCTTTTCAAGAGCTTCGCCATTATCATCTGTAGATCCATCATAAGTCGATTCGGTCAAAGCTTGCTCAGCCAGTTGGCTAGCTATAAGAGCAATGGGATCTACTGACAAAGGCTTATTCTTCTTATTCATTTTCGCCTTCTTCTCCATTACCATAGATTCATCTGTCATCAAGATTTCGTATAACTTCTAAATTGGCATGGTTGAGATTCTGGCATAGTTTCTCATTCTGTGGCATGACTTGTTCCACTCTGGTTGTAACGCGTTCAGGAACTTCAAGTTAGCCTCCAACTCAGTCTTAATGACTTTAATCTTGTAAAGATCGTTAATGACAGCCCAGAATCGATCAAACACACTCTTCAAACTTTCCCCATCCTTAGCCTTGAACTTTTCAAAGTTGTTCATGTACCTAGTCTGTCGCAACTGAGTAGACATTGCAGTACCAAGCATAATCTTCTCAAGTTGAGTCCACATCAGCATTGGATTATGTTTGAAGCAATCGATTCTGTTATAAATGGAGTTGGGAAGAGCAAGGATCAGATTTGACTTAGCTTGACTGTCGGCTTGATAACGAAGAAGCTCATCAGCATCATATTCTATTAATGCCTTTTCTACTGTTGAAGCTTCAGAGGTTGCAGTAGCAGGAATAACCTTCATGGCCTAACCATTGGACCTTTAGTCAAAGACTTCATCATATTGTCCCCATTCGGTTGCCTTTCAATAAAATTGATAAACCGATCCTGTCACTGTTCGAATTCGTTCTCATTAATGAGTACAGGTGGACGAGTATCAGACCCCAAAAACATCATGAGGTCATTCTTGTAGAGTTGTGCTTGTAAAGACATCTTGTGAAAAAATCAGAAATTTCAGAAAGTATGATACGCGAATTAAAACTTTGCGGGTTGAACTTTGCGTTGCAAGTATGATACGCAAACTGTGACTTTGCGGGTTGAGACTTTGCGTTTGTGAGAGAAGCGAAAAATTTGATGCACGAAGAAGATCTTTTCGCTTGAAGTGAGAATCGTGAAGTATACTTTGCGTATACAGAGTGATTCGCAAACTGATGGTTTGCGTATTAAACTAGAGCCGAGAAACTAGAAGCTTTGCGTTTCCAATGAGAACCGCAAACCTGAAAATTCACTAACACACGAGTTAGACCACAAAGAACTTTAAGCAAAATATATGAATGAATCGTAAACTATTATGAATGAGGCGCAAACTTGTATGAATGAAACGAAAACTTTAAAAACTCACAAATTTTCGCAAGATCAATTCAAACCAAGAAATTTATGCATGAAAAACACACACTGAATATCGAAAACACCTTTCTAACAACTTTTGATTATAAAACTCGATTAAAAACCACTAAATCTAAAAATCTAGAATGTAACAGTACGTTTAACGAGTTTTTTCAGAAAAATCACAAAAACACAAAATCGAGAATCAAATCATGGTTTTTATGCACAAATATATGAATCAAGTATGATCAACTACTAAAAACGAATCTAAACCAAACAAATTTGCACAAATTCAACCAGAAACCTATCCAAATTTGATGAATCAAGCAAAAAATGAGATTTTCTTGAAAAATCAAGAAAATCAATCAAATTTTTGCTTAATCTACAAATTCAGTAACTAAAAACGATTTCTCTCAATCCTTTCAAGATCTAGCTTGCTCTGATACCAATTGAAAAACCAAGATCTCTAAATCTTTAGAGAGAGGAAGTAGAGAGAGAGAGCAAGGAAGTGCAAAGTATTCAGATGAATTAAAATGTGAGTGCAAAAGTTATAAAACAAAGGCTCTAAGGGGACTTAAATACCCCTAGCCTTTACAATACAGAAATGAACAATAAGCACAGTATAGGCTAGAAAATAAATACAATGATTACTACAAAATTAGAGTTAACAGTTACAGATTTCGAGAAATCTTAAATGTGAATATTCATTTTAGGGGGAGCTTACAGGTATATCTTTCTTTATCTTAATCTTTAACACTTGTTGAAAGATGAACAACTTTCACTTGTGAAAAATGGTTTTTTAAATGTTCAAACCACTTCACATTCTTCAAATGTTTTCATGAATTGAGAAGTGCAATTGTAAATGATTTTTCTTGGATACTTTGATGCTTATCTGACCATGTGTTCTTAAAGAATAATACTTGTGTATTTTATTTTCATATACTTTGTCAAGTATTTATACACACATCGGTTCAGTACATCTTTGTTATTATCATGTATCAAATGTTAAATCTTTCTATGGTAATACTCCTGTTTGTATTCTACATTGTTTGAGATCAGATGTCATTTCATCATTATATGTGCTTTCATTGTTAAAATGTTTATATATTGTTCATATAAACAACATTCGTCTTTGACATCCCTTATTATTTTTCTTCATGATAATTTGATCTGATTAAATCATTGTCAGATTCTCAAAACATTTCTATTCTTTCATGATTATTCATTCATACAAAGTTTTGAGAAATCTTAAATGTTTAAAATGCTCAAATTTCATTCTTATTTTTTATGAGCATACATACACTGACTATGATTTTTTGCACTTAAATGTCAAGAAAATAATTGAGGCAATACATTATTTTAGGACAATACATGGGATTCAATGTGTGAGCTTAACAAAACTTCCATGGATTCACGTTAACCAGTGTTTCCTAGCCCGGAAGTAATCCTAAGAGTGATTGAGGGGAGAGGGGTTAAAAGATTGAGTATTGGTGTGTGAATAGGTAAAATGGAAAAGAGAGATTGGTTAGAAGTGAGCTTAAAAGATAAAAGAAAGAGGGTGTGAGAACAGAGTAAAAGAATATCAGACTCTGTACCAAAACAACCCAAGTTTGCTCGAAAAACGCAGCAACAACAACCTCTATTCTTGATGTTTCTGCTACTGCCAAACGACCTTAATCGAGTCCCGAAATCTACACTTCTACTGTTGTCAAAACAATTCCAAAATCGACGGTTTTGCTGCCGAAAAACAGCCCCTATTTGAGTCTCCACAACACATAATTTCAGCCCTGGTTCGTGAATGTATGATGAGAACCACAACCCTCTTACGGTTGTGGTGTATCTGTTCAGTGTCGGTTAGGCATCATCAAAACGAACCCAACACACCCTGTGATATATCTCTTGTACGAATCTCCCAATTTTAGAATCGATTCCCTTTTTCTTTTATTCCACTCACAACATATATTCACTATAGTTCTCTCCCAAAGACTAAAACCCATGGTTATTCTTTCCTTTTTTCACAATCCCACGACCCCTTATTTCTTTTTAATTGCCAACCCAAATAACAAAGCTCAACTTTTGATTTTATATTTAGTGAACCCAATCAGAAGTAAGGAGTTGTTGTGTTTATTTGTACCTTCCGTTGTACAAGTTGTGCCCCCTTCTTTTTTTTATTCTCTGTTGTCCAACACACTTTGTCTAACTTCAACATCAGTTTCGACCCAGGTTCACTCCCAGTTTGTGAAAACTTAAAACTTCAAAGTTGTAGGACCTTCTGTTATCTTTTCAAAGCATTTTAAATTGCCTTAAACGGAGCTCGGGCGAGTGAAATATGGTCAAAACGCCACAGTCGCGCAAATCTGTCAAAAATCATCGTTTTGTTCTTCTTCGTTCAAAATTGTTCCAAACCTATAAAAATATAAAAACACATTAATGTAGTTCTATTTTACCATTTTAACGCATTAATGAGGGGATTTTGACGAGAAAATAAACTAGAATTAAACTACCGGTCATGACCGATGGTGGTAATCGACGGCAATGGTGGTTGAAGGCAGTGGTGGCAATGGGATAAGCGATGGCAGTGGTGGCTGGTGGTGGCAATGACAGTGATGGATGTAGTCTCTTTTGCTCTTACTTTGTCTTTGTTTCTCTCTAGATTCGTCTGAAATTGGGTTTTTTGGAGCCGCTTTTTATTTATTTATAAATGAGACTAAAAACAACGACAGTCGCGCAAATCTGTCAAAAATCATCGTTTTGTTCTTTTTTGTTCAAAATTGTTCCGAACCTATCAAAATATAAAAGCATATTAATGTAGTTCGATTTTACCATTTTAACACATTAATCTGGGGAGATTGACGAAAAAATAAACTAGAATTAAACGACTGATCATGACCGACAGTGATGGTCGATGGCAATGGTGGTCGAAGGCAGTGGTGGGCGGCAACAGTCACTACAAGAAAATTATGTTTTAGCGACCACACCTTTAGCCACTACACTCTCTTTGTCGCTAAAGCTCTCTTATAGGAATGATGTGTCGTTGCAAAAAGTATTCTTTTCTTTAGCGACGACAACAAAGCTTTACCGACAACATCTGGTTGCTACAAGTCCCCAATTTTTTTGGGGGAAATTTTACCGCCACTTTGAATATCTAACAAACTTATAGCAACAACATGTCGTTGCCATAGACTAAGAATGTTATTTTTTTTGTTTTTTTATTTAAAATATATAAATGTTTAAAGCGACGACAGGTCGTCGCTATAAGGTGGAAAAAAACTCGAATATTTGTTGGACTTTTTGCAACGACAATGTCTTTGCCATAAATGAAATTTTGGATTTGAATTTTGGTGGGAAAAAATGGCGTCTTGTTGAAAATTTTGGAGCGTTATAGCGATGACATGTCGTCGCTATAGGTATTTAATAGTTTCTTCTTTTAAAAATTATTTATTGTTGATTATCTATTCAAAAAGTAATTGATATTTTTGTACCTTATAGAGACGACATATTATTGCTGTAAATATTTAGTAATTTTTTAAAACAACTAAAAAGAGGTGATTTTTTAATCAAAAAATTAATTAATAAACTGGTATTTTAAAGTGACGACATATTATCACTGTAAATCAAAATTTCAATGAAAATTTTGGTGGAAAATTTTTAAGGATTATAGGAATGACATGTCATTAATATAAATATTTAAACAAAAATGATAAGACGTATATAAAATATGTGTTTCTTTAAAAAAAAGACATTAATAAATTGATACTTTATTGCGATGACTTGTCGTCACTACAGAGACTTAAATGATAAAATAAAAATAAAAAATATTCACAATTCCTTTGAAAAAAAAAATAATAAACTAGTAGTTTATAGAGACCATATGTCGTCGCTATACATATATAATAATTTCTCTATATAAAATAAAAGATATATTTTTTTTACTAAAAATATAAATAATAAACTTGCAATCTGTTTATATATTTTCATACTTAAAGTATGATTAATAAACTTATAATATACTTAGGGGTTGTTTGTTTACCTCTTAATAGTTTTATTAAGAGGCAACCTCTGAAGCGGGTGGATCTTGTTTAGCAAAAAAGAAGTTTGCCTCTTAAAAACCCTCTTAATGGTTTTGTACCTTGGGTATCCCTTAACCATTAAGCGCCCTGATTTCATTCTAAACAATTATCAAACAACCATATTTCATTTTGTACTATATCGTAAGAGCCTCTTAATCATTCTGACCACTTAATTATTCTACACAAAATCATTCAGCAATTAGGGGTGAGCAAAGGCGGGTAACCGCCTAAAATTCCCGGAAATGGAACGGGTTACACCGGTTCTTTATATTTGGGAACCGGAACCGCCCGTTCCGGTTCCGGTACCAGGTACCCACACTCTAATTTTTAAATTTTTTTTATCATTCATATTATAAAAAGGTAAATATTAATTATATTAGAAAGTCCAATTGTAAATAAATAAGTACCACAAACGTGAAAACTAATAAGATAAAAACTAAAAACTAATAAATACTACAAACGATGTTTACAAAACAAATAAATATTGCAAACGGTGCTTATAAAACAAATAAATACTACAAACGGTGCTTCTGAAACACTTCACGTCATTAAAATTAGTTGATGTTGATAAATACTACAAACGATGCTTCACTAAAAGGTAGTTTATTATATTTTTATAAATAAAAAATATATATTTTATTAAAAAATAGCAGGTATCCGCCGGTTCCGGTTCTGGATACCCAGCAGGACCGGGTATCCGGTCCCGACGGGTACCAACGGGTAACGGTTCCAAAAAAATGAGAACCGGAACCGGTCCCGATCGGTTCCATATTTTAAGAACCGGAACCAATCACATCGGTTCCGGTTTCAGAACCGGCAGTTCCGAAGCGGTTCCGATTCCAAAGACGGGTAAATGCTTCCCATGATCACCCCTATCAGCAATTGCCAAACAACCTCTTAAACCACATGTCGTGGTGATAAATACTTATTAACCTTAAAATGTGTTTTTATAAGAAAAAATATTAATAAATTGTTACTTCGGTTAAAATATTCAAATCCTAAAACATAGAAAATAATTGCTTAAATGAATGGATTAAATTTTTTTAATAATAAATTATATATATATATATATATATATATATATATATATATATAGGACAAGGATAATTTACAGCCCATGTAAATCTTACAACCCATACAACCTACATCTTAACCGTTGGATTCATGATAAACGGTTATTTTGTTTTTATTTTTTTGATTTTTTTAATTGAAAATATTGGATCCACATGTATTGTAATCGTCGATCATTAATCCAACGGTTAAGATGTGGGTTGCATTGGTTGTAAGATTTTCATGGGTTGTAAATTAAACTACCCCTATATATATATGTGTGTGTGTGTGTATGTGTGTGTACATAGAGTTGGGTTCGGGTGAGAAGTTTAGGTTAATATGAGAAGCGTGAGAAGTGGTTATCAACCATAGGATGAGAAATGGATGCTCATTAGGATGAGATGCACCGAGATAAGATGCACCAGATCAATTCTCTTCTAAGCCTCAATTAATGAGAGGACATTCGATTAAAAGTGATCAACGTTTCAGATCCACTTTCTCACCATTCTCACGTTAACCTCAAATTCTCACACGATGGTTCGTCTATATACACACACACACATAGAAAACTAAGACATGCGGACAAATTTTTCATTGTGCACATGCGGACAAATTTTAACCATTAATTAAAACTTAGAAAACTAATCAATAGTTAATACATTGTAAGGTTAATTGAGAAGAGATTAAGAACAAAATTGGAAATTTGAATTAGTGTCTACCTTGTTTGACTTTTTATTTATTTTTAATTAAAAAAAATTTACCCCCTTAAACTTTAAAATAAATTATCTTAAAAATTACTAATATTTTAATCAAACAAATTACATAAAAAAAAACAAGAATTTCGTGCTCTCTGATATGACATTCATCTCGATATAGTTTTTTTTTTCTCTTCGTTTTAACCATTTTTACTTGAAATTCTATATATGTGTTATATTCATTATAAATATGCATGCACGTCATCGGGTGTCCACATTCAGTTTGAATAACAAAGGTGAACGTTCATTCACTATTCATTATGAATAATACAGTATTCAGGATGAATAATAGAACATTAAGGATGAATAATACACAAATCCATGATTCATGTAATATTTATCATGAATCGTGTATTATTCACCCTGAATGTTGTATTATTCATCCTGAATGATACATTATTCATGATGAATAATACATGAATGACCCGTGAAAGTGTAGACACATGGCGCACTCTCTTTTGTTTTCCAATTCACAACCGAAATTTGGTTTAAATTATTATGAATATGTATGTGCATCCCCGTACGTCCCATATTCAACATGAATAAAATGTGAACGTTCATTCATTATTCACGATGAATAATATAGTATTCAGGATGAATTACACAACATTATGATGAATAATACACGAATTCATGAATCGTGAACTATGATCACCCTCAATGTTGTATTATTCATCGTGAATGATATATTATTCATGATGAATAATACATGAATGACCTGTGAACGTTCATTCATTATTTATGATTAATAATATAGTATTCAGAATGAATTACACAACATTCATGATGAATAATACACAAATTCATGAATGGTGAATTATTCACCCAGAATGTTGTATTATTCATCCTGAATGATACATTATTCATCATGAATAATACATGAATGACCTGTGAAGATATGGAGATTTGACGCGCTCTCTTTTGTTCCCCGGTTCACAACAGAATTACTTGATAGGTTTTCGATTTGTCTTGATGGGTGTTGGATTACGGTGCTGAAGAAACGCAATGCTTTACGACGTTGAAGAAAGTGTTGAAGAAGATGATGTCGAGTTACATACTTACAGTGTCGAGGTGTTGTACAAACTTGAACGTACATAAATATTCATAATGAATATATAACACATATATAGGATTTTACGTAAAAAAACGGTTAAAACGGCAAAAAAAAACTATATCAAGATGGATGTCATATCGAAAAGCACGAAATTATCATCGCTTATTTGACCAAGAATGTATTAGAAAAATATTACCCCGAATAAATTTTGATTTCAAAAAATACCATTAATTATCATCGATGTACGACTAGATAGACACCAAACCAACTTTATTTAGTATATGCATTTATTCAAAGAATTAAATGCACATGATGGTTGGTTATGAGGAGTTAACTTTGTTACATGTACTTCTAACAGCAAGTAAGGTAAAAAAAAAAAAAACACACGGGAGATAAAAACCAAACTAAACGGTCCAAATATATATATAAATGGAAAATCGAAAACCACGAAAAAACGAATGAAAAAGTATATGAATATGGATGTCAAATTAACGAGAAAAATATGATCGTTTATTTGGTGTAATTTATTTCGCTCGAATTTTGTTCATTTTTCGTATTTTTTTGAATAAAAAATAGGGGGTGGAGGTTTTTTTAATTTAAAAAATATTGTTGTAACCGCTTGTTTAATCATATCCATCATATCATCTAATCTAACGATTGATAAGGTATTTTTTAGTTTTTCATTTATTTGAGGTTTTCCCTTGAACCTCTGTCTATATACAAAGAATATAATAATAATCTAAGAGAAAAATATAATAATCAAATCCCTTATAGAGATTTAACTTATGGTGAGTTAATTAATCATGTTAATAGAGAAGGTTTGGCAATTTGTTCAGACCTAAAGTTCAAAGCTAAACTCAAAAAAGATAGAATCACTAGTAAAAATGAAGTAGGAAACTTTTGTCAACAATATGGCTATCAACCTATTTCAACTCCTTCTTCATCCAAAACAAAAAAGCATTTTTCAAAGAAAAGATTTTCAAATAAAAGATATACTTCTAAATATGATAAGGCTGAAGAATATAATGATCATAAGAAGAAAAAATCTCATAAGAAGTATACAAAGAAACCAAATTTTCATAAAAATAATCAAAAGGTATCTAAAGATATAATCATATGTTACAAATGTGGCAAAACAGGTCATATGGCAAAAGACTGTTATATAAAGAGAAAAATTAATCAATTAGATATATCATATAAATTAAAGGCTCAAATGTGTAAATTGATGCTCAACAATGATAGTTCTAGTGAATCATCTAGCCTATCTGATTTTCAAGATCAAGACTTAAACAATGTTAAAAATTACTTAACATCTGATTCAGAAGCAAGTTGTGAATGTATAGGAAATTGCACTTGCAATCAAATCAATGTAATTACTGACAAAGATAGAGAAATGATAGAATTGTTAGATCAAATTCCAGATCAAACAATTAAAGAACAAGCAACAAAATTTTCAATTATAATAAAAAAGAATCAATAATTTCAAATCCAAATCCAAATGAGATGTTTAATCTCCAAGAAGTTTACAAAAGATTTTCAAAACCAAATACATCAATAACTACTCAAGATTTACAAGAAGAACTTAATAATGTTAAAACATAAATAAGATTAATCAAAGAAAGATTATCAAAAGTCGAGAAAAATAAAGAAATTATCAAAGATGATTAAGAAGAAATTAATACAGAAATCAAAGAAATCAAGAAAAAACCAAAAAGAATAACTTTTCAAAGATGAAATACATATATTGAATTATGTATAAAAAAGGAATTCAAAGTAACGGTCCTATCACTAATTGACAGTGGTGCTGATATGAGTTGTATTCAAGAAGGAATCATACCTACAAAATATTATGAGAAAGCATCTAACAGATTGTCAACTGCTAGCGGATCTTCCCTAAATATAGAATACAAAGTTTTAAAAGTTCATATATGCAACAATGGATATTGTCTCAAAACTTCATTAATACTTGCAAAGAATTTAACTTCAACGTTAATTCTTGGAACTCCATTCATTTCTCAATTATACCCCATTTCTATATCAGAAGATGGAATTTCTGCAAAAGTATTAGGTAAAGAAGTATTTTTCAAATTTGATAATCCAATTATTTCTATAAAATTAAATCTTTTAGAAAATAAGATTAATCAAGCAAAATATTTAAGAAATGAAATTAATAGCTTAAAGATTTCAGATCAAATTCATAATCAAATTAATCAAATAAAATAAAACAAATAAAAGAAAATTTTGAAAACAATGTTTTCTCAAATATTCCAAATGCCTTTTGGAAAAGAAAACAACATATAGTCAAATTACCTTATATCAAAGAATTCAATGAAAGAGATATCCCCTCAAGATCAAGAGCTATTCATATGTCAAATGAATTACAAGAATATTGTAAAAAAGAGATTCAATAACTTTTAGATAAAAAAACTCATAAGACCCTCAAAATCTCCCTGGTCTTGCTCAGCTTTCTATGTTATGAATGCAACTGAGATAGAACGAGGATGTCCAAGATTAGTCATTAATTACAAACCTCTAAATAAGGTTTTAGAATAGATTAGATATCCAATGCCAAATAAAAGAGATTTACTCAAAAAATTATATGATTCAAATATATTTTCAAAATTTGATATGAAATCAGGATTCTAACAAATACAAATTCATGAAACTGATAAATACAAAACAGGTTTTAATGTTCCCTTTGGTCATTATGAATGGAATGTTATGCCTTTTTGACTAAAAAATGCCCCATCTGAATTTCAAAATATCATGAGTGACATCATAATCCCAATAAGCAATTTTGCTATTGTTTATATTGATGATGTCTTAATCTTTTCAAAATCCATTGATCAACATTTTAAACATTTAAATATATTATATGATTTAATATACAAAAATGGGTTAGTTGTATCTGCTCCAAAGATACATCTTTTTCAAACAATTGTTAGATTTTTAGGACATGATAATGTTCAAGGAACAATAAAACCAATTCAAAGAAGCCTTGAGTTTTCAAATAAATTCCCAGATGAAATCAAAGATAAAACTCAACTTCAAAGATTTTTAGGATGTTTAAATTATGTTCATGATTTTTTTCAAAATCTAGGAATTATATGTAAACCTCTTTATCAAAGACTCAAAAAGAATCCAGAACCATGGACTCAAGAACATACTAAAATTGTTCAACATATCAAACAAAAAATAAAATATTTACCATGTCTTCATATACTCCAACTAAATGCTCAAATAATAGTTGAAACCGATGCTAGTGATCTAGGTTTCGGAGGAATACTAAAACAAAAAATTAATAACCAAGCAAAAGAAGAATTAGTTAGATTTTTCTCAGGTTCTTGGAATGACGCTCAAAGAAATTATTCAACAGTCAAAAAAGAGATTTTATCAATCGTTTTATGTATCAAAAAATTTGAAGATGATTTGTACATGAAACCATTTTTATTAAGAATAGACTGTCAATCTGCAAAACCCATTTTAGAAAATGATGTTAAAAATATGATATCAAAACAAATTTTTGCAAGATGGCAAGCCTTACTAAGTAACTTCGATTTTCAAATTGAATTTATCAAAGGAATAAATAATTCTCTTCCTGACTTTTTATCAAGAGAATTTTTACAGGGAAAATGAATGATTCAAAAAAGCAAATGCTCCTTTCTCCTTTCAAAAGATCCGAATCAACATTTTTTTCCTCTCCTCTTCCTATTCAAAATAGATATTCACCACTTACATCTCCACATATTCAACAAACCTATTCTGCTTTAGTTCAAAATTCTCCATCCTCTATTTCAAAATCGATTCAAAATAAATCCATAGTTCCAAACAGCAAAAAAGGTTCTACTTCAAAATCAGCCAACAATTCATATATTCAAAATCCTAATCATCAGATAGTAAAGATCCTTGAATATTATGAATTGTATCTTCAAAGCAGATCTTTTAGTACTCTCGTTGATTTTCTTTTGCCCAAAGACTCTTTATTCAAAACTGATACTTACAAGATCAGAGAATATTATGAAGCGATTTTAATAGATACTGGATCTATTAAGGTTATTCATAATAAAAATTCCAATTCTTCTCAAATTGATTTTAGCAAAGTTCAAATATTTCATATCCTTACGATTCAAGAGTGGAAGACTCGTCCTTACACCAACAAGACCCTTTCAAATTAATCAAAACATCCGTCTTATAATTACTATGATTATCAAGACGCATGGTTCAGATTCCTCTATCTCAGAAGTTATACACATTCTTGGTTTATATTCTTTGACAAGAATTTTGATAACAACTATCCAAACTGGTTCATAAACTGGTTCAAATTCATGGGAAATATTCCAGATGTTCTCCCAATTAGTGTTCATGGTGGATTAACAAAATTCAAAGAAATGTTTGTCCAAAACATTTCTGAACATGAATATTTGTTATAATTCACAATTTTATTCAAAATTCCATGGATCATTTATTGGACGTTTGAGGTAGCCCCGACAAGCGGTCCTTCACCTGCAATGCTCATAAGAATTTGCAACGTCAAATGGTGGGAAAAGCTTCCCATAGATCAAATTGCCAAAATGACAATTCAAGGAGTCTCTGACTATTATTCAAAGAACTTTGGAGTACCAACCACAATCGAACAACCATTTTATCTCCTCAAAGAAGAAGAAGATGATGAAGTTTCTCAAATTATGGCTGCAAATTCAAAAGATGAAGTTAAAAGATTACTTCAAGAATTCAAAAGAAGTTCTCCAACAAGTTTGACTGCTACTCAAGAGATTTCTCAAAATCAATTGTTTCAAGATTCTCAAGATTCCTATCCAGATGTAAATCTATAGGGAATGTGTGTGTTTGGTGTTCTTGCCTTTGTAGGCAAGATTCTTTGTTATTCAAATAAGGAGTATTCAAACGTCTGAAATACATTTTTTTTGGTATTTCAAATAACATTTTATTCAAAATATTATTCAAAAGGTTTTGATGCAGGTATTCTTCAAGATGAAGAGAAGAGATCAATTCAAATCATTCAAGATCAATAATTCAAAGATGCTTTTCAAAAAGTACTTTGCCAAAGAAGTCAAAAGTTGTTAAAAGTATTGTCGGCCATTTCAAATGATTCAAGACTCAAATTTGCAGCCGATTACCAGTCAAAAGCTACTCAATAATTTCCAAATTGAAGGACATTCACCGGTCATCTTTCATCTAAGATGCCTATAAAAGAAGACTTCAAGAATCATTCAAACCAAGCAAAAAATCTAGCCTTATAAACATTTGAAAAATGTCATGTCTAGATCCAAACCCTCTCTCAAATTTTCTACTGCAAGATGTTCGAAATCTTTAGATTTCCAAATATTCATATCTCCAGATGTATGTTCAAATTGTCTTAGAGACAACTGTTCAAACAATTGCTTAATCAAAGAAGATACAATTTAGAGACAGAGGATCAAAGCAATGGAAAAGCAAGGGAACGAGGCGACCGGAGGGAGGCGAACGAAGTGAGGCCACTTTCTAGTCCCTCTGCCAAAGAATTTCATAGAGATAAACGGTTCAGCTCCCTTCTAAGCCTTTAGAGGATTAATCATGCTTTACGTTGTTATGTTTAGTGATGGTTGCCTTATTTTTCAAGGACTTGATCATATTATTCCTATAAAAATTTTTATTTCAAATACTTCTCCAATGACTCTTTTAAATAGTCATCTTATAAACTTTTTTAATAGAAATTATATATCAAATTTTAGAATCATTTATCGACATCAAAATTATTCATATAATCATTTTAAAATCTTTTCCGCGATCCTGTTCACACTTGGTATCAAAGCCATGTATTCTAGTGGAATATAAATATATTATATATATTTCATTCGAAAAATGCTAAATATATGAGAAATAAAGAAATTATTCTATCCCTTTATCTAGTCAACATTTGCGGCTAGGGGTGTTCGCGATCCGGTTTCGGCGGTTTAACCCCTAAACCATAAACCAAATCACAAATGGAGGTTTAGGAAAATTTGAAACCGAGCGGTTTGGTAGCAGTGACCAAACCGGTCAAACGACCATAAAAAGGTGGTTTGGTCTGACCGATTTAGATGGTTTGAGTCTCTTATGGGCTTTAAACTAAAAAAAACATAAACTCTATATCCAAAATAAAACTTTGCCAATATAACATCATTAAAAAATAGTTATCGAATTATAAAAGAACATTTATATATTAAATTAAAAAAAGATTGAGCAAGTTGAAAAAAAGTTAAACAAATCCACGAACAATGATTGAAATTTGGACAAATATTGAGAAAGTCGAAAGATGATTTGGATTTTTCTTTGAATTTTTATAATGGATCTTAGGATTTTGCATTTAGATAACACAATAAATTGAGAAAATGAAAAACTAAAGACATAATTCTTTGACGAATTTTTTTAATTGAGACATAAAAGTTGAGCCTACAACATGAACACTAAATATGATTAAAACATGGTATTTTTGGTGGTCGGTTTGGTCCAGACCGCTCAAAAAAAGGGTTTAACCACAGACCAGAGCGGACCGAGCGATTTGGCTAATTTTCAGACTGGACCGCTAGACCGCTCAAACCGCCAAAAACGGTCCGATTTGACTTGGTTCGGCCGGTTTGAGCGGTCCAACGGTTTTTTTGAACACCCCTATTTGCGTCTTTGATTGTGAAACAAATAATTCCTTGTGTGGTCTGTAGAATATAGAGGGGTAATTTCGTAAAATACGCGAGACGAGTTCATAAATGAACCTGTATGATTCACATATGAATTATATGTTGTGTGTCCCTGAATCTAGTTTCTATTCAAGATTAATCAAACAAACAAGATTTAACAAATCAATTACCTGTTTGATTTCAATTCAAATTCAAGATTACAAACTTTCTCTCTCTAGAACTCTCTCTCTCTCTACAAAAACTCTCTCTTTCTCAGATACGTATTTTCTGAAAAATGACAACTTCTACCAACAGAAAAATACAAGACAAGGTATTTATACCTACAACTAATATAAAGGAAATTAAAGTACAAAGTACAAATACATTGACTTTTATTACAAAAGACTTTGACTTTAATGACATTTGACTTTCTTCAACTTTGACTTTCAGTATTCTTGATCTTGTATCCAACAAATTTATGCTCTAACAATCTCCCCCTTTGGATTCAAGATCACTGTTGAAAAAATCTAGCAATTCAGTTTTCACTTTAAGCTCTATCAATACAATTTTCCCTTTTTCTTTAACTGTATTCTTTCCAAAATTGTCTTCAATCAATGAACAATCTCTTCAAAACTTTCACAGAAAACTTTCAGTCTTTGGAAAGAAATTATCTTCAGAATCAGCTCGAATTTCTTTAACAGAAAATCTTCAAAGAAAAATTTCCTCAAATCTTCAGAAATTCTTTGCTCTTCTTTAAATCTTTCCTTTGAACTTTCTGACTTGAACATTTCAGAAAATCAACTCACAAAACTTTATCAGATCTTGATATCATCTTCCACAAGCTTCAAAACATTAATATTTCTTGATGCCATCTCCCCCTTTTTGATGATTTGAGCATCTATATCATCAAAACTTTTCTCCAAGAAATGTCATTAACCATTATGATCTGTCATACTGAGCCTCTGATTTTGTCAATCCTCCAAGATAATCATCTAGATCTTTTCAAATCCAGAGAAATTAAGAACATGTAACTCCTGAATCAACAAATGAATCAGTTAAAATGCCTGTCAGTAACATGAAGTCACTGTGTGTAACGAATACACAATATAAAGGAGCTTTTTGATGTTCAGTCCCCAGGGCTTCCATCCAATCATCGAAATACCACAAAGGCAATTTCTATGAATGTTATGACAAAGAAACAAATTCTTTGTGTGCTCGTGCATGTGTAGAAAGAATTAAGCACAAATAATTGCTTTTCAATAAGGCTCAAAGTTGTGTAAACCACTGAGACAACAGTAGATAAACACAGACTCAAAGTGCATGATTGAAGTGCGAAGGTGGGGCAGACTTCCTTCTTATTCAATATCCAGATTTTCCAAATGAAAATCAGATAGATTATATGTTGCGTCCCCTTTAAAATGTGAAACATTTTCTTTTTGAGAAGAAAATAAGTAGCTTGTGGGGTTTAGTCAAGAGTTGGCATGTGCTAGTTGCCTGTTTCAATAACGTTCACGAAGAAATGTGAAACATTAGTAATGTGGCTGCCCGGCTCAGAAAGTAGTTGGTGCAGAGTTTGATATTCTTTTACTCTGATCTCACACCCTCTTTCTTTTAATCATTAAGCGCACTACTAACCAAACTCTCTTTTCCATTTTACCTCATCACACAAACCACACTCATTTCTTTTTGACTCCTCACACTCAATCTCTATGGATTAACTTCTTGGGTAGAAATCACTGGTTAACGTGATTCCATAGAAGTTCAGATAATTCCTAGCACAAAGAACCCATATTTCCTATAAAAGCATAATGTTGCTCAGATGATTTAACTATAACAGTTAAAGCTCATATACAAATGTCAGATGAATGTATGCTCAGAATATAATCATGAATATATGAGCATTTTAAAACATTGAAGTATTTTCAAACAAGTATACTGAATGAATGAACATGAATGCAAAGGACTTGTTTGAAAATCTGACATTGTATGAAAATGATCAGAAATGAAATGATATATCAATCAAAGCTTAAGGTCAAGAATAATAGATATTGTCTATATGAACCAAGATATAGACATTCTTGAAATGACGTTTTGAAATGAAATGACGCTCAAAATTCTTTGAAGTACAAGCGGAGTGTCTTACCATTGAAATAAAATTATGTTTCAATATGAGACATGGTAAGAACGATTTGAACAAGAAATCAAACCAGTGTGTGTGAATACTTGAAAGTATATGAAAAGACAATACACAAGTATTAATCTTTGGATAACACACGGTTTGTTTATCAATGAAGCACAAAAATAAAATGAAAACATTTAAAATCACACTTCCAAATTATAAAATCTGTTTAAAATTCGAGAAGTGGTTTGAACATTTAAGAACATGTTTTCTATATCTGAAAGTTGTCCTTCTTTCAGATACATTTGAGATTAAGATAAGAAATTTACCTTTTCGCTCAAACTTAATACTCATAAAGTCAACTGAAGTAAAAAATGATATGATCGTGTCATCCTCTCTCATCCTGCATAAGTCTCAAAGTCTAGTCAAAAATTTATTTGAACAATAAAAGAACATAAAACAGTAAAACGATTAAAGAACGAGTTCTGATCTTAAGCAATCAGAAATCATAGTCTTACTCCTTTTGATAAGCTTCCCCTAAAATCATGCATTACAAAAAAAATTTGTCAGTTAAGTAAAATGCAGAAATCAGTTATGCTCCCCCTTGAAATAATGTAGATCATCTAAAATCTTCTCTTACTCCCCCTGAGATCATGAGCAAACAATTAAAGTGCATATATCCTTCAAAAATAAAAAATAAAGAAAAATGATGAAAAATAACAATTCGTAACTTTAGTAGGTAACAACCGATTACGTCTTAAGATTTAACATACCAAGCTTAGAGACAAGAAAATTAAATCTCTTTTCATCTAAGGGTTTGGTAAATAAATCTGTAAGTTGATAATCTGTTTTTACAAAATAAAGTTCGATTGTTCCTTTTTCTACATTATCTTTTATAAAATGATACCTGACGTCAATGTGTTTGGTTTTCGTATGCTGGACAGGATTAGCAGATATCATGATTGCACTCTTCGAGTCACAATAAATTGGAATTTTATCAAACTTGAATCCATAGTCTCGCAGCTGTGTTCGCATCCACAAGACTTGAGAGCAGCAACTGGCAGCAGCTACGTACTCTGCTTCAGCAGTCGATGTGGAAACGCATAATTGTTTCTTTGATGCCCAGCTAACGAGCTTGTCTCCAAGAAATTGAACATGACCTGAAGTACTCTTTCTGTCCAACATGCAACCTGCATGATCTGCATCTTTGGAGAAACCAGACTTGACCAAGAATTTGGATAAGACGTCATACCATGCTCGAGGGGCTTGTTTTAATCCATAAAGGGCTTTGTCCAAGATGTAGACATGATCTGGCTTATCTGGATTGACAAACCTTTCTGGTTGAGACACGTACACTTCCTCTTTAAGAATGCCATTCAGAAAGGCTGTTTTCACATCCATCTGAAAGACTGTGAAATTCTTATGAGCTGCGTAGGCTATAAACATGCGGATTGCTTCTATACGCGCTACTGGAGCATACGTCTCATCATAATCTATGCCTTCCTCTTGCCGGTAACCTTTGGCAACAAGTCTAGCTTTGTTCCTAATGACGATACCATCTTCATCCTTTTTATTCTTGAATACCCATTTAGTTCCTATCACAGTTTTCCTTCTGGTTTTGGAACTAATCTCCAAACCTTTAGGGCTTCAAACTAATTGATCTCTTCTTGCATAGTAGATACCCAGTCCGAATCAGCAAGAGCCTCTGATACTCGCGTTGGCTCAATCTTACTAAGAAATGAGTCATGCATACATTGATTAAGAGTCGCTGACCTCGTTTGTACAGGCTTGTTGAGATCTCCAATTACTTGATGTAATGGATGTTTTTTGGTCCATCGATGCTCATGAGGGAGTGGAGTAGATACTGATTGAACATGATCATCATCTAGAAATCCACTATCAGAATCTTCAGTTTGAATAACAGGAGGGGGTTTTGCAGTTGAAGTTTCAGGTGCAGAAGCATCAGTTGGAACAACAGACTGTGGCTGTTGAGTAGACAATGTATGACACCCAACTGAAACAGTTACTTCTGGCTCAGCAGTTTCTTGTATATCTTCAACTATAGGAGTAATTGTAGGAATGTGAGTTTCTGACTGAACAGGGAATTCTTGTTCAGTTATGACTTCTGAAGTGACTGGATGATTGCAACTTATGTCTTCAGACCTGTCAGTCACAGCAGATTTAGATACTTTAGATCCTAGAAACTCATCATAAAAGAATTCAAATAACAAATCTAAATCAGATAAATGTGAAACTGAAGTAGAAGCGTTATCCGAATTTTTCTCTGTAGAAACAGGTTCTGGACTGATCTGTCCAGAAGCTAATACTCTAGTAATAACGGGTTCTGAACTGATTTGATCAGAAGCCATCTCTTCATTAAATGTGACATTAACGCTCTCAACAACTGATTTTGACTTCTTCAGATAAACACGATATGCTGCAGATGTTGAAGAATAACCGATAAAGATGCCTTCGTCCGCCTTAGCACTGAATTTATTCAGAGTTCTTTGTCATTAAGCACAAAACATTTACACCCAAATATGTGAAAATATTTGATAGTTGGTGTTCTGTTGTTGATCAACTCATATGGAGTCTTCTGAAAACGTCGATGTATCATAGACCGATTTTGAATATGACATGCAGTCGACACAGCTTCTGCCCACAAGAATAGAGGTAAGTCTGATTGGCTAAGCATAGTCCGAGCGGCCTCGACTAGCGTTCGATTTCGCCTTTCGACTACTCCATTTTGTTCAGGCGTACGAGCAACAGAGTACTGATGTGATATCCCGACCGATTCGAGATATTCTTCAACTATCTTGTTTTTGAACTCTGTGCCGTTGTCCGTTTGAAGAAACTTTACTTGTCGCTGCATTTTCACATGGGTCGTCTTTAAGAAAATAATGAGAACTTCCGGCGTCTCATCTTTTGATCAAAGAAATTTGACCCACGTGTATCTTGAGTAATCGTCCACAATAACCAACATGTATTTCTTTCCACCCAAACTCTGAGTTCTCATTGGACCACACAAATCCATATGTAACAATTCTAACGGAGAACTAGTGCTTGGTTCAGGCTTCGGTTTGTGAGCGACTCTCTTCATTTTACCCTTTTCACATGTTGCGCATAAGTGTTCTCGTTCATATTTCAGCTCAGGAAGTCCTTTGACCAATTTCCCACGAACCAGCTTGTTGATATAACGAAAGTTCAAATGAGATAAACGTCTGTGCCAGAGCCAACTTTGTTGCGTTGAAGCTTTTGTCATCAAACATACTTGATTGTCAATCTGTACTTTGGAAAGATTGATGGTATAGAGGTTTGTCTTTCGATGTCCACCTAAGAGTTCTGTGTCGTCTTCAGTACGAACTGAGCAACTCTTAGATTTAAAGTTGACCTCTAACCCTTTATCGCAGAATTGACCAATGCTGAATAAGTTGTGCCCCAAGCCTTCAACATAACTCACCTTACTTATCGTTATGTTGTCTTGAATGATGTCACCATATCCTAAGATTGGTGAAAGCTGATCGTTTCCAAATCTGACATTTCCACTGAATTTCTCTGTATAGTTAGACAATAAAGCTTTTTGCCCAGTCATATGCTTGGAACATCCACTGTCCAAGTACCACATATGCCGGGTCTGCAAGAGAAATCAGGCAACAATAGATTTAGGTACCCATTTAAAAACGGGCCCTAACAGATTAGCACAAGATTTTGGTATCCACTTGAAAATGGACCCTCTGTTGTTTTGAAAACCTTTAAAAATATTTGATCTTGAAGAATACACATGATAAGATCCGAACCAATCAGAAGAATTATGAGAGTAAGCAAAATCATTTCTCCGATAATGATAAGATGTAGTAGAAATAGAAGATAATTGAATCAATTGCTTTATTGAATATCGCTTGTAAAAAGTTACAAGGTTTTGTTTATTTGAAGCAAATTGATCAACTACATCAATATCACTATTAACTGATCTATTACAAGAATTATCAGAAACTGATTCAGCTTTCTCATCACCCTTCCTTTTTGGTCACCATTCAGTTCGAGCTTTCAACCTTTTCTTGATTATATCTGAAACACAAGATGTAGATTTATTAGGAAAAGCAAATTTCTGAGACTGAGTTTTCTTTTGTGTCCCAGTGTATTTCTGTTTCTGTAATCGCTGTTTCTTATGTTTCTTACCTTGAGAATAATAATCAGCAGTTACAGAAATCGATTCACCAACTTTAGTTGATGATTTAGCAGTTTTAAGAACACTTGGTAACACCTTTTCATTTATAAGACAAGTAGAATGATCAGAAAGAGAAGCATTGAAGTCAAACATATCAACTTCTTCTATGCACCCACCATCAGAATTAAGAAAATCATTTGCAGACTCAAATAAGTCATCAAAGTTATCAGTTGAAGTTTGAGGTGCCTTTGAAACTGTAGAACACTTTGTAAATTTAAATTGTAAAACAGTGTTCTTTAAAACTGTAGAAAACACACTTTGTTCAATATCTACCAAAAGTTTTTCATCAGATAAAACATTTTCAAGCTCAATTATTTTGCTTTCAAGAATGAGTGGAGGAACAAAAACCTTTGCAATTTCAGGTTTTGCCTTCATCTCAGAAACAGAATAAGTAGCAAAATAATCGTTTGAAAGAACTTTTGGTGTTTCTGAAAGATAACTATCATTTAACTTTGCATAGTTAAATGGTAGTTGCATTTTCTTAACATTCTTTCTATTTTCAGTTTCTTTGGCCTCAATTTCTTCCGGTAATTTGGTAACAAATTTGGGTTTTAAATGAGTATGTTTACCAGCACAAGCAAGAAAATCAAAATTATATAATGCTGGTTGTTTTCTGATGGCTTTATTTAAGTAATGGGGGTTTTTAAAACCAAGTCCTTATTTTTCCTTAACATCAGCCTCTTCATCAGGTGCATTAAGAAAAATGGTTTGATCTGTTTGGCCTCGTGCGTAAAGTTTGGCTTCCAGACCATTTACCTTCTTATTCAAAAGCTTGTTTTCAACCTGCAGTTTATGAACAATTAGTGCAGATTCTTTCTTCTCAAACTCATATTTAGAAACTTTAACTTCAAAATCAGAAATCTTCTTTTCAAAACAATCTACTTGAGATTTAGAATCAGAAGCAGACTTGCGTAAAGAATCAATCAGATCTTTATTCCCAATAACCGATTTATTGAGTTCAAATATCTAATTGTTTCTTTTAGCAACTCTGTCTTTTTCTTTCTTCAGTTTTACTTGAAGATCATTAAGCTCAACCATCATAGCTTCCATTTTGGTTACAAAATCTTTTTCTGTTAAGTTTAATACCTCATCAGCTGTCTCGTCATCTGATTCATCATACTTCACTTCTTTTCCCATGAGACAGAGATGAGCAGTTTCTTCTTTCTCTTCATCTTCACCTTCGGAATGATCGAGCCAGAATTCGTCCTCAGCCATTAAAGCTACTCCCGCTTCTTGTTGTTTTTCCAATAGCAACTTGTTCTGATAGTACTGAGAGTTACGAACTTTTGGCTTTCTACAATCTTTTGAAAAATGACCCATCTTGCCACAGTTGTAGCATTTGACTGAATCATTTGCTGGCTTTTCAGCAACAGTGTAGTCATTCACATACTTCTTCCTGTCATCAGGTTTCTTCTCAACATATCTGTTCTCTTCATATCTCTTTCCTTCCACCTTTTCTCGGTGCTCGTGGTTCTTAGAACTTGATGAAGAATATCGTTGAGAATTTGATCCCGGCTTTTTGTAAAATTTCTTTTGAAAGGCACGGGTCAGTAAAAGCATGGCTTGTTTCAGACTTTCGCCATCATCACCATCTGATTCAGATTCAGACTCAGAACTGGTAATCACTTTCTTCTTTTTCTTCTTCTCTTTCTTTTTCTCTCCAGCTACCAAAGCAATAGGATCGGGAGCTTTTTCTGCCTTCTTCTTTTCAGCTCTTTTCTCTTCCACTTCTTCTTCATTCTGCCTCAGAGTCTCATATACCTCATGTAACGGTATGTCATTCAGATCCTTCATCTGTTTCATCCTACGTGTATGCTTCTTCCACTCTGGTTGTAGGATGCTCAGAAATTTGACATTGTTCTCAAGTTGCTTCTTTTTCACCTTATTCTTGGATAACTCATTCAGAAGCAAGACAAACCGTTCATAAGTATCTTCTAAGCTTTCATTCTCTTTGGCTTTGAATTCCTCATAACTGTTGATGCAGTTAGCCACTTTCATCTGATTCCCGATCTTGGATCCCATCATCATCTTTTGCAATTGATCCCACATCTTCTTAGCATTTCCCTTGTAACTATCAATCTTGATGTAGATCTCATTCGGAATACTCTGAAGAAGTAAGGATCTTGCTTGTTTATCTGCTTTGTATCGACTTTTCTGTTCTTCAGAATATTGAGAGATATCCACTGCCACTGTTTTCATCTTTTGATCTCTTTCCTCAGTACCATCTTAACTATCAGAAGAATCATCATCTGGTATTTGAACCATGATTGGTGCCATAGGACCTTCTGTGATTGACAGAAGAATATTCTCTCCATTTGAATGCCGATCCACGAAATCCAGAAATCTATCCTTCCATTGCTCGTACTCTCCTTTGAATAGAACAGGAGGCTTTACATCGGTTCCAATTGAAAGAGCATCTTTGGAAGTCATCTTGTTTAAACCTTAACTATGCGGTTCAAACGGCAAACGCAAAGCACCACTTTGCGGTTCAAGTTAGAAACGCACACCACTACTTTGCGGTTCAAGAAGGAAACGCAAGACACATTGTGCGTGTCAAGTTACACCCGCATTTCTCACTTTGCTTGTCTTGATGAATATACCCGCACTCTGAATTACCCGCACAATTTGATGAATCAAACGCACATCTTGATGAGTCAAATGCACATCTGATGAATAACCCGCACAATTCGATGAACACCCGCACACCTTGAAAAACGTTCAAATTCACCAAAAACTCATTTATACCTAGAATTCAACCTCTAAACTTTGACAATTTGATCTTCTATACAACTCGAACACAATACTATCACTAATTTTCGATCAAATACACAAGAATTACAAAATTGAATCAAGAACAGTGTCAAGAACTCGTGAAAACAAAAACCACACAAAATTCAAAAATTCGAATGAATTACAGTGCAATTCTTGATAACACCTATACAGACTCGATCGATTACACTTTCCTAACAAAACCTAATCAATTACAACTCCAAAAGCTCACTAAAACTGAAAATCAATCTGGACTTCGATGAACAGTACGAACATACGCATTTCTTGATGTTTCTCGATTTGGATCAGCTCTGATACCAATTGTGTGTCCCTGAATCTAGTTTCTATTCAAGATTAATCAAACAAACAAGATTTAACAAATCAATTACCTGTTTGATTTCAATTCAAATTCAAGATTACAAACTTTCTCTCTCTAGAACTCTCTCTCTCTCTACAAAAACTCTCTCTTTCTCAGATACGTATTTTCTGAAAAATGACAACTTCTACCAACAGAAAAATACAAGACAAGGTATTTATACCTACAACTAATATAAAGGAAATTAAAGTACAAAGTACAAATACATTGACTTTTATTACAAAAGACTTTGACTTTAATGACATTTGACTTTCTTCAACTTTGACTTTCAGTATTCTTGATCTTGTATCCAACAAATTTATGCTCTAACATATGTTTATATATGAACCAGTGTAATTCACATATGAACTCTTTTAACTGATTCATATATGAACTACACGTTCATATATGATTCTGTTAGTTAGTTTAACTGATTCACATATGAACCTACAGTTAATCAGTTCATATGTGAATCAGTTAATTGGTTCATATATGAATCACAAAGATTCATAAATGAATCAGTTAAAAGTGTTGATATGTGAATTACACTGGTTCACATATAAACATATAGTTCATATGTGAATCATACAGATTCATATATTAACTCGTTTCGTGTATTTGTAAAAATTACGAAACTGTCATTCTATTTTTGGAATAGCTTCAACTTTTGACCAGTCAAAACCGATCTTTACCGAATGAAAGGCTAGGATTACTTATCTATTTTTCATATATTTAGCATTTCTCAAATGAACCTCTCCATATATATATATATATATATATATATATATATATATATATATATATATATATATATATATATATATATATATATATTAGGGGTAGTTTTTGTAACACCCGTAATATTCGATCAATACAGGTCACCTAGACGTTTTTGTATCTTGTAAATGGTGGGGTTTTTGTTGGGAAAACATTATTTAAAGTCCCTTGGAGTATCGAGGGTCTTGGCGCTGAAAAAGTCGAGTTTCAGATTTTGGTACGAGCACGACTACAATGCCCGACGACTATGGCAGTGTCATAGTCGCACCTGGCAAAGTAGCATCAAAAGTCAGAACAGGGAGGGGAGCTGGCGACAATGACCAGCGACATTGCCCAGGGCAATGTCGCACCAGGGGTTAGGTGTGTTGTTAAATTCGGGATTTTGGCTCTCTTCTTCATTCTCACCTCTCATTTCACTCCCAACTCCCTCTAAACTATCCCAAACTCACCCAAACCCATCTATGGTGATTTTGATCCATCAAATGCCTCCATCCTCAAGTTTTGAAGTGTCATCAAAGGGTAGAAGCTAGACACCAAGAACTTCCATCTTCATCTTCAACCTCAAGCTCCATTTTTGAGTTTTCTATGTTTTCATCAAAACCTAGGTGGTAAGTGCATCCTTCCCATTTCTAAACTTTATTATAAGATATAATTAATGCTCTCTTGATGATTTCCTAGTTATTGGTTTATCAAATTTCGGGTTTGATGGTTTTGGAGAAATTAGGTCAAAAATTAGGGTTTTGGCCAAATTGGGGATTTTGATATAATATGTTTGGGGATCGATTCTAAATGGTTGAATGAGTATATTTATGGTTGGAAACTTGTGAATCTAGGTTTTTGGAAGGATTGGCTTATGGACAAAGTTTCTTCAAGGAAGCTCAAGTTGGGGTAAAATCTAGATTTAGCCTAAATTTAGCAAGGTGAGTTCAAGTTGATTTGTGAAAACGTTTACATGTCAAAATGTCTATTTTAAAGTGTTTATTTGTTTACATGAAATTATTATTTGTTGAGTTGTTTGGTGAGTTTAATTATTTGAGGTGTTTGGCTTTATAAACCTTGTAAAACCCTCACATTTGGGACTTTTGGACATTTTGATAAATAAGCAATGAAGGAAAAGGTTTTAATAATGCATTGCATAAATGTGGATTATTTGGTAATGATGCATCTTAGTGTTTGTTGTAAATATGCATACATTGTGTTATGAGATGTTTTGAAAGCATCAACATGTGAGTCATTGGGTTTTGGTCATTCCCGACCTTGTGAATATTTCGGAAATTGTACATCTTTTGGTTTTGGGGAAAAGACGCATTTCAAGTATTTTGATGGGCAAATCTTAAGCATTGACAATTCTAACGAGTTATTTTACAGGTATAAGTCCATTGGTGTAAATACACTTAATATGTGTTTTGGAGAAATGTTCAACCTTGTGTTATGAGACGTTTTGAAAGAGTCAATGATATATCTTTGTTTGGAAAATGATCTGTCTCAATCTAAGTTGTGTTGGAGTTGGTCGTGTATTTTAGAGCACGTGTTTGCATAAACGTTGGTCGAGTGCGTTTTATTGCATTTTATAACTTTTGGCAATGAGTCATTTGGTTGTTTGAGCCCGTGGCTCGGTATTTTATTATAATTGAGTTGTGGGACATTTGTCCAGTTTTGATAGCTCAAATTAGAGCTTTGGTTACGATATTGGATGAGGGACTCAACGTAAGGACCCTTTTACGGTTGAAGTTGATATCCTGTGGGTGTACGTTTAAAGCTACTAAGCCTGACATCCTTTGCGTTTGGAATCATTATGTCCGATGATGGAACGGTAGGTTTCCACATTGAGGCACGTTTAGGCATCGGATAGGGTATAAGTCCTAGGTGCTAGTACACAATATTGGATGAGGAACTCAACGTAAGGACCTTTTATGGTTGAAGTTGACATTCCGTGGGTGTACGTTTAAAGCTACCGAGCCTGACATCCCTTGCGTGTACTTGTTTATATGACTTAGTCTTAAAACATAGCATGGGGCTTACTTTGTGTACCGCCACATTATATGGAATCGGGTCTCCCCCGTCACCGAAAGGTGTTGTTTTGGATATTGAGTTTTAGTATCCATGTTTTCGGTGACGTTTTACATTTATGGATTTCTATCCGTGATTTATTGGGGTTGAGTATTATGCACCACCTGTGTATTGGGTGTTTCGGGTCGTAATGTTTTAATCGTGTTTTCATAAACTGGGAGTTGATGTATTCTAACACCCTAAAAACGGGCTAACAAAAATTTCTGAAGAACTGGAAATGTGGTATAAAATGCCAAAGCATGAGCCATTCAAAAATGGGGAAATAATATACCTGTATAATTACAGTTTGTAATTATAAGGGAAAATGAAACAACAACCGCCTAATCTAATTTCTCAATGGAAACAAGATTACAAAAAGGGTGTCGTCTATAATCCAATATCGGTCTTCCCAAAAATGGTCCTTTGATCTCCCAAAGCTCACATAGTCCTAACTAAGCCTTCTTGGCAAAGGTGACGCTAGAACCTGAGATACACATATACACCAAGCAAGTGTTAGGCCAGAAAGCCTAGTGAGTAATATGACAGTTAATATATGCATGGAATATTATTCCAACATTTAAATGCCCAAGATAGGTTCCAGAACTGGGATCAATGGGGGAGACCCATAACACCAAACAAATTCCACCTAAGAGATGAGATACCCTAGTGCCAATCTCCAAGAGCGGCACCTTAAGGCCCAACACATTCAGGGGTACAACGAAGGCATTGCCCCAAATGGCGGAGGTCTAGGCACATACCAACACGGTGGCTCCCAAGACTATGTCCTCCTAGTGACCATTTGACTTGGTTCATCCATACTTCTTATGCATGTCCAAAGAGTAGTATAACTCTTACAATGTACATTCAACACCAATGTAAGCCATTGCCCAAATCTTTATCTCCAACAATTACATACAAGGAACTATGATCACATTCTTATCTTGCTCAATCATATATGGTTAATCATGGAGACAATTACACATAAGGTGATGAATATTTCCCAAGACACAAAATAATCATACCATAAAATTGTGTCAATAAGATATCCTTTTTCACTTACTCATATTACCAACAACTACACATTTCTATCATTCAAATTCCCATTCCATATTCCAAGTTTCATGGGGTCAAATAAACAAGTATAAAGAACCCTAATATTCATTTGATGGAAATATTGACCAATATGCAAATAAATACATGTATCTCATTTGTAAAGGTTTAGAATACTCACAACCTAGGTTTTAGGTAAAACCTTAGAAAATAGATGAAATGATAAGGAAATAAAGGCTTAAGATCCCAAAGCTTGATTACTAGCTCTTGAATGTACCCTTGAAGTGTTTTGTTGAACCTTTAAAGATCTCCAACAACCTCTAGTGTAATAAATGAAGAAAGAGTGTGGAGAAGAGTGAAAATCGCCCCTCAATAAGCTCCCAACGAACCCTAGATCTGATTGTAAAGTTAACAAATGAAAAAGGGGGGTGGAAATGTGTTTTAAGTATGGCATACCCCGCGGACTAGAATGCCCCGCGACATTGCCCTGGTCACTATCGCCAGGGCATTTTCGCCGAATCCATACGACTCGCGGTACAATCACCGCGATTGTGACCAGCGAGAGTGCCCAAGGGCACAATCACATGTCACTCTCGCACGGGACGTACCGTACCCTAAGAGCACCCCGCGACTTTGCCCCTCGCGACTTTGACATGTGTCACAGTCGCCGACAATGTCGTTGAAAGTGTCTGGCCACCTGATTTCCCGTCCGAAAGTCTCGTTTAACCGATTGCAGTGACCTATGGAATCCATTCTATGGTTAAGAATAAAATTAAATCAGATAAGACCAAAATTGAGCAATAGAAGGAACAGTTAGACTTAAGACTTAATTGAAATTTTCGGATATTACAATCCTCCCCACCTTAATTAGGATTTCGTCCCCGAAATCCAACTCTACTAAAATAAGTGAGGGTAACGCCGTCGCATGTCCTCCTCCGATTCCCAAGTAACGTTGGAACCACAATGATGCTTCCATTGAACCTTGACCATTGTTACCTCCTTATGACGAAGCCTCTTCGTCTTGGATTCTAATATCGCTTCTGGTTCTTCTACGCACCGGTTTCCATTATTCACCCAAATTTCTGACAAAGGAATGACGCTTTCTTCCTCGGACAGGCACTTGCGAAGGTAGCAAACATGGAAGGTAGGGTGTATCCCGTCCATTTCCGGTGGTAGGTCCAACCGGTACGCTTGGAGTCCAACCTTCTCTAAGATCACAAAGGGTCCAAGGAAACGGGGGCTAAGTTTTTCCGCGTTTCCAAAACGGATTATTCCCTTCCACGGTGACACATTCAATATCACCCGATCACCTACTTGGAAATCAACCGGCCTCCTCTTCTTGTCCGCATAGCTTTTCTGTCGGTCTTGGGCTGCTTTTAAACTTTCTCGGATGTCTTTCACCTTATCCGCGTTCTGCTGAACGATTTCCAGTCCGGCGAATTGCTTTTCCCCTGCTTCTAGCCAACAAGTCGGGGTCCTACATTTCCGACTGTAAAGAGCTTCAAATGGAGCCATTCCGATGCTCGGATGTCTTCCGCATTTGTTTCGTGAAGAGAAACTTGTATTGGGGTTAAGTAGCACCTGGCTTTGGCTTAGTCTTTGTTATACTGGAGATATATTTGTTGAGGTTATTTATCAAATTTTATATTCGAGGCGTATTGAGTTTTGATTTGTTGGAAGATATGTTGTCTTTATTTGATGTTGTGGCCCAAGATTTACTAGCATAAACACATACAAATCTATACCAAACACTTTTGTTTATTAATCACAAGAATTATATCAAGCCATATACCTATTTGTGATAAACGTTTTCAATACAGAGTGTTTGTGTGTGTTCTCAATGTGTGCAACTATGTGTTCTTACTCTCTCTCAATCACCACCAAGATTACACCTTTACTTTCAGACACTTAGCCACTTACTCTTACAAACTTAACACTGTGACTTGCTTATATATAGGTCAACATGACCAAGCAAGGTCAAACCTTCTAAGCTCATTACAACACATACACAAACAACAAATACAATAAAGACCCTCATTTAATCTTGAATACAATTTCAGTCTAACAATCTCCCCCTTTGGATTCAAGATTAAATTTTTTTTGGCAATAATCTTCAGGTCTTCTTATCTTCAAAATTGTCTTCAACTTTCAGCTCTTGCTCTTTCATAACTTTGATATCTTTAAGTCTTTTTACACATCTTTAAGTCTTTTTACACTTTGCATTATCTTTGACAATTCTTCAAACTTGTCTCTCCCTTTGAATTAGCTTTTGAATATTCTGAATAGACAGCTTTACTTTCAAACTCTGACTTTCTTTCACTTTCTCTTTGACAAGCTTTCTTTAACCTTTGACTTTGATCATCTGAAAACTTTATCTCCTCTGAAATCTTTAAAACTTCAATCTGATCTTGAACTTTGATTATTCTCCCCCGTTTTAATGATTTGTAAGAATCAAAATCATTAAAACACTTCAAGATCAGATCTGTCGTTAAATTATATTCCCACCGTCTGATAAGCACATTCTTCATAAGATTTCATCTACCTTATGATAACATGAGAAATTCTGACAACTAATCTGACAGAACCGTTGAATCATGAATGTATTCATCTGAATCTTTTCAAATTCAAACGAATTAAGAGTTGTAACCCTGAATCAACAGATGAAACAGTTAGGAATGCCTGTCAGTAACACGAAGTTACTGTGTACAACAAATGTACAATATAAGGAGCTGGTTTGATGTTGACTCCCCAGGACTTCCATTCAATCATTGAAGAACACAAGGTAATTCTATGAATGTTCTGACAGAAAAACAGATTCTCTGTGTGCTCGTGCTTGTGTTAGAAAGAATTAGCACACTGATTGTGTTTCATAAGGCTCAAAGTATGTAAATCACTGAGACAACAATGATTGTACATGGACTCAACGTGCATGAGAAAGGGTCGAAGGTGGGGCAACTTTCCTTCTTTTTCAATATCAGTATCTTCCAAGAGAAGATCCAGTAGATTATGTGCTGCTTCCCCAGAAAATATGAAACATTCTCTTTTTGAGAAAAGAATGAGTAGCTAGTGGGGTTTTATACAAGAGATGGCATGGGCTATTTGCCTATTTCAATGATGGTCACCAAAGAAATGTAAACCAATCAGTAATGCGGCTGCCCGACTCAGAAAGATGTTTGGTGCAGAGTTCTGATATTCTTTTAACTCTGTTCTCTCACCCTCTTTATTTTAAACATATAAGCTCACATCTAACCAATCTCTCATTTCCATTTTACCTCTGCTCACTCCCATACTTAATTCTTTTAGACCCCTCTCCCCTCAATCACTCAAAGGATTTCTTCCGGGGTAGGAAACACTGGTTATCGTGAATCCATGGAAGATCTATTAAGCACTTACACTGAATCCCATGTTCCTAAAAAGTAAATGTTGTTCAATGATTTTCTTGACATGTAAAGCATAAGAAATCATATGTCAGTGTATGTATGCTCATCAAGAATCAGAAATAAAATTTGAGCATTTTAAACATTTAAGATATCTCAAAACTTTATATGAATGAATAATCATGAAAGAATAGAAATGTTTTGAGAATCTGACAATGATTAAGATCAGATCAAATTATCATGAAGAAAAATATTTGGGAATTCAAAGACGTATGTTGTTTATATGAACAATATATAAACATATTATCAATGAAAGCACATTTAAAAATGAAATGACGTTTGATTCAAACAACTGTGAATATCAAACGGGAGTATTACCATAGAAAAATATATCATTTGATACATGGTAATAACAAAATAAATTTGAAAATACTGAACCAGTGTGTATATAAATACTTGACAGTATATGAAAAGAAAATACACAAGTATTATTCTTTAAAGAACACATGGCCAGATAAGTAGTTAAATATCCAAAACCATTTAAAATTCACACTTCTCAGTCCATGAAAAACAGTTTAAGAATGTGAAGTGATTTGAACATTTTAAAACATTTTTCACAAGTGAAAGGTGTTCTTCTTTCACAAGTGTTTGAGTATAAGGATGAGAATGATATAACTGTAGATCAGAATCCTTAACTCCCCCTGGAATGAATATAGCAAATAAAGTATCCTTGACAAACAATTGATATCCTCCCCCTTGATATCTGTAAAACATCAATCTTTTAGAAAAATTATAACAGCGAAAGCAATGACAAATAATATCATCTCTTCATTAAAATATGTGGCAATATAATATCTAAACTCCCTTTCAAACGAAAACTTCCTGAAAAGATGTAATCATGAAAGCATCATTCAGAAGAAAACCTAAAAAGTTAAACCTCTTTTCATCCAACGGCTTGGTGAAAAGGTCAGCCAACTGGTAGTTTGTAGTCACGAAGTGCATCTCGATATCGCCCTTCTCGACATGATCCTTTATAAAGTGCTAACGCACGTCGATGTGTTTCGTCTTGGAATGTTGTACTGGATTAGCGGTTATCGCAATCTCACTCTTAGAATCGCAGTAGATAGGGACTCGTTGGTAAGTATATCCGAAATCTTTTAACTGTGTTTTCATCCAGAGGACTTGTGAACAGCAGCTTGCGGCAACTACGTATTCAGCCTCAGCGGTGGATGTAGAAACACAATTTAGTTTCTTAGACGTTCAGCTAACCAACTTATCACCTAAGAACTGACATGAACCAGAGGTGCTCTTTCTATCCAGCTTGCATCCTGCATGATCAGCATCAGTATAGGCAGTTAAATCAAAAGACGAACCCTTAGAGTACCAAAGGCCTAACTCAGTAGTACCTTTAAGATACCTAAGAATCCGTGTAACAATGACCAAGTGTGATTCCTTCGGGTTGGCCTGATATCTAGCACAGAAACATGTAGCAAACATAATATCCGGTCTACTTGCAGTTAAATACAGCAGTGAACCAATCATGCTACGATACACTTTTTGATCTACTGATTTGCCAGAAAGATCTGCATCTAAAAGTGTGCCCGTTTCCATCGGTGTTTTCATCACTGAACTGTCACTCATGTTAAATTTCTTTAAAATATCTCGAATATATTTTGATTGATTAATGAAAATGCCTTCGGGTAACTATTTCACTTGAAGACCAAGAAAAAAAATTCAGTTCGCCCATCATTGACATTTCAAAACGAGATTCCATGATCCTTGAAAAGTTTTTACAAAACTTTGCATTTGTAGAACCGAAAATTATGTCATCCACATAAATCTGTATTAGAATCATATCATTACCTTGCTTTTTCAGAAAGAGAGTAGTATCAATTGTACCTTTCTTAAATCCTGAAGCAAGTAAGAATTGTGTTAGAGTTTCGTACCAAGCTCTTGGTGCCTGTTTGAGTCCATACAAGGCTTTGTCTAAGACATAGACATGATCAGGGTTCTTCAGATCAATGAATCCTTTTGGTTGAGCAACGTATACTTCTTCATGTAATATCCCATTTAAAAATGCAGATTTTACGTCCATTTGAAAGACAGTAAAACTTTTGTGAGCTGCATAAGATAAGAAGATTCGTATAGCTTCCAGTCGTGCCACAAGAGCAAAAGTTTCTTCATAATCAATCCCCTCCTGTTGACAATTACCCTTTGCAACAAGGCGAGCTTTGTTTCGAACTACAACTCCAGATTCATCTCTCTTATTTCTGAAAACCCAATTTGTTCCAATAACAGATTTTCCTTCTGGAAGTGGTATGAGTCGCCAAACTTTGTTCCTCTCAAATTGCAGAAGTTCATCTTGCATCGCCAGTATCCAATCTGGATCACGCAAGGCTTCTGAAGCTTTCTTCGGCTCGAGAGAACTTAAAAAACTTGAATATAGACAAAAATTAGCAAATGTTGCACGCGTTTGTACACCAGACTGTGCATTAACAATAATATTATGAAGTGGGTGAGCACGTGTCCATTTCATGGTACTTGGAATTGGATGAATGTCAGCTTGAGTATTATCTTCTTCATATTCATCATATACTGCAGGTAAGTCTTGATAAACCCCATATGTGCTCGTAACATCTTGTACAGTCTCTTCTGAAGTAAAGATTTTCGGAGCAATAGAGGAATTACTCGGAACTTCTGTTTCAGAATTTGGATCTGCATGCACAGAATCAACATTAGTACCTTCAGAATGTATATGTGTAGATGTACCTGATGAGGTTGATATTGTGACATTGTCAGAAGGTCCTGAAATATCTGCTATTATAATTGGAACCTCTGAAGTTGATGCGGATACACTTGATTTTTCAAAATCTGCACAGATATCCATAAAAGCATCAAAAAATAATAAGTCTAATTCAGCTGTAATTTTATTTGAATTAGAAGACTTAGTCTGTTTGACTTCGGGTTCTATTTCGTCTTGAATAGAAACCTTCTGCTTAAGCTTGAGTTCTGAACTGTTGTGTTCAGAAGTCAATGCTGATGTTTCATCGAAAGACACATTAATGCTCTCCATGATCGTCTTGGTTCGTTTATTGTAGACCCGATATGCTTTAGACGTTAACAAATAACCAATGAAGTATCCTTCGTCAGCCTTCTTTTCAAATTTACCAAGATTGTCTCGATCATTGAGAATATAACACCTGCAACCAAAAGTACGAAAAAATTTAATATTCGGTTTTCGACGATTAATAAGTTCATACGCTGTCTTTCTATGTCTTTTGATGACAGTTGTGTGGTTTTGTGTGAAACACGCAGTGGCTACAGCTTTAGCCCACAGAAACATTGGCAACTCAGAATAGGTTAACATTGTCCTCCCAGCTTCCACCAGTGTTCGATTCTTCCTTTCAACTACGCCGTTTTGCTGAGGAGTATAGACAGCAGAAAAGTTGTGATAGATCCCAACATATATGAGATAACTCTGAAGCTTTTCATTCTTGAATTCCGTGCCATTGTCACTTCTCAAAGATATAACCGACAATTGTAGTCGAACCTGGATTTTCTTTATAAACTCAATGATCAGCTCTGCTGCATCTGATTTGTTCCTTAAAAATTCCAGCCAAGTATATCTGGAGTACTCATCTATCATGACCAAAATATATCGCTTGCCGTTGATAGACTGAGTCCTCATCGGGCCACAAAGGTCCATATGTATCAATTCAAGAGGTGTTGATGACGAGAATTATGTCTTTGCTTTATGAGATGTTCACTTCATCTTTCCCATTTCACAAGCAGGACAAAGAGAATTCTTTTCAAACCTTAATTCAGGTAGACCTTTGACAATACCTTGTCTCGCCAACTGATTTATCGCATCAAAGTTTTGATGAGACAGACGCCGATGCCATATCCAACTTTCAGCTCGTGAAGCTTTTGCAATCAGACAAACAGGTCTTGACGCAGAAAGAGTTGGAAAATTCACAGAATAAAGATTTGCATTCCGCTTAGCTTTAAAAACTGCATGACCATCTTTATCTTCAATATAACAGCATTTATCAGTAAACCGAACTTGGAATTGACTATCGCAGAATTGACTTGTACTGAAAAGATTATGATCAAGTCCTTCTACGTATAACACTCTTTTGATCGTCACGATGCCATTTGTTAAAGATCCGTGTCCTCGAATGTATCCAGTAACCTCAGAATTTGCATAACTTACAGTACCGGCAGGTTCCTCAACATAATTGTGAAGTAGATGCTTAAATCCTGTCATATGGCGCGAGCATCCTGAATCTATATACCATGTATGTGAGGCCTGGAAAAAGAACAAATTACTTCTGCTTAGGTACCCATATTCATATGGGTCCTTCCTTGTTAGCTTTTTGCAATTCATCAACATCATTTACCTTAGCCTTAATTCGCCACTCATAGTGAGGCTTAGGTACCCATTTCCATATCATTTTAACATGAAGCTCATGAAATGTTTTCTTTTTCGAAAAATGATCAATCTTAGCATGAAAAATTTTAGCCTGATGTGTTAAAGATTTTGAAACTGATTTGACACGAGATGTTTTTCTGGCAACTTTAGATTTAGGATAAATGGAAGGAATGATAAATGCATTATCATGACAGTGTTTGCAGATAAAATTCTTACGTGCAAATATCAAAAACTTAGATTTTTCTAATGAAGTACAAAAATTCATACAACTTTGACATTTGGAAACGTTTGAATTTTTACACATCAAACTACCACTATCATTGATACTACATTTATTTTTAGCAACTTTATTTTCCTTCACATTCTTCATTGATTCTCCTTTATCATTCTGCCTTTTTATATCTGAAACAAGAAACAAAATCTTGTTAGCTTTCTTTGAAGAAGATGATTTTGACTTTGAAGTAGAAGAAGCTTCTCCTTTTTCAAAAATACTCGGAGGATATTCAGGAGTAGTAGTATAAACAACTGAAGTTTTAGAATTAATAGTCTCAAACTCTGGATTAGAATGAACATTCCAGTTTGGAGATTCAAACATCTTTTTATCTTTTAGATTTTGTTTAAACAAATCATCTTTCAAAACATTTAACTCTCTAGAGAGTTCTTTGTTTTCTTCAGAAGACTTGTCAAGTTTGAATTTGAGATCAACGTTCTCATCTTCTAACTCTTCAATCGTCTTTTGAAGATCTGTGATTTGTTTCTCAAAGTTATATGCTTGATTCACCTCAGAGTTTGATTCCATCTTTTCTATTATAGATACAGGATCTGAAGCATTCATCATTTCTGTAAAGATCTCCGCAGTCATAATTTTTGAAAAATCAGAATTAAGGTTTTGAGTCATGATATTTTCATCTTTTGAGGAATTAGAAGTGAATGAATCAGATAAAGAAATTTGATTCTCAACATCAGTTTCTGAATCAGATTCATCATACTAACATTGCGATTCAGTACCATTTGCTTCAACCTTGGCTGACTCTGTTGGTAAACAAGGAGAAAATAGTGACGTAAATTCACTAAATTCCATCTTTCTTGTTTTGTAACTTTCATTCAAACCTTTATAAACAAAACCAACAGATTTTAAACTTGAAATTGAATCAGCACAAGATGAAGTGTCATCATCATTCACTACTTTACCTTTTACAAAAGTATCACAAATATCAGGTTTTGTAGGAGTAGAGCCCATTTTATCAAAATTATACAAATTTTCTGGTGCTCTTTTCAAAACTTTATTTGGTTCAAAACCTAAACCTTTTTTAACATTATAAAATCGGACATCTTGTAGTTTGTTTGTTAAAAGATTTAATGTTTGCTCAGTCTGTCCTCTTTTCAGATTTAAATCCTCCAGTTGCTTGATTTTACAATATGCCTCGTTTCTTTCTTGAAAACATGCTTCAAACTTGATTTTAAAATCACCTTTTTCAGCATTTAAATTTACAAGATCTCTTTCAAGCTCAGATATTTTTGAATTTAAAACATCTTTGTCCTTTTTCAAAATATCTTTCTCAGATTCTTTTTCCTTAACAACATCTTTCAACATTGCATTTTCATCACGAAAATTCAACATTGTTTGTCGTTCATGACTAAGTTTGACTTTCAAAGTTTTAAACTCTTCTTTCATGAATTTAACTTGAGCCTTTAAAGATTGAAAACGTACCTCAGAACCACAGTCAGAATGATCAGAAGATGATCCAATGTACTCATCCACTTTGGCCATCATACACACCTGAGTAAAGTGTGCAGATTCATCATCAAAACTCTTGTAGAACCAATTTTCTTCTTCCGCCATTAAGTTCTGACCATCTTCCACCTTCTTTGCAATCAGTGTTTTCCTAGCATAGTATTCTGAATTCTTTGTACGCTTGAACTTGCAATCTTTGGAAAAATGACCTGGTTTTCCACAGTTATAACATCTTCCATATTTCGGCTCAGTTTCTTCTTTCTTTCCTTCTCTCTTCTCTTCTCTTTTCTTTTCTCTTCTCGCTTTTCATCTCTTTTCTCTCCTCGTTTCTCATACTTCTTTTCAGACCTTGGTTTGTACTTGTCTTTCTTGTAACTCTCATATTTCGGCTTTGAGTATCTGTTCTTACCAAAGTTTTCTTAAACTTCTTTGTGAGGAGAGCCAGATTTTCAGCAAATCGTTGAATATCCTCATCTGAATTTTCTTCAACTTCAGTAGAAGATTCATCAGTACTTGAATCAGTGATTTCAGTGAGGAGAGCTTTGGATTTCCTTGACTTTGTCTTATAAGAAGAACTAGTTTTGAAACTTGACCCTTTCTTACGTTCAGACATTCAGGCTAGAGAATCTTTTACCATCTTGTTTTCAGCACTCAGCTGTTTTACTTCATCCTCATGTTGAGACAAAGTTGTGAAGATATCATTGACGTCTTCTTGAGCCATATCCTTAGTCAGCTGAATGTTGATAGCATAGCTTTTTCACTCTGGGTTCAAGTTCTTAATGAACTTATAATTGATCTCTGAATCTGACTTGTTCATTCCATTTATCCTTAGATCATTCAAAATCACATTAAAACGATTGTACGTCTCCAACAAAGTCTCTCCTTCTTTTGCATGGAAGCCTTCATACACATTTATACTGTGATTCAACTTTGTCTGAATTGACTTCTTTGTTCCCTGAAACTGTCTCTCCAGTTCATCCCATAAAGCTTTTGCAGATTACCTACTGTCTACTCGATTATAGATATCATTAGGAATTTCCATAGTAAGATATATAAGTGCCTCTTCATCTATCTTGTGTCTTGCCTTTTCTGCATCACTGAAGAATTGATATGGTTTTGGCACATATCGATATGGGATTTTTGGAGATGTAGTTGTGGCTGCTTGTCCAGGTACATGCGTTTGTGGCTCAGTTGGACCATGAATGATGGAATCCATATAATCTCTGTTCTTTAGATTCAAGAACTGAGTCATCCTTTTCTTCCATTGTGAATAATCTCCAATAGACAAGACCGGAGGCTTCAGATGAGATCCCATAGAGAGTAATTCATTCGCTATGATTGAAAAATGTATAAACCTACACAAGATAAAAGATATTAGCTAGTAAAGATCTTTAAATCCAACAAATCAAGAAAACTTAAAAAAAATTCAAGTATAACACTGTAGCTTGAAATAAAAAACAAAAATTTCCAAATTTTTTTTTGACTAAGTGACAAAACTCGCAAGTCACTGTTGAAACTCGCAAGTCGCTATTTCTGAAAAACTCGTAGACCAAGACTTGCGCGTTTGTGAAACTCGCACGCAAAGACTTGCGTGTTCTGATGAACTCGCTAAGTGCTGAAACTCGCTAGTCGTTAAAACTCGCAAGAGACTATTCTCGACAAAACTCGCTAATGCCTAAACACGCAAGCTACTATTCATGTTGAAACGCGCTAATAGAGATTTGCGCGTTCCCAAAACACGCTAGGCACTACTTGCGCGTTTGAGCGAACTCGCTAACCATGCTTCCGCGTTCCAACACTTGGAAAAATTTCTTAGAATTTTAAACTCGCACGATGTAAAACTCGCAGAACCCTGTTCCTGATGAAACTCGCACACTTCGACTAGCGTGTTTGTAGAACTCGCTAATCGTTACATGCGCGTTTTGGTCCTTAGAATTTTTTTTTTCAATTCTCCAAACTCGCAGACTTCGACCAGCGAGTTTCTAGAACTCGCTAACAACGCCTTGCGCGTTTTGGCCAAAAATTGAGATTCTTCAGCTTGCGCGTTCTATCGAAGAACTTGCGCGTTTTACAGATCTAGCACGTTCTTCAGACTCCTTGCGTGTTCTTCAAAAAGTCGACAAAAAACCAACTTTTCTCACTGATTTCGATCCAAACCTTGTCCAATTGACTTGAAACTTTGACAATTTGATCACCTATACATCTTGAACACAATACAAACAACTAATTTCGATCTAAAAACACAAATCTATACAAATCGATGTGTATACAGTGCATGAACTCGTAAACTAAAAAACACACAAAATCATCAAATTAATGATCAATTACAGTGCAATTGCCAAAATGAACGATACAGACTCGATCTAATTCACTCAACGATCATCACCTGATCAATTTCAACTCGAAAATTACATTAAAACTCAAAATTGATTTTGACTTCGTGAACAGTGACAGTGAACAGTACGACTCAAAAATATTTCTTGATTTTTAAATGGATTTGGCTCTGATACCAATTGTGGCCCAAAACTTACTAGCATAAACACATACAAATCTATACCAAAGACTTTTGTTTATTAATCACAAGAATTACATCAAGCCATATACCTATTTGTGATAAACGTTTTCAATACAGAGTGTTTGTGTGTGTTCTCAATGTGTGCAACTATGTGTTCTTACTCTCTCTCAATCACCACCAAGATTACACCTTTACTTTCAGACACTTAGCCACTTACTCTTACAAACTTAACACTATGACTTGCTTATATATTGGTCAACATGACCAAGCAAGGTCAAACCTTCTAAGCTCATTACAACACATACACAAACAACAAATACAATAAAGACCCTCATTTAATCTTGAATACAATTTTAGTCTAACATATGTTATATCGAAATTTTTATTAGTTGCTATTACCAAATTTGAGGTTGTTATAGTTTCATTTAGAAACCATGGAAACCGTTGATTTCATTGGTTAAGCTAATGAAATTGTTTCATAATTAAATTTGTAAAATTTGATAAATTGTTTTATATAATTTTTTTTCTTGATGAAATTGTTTTATATATTTGTGTTTTTTATGTATAAATGAAAAAGTTATATCATAATGAGAAAATGCATGAAACAATTTCATCAGAATGATAAAATACATGAAACAATTTCATTTTGACATAAAAACATAAATATATGAAACAATTTCATCAACAAAAGAATTATATGACACAATTTCATCAAATTAAACAATTTCGTGAACGAATTTCATTAACTTAACTAATGAATCGACGGTTTCCACGGTTTGCAAAATTAGAGTGATTTCCATTTGAATCCTCCACATATTATATATATATATATATATATATATATATATATGGTATCAATTGGAAACCAAGTTTCATTGGAAACTTTGGAAACCAAGTTTCATTGGAAACTTTGGAAACCAAATTTCAGCCATTGATATTTATAATCAATGGTTAAGATTCATTTGAATTATATATGGTAGTAAATTAATTAATTTATTAATAATAAATAAAAATAATAGATGAAAAGGGTAAATATGTCTTTTGATTTTGTGCCTCAAATATGGCAAGAAAAGTTTATTTTATTTAGATTACTTGAAACCAAAATAAAATTTCCCACGCAATCTAAATTTTGTTATTTTTTTTACTATGAAAACGTGGAGCATTTGTCTTTTCATCAAAAAAATTATTTTTCTTTGGATTACAGATTTCATCAGGTTCATCGTGTTAGCATTATTGTTTCATAATGAAAATAGATTCATCAGGTTCATCGTGTTAGAATTATTGTTTCATAATGAAACATGATAAATTTGTGCCATTTTTGTTAACTTCTCATTTTTGTTTCATTACCTGTTCAGTTGCATATCCGTATATGAAAATAGATTCATCAGATTCATCGTGTTAGCATTATTGTTTCATAATGAAAATAGATTCATCAGGTTCATCGTGTTAGTATTATTGTTTCAATATTACCATATATAAGTTAAATTAAAATTAAATAATTTACCTAAATTAAATATCTCATTTTTAAACTAATCAATGATTATTATTAACATATATAAGCTAAATTAAAATTAAATAATTATTAATATAATAATAATAACAGTTACCATATATATTATGAAATAATGTAAAAGACAAAAATAACTTTTTCAATTAAAAATAAAAATAAAAAAAAGAAATTCACTGATTGGTTGATTTCGGTTTCCAAAGTTTCCAATGTAATAATGGTTTCCAATGTAATACTGGTTTCCAATTGATCGCTCTCCTGTGAATTTTTATTTATTTTCCTTTTTATTTAATTAGAGGGGTGTATTGGTAAATTCGTTTGAAACAGTTTATAAATGGAAGTTATAATTTTGAGTTATTTTAGGATAGATTATTTTGATTATATGATTTTGAGTTATTTTGGGATAGATTATTTAGATTATTTTTTTCTTTATGTAAAAAACAAATTTTTTTATTATAAACAATATCCGATTTTGAACTTAAAGAGAAGTTTATATTTATCTATTTTTCTATTAAATTTGCAAATTTCATTAATATTTGCATCCAAATTTTTTATTATTATTATTTGCATCTAATTTTCTTCATCGGTATATTAACGAACGATACAAATTTGATGATTATAACTTCATGAAAAAATGAATTTATTGAGACTTAATGAAATTGTTTCTTGGATTCATCATTTTTGATGCAATTGGTGAAATTGTTGATATAATTGATGAAATTGTTTCAGAGATATATATTTTTCGATGTAATTGATGAAACAACTCATGAAACATGTGAAATTGAATTTATGAAACAGTTTCACTGCCATAACTTATCTGGTTTATCAGAAGTGAAATTGATTTATCTTTAAAAATATTAATTTTTGTTGATAAAATAAACATTAATTTACGTTTAATTTTCCCCTTAAATAAAAATATTAATTATCATTAATTAAAAATATTAATATCAAAGGTTTTGTAATTAATTAAAAATATATTAATTGACTTTGGACGATTTTGTCCTTCCTAGATATTTTCATCAATTAAAAATATTAAATTTTAACTTTTATTAACATAAATAACTCAAAAAAATCTTGACCGTTGGTTGATACAATCTATGTTGGTTAGATGGGTTGCAAAGTTTTTATTATAAAGGTGGGTTGCAAATGAAACCACCTATATATATATATATATATATATATATATATATATATATATATATATATATATATAGAGAGAGAGAGAGAGAGAGAGAGAGAGAGAGAGAGAGAGAGGAAAGTTTAAATGAAAACTCATTTTTTATTGTGTATGTGAGGACAAATCGTAGCCACTTGATCTCTTTTGATCCAACAACTCATATTAAATAGAGTTTTTAATTTTAAAATGCTTAGGGGTAAATTTGGAAGAAAATTTAAACACACGCCTACCATATTTGACCTTTTATTTTCTTTTTTAATTAAAAACTTTTTACCCAATTAAAGTTTAAAATAAATTATCTTAAAAATTACTAATATTTTAATCAAACAAATTACATCCAAAAAACGAAAATTTCGTTCTTTTCGATATGACATTCATCTCGATATTGTTTTTTTTGTCGTTTTAATCGTTTTTTTACGTGAAATGCTATATACGTGTTATATTCATTATGAATATTTATGTACATTTAAGTTTGTACAACGCCTTGACACCGTAAGTATGTAACTCAACATCACCTTTTTCACCACTTTTCTTCAACGTCGTAAGACATCACTTTTCTTCAGCACTGTAACCCAACACCCATCAAGACGAATCGATAACCTATCGAGTAATTCTATTGTGAATCGGGGAACAAAACAGAGTGTGTCACGTCTCCACATCTTCACAGGTCATTCATGTATTATTCATCATGAATAATGTATCATTCAGGATGAATAATACAACATTCAGGTGAATAATTCATGATTCATGCATTCTTGTATTATTTGTCATGAATGTTGTGTAATTCATCCTGAATACTATATTATTCATCATGAATTATGAATGAACGTTCACATTTCTTATTCATACTGAATGTGGGACATCCGGAGATGCGCATACATATTCATAATGAATTAAACCAAAATTTGGTTGTGAATTGGGAAACAAAAGAGAGTGCGCCATGTGTCTACACCTTCACGGGTCATTCATATATTATTCATCATGAATAATGTATCATTCATGATGAATAAAAGAACATTAAGGGTGAATAATACACGATTCATGATAAATAATACATGAATCATGGATTCGTGTATTATTCATCCTGAATACTGTATTATTCATCCTGAATAGTGAATAAACGTTCACCTTTGTTATTCATACTGAATGTGGACACCCGAGGACGTGCGTGCATATTCATAATGAATATAACACATATATAGAATTTCACATAAAAAACGGTTAAAACGAAAAATCATGAATATTGTATTATTCATCCTGCATACGGTATTATTCATCATTAATAGTGAATGAACGCTCACCTTTGTTATTCATACTGAATGTGGACACCCGAAGACGTGCACACATATTCATAATGAATATAACACGTATATAGAATTTCACGTAAAAAACGGTTAAAACGAAAAAAACTATATCGAGATGGATGTCATATCGAAGAGCACGAAATTCTCGTTTTTTTTTATGTAATTTGTTTGATTAAAATATTAGTAATTTTTAAGATAAATTATTTTAAAGTTTAGGGGGGTAAATTTTTTTAATTAAAAATAAAAATAAAAAGTCGAAGAAGGTAGGCGTTGATTCAAAATTACAATTTTGTCCTTAATCACTTCACAATTAATCTTATTATGTATTAACCATTGATTAGTTTTCTAAGTTTTGATCAATGGTTAAGATTTTGTTTTACCGGACAAAATCGGAGAGTTCACCGAATTAGAATGAGACAATGATGGACTAGGCTTCGAATCCGCAACATTTCCAGAATACGAACTATACTTTCGACTTGAATACGAACTCTTCTCCTTACTCAACAACTGATTCTTCACTTCAATTTTTGTAGCGATCTCCATAACTTCACTAAGCGATACTGGATTTATCAATCTCAACTCTGCTTTGATTGAGTTCTACAACCCGTTAATAAACTGACTCAGAAAAATTTGTTCCGAAATACCGTCCTGTGGTGCCGCCAATTCCACGAATCGCCTGCGATAATCTTCAATTGAATTCTCCTGTTTTACCGCCAGAAATTGCTCGCACAGAGATCCTGCCGCTAACGATCTGAATTGCCTTAACAACAATTGTTTCAGATCTTCCCAACGAGTAATAGGATGTCGTTTGTTTTCCCATTGAAACCATTTAAGTGCATCTCCTTCGAAAGCAATCAGCGATACATCGATTTGCTCCTCCGGACTCAATCGATTCAAAGCAAAATATCGTTCTGCCCTCAGTATCCAACCGTCTGGATCCTTGCCATCAAACGTCGGGATCTCTAATTTCCGCCCTTTCACTGCTAAAAAACGACCAGAATCGTAATTTCCAGTATTCTTCTTCTTCGTTCCTCCAGACGCCGTTTCTTCCTCACCATCAGAAGATGCCGTCGAATTCAATTTGATAGCCACGTCATTACTAAGCTTCTCCAGTTGTAACACGATTTTCTCCAGACTTTTCTCGATCGATCCTACACTGCTTTCCAAATCATCAATTCTTGCTGTAGCGCTTCTCGTTCCTATTGTCGGATCAGAAACTGCTCTGATACCAATTTGTTGTACTCCGGCCAAAATAGCCCACCGAATTGTATTGAAATCAAATGAGAAATGTTTTACAGACTATCGAGAGGTCTGCTCTCTCCCAAGAGCAACAACTCACTTTACAATTTTCAGAAAAACAACATGACTCATCCAACAACCCAATCCCAACTACTAAACAAACTACGCCTTATTTCTTCTAAAGGAAAAGTACAAAATTACCCTTCCCACTTTATTAAACCAGAGCTAGAAAAGGAAAATCAAACACTAAACACTCCTCAATACTTCTTTCTAGTATAGGTAAATCGTAACGGTGGTTTACCAAGCGGTTGCCCGGGTTCGAGCCTCACACGCAGCATTTGTGCCAAATATTGGCACGGGTGTCATCTTTGTGGCCACGGGATGAATGCCCGCGGGCCGAAGGCCTATTTTCCGGATATTAGTCTGGGCCCAATGTGGTCTGGGATACTCCTTCCTAAAAAAAAAGACAAGTTTTCATTTGAACCCACCCCTCTCTCTATATATATATATATATTTAACTCGTAGTGTTTGGAAATAATAAGATGTATGTAGACCATGACATTTACCTACCTTGCAAAGAGTACTCATTTGCAGTTGTTTTGGTAAAGACCTCTGTGTTGCAAAAAGTGATATGAGAGAAAGTGGTCTTATAAAAAAACTACATCAATTACAATTACGTTACTAGAAAACTTATTTTTATCGCCGAAGCAATCACAACTTAAAGTATATCCCATGAATGCAATTAGAAGTAAAAGTTGTTGCCATCTTGAGCTTATTATAGATTTCTTGGTCTACATGTAAATATTAGATAAAACTTTCGTATTGCTTCTATCCTACAACAATCATAAAACTCGAACTTGGCATATAATAAATCAAATATTCAAACTGATCATTTGATCATACCAGGCCCGGCCCTGGCCCATTGCAAATGTGGCTTAGGCCATGGGCAGCAGGGCCCATAAGGGCATCATAATTTTTTTGAAGTGTAGGTATACTAGGGGGCCTCAACAAAAATTACCTTTTTATTTTTCCAAGCAAAGAATCGATCAACTCATCTCATCTCGCCTCTCAATCTCCATTGCGACGTCTTTCATCACGATTCTCACTCTCGACTCTCTATCTCAACTCTCGTCTCTCAATCGCTCGACTAAAATTCTCGCCCCTAAATCGATTCTCGTCAGTCTCGTGGTTGCCCTAAATTGCTAAATCGACAACTAGAGGGGACACAGTGGTAGTGGAATCTACCCTACTGGTATTGGACTCTGTGGTTGCCTTAAATCGATTACTTGTTGGCTGCTGCCTGCCCCTTCTCTAAATCGACTCACAGCCGCACACCACAATTCACAGCCTCACATTCACAGGTGTATTTTTTCTATTTTCTTACTTCATTCTTGCAACTTTGCTCTCTACGGCTCTCGACTCTCCTCTCTATCTCTGGCTCTGGTTTCTCGAATTGTTCCTATTTGAGGTAACTTTTTAATTCTAATCATCTAATGCTTATGTCTTGCGTATTGAGGTTTATTGTTTCCTGTTTGCTTTTTAGACTTCAGATTAAGTTTTTTTAATTTATTTGTTTACTGTTTATAATTTTATTGTTTTTTAGTTATTTACTGATTTGCTGTATGTGGAATATGTTCTTATGACCTATGAGCAAAGAAGGTAGCTATTAGCCCTTAGTACTCAAAACCAATCTTGATATTATTAAACAATCTATGGCTACAAAAAGTTTGAAAGGACTATTTAAAATTTGATTGGAGCAGTTATAAGCATATTATCACCAAGATCACCTCCCATAGTCAAGTTGGTCAGGGGATTCCCACAGGTTTTTTGAGAGCATAAGCCTGATAGAGAATGTTTCTAGCCAGACCATAGTTTACATATTATATGCAAAAGAAGTAAAGTATACAAAATTATGAAGAAAGAAAAATGCAAGCATAGAATGAAGTGGTGAAGGTTAATTTTAGGATTCAGTACCTGTAAAAGAGAGAAGAAGAGAGATAGCACATAGTTGTGACCATTAAAACACATATGGTACCAAACATACTGCCAGTAAAACTAAATAAACCAACCTAATAAGAAGTCTCTGGAAGCAAAAGAAGAGATAATATGAAGTGAATTACATACATCCCAATAAATGAATTAAGCTCTTAACTTTACAGATAGACTATGTTAAATAAGCATCATTTTAGGTGATGTATTTTTTTTTTATTATACGGTGTTTGGTTTATGTCCCTCGTTGTATCATCTTTGTTTTATTTAATAAAGATCTAGCGTGGGGATGAGCCGCCTAGCTTGATTAAATTCCAAACCCCTTTAAATTGTTTTTCTTTTCATTTGCTTGATAAAGGGGCATTTTTTTTGCCTTTCGCCATGGACATCCGGAACTTCAGGACCGGCATGGATCCTACATATAGTGCTTCATTTTATTCATGCTTGGACATTTGGCTTTGCATTGATATTACAAATTTACTATGAAACATTGAGTTGCCATGACATTAGGTTGATGATTTTGCTTCTAGCAAACAACATTTCCATCCTTCAATGATGTAACATATTGTCCCTCCATACATGTGCGTGATCCTAAATTGAGCAAAATAAAGTTTCTTATACCTATCCTGTCACCTCTCTTCACTCATGCACAACTTCAAACACCTAATGTGTGTGAAACAAAATTAGTTGTTTCTTGCAGTCATATTTACGCTATTGGCCCACTTAACTAAAATACGTGTCAAGAAATAATATTGTTGCAACTTATGGAAATGAAGTAGTTTTTACTCAAAGACGACCTTGTAAAATATGGAAAAAGATTCAAGAACTGGAAATATATGAAAGAGATTTATAAGAGGGAGATGCAGAAAGAAAGAGACCATTAATGCAACACTCAATTATTTGCTTTTTCTTTGTATATGATGATCTGAATGATTGAATGTCGTCCTACACCATCTGTTGCTCTGCCGTTCATGTGTAACTGATGGGTCGTCGCACAAGACACCCTTGGGCTAGACTAGCGTTAGCCCTATTTTGTAACATGGATCGTCTTGTTACTATCATTTACTGAAATGTGTAGGCACTGGCAATTAACCGTAATGTTAAGTCATTTTAAAATTTTCAATATGGTGTAAAACCAATGTATTGATGAAATTGTTGATGAAATCAGTAATTAAACTAGTGATGAACATCTACAAATTAAAGATGAACTTTATGATAGCTTAATAATGAAAAGTAAAATTTAAAAAATAAGTCCTTAATTTTAAAAATAAACTCTAAAATCCATTATAAAATAATTATTGTGTACTTATTTAAATTCCCTCCATCCCAAAGTTAATGTCCACGGTAAAAAATAAACACAAATTTAAATATGTGTAATTATTGGACTTTTTAATTGAATGAACGACAATTTTACCGTTAATAACAGTAATGAATTTTTTCATCTTATTATTAAGGGTAAAATTAGATAATATTAATAATTTTGGAACAAATTAAAACATAAATATTAACACTTATTTTTTAACATAAATTTTCATTTAAAAATGGAAGTTTTAGAAAGCACAGTTAATTAAAAGTACTCTTAAAGAGTTTATGTTACAATAGTTGTCAGGATCTAATTCTTAACAAGAATAATGAACTCAGAAACAATATTAAAGAAGTTGCGGAATAACACTTTAATATTCAATACTCAATGTAACAGTGAATCAGAAATCACAATCTTGTAAACTTTATAGAATGATTAAAGTTACAAGATTTCAAACAAAACCTCAATATTGATGAACAGGCTCACCAATACGAATTCTACTTCTCTAGAACTAGGGTTCTAAACCTTGAGGTTAATTCTCTCTAAAAACAAAAACTCAGAATAATCTGCTAACTTTTTTTTAAACTATTCTCAACAGGTCTATACATATACTGAAAATAAAAGATAATTACAAAAAATAAAAGATCTTCAGTATATTCTTCTATCATTATTTTCAAACCTTCCATGATTATCTTCAGTCTTGATCTGCACGAATCTTGATTATCTCTTAAGCAGTATTAAGTTGTAGCAGCATTAACACTTTGAGCAGTACTAATTTCACCAGCAGTAGTAACTGTGCTCAGCAGTATTAACTTTGATCTGGCAGTACTAACTACTAGCAGTAGTAAACTATTGTACTAGAAGCATTAACCAAAATTTAAGCAATTCTTTAATTCCCAACAATCTCCCCCTAACTTGACTTTTAGGAAGAGAAGTAAAGTTCTTCAATTATGTTCTTCAAGATGCTTTCAACACTACAGCTTAGTTGCCCAAATTTGGATCCAGACCTAGAATTTGATTGATTGTCCTTCTTACCACAATTCTGGCCATTTCTGATTCCTTTGCACACACTAGCTTAGCTTTTAGCATCCCATTCAGCTTCTCCTTGCTATGATCATATACTTAGTCCACCAGGTAATATGCATGATAACAGTTATCTATGGTGATCATATATACACCACAGTTTTCAAAGAGTATCCACTTATCAATCTTCTTAAATACATACTCAGAATGCAAATCTTTTATCCTGTGCCCCACCTTTTCTGGTTCAAACATCATACAAAGATATTCCATTGCAATCTTGAGTAGATTTTCTTCAGTTCCTTTCAAAACATGCTCATAAAGCTTCATTCCCACCTTATGCATTTCTTCTAGGTTAGCTCTGGAGCAACTTCTGATTACTTTCCCCCAATTTGAATATACTTCAAATACATCCCCAACTCTTTTCAGTCTGAAGTACTCCTTTCTGTTGTCCCTCAGAATATCCCAAAAGATAACTTCTGGTGCTTTTACAGATATGGGAACAACCTGTATTGGTTTAATTACAGTCATATAAAGACCCAAATGCTCATCAGATTGCTTATTGGACTGCTCTGGGTTCTGCACAGATTCTGCTGAAGGTGTAACTGAAGGTTCTTCCTCTTTTTCTGCTTCTTCAATCCTAGGCTTCTTGAATTGTTTCTTGGAGGCTATGGTCTTTACTCTTTTTGCAGATTCGGCTTCCACAGCAACATTTTCTTCTTTAGTGTCTTCAGCCTTTTCTTTAGTAGGAGTGACTTCCTCAGGGAATGGTTGTTGGATGTTGAGATCATGTCTCTCCTTCATCCTTCTTTCAGATTCTTCCCTTTGAGAGGAATCCTCTTGAAGCTTTGCCATTTCCTTCTTGTATAGCTCCTCAACCTTGTTGTATGCCATGTTAGTGAACATCTCTCCTTTGACACCAATTGAGCCTTTCAGGAAGTTTATCATTTTTGTCCTTTCCTGATTGGCCAAAAAGGTCTTAGAAGGTTGTCTTTTCTGCTTCTTGACTGGCATTCTTTGCTTGAAAACTGTCACTGATCTCTTCTTGGCCTCAGCTGCAGTTTGCATGCTCTTTTGATACTCGTCATTTAGACTTTTAGCCATCTCCAGTGCAAGTTCTCTGTCCTTTTCAGATTGGAGTTGTTCCTCCTTTTCCATCTCTGCTTGAAGCTGCTTTTCTACTTCTGCATCTAATTCTATCTGGTTCTTCTTCTTTAAGGGTTGTTCAGATTCAACCATCTTAGCTTTTCCTTTCCTTTTCAACTCTGCCTCACTGATCTCTTTGCTTGTCTTCTTTTCAATACCTCCTTCCTTAATGACCACTCCCTTGGCCATTTGAGTAGCCTTGGGAGTGTCATTCTTGGCTTTTACCAAAGTTTCTGCAATTTCCAACTCTTCAACAGATAGCCCTGTTACTACTGCTACCTGTTCTGTTACTGCTGCTGCTTGAACCTCATCTGTTTCTGCTACTTGTGGTTCTGTTTCTGCTTCTTTCTCCCCCTCAAAATCAAATCCCATCCCAGATGTACTTTCCTTTTCTGCTTCAGCCTCTTGATTCTCCCCCTTGTTGAAAGCATCATTAGCATTTTTCCTCTTCTTCAACACAAATTGCCTTCTTCTCTTCTTGTGCACCAATCTTGTCACCATTTTCTTCAATTTGGTAATCTGTACTTGTTGAGATAGAATTACCAATTTCATCTCTTCTATGTCTTTTCCTTGTTTGATAACATCCATATTAATGTTGCCCATAGTTTCCATCAATTCATTGTAGTCATATCTGTCCTCATCTCCTTTTGGTGTGTTTACCACCTTTGGAGGATCATTGGATCTTTTTGTAGTGGAAGTCTTCTGCCTGGCAGAAGCACTCTCCACCCCCTTGGTTTCTTGGCACCTGGGACCTTTGGATGATTGCTCACCTAAAGTTGCCATGGGGAAGGTCTTATTGATGTTACCACTGGCCTCCTCTGTGCTAGCAGAAGTAGTAGCAGCCTTTGCACCCATATGCTCATGCATCTCCTCAGTGAGCACCTCCTTGGGGTTGGGAGACACCCCTGTGGTTTCCCTATAGATATTCTCTAATGGAGAATTCTCCATTAGAGGGCTTAAAGGCTCTGTGGGTGAAGGTACAAGAAGGGAAGGAGCCTTCTTTACCTTTTTCCTCATGTATGTATTGGGGATTGGTGAAGTTGGTTTTTGAAGAAGGGACTGTGGGATTGATATACTGATTGACGGTTGGGATTGGCTTTCAGTGGGATGGTCTAGTGAGGGCCTTGACCCTGAAGCCATACCTTTTTGAGTGTGGGACACCACCATCATTGTAGAGAACAATGGGGTGTCAACTCATTCCGAGTCCAAGGCAGATCTCTTAATATTTGAAAAGACCTTACCCTTGGGGATTTTAGGTACATATACCTCATCAAATTGAGGCATATCCGTCAATTCATTGGTTATAACTTCCTGGACAAATCTTGGGTACATATAAAAACTCTTTCTGTTTCCCAAGTTTGACACAAGGTCATTGAAAATCATTTTAGAAAAATTGTACTTTCTGGCAGTGGCCAAGCAAACCAAAGCATAAGAAATGGTACTACTGAACTCACTCCATCCAGTATTGTTTCTGGAAATACAGTGCATCAGGGTATGGACAAAGAAACGCCATTGGGGAGAAAATTTGGCTTTTGAGAACTTGAAAACACCCAATGGGCCTCCATACCCCATTCTAGTTAGAGTGGAAAACAGTTCATCATTAGAGATAGATGAGATACCTGAAGCATCGTCTAGACGTAGACTGATGCGAATAACTTCTTCAGAAACTGTCAAGGGTTTGTCACACACCCTTGTCTTGATCACTTGCACACCATTTTCAGTAACAATGGTGGCATTGGACGAAAATTGTTTCTGGTGCTCAATGTAGATGGATGGCGACACTGTAAGAGCATACTCGATATGACTTGTCTTGAGAAAATCGACTATCTGGTGAAATCCATCAACCTGCTTTGGCTTTTGAAGCATTGTGATTTCGTTGTGCTCATCAATAAACTCCATGGTTGCCATCGAGCTTGAGTGTTCTTGCCTGAAACTTACTAGGTGCTTGAGAGAAAAAGGGTTAGAGAGAAGATGAACAGTATTCAAAGAGTCGTTATGAGCTGTTAGGCGGGCAAAGAGGGTATTTATACGATTCGGGAAAGAAGAAGTATTAACCACTAGCAGTATTAACTAACTAGCAGTATTAACTGAGAGCAGTATTAACCACTAGCAGTATTAACTAACTAGCAGTATTAACTGAGAGCAGTATTAACCACTAGCAGTATTAACTATGCACTGGCAGTATTAAACCTACACTGGCAGCATTAACTGCACTTATACTGTTGAAGCTTGAGCAAGGTAATAACTTCCTGAGAAAGATGATTAGTAACACCAAAAACAACCAAATAACAGGTATACAATCACTTTTTAAATATGAGCTCATTCAGAGTTGATCATGCCCACACTTGTAACCAAGAAAGTGAATCCGCCCACATCAAAAGCTTTAGAGAATAGATCAGCAAACTGGTTGTCAGTATGAACTTTAGCAACTTGAATAAGCTTCTTTTCATTACAGTCTCTAATAAAGTGATACCTGATCTCAATGTGCTTTGTTTTGGAGTGCTTGACTGGATTGTTAACAGTGCTTATAGCAATGCTATTGTCAATGAAGATTGGAGTGTGAAGAAAGGTTACCCCATAGTCCAACATTTGATTCTGAATCCATAGAACCTGAGAGCAGCAACTTGCAGCAGCAATGTACTCAGCTTCTGTTGTTGATAAGGACACTGTGGTTTGCTTCTTACACTACCAAGATACTAGTCTTGCACCCAAAAGTTGACATCCCCCTGAAGTAGACTTTCTATCCATATTAGCACCTCCCAAGTCACTGTCTGAATATGCAATCAAGTCAAAGTTGGATTCATAAGGATACCAAAGACCTAATCTAGGTTGCCCTCTTAAGTATCTGAAAATCCTTTTAACTGCTTGAAGATGTGATTGCTTTGGCTTGACTTGGAACCTGGCACAAACACACACTGGAAACATGATGTCTGGTCTTGAGGATGTCAGATACATGAGAGATCCAACCATTGATCTATAAATATGGACATCAACATCCTCCCCCTCAAGATCAGCAGTGATCTGTTTGTGAGTTTCCATTGGTGTGCTTGCTGGCTTTGAGTCTGTTAAACCATATTTGTTCAGGATGTCTTTCACATACTTTGATTGACTTATGAAGATCCCATCTTTCTGCTGTTTCACTTGAAGCCCAAGGAAGAAGGTGAGTTCACCCATTGCACTCATTTTGATGCTCTTGTGCATCAACTCTTCAAAGTCTCTACACATCTGTTCTTTTGTAGATCCAAAGATGATGTCATCCACATAGATCTGAACAAGTAGGATGTCCTTCTTACTTCTTCTAATGAAGAGGGTCTTGTCAATTATTCCCCTTTCAAACCCATTTTCTAAGAGATAGGTAGACAATGTATCATACCATGCTCTTGGGGCTTGATGTAGACCATAAAGTGCTTTCTTCAGTTTATATACTCTGTCAGGATATGATGGATTTTCAAATCCAGGGGGCTGACAGACATATACTTCTTCATCAATTGTTCCATATAGAAAGGCACTCTTCACATCCATTTGATATAGCTTGAACTTCATGTATGAAGCATAGGCTAGAAATATCCTAATTGCCTCTACCCTTGCAACTGGAGCAAAGACTTCTTCATAATCTATGTCTTCTTCCTGAGTGTACCCTTGTGCCACTAGCCTTGCTTTGTTCCTGACTACAATTCCTCTCTCATCCTTTTTGTTTCTAAAAATCTACTTGGTGCCAATAGCTCTGTGACCTTTTAGAAGGTCCACCAAGTCCCAAACATCTTGCAACTCAAACTGTAGTAACTCTTCTTGCATGGCTTCTATCCAACTTGAATCTTTCATTGCATCATAGGCCTTCTTAGGCTCATTCTGAGATAGAAAGCAAGAGAGTACTGTATGTTACTGATCCTCCAGCTCTTGTAGTCTGCTTTGATTCCTAGTTACCATAGGAGAAGAGATGTCTCCTATTACCAACTCTGGAGGATGGTTCTTTTGTGTTATAGTCTGATGACTAGTTTCTTCATTGATTCCTACTTCTAGATTGGAATCATTTAAGTCAGCTGAGGGGATCTCATCAGCTACTTCTGGCTCTTCATGCTCTGACTTCTCCTTATCTTTTCTTTCTTCTTCACTCTGAATTGGTTCAGTAATAGTCTCATTTTCACAGATTTCAACAGGTTCCATTGTAGGTATGGGAAAGATCACAGACTGAGGAATAAAGTATTGTACTTGTTCATCCCTTGATCCTCCACTTCCTGAACCTGCATGATCATCACTACTGAAACCCAAAGAGTTAGTTAGTGAGTCAATGTCAAACAACCACTGAGGACCTGAACCAATAGGATTTGGTGTGTTCTCATTGCATTTGACATTGTCACTTTCCTCAATTATTCTAGAAGAAGAATTAAATACTCTGTAGGCCTTACTCTGAGATGAGAACCAACAAGAAAACCATCATCTGCCTTGCTATCAAACTTTCCTAAGTGAGTTTTGGTATTGAGAATGGTACAAGGACACCCAAAAGGTTTGAAAAATCCAATAAATGGTTTTCTTTTATTTAAAAGCTCATATGGTGTCTTGTTTTTAGACTTGACCACTAGAACTCTGTTTTGGACATAACAAGCAGTATTAACTGCTTCAGCCCAGAAAGTAATTGGAAGTTTGGAATCAGCTAACAGAGATCTAGCAGTTTCAATCAGTGTCCTATTCCTTCTCTCAGCAACACCATTTTGTTGTGGAGTCCTAGGAGCACTGTATTGCCTCTCAATTCCTTTTTCCACACAAAAGGTTGTTTAGGTCATGATTTTTAAATTCAGTACCATTGTCTGACCTAATGACTTTTACCTTTTGATTTGTTTGGTTTTCAATTCTTAGAATAAAGGATTTGATCAGTCCACTTGTCTCATCCTTAGTCCTTAGAAAATATACCCAAGTAAATCTAGAGTAATCATCAACAATAACTAAGCAGTATGATTTCTTACCTATACTCATAACATTTGTAGGACCAAACAGATCCATATGAAACAACTGAAGAGAATTAGAGATTGTGTTCAACTCTTTGGACTTATGAGAAGTTTTGTGTTGTTTGCCTTTGAGACAGGCAACACAATGATCATCACATGAAAAGACTTTTGAAGGCAAACCTCTTACAAGGTTGTTTTTAACAAGTTTATTCATTGTTTTAAAATTCATGTGACACATCCTTCTGTGCCATAGTGATGATTCATCCAAAGATGCTTTTGAAACAAGACAGTTTAGAGTTGAATTAGTTGAAACACTTTCCATATCCAAACAATAGACATTATCCTTTCTGGGAGTTCTTAGTAGTATCATCTTTTCATCAACTACCTTGAATCCAGGAGCAAGAATAATGCATTCTGTATCTGTGAACAATATACTATGCTTTTTGTCACAAACCTGTGATACACTTAACAGGTTGTACCTTAACTGCTCAACATAGAACACATCTTCCAAGGTCATTTTACCTTTTGTTACATCTCCCTTACCACTGATCTTACCTCCATCTGGAGTATTACCAAAGGCAACATGTCCTCCATCAATTTTCTTGAAATTCTTGAGGCAAGCCATGTTCCTTGTCATGTGCCTAGAGCAACCACTATCAACATGCCAGATGCTCTTTCCTTTGAGCTGCTGGTTGCCCTGTACATAGAATAAATCAATTAGTATTGATTGGGAACCCAAGCCATAGTGGTCTTGGGTCTCCCTTTCTCATCAAAATATTTACATTCCTTTTTGATGAGATTTTTAAAAACAGAGCACTCATTACTGGAGTACTTTGTCAAGATAATAGGCTTAGCAGCACAAACACTAGAAGCAGTACTAATTTTATAAGTACTAACAGAGTTAGCAGTATTAACATTTGAAGAAGTACTAACAATGTCAGCAGCACTAACATTGATAGCAGTAGTATTGCTTCTAGCAGCACTAACTTTGTCAGCAGGACTATTTGTGGTAGCAGTACTAACAGTTTTAGTGCTTTTGGGAATCCACATCTTGACACTTTCTTTCACAATCTTTTTCTTCATGTGGCTTTTAGATTTAACAGGTTTCTTAGCCACATGGTTCCTTTCATCCTTTCTATAACCAAAGGGTTTTTGCATAGCTCTTTGAAAATTCATCCTTTGGTTAATAGGATTATAGTAACAGTGCTTGGCAAGATGATTCAATTTGCCACATATGAAACAAGGTTTTGGTCTGATGATTTTACTCAGATCAACTCCTTGTTTCTAAACCCATTGATTATTCCAATTTCTTTGATTTCCCCTTCTTTTATCATGTTTTAGGGGCTCAGGCTTATTACATGCACATTGTTTACAAGGAACAGGATTCACAACTGTGGTTTGCTTGTAATGAACCTTCTTAGACTTTCCCTCAGTTTTCTCTATGTCCATAGATTTTACCCAAATCTTTCCACAACCCTCATTGATAATAATGTGATTCTCTAGAGGAATCTCACCACTCACATTGTTCTCCTTACTCTTACCAGCTTCTTTCTCAGTCTTGTCCTCAACAACTACTCCATCTAAGGGATGTATCTCAGTGGCTCCCTCAGGCAGGTCCTTCCTATCCTTGGTCTCTAGCAAGTCTGATATAGGAGGGATGTAGTTGTTGTTGTATGGTGGTGGTGTGGTATTGTACCCAATTCCTCTTCTCAGTTTGTCATGAAACTGAGTTTGTAGTAAAGAGTCCATTGCTTTAGAAGCATTGGAAAACTTTTCTACATCCATCTTAACTTTGGCTAGCTCTCCTCTCAACTTTTCATTCTCCTCCTTGGACTTTGTCAGTTGGAGATCTGGATCATTCTTCTCCCACTTCCAGTAATTGGTATCATATGTGTGTTGAAGTTCAATGACTTAGAAATCTTTAATTTGTTCCTCAAACCTCTCAACAATTCTCACATAGTCTTTTATATCTTTTTCTAACCTCTTAAGGTCATCACTCATATTCTGGTTGTGATCCCTATACCTTTTAACAGTGTCAATGCAAGTTTGAGAACAGAGATTAGAAAGTACCTCAGTTGAGAGATCAGATACCTCTCCCATGAGAGCTTGATTTTGAATAGCCTCTTCTGCTTGATCACTCCAGTTAAACCCCATTCCTTGTTGAGAAACAAGGGCTTGAGCAGAGTTTCTGTTCTGGTTGAAGCTTCCAGTCTGAGCTTGTTGGTGGTTGTTGTGAGACACTCCACTTCTGCATTCCCTGGCAAAGTGTCCCTTTTGATGACACTTATAGCACTCCACCTTTGACTTGTCAAAGCCTGCTCCATCTTCTCTTCTTTGGGAGAAGTTGTTCCTTCCAGTCCTCTTGATGAACTTCTTCACCCTCATAGAAAGCATGGCCATCTGCCATTTAATATCCATCTCTTCAAGATCATCAGGATGAAGTTTTTCCAAGTCATCATTGATTAAAGAGGAGTTTCCATGGCTAGAAAGAAAGGCTTCAAAAACAGATTCAGTGCCTTTTTCTTGATTTACTCCATTAGCAGCATTAACTGATTCAGGGTTAGCAGTAGAATCAATTGATGCTGATAGGAGTGCAGCATTATGAACATACCCAGTAGGCTTCTTCTTTGCCTCCACCTCAGACTCAAACACTCTCAGATCATTGTACAGATCATCAAGTTCCTTTTCTTCCAATTGTTCATTATGTCTGAATGAAACATTATACATGGTCCATTCATCTTCAAGCGACCTTAAGAACTTTCTGTTTACATCATCTTGATCAATCTGTACTCCCACAGTAGCTAGTTCACCAATCAGCTTATTAAACCTGTCAAAAGTTTGAGTCATGGACTCATTCTTAGTTGACATAAAGATTTCATACTGTTGCTTCAATATTGCCTTCTGATTTCTCTTGGTACTTTTGGTACCAGAGAATCTCTTCTCTAGAGCATTCCAAAGCATCTGTGCATCAGTGCAATTGCAGAATTGGTGTTGATACTCATTGGGAATAACCAAGAGCAGTGTACTCAAGGCTTTCAGCTCTGTCTGCCTTGTCTTCCTTTCTGCATCCGTCTTTGGTGGGATTCTTTTTCCATCTGCACCAATCTTTCCTTCATCAGATGGGCCATTCTCAATGATGTCCCACATAGAGTAATCTGTGAGGAGAATGTATTTCTTGATTCTAATCTTCCACATGTCAAACTCATTAGATCTGAGCATTGGAACCTTTGAGACAAGAGTACTGTTTGATCCAACTGTGTTTTCCATGATGAATGAAGGTTTTTGAGAATACTTGCTCTGATACCATTTGTCAGGATCTAATTCTTAACAAGAATAATGAACTCAGAAACAATATTAAAGAAGTTGCGGAATAACACTTTATTATTCAATACTCAATGTAACAGTGAATCAGAAATCACAATCTTGTAAACTTTATAGAATGATTAAAGTTACAAGATTTCAAACAAAACCTCAATATTGATGAACAGGCTCACCAATACGAATTGTACTTCTCTAGAACTAGGGTTCTAAACCTTGAGGTTAATTCTCTCTAAAAACAAAAACTCAGAATAATCTGCTAACTTTTTTTAAACTATTCTCAACAGGTCTATACATATACTGAAAATAAAAGATAATTACAAAAAATAAAAGATCTTCAGTATATTCTTCTATCATTATCTTCAAACCTTCCATGATTATCTTCAGTCTTGATGTGCACGAATCTTGATTATCTCTTAAGCAGTATTAAGTTGTAGCAGCATTAACACTTTGAGCAGTACTAATTTCACCAGTAGTAGTAACTGTGCTCAGCAGTATTAACTTTGATCTGGCAGTACTAACTTCAGCAGTATTAACTACTAGCAGTAGTAAACAGTTTTACTAGCAGCATTAACCAAAATTTAAGCAATTCTTTAATTCCCAACAATAGTTATAAACATTATGAAGATAAAATGTCACTACTCACTACTCACCTTAAAGTGTTAAATTTTTTAATAGAAAATGTTTCGGTCGGATTTGGAGTTTTGGCGGCTTAGATTAAAAACACATGGAGAAGGGCTATCGAGGAATGACGATTCTTATTACTTTCTCATGTATTTTCTTTCAATTGTTGTATCTGTGATGCATATCAATGAAAATATACTTGAGTTGTTACTTAACACTCCCTCAAAAGATTTCATGATATTTTGGTTTATTTTACATTCTAAGTTCTTATACACCTTCCGATTATTGTTTTGTTTTATCATCACATAGGAAGAGATTGTTATATCATATTTGGATTTAATTGACAAGAAACAAACTTTGATGAACTTAGAATAAATCTGATGCAATACTAATCTACTGGTACTGAAACGAAGTAGATTGATCAAACTTACAAGTGACATCAAGATCCGATGAAGTCGTTCAGTGGAAAAATCAACTGTCAATGATCTTTTAGTATTAGGCGCCAATGTCCAACTCTAATGCGTTCACTCGGAAGCTGAACAAACCAACACACTCGAAAACTAGGGGTGAGCATCGAAACTGGGTACCCGCTTTTGGAACCGGAACCGATGCGATTGGTTCCGGTTCTTAAAATACGGAACCGATTAAGACTGGTTTTGGTTCTCATTTTTTTGGAACCGATACCCGTTGGGTACCCGCCGGACCGGTTCCGGGACGGGGTACCCGGTCCTGCTGGATATCCAGAACTGGAACCGACAGGTACCCGTTGTTTTTTTTATATGTTTAAAAAACTATTATCATTTACGGTTCCTTTCCTTTCACGATTCTCAAATTCACATTACAATTACAAACTTTCAATTGTACATGGCTCCTCCCGCCTCCCACATCACTATTACTTGATGTGAAATGTAATGGAAGTCGTTTTATTAAGGTCAAGACTCGAGAGTGTTTAATTTGTTTATGTAATAGTTAGTTTTGTTGGATTATTTTTCATCATTTGTTGTATTTTTACTTTAATTTGGTATTTTGTTGTTTGTACTAGACTTAAAAAGTTAAAATTACCTTTTTAAATGTTAAAATTTTATTAAATGTATTAAATGTTAAAATTTTAACAAAAAAATGTAACTGGGTACCCGGAACCGAACCTGTTCCAGCGGTTCCGGTTCTGGTTCCAAAAACTAGAGAACCGATACAAGCGGTTCCGGTTCCAGTTCCTTCTTTCCAGGAACCGCTGGTTCCGATTCCGGTTTTATGAATTATAGGCGGGTACCCAGTTATGCTCACCCTTATCGAAAACATGAAGACCACAAATCCAAACCTTGAAGACTTGATAACTTTAAAGTCTAAGGGGGTGTTTACTTGTGGTTTAATTGGGCTTATTGGTGAATTTGGCTTATTCCCGCAGACATTTAGGATGTTTACTTGAGGCTTAATGATAAAAAAGGGGCTTATTCGCATAGTGGATATGGGTGTGTTTTCCCCATTAAGCTAAAAAATTGACAATAATACCCCTGTTGAACAATCCACCCCTTCAATCCCATGCCTCCCTCTCGTTCCCAAATCCAATCCTCTCTTCCAGAACATCACTTCCAGTGACGCCATCGACAATCTCCCCCCCCCCCACCCGACGCCTCCGACGAGCAACCTTTCGGTCATCGTCTCTTCTCTTTTCCTCCGACGAGAAAGCTCTCAAACATCCTCTCTTCTCTTTTCCTTTTCCTCCAACGAGAAAGATTCCAGTCATCTTCTATTTTCCTCCGACGAGAAAGCTTCCGGTCATGTATCGATTATGTGTTTGTATGGATTGTTCATGTATCGATTCTGTGTTTTTATGGATTCTGATTGATTTTGGTTTGATTTTGATTATGTGTTTGTATTGATTTTGATTATATGTTTGTATTGGTTTGTATTGATTTTGATTTTGATTTTGATTTGATTCAATTCGATTATGTGTTTGTATTGATTTTTTTGGTTTGATTTTGATTGAAGTGGTATAAACAAAAATTGGTTCAAGCATGTTAAAGAGAGGTAAACAACAACACATTTTTGTTTAAGGGGTAGATCAGTCATTTCTGTCATTCAGACGGTTGATTCAGGTAAAAAAGTAAACAACACCATATTTTTATCCAGACAGACAAATTTATCCATACAGACAAATTTATCCATACAGGACTTAATCAAAAATTTGGTAAACAGCCCCTAAGAATGATCCAAAGCCTAAAACTAACCAAAAGAAAGTGGAAAGTTGAAGAGAATTCTGATTTTGAAGATAAATTGTTGAATGTCCAAACTCTGATGACTGTATTGTTAGGACTTTAAAAAGTGAAAATAAATATTTTATGCGGAAATTTTCAAACATTTAACAAGTTAAATCCGTGCCGAACACGGATCTTTATGTAAACAAAAAATGAAACAAAATCAACCATAGAGAGTTAAAGTTCATACTTTAAGCACTCTGGTTGATGTAGGGTAGAAATCCACAAACTTTATTTTGTGCTTGAAAATTTTCCATTTGTCCAACAACGTCTTATATAGCCTCTGGATCTCCAAAACCAATATCCCCCTGATAATGTAGATACAGATGTTGTAAAAACATTGCTCAAATATCACGATGATCGGATCATTCAATTTTCGAGAATAGAGGAAACGACATGAGTGCGCTTCGCTAAATGGTGCAACTTAATTTTTTCTTCTTGACTCCTTGACCAAAGGTGATCTTCTCTATAATTGATGCACACCACAAACAAGATTATGGATGCAAACCTCGTGCTAGCAAAATGAAAACCCTAACACCCTCCATGCAATTTTGAGGAAGATGAGAGAGCCGATTATTGGTCTAAGGATTTCTAAAACTTGTTCATTGTTTAATTGAGATTTCATCCAATATTTATAATCAAGGAATCCTTAGAGACAAGGTATATCATATGATTAAAATAATGATAAACTCAATCCTATACAGATATGAATTTTTTGTTAATAATTAAATCGATTATTTAATTATAAATAAAGAAACTAATTATATCCTTATTTTCTTATAGATAATCACTTATTTAATAATATAAGGAAACTAATTAAATCTTATAATTGTTTCACAAATAACTAATCTCTCTCTTTTATTATTGTAATATTTTCTTATTTCATATATGATAACAATTACAATAATTAATTGAGTTATCGATATTTAAATCAAATTTAGATATAATTAGCATCTACTTGCTTCAATGTATGTAACCCCATGTAGGTTCATATCACATCAATAGTATCAGTAACAGTTACTTTATGGGCATATAATATAACCAACAATCTCTCACTTGAACATAATATCAACCGGATAGTGACACATACAAGGGTTAACTTCTAGCAATATGCCAATGTTAGCTCCAACTTTGATCTGTAAAAGTATTGAAAATATTATAAGTCCTACTTCAGAGGACTTCCAGAGATAGCCATCAGAGAGCAAGCCTATCTCTGAAGAACAATCCAAAGATAGAGAAATCAGCAAAGAAGACATCAGAGATAGCTTCATCAGAGGCACCTACATCAGAGCTCTAAAGACATTGTCTCTGAACTTTAAGCTGAAGAATTCTACAAGTATGGTTGCAAGATCTGAAGACACGTCACCTAGTGATAAGATTTACCTTTTAGGCAGGTCATTGTTCAAGCGTGTCTTGTGTGTCAGGAAAGTACACTATTCACTTTTATGGTGCTATAAATAGGACGTGCAACCAATTTCTCAAAGTGTGCCTTTCCTTTATCTACTTGTACAAGAATTATTTCTTTATGTATTGTGCATTGTACAAGAAGATCTTCTAAGATTAAACCACCTTTTTGGGTGTTCTTCATAATCTACATTGTATTATCCAGTGATTATTTGTTTGTTCATTATTTACTTTATTGGATATATCTTCTTTATTGTGAGTACGAATCAAACATGGTTTAAACATTATTTGCTTCTGCTATTATTGTTAAATGTTTATTTGATTAAATCATTGTTCAGACAAGGATCTGGGATCCAACAATTGGTATCAGAGTTTGTTTGATTTTCTTAAATCAAATTAGATCAAGTCTGTTTACTCGGATTGATTCTTGTCTTGTGATTCAGTTCTTTCATTTATGTGTATGTTCATATAAACTGCTGTTTACTCAAGAACATTATATGCTACAGGTTTGAAAAATACTCATAGTACTTTATCTTGTTGAAGGCTAACTTTAGCTTATTTTTCAAAAAAATCTCAAGCTTCATCTATTTCAAAAACATCATCTTCTTCATTTTAAGATGGCAAACTCAAGTATAAGTGCAATCTATACTGTTGGATCTTTAACTAACCTCCTACTCTTTTGAGAGATGTATATCATCAATGGAATATTTGGATGGTCAACTTTTTGGAAGGAATGGACAAAAATCTTATGAGATATGTCACTCATGGACCTCACCAACCAATGGTTTTGGTTCCTAGAGTTCCTGCAACAACAACTGCAGAAATACCAGCATACTATGAAAAAAAGAAAATCGGGTTCACTGATGAAGAAACAGTTAAAATGGAAAATGATTCCAAAGCTATTAGACTCTTAATCATGGTCATCCCAAATCACATCTTTCAAGAGCTTGACTCATGTGTAACTGCTAAAGAAATTTGGGATCAATTGTTAAATCAACTTGAAGGTGGTATTCAAACTTAGAAAAACAGAAGGATACAATGCATAAATGAATATCATGACTTTAAAGCACTACCTGAAGAAACACTATAACAAACTTATTCCAGGTTTAATGTCTTGATAAACAAATACAGAAAATGTGGGGTCATAAGATCCAAAGCGGAAAACAATGTCCTTTTTCTGAAAAGTTTAAATGAGGAATGGTTGCAATTGTCCATGTCACTTCAAGCAAATCAAAATCTTGAATCACGGCCACTAACAGAAATTTATGTCACACTTGTTGAACAAGAGAAAGAAGTTGCCAAGCAAAAGACCAAAACCTCTTTAGGTGGACCCCTTGCCTTGATGTCAAAAGATAAAGAAGCGTTAGAAGAAAACCATGATGAAAACAAAACCAAAAGATCAAAAACTCCAAAACAAAAGTATTCTGAAAGGGTGTCCAAAAGAAAGTCAAAAAGGGCCATGATAGCTGAAGATACCAAGGATTCAGACTTAGATGATGATGTAGATGAAGACATAAATGTTTTTTCTCAATATCTTGCTTTGATTACTCATCAGTTCAACAAGAGATTTGGTAAGAAAGTGTTTGACAGAAGAAGGGAAGAAGGAGACAGTAGAGGAGAAAGAAGATTTCAAAAGGAACAATACCAACAAGAGCCAAGATCAACTCTGCATATTGATCAAAAGGCTATTCAGTACAACCACCATGAACCTGCTCAAAATCAAAGACCTCAACCACAGGTTCAACAATCTTTTCAACAAACTTAGAGATTTTTTCAACCTCCAACTCAAAGACAAGGAAGTACTACTCTTCCCACAAATCAGAATGATGGAAGATGCTTCAGATGTGGAAAACTAGTCCACTTCTCTACCAACTGCAAGGGTAGACTGATCAAAGATCTGGACTACTACAAAAACAAGTACAAATACAACGTCAGAGAAAGGGTACTTGTAGCAGAGATAGAAGACTGGCTCTCTGGCTCAACTTCAAAAGGAGAACAGAACCAACCAACATCTATGAAATGGCTGTAGCAAATGATGATGATCAATTAGATGAATCATCCCAGGACTACTCTAAAAAGGTAAATTCTCCATCCACTTATGAATCTGATCTTGAAATAGATGTGCTCAAACTCACAGATGAATTTCAGAGCTTAAAGAAAAAACTTTTTGAGGAAAAAGAAAAGAGAAAACAAGTTCTAAAAGATCTAATCTTTTATAAAAGAGAAAAAGATCTCTTAGAGGCTGAAAAGAAAGAAATCTTTGATGAAAAATCTGCACTTGAAAAATCTGAGCTTGAAAAATCTCAGAGAACAAAAGAAAAGTCTTTTTTCTGAAAAATATAAAGAACTTGAAAAGGTTTTAAAGGAAAAAGAAGAAGAAGTTAAGAAATCAGAGTATGAAAGGCTCAACTCTGTTGCCTTTGACCAACTTTTTTCAAAAAGAAAGGGAAGTTTTACATCAATCTCTGAAGAGAAAAGAACTTCAAATCAAAAGCTACCTAGATGCACAAGATGTGCATATCAATATCAACTCATAGATGGATACTCAGGGATTAGGATTCAATGAAATGGATCCATTTATTGGAAAGAAAAAAACATCTTTGTCTTCTACTTTCTGTGTTGGAAAAGTTCAGAACCCTGACTTTCCATCTCTGGATCACTTTAATGTATTCAAAAGAGTTAAAATTTCTGAGGGATCAAGACTTAGAAACTTGAAGTTTAAAAACATTACTTACTCTGAAGCAAAAACATACTCAAAATCTTTTCAAAATACTATCAGAGTGTCTTCAGAAGTTCCTCAAACTAAGAGTAATGATCCCAAATAAATATTCAGATTTGATTCTTTTCTTATTAAAACACCTGAGATCTCTGAAGCAAGTACCTCTGAAGTCAAACCTTAGAGCCTGCTTAACTCTGAAGCACCTCTGTCTTCACCAAACTCTGAAGAAAAGTGTTAGAGCATAACTATGTTGGATTCAAGATCATAGAGGACTAAAGGTTAAAGTTCAAGAAAGTCAAAGCTGAAAGTCAACTCTCATGTGGAAGTCAAAGTCATGTGTAATAAGTCAAAAGTCAAAGTCTTGTTTAGTTTTGTTTTGTAAGCGTCTGTTGTATTAGTTTGTGTTTAATAGAATTGTAGCTTAGTGTTTTGAAGATACATGTAACTAAGAGAAGTATTCGTAGACTGTAGAGAGAGAAAGATAGAGAGAGAAAGTAAACTGTGAAGATTGTATACGAATTGTGAATTGGAATCAAATTAGGTTGAGTAATTGAATTCTTATCATCTTGTTTTTGATTGTTGATTAAGTAATAACTTGATTAGATTGGGACATTATCAATTGGTATCAGAGCAAATCCGATTGAAATCAAGAAAATGGAGTTCGACACTGCTTCGTAGAAGTTTGGATCAATTTTTGAATTCTTGTTGATAATTCGAGTTGTAATTGTTTGGTTTGTGTTAGAAAAATGTATTAGATGAATCTTGTATAGGTATCATAGTGAATTGCACTGTAATTGATTGTCAATTTTTTGGAGTTTCGAGTTTCACGAGTTTTATCGCACTGTAATTGGATCATCTTGTAAAATGGAGTGAATTTTCGTGTAATTCAGTGTTAGAATTCGATTCTAGATGTGTTAGAGAGCATAGTGTCAAAATCTCAGATTGAAATTCGAAGTATAGATGGGATTTTGAGTGGATCCGAAGCTATTTTTTGATAAGATCTAAAGAACTCGCATAGTGCTCAAGAACTCGCAGAAAGCTTCAAGAACTCGCAGACATTAGATTTAGCATAAATTTGATTATGAAAACATAAGGATAGAATTCGCAGATGGCTGTAGTGCGAATTGCATACAATTCGCATAAATTTGTGCTGAGAAAAACTAAGAATTCGCATAGTTATTTTGTGCAAATTTTCAGAATTCACATAAGTGTGTGCGAAAAGTATTCAGAAAACTATTTCAAGGACAGAATTTGCAGACCTTTCTTTTGCGAAAAGTTTTTTTAGAATTCTTTGAAGGCAAGAACTCGCATAGAGTCTTATCCAAATTCTTATAATTCGCATAAGATTAAGGTATTAATTCTTAAGAATTCGCAGAACAGTGGTGTACAAATCTTTTAAGAATTCGTATATCGCCTTTGTGCGAAAAGTTTATTTTTCTATGTTTTTCCAAGTATTGAATTCGCATAATTCTTGTATACGAATTCTGTTTGTGCGAATTCTAATTTTCTCTAGCTTACAAATTCTGAAGCTTAAGAGTAGTGCGTGAATTCTGTGTGATTTGTGAGTGTGTGCGAATTGTTGCATACGAATTCTATATTCTTCACTCTAGTGTGCGAATTCTAGACTTGTAGAATTTGGGAAATTTCATTTATGAGTTTTCTTTCAAGTTTTCTGTATTTTTGTGATTTCAAATTGGACTAATGATCATTTTCAAGTTTCTTATTGAATATTTTCAATAAAAGGATGACTTCAAAGGATGCTCTCTCAATCGGTACAGGCGTAAAGCCTCCTATTCTATTCAAGGGAGAATATGAACAGTGGAAGGACTGTTTTCTCGAATTTGTCGACCGACACACAAATGGGGAAAACATTTTGCTGTCTATTACCGAAAGTCCCATGATTTATCCCACCATGGAAATACCTGATGAGGAATCATCTGACACTGAAGATGGAGACGAGGACAGAGTAAGAAAGACAAAGACAGTTCCAAAAGACTTTTCCCAGTACACAGATGAACAGAAGAGTCGTTATAAAGCTGATAAGCAGGCCAGATCTCTCCTTCTTCAGAGTATTCCGAATGAGATTTACATAAATATTGACAGCTACAAAGCAAATGCCAAAAAGATGTGGGATCAATTGCAAAAGATGATGAAGGGTTCAAAAATTGGCAACCAAATCAAAGTAGCGAATTGCATCAACAGTTACGAGGAATTTAAGGCGAAAGAGGATGAAAGCCTTGAGGATACATATGAGCGGTTTGTTATTCTTCTAAATAAGTTGTCAAAGAAAAAGGTTAAGAAGAAGCAAATCGAGAACAACGTCAAGTTCCTTAGTATACTGCAGCCCGAGTAGAAAAAGCACACTCGCAGAATGAAACAGATGAAGGATTTGAGTGAGATACCTCTACATGAAGTCTATGAGACTTTGCAACAAAATGAGGAAGAGGTTGAAGAGAAAAGGAGTGAGAAGAAAAAGACAGCTGAGAAGGTTGTTGATTCTATAGCTTTGGTAGCTGGTCAGAAAGAAAAAAGAGAAGAAAGAGAAGAAAAAGAAGAAGAAGATTGTACTCCTAAGCTAAGATGACTCTAGTTCTGATTCTGACAGTGACAACGGGGAGAACCTCAAGCAAGCCATGTTGCTATTGACCCGTGCTTTTCAGAAAAAGTTTTACAAGAAACCAGGGTCAAATCCTGAGAGGTACTCTTCTTCTGGTTCAAAGAATCATGAGCACCGAGAAAGAATAGAAGGAAGGAAGTTTGAGGAGAAGAGATATATGGAGAAGAAGCCAGATGAGAAGAAGAAATATCTGAATGATTATGGGGTTGAGAAGAAAATAGATGACCTGATAAAATGCTACAACTGCGGAAAGATTGGTCACTACGCCAAAGATTGTCGAAAGCCCAAAGTCAGAAACTCAGAATACTATAAGAACAAGATGCTCTTGGCCAAGCAGCAAGAGGCTGGCAAGGCATTGATGGCTGAAGATGAGTTCTGGTTAGATCATTCTGATGTTGAAGATGAGAAGGAAGAGACAACATGTAAGACTCGGTTTAAAAAAAAAAGAACGTATAATTATTCTTACCCGAATTAAACCGTAATTAAATATGACAACCAAAGATAGTTAAGGGTTAAAACCGTCATTTACCTAAACTCTTTATATATATATATATATATATATTACATACACACACATATATATATATATAAGAAACCAAAAGTTAGAAAAAAAACTACATATCGTCTCCTATTCATTTCATGTTCACCACCATTTTTCTCTCTCTCTCTAAACTCACACTTATCTATAGATTTGTTCACAATCAGTTGAAGTAATCGATGAAACAATTACATATTCAGAATCTACGCGACGAACCCTTCCTAGAGGTATAAATTTCTTCTTAAGTTATTTAAGTTGGTAACTTTGGGTTGTTGAAGTTGGTTGGTAGATTATGATTAGATATTGCAAAATTATAATCATTTATATGTTTAGGAATGTTTGATTTTGTCAAAATTACAAAAGGGTAAAGTTTAGAATCAAAATGGTGATATTTGTATTTAGATTTTTAACCGCACACCAAGTGATCGGTTTAATGTTTAAGAGAATATAAATTTGTGATTAAGCTTAGGATAATAAGCTTTGAGTTTTATGTTATGCGAGTAATAGTAATTTATGGTTTAAATAGGCAATCGAACGGGTTAAACTTCATCCTGAGTCTCGGTTGATCACGTGTTGCATCTCAATTCGATTAAGGTATGGATTTCATTTCTTTTGAATCGTGGGCAACTATTTGTTATAGTTGACCCTTTCGAAAGGTGGTTCACCGCCTTGTGATTGATCAATCGAACGTGATCAACAAATGTGAAATTATACACACATACACATTGATTTTGGTTTATTGAATCAATTGTTTGAACATTTTGATGTTTTATTAAAATGTGTCTCGTATGAGATTTTTTATGAAAAATGTGAAGTATATAGATTATAATTTCTATGATCGCCATTGATTTTAGATTAACCCAATAAATGGGCACATTATTTGGGATGCCTTCTATGGCGGCTTTGTTGTTATGGCGTCCTGCAGATGACGATCCACCAGATTTAAGCCTATGTGGCTTACGTGAACCCACTCTGGGGGACTTGGCTGACTTTGTTGGCTCGAGGGTGGATGAATCGATTCTAGAAGTTTACCCACAATTCACGGGGGACTCGTTGTGTGTGCCCGCATGCCGACCCAGTTCGTGTGGCTGATCACCCCACGAACACGACAGGAATTGACGGACTTTATTTATATTATGTTTTGAAATTAAAGTGTGAACCTTTTTGAAATTATTGTCTTTGAAAATTACTGAACATTTCTTTTTCTATGAATTTGAGTTTCATGAACTTTCGTCGAATAAAATTTTAAGTCTTCCGCTTCGTTATCGATGTTTCATTATTATTTACGAATTTATATTATAATCCATTCACTGAGCCCTGTGCTCCTCCGTGTTTTTGTTTTCTGACACGGCAGGTTCGAAGTGACGTTTACGGGGACGAGACTTGAGATCGAGCGTTAAAACTTTGGAGTTCTTAGAATCGCATTATTATATAAACGTTCTATGTTTATAAACATTTTTTGAAGTGTAATATTTTTGGACTGTAACATGTTTAGAGTTATTAGTAGCTCTGATTTAGTTGTGTAATTATGTTAAGTCTCGTTCGTGACATCACCTGTTCCGGACCACGGGGATGGGAGATGTTACACAACACACATGTGCTTGATGGGAGATACGGTGAAGTATGATGACAGTGATGAAGAGACAGCTGATGAGGTACTAAATCTATCTGAATCTGATTTTATAACCAAAATGGAAGCCATGATGATCGAACTTCAAGATCTTCAAACCAAACTGAAAAAGGAAAAGAGCAGAGATGCTAAGAAAAGTCAAAAGATTTTTGAACTTAATAAGGTAATTGTTGGGAACAAAGATCTCATTGACTCTCTGAACAAATCTGCATTTAATTTTAAATAAGAAAAAGATGGTTTTGAAAGTAAGATTTCTGATTTAGTGAAGCAAGAATGTGTTCTAAAAGCTCATATTTTGCAGGAAGAAAACAAGAACTTAGAGAAAAAGGTAAATGGTTTGGAAGCGAAATTATATGCTAGAGGTCAAAAGATCAAACCATTTTCCTAAATACACCCAATGAGGAAGCTAATTTTAAAGAGAAATGGGGACTCGGTTACGATAACCCCCATTACTTAAAGAAAGCCATCAGAAAACAACCAGCACTGTATAACTTTGATTTTCTTTTTGCTGCTGGTAAATATCATCATTTGAAACCCAAATTTGTTACCAAGTCACCGGATGAGGTTGAGGCTAAAGAAGATGAGAAAAGAAAGAATTTAATGAAAATGCAACTACCATTCTGCTATCAAAAGTTGAATGATAGTTATCTTTCAGAAAAACCAAAAGTTCTTTCAAATGATTATTTTGCTAGCTATTCTTCTACTGAGATGGAGGCAAAACCTGGTAAAGCTAAGATTTACATTCCTCCACTCGTATTAGAAAGCAAAATAATTGAACATGAAAATATTTTATCTGATGAAAGAATTTTGGCTGATTTAGAACAAAATGTGTTTTCTAATGTATTAATGAACACTGTTTTCAAAACTGAATATAATGAGTGTTCAACATCTTCTAATGCACCTTACACTTCAGAAGTTGATTTTGATGACTTATTTGAGTCTGTAAATGATTTTTTAAATTCTGATGAAGGGTGTGTTGATGAGATTGATATGTTTGACTTTAATGCTAAACTTCCAGATCATTCTACTTTTGTTATAAATAGTGAAACATTACCAAGTGTATATGTGATAGGGTAATTTTTATTCTCCCAATTGAGTCATTTTATTATCTAGTTTTAGTATTTTTAATTAAATAAATATTTTACGCTTTTTGTCGTTTCTATGTTCATTCTAAAAAGAAAACGTCACAAAAATCTTAAATTTATATATAGGATCGATGCATAGGTCGTGGGGAGTCAATTTGAAGAGATGACGCGAAGACGACAAAGACTCTCCATTTTTTGGACCGAAGCAACGACAAGAATTATTGGAGCATTTTCTTTTGGGCTCAAGGCCGAGATTTCTTTTGATGGGCCGAACTGCATGATGGGCCGAAAGTTTAGATTTTTTTTGGGATGGATAATTTGTTTTTGGGCTCGTCTTCATATAACACCCTTCGGCCCCTATTGTTTTAAAACTTGGGCCCCAAGGTGTTTTTGGCTATAAATAGCATAGTTGTGCAAGTAAACAAACCATCAATTACTTGTTTCTTCCTTGGTTAATACCTCACGTTTGCTCTCTTTTGGGATGCAATTGTGCTAGGTACAATGAACCTAGAAATGTTGTAGCTTCCTTCTTTAATCTTTTGTATTAGAATTGAAGAATTGAGCCATTAGTGGTTGGTTTAAGCGTTGACTCATGATTCAATTTGGATCCTAATTATATAAATATATGTCATTCTCCGTTTCAAGTTACGATATCTCGTGATCATTTTGTGTTAATTGCGCGTGTTCTCGTTACAATTCAAGAATCTCGTTGGTTCGATACGATTTGATTTTTATTTTGGTCTCATTACGGCTTTAGTTCTATTACAAACCGGAAGTCCGGAAAATAATTTCGGATTCCCAACTTTTGTTGGTTCATAGTTTGTTGAAGTTTATTAAATCCGTTTTATGTTTCCAATTTTATAAAAATCAATTGTACGTTGGTTAGTTTTCCTTTACGTCATTCTCTCGTTAAAACACCATAAAACCTTCAAGTTCGAATCTCACATTTGAAACAAGATTTTCCGTCATCATTCTTAATTCCGTCTTATCTTTATAATTCTCATTTTACTTTACCGTTACTTACTTTAACGCATTTTAATTTCCGCAATTTAATTTCTGCAATTTAATTTATGTACTTTTGTCTTTCTTCTTTTACTTTCTGTCATTTAATTTCTGCAATTTAATTTACGTTATTTACTTTCAGTCTTTTATTTTATACAATTTTATTTCATTGTCCAAAGAGAGGTTACGGGCACAACAATCCTACGATTTTTATCATTGATTGTTTGAAAACGCTGACCATCTCTTTTAGAAAGGTTAAGGGCGCAACACTCCTACGATTTTTAATCGTTGATTGTTTGAAAACGTCAACTACCTATTCTAGTTAAAATTGCATTTCCTTTCTGTTATAATTAGAATCAGTACAAAGTTACGTAGGGACCGGGGCTGATAAAAAGTTAAAACGGTGTATCATATCGCATTATTGTCCGACGTTATTTAAATTAAAGTTATATTTTATGGTGAACTGCAATTAATCAATTGACAACTGGTATTTTGTATTCCGGCTTATTTTAAGTGACATAAAATATCGACTTTAAGATAACGAAGGAATGCGATCTCGTCTTTTTAACCAATTCTTAATCTCATCCCAACGGAGCATTTTACCGTGTACTTCTTTTTAATTAATTGTTCAGTAGTGTTAATCAAAACCCCCAATCAAAAATATTGTTTTCGAATTCGCCATCTGAAACTCGTTTTTACAGACTCGACTTTCGAGGAGAACTTTTCCACGCTTCCCTGTGGGATCGATATTCGGTACTTTGTACCATTATTACTTGTTAACAGACGGCAGTAGATTAAGATGTATAATTGCATCGGGATATATTTTCTTGCATTTTAAAAAGTTGTAAACACGAAAAGCCGCGAACAAGTTTTTGGCGCCGTTGCCGGGGAAGCACGCTAGAAGTTCTGCTTTTTAAGTAAGTTTATAAAAGCAAGATTGTCACACGGTGATTTTTTCCAACTTGATCTCGATATTGAACGAACATTTAGACAACGACGAAGAATCCAAAAGGCTAATTTAGTCTTAAATTCTTCCGAAATGTCTGAACGTGAATATATGACGGATGAGGAAACGATGCCCGAGGTGAATCTAAATTGGCATAATAATGATCGAGAAAATAATAATAACCGAAGAAATTGTGATAGGGAAATCCCAATGACCGCGAAGATTTAAATGATCGCGAATATCCAAATGGACCGCCAATAAATACTGATGATGAGGAACAAAACATTTGTCGGTTAGCAAATTCCAAAGATGGTGGTATTATGTCTTACGCTGTTCCTGTTTTAACCAGTTACATCCAAGAATTCTTAAACCAACTTTGCAAACCCACCATTTTGAATTAAACCGATAATGTTTCAGATGTTGCAAACTAACGGCCAGTACGCTGGTTTGCCAGCTGAAGATCCTCATTCTCACCTTCGGTCTTTCATGGAAATTACAGATTCTTTTAAACTCCTTGGTGTGCAAGACGATGCTCTAAAATTAAAACTTTTTCCATACTCTCTAAGAGATAGAGCAAGGTCTTGGTACAACTCGTTGAAACCAGATTCTATAATTACATGGACCCAAATGGCAGAAAAGTTTTTGAAAAATATTTTCCACCCACGAGGAATGCTAAGTCCAGAAATGAAATCTGCACTTTTAGACAAATGGACGATGAAGCAGTTCCTGATGCATGGGACAGGTACAAGGAGATATTGAGAAAATGCCCTCATCATGGCATTCCGTACTACATTCAGCTAGAGACGTTTGACAGTGGTTTAAATACTACTGCTAAACAAATGCTCGATGCTACTGCACACGGAGCTTTCACAGCTTGTACCTACAATGAAGGATATGAAATCCTTGAAAGAATTTCAAACAACAATGGTCAATGGGCTGATCCACGTGCTTTACCCAGAAAGGCAGCAGGGGTACAAGACACAGATGCTTATGCATTATTATCTTCACAGCTGGCCGACATAGCATCTTTAATCAAAAACCTTAATGTTGTGCAAGTTAATACTGTGGCACCTACCCCTACTGTGCAATCTATATAGTGTACCTACTGTGGAGAGGGTCATCACTTTGAACATTGTCCCGGAAATCCCGAAAGAGTCAGTTATGTCAGCAGTAACAACAAGGGTGGGCCTTTTTCTCAAACATACAATCCTGAGTGGAGAAACCATCCGAACTTTTCTTGGCACAGTCCTGCCCAAAATCCACCACCACCAAAGTTACAAGGACAACAAAATTTTCACCAACAGTCTTATCACAGACCTCAAAATAACCAGCATGGAAAATTTCAAAATAATCAACCTAGTTATCAACAAAAGTCAAACCAACACGCTGACTCATCTACTTCTTTGGAAGCAATGATGAAAGCATTCATGACCCAAACACAGGCATCAATTAAAAATCTGGAGACCCAGGTGGGTTAAATGGCTTTAGAAATAAGGAAACGTCCTTCAGGTTCTCTCCCTAGTGACACAGAAACACCTCAGAGAATTGGAAAAGAACATGTGAAACCTGTGATATTGAGAAGTGGACAGGATTTAGCAAAAAATATTCAAAAAGAGCTGAAGACAGACAAAGCAGAGCCTAAAAAGAAAAACACAGTTTCAGATTCTGCTCAACCCGGTGTAAGCATTGGGCCTGAAGACACTGTTGGGCCCATTACTGCTCCCCCCATTCCAAAGAGATTAGACTATCCAACATTATTCCCAAATGAACCCAAGGAAGTTCAAAAAGTAGATGAGCAGACTATTTTGGATGTGTCACAATCTGGTGACAGTCCCAAAATTCCTTGTGATAACAGACCTGTAGAACCAATTAAGGTTACACCATCCACTAAGGTAGACAAACTCTCACCAACTGTCCCAGCACCTACCTCTCAAAAGACTACATCTCTTACTCCGGTTCCTCTTTATATTCCTTATCCTCAGAGATTGAGGAATCAAAGGGATGAACTGCAATTCAAAAAGTTTTTAGATATTTTTAAACAGTTGCATATGAATATACCTTTGGTGGAAGCCATTGAACAAATGCCAAATTATGCAAAGTTTTTAAAAGACATTTTAAGCAAAAAGAAAAAGTTGAATGAGTATGAAACTATAGCTCTGACAGAGGAATGCAGGGCTATGTTGTCTAGCAAAATCCCTCCGAAGCTGAACAATCCTGAGACTTTCACAATCCCATGTTCCATAGGAGGAAAGGAAGTAGGAAAAGCCCTATGTGACTTAGGTGCAAGCATAAATCTTATGCCTTTATCTGTCTTTAACACTTTAGGGATAGGTGAGGCTAGACCTACCACTGTTTCACTCTTGTTAGCAAACAAGTCTATAGCTTGGCCAAAGGGTAAGATTGAGGATGTCCTTGTCCAAGTTGATAAATTTATTTTCCCAGCAGACTTTATCATTTTGGATTTTGAAGCTGACAAAGACATTCCCATTATCTTAGTAAGACCATTCCTAGCAACAGGAAGAACTTTAATAGATGTCCAAAAGGGAGAGCTCACCATGAGAGTTCAAGACCAACAAGTGACTTTCAATATGTTGGATTCCCTTAGATATCTTGAAGAGAAGGAGGAATGCTCTACCTTAAGTTTAATTGAATCTTGGTGTCAAGACCAATGTTTTGGGGAGGTCTTGGGAATTGAGGAGTCTGATAGTGAGGAATGTACAACAGAGTTTGAGGAGTTAGAAGACATACAGGTTACCTCTGCTGTTGAAATCTTAGGAAGTGAGGATAGGAAAACTCTTGTTCCTTCCATAGAATGTGCTCCAGACTTAGAACTGAAACAACTTCCCTCACATTTGAAATATGCCTTTTTAGGAGATCCAGGGAAGTTGCCAGTCATTATTTCAGCATCTTTAGAATCTGATCAAGAGGAACAGTTGATTGCCATGTTGAAACTACACACCAAGGCTATAGGATGGACCATTGCCGATTTAAAGGGCATAAGCCCTACCATTTGTCAACATAAAATCATTTTAGAGAACAAAGATTTCACCTCCGTAGAGCCTCAAAGAAGACTGAATCATATGATGAAAGAACTTGTGAAAGAGGAAATCTTGAAATGGCTTGATGCTGGCATAATTTATCCTATTGCTAGTAGTATACGTGTCAGTCCAGTGCAATGTGTACCCAAGAAGGGTGGAGTTACTGTAATAACAAATGAGAAAAATGAATTAATACCCACTAGGATTGTATCAGGTTGGAGGATATGTATGGACTACCGGAAGCTTAATCAAGATACCTAAAAAGACCATTTTCCATTACCCTTCATTGACCAGATGTTGGACAGACTACCAGGGAAAGAATTTTATTGTTTCTTAGATGGTTATTCTGGGTACAACCAAATTGCCATTGCACCAGAGGATCAGGAGAAAACAACTTTTACTTGTCCTTATGGGACCTTTGCATTTAGAAGAATGCCCTTTGGACTTTGTAATGCCCCTGCTACTTTCCAAAGATGTATGATGTCCATTTTCTCTGACATGCTTGAACAATCCATGGAAATTTTCATGGATGATTTTTCTGTATATGGGACATCATATGATCTTTGTTTACAAAACCTTGAAAAAAGTCTTAAAAGATGTGAAGAGACATATTTGGTTTTAAACTGGGAAAAATGTCACTTTATGGTTAAAGAGGGCATTGTGTTAGGGCATCTCATTTCCAGTAGAGGCATTGAGGTTGATAAGGCAAAGTTGGAAGTAATTGCAAAGTTGCCTGAACCAACTACTGTAAAAGGTATCAGAAGTTTTCTCGGATATGCAGGTTTTTACCGGAGGTTTATAAAAGATTTTTCAAAAATATCCAAACCTCTGTGCTCACTACTATAGCATGACCATGCATTTAATTTTGATGAAGATTGTAAGAAGGCTTTTAAAATTCTAAAAGATGCATTGGTCACAACACCTGTAATAGTGGCACCTGACTGGTCCTTACCTTTTGAAATAATGACTGATGCAAGTGATTGGGAAGTGGGAGCAGTTCTAGGGCAAAGGAAGAATAAAATATTTCACTCTATTTACTATGCTAGTAAAACTCTCAATGAATCCCAAATCAACTACACCACCACTGAAAAAGAATTATTAGTTGTGGTGTTTGCTTTTGAAAAATTCAGATCATACTTGATGGGTGCCAAAGTGATTGTGCATACTGATCATGCTGCCATCAAGTATCTCATTTCTAAAAAGGATGCAAAACCTAGGATAATAAGGTGGGTCTTGTTGTTACAAGAATTTGATTTGGAGATCATTGACAGAAAGGGTGTAAATAATCAAGTGGCTGACCATTTGTCAAGATTGGAAAAACAAGATGAGAAAGAACATAGTGGTGATATTTGTGAGTCCTTTCCTGACGAAAGAATTTTGGCTCTACAAACTGCAACACCTTGGTTTGCTGACATTGTGAATTATCTGGCTTGTGAGATTATCCCCAAGGAATTCAATAAGCATCAAAGAAAGAAACTCATTTTTGATTCCAAAAAGTTTTTGTGGGATGATCCCTTTATTTTTAAAATCTGTGCAGACCAAGTGATAAGGAGGTGTATTCCAAAAGAAGAAGTTGCTTCTGTTTTACATCATTGCCACACAGGACCATGTGGTGGGCATTTTGGAGGAGATAGGACAACCTCAAAAATTTTACAATCAGGATTGTACTGGCCTACTCTAAACAATGATGCCCACAATTTTGCAAAAAGCTGCAATGAATGTCAGAGGAGTGGAAATATCTCTCAGAGGAATGAAATGCCCCTAAATGGAATTTTATAAGTAGAATTATTTGACGTTTGGGGCATTGACTTTATGGGACTATTTCCATTCTCTAGCAACTGTGCATACATTTTGGTGGCTGTGGATGATGTGTCTAAATGGGTGGAAGTTATGGCTTGCCACTCTAATGATGCTAAAATAGTTGTCAAATTTTTGCAGAAGCACATTTTCACCAGGTTTGGTACACCACGTGCCTTAATCAGTGATGAAGGCACACACTTCATAAATAATGTGTTGGAGGAAGTTCTAGAAAAGTACAACATACAGCATAGGGTGGCCACCGCTTATCACCCTCAGACTAATGGACTGGCTGAATTGTCCAATAGGGAGATCAAAGGAATTTTAACTAAGGTAGTCAAGCCACACAGAAAAGACTGGGCCTCCAAATTGGATGATGCCTTGTGGGCCTACCGGACCGCGTACAAAACCCCCATTGGCATGTCTCCCTATAAATTAGTTTTTGGAAAAGCTTGTCACCTACCGGTTGAGTTAGAGCACAGTGCCTATTGGGCAATAAAGGAACTTAACATGAGTCTAGATGAAGCTGGAAATAGAAGAGCTTTACAATTGTGTGAATTGGAGGAACATATGAATTTTTCCAATGAAAATGCTAAGCTATATAAAGAAAATAAAAAAAGATGGCATGATAGGAAAATTGTTCCAAAAGAGCTCAGCGAGGGACAACAGGTCCTACTGTTCAATTCTAGACTCAGGTTATTTCCAGGGAAATTAAGCTCTAGATGGACAGGTCTGTTTCAGATTGCTAAAGTGTACCCATACGGAGTAGTTGAGTTAGTTGATCAAGAAAGGGGTACCACATTTAAGGTAAACGGACAGAGGGTAAAACCTTTTCTTGAACCGTCAACATTAATGCAACAATCTGTAGAGGTTGTCCATCTCCAAGAATAGAAAAGGTGGTAAACATTCTTGAGTTTGTACAAACTCAAGACAGTATATATTTTATTTAAAAAAAATGAAAATGAAAAGAAAAAGAAAAAGAAAGTATATATACAAATATATTTATATATTTACGCAAAAATAAGTTAGAACTATTATATAAATATATGGCCTACGTGTATTTATATGTTAGAACTAGTTTTAATAAAAAAAAATCAGATTATATCTAATTTAAGTACACCTAAATCTGATTTAGATTGAATTATGTTTCCAAGGATTATTTAATCAGTACTTATTTTCAGAAGATGTGACATCATTCTTCTAACAAACCCTTATCCCTCTTCTCCTCTCATTCCCCTATTTCTTCTTCTTCTTCCTCTCTTTTCTTCTTCTTCTTCTTCTTCTTCTTCTCACCGCCGGCCTCAGTACCTCCTTCCATACTGACCATCCCCCATCAATCTGTCAAAATTGATAGACTCTTGTACCATAACCACCTTTCATCTCAATCTATAAAAATTTTCAAAATGGAATTTGAATTTTGCAGATTGAAAAACCCAAATTGGATACTCAATAGAGGCAAGAAACTCTTCAATCTCTGAACCTACCTTGCATTTTGTAGACATATATTCAAGACAAAATACCCTCTCCTCTCAATCCAACCCTTCTCCCCCGATCTCCTCCACCGTCGTTTCCTCCACCGCTCACTCCACCACCGACGATCATCCCTGTCGACACCTTCAAATCACCACCATCCATCGCCGACTATCGCAACTCCCTGCACCATTGCTCTTCGGCGACCACCCTACCTCAATCGCTGCCATCACGACCCCACACCTCCTTTATCACTCTCTCCAGGATCGCCGAACCTCTCGACCACCAAAACCCCACCTGCACCGCCCCCGTAACACCCTTGAACAACCCATCAGCAACCACTCCGATCGAAACCCCTATCACCGAATCCCTAACCCTGCCTAACCCCTATCACACCATCGCCACCACCACCTTCGAAACCCTAAAACCCGTCCTAATCACCGCTGAAAATCACCATCGCCATCACCATAGCATCTTGACACCATCGACTTCAATACCATCATCCCCAGCTGTCGATACAACCGCACCTCTCGATTTCACAACCATGGAGCATCACCGAAGATACCACCACCACACACCAGCAGTAACACCACAACCATCCTCGACGATCGCAACCATGACCCCTCCACCTCCGGTGACCACTACGATCGAACTCTTCCCAAGGCCCTCATTAGCTTGTTACTCAGATTGACATAAAAGGCAAAGCAAAAGTTTCGAGTGGCGCGCGGAGCATAGAGGAGAAGTTAGATATGCTGTTGACACGTTCCGATCGGAGTGCGACATGGGAGGCCGACATTAGCAACAAACTAGTACAATTGTTGGCTTTCGAAAAGGCACGAGATGATGCTTTAAGGGCTTGGTGGAGGAAACACAATCCAGGATCAACAGAGTTGTGGGAACCTTTCCCCATTGACATTCTGTGGCATACGACCGGTTCATCACCTACTCACCATGAGTAGGGCAGGTTCCGTATTCTACAACCCTCTTTACTTATTGTTCTAGTATAGCTTTTATGTTTGAGTCTGGAATTTTTCGGTCGTTTTTGAAGGAGTCTTGTTGTTTCATACACCGTCATTTCCATGGTTTATGGTTCATTGACATTGGTTCATATTAGTAATAGCCCTAATACTCTTGGTTTTCACGCATTGATTTTTACATATCTACCTACACATGGGCTTGCAACTTTTTGGTTCTACCGTTTTTGTTGGGATTCTTGCACCTCATTGCTTATACAATTTTTTTCGTTGGCATTTGGAATGTTCTTGTTCGATGAGGACACCGAACCCTACTAAGTTTTGGGGAGGTGAAGACATGGTCACTCAATTCTATTTTTAACCATGTCTTTTGTCGTTCACAAACACCACCAAAAAGACACACGCCATAAAAGCAAAAGAAATGCACTCATGAGAACTATGTGAACAAAAGAAAAGAAGCAAAGCTTCAAACTTGTTCTCATAAGCATACCAAAGAAAGTGTCATAGACACCAAAGCACTTGTGTGCTCAATTCGGTTCCGCAAAAGAAAAAAAAATGGTAGTAAAATTGTGCCATTCAAAAAAAATAAATAAATAAAAAAAGAAGCCAAAACAGCCAAATACATACGCCATTTGTTGCATTGTTGATCCCAATTAATCATAAAGTTGTTTGCCTAGCTTATGGTTGATATTTTTTTATCATATTGAGAGAAACAGGTGTATGAAGGGCTATCATTTTTTTTGAACTGGTTGAGATAAGCCGTGACTGTGACGATGATGGTTCGTATGGGAATGAGTCTTCTTTTTAATAAATCTTTGCTCAAAATTAATTTTCTTCCTTTAAATAAAGTTGTTCGAGACGAACAACAGTTCAAGTTTGGGGTTGTGATAGGATAATTTTATTTACCTTATTTTTAACTCACTTTTTATAATTTTGAGCAATTTTTATTCTCCCAATTGAATCTTTTTATTATCTAGTTTTAGTATTTTTAGTTAAATAAATATTTTACGCTTTTTGTCGTTTCTATGTTCATTCTAAAAAGAAAACGTCACAAAAATCTTAAATTTATATATAGGATCGATGCATAGGTCGTGGGGAGTCAATTTGAAGAGATGACGCGAAGACGACAAAGACTCTCCATTTTTTGGACCGAAGCAACGAACCGAATTATTGGAGCATTTTCTTTTGGACTTAAGGCCGAGATTTCTTTTGATGGGCCGAACTGCATGATGGGCCGAAAGTTTAGATTTTTTTTGGGATGGATAATTTGTTTTTGGGCTCATCTTCATATAACACCCTTGGGCCCCCATTGTTTTAAAACTTGGGCCCCAAGGTGTTTTTGGCTATAAATAGCATAGTTGTGCAAGTAAACAAACCATCAATTACTTGTTTCTTCCTTGGTTAATACCTCACGTTCGCTCTCTTTTGGGATGCAATTGTGATAGGTACATTGAACCTAGACATGTTGTAGCTTCCTTCTTTAATCTTTTGTATTAGAATTGAAGAATTGAGCCATTAGTGGTTGGTTTAAGAATTGGCTCATGATTCAATTTGGATCCTAATTATATAAATATATGTCATTCTCCGTTTCAAGTTACTATATCTCGTGATCATTTTGTGTTAATTGCGCGTGTTCTCGTTACAATTCAAGAATCTCGTTGGTTCGATACGATTTGATTTTTATTTTGGTCTCATTACGGCTTTAGTTCTATTACAAACCGGAAGTCTGGAAAATAATTTCGGATTCCCAACTTTTGTTGGTTCACGGTTTGTTGTAGTTTATTAAATCCGTTTTATGTTTCCAATTTTATAAAAATCAATTGTACGTTGGTTAGTTTTCCTTTACGTCATTCTCTCGTTAAAACACCATAAAACCTTCAAGTTCGAATCTCACATTTGAAACAAGATTTTCCGTCATCATTCTTAATTCCGTCTTAGCTTTATAATTCTCATTTTTCTTTACCGTTACTTACTTTAACGCATTTTAATTTCCACAATTTAATTTCTGCAATTTAATTTATGTACTTTAGTCTTCCTTCTTTTACTTTCTGTCATTTAATTTCTGCAATTTAATTTACGTTATTTACTTTCAGTCTTTTATTTTACGCAATTTTATTTCATTGTCCAAAGAGAGGTTACGGGCACAACAATCCTACGATTTTCATCGTTGATTGTTTGAAAACGCCAACTACCTATTTTAGTTAAAATTGCATTTCCTTTTCTGTTATATTTAGAATCAGTACAAAGTTACGTCGGGACCGGGGCTGATAAAAAGTTAAAACGGTGTATCGTATCGCATTATTGTCCGACGTTATTTAAATTAAAGTTATATTTTATGGTGAACTGCAATTAATCAATTGACAACTGGTTTATTGTATTCCGGCTTATTTTAAGTTACATAAAATATCGACTTTAAGATAACGAAGGAATGCGATCTCGTCTTTTTAACCAATTCTTAATCTCATCCCAACGGAGCATTGTACCGTGTAATTCTTTTTAATTAATTGTTCAGTAGTGTTAATCAAAAACCCCAATCAAAAATATTGTTTTCGAATTCGCCATCTGAAACTCGCTTTTACAGACTCGACTTTCGAGGAGAACTTTTCCACGCTTCCCTGTGGGATCGATATTCGGTACTTTGTACCATTATTACTTGTTAACAGACGGCAGTAGATTAAGATGTATACTTGCGTCGAGATCTATTTTCTTGCATTTTAAAAAGTTGTAAACACGAAAAGCCGTGAACAATATGAAATTGGTGAATCATCGACTAAGGTTGGTGAACCAGTTTCTGTGAGTACTGATTATTATCAGTCAGGTAAGAAGCAAAAGAAACAGCGCTCACAGAAACGGAAAAACACTGGTAAGCTTAAGAAAAGACATTCTCAGAAATCTGATTTTCATAACAAATCTAAATCTTTTGTTTCAGATTTAAGAAAGAAAAGGTCGGAAGGTCGAACAGAATGGCGACCTAAACAGAAAGTTGATGAGAAAGTGGAATCATGTCCTGATGATTGTAATAGATTCACTCGTAGTAATTCTAATGTAATTGGTACTGTTGCTTCGAATAAACATAACCTTGTAACTTCTTACAAGAGATATACAATAAAACAATTAATCCAATTATCTCGGTCTGCTACTAAGTCATCTAATTATAGACGGAATGATTTTGTTTCTCACCGATATTCTGATGATTGGTTTGGTACTTATCATGTTTGTTTTTATAAGTCTTATGAATCAAAAGTTTTTCAAAAGGTCAGAGGATCCATATATAAATGGATGCCAAAATCTTGTGCTAATCAGTTAGGACCCACTTTTAAATGGGTACCTAAAGTTGTTCTTCCCTGATTTCCCTTATGCAGACCCGTCATATATGGTACTTGGATAGCGAGTGTTCCAAGATATGATCGGGAAAAAGGATTTATTGTCTAATTATATAGAGAAATTCTGCGGGAATGTGAGATTCGACAACGACCAGTTTTCACCGATTCTAGGCTACGGTGATGTGATTCAAGTAACGTGATGATTACGAAGGTGAGTTACGTGGAAGGATTAGAACATAACCTGTTTAGTATTGGCCAGTTCTGCAACAAAGATTTAGAGGTAAATTTCAAGGCCAAGCATTGTTCTGTATGCACTGAAGATGGCAAAGAACTCTTGGTCGGCATTCAAAAGTCTAACCACTACACGATAAATCTGTCCCAAGTCCAGACTGACAATCAGGTTTGTCTACTGTCAAAAGCCTCGCTGCAACAAAGCTGGTTATGGCACCGAAGGCTTTCTCACCTGAATTTTCGCCACATCAATAAACTGGTAACAGGTAAGCTAGTCAAAGGACTTCCTGAGCTAAAATACGGAAAAGAACATCTTTGCGCAGCATGTGAGAAAGGAAAGATGAAGAGAGCTGCTCACAAGCTAAAGCCTGAACAAAGTACAAGTTCTCCACTAGAATTGCTACACATGGATCTTTGTGGTCTAATGAGAACGCAAAGCATAAGAGACAAAAAGTATGTCTTAGTTATTGTGGATGATTATTCGTGATATAATTGGGTCAAACTTCTGAGATCAAAAGATGAGACGCCCGAAGTCATCATCAGATTCATAAAGACTACCCAAGTAAATCTGCAAAAGTCAGTCAAGCTTCTTAGAACAGACAACGACACAGAGTTTAAGAACAAAACTGTGGAAGATTATCTAGAATTGGTCGGGAAAACACATCCATTCTCTGCTGCTAGAATGCCAGAACAGAATGGAGTAGTGGAACGATGTAACCGAATGCTAGTTGAGGTTGCTCGTACTATGCTAAGTCAATCTGCTCTACCTCTGTTTCTGTGGGAAGAAGTTGTTTCGACTGCGTGCTATACACAGAATCGGTCCATAATACATCGCCGGTTTGGTAAAACACCTTATGCATTGATAAACAATCGTACACCTAGCATTAAACACTTTCATGTTTTTGGATGCAGTTGCTTCTACCTTAATGATCGAGAGAACTTGAACAAGTTTGGACCGAAGGCTGATGAAGGCATCTTTATTAGATATTCTCAAACATCTGCTGCAGTATACAGAGTGTACTTGAAGAAGTCCAAGATAGTAATCGAAAGCGTAAACGTGACATTTGATGAAGAGGTGGCTTCTGAACAACACAGTTCAGAACCCGTACTTACAGGAGTTTTAGCTTCTGGACAGATTAGTCCAACAACTGTGGATAATGAGACTAATTCGGATAAAGCATCTACTTCTACATCTCACTTTTCTGAATTAGATTTATTGTTTGAATTCTTTTACGATGAGTTTCTTGGAACTAAACTGCCTAAATCTGTTGTGGTTGCAAGGTTAGAAGATTCAACGAATCATCATCCAACCATTTCAGATGTATCAACTGAACTCGTTCCCCCGGTTCAGAAAGAAACTCAGATTCAATCAAATACTCTTACGGTTGAAGATATACAATAAAATGTTGAACCAGAAGTTCCTACTTCAGTTGGCTGCACTGTGATGAATAATCAACAGACTGAATAAGTTGTCCCAACTGAAACTTATGTACAAGAAACTTCAACTGCACCCCCAACAAATGCTAAACAAGAAGAAGCTGAAAGTGGATACTTAGATGAGCATTATGATCAATCTACATCAAATCCACTTCCTCATGAACACAAGTGGACCAAAGAGCACCCGATAAGCCAAATCATTGGAGATCCAACTTTGCCGGTGCAAACTAGGTCTGCTACTTTGAATATGTGTATGCATGACTCATTTTTGAGTAAGATATACCCTACTCGCGTATCAGAAGCTTTAGCTGACTTGGATTGGGTGACTGCAATGCAAGAGGATCTGAACTAGTTCGAAGCTTTGAAAGTCTGGAGACTTGTGCCAAGACTGGAAGGAAAATCTATAATTGGTACAAAATGGGTATTCAAGAACAAAAAAGACGAAGATGGTATCATAATTAGAAACAAAGCACGACTTGTCGCAAAAGGCTACCAGCAAGAGGAAGGAATTGATTATGACGAGACTTACGCTCCAGTGGCATGCATTGAAGCGATCAGAATGTTTCTTGCGTATGCTGCTCACAAAAACTTCACAGTCTACCAGATGGACGTGAAGACTGCCTTTCTTAATGGCATTCTGAAGGAGGAAGTCTATGTCTCACAACCAGAAGGCTTTATCAATTCAAAGAAACCAGATCACGTCTACATCTTGGATAAAGCACTTTACGGTCTTAAACAAGTGCCTCGAGCCTGGTACAAAGTATTATCAAATTTTTTGGTCAAGTCGAGCTTCACAAAAGGTAAAATCGATACTACTTTGTTTATTAAAAAGGAAAAAGCCGATATCATTCTTATTCAAATATATGAGGATGATATTATATTTGGCTCAACAAATCCTAAATACTGTAAGAATTTTTCAAACCTCATGCTGTCAAGATTTCAGATGAGTATGATGGGAAAGATGAACTTCTTTCTCGGACTACAAGTCAAAAAAATTTCAACGGGGATTTTTATAAATCAATCCAAGTACATTTTTGATTTTCTTAGAAAATTTAAAATGGAAAATTGTACAACAATTGGAACCCCGATGGCATCGGGAACTAAGATCGGCATGGATGCTTCAGGAAAAGTTGTCGATGTTAGAACCTGTAGAGGAATGATTGGTTCTTTGATGTATTTAACCTCTATTAGGCCATATATTATGTTTTCTACATGTTTATGTGCGCGTATCAGGCTAATCCAAAAGAATCCCATATGTCTGCGGTCAAAAGGATCTTTAGATATCTGAAGGGCACTACAGATCTTGGTCTGTGGTATCCTAATAATACTAGTTTTGAACTGACAACCTACTCAGATGCAGATCATGCAGGCTGTATGTTAGACAGGAAAAGTACGTCGGGACATATACAGTTTCTAGGCGATAAACTCGTAAGTTGGGCATCAAAGAAACAACTGTGTGTTTCCACATCAACGGCTGAGGTAGAGTATGTTGTTGCTGCAAGCTACTGCTCTCAAGTCTTGTGGATGAGAACACAACAACGAGATTATAGCTTCAAATTCTACAAGATCCCAATATACTGTGATTCTAAGAGCGCGATTGCTATATCAACGAATCCTATACAACATATAAAGATCAAACACATAGACGTACGATATCATTTTATCAAAGACAATGTGGAAAAAGGTACAATAGAACTTTTTTTTGTAAACACTGATTATCAGCTTGCTGATTTGTTTACCAAGTCTCTCGACGAAAAGAGATTTAATTTTCTTGTCTCGAAACTTGGTATGCTAAATCTCAAGACATAATCTGTGATTACCTACTAAAGTTTTTCTTATTGTTATTTTTCTTCATTTCTTTATTTTTAATATGAAAGATATCTACACTTTAAGGTATGTTCATGATTTCAGGGGGAGTGAGAGAAGATGAAAAGATGATCTACATCCATTTGAGGGGGAGTTCATATTTTGACTTATGCTTATCACTGATAATTTTTTCTGATTCATAAATGCATGGGGAGTTAGAGTAAGAGTAAGGAGTATTGAATGTGACTTCTGATTACTTCAGATCAGAACTCGTACACTCAATGTTTTACTGCTTTATGTCTTTTATTTTTCAATAAATTTGTGAATAAACTTTGCACTTTGACGATTTTTGATTTTTTTTGCAGATTGAGAGGATGCTTACAAGATCATATCTTATATGACTTGAAGCTTGACTTCATGAGATTTAAGATTGAGCAAAAAGGTTTATTTCTAATCTTAATCTCATACGTATCTGAAAGAAGGACAACTTTCAGGTATGAAAACATGTTCTTAAATGTTCAAACCACTTCTGATTCCTAAACGATTTCATGAATATAGAAGTGTGATTTTAAATGTTTTCATGTTAATTGTGCTTACATGTTTATAAACCATGTGTTTCTAAAGATAAATACTTGTGTATTATCTTTTCCATATATTGTCAAGTATTCACACACACCGGTTTAATATTTTGTTGAATATGTTCTTATCATGTCTCATACTTGAAACCAAATTTTGATGGTAAGACACCCCGATTGAATTTCAATGAATTTTGATCGCGATTTCATTTCTAAACGTTTCTTTCAAGAATGTATATATTTTGAATCGTATAGACAATATCCAATTTTTGCTGACCTAATCCTTAATCGATAAATCATTTCTATATGATCTTTTCATACAATGTCAGATTTTCAAACAAGTTTATTGTATTCATTTCATTCTTTCAATATACTTGTTTGAAATATCTTCAATTTTTAAAATGCTCAGATATTCATGATTATCTCATTGAGCATACAAACATCTGACTAATATTTGTGCTTTAACTGATAAAGTTAAACCATTTGAACAACATGTTCTTTTAGGATAACATGGGTTTCTTTTGTGAGGACTTAAATGAAACTTCTATGAATTCACGTTAACCAGTGTTTCCTACCCAAGAAGTTAATCCTTGAGTGATCGAGTGTGAGGAGTCAAAATACTGAGTGTGGGTTGAGTGATGAGGTAAATTGGAATTGAGAGTTTGGTTAGATGTGAGCTAAATGATTAAAAGAAAGAGGGTGTAAGAACAGAGTAAAAGAATATCAAACTCTGCACCAACTTTTTCTGAGCCGGGCAACCACATTACTAGTGTTTCACAATTCTTCGTGAACATTATTGAAACAGAAAACTAGCCCATGCCAACTCTTGATTTTAAAACCCCACCAACTACTCATCTTTTTCTTAAAAAGAGGATGTTTCATATTTCAAGGGGACGTAACACATAATCTATCTGGTTTTCATTTGGAAAATCTTGATATTGAAAAAAAAGGAAGTCTGCCCCACCTTCGCACTTCGATCATGCACAATAGAGTCTGTGTTTACTTACTGTTGTCTCAGTGGTTTACACAATTTTGAGCCTATAAAAATCAATCATCTGATTTAATTCTTTCAAACACTTGCACGAGCACACAAGGAATATGTTTTCTTCTCATAACGTTCATATAAATTCCTTTGTGGTGTTTCGATGATTGGATGGAAGCCCTAGGGGAGTGAAGATTACAAAAGCTTCTTTCCAATGTGTAATCGTTACACACTGTGACTTCGTGTTACTGACAAACATCATAACTAATTCATTTGTTGATCCAGGTGTTACACTCATAATTTGTCTGAATTTGCAAAGATTCGGATGAATATATTTTGGGTTGATAAATAGTCAGAGGCTATTGTGAAAGATCAGTGGTCAGATCAGATTGTTTAATGACATTTCTTGTGAAAGTTTTGATGATTTCAATGCCACAATCATCAAAAAGGGGGAAAAGATAATTTCAAGAAATGTTTGAGATGATCAAGAAATAAATATGGGAGAAGAAAAGTTCAAGAAATGCAAATTTTGAAGAAAGTTTGTGCATGACTGTTGAAGATTGTACAAGTTTGAAAGTGTGAATTCAAAGATTTCTGAAAGCAAGTTGAATTTTACTGAAATTTTCTTTGAAGATAATTTTGTTGAAGCAATCCGAGCTGAATCTGAAGATAAGCTCTTTCCGATGTCTGAAAGAGGTTCTTATTACGTTTGGGGAGAATGTTAAAGTTGTTTGCAAAAGATGTTGTTCAAAGACTTTGGGGAGAATGCAGAAGTTGATATCAAAGGAGGAGATTGTATTGCAAAATCTTTTTGAGATGATCTTGAATCCAAAGCGGGAGAATGTTAGAGCATAACTATGTTGGATGCAAGATCATAGAAGACTAAAGGTCAAAGTTCAAGAAAGTCAAAGATGAAAGTCACCTCTTATGTGGAAGTCAAAGTCATGTGTAAGAAGTCAAAAGTCAAAGTCTTGTTTAGTTTTGTTTTGTAAGCGTGTGTTGTATTAGTTTGTGTTTAATAGACTTGTAGCTTAGTGTGTTGAATATACATGTAACTAAGAGAAGTATTCACAGATTGTAGAGAGAGAAAGATAGAGCGAGAAAGTAAACTGTGAAGATTGTATACGAATTGTGAATTGGAATCAAATCAGGTTGAGTAATTGAATTCTTGTCATCTTGTTTTTGATTGTTGATTAAGTAAGAACTTGATTAGATTGGGACATTATCAAAAAGGTTAGAACTACTTTTGAAGAAGACATTAGAAGAGATTTTGAAGAAAATATTGTTTCTGACTTACAAAAGAAAGCTAGAATGAAAAAGATCATTAAAATTTCAAAACCTGGAGAAGTTGTTAAAACCTCAGAGAAAGTCACCTCTGAAAGAATCAAGATTTTCTTGACTCTGACTATGATTCTGATTCTGAGATTGATGAACAAATCCTTTTCACTCCAAAAAAGTCATTCACAAAGAAAAATAGATTGTGGGCTCTGGAATTTTAAACAAACCAATTCAAATTTCCAAACCAAAACCCAGAGTACAAATCTGTCTTGACTTTCTGGACATGTGTCTAAAGGCTAAGTCATCACTTGAATTAGAAAATGAACTGAAGGAAAAAGCAAAAAGTAAAACTAACACTTCAAAATTATATGCCTACAAACCTATCAAATTTACTCCTGAACAAAAAGAAAAATGGCAAGCAATTAACCACTATGTTCTTGATTGTGACGTGAGCAAAAAGGAAAAGAAAATGTTTTGGGCCAAGAAAAAACAACTTCAAAAGAAGGACAAGAAATCTGAAGTAGATAGAATTGTTGTAGGATTTCTAGTACTAGTTCAGATAAATTTCCAAAGAAACATGTACCAAATGTCATCAATGAAATCAAAAGCTTTGCTCAAACTTCATCTTGTTCAGTTAATTGCAATTGCATCAATCTCATGATTAAGTTGAAGAGTCATTTCAATGGTTCCCATTGCATTCTGAATAAATCTCAAAGAAGAAAACTTCAGAGATAAAACCTCAGAAGCAAAAGAAAGACAAAATTGGCAAAGCATCACAGGATGGAATGCCAAACATTGCAAAGAAAACTCCAAAGCCTAACAAGAATGGACCCATTATGAGATGGGTACCTAAAAGCCTTTAATCTGTCTTGCAGAAACAACATGTACCCAACTGGTATCTTGATTGTGCATGTTCAAGGCATATGACTGGAGATAAGAGGTTACTATCTGTAAATTCCAGATATATTAGGTAACAAACTTTAATTCCATTGATCTAGAATGATTTACATGAATTGAACTTTCTCTCTCTAAGCTCTTTCACTTTCTCTCTCTAAGATATGACATTGACAAAATCATGAAGCTTAATGACAAAGCAAACACAATATAAACCTAACTCTAATTACAAAGACATTACAATTACAAAGTAAACTACTTTGACTTTTTACAAAACTAACTTGGACTTTTAACATCTTTGACTTTCTTTGACTTTCACAATTGCATTGACTTTACATTTAAATCTTGAATACAATAATGCACTAACAATCTCCCCCTTTGGATTCAAGATTTAAAAATTTGACAATAGTCTTCAGCTCTTGATTTTTTCAAAACTTTAACTGTGACAACTTTGAACTTTGAAGCTTTGGCAATCTTCAATCATTTGGCTTTTGAAGAATCTTTAGATAAACTTGAAAAGTCTTTCACTTTGTCTTCGAAAAGTCAACAAGCCTTGAACATGAAATCTTTGAAACTTTGATCTTTACGGCTTTGTGTTTAGTCTAAATATTGTATCCAAGATTTAATTAGGAAAGTCAAAGTTAGAAAGTCAACATTGTCAATGTATTAGGAAAGTCAAAGTATGTTTTGTTTACTTAGTGGTTAAGTCTTTGTTTAGTTTGTGGTATAAATAGCTTTAGCTTCCTTGTATTTGCTTAAGCACTTCATTGTAATATTTCAGATTTAAGAGACGTGTGATATGAATTCAAGATCTACTTTCTCTCTCTCGTTCTTGAATATTGTCATATCTTTTATGAGACTTGCTTGATAGATTGGGAAATTATCATTCACACTTTGAACTTTGAGCTTTGAACTATGAGGAATCTTTCAATGCTCGTATCTTCATCTCTTTGATCTATGAATTGTCTGTCTTTGAACAACGAATCATCTCTAATAATCTAGGAACATCTTTATCATGTTATCTCGAACTTCTTGACTTTGACAAATCTTCTGTCTTTGGAAATTGAAACTTTCAAAATAATGAACGCACAAAGAATGAAATGATGAATGACAATAACAGTGAAATCAAACGAGGGTATTACCATCGAAAAATTGTTTCGTTTAGAGACATGGTAATAACAACATCAATATGAAGTACTGAACCGGTGTGTGTGAATACATGACAGTATAGAGACAAGATAATACACAAGTAATGATCTTTGGAAACACACGTCCAGTTAAACATTAAAGCTCAATAATGAAAAACATTTAAAATCACACTTCTAAATTCAAGAAATCTTTTGAGAATAAGAAGTGGTTTGAACATTTCAGAAAACATTTTTCATGTTTGAAAGTTGTTCTTCTTTCAAACAATCAGAGATCTAGATCAGAAGATACTTACAATTAATCTCCCCCTCAAATCATGATAAAATGATTTAAATTATGATAAGCTCCCCCTGGATATTTACATAATATCCTTGTCTTTAAACATTGAAGACCGAGGCCTAAACTGATGTGTTTAGAAGTCTAAGTCTTTTAACATTAAAGACCGGGTCCTGATCTGTTGTAATCAGAAACCATTGCTCTTTAACATGAAAGAACGGGTCTTGAACTGAAATATTCAAGAGCCATTGTCTTAATCATTGAAGAATGAATTCTAAGCTGCTGTACTTAGAAGTCATCAATCTTGCTCCCCCTAAACCTGTGGTACCTGCAAAACAGATTTGACAGGTTTTGGTACCTGCAAAACAGATTTGACAGGTTTTTGTACCACAGGTTTAAGTGTTTTGCTAGTTTGTGCCTTAGATTTTGTTTTTGTTTTTCAAGTTTGATTTTCAAGTGAAATTTTTATCTGAATGTTTTGGACGATCATTTCAAGCATTCTATTCAAGGTGTCAGAAAAAATATTCAAGAGACAAGTTCTTGAAGAAAAAGTTATTAAATTTCCCAAACAAATCTCTGTGTTACAAGACTTACTTGAAAAAGAAAGAAAAGCCTTTCAAGCAAAGAAAATGTCTTTTGAGATTGGAAAGAAAAATACTGAAAAGAGAAATGTTGGTATCTTCAAGGAAATATCTGAAAAGAACAAGAACTTGAAGAAAGATTTTGAACAAGAACGTTTAAACTTTGAATCTGAAATATCTAAGCTCACATCCAAGATATTTGTTCTATCCTCAGACATTCAGAAAGAACAAATGGCTAGAACTGATTTGAAGAAGACGTTTGACACACTTTCTGATGAAAGAAACATTTTATCTAAAAAGATAAAGGACTTGAAAGCTATAAATGTTGAATTGTCAGAGAATATTTCAATTGATGTGATTAGTTAATCACCTTATGACAATTCATCTGAATCAGTTTGTTCTTTTAAAACAACTTCAAGTTCCATTCATGAAAATGTTTTCAAAATGAACAATGTCAAACCAAACATTGTCAAATCAAATCATATTCGTCCATCTAATCTATTCTATGATAAGTTTGTTGATAGTCCAACAAGCTTTTACGTCAAATCTCTTGGAAAGAATTTTAAGAAAGGACAGATGGTCTGGAGAGTTAAAAGTTCTTCAGATGAAAAGAAGAATGACAAAGCATCTACATCCACATCCAATGCCAAAAAGAACATAGCTCATAAAGGTAAATCTTTTGGTAAACCTGATACAATTTACTCTGCTAATCATCTTATCAGGTTGGCTGAAAAGAAAATATGTTGTTCTTACTGTGGAGCAAATGACTTTGTAAGTAATAATTTTGTTGATTACTGTTATGGTTCTTATTATGTTACCCCCAAAAGAACTGCAACTATCACATCAGGACCCAAATACCAGTGGGTACCAAAAGCTAAATATATGTTGCAGGCACCCAAGGTTTAAGGGGGATAAAGAACAATGACTTATGAATTTACTTAAATCCTAGTAATTCAGAACTCGGATTAATGTTTAAGGATTTATGGCTTTTGAACAAAGCAGTTCAACACCCGGTCTTCAATGATAAATAATATAGACTTCTAAACATATCAGTTTATGACTCGTACTTTAATGTCAAAGAATTATGGCTTCTAAACATAACAGCTTAGAACCCGTACTTCAAAGAAGAGTTTGTTCAGATAAGGATATTATGCAAATATCAAGGGGGAGATATTTTGAAAGTTTCAATTTCTAAAGACAAAAGATATGTCAAAGTCAAGAAGTTCGATATAACATGATAAAGATGTTCCGAGATGATTAGAGATGATTCGTTGTTCAAAGACAGACAATTCATAGATCAAAGAGATGAAGATACAAGCATTGAAAGATTCCTCAAAGTTCAAAGTTGCAAAGATCATAGTTTCTAAGATTTAATCTTCAAGACTTAATGATTTTTCAAAGAAAAAGTGAATGACTTTTCAAAGACAATGTGAAAGACTTTTCAAGTTTATCTGAAGATTTTTCGAAAGCCAAATGATTGAAGATTGCCAAAGCTTCAAAGTTCAAATCTGTCAAAGTTAAAGTTTTGAAGAATCAAGAGCTGAAGACTATTGTCAAATTTTTAAATCTTGAATCCAAAGGGGGAGATTGTTTGTGCATTATTGTATTCAAGATTTAAATGTAAAGTCAATGCAATTGTGAAAGTCAAAGACGTTAAAAGTCTAAGTTAGTTTTGTAAAAAGTAAAAGTAGTCTACTTTGTAATTGTAATGTCTTTGTAATTAGAGTTAGGTTTATATTGTGTTTGCTTTGTCATTAAGCTTTAGGATTTTGTCAATGTCATATCTTAGAGAGAGAAAGTGAGAGAGCTTAGAGAGAGAAAGTTCAATTCATGTAAATCATTCAAGATCAATGGAATTAAAGTTTGTTACCTAATATATCTGGGAATTTACATTTGGTATCAGAGCAAACCAAAATCATTCATATTGTTTGAATTACACTTAATTTTGTTCGATTTCTTGATTCTCAGGAACACGCAAAATGGTTCACTGTTTGATTCAAATTTTGTTTGAAAAATCATTTTTGATGCAAGATAATGGATCCATAGTGTTCGATTTATGTTTTAGAACGTTTCTTGTGTTGATCATGTCACGAAATTCACACTGAATCACAATCAATTTTGGATTTTGTGAGTTTTTGTTTTTTGAAAATATCGAACACTGTTTAAATCAATTCTATGTGATCTTCTTGTTTTTAGTCTAAGTGATACATTAGAAAAATGGTCTAAATGTTATTTCGATCATTTATGTGCATTTCGAAGTTTTAATTGCAGGTTTATAAAGTTTTGGATCGATTCCATGTCTAAGTTTCAAGAACACGCTAGATTCATGAAACACGCAAGCTTTAAAAGGAAGAACGCACACACTGAAGAAACACGCTAGAAGTGAAGAACTCGCACATCGAAGTGGCTTTATATTTGATTGTTTTCTGCGAGTTCTTGACAAAAACATGCACGTAGTTGTCTGTGCGAAGTAAAAACACGCACAAGCCTTCTTGCGAGTTTATATTTGATCTTTTGGTCTGCGAGTTTAGATTCGTTTGCGTGAAATTAGAGTGTGAAAAAGTTTCTAAGTATAGAATACGCATATCATTACTTGCGAGAACACAAAACGTGCACGCTTTGTTTAGCGAGAAGCCCAAACTCGCACACTATTGTCTGCGCGAACTAAGAAACACGCACGTAGCATTATGCGCGAACTATAAACTTGCAGACCATTGTTTGTGCGAAGTGAAGTTCATTTCTCAGTGTTTTGCAAGTTCCTGTGTTCTGCGAGTTTAAGTGTTTTGCGAGTTTGTGCCTTAGAATTTTTTTTTTGTTTTTCAAGTCAAATTTTTATCTGAATGTTTCGGACGATCATTTAAAGCATTCTATTCAAGATGCCAGAACAAATTTCTGATAATGATCAAATTTTTTTGATTTTTTTCTTTTAACGATCATTTTGAAGTAATTTTTTTTCCAGATATCAAGATGTTTACTGTTTTGTCAGAGAGAGACTGTACTATCATGTACATGCCTGAGATACCTATTATAGAAGTTGAACGAGATAAACTGAAGATTCAAAATTCAGATCTTTTAAATCAGATTCAGGAGTTGAAAGCTAAATTTGTTAATTCTGTTAAAACTTCTGAATGTGCAAAATGTATTAATCATTCTAAATCTGATTTTGCAGGTATCATTAAGGCAAGAGAAAAAGAAATTGAAATGAAAGAATATATCTTTAAGACAAGAGATAATGATATTGCTATGAAAGAGAATATCATTGAGGCAAGAGAGAAAGAAATCAAATTGAAAGATAGAAAAATAACCAATCTTCAAAGCAAGCTAAAGACAACTGAACAAAATTCATCATAAATTAAAGCTGAATCAGTTGATATGCACATCAAGTTTAAAGCTTTTGAACATCAAATATCTGCATTGGAAGCTAAAAATGCTGATCTGATGAAAAGCCACCAAGCAGATAAAGACAAAGCAAATCTGGAGAATGCTTCTACTCAAATGCTATCTGACTTTTCAAAGAAAGTTTCTCAAGAGAAGAAGAATTTAGAGCTGAGATGCATAAAACTCTCAAAGCAAGTATCCAAATTTGAAAAGATTATTATAACTGAAAGGGATACATTTGCAAAAGAGAGAAAAGTTCTTGAAAACAAAAATATTGAACTTCCCAATCAAATTTCTACACTAAAAGACTTACTTGAAAAGTAAAGACAAACCTTTCAAGAAAAGAAGAAGTCTTTTGATGCGGAAAAGAAAATTTTTGAAAAGAAAAATGTTGGGATTTTCAAGGAAATATCTGAAAAGAACAAGAACCTTGAAAAGGATTTTGAGCAAGAACGTCTAATATTTGAATATGAAATATCTAAGCTCTCATCCAAGATATTTGTTCTAACAACAGACATTCAAAAAGAACAAATGGAAAAATTTGATTTGAAAAAGAAGTTTGACACACATTCTGATGAAACAAACATTTTATCTAAAAAGATAAAGGACTTAGAAGCTACAAATGTTGAATTGTCTAATAAGATTTGCATTGATGTGATAAATCAATCACGTCATGGTAATTCAACTGAATCAATTTGTTCTTTTCAAACTGCTTCAAGTTCAATTCATGAGAATGTTTTCAAAAATAAAAGTGTCAAATCTAACATTGTCAAATCAAATCAGATTCATCAATCTAATCTGTTTTATGACAAATCTGTTGATAGTCCAACGAGCTTTTATATTAAATCTCTTAAGAAGAACTTTTCTAAGAAAGGAAAGATGGTCTGGAGAGTGAAAGGTTCCCCTGATGACAAAGAAAAGAAGAATGACAAATCATCAACATCCACAACAAATGCCAAAAAGAACAGAGCACACAAAGGTAAATCTTTTGGTAAACCTGATATGTTTTACTCTGCTAATCATTTGATCAGGATTGCTCAAAAGAAAATTTGTTGTTCTTACTGTGGAGAGAATGATTTTGTTCAAAGAGAATCTGCTCATTACTAGTACAGAACTTGCAGGATTACTTATCAAAAAAATGCAATTAAAAGTGTTAAATCTAATGAGAAGTGGATTCCTAAATCTAACTTACCAGGACCCAAATACCAGTGGGTACCAAAACCTATCAAATCTGTTTTGACACTGTTCATTTTGAAAACATTTTCATGTATGGAACTTGAAGTTCTTTTAAAAGAACAAATTGATTCAGATGAATTGTCATAAGGTGATTGACTAATCACATCAGTTGAAATATTCTCTGACAATTCAACATTTATAGCTTTCAAGTCCTTTATCTTTTTAGATAAAATGTTTCTTTCATCAGAAAGTGTGTCAAACGTCTTCTTCAAATCAGTTCTAGCCATTTGTTCTTTCTGAATGTCTGAGGATAGAACAAATATCTTGGATGTGAGCTTAGATATTTCAGATTCAAAGTTTAAACGTTCTTGCTCAAAATCTTTCTTCAAGTTCTTGTTCTTTTCAGATATTTCCTTGAAGATACCAACATTTCTCTTTTCAGTATTTTTCTTTTAAATCTCAAAAGACATTTTCTTTGCTTGAAAGGCTTTTCTTTCTTTTTCAAGTAAATCTTGTAACACAGAGATTTGTTTGGGAAATTCAATAACTTTTTCTTCAAGAAACTGTCTCTTGAATATTTTTTCTGACATCTTGAATAGAATGCTTGAAATGATCGTCCAAAACATTCAGATAAAAATCTGACTTGAAAATCAAACTTGAAAAACAAAAACAAAATCTAAGGCACAAACTCGTAAAACATTTATGTTAGGACTGAAAGTCCTGTGCGTTGAAAGTTGATTAAAGCATTTATAAGGGTTTAAATTGTAATTAGTTGAAAGTTATTTATTAGATGGGCCCAAAGCCCATAAGCCCATTAAAGTTGTAAACCTAAGTATATAAAGGCATTATTAGTTCATTTATTAGTTTAGTCTCATTAGTTTTCAGATCTCTAGTCATTAGGTTTACTTTTCTCTGATCAGAAATTCTTCCTGTAAACCTGTAACCTTTGATTGAATATTAATCATATGACTAGAGGTTGTGGCTATATTACTGTTCTACATTGATCTTATTATCTGTTGATTGCACTGTACTAGGATCTACAATTGGTATCAGAGCAAAGGGATAGAAGGTTTGATCCAAAAAGGTTTGTCTAAAACCCTTTAAATCGATTATATGCTTAATATTGTTTATCGTGTTCGATTGATTTCTGAGCAGATTATTTTTTTTACGGAAAAATTTGTTTTTTTTTTGTTTTCTCTTTTGCGTATGAGTTCGACTGTGTTTTTCAAATCTTAATCATTATTCTGGTTTTCTGTCTATCAATAGTTTTCTGGATCGATTTGTCGATCGATCTGTGTATTGAAAAATCAAGCTTTTATCGGTATGAGTTTTCTGGGATACTTATCGGTCGATTGATTGATAGATTGAGTTTTCTGGGTTAAGTTATCGGTCTGATTTTCTGGGTGCTTGTCTGCATAATTGTTTTTGAGTTTCTGCATATCAATTGAGTTAATTGAATTCGTTTTTTGGGTTGATTTAGTTTGCTGTCGATTGATTTTCTGGGTTTGGTCTTGATCGATCTCCAGAATTAACTGACTTTATCGGGAAGATATCTGTTATCAACTTGATTTAATTGCATTATCTGTTAATAGATAAAGTTTATCTTTGACCGATACCTTGTCTCGACCGGATCGCCTTGGCGACCGGTACATTGCTTGACCGGTACCTTGTAGACCGGTACTTTGTGACTCGACCGGTACATTGTTCAACCCTACTCGACCGGTACTCGACCGGTACCTTGTTGACCGGTACTTTGTGGCTCGATCGATAAATTATTCGACCCTACTCGACCGGTACTTGACCGGTACCTTGTTGACTGGTACTTTGTGACTCGACCGGTACATTGTTCGACCCTACTCGACCGGTACCTTGTTGATCGATACTTTGTGACTCGACCGGTACATTGTTCGACCGTACTCGACCGGTACTCGACCGGTACCCAGTTGACCGGTACCAAGCTGACCGGTGCTTTGCACCCGGTACCTTGTCCGACCGGGTCCCTGTTCGACCGTGTCCGACCAGGTCCTTGTTTCGACCGAGACAGACCGGGTCCTTGTTCGACCGGGTTCGACCGGATCCTTGCTCGACCGGGTCTTTGCTCGACCGGTCCTTGTCCTGTCCTGTTTATTTATTGTTTTTGGATCATCTTGTTTGTCTCACGATCGCTAGAGTGCAGTTAAGATTTAAGTTTAAACCCGATCAAGTTTCATCTCTTGTCAAGCCTTTCAAAGCCGGATCGAATTAATTCTATTCGATACGATCAAAAGGAATGAACCCACCAAGGCTAAAGCTCAAAAGAGAATATGAAGAATGGAAAGTTCATTTTTTTAATTTTGTGGATGAACACGAGGTGGGTAATTATATCAGATTATCTTTGACTGAAGGAGAGATGCAATCCCAAATTCCAACAGAAGCTTCTTCTGAGGAACAGGAGAAAAGAGAGAGGGCTAATAATATAGCTCGAAATTATATGACACATAGTATTACTTGTGAACTTTTTCGTGACATTTTTAGTGAAATCATTGATCAAATAAATACTTACAAAATGACAGGAAAAGAGTTGTGGGATTGTACTGAATGGTTGGTGTTAGGGCCAAATGAGATTTTAAAAGGAAGAAAACTGGAATCTGAGAATTCTGAGCTGAAAAGAAAGATATCTGATTTGGAGCAACAACTTGCTAATCACAAATCTGATTTTGAGACTAAAGAGAAATATTTTGCAAAGAAGTTCTCAGATTTTTCCAGAAATAGTTGTGAAGAAAAGAAAGCAGTTGAGCTGAAATGCATAAAACTTTCTCAGCAAGTTTCTGATTTTCAAAAAGTAATCATCCTTGAAAGAGAAAAGTTTGCAAAAGACAAGAAGGCCATTGAACAAAAGAATGTGGAATTCTTCAAAGAAATATCCGGCCAGAGAAACAATGCTGAGAAGGGATTTGAAGAAGAAAGAAGCATGTTTGAGACTGAGATTAAAAAGCTGACTGTTAAGTTATCTGAACTAGCTGAAAGTGTACTGAAAGAGAAGAATACAAAGTCTGAATGCAAGACAAAGATTGACCTTCTTGTCAAAGAAAGAGACAACTTTGCTTCAAAGATTAAAGAGCTTGAAAAGACAGCATCAAGTTCAAATCAGAAAACTGTTTCTTCAAAAAGGTCAGTTAAATCTTCTTATCAGATTCGTAGTACTAACCTTCTCTATGATAGAAATATAGATGGTTCAGGTACACATCAAAGAAGAAGGAGATACAAAGAAGAGAAACTGGTCTGGAAGAAGAAACCAGTTGAAGATGAAAAGAAAGATGAGCTGAAAGGACATACATCATGTGTACATACACACAAAGCCAAAGAGAACAATGCGCGTAAAGGTAAACCTGATCATATCTACTCAAGAGATCAATTAATCAAGTTGTCAGGTAAGAAATACTATTGTTCTTATTGCCGTACACATGATCCTATTCACAAAACCAGTGATCATTTCTGGTATGGTTCTTATTCCGTTTCCCCCACAAGAACTACAACTAACATTCATGGACCCAAATACTAGTGGGTACTAGAGCCGAAAACTGATTCTTTGTTGCAGGCACCTACTGTCAAGGGGGAGTAGAAGAACAATGGCTTCTAAGTAAACCAGCTTAGAACACGAACTTCAACGAATTTGGCTTCTGATCACATGACAGATCAGGACCCGTTCTTCAACGTTCAGACTTGGATATTTTGCAAATATCTAGGGGGAGCTTATAAATACATAAATCATTCTATCATGATTTGAGGGGGAGCTTAAAAGGTAAATATCTTCTAATCCTAGATCTCTGATTGTTTGAAAGAAGAACAACTTTCGAACATGAAAAACGTTTTCTGAAATGTTCAAACCACTTATGGTTCTCAAAAGATTGTATGAATTTAGAAGTGTGATTTTAAATGTTTTTCATTTTTGAGCTTTAATGTTTAACTGACCGTGTGCTTCCAAAGATCAATACTTGCGTATCATCTTGTCTTTATACTGTAAAGTATTCACACACACAGGTTCAGTACTTCATTTGAAATTGTTATTACCATGTCTCATAAAGAAACAATTTTTCGATGGTAATACCCCCGTTTAAAATTCAATATTGTTGAGCATCAATCAGCATTTCCAAATTTGTGCTTTCATTGCTAAATTGTTTATATTTGTTCATATAAACAAAATATCCAGTTCTTTGATACCCTAACCATTTTAATTTGATCTGATTGATACATTGTCAGATTCTCAAAACAATTCTCTTGAATTCATTTCGTTCAATCAATATCTGTGTTTTGAGAAATCATCAAAGTTCAATTGCTCAAATCTCATGAGCATACATTTTGACAATGTTATCATGCATTTTGTGCTTAACTGTTCAGTTAAACTGTTGAGCAACTATTCTTTTTAGGACTTACATAGGATTTGTGTGAGAACTTAAACAGAACTTCCATGGATTCACGTTAACCAGTGTTTTCTACCCCAGAAGTTATCCTTGAGTGATTGAGGGGTGAGGGGTCTTAAATCAAAGAGTGGGGGAGATAACTCATCCGGTTGAGTTTTTTTTTCTCATTATGCTGAGCGGTAAAATGTAAATGAGAGTTTGGTTAGAAGTGAGCTTTAATGACAAAAAGAAAGAGGGTGTGAGAACAAAGTTAAAAGAATATGAAAACTCTGCACCAAACACTTTCTGCGTCGGGCAGCCACATCTACTGATTAGTTCACATTCTTTGGTGACCATCATTGAAACAGGCAGTGAGCCTATGCGAACTCTTGTTTTTACTACACCAACCACTCGTTTCTTTCTTAACAAAGAAATGTTTCATTTTCTTTGGGGACGCAACATATCTGCTATCTAGTCTTCACTCGGAAGATTTATATATTGAAAAACAAGGAACGTTGTCCCACCTTCGCACCTTATTTCATGCACATTGAGTCCGTGTAATATCTGTTGATGTCTCAACAGTTTACACAATTTGAGCCTGATGTAGCTAAGTAGATTCAATAATTTCTACACTTTCACGAGCACACAAAGAATGTGTTTTCTTGTCATAACATTCATAGAGAATTCCTTTGTGGTTTTTCGATGATTGAATTGAAGCCTCGGGGGAGGGAACATCACAAAAGATCCTTTCTAATGTACATTCGTTGTACAAAGTGGCTCCGTGCTACTTACAGGCATACTAACTGTTTCATCTGTTGAATCAGGGTTACATAGTTCATTATGTCTGAATTTGAAAAGATTCAGATATATACATTTAATGAATTGACGGATAATCAGATCAACGGGCGGAGAATGTCAAATTATTATGAAGGGGAGATTGTTTGTCTTTACAAAGGGGGACATCAAAGAAAGTGCTGAAATTGAAGAAGTTTTGATGATCATGATTCTCACAATCATCAAAAAGGGGGAGAGAATTTTACAAAGTTCAATTTCAAAGTTATAAAGAAAGAAAGTTCAAAATTTTCAAGATTGGTTCAATTTCTGAATGAAGATGATTCGTGAAAGTTTGCTTTTCTAAAGACAGTCTAGAGATCAAAGAGATGAAGATATGAGTTTAATGTTGTTTCAATATTCAAAGAAGAAGATTTCAAAGATTTTATTTCTTCTATCCCGTATCATGTGGTGTCTGCTTCAAGTCATTTCCTCCTACAAGCTGATTGAAACAAGTTCTTAAGCTGAAAGTTTATTCAACTCGCGGTTCAAGGACAGATTGTTTATTTTAAACTGAAGATGCACCGTGGAAAGTCACGTAACTCGCACATTATCTTTCTTGTGTGCTAATCTGATGTGTTGAGTTTCTACAGTTGAAGGTTGCGTGATAGTGCATTCAGTCAAGGCTATTGTACAATGATTCTGGTTACAAAGTTGAAACTATGAAGACCAAGAGCTTTATTCAAGGGGGAGCTTGGAAAGACATGAAGACATGCAACACCAGAGTTCTTCAAAGATTCAAGAGGGAAAGAAGATCAAGGCATGAAGTTTTCAAGAAGATAAATGCCTTATTCAACTTTAGGAGGAGATTGTTAGGACTGAAAGTCCTGTGCGTTGAAAGTTGATTAAAGCATTTATAAGGGTTTAAATTGTAATTAGTTGAAAGTTATTTATTAGATGGGCCCAAAGCCCATAAGCCCATTAAAGTTGTAAGCCTAAGTATATAAAGCATTATTAGTTCATTTATTAGTTTAGTCTCATTAGTTTTCAGATCTCTAGTCAATAGTTTACTTTTCTCTGATCAGAAATTCTTTCTGTAAACCTGTAACCTTTGATTAAATATTAATCATATGAGTAGAGGTTGTGGCTATATTACTGTTCTACATTCATCTTATTATCTGTTGGTTGCACTGTACTGGGATCTACAACTTATAACCCGTGGTACAAAAACCTGTCAAATCTGTTTTGCAGGTACCAAAACTTGTGAAATCTGTTTTGCAAGTACCACAGGTTTAGGGGGAGCAAGATTGATGACTTCTAAGTACAACAACTTAGAACTCATTCTTCAATGATTAAGACAATGGCTCTTGAATATTTCAGTTCAAGACCCGTTCTTTCATGTTAAAGAGCAATGGTTTCTGATTACAACGGATCAGGACCCGATCTTTAATGTTAAAAGACTTAGACTTCTAAACACATCAGTTTAGGACTCGGTCTTCAATGTTTAAAGACAAGGATATTATGTAAATATCCAAGGGGAGCTTATCAGAATTTAAATCATTTTATCATGATTTGAGGGGGAGCTTAATTGTAAGTATCTTCTGATCTAGATCTCTGATTATTTGAAAGAAGAACAACTTTCAAACATGAAAAGTGTTTTATGAAATGTTTAAACCACTTCTTATTCTCAAAAGATTTCTTGAATTTAGAAGTGTGATTTTAAATGGTTTTCATTATTGAGCTTTAATGTTTAACTGACCGTGTGTTTCCAAATATTAATACTTGTGTATTATGTTGTCTATATACTGTCAAGTATTCACACACACTGGTTCAGTACTTCATATTGATGTTGTTATTACCATGTCTCATAACGAAACAAATTTTCAATGGTAATACCCTTGTTTGTAATTCACTGTTGTTGAGCATCAATCATCATTTCAACTTGAGCGTTCATTGCTAAATTGTTTATATTCGTTCATATAAACAAACTATCAAGTTATTTGATACCCCACCATTTCACGTTCATATCTCATGATATTTGATCTGATTGATACATTGTCAGATTCTTTAAACAATTCTCTTGATTTTGTTTCATTCATTCAATATCCTTGTTTTGAGAGATCTTCAAAGTTCAAATGCTCAAATTTAATTCATATTCTTCTTGAGCATACATATCTATGACAATTATATCATGAGCTTAACTGTTCAATTTAAATTGTTGAGCAACCATTCTTGTTAGGACTTACATGGGAACAGTGTGAGAGATTAAACAGAACTTCCATGGATTCACGTAAACCAGTGTTTCCTACCCCGGATATCCTAGAGTGATTGAGGGGTGAGGGGTGTTTGCACACAGATCTATTGGATTCAAGATCATCCAATCTGAAGATCGCAATCTGAACCTAAAGCTGAAAAGCCACTCTCAAGATTAGTCTAAATGTTAGTTTGTAATAAATCGTCAAAGTTAGTTTTAGTATTTTATGTATTATTCCTAAATATCTAACTAATAGATATTTTAGGATATTTAGTTTAGATATAATATTTCTAGATATTATGTTAGAGATATAAAAGGTTTTGAGATATTATAATCTCATAACTCTTAATATCTGAAAACATAGAAATCGATCAAATCATCGACCCAACACTATTCATTAGAGAGAAACAACAGAGAGCTTCAAAGTATCATCCTTGTATTCGATTGTTGTTAATCAAAAAATTTGGTTTATCTATCTTGTTTTTTGTTTGATTTATCTGGTAAAGATCGTGTTCAATCACACGGACCCACAAATGGTATCAGAGCTGAAACCAGATCAAAATAAATTTTTCAAGAACTCTCTGTGTTCTTCATCTTCAACATTGTACCATCGACCAACATTTCAAAACAGTGGTTGTTTTTGAAATCAAAAGGTTGTATCCTGTTGTAGTTGGTAAGTCGTTCAGTGTGTCAAAATTTAGAGATGTAAATCATTTTCTAGATTGGTGTATTTAGGATTTACAGAGCAGGTTAATCGAACAGTGAAGAACACGCCATATCATAAGGTTTGCGCCAGTTTATAGTCACTTTCGCGCCAGCGTCTTGTAGCGCAAAGTTTCCTTTGCGCCATTGCCTTCTCGCGCAAAGTTGTTGATTGCGCCACTCAGTACACCGGTCGATAACTCTATCCCGGTCCCGGTCGAAGACAACTTCCATACCGATCGTACCATCTCCGGTCGCTGCACATCACCGGTCCGCAATACACCGGTCGCTACACGATACCGGTCGACACAATACCGGTCGAGCACCCCCGGTCGTACATAACCCCGGTCGACATACCACCAGTCGAAAAACACCACCCCGGTCGAAAAACATTTCACCGATCGCAGGTCCGGTCGAACGTTATACCAGTCAAGTATCTCTTTTGCGCCATCAACTACTCACGAAAACCTCTACTTTGCGCGACCAACTACTCGCGCAAAACTCAAATCGCGCGACCTACTTTAAGCGCAAATATCTGTTTTGCGCCAACCTATCTAGCGCAAACTCCAGTACGCGCGACCCGCTTCTCGCGTAAAACCCCTTTTTGCGCCAACTTCTTATCACACAAAGTTGACTTTTGCGCCACCGTCTTTTAGTGCAAACTTGTGCTTTTGCACCAGTTATAGACTTAGTCTTATTATTCAGTGTCTTTCTGATTTTATCTGGACTAACATTCAAGTACAAATTCTTATTTCACATCAAATCAAACAGGATGACATCCAGAGAAGCCCTAGCTATCGGAACTGACACAAAGCCACCAGTACTCTTCAGGGGAGAGTATGAGCAGTGGAAAGATCGGTTCATGAACTTCATAGAAAGACATGATTTGGGTGATTTTATCAGGAGATCAATAGAGGAGGGAGCTATGGCACCAGTTTATGAGACTCGTACGGAGGGAACTGTGGCAATAGAGTTTCAACTTAAGTATGATGAGCTCGAAGGTGATAACCTAAAAAGAGCAAAAGGTGATAGATTAGCAAAGTCTTACATTCTTCAAGGCATTCCAAATGAAATATATGTGAAGATAGACAACTATAAAGCCTCTGGCAAAGAGATATGGGATCAGCTAGAGAAAATGATGCTAGGTTCAAAGGTTTGGAACAAGCTCAAGATATCCAACTGCCTCAACAACTATGAAGAATTCAAAGGCAGAGTTGGAGAGTCTCTAGCAGGAACATATGACAGATTCGTGACCTTGCTGAATGAACTAAGCAAGAACAAGGTCAACAAATCACAAATAGAGCTGAATGTCAAATTCCTAAGCATCCTCCAGCCTGAATGGAAGAGATTTGCCAGAAAAATGAAGCAAATAAAAGATCTAAACGAGATTCTACTTCATGAGGTGGATGAAATCATGGATGAAAAGAAACAGGCTGAAAAGACAAGTGCTGACTCAGTTGCTCTTGTTATGAAGAAGAAGAAGAAGAAGATGATTGTGTCTGAATCAAATAATGTTGAAAATAAAGCGAACTCTGACTCTGAAGAATGTGAAAAACTAAAGCAGGCTATGCTTATGTTGACTAAGGCTTTTCAAAATAAATTCTACAAAAAGTCGAGCTTGAACAGTCAGAGGTATACATTTGGTCCTAGTAACTATGTTTACAAGGAAAGATTTGAAGGAAAGAGGTTAGAGGAAAGGAAGCCAGAAGAGAGAAGGTATAAAGCTGAAGAATATAGTCAGTCAGAACCTCCAACATGCTACAACTGTGGCAGACTAGGTCACTTTGCCAAAGACTGCCGAAGACCCAAAGTCAGAAACTCAGACTACTACAAAAACAAAATGCTTCTAGCCAAGTAACAAGAGGCTGTAAAGGCATTGATGGCAGAAGATGAATACTGGCTAGATCATTCAGACCAGGAAGATGAGAATGAAGAGAAGGACGAGACAACTCACCTATGCTTGATGGGTGAGGTCAAGCAGGAAACAGAAGCTGAAGCTGATTCCGATGAAGATGACAACGATGAGGTATGTGATTTAGCTAAATCATATTTCTTAAATCAAATGCATGCCATGATGATAAAACTCCAAGAATTAGAGTCTAAACTTAAGCTTGAAAAGGGTGTCATTAAAGAAAAAAGACCAATCAATACAGAAACTTAGCGATAATATTGTTGGGAAGAAAGTATTCATTGAGGTTTTACATAAAAACATTGACACCAGCATAAAAGAACATACCATAATTCTTAAAGAGATTGCTGAAACAAAGTCTAAATTGAGAAAGAGTGAGTTTGATTTCAAAGAGCTTACGAAAATGTATTCTTCGCTTACCGAAGAAAACAAATCTTTACTTGAAAAATTAAATGCTTTGGAAAAGAAGTTATACTGATTGGGTCAAACTGAACAAACCATTCATCTAAACAAACCCAAAGAGAATAAAGAGAGTTGGGGAATTGGTTATGAGAATCCTCACTACCTTAAAGAGAGATGGGGAATTGGTTATGAGAATCCTCACTAGCTCGACGATTCCCTGAGCTTAAAGTTTTCTGGACTGGACTGTCTAAAGAAGATGAAGCCAAGGAAACAGAAAAACGAAAGAACACATCTAATGTTCAACTTCCATTTCGTTATGCGAAGCTGAATAATAGTTATATTGATGTTCAATCAAAATCTCTTTCAATTGACTTCTTTCAAAGTTATTCTATAAAAGAAATGGAGGCTAAGCCTATTGAAGGTAAACTTTATGTCCCTCCTCTCGTTTTGGAAAGTAAAATTTCCGAACTTGAGAATTCTTTAACATATGAAAGACTTTTGATTGATGTTGAACAAAAAGTGTTTTCAACTGTGATTAAAAATTATGTTCTTTCTAAATCATCAAAGGCTTCAAAATCTGATGATATGTTTGGTGTAACTGATGGAGGGTTTGATTTTCTAAACTCCGATGGTGTTTTAGATGAGTGTATTGATCAATTTGATTTTAATGCCAAACATACTAATCATTCATCTTTTGTTGTGAATTCCTTTGGATTATCAAGTATGTCTGAGAAAGGTGCAAAATCAACGAAAGTTGATAAAGCAGTTTCTGTGAAATCTAAGAATGCTAAAGGTAAGATTAAATCTCAGCATTCACAAAAACCGATCACTACTGGTAAGCCAAAGAAGAAGCATTCGTCTGTTTCTCAAAAATCTGACTCAAAAGTTTCAAATGTTTCAGATCTGAGCAAGAAAGGGCTAGGAGTTAAATCTCAATGGAAACCAAAACAGGAGATTGACGAGACTGTTCTTTCTAGTGTTGATTGTAATAAGACTATGACTAGTAAAGATGTTTTGATTGCTGATGTTGCTATTTTGAAACCAAAACTTGTCGTTTCTCGCAAGAAATACTCTATGAAGCAATTATTCCAGTTATCTTTATCTGCTAGAAAGTCTTCATATTATGATAAACATGTTTCTACTTCTTGTCAAGATTCTGATGTTTGGTTTGGCACATATCATGTTCACTCTTATCATACTAATTCTTCATTTGATTCTCAAAAGCAAAGAGGACCTAATTTCAAATGGGTACCAAAATCATGTACTAACACTGTAGGATCCATTTACAAGTAGGTTCCTAAATCTCTTGTTTCGTAATTTCTCTTGTGCAGACCCGTCATATGTGGTACTTGGATAGCGGGTGTTCCAAGCATATGACAGGGCAAAAAAAAATGCTGTCAAATTATACAGATAAATATTGCGGGACAATTAGATTTGGGAACGACCAGTTTTCACCAATTCTGGGATATGGTGATATGGTACACGACAAAGTCACGATCAAGAAGATGAGCTATGTTGAAGGCTTAAGACACAACCTTTTCAGTATAGGCCAGTTCTGTGACAAAGGCTTAGAGGTAAATTTCAAGGCCAAGAGGTGTTCTGTTCGCACTGAAGAAGACAAGGAACTCTTGGTCGACACTCAAAAGTCCGACCTATACAAAATTAATTTGTCAAACGTCCAGACTGACAAGCAGGTATGTCTACTCTCTAAAGCCTCGAAGCAGCAAAGATGGCTATGGCATCGACGGCTCTCTCACCTCAACTTTAGGTACATAAACAAGCTGGTCAGTGAAAAACTAGTTAAAGGACTTCCAGAGCTGAAGTATGAAAAAGAACACCAATGTGCAGCATGTGAAAAGGGAAAGATGAAGAGAGCTCCACATGAACCAAAGCCTGAACCGAGTACAAGCTCTCCGTTAGAGTTGTTGCATATGGATCTCTGTGGTCCGATGCGAACGCAAAGCTTAGGTGGAAAGAAGTACATTCTAGTTATCGTGGACGACTATTCGCGATACCCTTGGGTCAAATTTCTACGTTCAAAAGATGAGTCACCTGATGTTCTCATTACATTCTTGAAGACGACCCAGGTAAATCTGGAGAAACCGGTCAAGCTTCTAAGAAAAGACAACAGCACAGAGTTCAAGAACAAAAAAATTCAAGAATATCTCGAATCGTTCGGGATATCACATCAATACTCTGCTGCTCGTACGCCTCAACAGAATGGAGTGGTCGAAAGAAGAAATCGTACGCTAGTCGAGGCTGCTCGTACTATGCTAAGTCAATCTGACTTACCTCTATTTTTGTGGGATGAATCTGTATCGACTGCGTGCTACACTCATAATCGATCCATGATACACCGCATATTCAAAAAGACTCCTTATGCGTTAATCAACAACCGAACACCGACAATCAAATATTTCCATATATTTGGGTGTAAGTGTTATGTTCTAAACGATAGAGAGAGTCTGAACATGTTCAGTGCCAAGGCGGACGAAGGCATCTTTATTGGTTATTCATCTACATCTACTTCATTCTGTGTATATCTGAAGAAATAAAAAATAGTTGTTGAAAGCGTAAACGTCACATTTGATGAAGAGATGGCTTCTGAACAACACAGTTCAGAACCCGTGATAACCGGAGTATTAGCTTCTGGGCAAATCAGTCCAGAACCTACGTCTCAAGCGATCAAATCAGATGAAGCATCAACGTCTACTAATCATTTATCTGATTTAGATTTATTATTTGAACTGTTTTATGATGAATTTCTTGGATCTAATGTGAAGAAATCTGTTGTGGTTGACAGGATGGAAGACTCAACGACTACTCATCCAACCAGTTCAACTCCTCGATTCAACAAGAAATTCCAGTTCAAATGCCGACTCCAACAGTTGAAGCTGTGACAAATAATGAAGAGACATAAGTTGCTGTATTAGTATGATGTTCTGTATAGACTGATCTACAGACGGACCAAGTTGTACCTGTTGAGCCTTCTACACCTACTACTTCAACTACAATCATCATTCCTCCTTAACAACCTGATGAAGGTACCAGTGGATTCTTAGATGATAATATTGATATATATTTATATAATCCACAACCTCATGAACATAAATGGACCAAAGAGCACCAGATAAGCCAGATCATTGGCGATCAAACCAAACCGGTGCAAACTAGGTCAACTTCAATGAATATGTGTATGCATGAATCCTTTCTGAGGAAGATCGAGCCATCTCGCGTATCCGAGGCTCTTGCCGATTCAGAATGGGTGACAGCAATGCAAGAAGAGCTGAATCAGTTCGACACACTTAAAGTCTGGAGACTCGTACCCAAACCTCAAGGTAAAACCATTATAGGTACGAAAGGGGTTTTCAAAATCAAGAAAGATGAAGATGGTACCGTTATCAGAAACAAAGCAAGACTTTTTGCCAAAGGATACAGGCAAGAGGAAGGAATAGACTACGACGAGACTTATGCTCCTGTGGCACGTTTAGAGGCAATTCGAATGTTTTTGGCCTACGCAGCTCACAAGAACTTCACTGTCTTTCAAATGGATGTGAAGACCGCCTTTCTGAATGGCATTCTAAAGGAAGAAGTCTACGTCTCGTAGCCAGAAGGCTTTGTCAATCAAGAGAAACCTAATCATGTCTACATTATCGACAAAGCACTCTATGGACTGAAACAAGCTCCTCGCGTCTGGTATGATGTCCTATCTCAATTTTTAGTCAAGTCTGGTTTAGAAAAGGTACGGTAGATACCACTTTGTTTACTAAAAAGGAGAAATCCGATATCATTCTTATTCAAATCTATGTGGATGATATTATTTTTGGCTCTAAAAATCCTAAGTACTGTAACAATTTTTCAAACCTTATGGTGTCAATATTTCAGATGAATATGATGGGAGAGATGAATTTCTTTCTCGGATTACAAGTCAAACAATTTTCATCGGGGATTTTTATCAATCAATCAAAATACATTCTTGATGATTATGTATCTTACTTCTAGTAGGCTAGATATAATGTTCTCTACATGATTATGTGCTAGATATCAGGCTAATCCCAAAGAATCCCATTTTCTACAGTTAAGCGCATTTTTAGGTATCTGAAGGGGACTGCAGATCTTGGTCTGTGGTATCCTAAAGATACAAGCTTTGAACTAACAGCATATACAGATGCAGATCATGCTGGTTGTATGCTAGACAAGAAGACCACGTCAGGTCATATACAGTTCCTCGGTGATAAACTCGTAAGTTGGGCATCGAAGAAGCAACTTTGTGTATCAACTTCAACGGCCGAAGCAGAATATGTAGCTGCTGCTAGCTGCTGTTCTTAGGTCTTGTGGATGCGGACACAACTGTGTGACTACGGTTTTCACTTCAACAAAATCCCGATCTACTGTGACTCAAAGAGCGCCATCGCGATAACAGCGAATCCTGTTCAGCACACCAAGACCAAACACATAGATGTCAGGTATCATTTTATCAAAGATAATGTCGAAAAAGGACCAATTGAACTTTTCTTTGTAAAAACTGATTATCAACTTGCATATTTGTTTACCAAACCTTTAGACGAAAAGAGGTTCACCTTTCTTGTCTCTAAGCTTGGTATGCTAAATCTTAAGACCTAATCAGTAGTTACCTATCAAAGTTTTCTAATTGTATACTTTTTCATCATTTCTTCATTCTTATTTCTGAATGATATATGCACTTCAAATATTCTGTTCATGATCCAAGGGGGAGTATGAGAAGAAATTGACAGATGGTCAATATTAATTTGAGGAGAAGACTCACTAATTTATGCATTTACCTTTTTAATGTCAAATTTTTGTGATGCATGATTTTAGGGGGAGTTTTTCAAGTCAAAGGAGTTGGGATATGACTTCTGATTATTTCAGATCAGAACTCGTACTTTCATTGTTTTACTGCTTTTTGTCTTTTAATTCAATGTGAATAATGTTAACTTTGACTATGACATAAGACTTTTGCAGTTTTTGAGAGACGCTTACATTTCACATATCTTTATGACTTTAAGCTTAGCTTCATGAGATATAAGATCGCACGTAAAGGTATAATCCTTTATCTTAATCTCATATATGGTTGATAGAAGGACAACTTTCAATCATAGAAAACATTGTTCTTAAATGTTCAAACCACTTCCCGATTCTCAAATCGAATTCCTAAATTGGAAGTGTGACTTTAAATGTTTTCAAGATTTACTTTGTGCTTTAACTGAAAAAGTTAAACCATTTTGAGCATCATATGCTTTCTAGGAAAACATCTGATTTCATTGTGCTAGGACTTAACACAACTTCTACGGAATCACGTTAACCAGTGTTTCCTACCCAAGAGGTTAATCCATAGTTATTGAGTGTGAGAAATCAAAAAGAAATGAGTGTGGGTTGTGTGATGAGATATAATGCAAAAGAGAGTTCGGTTAGAAGTAAACTGAATGTTTAAAAGAAAGAGGGTGTGAGAACAGAGTTAAAATAATATCAGAACTCTGCACCAACTACTTTCTGAGTCGGGCAACCACATTTCTAGTGTTTCACATTTCTTTGGTGAACATTATTGAAACAGGAAACTAGCCTATGCCAACTCTTGATTAACCCCACCAGCTACTCATTTTCTTCTTAAAAGGAAAATGTTTCATTTTCAAAGTGGGAAGCAACACATTTGCTATCTGATTTTCATTTGGAACATCTGGATATTGAAAAGAAGGAAATCTCCCCCACCTTCGCACTTCACTCATGCACATTGAGTCTGTGTTTAACTTACTGTTGTCTCAGTGGTTTACACAATATTTAGCCTTATAAGCAATCATCAAGTGCTTAATTCTTTCTATCACTTGCACGAACATACAAGGAATTTGTTTCTTTGTCATAACGTTTATAGAAATTACCTTTGTTATGTTTCGATGATTGAATGGAAGCCCTGGGGGAGTGAACATCAAAAAGCTATTTTCCAATGTGTATTCGTTACAGAGTGACTTAGTGTTACTGACAGGCATTTTAACTTATTCATTTGTTGTTACACGACTATTTTGTCTGGATTTGCAAAGATCTGGATGAATATCTTTTGAATTGACGGATCAGAAGCTCCTTAAGATAAACATTTCTTGACCTAAAAGTTTTGATGAAGTCGTTGCACTTTTCATCAAAAAGGGGGAGAAGAGCTACCCAAGAAATGGGGAACAACACAAGTTTAGGGCAAGTATTCTGAAGACATGCCGATTTGAGAGAAATTTTCTTTTAAGATACTTTGCTACAACATTCTGAGATAAATCTGAAGATAATTTCTTCCCATCATCTGAAAGAGAGTTTATCTACGTCTTTTGGGGAGATAGCTACTTGTTGAAGACTAAGAGGGAGATTGCATCTTCTGAGCTGAAAGAGAAGACTGAATTGCTAAATCTTTTTAGTAATGATCTTGATCCAAAGGGGGAGATTTTTAGCGCATAGATCTATTGGATTCAAGATCATCCAATCTGAAGATCTCAATCTGAAACTAAAGTTGAAAAGCCACTCTCAAGATTAGTCCAAATGTTAGTTTGTAATAAATCGTCAAAGTTAGTTTTAGTATTTTATGTATTATTCCTAAATATCTAACTAATAGATATTTTAGGATATTTAGTTTAGAAATTATATTTCTAGATATCATGTTAGAGATATAAAAGGTTTTGAAATATTATAATCTCATAACTCAAAACATAGAAATCGATCAGATCATAGACCCAACACTATTCATTAGAGAGAAACAACAGAGAGCTTCAAAGTGTTAGGTCTAAATATTGTATCCAAGATTTAATAGGAAAGTCAACAATGTAAAAGTCAATATTGTCTTAGTCAAAGCTAGTTTACTTTCCTTAATAGTTAAGTCTTTGTATTAGATAGAGAGTATATAAGGGTTTGTGTTTGTATTCATGTGGTAACAAACTAGAGGCATTTGCATTGTTTGTAATATTCTAGAGTGTGTAATTCAAGATCTACTTTCTCTCTCTAGATTCTCTCTCTAGTTCTTGATCTTAATGTTCATATTTTGAGTAATTAGCTTGATTGTTTGGGATTTATGTTTAACAATTGGTATCAGAGCTATACCAAACTTTTCAGAAAAGATTTTATCATGATTTGAATTGTAATTTGGTGTTTTTTTGATCGAAAATTTGATTTTTTCAAAAGTTTTTCAAGAAAACGAGTTTGTTACTGTTCATACGAATTTTGAGTGAAAAATTGTTTTTAATGCAAGAAAATGGATTCATTGGATTCGTTTTATATGTAGGATTGATTCTTGTTCTGATTACATTTCATAATTCTACCAATTTCGATATCAATTTTCAAAATTTGAGTTTTCTAGAAATATCGAGTTCTTGACACTGTTCTTGATTCAAATTTGTAATTTTTGTGTATTTGATCGAAAATTAGTGATAGTTTTGTGTTCAAGTTGTATAGAAGATCAAATTGTTAAAGTTTCGAGTTAGATTTTTAGGCATTTATGAGTTTTTAGTGCGATTTTGTTCGATCTTAGAGGTGTGCGGGTGTTCTTAAGATGTGCGTTTGATTCATCGAAGTATGCGGGTCATTCATATTAGTATGCGGGTCATTCATATTAGTATGCGGGTTATCTCTCTTGCGTATCTGTCGACACACGTATAGTACATCAAGTGCGTGTCCTTCTGAACACGCACAACATCAAGTGCGTGTCCTTCTGAACCCGCACATCTTCAAGTGCGGGTCACTCTGAACACGCACATCTTCAAAGTGCGGGTCACACTTCAGACGCATATCTTCAAGTGCGTGCCCCGTTGAACACGCACAACTTCGAGTGTGTGCCCCGCTGAACCCGCATATCATATTGTGCGTGTCCTTCTTCACCCGCATAGTCCATTGTGCGCTTCAGGCTACAAACGCATAGCCTGTTGTGCGTTTCATCTGTGACCCGAATTCCTCTGTGACCCGAATTCCTCAATTGTGCGGGTCTCCCTGTCTTAGTTAAAAAAAAAAAAAAAAAACAAGTATTGTTCGAATTCCTCAATTGTGCGAGTCTGGAAAAATTTTTTGGTCATCTTTGGAAATATTTTTTTTTACTCTGCGAAATAACAAGTATTGTTCAAATTTCAATTTTCACGAAATATTTTTTTTAAGATTTCAATTTGATCTGATTTTTGATTTTCTGATATATAGTTTGGAACGATCATTCACATCAAGCTGTTTACTTTTTCAAGATGTCAATTTACTACAGATCTGATATATCTGGTATTGAAGCTGAAAGAAATGATCTGAAATTGAAAAATTCAGAATACCTCAAAAAGATTCAGGAGTTGCAAATTAAATTGTACAATTGTATTAAAACTCCTGAATGAATAAATTGTACTAAAAATAGTTCTAATTTTTCAGGTATCCTTTATGAGAGGGATAAAGAGATAAAGGAGAAAGAGAGAGAGATTATAACTCTTCAAAGCCAACTGAACAGAAATCACCTGAGCTACAAGCAGAATCAGTTGAACTTCAAAACAAGTTGAATGCTTTCAAAGAGAAGACTAAGGGATTGGAATCTGAGAACCTTGAGCTTAGAAAGAATTTATCTGATTTGGAAAAACAACTTGTTGCAAATAAAGCTGATTTTGAAAGTGAAAAGAAATTTTTTTCAAAGAAGTTCTCAGATTTCTCAAAGAAGAGTTATGAAGAGAAGAAGTCAGTGGAGCTTAAATGCATCAAGCTTTCTCAACAAATTTCAGATTTTGAGAAAGTATTGATATTGGAAAGAGAGAAGTTTGATAAAGAGAAGAAGGCCATAGAAAAGAAGAATGTAGGGTTCTTTAAAGAATTATCTGGCCAGAGAACAAAGTCAGAAAAAGGATTTGAGGAAGAAAGATCCATTTTTGAATCTGAAATCAAGAAGCTAACTTCAAAATTGTCTGAATTGTCAGCAGCTGCGCTGAAAGAGCAAAAGACGAAGTCTGAATTCAAGACAAAGATTGATCTGCTTGAGAAAGAAAGAGATATCTTTGCATCAAAGATAAAAGAACTTGAAAAATCTGTTTCAAGTTCAAGTCAGAATTTTATCTCTTCACAAAGGTCAGTCAAATCATTTAATCAGATTCGTCGCACTAACCTTTTCTACGATGAATTCTTAGATGGTTCAGATACTTATCCGAGAACAAGTTTCAAGAAAGAGAAACTGGTGTGGAAAAGGAAACCAGTCAAAGATGATAAGGAAAATGAGCTGAAAGAGAAGAAATCATGTGTACCTGAACTCAAAGCAAAGAAGAACAAAGCACCTAACGGTAAGAAATTTTATTGTTCAATTTGTTGTACACATGATCATTTTCATAAAACAAATGATCATTACTGGTATGGATCTTACTCTGTATCCCCCACACGCACTGCATCTATCATTTCTGGACCCAAATACCAGTGGGTACCAAAGAAGAAAATTGATACTGTGTTGCAGGCACATCAATCCAAGGGGGAGTGAGAGATCAATGGATTTTGAACACAGCAGTTCAAAACCCGGACTTCAATGCTGAAAGACTTTGGCTTCTAAGCACAACAACTTAGGACCCGTACCTTAGAGATCAAAAAGACCTTACTCCTGTATACTTGCATCCGATGGATATTGATGGTCTCTATCCCGAGTGAATTGATCTGATCTCTATCCTAAACTTTTTCTTTGCTAGATTTTTCTGATATTGATGGTCTAACAATTCAAAGGGAGTGTTTGATCTCTATCCTGTTTTAACTAACATATTTCAGATGCTTAATTTAAGGGGGAGTAAAGGTGATGACTTCTGATTATTTCAGATTAGAACTCATTCTATAACTGTTTTACTGCTTTCTGTCCTTTTATTTTTGAATAAATAATATGAATAAAGTGGCTTCTGATCACATGACAGATCAGGACCCGTTTTTCAACGTTTAAAGACGGATATTGTGCTAATATCCAGAGGGAACTCAAAAGATATAAATCATTTGATCATGATTTGAGGGGGAGCCGAAAAGGTAAAAATCTTCTAATCCTAGATCTCTGATTGTTTGAAAGAAGGACAACTTTCGAACATGAAAAACAATTTCTGAAATGTTCAAACCACTTCTTATTCTCAAAAGTTTTATGAATTTAGAAGTGTGTTTTTAAATGTTTTTCAAAATTTCGAGCTTTATTGTTTAACTGACCGTGTGTTTCCAAAGATCAATACTTGTGTATTATCTTGTCTATATACTGTCAAGTATTCACACACACCGGTTCAGTATTTCATTTGAATCTGTTATTACCATGTCTCATAAAGAAACAATCTTTCGATGGTAATACTCCCGTTTGCAATTTCACAGTTGTTGAGCATCATTCATTTTTTTTTCATAGTTGTGCTTTCATTGATAAATTGTTTATATTTGTTCATATAAACAAATATCCAATTCTTTGATACCCTAGCTATTTCATTTGATCTGCTTTTAATCATTGTCAGATTCTCAAAACAATTATCTTGATTTCATTTCATTCATTCAATATCCTTGTTTTGAGAAATCTTCAAAGTTCAAATGCTCAAATTTCATTTATATTTTTCAATGAGCATACATACACTGACATATGATTTCTTGTGCTTTACATGTCAAGAAAAAATCATTGACCAGCATGTACTTTTAGGAACATGGGATTTAGTGTGAGTGCTTAATAGATCTTCCATGGATTCACGATAACCAGTGTTTCCTACCCCGGAAGAAATCCTTTGAGTGATTGAGGGGAGAGGGGTCTAAAAGAATTGAGTGTGGGAGTGCGCAGAGATAAAATGGAAATAAGAGATTGGTTAGATGTGAGCTTATATGTTTAAAAGAAAGAGGGTGTGAGAACAGAGTTAAAAGAATATCAGAACTCTGCACCAAACATCTTTCTGAGTCGGGCAGCCACATTACTGATTGGTTCACATTTCTTTGGTGACCATCATTGAAATAGGCAAATAGCCCATGCCATCTCTTCCATACAACCCCACTAGCTACTCATTCTTTTCTTAAAAAGAGAATGTTTCACATTTTCTGGGGAAGCAGCACATAATCTATCGGATCTTCACTTGGAAGATACTGATATTGAAAAAGAAGGAAAGTTGCCCCACCTTCGACCCTTTCTCATGCACATTGAGTCCATGTATAATCATTGTTGTCTCAGTGATTTACATACTTTGAGCCTTATGAAACACAATCATTATGCTAATTCTTTCAAACACAAGCACGAGCGCACATAAAATTTGTTTTTCTGTCAGAACATTCATAGATAAACCTTGTGCTTTTCAATGATTGAATGGAAGTCCTGGGGAGTCAACATCAAACCAGCTCCTTAAATTGTACATCCGTTGTACACAGTAACTTTGTGTTACTGACAGGCACTTCTAACTATTTCATTTGTTGAATCAGGGTTACACGCTTATTATGTCTGAATTTGCAAAGATTCGGATATAAACAGTTCATGATTCGGCTCTTCAGATCAAAGCACAACATTTATAAAAGGGGAGATTGTTTCAAAGGGGTTATCAAAGTCTGAGCTGAAATTGAAGAAATTTTGATGATCTGATGCTCACATCATCAAAAAGGGGTAGAACGATATAAAGATTCAATTTCAGAGTTCGAGTTCAAAGTTCAAGTCTTAAATTCAAAATGTTTCCGCTGCTGTTTCAAAGGATGTTTCAAACGCTGTTTCAAAGACTGATTCAAAGTCAAAAGTTTCTGATAAAGAATATCAAGTTTCAAGTAGCTTTGTTCTTCCGAAGATGATTCAGAGATCAAAGTGATGAAGATACAATTTTTTTTGAAGACGTAAGAATTTTCAGAAATGAAGTTTCAAGTTTCAAAGAAGTTTCAAGAATTTCCTGTTTTGTTCAAGGCATGTTGACTTTCCAAAGCATCAAAGATTAAAAAGACTTTCGAAGATTCTTCAAAAGTTGCAAAAGAGCAAAGTTTTTGAAAGCTTCAAAAGATAAAAGATGAAGAATCAAGAGCTGAAGATCTGCATTAGATTTTTATTAAATCTTGAATACAAAGGGGGAGATTGTTAGGTCTAAATATTGTATCCAAGATTTAATAGGAAAGTCAACAATGTAAAAGTCAATATTGTCTTAGTCAAAGCTAGTTTAATTTCCATAATAGTTAAGTCTTTGTATTAGATAGAGAGTATATAAGGGTTTGGGTTTGTATTCATGTGGTAACAAACTAGAGGCATTTGCATTGTTTGTAATATTCTAGAGTGTGTAATTCAAGATCTACTTTCTCTCTCTATATTCTCTCTCTAGTTCTTGATCTTAATGTTCATATTTTGAGTAATTAGCTTGATTGTTTGGGATTTATGTTTAACACAAAGTATCATCCTTGTAATCGAATGTTGTTAATCAAACAGGTTGGTTTATCTATCTTGTTTGTTGTTTGATTTATCTGGTAAAGATCGTGTTCAATCACACGGACCCACAAATGTAAAAGAGAGTTTGGTTAGAAGTGAGATGAAATGTTCAAAAGAAAGAGGGTGTGAAAACAGACTTAAAAGAATATCAAAACTCCGCACCAACCACTTACTGAGCCATCATTGAAACAGGCAGTGAGGCCATGCCAACTCTTGCAATTACCCCACCAGCCACTCGTTTCTTTCTCGAAAAAGAAATGTTTCATTTTCTTTGGGGACGCAACACATCTACTATCTAGTCTTCACTCGGAAGATTTAGATATGGAAATAGAAGGAAAGTTTCCCTACCTTTGCACCTCTTTCATGCACATTGAGTCTGTGTAATACTTGCTGTTGTCTCAACAGTTTACACATTTTGAGCCTGAAAAAGATTAAGTATATTCAATCATTCTACACTTTCACATACACATAAGAAATATGTTTTCTTGTCATAACATTCATAGAAATTTCATTTGTGGTTTTTCGATAATTGAATGGAAGCCCTGGGGGAGTGAACATCACAAAAACTCCTTTCCAAAGTACATTCGTAGTACAAAGTGGCTCCGTGCTACTTACAGGCATACTAAATGTATCATTTGTCGATTCAGGGTTACAACGTTTATTATATCTGAATTAGAAAAGATTCGGGTATATACATTTTATAAATTGGCATATACTCAGATCAAAGGCCAGAGATTGTCAAATTACTATAAAGGGGGAGATGGTTAGTTTATCATAAAAGGGGAGATTGTTATTCAAAGACAATGATGACTTGAAAAGGTTTTGATGATTTTTCTGCACACAATTCATCAAAAAGGGGGAGATAGTTTGAGATCTCAAGTCAAATGGGAGAAATTCAAGGTTTTCAAGTCAAATATGAAAGTTTGAAAGATATTTTGAAGAAAAAGGAGAAGATAATTTCTGGAATTTCAAATTCAAGACATATGAAAGATAAAGATGATTTGAGAAAGTTAGTTTTCCGAAGACTGATCAGAGATTACAGAGATGAAGATACAAGTTTTGAAAGATCCCTCAAGATCAAATAAGTTTCAAGAATTCAAAGTTTTGTTCAAGACTTGATGACTATTTAAAGACTTTGTGAAAGACTTTTCAAGATTCTTTAAAAGCTTCAGAGTTTAAAGATTGTCATAGCTTCAACATTTAAAGCCGTCAGAGTGAAAGTTTTGAAGAATCAAGAGCTGAAGACTAATGTCAAATTTTTTTTAAATCTTGAATACAAAGGGGGAGATTGTTAGTGTATTTGTTGTATCCAATATTTAATATAGAATATCTAAGTCTATAAAGTCAACAAAGTCAAGTCTAGTTTAGTAATGTGTTTTAGCTTTGTGAGAGTTCCTCTTATATAATGTTGTAAGCTTGTGAGAGTTGTCGGGGAAACACTTGTAATAGTCAAATTGTGAGATATACGACTAAGTCTTTCTCTATCTACACTTTCTCTCTAGATCTTGTTCTTAAACTGTCAAATCTTGATTATCTAGTTTGATTACTTGAATTGGGAACTTACACTATCCTCTTTCAAAGAAAAACTTGGAGGAGCAATAACTTTTGAGGACAACATGCAAGGTCAAATTAGAGGATATGGGGAGTTGTCAAGAGGAAATGTTTATGTTTCCAAAGTTGCTTATGTTGATGGACTCAAGCATAACTTACTCAGCATAAGTCAACTCTGTGACCATGGTTTGATGTAAAATTTCAAGAAAGATATTGGTCAATGTTACATTCAGAAACAGGTCAGGAAATGCTTAGAGCTGACAGGAAAGGTAATCTGTATCGCATGAACTTTGTAAAATACACAGATACTAGTTCAGAGAAGCTCTGTCTTGTCTCTCTGAACAATGAGGATGCCTGACTCTAGCATAAGAAATTTTCACACCTAAATTTCTCATCACTTGATAAGTTGGTAAAACTTAATTTGGTTAAAGGTCTACCATCTCTGAAGTTTGACAAAGACCGTCTTTGTTCTGCTTGTGAGATGGGAAAACTAAAAATATCATCACATAAAACCAAAAGCGATAAAAATTGTCCTACACCTCTACATATGCTTCTTATTGACCTCTGCGGTCCAATCTCTGTGCAAAGTCTATCTGGTAAGAAATATTTACTTGTACTAATAGATGAATACTCAAGATATACATGGATTGAGTTCATCAGACTATGTCTAATGTACTAGAGATTTTGATAAATTTGTTGAAAAGATTACAGGTTCTGTTTAATAGCAAGGTTCAAAAAATGAACAGTGATAATGGAACATAATTCAGAACTGCCAAAATCAACTCTTATCTTTTCAGAAGAGGGCATTACTCCAAACTTCTCTGCAGCAAGAACACCTCAACAAAATGGTGTTGTTGAAAGGAAAAACAGAACACTTGTTGAAGCTGCAAGAACAATGCTTGCAGGACCTGATCTTCCAACAAACTTTTAGGTTGAAGCAGTGTCAAAAACATGCTTTACTCAAAACAAAGCAACAATAGTCAAAAGATTCAAGAAGACTGCATATGAACTCCTTAACAACAGAAAACCAAATATCAAACATTTTCATGTTTTTGGGTGCAGGTGCTTTATCTTAAATGACAACCATCATCTTGGAAAGTTTGACAAGAAGGCAGATGAAGGGGAAATCATTGTGTATTCATTAACTTCAAAAGCATTCAGAGTGTTCAACCTCAAAACCAGGACTATCCAAGAAAGCATCAACGTCTATTTTAATGAAAAGGAATCCAGAAGCTCTGACATTCACAATTCTCAATCAAAGTCCAAAGAAGCCTCTGACTCATCAAAGCTTAGAGAGTCTGAACTTAACAAGATATTTAAAGACTTCTTTGATGATGATGATACCTCTGAGTTCATCTTTAGAGATATTCACAGAGCACCATTAGAAGAACCACAAACCTCAGGTACTACACTTTCTGTTCCTTCTGATAACACACCTTCTACATCAATCAATGAAGGTCCAAGTGATACATCAAGACCAAATGTTGAAGAAGAACAAGGGTCTTCAAAAGAAGAAGGTGATCTAGAAAAATCTGCTGAAGAGACTCTAGAGCCACCATCACCATCTTTAGAGTTATCCTTAGAGCCTCAGAATAGCACATCCGAGATGCCACCACCTGTCATCTCTGAAGCTCAAACACCACCACACATTCATGCTCCAATATCAAGATGCACAAAGAATCATCCCCATGATCAAATCACAGGATGCCCCTCTGATGGTGTAAAAACAAGATTTGCCACCATCAATGAATACATCTTTGTGAATTTCTTAAGCATGATTGAACCTAAAAAGGTAAATGAAGCTCTTGCAGATCCAAATTGGATTAATGCTATGCAAGATAAGCTTCAAGAGTTTGAAAGAAATAAGGTCTGGGTGCTGGTTCCACTTCCTAAAGGCAAATTTTCAATTGGAACCAAATGGGTTTTTAGAAACAAAAAGGATGAAAATGGCATTATAATCATAAAGAAAGACAGATTGGTTGCTAAGGATATTGCCAAGAAGAAGGAATTGATTATGATGAAACCTTTGCACCTGTGGCTAGGTTAGAAGCAATCAGAATCTTCTTAGTCTATGCCGCACACAAAGGGTTCAAAGTATATCAAATGAATGTCAAATCTGCCTTTCTTAATGGTAAACTCAATGAGGAAGTATATTTCCAGCAACCACCTGGATTTGAAAGTTCGGAGTTCCCAGACCATGTATACTATCTTGATAAAGCTCTATATGGTCTTAAACAAGCTCTCAAAGCATGATATGCAACTCTAGCAACTTTCCTGATTGATAATGGTTTTGAAAATGGAACTGTAGATACCACTCTATTCATCAAAAAGTACAAAAATGAGCTACTTCTAGTACATATATATATGTTGATGATATTTTGACAAGTTTTTAGAGTTGATGAAGAGTGAATTTGAAATGAGTCTCATGTGAGAACTAACCTTCTTCCTAGGATTCAAGTTAAACAAATTTCAGAGGGCACTTTCATAAATCAATCCAAATATGTCTCTGATATTTTGAAAAAGTACAAACTCAATGATTCAACTCCTATGAAAACTCCTATTGCCACTGGAGTCAAACTTGACTCTGATTGTTTAGGAAACCTTGTGAATGTTAAAACCTACAGAGGCATAATAGGTTCACTATTATACTTAACTGGAAGTAGGCCTGATATAATGTTTGGAGCTTGTCTCTGTGCTAGATATCAAGATAATCCAAAGGAATCACACTTATCTGCTGTAAAGAGAGTGTTTAAATACCTCAGAGGCACACCATCTCTTGGTCTCTGGTATCCAAAACTCTGGTTTTGATCTAATAGCTAACACTGATACAGATCATGCAGGATGCAAGTTAAACAGGAAAAGTACCTCTAAATGTTGTCAACTTTTGGGAAATAAGTTAGTGAGTTGGTCCTAAGAAGCAGAAATGTGTGTCAACATCTACAGCAGAATCAGAATATGTGGTTATTGGTAGTTGTTGTTCACAAGTGCTATGGATGAGAACTCAACTCAGAGAATATGGTCTTGAATTTGACAGAATTCCCATTCTCTATGACTCGAGAAGTGCTATTGTCACCTCTGCCAATTCAGTGCAACATTCGAAGACAAAGCACATTGATGTCAGGTATCATTTCCTCAAAGATCATGTTGAAAAAGGCATAATTGAAATGTATTTTGTTCCAACTGATCGTCAACTTGCTGATATTTTCACAAAAGCTTTAGATGAACGAAGGTTCAATTTCTTAATCAACAAGTTAGACAAGCTAAATATGTCTACTTAATTTAAAAATAGATTACAGCCTCTGATATCCTAAAGTAATATATTTTAGATCAGAGCCTCTGATACATACATCAGAGCTATTATATTTCTAATAAGCATTTTCACAGACCATCTCATGTTTGTTCATCAAAACTCAATTCTAGGGGGAGTAAAACCAAAAATACTATTCATTTGTCAAGGGGGAGTAAAACAAATGACAGGAAGTAGACTGCTTTCAGATCCTCTGACATAACCATCATACCCTCTTATCTTCAATACTAGGTCATTTATTGAACTCCCAAGGGAAGGTATGTACTCAACTCTTATCTATAACCTTCTTCTTCTGAAAGAAAAACCAAACTTGATTCTAATCTTCAGAATAAATTTTAGAGACTTCACTTTGGTCTCTGATACTTATCTTCAGAGCCTCTACTATCATCTGCTCTGAAGATACATCATAGCACTAAATTCTTAAAGATTGAATGTTTGAGGGACAGGTGTCAACTTTCCAGAGGATATGACTGTTCATTTTCCTTCTCTGAAAAGGTTTCACTTGCAAATATCTTTGAGTAATAACTAATGTGGGTTATTTTGGGTGACTATCATGTTCAACTTAGCTAAACCAAAATGACAGTTATCTGACATAAGCGTCCTTTCATATCAACCACTCCACGTGTCAGTCTTTGAATAGACGGTTGATGGAAAGTTTTCTAACATGGGGACTCGCAAACGCCGCTTCTATAACCCCCTTAACACACGTCTCACACCCATAAAAACCCATTTTACCTTTACGCTCTCAAATCTTTTGCTCTCAGAATTCTTTCTCTCTCTCAAGCATTCAAAAGCTTAAGAAATTTCCAAAACCAGCAACAATGGCGCAACACCAAGCTAACTCTGATGATTCAAGTCGAATCGTTCCAAGCGTCAATCTTGCTCAGTTTGATGTTCCTATCAAACGAAACAACTTCTATCTCGATCTCACACCTTCAAAGTTTGACGAACAATATCGTCCTGTCCTGGAATTCTTTCGCTCTTGTGAATTACATGATGCCCTCACTGCTTTTGAATCAAATGTTCCCTAAGCTATGTCCAACAATGGTGATACTCTAGTGAGTTCAAAGATGAAATTGTTGGCTTGGTAAGAACAATTGACCTTGGATACAGAGCTGTCAACATTCGAATTCAACCTGACACTCTTCGTCGTCGCCTTTTTCTCCTAAAACTAACTGACCTTCAAATTCCCAGGTTTGAGAAACCCCCTTCCCAGAAAGCCCTTCTTCAATTTCTTCAACATTTGGGATACAACAAGGACATAGCTAGAACGAGTCAGTTTATGAGACAACACCTCCCTCCTATATGGAATTTTATGTTCAGCGTACTCAACCGAACCTTGACTTGCAAAATTGGCAATCAAGATCATACAAATCCTACTCTCTAAGCCATTATGTATGCCCTTTTCTTCAATAGAAATCTAGATATGACAGGACTGCTCTTTGCTGAAATGTACACCACTATTGATCTCAAGAACAAAGCATTAGCCAAAGGGAAACCCCCAGTCTCAGTATCTTTCCCAATGTTCATATCATTGGTCATCAGAAGGGCAATGACCAAGTTCACTTTACCAGAGGAAGGACCCAAGACCCCCTCTATGTCATGAACTCATTCAAAGCCACTACCATGCCTCCATACCCCTACGAGAGAAGATTCCCTCAGAGCATGATCAGGTATATTCCCGCAGAACACCTAATTATCATCTATCTTAGCAGTGTTTCTCAAGCATCAGAGTCGATGGAGGGATCGCCAACACACTTAGGGTATGAGCCTGAATTAAAATCAGAAGATAGTGAGGACTCTGAGGCTACCCTAGAAGAGAACAGAGGACAACCAGAGGGTGCCTCTGTAGAGATAAGATCATAGGGTACCTCTCACTCTAGCGAAGAGATTAGCTCGCCTAGAGTAGAAGAGACTGAGGAAGAGAGTCACAGAGAAAGAGTGCTTCTTGAACCATTAGGAACCGAGAGCAAAGAGGTAGGAAAAGAGGCCTCTGAAGGCACACCTGAGAGATTTCCAAGCCCAACTCCCTGTGCAATCACAACAACTATTCTAGGTGGTCCAACACAATAGAATATTGAAACAGAGGTGCACACCTTGATCCCAACCCAAAACAACTGCTCAAAGGTACATCCTTCTATCTTTGAAGCACACAGCCTTGGGGAAGCCACACATCTGGATAAGTCCTCTAAAAAGGACTTAGCCATTGAAAATATAAGTACTCCTTCGCCCAGAGTACGTCACCAGCCCCCACACAACATGATGCCTCTGTGGCTCATGGTTTAGGGGACCGCCCCTTACTTCCAAAGGTCTTTAAGATCTCCGGTATGGATTGCCTTACTAAGGGGCAAGGGAATGACCTAGTGGCACATGGGTTGATATGCCTGGATAGCAGGTAAACTCATCACATCAGATTCTATTCCCCTGAGCCTCAGTCAGAGGAGGAAGAACTGGTCCAAACTGTTGTAGATAAATCCCCTCAAAAGTATTCTCAAGGATCGGTAGGAAGTCCTTCTTGAGACAACATCAACCAATATCTGAAAGAAGGCCCCTCTGAACTCGAGGGTAAATTGGAGACATGTGTTGTGTCCAATATTTCCCTCTTTGAGTTCATTACTAAAGAGGAGTTCAAGCTTTTTACTGACGAAGTCAGAGGATCCTTGAGAGATCTAAAACTTCATATGGAGAAGACTTAAGACGCCTCTGCCTCAAACTCTGATGTCAGGATCTAATTATTAACAAGAATAATGAACTCAGAAACAATATTAAAGTAGTTGCGGAATAACACTTTAATATTCAACTATCAATGTAATAGTGAATCAGAAATCACAACTTGTAAACTTTATTGAATGATAAAAGTTACAAGCTTTCAAACAAAACCTCAATCTTGATGAACAGGCTCACCAAGACGAATTCTACTTCTCTAGAACTAGGATTATAAACCTTGAGGTTAATTCTCTCTCTAAAAACTTATCAATCAAATGTTAATTCTCTCTCTAAAAACTTCTATACTATTTAGCAAGTCTTCTATACAGCTGTCTTCCTTCCATATTGAGTCTTCATCTCATAAGCAGTATTAAGTTGTAGCAGCATTAACCACTCTGAGGAGTACTAATCTCCAGCAGCACTAATTCTGCTTAGCAGTAGTAACTTCTTCAAGCAGTATTAACCTTGATTAGCAGTAGTAATCTGTCTCAGTAGTAGTAATCATACTTAACCAAATCTTCAGTTCCCAACAATCTCCCCCTAACTTGACTTTTAGAAAGAGAAGTCAAGTTCTTCAGATAAGGTCTTCAAGATGCTTTCAAAACCTAGGTTTACACCCCTAGATTAGGATCCAAACCCAAGCTTTGATTGATGATTCTGCTTACCACAATCTTTGCCATTTCTGAATTCTTTGAACACGTAAGCTTGACATTCAACATTGCTTGCAGTTTACCCTTGCTGTGATCATAGATCTTATCAACCAAGTAGTACTCATGATAAGCTCTGTCTACAGTGATGACATAGACTCCACACCTTTCAAATATCATCCATGTCAGGATCTCAATATTTAACAAGAATAAACACTCATAAACAATATTAAAGGAGTTTGCGGAATAACACTTTAATATTCAAAGATCAATGAAACAGTGAATCAGAAATCACAAATTGTAAACTTTATTTAATGATTTAAAGCTACAAGGTTTCACACACAACCTCAATATTGATGAACAGGCTCACCAATACGAATTCTACTTCTCTAGAACTAGGGTTCTAAACCTTGAGGTTGATTCTCTCTATGAAAGCAAAAACTTAGAATAAAAAAAAATTCTTTTTTAAACTATTCTGACTAATTCTATACATATACTGAAAATAAAAGAAAATTACAAAATATAAAATATCTTCAGTATAATCTTCCATAGTTACCTCCAAACCTTCCATGATTATCTTCAGTCTTGATTTGCACGTATCTTGATTATCTCTTAAGCAGCATTAAGTTGTAGCAATATTAACACTCTCAGCAGTATTAATCTTCTCCAGCAGTAGTAACTGTGCTCAGCAGTATTAATTCCTTAGCAGTACTAACTACTAGCAGTACTAACTCTCCAAGCAGTACTAACTATTGAAGTAGCAGTAGGTTCTTTTGAATTCTAGTCTGATGACTAGGTTCTTCATTGATTCCCATTTCTAGATTGGACTCATTTAAGTCAGCTGAGGTGATCTCATCAGCTGCTTCTGGCTCTTCATGTACTTGATTCTCCTCATCTCTTCTTTCTTCTTCACTCTGAATTGGTTCAGTCATAGTCTCTTTTTCACAAAAATCAACAGGTTCCATTGTAGGTATGGGAAAGATCACAGACTGAGGAATAATGTCTTGTACTTGTACTTGTTCATCCCCTGATCCTCCACTTCCTGAACCTGCATGATCATCACTACTAACACCCAAAGAGTTAGTTAGTGAATCAATGTCAAAGAACCACTGAGGACCTGAACCAATAGGATTTGGTGTGTTCTCATTGCATTTGACATTGTCACTTTCGTCAATTATTCTAGAAGAAGAATTAAATAGTCTATAAGCCTTACTCTGAGATGAGTAACCAACAAGAAAACCATCATCTGCCTTGCTATCAAACTTTCCTAAGTGAGTTTTGGTATTGAGAATGGTACAAGGACACCCAAAAGGTTTGAAAAATCCAATAAATGGTTTTCTTTTATTAAAAAGCTCATATGGTGTCTTGTTTTTAGGCTTGACTACTAGAACTCTGTTCTGGACATAGCAAGCAGTATTAACTGCTTCAGTCCAGAAAGTAATTGGAAGTTTTGAATCAGCTAACAGAGATCTTGCAGCCTCAATCAGTGTCCTATTCGTTCTCTCAACAACACCATTTTGTTGTGGAGTCCTAGGAGCACTGTATTGCCTCTCAATTCCTTTTTCCTCACAAAAGGTGTTTAGGTCATGATTTTTAAATTCAGTACCATTGTCTGACCTAATGACTTTTACTTTTTGATTTGTTTGGTTTTCAATTCTTAGAATAAAGGATTTGATTAGTCCACTTGTCTCATCCTTAGTCCTTAGAAAATATACCCAAGTAAATCTAGAGTAATCATCAACAATAACTAAGAAATATGATTTCTTACCTATACTCATAACATTTGTGGGCCCAAACAGATCCATATGCAACAACTGAAGAGAATTAGAGATAATGTTAAACTCTTTGGACTTATGAGAAGTTTTGTGTTGTTTGCCTTTGAGACAGGCAACACAATGATCATCACATGAAAAGACTTTTGAAGGTAAACCTCTTACAAGGTTGTTTTTAACAAGTTTGTTCATAGTTTTAAAGTTCATGTGACACATCCTTCTGTGCCAAAGTGATGATTCATCCAAAGATGCTTTTGAAACAAGACAGTTTAGGGATGAATCAGTTGAAACATTTTCCATATCTAATCAATAGACATTATCCTTTCTGGGAGTTCTTAGTAGTATCATCTTTTCATCAACTACCTTGAATCCAGGAGCAAGGATAATGCATTCAAAATCAGAAAATAATATACTATGCTTTTTGTCACAAACGTGTGATACACTTAACAGGTTGTACCTTAATTGCTCAACATAGAATACATCTTCAAAGGTCATTTTACCTTTGGTTACATCACCCTTACCACTGATCTTACCTCCATCTGGAGTATTTCCAAAGGCAACATGTCCACCATCAATTTTCTTGAAATTCTTGAGACAAGACATGCTCCCTGTCATGTGCCTAGAGCACCACTATCAACATGCCAGATGCTATTCCCCTTGAGCTGCTGGTTGACCTGCACATAAGATAAAAACAATTAGTATTGATTGGGAACCCGAGCCAAAGTGGTCTTCGGTCTCCCTTTCTCATCAAAGTATTTACATTCCTTTTTGATGAGATTTTTAAACTCAGAGCACTCTTTACTAGAGTACTTTGTCAATATGATTGGCTTAGCAGCACAAACATTAGAAGCCGTACTAATCTTAGAAGTACTAACAGAGTTAGCAGTACTAACAGGTTTAGCAGTACTAACCTTGTTAGAAGTACTAACAGAGTTAGCAGTAGTATTGCTTCTAGCAGCACTATCATTGTCAGCAGCACTATTTGTGGTAGCAGTACTAACACTCTTAGTGCTTTTAGGAATCCACATCTTGACACTCTCCTCAACAATCTTTTTCTTCATGTGGCTTTTAGATTTAATAGATTTCTTAGCCACATGGTTCCTTTCATTCTTCCAATAACCAAAGGGTTTTTGCACAGATCTTTGAAAATTCATCCTTTGGTTCATAGGATTGAAATAACAGTATTTATCAATATGATTGAGCTTTCCACAAATAAAACAAGGTTTTGGTCTATTGATTTTACTCAGATCAATCCCTTGTTTTTGTGCCCACTGATTATTCCAGTTTTCTTTGATTACCCCTCATTTTATCATGATTTAGGGGATCAGATTTAGTACAAGCACACTGTTTGCAAGGAACAGGATTCACAACTGTGGTCTGCTTGTAATGGACCTTACTAGACTTTCCCTCAGTCTTCTCTGATGTAGAAGGGATGTAGTTGTTGTTGTATGGTGGTGGTGTGGTATTGTACCCAATTCCTCTTCTCAGCTTGTCATGAATCTGAGTTTGTAGTAAAGAGTCCATTGCTTTAGAAGCATTGGAAAACTTTTCTACATCTAGCTTAACTTTGGCTAGCTCCCCTCTCAACTTTTCACTCTCCTCTTTAGACTTTGTCAGTTGGAGTTCTAGATCCTTTTTCTCCCACTTCCAGTAGTTTGTGTCATATGAGTGTTGAAGTTCATTGGCTTGGAAACCTTTAATTTGTTCCTCAAACCTCTCAACAATTCTCACATAGTCTTTTATATCTTTTTCTAACCTCTTAAGGTCATCACTCATATTCTGGTTGTGATCCCTATACCTTTTAACAGTGTCAATGCAAGTTTGAGAACAGAGATTAGAAAGTACCTCAGTTGAAAGATCAGATACCTCTCCCATGAGAGCTTGATTTTGAATAGCCTCTTCTGCTTGATCACTCCAGTTAAACCCCATTCCTTGTTGAGAAACAAGGGCTTGAGCAGAGTTTCTGTTCTGGTTGAAGCTTCCAGTCTGAGCTTGTTGGTGGTTGTTGTGAGACACTCCACTTCTGCATTCCCTGGCAAAGTGTCCCTTTTGATGACACTTATAGCACTCCACCTTTGACTTGTCAAAGCCTGCTCCATCTTCTCTTCTTTGGGAGAAGTTGTTCCTTCCAGTCCTCTTGATGAACTTCTTTACCCTCATGGAAAGCATGGCCATCTGCCATTTAATATCCATCTCTTCAAGATCATCAGGATGAAGTTGTTCCAAGTCATCATTGATTAAAGAAGAGTTTCCATGGCTGGACAGAAAGGCTTCAAAAACAGATTCAGTACCTTTTTCTTGATTTGCTTCATTAGTAGCATTAATCGATTCAGGGTTAGCAGTAGAATCAATTGATGCTGATAGGACTGCAGCATTATGAACATATCCAGAAGGCTTCTTCTTTGCCTCCACCTCAGATTCAAACACTCTAAGGTCATTGTAAAGATCATCAAGTTCTTTTTCTTCTAGTTGTTCATTCTGTCTGAATGAAACAGTATACATGGTCCATTCATCTCCAAGGGACCTTAATAACTTTCTCTTTACATCATCTTGATCAATCTGTACTCCCATAGTATCTAGTTCACAAATCAGCTTGTTAAACCTGTCAAAAGTTTGAGTCATGGACTCATTCTTAGTTGACATAAAATTTTCATACAATTGCTTCAGTATTGCCTTCTGATTTCTCTTGGTACTTTTGGTACCAGAGAATCTTTTTTCTAGAGCATTCCAAAACATCTATGCATCAGTGCAATTGCAGAATTGGTGTTGATATTCATTGGGAATAGCCAAGAGAAGTGTGCTCAAGGCTTTCATCTCTGTCTGCCTTATCTTCTTTTCTGCATCTGTCTTTGGTGGTGTTCTTTTCCATCTGCACCAATTTTTCCTTCATCAGATGGTCCATTCTGAATGATGTCCCACATAGAGTAATTTGTGAGGAGAATGTATTGCTTGATCCTTATCTTCCACATGTCAAACTCATTAGATCTGAGCATTGGAACCTTTGAGACAAGAGTACTGTTTGATTCAACTGTGTTTTCCATGATGAATGAAGGTTTCTGAGAATACTCGCTCTGATACCACTTGTCAGGATCTCATTATTTAACAAGAATAAACACTCAGAAACAATATTAAAGGAGTTTACGCAATAACACTTTAATATTCAAAGATCAATGAAACAGTGAATCAGAAATCACAAATTGTAAACTTTATTTAATGATTTAAAGCTACAAGATTTCACACACAACCTCAATATTGATGAACAGGCTCACCAATACGAATTCTACTTCTCTAGAACTAGGGGTTCTAAACCTTGAGGTTGATTCTCTCTATGAAAGCAAAAACTCAGAATAAAAAAAAATTACTTTTTTAAAATATTCTGACTAATTCTATACATATACTGAAAATAAAAGATAATTACAAAATATAAAAGATCTTCAGTATAATCTTCCATAGTTATCTCCAAACCTTCCATGATTATCTTCAGTCTTGATCTACACGTATCTTGATTATCTCTTAAGCAGCATTAAGTTGTAACAGTATTAACACTCTGAGCAGTATTAATCTTCTCCAGCAGTAGTAAATGTCCTCAGCAGTATTAATTCCTTAGCAGTACTAACTACTAGCAGTACTAACTCTCCAAGCAGTACTAACTTTTGAAGTAACAGTACTAACTTGTCAAGCAGTATTAAATCTACTAGCAGTAGTAATCAGTTATGCTAGCAACATTAATCATACTTAATCAATTCTTTAATTCCCAACAATCCAGTTTTCTATTCTTTGGAATTTATTCTTTAGATGCAAATCTCTGATCACATGTTGAACTTTGTTAGGATCAAACATCATACACAAGTACTCCATGGCTAATCTGATTAAGCTCATGTCTTCTCCTGTCAGATCCTTTTCATATAGACTCATTCCAACTTTAAACATCTCTTCTAGATCTAATCTTGAACAACTTCTGATGATTCTCCCCCAAGTAGAATACACTTGATATATGTCTCCCATTCTCTTAATCCTGAAATATTTCTTTCTTTGATCTTCCAAGATATCCCAAAAGATGATTTCAGGTGCTTTCATAGAAATGGGATCAGCATGTACTGGTTCATCATCGGTTACAGTCATGTAAAGCTCAAAATGCACATTAGATTGACTTGGTTGTTGTGCACTTTGACTTGTTTGCTCTGTATGACCTGCAACAGATGGTTCTTCCTCTTTTTCTGCTTCTTCAATCCTTGGCTTTTTGGACTGTTTCTTGGAAGCTATGGTCTTTACTCTCTTTGCATATTTGGCTTCTACATCAACTTTCTCTTCCTTCTTTTCTTCTGCTTTCTCCTTTGAAGGAGTGGTTTCCTCAGGAAAGGGTTGTTGGATGTTGACATCATACCTCTCTTTCATCCTCCTTTCTGCTTCTTCCCTTTGAGAGTAATCCCCTTGAAGCTTTGCTATTTCCTTGTTATACAGCTCCTCAACTTTGTTGTATGCCAAGATAGCAAACATCTCCCCTTTTACACTAATTGAGCCTCTCAGAAAGTTTATCATTTTTCTCCTTTCTTGATTGGCCAAAAAGGTCTTAGAGGGTTGTCTTTTCTGAATCTTTGAAGGTATTTTGTGCGTGGTTTCTTTTACTATACTTTTCTTGGCCTCAGCTGCAATTTTCAGTCTCTTTTGATACTCCTCATTCAGCTTAGTAGACAGATCTAGAGCAATCTGTTTATCTTTGGCCTGTTATGTCTCTTCTTCTTGTTGTAGCTCAGCCTGCATCTTCTTAGCCAATTCCTCATCTTGTTCAATCTGTTTCAGTTTCTTTGGTGGCTTTGCAGATTCATCCACCTTTTCCTTTCCTTTCCTTTCCTCTTTAATTCTGCCTCACTGATTTCTCTTCTTTTCTGTTTAATAGCTCCTTCTTTAATGACCACTCCCTTGGCCTTTTGAGTAGCCTTAGGAGTGTCATTCCTGGCTTTGACCAATGTTTCTGCAATTTCCAACTCTTCAACAGATAGCCCTGTCACTGCTGCTTGATCTTTTTTAGATACCCCTGTGGTTTCCCTATAGATATTCTCTAATGGAGAATTCTCCATTAGAGGGCTTGAAGGCTTTGTGGGTGAAGGTACAAGAAGAGAAGGAGTCTTCTTTACCTTTTTCCTTATGTAAGTATTGGTGATGGGTGAAGTTGGTTTTTGAAGAAGAGACTGAGGGATTGATATAGTGATTGAAGGTTGGGATTGGCTCTCAGTGGGATGGTCTAATGAGGGCCTTGACCCTGAAGCCATACCTTCTTGATTGTGGGACACCACCATCATTGTAGAGAATAATGGGGTGTCAACTCCTTCCGAGTCCATGGGAGATCTCTTCATATTTGAAAAGACCTTGCCCTTGGGGATTTTAGGTACATATACCTCATCAAATTGAGGTATATCCGTCAATTCAGTGGTGATAACTGCCTGAACAAACCTTGGATACATAAAGAAACTATTTTTATTCCCCAAATTTGACACAAGGTCATTGAAAATCGTTTTTGAGAAATTATACTTTCTGGCAGTGGCCAAGCAGACCAAAGCATAAGCAATGGTACTACGGAACTCACTCCATCCAGTAGTTCTTCTATAAATGCAATGCATAAGGGTATGGACAAAGAAACGCCATTGAGGAGAAAATTTAGCTTTGGAGAACTTGAAAACACCCAATGGGCCTCCATACCCAATTCTAGTGAGAATGTAAAACAGATCATCATTAGAGATAGATGAGATACCTGAGGCATTGTCTAGTCGTAGACTGATGCGAATTACCTCTTCAGAAACTGTCAAGGGTTTGTCACACACCATTGTCTTGATAACGTTCACACCATTTTCAGTAATAGCAGTGGCATTGGCCCAAAATTGCTTCTGGTGCTCAATGTAGATTGATGGTGACACTGCAAGAGCATTAGCGATATGGCTAGACTTGAGGAAATCGACTATTTGATGAAATCCAGCAGCCTGCTTAGGCTTTTGAAGAATTGTGATCTCGTTGTGTTCATCAATAAACGCCATGGATGCCATCGAGCTTGAGTAAACTGGACGAAAACATCTCCCCTTTTACACCAATTGAGCCTCTCAGAAAGTTTATCATTTTTCTCCTTTCTTGATTGGCCAAAAAGGTCTTAGAGGTTGTCTTTTCTGAATCTTTGAAGGTATTCTGTGCTTAGTTGCTTTTACTATACTTTTTCTTGGCCTCAGCTGCAATTTTCAAGCTCTTTTGATACTCCTCATTCAGCTAAGTAGACAGATCTAGAGCAAACTGTCTATCTTTGGCCTGTTATGTCTCTTCTTCTTGTTGTAGCTCAGCCTGCATCTTCTTAGCCAATTCCTCATCTTGTTCAATTTGTTTCAGTTTCTTTGGTGGCTTTGCAGATTCATCCACTTTTTCCTTTCCTTTCCTCATTAATTCTGCCTCACTGATTTCTCTTCTTTTCTGTTTAATAGCTCCTTCTTTAATGACCACTCGCTTGGCCTTTTGAGTAGCCTTAGGAGTGTCATTCCTGGCTTTGACCAATGTTTCTGCAATTTCCAACTCTTCAACAGATAGCCCTGTCACTGCTGCTTGATCTTTTTTATATACCCCTGTGGTTTCCTTATAGATATTCTCTAATGGAGAATTCTCCATTAGAGGGCTTGAAGGCTTTGTGGGTGAAGGTACAAGAAGAGAAGGAGTCTTCTTTACCTTTTTCCTTATGTAAGTATTGGTGATGGGTGAAGTTGGTTTTTGAAGAAGAGACTGAGGGATTGATATAGTGATTGAAGGTTGGGATTGGCTCTCAGTGGGATGGTCTAATGAGGGCCTTGACCCTGAAGCCATACCTTCTTGATTGTGGGACACCACCATCATTGTAGAGAACAATGGGGTGTCAACTCCTTCCGAGTCCATGGGAGATCTCTTCATATTTGAAAAGACCTTGCCCTTGGGGATTTTAGGTACATATACCTCATCAAATTGAGGTATATCCGTCAATTCAGTGGTGATAACTGCCTGAACAAACCTTGGATACATAAAGAAACTATTTTTATTCCCCAAATTTGACACAAGGTCATTGAAAATCGTTTTTGAGAAATTATACTTTCTGGCAGTGGCCAAGCAGACCAAAGCATAAGCAATGGTACTACGGAACTCACTCCATCCAGTAGTTCTTCTATAAATGCAATGCATAAGGGTATGGACAAAGAAACGCCATTGAGGAGAAAATTTAGCTTTGGAGAACTTGAAAACACCCAATGGGCCTCCATACCCAATTCTAGTGAGAATGTAAAACAGATCATCATTAGAGATAGATGAGATACCTGAGGCATTGTCTAGTCGTAGACTGATGCGAATTACCTCTTCAGAAACTGTCAAGGGTTTGTCACACACCATTGTCTTGATAACGTTCACACCATTTTCAGTAATAGCAGTGGCATTGGCCCAAAATTGCTTCTGGTGCTCAATGTAGATTGATGGTGACACTGCAAGAGCATTAGCGATATGGCTAGACTTGAGGAAATCGACTATTTGATGAAATCCAGCAGCCTGCTTAGGCTTTTGAAGAATTCTGATCTCGTTGTGTTCATCAATAAACGCCATGGATGCCATCGAGCTTGAGTAAACTGGACGAAAACATCTCCCCTTTTACACCAATTGAGCCTCTCAGAAAGTTTATCATTTTTCTCCTTTCTTGATTGGCCAAAAAGGTCTTAGAGGGTTGTCTTTTCTGAATCTTTGAAGGTATTCTGTGCTTAGTTGCTTTTACTATACTTTTTCTTGGCCTCAGCTGCAATTTTCAAGCTCTTTTGATACTCCTCATTCAGCTAAGTAGACAGATCTAGAGCAAACTGTCTATCTTTGGCCTGTTATGTCTCTTCTTCTTGTTGTAGCTCAGCCTGCATCTTCTTAGCCAATTCCTCATCTTGTTCAATTTGTTTCAGTTTCTTTGGTGGCTTTGCAGATTCATCCACTTTTTCCTTTCCTTTCCTCATTAATTCTGCCTCACTGATTTCTCTTCTTTTCTGTTTAATAGCTCCTTCTTTAATGACCACTCGCTTGGCCTTTTGAGTAGCCTTAGGAGTGTCATTCCTGGCTTTGACCAATGTTTCTGCAATTTCCAACTCTTCAACAGGTAGCCCTGTCACTGCTGCTTGATATTTTTTATATACCCCTGTGGTTTCCTTATAGATATTCTCTAATGGAGAATTCTCCATTAGAGGGCTTGAAGGCTTTGTGGGTGAAGGTACAAGAAGAGAAGGAGTCTTCTTTACCTTTTTCCTTATGTAAGTATTGGTGATGGGTGAAGTTGGTTTTTGAAGAAGAGACTGAGGGATTGATATAGTGATTGAAGGTTGGGATTGGCTCTCAGTGGGATGGTCTAATGAGGGCCTTGACCCTGAAGCCATACCTTCTTGATTGTGGGACACCACCATCATTGTAGAGAACAATGGGGTGTCAACTCCTTCCGAGTCCATTGGAGATCTCTTCATATTTGAAAAGACCTTGCCCTTGGGGATTTTAGGTACATATACCTCATCAAATTGAGGTATATCCGTTAATTCAGTGGTGATAACTGCCTGAACAAACCTTGGATACATAAAGAAACTATTTTTATTCCCCAAATTTGACACAAGGTCATTGAAAATCGTTTTTGAGAAATTATACTTTCTGGCAGTGGCCAAGCAGACCAAAGCATAAGCAATTGTACTACTGAACTCACTCCATCCAGTAGTTTTTCTATAAATGCAATGCATAAGGGTATGGACAAAGAAACGCCATTGAGGAGAAAATTTAGCTTTGGAGAACTTGAAAACACCCAATGGGCCTCCATACCCCATTCTAGTGAGAGTGGAAAACAGATCATCATTAGAGATAGATGAGATACCTGAGGCATCGTCTAGTCGTAGATTGATACGAAATACCTCTTCAGAAACTGTCAAGGGTTTGTCACACACCATTGTCTTGATAACCTTCACACCATTTTCAGTAATAGCAGTGGCATTGGCCCAAATTTGCTTCTGGTGCTCAATGTAGATTGATGGTGACACTGCAAGAGCATTAGCGATATGGCTAGACTTGAGGAAATCGACTATTTGATGAAATCCAGCAGCCTGCTTAGGCTTTTGAAGCATTGCGATGTCGTTGTGTTCATCAATAAACGCCATGGATGCCATCGAGCTTGAGTAAACTAGACTGAAACTCACTAGGTGCTTGAGAGAAAAAGGTTAGAGAGAAGATGAACAGTATTCAAAGAGTCGTTATGAGCTTTTAGGCGGGCAAAGAGGGTTTTTATATGATTCGGGAAAGAAGCAGTATTAACTCTGAGCAGTATTAACTAACTAGCAGTATTAACTGAGAGCAATATTAACTGAGAGCAGTTTTAACCACTAGCAGTATTAACTAACTAGCAGTATTAACTGAGAGCAGTATTAACTGAGAGCATAATTAACCACTAGCAGTATTAACTACTTACCCTATTGAAGTCTGTGTTAATCTGAGCAAGGCAATACACTTCTTGAGAAAGATGATTAGTAGCACCAAAAATAACCAAATAACAGGTATACAATCACTTTTTAAACATGAGCTCATTCAGAGTTGATCATGCCCACACTTGTGACCAAGAAAGTGAATCTACCCACATCAAAAGCTTTAGTGAATAGATCAACAAACTGGTTATCAGTATGTACTTTAGCAACTTGAATAAGCTTCTTTTCGTTGCAGTCTCTAATAAAGTGATACCTGATTTCAATGTGCTTTGTTTTGGAGTGCTTGACTGGATTGTTAACAATGCTAATAGCACTGCTATTGTCAATGAAGATTGTAATGTGAAGAAAGGTTACCCCATAGTCCAGCATTTGATTCTGAATCCATAGAACCTGAGATCAGCAACTTGCAGCAGCATTGTACTCAGCTTCTGTTGTGGATAAGGACATTGTGGTTTGCTTCTTACACTGCCAAGATACTAGTCTTGCACCCAAAAGTTGACATCCCCCTGAAGTAGACTTTCTATCCATATTAGCACCTCCCAAGTCACTGTCTGAATATGCAATCAAGTCAAAGTTGGATTCATAGGGATACCAAAGACCTAATCTAGGTTGCCCTTTTAAGTATCTGAAAATCCTTTTAACTGCTTGAAGATGTGACTGCTTTGGCTTGACTTGGAATATGGCACAAACACACACTGGAAACATGATATCTGGTCTTGAGGCTGTGAGATACATGAGAGATCCAATCATTGATCTATAAAGATGGACATCAACATCCTCCCCCTCAAGATCAGCAGTGATTTGTTTGTGTGTTTCCATTGGTATGTTTGCTGGTTTTGAGTCTGATAAACCATATTTGTCCAGGATGTCTTTCACATACTTTGATTGGCTTATGAAGATCCCATCTTTCTGCTGTTTCACTTGAAGCCCAAGGAAGAAAGTAAGTTCACCCATTGAACTCATTTTGAAGCTTTTGTGCATCAACTCTTCAAAGTCTCTACAGATCTGATCTTTTGTGGATCCAAAGATGATGTCATCCACATAGATCTGAACTAGTAGGATGTCCTTCTTTCTTCTTTGGATAAAAAGGGTCTTGTCAATTATTCCCCTTTCAAACCCATTTTCCAAGAGATATGTAGACAGAGTATCATACCATGCTCTTGGGGCTTGATGTAGACCATAGAGAGCTTTCTTCAGTTTGTATACTCTGTCAGGATATGATGGATTCTCAAATCCAGGGGGCTGACAGACATATACTTCTTCATCAATTGTTCTATATAGAAAGGCACTCTTCACATCCATTTGATATACCTTGAACTGCATATATGAAGCATAGGCTAGAAATAACCTAATTGCCTCTACCGTTGCAACTGGAGCAAAAACTTCCTCATAATCTATGCCTTCTTCCTGAGTGTACCCTTGTGCCACTACCCTTGCTTTATTCCTGATTGCTATTCCTCTCCCGTCCTTTTTATTTCTGAAAATCCACTTGGTGCCGATAGCTCTATGACCTTTTGGAAGGTCCACCAAGTCCCAAACATCTTGCAATTTGAACTGTAGCAACTCTTCTTGCATGACTTCTATCCAACTGGAATCTTTCATTCTATCATGAGCTTTCTTAGGCTCAATTTGAGATAGAAAGAAAGAGAGTACTGTATGTTGCTGATCCTGCAAAACTTGAAGTCTGCTTTGATTCCTTGTCATCATAGGAGAAGAAATGTCTCCTATTACCAGCTCAGGAGGATGAATCTTCTGAGTTCTTGTCTGATGACTAGGTTCTTCATTAATTCCTACATCTAAATTGGAATCATTTAAGTCAGCTGAGGGAATCACATCAGCTGCTTCTGGCTCTTCATGCTCTGAATGCTCCTCATCTCTTCTTTCTTCTTCACTCTGAATTGGTTCAGTAACAGTTTCCTTTTCACATATTTCAACATGGTCCATTGTAGGTAATGGAAAGATCACAGACTGAGGAATACTACTCTATACTTGTTCTTACCCTGATCCTCTACTTCCTGAACCTGCATGATCATCACTACTGAAACCAAAAGAGTTAGTTAGTGAATCAATGTCAAACAACCACTGAGGACCAGAACCAATAGGGTTTGGTGAGTTCTCATTGCATTTGACATTGTCACTTTCCTCAATTATTCTAGAAGAAGAATTAAATACTCTGTAGGCCTTACTCTGAGATGAGTAACCAACAAGAAAACCATCATCTGCCTTGCTATCAAACTTTCCTAAGTGAGTTTTGGTATTGAGAATGGTACAAGGACACCCAAAAGGTTTGAAAAATCCAATAAATGGTTTTCTTTTATTAAAAAGCTCATATGGTGTCTTATTTTTAGGCTTGACTACTAGAACTCTGTTTTGGACATAGCAAGCAGTATTAACTGCTTCAGCCCAGGAAGTAATTGGAAGTTTTGAATCAGCTAACAGAGATCAAGCAGCTTCAATCAGTGTCCTATTCCTTCTCTCAGAAATACCATTTTGTTGTGGAGTCCTAGGAGCACTGTATTGCCTCTCAATTTCCTTTTCCTAACAAAAGGTGTTTAGGTCAAGATTTTTAAATTCAGTACCATTGTCTGACCTAATGACTTTTACCTTTTGATTTGTTTGGTTTTTAATTCTTAGAACAAAGGATTTGATCAGTCCACTTGTCTCATCCTTAGTAATCATCAACAATAACTAAGCAGTATGATTTCTTACCTATACTCATAACATTTGTAGGACCAAACAGATCCGTATGCAACAACTGATGAGAAGAAGAAATTGTGTTCACTTCTTTGGACTTATGAGAAGTTTTGTGTTGTTTGCCTTTGAGACAAGCAACACAATGATCATCACATGAAAAGACTTTTGAAGGCAAACCTCTTACAAGGTTGTTTTTAACAAGTTTATTCATCGTTTTAAAGTTCACGTGACACATCCTTCTGTGCCAAAGAGATGATTCAACCAAAGATGCTTTTGAAACAAGACAGTTTAGGGATGAATCAGTTGAAACATTTTCCATATCCAAACAATAGACATTATCCTTTCTGGGAGTTCTTAGTAGTATCATCTTTTCATCAACTACCTTGAATCCAGGAGCAAGGATAATGCATTCTGAATCAGTGAATAATATACTATGCTTTTTGTCACAAACCTGTGATACACTTAACAGGTTGTACCTTAACTGCTCAACATAGAAAACATCCTCAAAGGTCATCTTACCTTTTGTTACATCACCCTTACCACTAATCTTACCTCCATCTTGAGTATTACCAAAGGCAACATGTCCTCCATCAATTTTCTTGAAATTCTTGAGGCAAGCCATGTTCCCTGTCATGTGCCTAGAGCAACCACTATCAACATGCCAGATGCTCTTCCCCTCGAGCTGCTGATTGCCCTGCACATAAGATAAATCAATTAGTATTGATTAGGAACTCAAGCCAAAGTGGTCTTGGGTCTTGTTAGAGCACAGATTTGTAGGATTCAAGATCATAAACATTAAAGACAAAAGTTCAAGAAGTCAAAGGTTGAAAGTCAACTCTCTAGTGAAAGTCAAAGTCATTTGTTAATAAAGTCAAAGTCAATGTAATTTGTATTTTGTTTCTTTGTAATTGTCAAGGGTATAAATACCTTTGTCCTTCTCTTTGTAATCAGATGTAAGTACACAAATCAGAGAAAAGCATCATTCATATTATTCTTAGAGAGAGAGAGAGAGATTGTAGAGTGAGAAAGTGAGAGAGATATGTAAACTGTGATTGATCAATTCATCAATGACATATGGATTTCTCATCTTGATTGTTTGTTAGCAATTAGAACTTGAATATTGGGAATAACAGTATTTACACTCCTTTTTGATGAGATTTTTAAAATCAGAGCACTCTTTACTGGAGTACTTTGTCAAGATGATTGGTCTAGCAGCACAAACACTAGAAGCAGTACTAATTTTAGAAGTACTAACAGAGTTAGCAGCACTAACAGGTTTAGCAGTACTAACCTTTATAGAAGCACTAACAGAGTTAGAAGTATTAACATTTGAAGAAGTACTAACAATTTTAGCAGCAGTAACATTGATAGCAGTAGTATTGCTTCTGGCAGCATTATCTTTGTCAGCAACACTATTTGTGGTAGCAGTACTAACAATTTTAGTGCTTTCGGGAACCCACATCTTGACACTCTCTTGTAAAGTCTTTTTCTTCATATGACTTTTAGATTTAACATGTTTCTTAGCCACATGGTTCCTTTCATTCTTCCTATAACCAAAGGGTTTTTGCATAGATCTTTGAAAATTTAGCCTTTGGTTAGTTGGATTAAAATAACAGTGTTTGGCAAGATGATTCAATTTGCCACATATGAAACAAGGTTTTGGTCTGATGATTCTACTCAGATCAACTCCTTGTTTATGAGCCCACTGATTATTCCAATTTCTTTGATTTCCCCTCCTTTTATCCTGTTTTAGGGACTAAGATTTATTACATGCACACTGTTTGCAAGGAACAGGATTCACAACTGTAGTCTGCTTGTAATGAACCTTTTTAGACTTTCCCTCAGTATTCTCTACACCATTAGATTTGACCCAATCCCTTCCACCACCCTCATTGGTAAGAATGTTATTTTCTAAGGGAATCTCACCACTCACAGTGTTATCGTTACTCTTACCAGCTTCTTTCTCAGTCTTGTCCTCAACAACTACTTCATCTAAAGGATCTATCTCAGTGGCTCCTTCATGCAAGTCCTTCCTATCCTTGGTCTCTAGCAAGTCTTATTTAGGAGGGATGTAGTTGTTGTTGTATGGTGATGGTGTGGTATTGTACCCAATTCCTGGTTTAAGCTTATCATGGATTTGGACCTTTACAATAGAATCCATGGCTTTAGAAGCATAGGAAAACTTTTACACATCTAGCTTAACCTTGGCTAGCTCTCCTTTCAACTTTTCATTCTCCTCCTTGGAATTTGTCAGTTGGATTTCTAGATCATTCTTCTCCCACTTCCAGTAATTTGTATCATATGTATGTTGAAGTTCATTGGATTGGAAACCTTTGATTTGTTCCTCAAACCTCTCAACAATTCTCACATAGTATTTTCTATCCTTCTCTAACCTTTTAAGGTCATCACTCATATTCTGGTTGTGATCCCTGTACCTTTTAACAGTGTCTATGCAAGTTTGAGAACAGAGATTAGAAAGTACCTCAGTTGGGAGATCTGATACTTCTTTCATGAGAGCTTGATTTTGAATGGCCTCTTCAGCTTGATCACTCCAGTCAAACCCCATTCCTTGTTGAGAAACAAGAGCTTGAGCAGAGTTTCTGTCCTGGTTGAAGCTTCCAGTCTATGCTTGTTGGTGGTTGTTGTGAGACACTCCACTTCTGCATTCCCTAGCAAAGTGTCCCTTCATATGACACTTATAGCACTCAACTTTTGACTTATCAAAGCCTGCTCCATCTTCTCTTCCTTGAGAGAAGTTGTTCCTCCCAGTCCTCTTAATGAACTTCTTCACCCTCATAGAAAGCATGGCCATCTTCCATTTAATATCCATATCTTCAAGATCATCAGGATGAAGCTGTTCTAGGTCATCATTGATTAAATAGGAGTTACCATGGCTGGAAAGAAAGGCTTCAAAAACAGATTCATTGCCTTTTTCTTGATTTACTCCACTAGCAGCATTAACTGATTCAGGGTTAGCAGTAGAATCAATTGATGCTGATAGGAGTGTGTTGATCCAAACTCTCTCAGTGATTTGATAACGACCCTCTTTTATACTTAGTGAAAGTTACGTTATTATATGTATTAGTGTTTCATCATCAGCGATCAGACTGAGTCTGTTCAGTTATCGCTGATGACCTTTCTGTAAACATTAATATGTATGTGTTTCACTTTCAGCGATCAAACTGAGTCTGTTCAGTTATCACTGATCGTTTCCTATGTAACACAGTTAACGTAATCCCTGAAGACAAGTCTCGCGTCAACATAGTTCATAACTGAATCGAAGACGAAGCCACTGAACAATAGATAAGTCTACTAGTGACCTGATGCGGATATCCGCGAAGACCAGACAAATCTACTTACGCGAAGAAGCCTGAGGAAAAGCTTCAGCGATAGCTGAACTTCTTTATCTCTGGAAGAAGAGATACTCAGCGATCAACGATCACAAAGCTTATGCCTCAAGTTTTCTTTTGTCTTACCTTGCACAACCAGTACGATGTGTCAGAACGGACAAGTCTCTGCCACAAATCGTACACCAACTCTGTCAACTACACTGTTCATAAAGTGGCCAAAAGCATGTCTCCAAAAGTGAGACTACCAAAGCCAATCTATGAATGCCACGTGTAAAGTACCCTGCCATGCATTTAATGCATAGGGTATAAATAGGAAGCTCACTCCTTCATCTGAAGGTGTGCTCAATCCTTGAACTCCAAAAAATAGAAACCCTTGTTTTCTATCTCTCTAAAAATCCCCCATTCTCTAAATTTCTTGTGCAACCATCTTAGTGTTTCTTAAGTTTGTTTAGATTGAGTCTGTCTTAATCTTATTCCGCAACAAACTTGTAAATTGTATTTTGATTTATCAATAAACAATTTATTAAACTGTAATTTCTGTGTTTGTATTCAACCCCCCCCCCCTTCTACAAACTTGTTAAGCACCTTCGGGACCAACAAGTGGTATCAGAGCAGTTTGTTTAATCAAATAAACAAGATCTTGCTGTATACTCTTCCTTGCTATTCAAAAATGGCACTAAACACAAACTACTATGATAATGGTTCACTTTCTAAACCTCCTCGATTTAGCAGATATAACTTTTCTCTATGGAAAAATCGAATGATGCTATTTCTTGAAGGTGCGGATCCTACTATACCTGAATATATAGAAAACGGACCCTATGAACCTGTTAGAATTATAGCTGCGGTTCCCGCTACTGCCACCACTGAAGCTGTCCCTGAACGATATGTCGTTAAGGAAATAAGACAGTGGAGTGATGAAGATAAAAAGAAGGTAGGCATAGATGCAAGAGCAAAGACCATTATATCAATGGCTCTGCCTGATGAAGTTTTCCATTCCATCATGCATCTAAAAACTTCTAAAGAAATGTGGGAAACCATATGTGTTCAATATGAGGGCACCACTGAAATCCAAGAGACCCGAAAGATTAACTTGGTAAGACAGTATGAAAGTTTTATCGCTGGTAAGAATGAATCTCTTTCTGACATTCATCAGCGGTTTAACTGCCTGATCATTGACCTAAGAACTGTTGGAAGGACCTATTCTAATTCTGAGGTCCTAACAAAATTCTTGGAAAGTCTTCCTGAAAGCTGGGACAGTTATTCAATATGTCTTAAGCTGACAAAGGACTTACATACTCTCTCTCTAAGCACTCTTTATGGAATATTGCTCAACTATGAGCAATCTAATCTCCTGAAGAAGAATCTTGTAAAAGATTCTAAAGACTCCAAAAGCACTGCTGTTGCTTTAGTCTCATCAGAGATAATTCCATCCCAGCGATCTACTCTCACCATCACTGAGTTAGATTCTGAATCTGAGGATTTATCAGACCCTGATCTTTCAGAGTTTAATGAGTCCTTAGCACTCTTGACAAACTCTTTTAAGAGATTTGCAAGAAAGAGTAACTTCCGAAGAAGTAAACCTCTCTCTCTTACTGAAAAGCCAAAATCAACTCCGGTTGATAAGGCTACAGCCACTTGCTATAACTGCGAAAAAATTGGACATTTTGCTAGTGAGTGCAGGTCTAAGAAGGTCTTCAAACCTTCTACCTCAAGAAGATCCAGTGATGACAAATACCATAAGCTGAAAAACAAATATCAAAAGCTGAAAAGCTATCAGCAAAAAGGTAAAGGTCTCATCGCTGAAGAACATGACTGGGCTGAATCAGAAGAATCATCTTCTGATGAAGAAGAAGTCGCTAATCTTTGCCTCATGGCTGAGATTAAGGAAGAAGTAGAAGAACCATCTGAACCTTCTATGAGCTACATATCATCTCAGGTATCTATCTCTACAAATCCCTCTCTGCCTGAAGCTGAGAGAAGTCGCGCTGTTGATGTGCTGACGATTGACCTTTATAATGCTCTAAACGACAAAACTCAAGCTGAAAATAAAAATGTTTATTTAACACAAGAGCTAGAGAAATGTCATGAAAAGATCAGTGAACTAAATCTTTTAGAAGAAAAGCTAAAAGATCAAGTCATTATAAATGAAATCATCAGCATTGAACGCGAACAAGCCATCGCTGCTCTAAAAACAGAAAAGGCTCATGTTGAAAAATGGTGCAAATCATCAACAAAGATCTCTGAGATAATAAATGCTCAAACTCCTGAAAGTGATAAAACTGGTCTTGGTTTTTGGACACCACAGGATGATCCTAAAGAAGAAAGTTCCTCGCTTAAGTTTGGAACTTTTGTCACATCTTTCTTTGACACTTCTTATAATCAATTCTATCCCTGTTCTTCTTCTAATCCCATCCCTGAGGAGATATCTGCAAAATCTAAGCCTGCAGATAAAGGAAAGTCTATTCTCTCTCAGAAGGCTTCCAAGAAAACCAAACTGAAAGTTCCCTCCAAACCTTCAGTGGATAAACCTTTTAGCTCAGTGACAGAAATCTTTGATATCTGTCCTCCAAAGCTGAAGGTTGATCTAAAGCCCGTGAAATCTGAAGAAATGAAAATTCCTCCCAGATCTCGTGCTAAAGGCATTCTTGGAGCTGGACCTGCTCATCTTAAGTTTTCAAAACCTTTTGGTTACAAATCCACCATCAGATATAGAAAATGTTATCACTGTGGATTCACTGACCATATTGCGAGCAAGTGTCCAAATACCACCGAAGCTGATAAAACAGCCAAAGTGAAGAAAAATGCCTCTAAGGCAAATAAAGTCACCAAAGTGAAAAATACCACTAAGGTTAAGAAATTAACCAAAGTGAAGATTACCACTGAAGCTGAATCTTCCTTATCCACTAACTCTGAAGGACCCATTGAAAAGTGGGTACCAAACAAAGCTTAATCTTCCTTATGTATGCAGGGATCAAAGGGCATCTGGTATCTCGATAGCGGATGTTCTCGTCATATGACTGGACAAAGAGACCTGCTCACTGAATACAAGGAAGAGAAAGGTCCCTCTGTGACCTTTGGTGGAAATGGAAAAGGATTTACCCGTGGGTTTGGTGTCCTCAGCAATGGGACAACTACCTTTCGAAGAGTCGCTTATGTAGATGGACTGAAGCACAATCTTCTAAGCATCAGTCAGCTATGTGACAAAGACTACGAAGTTCGCTTTTCTAAGAAAGCATGTTCAGTGGTAGATGAAAAAGGAAAACTTGCTCTCAGTGGTTATAGAAGAGAAAATGTCTATGTAATAGATATGGACTCTACTATCACTGATAACTTATGTTTTCTCTCTAAGGCCTCTTCTGATGTCAACTGGCTATGGCATAAAAGGCTCTCTCATCTAAACTTCAAAACCCTGAATTCTCCCTCATCTAAGGAACTGGTTTCTGGTCTTCCTCAGCACTCATATGCTAAAGAATCTCTCTGCTCAGCATGTGAAAAAGGAAAACAAACAAGAGCTAGTTTCAAGTCGAAACAAGTTTCCTCAGTAACAAGTCCTCTTCAGCTCTTGCATATGGATCTATTTGGCCCTGTCAATATCCAATCAATAGCTGGAAAGAAATATACGCTTGTCATTGTAGATGAATATTCTCGCTACACCTGGGTTATTTTTCTTCGCTGCAAGAATGATACTCCAGAAGAACTAATATCTTTTGTCAAAAAGATGGAAGTGCTGAATAATCTTACTGTTCGATCAATAAGGAGTGATCATGGAACTGAATTCAAAAATAGTTCCCTGAACAATTTCTTTGAGAACAAGGGAATCTCTCACAACTTCTCTTCAGTAAGAACACCTCAGCAAAATGGAGTCGCTGAAAGAAGAAACAGAACGATCATAGAAGCTGCTAGATCAATGCTCAGCGATTCTCACCTCCCTACTCAATTTTGGGCAGAAGCTGTAAACACTGCATGTTTTACTCAAAACAGATCGCTGATAATAAAGCGATTTGGGAAGACAGCTTATGAACTCTTTCTTGGAAGGAAGCCTTCTATCAGCTTTCTTCATATCTTTGGTTGTCAGTGTTTTATCTTAAACAACAAAGATCAACTTGGAAAGTTCGACCCAAAAGCCGATGATGGAATATTTTTAGGATATTCCTCCATCTCAAAAGCCTACAGAGTTTTCAACAAAAGAAGACAAACCGTAGAAGAAACCATTCATGTCACGTTTGATGAAACGCGCTCAGCGAACTCTAAACCAATCGCTGACAATGAAGAACTGAATACGTGGATGATCTCTCAATATAAAGGAACTGAACCTTTCTTCTCAAACCAACAGCACACTGAAACTCCAGCTGCTGATGAAGAACCAAGTATCATACCTCCCACCGCTGAATCCAACTCATGGATTTTAGCTGAACCTCTAAACACACTTCTACCATCAAATCCATCTACGTCTGAAAACCCTTCTGAAAGTATTGGTGTATCTAATGTTCAACAATTACTAGCTGATGAACCTCAAGCATCTTCATCAGTGACTGCTCCTATTGTTGATCCTATCACTGAAATAAGCAATCTTGCTCCTGCTCAGAGATGGACCAGAGATCACCCCATAGATCAAATTCTTGGTAATCCAGATGCAGGTATTCAGACACGACGAAGCTCAGGTAATATCTGTCTCTTTGTAAATTTTCTCTCCTTAATAGAACCAAAGAAGACTGATGATGCCCTCAGAGATCCAAACTGGGTCAGCGCTATGCAAGAAGAGCTGACTGAATTCTCTCGAAACAAAGTTTGGAATCTCGTTCCTAGACCATCTGATAAAACTGTAATAGGCACCAAATGGGTGTTTAGAAACAAGTTAGATGAACATGGAATTGTAACCCGCAACAAGGCTCGACTTGTTGCTCAGGGATACAGACAAGAGGAAGGCATAGACTATGATGAAACCTTTGCCCCTGTGGCCAGGCTCGAAGCAATTCGACTATTCTTAGCTTATGCAGTCTATAAAGACTTCATCGTTTATCAAATGGACGTAAAATCAGCTTTTCTGAATGGAAAACTGAATGAAGAAGTTTATGTAGAACAACCACCAGGGTTCTATGACCCTAAGCATCCAAATTATGTTTATAAATTGGATAAGGCTCTCTATGGTTTAAAACAAGCCCCTCGTGCTTGGTATGACACTCTCTCATCTTTTCTTATCTCTGAAAATTTTGAACGTGGCAAGATTGATAATACGTTATTTTTCAGGAAGATAAAAGGTCATATAATTCTTGTACAAATATATGTCGATGACATAATATTTGGTTCTACTAACCCATCTCTATGTACTCGCTTCGCTGAAAGAATGAAGAAAGAATATAAAATGAGTATGATGGGTGAGCTGACATATTTTCTTGGTCTTCAGATTAAACAATCTGACAAAGGTACTTTTATCTGCCAAGGTAAGTATGTTAAAGACATGCTGAAGAAGTTTGATTTAACACAAACTTCAGCGATGAAAACTCCTATGGCACCACCACTGACACTTAACAAGGATCCATCCGGAAAACTTGTTAATGTCACTGCCTATAGAGGAATGATAGGCTCATTGCTGTATCTTACAGCAAGCCGACCTGACATCATGTACTCTACTTGTTTATGTGCACGCTATCAATCTGAACCCAAGGAATCCCATCTGATCGCTGTAAAGCGAATTTTCAGATATCTGAAAGGAACTCCTAACCTAGGTCTTTGGTATCCCAAAGACTCAGGGTTCGATCTAACTGGTTATTCTGATAGTGATTTTGCAGGCTGTAAACTTGACAGAAAAAGTACCACTGGTGGATGTCAACTCTTGGGAGGAAAGCTGGTAAGCTGGACAAGCAAGAAGCAAAATTCTGTGTCCACTTCCACAGCTGAAGCTGAATACGTAGCCGCTGGAAGCTGTTGTTCACAAATCTTATGGATGAGAAATCAACTATTAGATTATGACCTTCAGCTGTCAAAAATTCCTATCTATTGCGACAGCACTAGTGCTATCGCTATAGCAAATAATCCAGTGCTACATTCAAAGACAAAACACATAGAGATCAGATATCACTTTATCAGAGATCATGTGATGAATGGTGATATTGAACTTCACTTTATCCCTACTGACTTTCAGCTTGCTGATATATTCACCAAACCTCTTGATGAGACAAGGTTCAACTTTCTCATCAGTGAGCTTGGAATGCTGAACCTCGAAGAATAATTCTTCAGCGTTCATGTATTGTGTCAGTAATCAAAAGTTCCCCTCTCATCATTCTCTCTGATAAACATTCTGACTCTCAGGTATGTTCTCTCTTCCTCAAAGATGTTTTTCTTCAAAATATAAACTTGAATCACTGAACTTTCTTCAAATGATTAAAAGCTTTTTGAAAAATACATTAATCACTGATATTTCCAGTCAGTGATCCTTTAAAAGGAAAATCTATCCCTATCTTTACAATCAGGGATACTTTTAAAAAGGAAAATCTATCGCTGATTTTTCTTCAGTGATCATTTCAACGGACAAATGAACAGTCTCTCTCCTCTATGACGTCATTTGAACCGACAATCCACGACATGCCATTTCTGACACGTTCGTCCGTTGCCCTCCTATCCAATCAACTTCGTGGAACGTGTCAATGTCATGATGATTTCTTTTCCCGCTTCATTCTCTCTCTTATCTCTCTTCTCTCTCTTCGTATAAAAGGAATTCTTCTCTCCTTTATACGGTTTACGCTTTCAAAACTTTCAAAGCAAGAAACATTCTCTCAAGAACACTCAAGCAAGTAAACCCAGAATATTGAATCTGCAACTCTTTTTCTTCAAGATACACAGGTTTATTTCATGTTTATATGCTTTGATCATATGCTTTTTATTCTTTTAAAATCCTACTCGCTTTCTATGGATTTTATAAAACGTTTTTTTTAAAACTAAAGATCATTCCTTCTGATTTTATGTTTTTAAAATAAAAACCTTTTGGTTTTAAAGTGTTCTTCATTCTTTCTACCCAGAACACTATTTTTTCTCTTAAAAATAACTTGATAATTTTCCAGTTTCCCTTCTTCTATGGAAACTGGTAATCATATTATTTTTAATCTAAATCATTTCTTCTATTATGCCTCTTTCCATAACAGAAATGACACAGTCTTCAATCGTTGCTTCCAAGCATGTACGATTCGCCATCACTGAAGTTGAGATTACTAAATGTAATCATTTGGCCAGACTCGACTTCAAAGCTGACAAATACCCACATCTGGTGGAAGCTGCTGAATTCCTCAAGCAGTCATGCATAGCTTACGCGATCACTGTGGATCCTAAGCCCTCCAAGACTCTACTTCAGCAGTTCTGGTTCACTGCTGATGCAACTGAACTTACCAACAGGAAAGGCGAACGAGTCCCTGCTATCTCGTTCAGCACGGAATTAGGGCCAGGGAGCATGACCGCTCTTAGCCTCAGGAAATCTTTAAGATTCCCTGACAAACCAAAGAGTGGATTCGACGCACTCCCCACTGATGATGAGCTGATATTCTTCCTGGACGCAATGGGCTATTGTTGGGAAAACAAACCAAGATCTTCTATTCCTAACAAGAAGCTCACCAAGATTCTTAAAGCTCAGATGCCATCACAACTGAACTTTATCTTCTCGCACATAATTCAGTGCATGAGTGGGAAGAGTGGTTCGCTGGATCAAGCCAGCAAAACACAACTGCAGATGGCATACTCCGTTATCGCTGGTCAAAACTTTGACTACGCCACAGCCATCTTTGAAGATCTGAGGTCGAGATTAGAGAAGCCTGAACGAGATCCCAAGATCTCATATGTACGTTTCATATGTACGTATATCAAGTTCCTCTATCCCAACACCTATCCCACCAAAGATGATGGCACCTTTGCCAGGGTTGGTCAAAGATCACTGGAGGTCAAGCCACTCGCCGACGAGGTAAGTATCTCTCTCCTTCGCTCTCGTCTCTCTCTCCATTCTTCTTCATCTTCAGCGACCACGCAGACGGTTCCTTCGTCTGCTATCCCTGTCGCTACCACTACTTCTAAAAGACCATCAGCTAGTCCGATTGGTCCTTCCAAAAAGGCCAAAAAGACTAAGGAAAGTACACCTTCTAGTACTATACCTGAGGGAGCTTCTCAACAAGCTACCTTAGATGTTTTTGTGGGTCTTTCCTCCACAACTTCAGCAGTCACTCATACTGCCGTGTCAGCGATCTCACTCGCTGTCACATCATCAGTAACCCCACCTACTATCTCATTCCCTGAGATTAACCCCATCCCTACTTCTATTCCCAAAACTCTTCCCTTCTCTCCTCATTTGGTCTCTGAACCCGCCACCTCCTCTTTCCCTATAGGACCTGAGCATCAAACTTTTGAGGAATCTATGCAGTTCTACAAAATGTTTGATACGTCAGGTACACCTATACTCCTAAACACTTCTCTCCCCCCCTCTCCAAATAAGCCCATATCTGAACTAACATTATTTTCAGGTCCTAGCTTGGCGACTGTTGACACGCATGTCAACAGTCTAGGAGAAAAGGTGGATGCACTCACCAACACCATCAATGAAACCACCAACGCCGTCAATCAGGCTGGTGAAGAGCTGAAGAAGTTGACCGCCACTTGCTCATCTAAAGCTGAGAACTCTCAACTTTCAGCTGTTGAAGAACAAGTCGTCCAACTCAGAGAGTCCTCTCGACTCTTTCAAGGGCGATTTGAGTCCCTTACCGCTAAAGTTCAGGGTCTCTCTTCAAAGGTGGACCTCTGCACGTCCCTTCTTCAGCAAATTCTACAGAAAGTCAATGCACCAGCTCCAGCGCTGCCTCCCTCATTCACTGAAGATGATCGTACCAACCTCAACATCGCTGTGGAATTCATTCATGATGCCACATGCGACATACCTGCGGTTGAAGACCGAGTTAAGCGTCTGGAGGCTGACGTTCAAGTGCTAAAAGCTTCAACAGCTACTCCAGCAGCTGAACAATCCCCTACCGCTGATAATGACAAAGTGGGGGAGAAAACTGAAGAAACCTCTATTGCTGCTGGGGAAGCTAAGGAACCTCCCTCTCAATCTGAGGGGGAGAAGGCAAAAGAATCCTCATCGATTCACTCCATTCTCTTTGAAGAGGATGATGAAGAAGATGATGAAGAGGAAGATGATCTAGATCTTGTTGATCAAGAAAAGGATCAGCCCTCCGATGACGACGACGACGATGAAGACCAATCTATGTGGTTCTCTAAGCCGAACGTCGTATCAGGGACAACTTCGCAAGAGGTTGTCAAAACAGGGGTGAGAGGTGATACATCTTCAAGTGTTCCTTCGCAAAGCAAAGACAAGCAACCAATCGCTGAAGAATGCTTGAGGACTGGATCACAATCTGAGGGGGAGCATCCTTCTCAGGTATGTCTTTCAATTGTACCACTTTTCTACTCTTTCCAAACCCCTATGTCTTTCTAGCCTTTATCTCTCTCGTTCTAAAAATACACTTATCCCTTCTTTCCTTCTTTTTCTAACCAGACAGTTCTCACCCCTGCTTAAGGGTTCTGAACTACAAATAATACCAGCGGCTATCGCTGAAGAAATAATCCCAATCTCTATCGCTGAGATTGATGAAGAAGAAGAAGATTCCCTGGTCCATCCAGGAAGGCCCTCTCGACCATCTCATTGGTCAGAGGAAGTGATGAAGAAAAGAGTTGAAATGATCGCTCAACTAGAAAGTCAACGGCTGAAAATCCCTCTTCAAACATCCACAGAGCTCGACTTCCTCACTGAAGCTGAAAGAGAAGAATCTGCCAAAGCTGAGAAGCTGATCGCTGAATGCAAACGAGATGCCCAACTCGCTTTAAAGATTCAATCCTCTCAAGTTAGGGACAAAAAGCTGAAAAGCAAACCTGTGGAAGTTCAAGCAGCACTACTGAAAGAAATTGAAGAGGAACGCTTCAAAGAACAAGAGATCAACGATAAGTCTATCGAATGGTGCAAACAAAAGATGGATTATCGTTCTGATCTTCTTCCAATATCAGCCGTGACTATCTCTGGTCGCAAGAAGAAAGATCAACTCTCAGTGACCATGGAGATTACCAGAGAGGATGGAACCCAAAAAGCAATGTACGTATCAAAACTTGAAAGCTTCGGATTTACGGAATGGTTAGAGTTCTGGGATGCGCTGAAGAAATCCAAATCTACATACAGAGGCTACGTTGAAGGACTCCTTGAAGCCCTCATACATAGAGTCGTTTCTGTACTAAAGCTGCCATCTCCTCTTCCTCCCAAATCTTTGAAACTCAAGAGAAAAATTGGGTCCTCCTCCTCTGAAGATGTCGCCATCATCAGGAATGAAACTTCTATCAAATTTTCAAGAGATGCACTGTTTGGTCCTCCTCCAAAAAATAGAAACCCTTGTTTTCTATCTCTCTAAAAATCCCCCATTCTCTAAATTTCTTGTGCAACCATCTTAGTGTTTCTTAAGTTTGTTTAGATTGAGTCTGTCTTAATCTTATTCCGCAACAAACTTGTAAATTGTATTTTGATTTATCAATAAACAATTTATTAAACTGTAATTTCTGTGTTTGTATTCAACCCCCCCCCCCCTTCTACAAACTTGTTAAGCACCTTCGGGACCAACAAACTGTCTTCCTTCCATACTGAGTCTTCATCTCAAAAGCAGTATTAAGTTGTAGCAGTATTAACCACTCTGAGCAGTACTAATCTCCAGGAGCACTAATTCTGCTTAGCAGTAGTAACTTCTTCAAGCAGTATTAACCTTGATTAGCAATAGTAATCTGTCTCAGCAGTAGTAATCATACTTAAGCAAATCTTCAGTTCCCAACATCTGTAGTTTCAAAACTTACTTCAGAGATCTCTGAGATGTGAACTCAACTTAGCAACAAAAATAGCAGACTTGCTTCTCTGGAGAAACTTGTAGAGAGCATCTTTATTGTCAGGATCGAATTCTCAACAAGAATTAATTCTCAGAAACAATATCAAAGAAGTTGCGGAATAACACTTTGATATTCAATGTAACAGTAAACAAAAACAGTATATGATTAACAACTTGTAAACTTGTATTGAATGCTTGAAGTTACAAGATTAAACACACAACCTCAATATTGATGAACAGACTCACCAATACGAAATCTACTTCTCTAGAATTTGGATCTATGCCTTGAGGTTGTTTTTCTCTAAAGGAATGAAAACTAAAAGTTAGAATGAATAAATTAATCTCTATCTAAACTATTCTATCAAATCTATACATATACTGAATAAAAAGATAATTACAATAAATAAAATATCTTCAGTATATCTTCCATCATTATCTTCAAGCTTCCATGTATATCTCTAAGCTTCCATGTATATCTTCAGATTATCCAGCTGTTATCCTTTCATGCAGATCTCCATCTTATAAGCAGTATTAATCATAAGCAGCATTAATACTCTGAGCAGTATTAACTCTAGCAGTACTAACCATGCTCAGCAGCATTAATCTCTTCAAGCAGTACTAACTTTGAACTAGCAGTACTAATCTTGTTGAGCAACATTAACCATCAACTAGCAGCATTAATAACAGAAGTACTAACTAGAAGTATTAACAACTAGAAGTATTAACTGTTTTCTTCTAGCAGCATTAACTAGAACTAGAAGTATTAACTGTTTTCTTCTAGCAGCATTAACTAGAAGCATTAATATCAGAAGTACTAACTAGAAGTATTAACAACTAGAAGTATTAACTGTTTTCTTCTAGCAGCATTAACTACAACTAGCAACATTAACCACAGAAGTAGTAACCGTGTTGAATATTAACTTCAGAAGTATTAACCATGTTGAACTAGAAGTAGTAACCATGTTGAACTAGAAGTAGTAACCATGTTGAACTAGAAGTAGTAACCATGTTGAACTAGAAGTAGTAACCATCCTTGGCATATTTCAGACCCAACAATCTCCCCCTAACTTAACTTTTCAAAACTGAGAAGTTAAGTTCTTCAACATAGGGTCTTTATGATAATTTCAAAACTTTCTGCAACTTCTAGTTCTTCTTGATTCAGTTTCTGCTGTTATCTTCTTTTCTGTTTCTGTTGTAGTTACTGCTTTGTTTCAGCTTCTTCACTTATCTCCCCCTTAAAATAAGATTTCATATCAACTTGATTCTCCTTCTCAATTCTTCTCAAGTTCAGATGTTTAAGTATCCCCCTTTTTGAAATAATCATGATCTTTTCATCTCTTTTATCTCCATAATTTGATTGTGAACTTTCAGACAAATTGTACCAAGTGTATCCATCAATTCTTTGTAGTTAAACTGTCCTCACCTCCTTTAGATGTGTTTACCACCTTTGAAGGATCCTTGGATCTTTTAGTAGAGATCTTCTGCCTAGCAGAAGCACCATCTACTCCCTTGGTTTCTTGGCACCTGGGACCTTTAGATAATTATTCATCTAAAGTTGCCATGGGGAAGGTCTTAGATATGTTCACACTGTCCTATCCTGCACTTTGTGCAAAGTCAGTAGTGTGAGCCTTACAACCCATATGCTCTTGCATCTCCTTATTGAGCACCTTCTTGAGGTTGGGAGACACCCCTATGGTTTCCCTTTGGATATTCTCTGATAAAAAATGCTCCATCAGAGGGCTTGTAGGTTTTGAGGTTTAAGATACAATAAGGGAAGGAACCTTCAGTGTCTTTTCCTTATATAATATAGTAATGGGGAATGTTGGTTTGACAAAAGGAATCTGAAGATTTATGCTTGGTAGTGGAAGGTGTGGATAGGTCATCAGTGGGTTGGTCTAATGAGGGCTTTGACCCTGATGCCTTACCTTCTTGATTGCGGGACATCACCATCATTGTAGAGAACAATGGTGTGTCAACTCCTTCCGAGTCCCTAGCAGATCTTCTCATGTTTGAGAAAACCTTGCCTTTAGGGGGTTTAGGTACATATACCTCATCAAAGTGAGGTATGCCCGTCAATTCATTATTAAGTACTTCTTGTACAAACCTTGGATATAGATAAAAGCTCTTTTTGATTGATATCCAGGTTTGACATTAAATCAATGAAGATCATTTTTAGGTATAGAAAACTTACATTAGCAGTAGTAACGCTTCTCAGTAGCATTAACACAGACTGGCAGTAGTAACACATACCAGCAGCATTAACACAGTCTGACAGTTTTCACTGAACTAGAAGTACTAACTACCTTTCAGTATTAGCAACCTTCTGCTGGATCAAAAGAAACATGTCCTCCATCAAATCTTTTAAATAATTTGAAGGCAATCCATGTTCTTTGTTATGTGCCAAGAGCAATCATTCTCTTCATTCCAAATGCTCTTCCTCTTGAGCTTTTGATTGCCCTGCACACTTGATAAATCAGTTAGTCTTTGTGGGAACCCAAGCCAAAGTGGTCTTGGGTTGTCCTTTCTCATTTATATAATCTGTCAGTTTGGTCTGGATGAGTTGTTTAGGAATCTCATGGCTGGAATACTTTGTCAAGATTATAGGCTTTGCAACATTAATACTAGTAGAAGCACTATCCTTGTTAGCAGTAGTATTGGTTGCAGCAGCACTATTTCTGTTAGCAGTACTATCTGGGATAGCAGTACTAACAGGTTTCTTTACAATTGGAACCCAAACTTGAACAAAGTTGTTTGCTTTCTTTGTCTTTAAATTACTCATTGGCTTATCTGGAGCATTTTTCTTTGTATTAGCAAACTTGTTCTGAGCATGAGACTTTAAAGGTGCTCTTTTCTCAGCCAATTGATTCCTTCTTTTATTCCTATAACCAAAAGAGTTTTGTGGTTTTCTTTGAAAAGTGACTCTTTGGTTGATAGGGTTGAAATAACAGTGTTTGGCAAGATGATTCAATTTGCCACAGATAAAACAAGGTTTTGGTCTATTGATTTTACTCAAATCAACCCCTTGTTTTTGTGCCCACTGATTATTCCAGTTTCTCTGATTTCCCCTTGGTTTATCATGTTTTTGGGGCTCAGATTTATTGCAAGAACACTGTTTGCAAGGGACAGGATTCACAACTGTGGTTTGCTTATAATGGACCTTCTCAGACTTTCCCTCAGTCTTCTCTATGTCCTTAGATTTCACCCAAGTCTTTCCACATCCCTCATTGGTGATAATGTGATTTTCTAGAGGAATCTCACCACTCCCAGTGTTCTCCTTACTCTTTTCACTAGAGTTCTCTTCTTCAGAGTCTGTTTCAACCACCACTTTGTCTAAAGGATCTACCTTAGTGGCTCCAACAGGCAATTCCTTCCTATCCTTGGTCTCTAGTAAGTTTGATATAGGAGGAATGTAATTGTTGTTGTATGGTGGTGGTGTGGTGTTATAGCCTATTCCTCTTCTAAGTTTGTCATGGATTTGAGTTTGGAGCAAAGAGTCCATTGCTTTAGAAGCATTGGAAAATTTCTCAATATCCAGCTTGGCTTTCTCAAACTCACTCTTTATCTTCTCATTCTCCTCTTTAGACTTTTTCAGCTGAAGTTCTAGGTCATTCTTCTCCCACTTCCAGTAATTTGTATCATAAGAATGTTGAAGTTCATTGGCTTGAAAAACTTTGATCTGTTCCTCAAAACTCTCAACAATTCTTACATAGTCTTTTATATCTCTCTCTAATCTTTTAAGGTCATCACTCATTGTCTGGTTGTGATCCCTGTACCTTTTAACAGTTTCCATACAAGTTTTAGAGCAAAGATTAGAAATTACCTCTGTGGGGATTTCTGTGCTTGAAGAATCTGAAACTTTAGCCATTGATGATTTCTGATTTCAAGGAAGAATGATGATTGCAGGTTTCTGAGAATACTTGCTCTGATACCACTTGTCAGGATCAAATTCTCAACAAGAATTAATTCTCAGAAACAATATCAAAGAAGTTGCGGAATAACACTTTGATATTCAATGTAACAGTAAACAAAAACAGTATATGATTAACAACTTGTAAACTTGTATTGAATGCTTGAAGTTACAAGATTAAACACACAACCTCAATATTGATGAACAGACTCACCAATACGAAATCTACTTCTCTAGAATTAGGATCTATGCCTTGAGGTTGTTTTTCTCTAAAGGAATGAAAACTAAAAGTTAGAATGAATAAATTAATCTCTATCTAAACTATTCTATCAAATCTATACATATACTGAATAAAAAGATAATTACAATAAATAAAATATCTTCAGTATATCTTCCATCATTATCTTCAAGCTTCCATGTATATCTCTAAGCTTCCATGTATATCTTCAGATTATCCAGCTGTTATCCTTTCATGCAGATCTCCATCTTATAAGCAGTATTAATCATAAGCAGCATTAATACTCTGAGCAGTATTAACTCTAGCAGTACTAACCATGCTCAGCAGCATTAATCTCTTGAAGCAGTACTAACTTTGAACTAACAGTACTAATCTTGTTGAGCAACATTAACCATCAACTAGCAGCATTAATAACAGAAGTACTAACTAGAAGTATTAACAACTAGAAGTATTAACTGTTTTCTTCTAGCAGCATTAACTAGAACTAGAAGTATTAACTGTTTTCTTCTAGCAGCATTAACTAGAAGCATTAATATCAGAAGTACTAACTAGAAGTATTAACAACTAGAAGTATTAACTGTTTTCTTCTAGCAGCATTAACTACAACTAGCAACATTAACCACAGAAGTAGTAACCGTGTTGAATATTAACTTCAGAAGTATTAACCATGTTGAACTAGAAGTAGTAACCATGTTGAACTAGAAGTAGTAACCATGTTGAACTAGAAGTAGTAACCATCCTTGGCATATTTCAGACCCAACATTTATCATGCTCTCAAAAGAAATCTCAGCGGCAAAGGCAGACATCATCATGGCAATTACAGAGCCATCTGCTCCAGCACCCTCTGTCACTCCTACAGATTTTGAGAAGTTAAAGACTGATACGCTGAAGCTAATCACTGAATCCCTTGCTACCATACCCAACTTTGTTCCTGCTCAACCTTCAGGCCAAACACCCACAAATACAACAGAGTTGGTCACCAAATCCGATCTTCAAGAGTTCTCAAAGCTTGTGACCAACAAAATGCTAACGGGGTCCATCAAGATTATTGTAAAAGTTAGCCAACAAACAAAGGCAGTCCAGAACTTGCTCCATGATGCTTTGACTCCAGAGACTGCATCAAAGCTTAAGAGGAAAGTCCCAGGGACTATGTGCGCAGAGGAGGTTTCCAAGAAGGCCATATTTGATGATTCTGATGACCAAAATGATGATGATAAGCCAGAAGGGTCGTCAGATCATCAAAAAGGGGAGAAACCAACATCTAAAATCAGAAAAAAGGAAGCTAGTGCCTCTGCTCCCGCTTCCTCCTTTGCACCAAGACAAACTAAAGGGACACAAGACCTAAATGGACCAGAGAGGAATCCCACCTCTGCTGAAGACCAACATTCAACTATCCTAAGCTCTCCTGTACCAGTCATCCTGTTAGCACCTTCAACTTTAGAGACTCCACTTGTTCCTGTGATAAATTCCATCCCAGAGACCATTGTTGCTCTAGAAGATGAAGAACTTGTGGATTACTCTAGCAATCCATCAGAGAATGCTTTTTCCTCCCCAGAACGCCCAACAATCATCATGAGAGATGCATTTGGGAGTGACTCTGAAGATGTGGAAGCTTCAGAAAAGGTGGAGTATGCCTATCAAAATGCTCAACCTCACCAATTGAACAATGTACGTATCAAAACTTGAGAGCTTCGGATTTACGGAATGGTTAGAGTTCTGGGATGCGCTGAAGAAATCCAAATCTACATACAGAGGCTACGTTGAAGGACTTCTTGAAGCCCTCATAATAGAGTCGTTTCTGTACTAAAGCTGCCATCTCCTCTTCCTCCCAAATCTTTGAAACTCAAGAGAAAAATTGGGTCCTCCTCCTCTGAAGATGTCGCCATCATCAGGAATGAAACTTCTATCAAATTTTCAAGAGATGCATTGTTTGGTCCTCCTCCTGATATTTCAGTTTTGGACTTATCTCTACCTCCTGGTGGTCCTTTCCAAGCTGGTCAAGTAATCAACAATCCTTATGGAATATTCATCAGAGATGATGATGAGGAACTCAGATTTCAAAGAATCTCTGAGATTCCTATCTGTCCTCTGAATCATCTCAAGGATCTCTTATGCTTATGGTGTGACTTCTTCCCTGCTGCTGAAGAAATTAAAGAAATTATCAGTCAAGAATCTTTGGAACGAAGACAGAAAGGAGAAGAAATACCTGAGTATATGATCAATCCTCCTAAATCTTCTTTTAATAGCTGATAGATTAGTTTTCTTCTCTGTAATCTGTTAGTTATACTTACAGTAGTTAGTTACTCACTTGTAATGTTTTTCATATATTGTAATTCCATCCCTGAATTAAATGAAAATAGCAGTGATGTACTTAACCCTATCAGTACTGTAAAAGATCCCTCAAAATAGTAATTGGGACATGCATTCTATGAGTCCTTTTTATTCCTATATTTTGAATCAAAGTAATTTTCTTTTGTTACTTTGTCATTATCAAATAGGGGGAGATTGTTGATCCAAACTCTCTCAGTGATTTGATAAGGACCCTCTTTTATACTTAGTGAAAATTACGTTATTATATGTATTAGTGTTTCATCATCAGCGATCAGACTGAGTCTGTTCAGTTATCGCTGATGACCTTTCTGTAAACATTAATATGTATGTGTTTCACTTTCAGCGATCAAACTGAGTCTGTTCAGTCATCACTGATCGTTTCCTATGTAACACAGTTAACGTAATCCCTGAAGACAAGTCTCGCGTCAACATAGTTCATAGCTGAATCGAAGACGAAGCCACTGAACAATAGATAAGTCTACTAGTGACCTGATGCGGATATCAGCGAAGATCAGACATCTACTTACGCGAAGAAGCCTGAGGAAAAGCTTCAGCGATAGCTGAACTTCTTTATCTCTGGAAGAAGAGATACTCAGCGATCAACGATCACAAAGCTTATGCCTCAAGTTTTCTTTTGTCTTACCTTGCACAACCAGTACGATGTGTCAGAATGGACACGTCTCTGCCACAAATCGTACACCAACTCTGTCAACTACACTGTTCATAAAGCGGCCAAAAGCATGTCTCCAAAAGTGAGACTACCAAAGCCAATCTATGAATGCCACGTGTAAAGTACCCTGCCATGCATTTAATGCATAGGGTATAAATAGGAAGCTCACCCCTTCATCTGAAAGAGTGCTCAATCCTTGAACTCCAAAATAGAAACCCTTGTTTTCTATCTCTCTAAAAATCCCCCTTTCTCTGAATTTCTTGTGCAACCATCTTAGTGTTTCTTAAGTTTGTTTAGATTGAGTCTGTCTTAATCTTATTCCGCAACAAACTTGTAAATTGTATTTTGATTTATCAATAAACAATTTATTAAACTTTAATTTCTGTGTTTGTATTCAACCCCCCCCCCCCTTCTACAAACTTGTTAAGCACCTTCGGGACCAACAAACTGTCTTCCTTCCATACTGAGTCTTCATCTCAAAAGCAGTATTAAGTTGTAGCAGTATTAACCACTCTGAGCAGTACTAATCTCCAGGAGCACTAATTCTGCTTAGCAGTAGTAACTTCTTCAAGCAGTATTAACCTTGATTAGCAATAGTAATCTGTCTCAGCAGTAGTAATCATACTTAAGCAAATCTTCAGTTCCCAACATCTGTAGTTTCAAAACTTACTTCAGAGATCTCTGAGATGTGAACTCAACTTAGCAACAAAAATAGCAGACTTGCTTCTCTGGAGAAACTTGTAGAGAGCATCTTTATTGTCAGGATCGAATTCTCAACAAGAATTAATTCTCAGAAACAATATCAAAGAAGTTGCGGAATAACACTTTGATATTCAATGTAACAGTAAACAAAAACAGTATATGATTAACAACTTGTAAACTTGTATTGAATGCTTGAAGTTACAAGATTAAACACACAACCTCAATATTGATGAACAGACTCACCAATACGAAATCTACTTCTCTAGAATTAGGATCTATGCCTTGAGGTTGTTTTTCTCTAAAGGAATGAAAACTAAAAGTTAGAATGAATAAATTAATCTCTATCTAAACTATTCTATCAAATCTATACATATACTGAATAAAAAGATAATTACAATAAATAAAATATCTTCAGTATATCTTCCATCATTATCTTCAAGCTTCCATGTATATCTCTAAGCTTCCATGTATATCTTCAGATTATCCAGCTGTTATCCTTTCATGCAGATCTCCATCTTATAAGCAGTATTAATCATAAGCAGCATTAATACTCTGAGCAGTATTAACTCTAGCAGTACTAACCATGCTCAGCAGCATTAATCTCTTCAAGCAGTACTAACTTTGAACTAGCAGTACTAATCTTGTTGAGCAACATTAACCATCAACTAGCAGCATTAATAACAGAAGTACTAACTAGAAGTATTAACAACTAGAAGTATTAACTGTTTTCTTCTAGCAGCATTAACTAGAACTAGAAGTATTAACTGTTTTCTTCTAGCAGCATTAACTAGAAGCATTAATATCAGAAGTACTAACTAGAAGTATTAACAACTAGAAGTATTAACTGTTTTCTTCTAGCAGCATTAACTACAACTAGCAACATTAACCACAGAAGTAGTAACCGTGTTGAATATTAACTTCAGAAGTATTAACCATGTTGAACTAGAAGTAGTAACCATGTTGAACTAGAAGTAGTAACCATGTTGAACTAGAAGTAGTAACCATGTTGAACTAGAAGTAGTAACCATCCTTGGCATATTTCAGACCCAACAATCTCCCCCTAACTTAACTTTTCAAAACTGAGAAGTTAAGTTCTTCAACATAGGGTCTTTATGATAATTTCAAAACTTTCTGCAACTTCTAGTTCTTCTTGATTCAGTTTCTGCTGTTATCTTCTTTTCTGTTTCTGTTGTAGTTACTGCTTTGTTTCAGCTTCTTCACTTATCTCCCCCTTAAAATAAGATTTCATATCAACTTGATTCTCCTTCTCAATTCTTCTCAAGTTCAGATGTTTAAGTATCCCCCTTTTTGAAATAATCATGATCTTTTCATCTCTTTTATCTCCATAATTTGATTGTGAACTTTCAGACAAATTGTACCAAGTGTATCCATCAATTCTTTGTAGTTAAACTGTCCTCACCTCCTTTAGATGTGTTTACCACCTTTGAAGGATCCTTGGATCTTTTAGTAGAGATCTTCTGCCTAGCAGAAGCACCATCTACTCCCTTGGTTTCTTAGCACCTGGGACCTTTAGATAATTATTCATCTAAAGTTGCCATGGGGAAGGTCTTAGATATGTTCACACTGTCCTGTCCTGCACTTTGTGCAAAGTCAGTAGTGTGAGCCTTACAACCCATATGCTCTTGCATCTCCTTATTGAGCACCTTCTTGAGGTTGGGAGACACCCCTATGGTTTCCCTTTGGATATTCTCTGATAAAAAATGCTCCATCAGAGGGCTTGTAGGTTTTGAGGTTTAAGATACAAGAAGGGAAGGAACCTTCAGTGTCTTTTCCTTATATAATATAGTAATGGGGAATGTTGGTTTGACAAAAGGAATCTGAAGATTTATGCTTGGTAGTGGAAGGTGTGGATAGGTCATCAGTGGGTTGGTCTAATGAGGGCTTTGACCCTGATGCCTTACCTTCTTGATTGTGGGACATCACCATCATTGTAGAGAACAATGGTGTGTCAACTCCTTCCGAGTCCCTAGCAGATCTTCTCATGTTTGAGAAAACCTTGCCTTTAGGGGGTTTAGGTACATATACCTCATCAAAGTGAGGTATGTCCGTCAATTCATTATTAAGTACTTCTTGTACAAACCTTGGATATAGATAAAAGCTCTTTTTGATTGATATCCAGGTTTGACATTAAATCAATGAAGATCATTTTTAGGTATAGAAAACTTACATTAGCAGTAGTAACGCTTCTCAGTAGCATTAACACAGACTGGCAGTAGTAACACATACCAGCAGCATTAACACAGTCTGACAGTTTTCACTGAACTAGAAGTACTAACTACCTTTCAGTATTAGCAACCTTCTGCTGGATCAAAAGAAACATGTACTCCATCAAATCTTTTAAATAATTTGAAGGCAATCCATGTTCTTTGTTATGTGCCAAGAGCAATCATTCTCTTCATTCCAAATGCTCTTCCTCTTGAGCTTTTGATTGCCCTGCACACTTGATAAATCAGTTAGTCTTTGTGGGAACCCAAGCCAAAGTGGTCTTGGGTTGTCCTTTCTCATTTATATAATCTGTCAGTTTGGTCTGGATGAGTTGTTTAGGAATCTCATGGCTGGAATACTTTGTCAAGATTATAGGCTTTGCAACATTAATACTAGTAGAAGCACTATCCTTGTTAGCAGTAGTATTGGTTGCAGCAGCACTATTTCTGTTAGCAGTACTATCTGGGATAGCAGTACTAACAGGTTTCTTTACAATTGGAACCCAAACTTGAACAAAGTTGTTTGCTTTCTTTGTCTTTAAATTACTCATTGGCTTATCTGGAGCATTTTTCTTTGTATTAGCAAACTTGTTCTGAGCATGAGACTTTAAAGGTGCTCTTTTCTCAGCCAATTGATTCCTTCTTTTATTCCTATAACCAAAAGAGTTTTGTGGTTTTCTTTGAAAAGTGACTCTTTGGTTGATAGGGTTGAAATAACAGTGTTTGGCAAGATGATTCAATTTGCCACAGATAAAACAAGGTTTTGGTCTATTGATTTTACTCAAATCAACCCCTTGTTTTTGTGCCCACTGATTATTCCAGTTTCTCTGATTTCCCCTTGGTTTATCATGTTTTTGGGGCTCAGATTTATTGCAAGAACACTGTTTGCAAGGGACAGGATTCACAACTGTGGTTTGCTTATAATGGACCTTCTCAGACTTTCCCTCAGTCTTCTCTATGTCCTTAGATTTCACCCAAGTCTTTCCACATCCCTCATTGGTGATAATGTGATTTTCTAGAGGAATCTCACCACTCCCAGTGTTCTCCTTACTCTTTTCACTAGAGTTCTCTTCTTCAGAGTCTGTTTCAACCACCACTTTGTCTAAAGGATCTACCTTAGTGGCTCCAACAGGCAATTCCTTCCTATCCTTGGTCTCTAGTAAGTTTGATATAGGAGGAATGTAATTGTTGTTGTATGGTGGTGGTGTGGTGTTATAGCCTATTCCTCTTCTAAGTTTGTCATGGATTTGAGTTTGGAGCAAAGAGTCCATTGCTTTAGAAGCATTGGAAAATTTCTCAATATCCAGCTTGGCTTTCTCAAACTCACTCTTTATCTTCTCATTCTCCTCTTTAGACTTTTTCAGCTGAAGTTCTAGGTCATTCTTCTCCCACTTCCAGTAATTTGTATCATAAGAATGTTGAAGTTCATTGGCTTGAAAAACTTTGATCTGTTCCTCAAAACTCTCAACAATTCTTACATAGTCTTTTATATCTCTCTCTAATCTTTTAAGGTCATCACTCATTGTCTGGTTGTGATCCCTGTACCTTTTAACAGTTTCCATACAAGTTTTAGAGCAAAGATTAGAAATTACCTCTGTGGGGATTTCTGTGCTTGAAGAATCTGAAACTTTAGCCATTGATGATTTCTGATTTCAAGGAAGAATGATGATTGCAGGTTTCTGAGAATACTTGCTCTGATACCACTTGTCAGGATCAAATTCTCAACAAGAATTAATTCTCAGAAACAATATCAAAGAAGTTGCGGAATAACACTTTGATATTCAATGTAACAGTAAACAAAAACAGTATATGATTAACAACTTGTAAACTTGTATTGAATGCTTGAAGTTACAAGATTAAACACACAACCTCAATATTGATGAACAGACTCACCAATACGAAATCTACTTCTCTAGAATTAGGATCTATGCCTTGAGGTTGTTTTTCTCTAAAGGAATGAAAACTAAAAGTTAGAATGAATAAATTAATCTCTATCTAAACTATTCTATCAAATCTATATATATACTGAATAAAAAGATAATTACAATAAATAAAATATCTTCAGTATATCTTCCATCATTATCTTCAAGCTTCCATGTATATCTCTAAGCTTCCATGTATATCTTCAGATTATCCAGCTGTTATCCTTTCATGCAGATCTCCATCTTATAAGCAGTATTAATCATAAGCAGCATTAATACTCTGAGCAGTATTAACTCTAGCAGTACTAACCATGCTCAGCAGCATTAATCTCTTGAAGCAGTACTAACTTTGAACTAACAGTACTAATCTTGTTGAGCAACATTAACCATCAACTAGCAGCATTAATAACAGAAGTACTAACTAGAAGTATTAACAACTAGAAGTATTAACTGTTTTCTTCTAGCAGCATTAACTAGAACTAGAAGTATTAACTGTTTTCTTCTAGCAGCATTAACTAGAAGCATTAATATCAGAAGTACTAACTAGAAGTATTAACAACTAGAAGTATTAACTGTTTTCTTCTAGCAGCATTAACTACAACTAGCAACATTAACCACAGAAGTAGTAACCGTGTTGAATATTAACTTCAGAAGTATTAACCATGTTGAACTAGAAGTAGTAACCATGTTGAACTAGAAGTAGTAACCATGTTGAACTAGAAGTAGTAACCATCCTTGGCATATTTCAGACCCAACATTTATCATGCTCTCAAAAGAAATCTCAGCGGCAAAGGCAGACATCATCATGGCAATTACAGAGCCATCTGCTCCAGCACCCTCTGTCACTCCTACAGATTTTGAGAAGTTAAAGACTGATACGCTGAAGCTAATCACTGAATCCCTTGCTACCATACCCAACTTTGTTCCTGCTCAACCTTCAGGCCAAACACCCACAAATACAACAGAGTTGGTCACCAAATCCGATCTTCAAGAGTTCTCAAAGCTTGTGACCAACAAAATGCTAACGGGGTCCATCAAGATTATTGTAAAAGTTAGCCAACAAACAAAGGCAGTCCAGAACTTGCTCCATGATGCTTTGACTCCAGAGACTGCATCAAAGCTTAAGAGGAAAGTCCCAGGGACTATGTGCGCAGAGGAGGTTTCCAAGAAGGCCATATTTGATGATTCTGATGACCAAAATGATGATGATAAGCCAGAAGGGTCGTCAGATCATCAAAAAGGGGAGAAACCAACATCTAAAATCAGAAAAAAGGAAGCTAGTGCCTCTGCTCCCGCTTCCTCCTTTGCACCAAGACAAACTAAAGGGACACAAGACCTAAATGGACCAGAGAGGAATCCCACCTCTGCTGAAGACCAACATTCAACTATCCTAAGCTCTCCTGTACCAGTCATCCTGTTAGCACCTTCAACTTTAGAGACTCCACTTGTTCCTGTGATAAATTCCATCCCAGAGACCATTGTTGCTCTAGAAGATGAAGAACTTGTGGATTACTCTAGCAATCCATCAGAGAATGCTTTTTCCTCCCCAGAACGCCCAACAATCATCATGAGAGATGCATTTGGGAGTGACTCTGAAGATGTGGAAGCTTCAGAAAAGGTGGAGTATGCCTATCAAAATGCTCAACCTCACCAATTGAACATATCAGAAGCAGAGCAACAAACTGAAGATAAAATGAAAATAGAATCCATGACTGTCTCTGCAACAAAAGAAACTCCACCATCTACTCCCCAAATCCAAAGGACTGAAATAGAGATAGCTCAGCTATCTGCTGAAGATATAACAATCGTTGAAGATGAACAAGTACCTCCTACCTTAGAAGCTGCAAAATCAACAGAGGTACCTGTTCAAAGTTCAAGCATTGGAATTCCAGCATCCTCAACATACATCAGACCTTCAGCATTTCTAACAACTCAAGCGGAAGCATCTGTTGAAGACTTCTATAGACATATGTACTGTGAATTCAACCTAGAAGACAGACTTGCCTTCCCTCTGTATCCAAGAATCAGAGAGGGTATGCCTGAAATCGAGAAGAGATTCATCAGAGATAAAACACGTAGCAGAAAGGATGTTCTATCATAATCACCCATCACTGAAGTCCACAAGATCTTAGAAAAAGAGTATGGGTATAACAAGATTATCTACAGAGAGTATGTGGTCATTCGCTCTGATAACATAGTTTACCATTTCAGTGACAATTATTTGGTAAATCTAAACCCTATGAGTTACCTCTTCTATGTGCTCATTACTCATCAAAGGCAGAGAAAAGTAGAGTCTACAGAATGGCTGAATACAAAGTAAAAAGAGCAATGAAAGCCCATATCTAGCTCATAACCAAGCTGGACTTTCAGATCGCTCTGAACCTTGGAATTGACAGATTATGAGTCACTTCTCCAATCGAAATGATCGAAGACTTAGATAAATACAAGACTGGATCGATCATGGCAGAGCCTCTGGGTTCGTGTTCAGCGTGTCAAATAGAAAGAAGATCTTTGTGGCATCTGAAGTGGCGAACTACTCGTATGAGACACTGAAGGGGATGATGCGGCTGCAGAATGTGAAGAAGGAAAGACACATAGCAGATTTGTTCGAATCCTTGTACACAGAGATTAGCTCAATGATTCTTTTTAGAGAGTTGATCATGAAATTCCATAGGATCTGTTCTGGTGTTAGATTGTAATTTCCTTTTGTGTACTTTTTGCATGTTATCTTCTCCTTTTTTGTAACTTATATGTTTAAGTGAGAAGTAACATTTAATAGAGGATAATTTTCTCCTCTTTTTTTTCTAGTTAAATATCTCTGCTAATTTGCAAAATTTTATTTTCCATACTTAGGGGGAGATTGTTAGCCCCCACTCTAATCTGTAAAACTATTGAAAATATTCTAAGTCTTACTTCAGAGGACTTCTTGAGATATCCATCAGAGAGCAAACTTATCTCCGAAGAACAATCCAGAGATAGAGAAATCAACAAAAAAGGCATCCGAGACAGCTTCATCAGAAGCACCTACATCAGAGCTCTGAAGACATTATCTCTAAAGTTTAAGCTGAAGAATTCTACAAGTATGGTTGCAAGATCAGAAGACACGTCACCAAGTGATTAGATTTACCATCTAGGTAGGTCACTGTTCAAACGTGTCTTGTGTGTCAGAAAAGTACATTGTTCACTTTTATGGTCCTATAAATAGGACATGCAACCCTGTTAGATTCCAACACAGACAACAATTGAAGAACTCCATATAATAGAAGATACAAGATAGAAATGAAGAACAATATTCATCAAAATCACATCTCATATGCTTAGATTGATTAACAATGGAGGGGATATTGGGAAGAACACCACACTAAACATTAATCGACTCTCATGAAATTCACCTAGTCTGTGTGTGTAAAAAGTGTCTTCTCCAGCAATCTTAATGAGCAAAGGAGCCATGGGCACCTTTATATAGGGCCCATTTACAAATAAAAAGGCTCAAGCCCACACAACTAATTAAAAAGCCCAAATACAATTTCTTTATAAAACATTCAATTAATTGGGGACTAATTTAAGCTAACAAACCCATTGCTCAAAGTGTGCATTTCCTTTATCTACTTGTAAAAGAATTATATCTTTATGTATGGTGAATTGTACAAGATCTTATAAGATTAAACCACCTTTTTGGGTGTTCTTCATAATCTACATTGTATTATCCAGTGAATATTTGTTTGTTCATTATTTACTTTATTGGATATATCTTCTTTACTGTGAGTACAAATCAAACCTGGTTTAAACATTATTTGCTTCCGCTATTATTGTTAAATGTTTATTTGTTTAAATCATTGTTAAGACAAGGATCTGGGATCCAACAGCTAATGCCCCAATACTATATGAATTTATGTCATATGTGACATCCAACGATCTTTAAACTTTCAAAGCTTCTTATCAATATTTATTCGTTAAGTCGTCTATAATTCCTTGTAACTGATATCCCATTGAGCGTAGACGTGGATAGTCATCAATCTCACATTGGTTCAGTTATTCTATTCTCAATCTAGATTCAAAATGATAACCAAACGTTTGTTGATCTGATCAAGTAAGTTTGAGCATGTTGATGCACTATATGTACTTTAGATCGAACCTTTTTATACCCCTAGGTTTCTAGTCAATGAACAACTCTTGGGTCATATCAAGGTGTGATGTTCCTCATACTTGTGTCTCCATATGTATCTCAAGTCTAAGGATAAAAAGATGTAACCACTTTGAGACTCACTTATGACTCTAATCCATGATGTCATTCTTAGTAACAAGTCTATCCAACATTTGTTCTCTAACAAACATACATGAATTTGATTGTATTGAATACATATACTCATCTCAATGAGTATCAATCAACTAATACACATTAGTGTTTATTCATGGTGTTAGTGTATTTTTTGTATTCAAGATTTAAATGTAAAATCAATGCAATTGTGAAAGTCAAAGAAAGTCAACGATGTTAAAAGTCCAAGTTAGTTTAGTAAAAAGTCAAAATAACTTAGTTTGTTTAGTCATTGTGTTTGTAATTAGGAGGTATATTAGATTGCTTTGTGGTTAAGCATTAGGTTTAATGATTTTGTCATTGTCATATTCTAGAGTGAGAAAGTTAGAGAAAGTTTAGAGAGAGAAAGCTTGTAATTCATGTAATTCATCAAAGATCAATGGAATTAATGTTTGTTACCTAATAGATCTAGACTTACAATTGGTATCAGAGTATTGGGAGAAAGATATGTGCACAATTTCAACAAAATCGTTCAAGAATTGATCATGAATTGAAGATTTTTGAAGAAAATCTCCATTTTTGAAGTTTTGAAGATCACAAATGGGTTTGATGATTCTTGTTTGTTTTTTTGTTTGATTTTGATTGCAAAACGTTTTAACATTGTGCTAAATCTGTTTTTGCATCGATTCATACACAAAATCACATTATGATTTGTTAAATTTGAAGTTTTTGAAATTTTTTAAAAAAATTTGGTACTGTTCATCACGATTTCTAGAATTTTTTTAATGGTTGATTTTGATCTGATTTTGAGTTCATTTGTAGCATTTTTCATCATATAATAAATCTTAAATCGTTGTCTTTCATCGATTTTGAGTTAATCGAAGAATTTGAAAGTTTTCGAGTAATTGAATTTTTTTTTCAAGTTCTTCTTATTCTTGATCGGTTTTGATAATATTTGATATTTTGATCCATTTTAATTGATGAGATGTTATCAAATTGTTGTTTTAATCATGTTTGATCTTTCATTCAAGAGTTTCACATGTTTGTTTGAGTTTTTTTTTTTAAAGTGCAGGTGAATACTTACGTGAGATTGAAGAGGTTTAACATTGATGGTTGTACTTATTGCAAGCCAAAGATTAAAGTTGCTACATGTAAAAATTTTAAATGGATTAAGACAAGGTTGAATCTCAAAGCAACATTTAAAATTGAAGAACTCGTGAAATTTAAATGAAGAACTCGCAAACATGTTGGAAGAACTTGCAAGATTTGATTTCTTAACTTGACGCAAGGCTTTAAAACAGTTCCATTTTTTTTTTTTTAGAATTTTGTCTTAATATTTTTTTTGATATTTTTTATCTCTGATTTATGTGTTTCATATTTTGTCGGTATATCTTCAAGCACATCAAGATGTCAAATGTACTATCAAACAGAGATTGTGCAATAATGTACATGCTTGAAATACCTGCAATAGAAGCTGAACGGGATAAACTGAAGATTCAAAATTCAGATCTACTAAAACAGATTCAGGAGTTTAAATCTAAATTGTTAAATTCTGATAAAACTTCTGTATGTGCTAAATGTACCGATAATTCTAAATCTGGTTTTATAGTTATCATCAAGGCTAAAGAAGAAGAAATTAAGATGAAAGAGGATATTATTGTAACAAATGAGAAACTAATCAAATTGAAAAAAAGAAAAATATCCAATCTTCAAAGCATGTTGAAGACAACTGAGCAACAAACATTAGAACATAAAGCTGAATCAGTTGATCTGCGCATCATGTTTAAAGCTTTTGAAGATAAAATATCTGCGTTGGAAGCCAAAAATGTTGATCTGATGAAAATCCTCCAAGCAGATAAAAACAAATCAAATCTGGAGAAAGCTTCTACTCAAAAGCTATATGATCATTCTAATAAAACTATCCAAGAGAAGAAAGATTTAGAGCTAAGATGATTAAAACTCTCCAAGCAAGTATCCGAGTTTGAAAAGATTGTTATAACCGAAAGAGATACTTTGGCAAAAGAGAGAAAAGTTCTTGAAGATAAAGTAATTGAACGTCCCAAACAAATCTTTGTTTTACAAGACTTGCTTGAAGAGGAAAATAAAATGTTTCAAGAAAAGAAGAAGTCTTTTGAGATTGAAAAGAAGAAATCTGAAAAGAGAAATGTTGGGATTTTCAAGGAAATTTCTGAGAAAACCAAGAACTCAGAAAAAGAATTTGAGCAAGAATGTCAAATCTTTGAAAACGAAATATCTAAGCTTACATCAAAGATAATTGTTCTAACTTCAGATTTTCAAAAAAAAAAGTTGGTAAAATCTGATTTGCAACAAAAGTTTGACACACTTACTGCTGAAAGAAACATTTTATCCAAAAAGATAAAGGACTTGGAAGTTGCAAATGTTAAAATTTCAGCTGATGTGATTAATCAATCACATGTTGATAATTCAACCGAATCAGTCTGTTCTTTCAAAACAGCTTCAAGTTCCATTTATGAGAAAAATGTTTTGAAAAAGAACTGTGTCAAACCAAACATTGTTAAATCAAATCAGATTTGTCCATCTAATCTATTTTATGACAAGTCTCTTGATAGTCCAGCGAGCTTCTATGTCAAATCTATTGGAAAACATTCAAAGAAAGGACAGATGGTGTGAAGAGTGAAGAGTTCTCCTGATGATGAGAAGAAGAATGACAGGTCATTCAAATCCACGTCAAACGGCAAGAAGACCAATGCTCATAAAGGTAAATCTTTTGGTAATTCTGATATATTTTATTCTTCTAATCATTTGATCAGGGTTGCTCAGAAGAAGATTTGTTTTTCTTACTGTGGAGAGAATGACCTTGTTCAATGAGAATCTACTCATAACTAGTACGGATCTTACAGAATAACTTCTCAGAATTATGATTTTAAAAGATTTAAATCTAATGAGAAGTGGATTCCTAAATCTAATCTTCTAGGACCCAAATACCAGTGGGTACCAATACCTGTTAAATTTGTTTTGCAGGTACCACAGGTATAGGGGGAGCAAGATTATGGCTATTGAATGATTCAGTTCAAGACCCGGACTTCAAAGTTAAAGGACTATAACTTCTAGACAAAACAGTCTAGAACTCGGACTTTAATGTTTAAAGATAAGGATATTTTGAAAATATCCAGGGGGAGCTTATCTGTTCTAAATCATTATATCATGATTTGATGGGCAGCCTAAATGTTTGTAAGTATCTTCTGATCTTAATCTCTGACTGTTTGAAAGAAGAACAACTTTCAAACATGAAAAATGTTTTCTGAAATGTTCAAATCACTTCTGATCCTCAAAAGATTTCATGAATCTAGAAGTGTGATTTTAAATGTTTTTCATACATGAGCATTAATGTTTAACTGACCGTGTGTTTCCAAAGATCAATACTTGTGTATTATCTTGTCTATATAATGTCAAGTATTCACACACATTGGTTCAGTACTTCATTTGAAATCGTTATTACCATGTCTTATAACGAAACAATCTTTCGATGGTAATACTCCCGTTTGTATTTCAATGTTGTTGAGCATCAGTAATCATTTCACATTGAGCGTTCATTGCTAAATTGTTTATATTCGTTCATATAAACAAACTGTCAAGTTCTTTGATACCCTAACCTTTCATGTTCATATTTCATAATATTTGATCTGATTGATACATTGTCAGATTCTCAAAACAATTCTCTTGATTTCATTTCATTCATTCAACATCCTTGTTGCAAGAGATCTTATGCTCAAATTGCACTCATATATTTGATGATCATACATTTATATGACAATGATATCATGCGCTTAACTGTTCAAGATAAATTGTTGAGCAACTGTTATTCTTAGGACAAAAGTACATGGGACTAGTGTGAGACCTTAAACAGAACTTCTATGGATTCACGTTAACCAGTGTTTCCTACCGCAAAAGTTATCCTTAAGTGATTGAGGGGTGAGGGGTCATAAATCAAAGAGTAGCAGAGATAACTCATCCGATTGAGTTTTTCTTAGTGTGTAGAGCAAAAAAATGTAAAAAGGAGTTTGGTTAGAAGTGAGCTAAATGTTAAAAAGAATAAGGGTGTGAGATCAGAGTTAAAAGAATATCAACACTCTGAACCAACCACTTTCTGAGCCAGGCAGCCACATCTACTGATTGGTTCACATTCTTTGGTGACCATCATTGAAAAAGGCAGTGAGCCCATGCCAACTCTTGCATTAACCCCACCAACCACTCATTTCTTTCTCGAAAAAGAAATGTTTTTTCATTTTCTTTGGGGACGCAACACATCTGCTATCTGGTCTTCACTCGGAAGATTTAGATATTGAAATAGAAGGAAAGTTTCCCCACCTTCGCACCTCTTTCATGCACATTAAGTCTGTGTAATACTTGTTGTTGTCTCAACAGTTAACACAATTTGATCTTGTTCAAGCTTAAGTAGCTTCAATCATTCATACACTTGCACGTACACACAAGGAATAAGTTTTCTTGTCATAACATTCATAGAAAATTCCTTTGTGGTTTTTCGATGTTGAATGGAAGCCCTGGGAAGTGAACATCACAAAAGCTCCTTTCCAATGTACATCCGTTGTACAAAGTGGCTCCGTGCTACTTACAGGTAATTCTAACCGTTTCATCCGTTGAATTAGGGTTACAAAGTTCAATATATCTGAATTTGAAAAGATTCGAGTATACACTCATGAATAGATGGATACTCATATCAAAGAGCGGAGATTGTTAGTTTTTCGCAAAGGGGGAGATTATTATTCAAAGACGGTGATGAAATTGAAAAGATTTTTGATGATCATGATGCTCACAATCATCAAAAAGGGGGAGATATCGTGAAAGTTTCATTTTCCAAAGACAAAAGATTTGTCAAAGTCAAGAAGTTCGAGATAACATGATAAAGATGTTTCGAGATGATTAGAGATGATTCGTTGTTCAAAGACAGACAATTCATAGATCAAAGAGATGAAGATTTGGCATTGAAAGATTCCTCAAAGTTCAAAGTTGCAAAGATTAAAGTTTCAAAGATTTAATGTTAAGACTTGATGACTTTTCAAAGCAAAAGTGAATGATTTTTCAAAGACATTGTGAAAGACTTTTCAAGTTTATCTGAAGATTCTTCAAAAGCCAAATGATTGAAGATTGCCAAATCTTCAAAGTTCAAAGCTGTCAAAGTTAAAGTTTTGAAGAATCAAGAGTTGAAGGCTATTGTCAAATTTTTAAATCTTGAATCAAAAGGGTGAGATTGTTAGTGTATTTTTGTTGATAATCCAAAGATCTCTAAATCATAGAGAGAGAATCTAGAGAGAGAAACAGTTGAAAGCTCAAAGTAGAAATCTGTATTGATGTATGCGTGAATTGTTTCAACGACACAAGATCAAAGGGACTTAAATACCCTTGGTCAATACAACACAGTATACGACTCAAAACACAGTATTAGACCAATCCTATAAATACAATGATTACTATAAAATCAGACTTAACAATCTCCCCCTTAGTAATCATTGGTGCTGTGATCTTAAAAAAAACAATCTTCTAAATCAGCACGGACCATCTAAGCGACTTTGCGAAGCATCTTTCTGACTTAAATTTTTTTTTCTTAGCATCTTTTAGATTGAGTTGTCTTTGCTGTCTTGACAAGACTGGACCAGTTTGAATAAGCTTGAAGGAACAATTGGTTCAACAGCTTGTGCTTTAGACGATACACCTCTTTTAAATGAACTTGAAGAATTTGTGGTGATTGGAGCTTGAACAGCAAAAAGACAAATATTGTTGAAGAAATTAGAATCTTGAGCGAATCTTGATCAACAGATAAACTTTGGAGCTCTTTGTCTCTTTAATATCTCCTTAACTTCTCCCCCTCATAACCTTGATGATTGGGATCAACTTGGTCATGTAAATGTTGGAGACGAGACAGCTTAAGATCTGCAAAATCAAAGTAAAGGAGAAAATGAGAGGTTTGCGCTACATGTTGGTGGCGCAAAGTGAGATTTGTGCTAACAGAGAGAAGCGCATAGCTTGTTTTGCGCTAGCCAAAGGAGGCGCAAAGCTAGTTTTGCGCTAGAAGTTGTTGGCGCAAACTAAGCTTTGCTCTACCAACTGGTGGCGCAAACATGACATGGAATCTGAAAAATTTCACCTGATTAGCTTTTTGACTCCCCCTGCACAAATGCACTAAATTTTACAATTCAAGTTAGCATTCATATAGAAAATCAGATACTCCCCCTCAAAAACAGATATGATCTTTTCAGAAAAATCTCCTTATTCACTCCCCCTTGAATAATGCACAATCCCATTTATAAAGAAAATATGAGAACACAAGAAATGAAACATTAATGTAGAAAGAAAAATATACTGAATATGTATTTTGAAACGACTAAATTTATAAAAATTTAAACAGAAACAAATAAAATTCTACTTAGTAAAATATCACAATAAAATCCGTCAGATGAAATCAAATGTATATGTTTGGATATAGAAACAAGTTTTGTTGCATATCAAGTTAAAACATGTTCAGTTTCAAAAACTTCCATCAATCTATTCAGTGTGCTCGCATGTGAACTTCGATTAACTTCAAGAAAATGCAATTCTAAAAATATAATAGAAAACTTTGCAAATAATCACACTAAGCCATCAAGAATTCAAACTTCCACAAATTTATAGGTTTATTGCAACTCAAACATATCACCAAGTTTCATGAGATGTGTGCTCATTGGCATCCTTTTAGCATTGTGCACATTGGCATCTTGACATGAGTGTGCTCTTTGGCATATTTTAAGCTTGTGCACTTTGGCATCTTTTAAATCAATAAGTTTGGTAAGTAAAGAACATGATATAAACGTAACTTTCTATCTGACCCTATTGCAGGATTTGGGTCAGCCGCTCCCAGACCAGATGGCCTTAGGGGACTAGGTGTCAAGCACCCCTTGGAACTTACTTTCCCGGATCAGAAAGGCTACATCGACACATCCTAAACCCATTCATACTAGTAGAACATGACTTTCGATCTGATTCTATAGAAGGATTTGGGTTCGATCACTCCCAGATCAAAAGACTTTAAGGGACCAGATGACAAGCATCCCACAGAACTTACTTTCCCAAACCAGAAAGGTCACAGGTACAAACTTTTAAACTTAGAGATTTCTGATTTATAAGAATTTAATAATCATCTCAATCACAAGGTTTTACATCTAAGTGCTTAGCCCATATTTTCATTACGATCCAAAATTCCAACTTTTTAGGTTTTCTAAGCATTGTAAACTATAAATATTCCGAATCACACAACTTTAAAGCAATATCAAAAGCTACAAACATGTTACTGACTTTTCGATTTTTTTTTTAAAAGACTTGAAAGTTGAACATATAAAACTTCAATATAAATAAAGCAACTTGAAAATTTATCCTCGGTACACATTTTATTCAAAAGAAAGAAAAACTGTAAAACTTTTACTTTATAGAATAAAATTTGTGAAGGTTTAAACTTTTAAAACAACATGCCGAGATTTGAAAATAGAAACATTTGATCGGCAATCTATATTCAGTTGAAACAAAATATAATTCAATAATATTATCTTTCACACAATGTATAAAAAATATGTGTCTCATTTTAAAAAATTGGGTTGAACAAATTCAGGAGTTGAATTGAAATGTTCAGATTCTTTTAAAAGCATTTGAGAAAACTGGAACAACATCATTATCAGAGATAAATGCAGCGCAATAAAGTAGATGCACTCACAGTTTCTCATTAGTCAGAAGCTTAACTACATTGAAGATCGAGTCCTAGACTGACATGTCTAGAAGTCGAAGGCCATTGAAGTACGAGTTCTAAGCTGAAGTACTTAGAAGCCAATTTATCTTATTCCCCCTTGACTTCAGATGCCTGCAACTTAGAATCAATCTGAGATTTTGGTACCCACTTGAATTTGAGCCCATGTGAAATTGTATTCCCAATCACAATCAAGCAATCTGAATACAAGATCTAACAATATCAATGTTTAGAGAGAGAGTAGAGAGAGAAACGTAGTCATATGTATTTAACAATAATGAACAACCTCCATTTTTACAACAAACACAATCCAAGGCATTTATACCAAGGACTAAAACTACATGCTTAACACCTAAGTAACCTCATATTGACAAAACACATTTTGACTTTGTTGACTAATCTTGACTTGACTTTTCCTATTAAATCTTGGATATAATATTACACTAACAATCTCCCCCTTTGTATTCAAGATTTAAAAAAAATTTGACACTAGCCTTCAGCGCTTGATTCCTCAATCTTTAACTCTGACGACTTTGAACTTTGAAGCTCTCTCTGAAGTTGTTGAAGAATCTAGAAAAGTCTTTTGCACTTTGCATCTCGGAAAGTCAACAAGTCTTGAACAATACTTTGAAAAACTTTGAAAAACATCATCTTTAAAACTTTTGAAACTTCTGGAACTTCTTGAAGCTTTAAGGAATCTTTGAACTTTGTGTCTTCATGTCTTTGATCTCTGGACCGTCTTCAGAAAAACAAATTTTCACGAATCATCTCCAGAATCTGTCTCTAAAACATAGTAAGCATCTGAATTGTTGTTGGGAACTGAAGAATTCATCAAGTATGGTTAATGCTGCAAGTTCAGAATTACTACTGCTAGAAGACTTCAAAGTTAATACTGCTGAGTATTACTACTTCTAGTAGAATTAATACTACTAGTCAAAGTTAGTGCTGCTTGAACAAAGTTAGTACTGCTTAGCTAGTTAGTACTGCTAGAGGTTAGTGCTGCTTAGTAGTTAATGCTGCTTATGATTAGTGCTGCTTATGAATTGAAGATCTGGATGGAGAGGATGACAGCTGTAAAGAATAAAGATATTCATGGAAGGATTGAAGATAACTATGCAAGATATACTGAAGATATTCTATTTTTTGTAATTATCTTTTTGTTCAGTATTTGTATAGATTTGACAGAATAATTTAGATACAATTTTTTTTTCTAAGTTTTTGTTCTAGAGAGAATCAACCTCAAGGCATAGTTCCTAATTCTAGAGAAGTAGAATTAGTCTTGAAAGAGCTTGTTCTTCAAGATTGAGGTTGTGTGTGTAATCTTGTGATTTTAATACAAGTTTGCAAGTTGTTAATCATATACTGTTTGTTTACTGTTACATTGAATATCAAAGTGTTATTCTGCAACTTCTTTGATATTGTTTCTGAGACTTTATTCTTGTTGAGAATTCGATCCTGACAAGTGGTATCAGAGCCTGTTCTCTCAGAAACATCTATTCATTCATCATGGAAAACTTTGCAGAATCAAACAGTACTCTGGTCTCAAAGGTACCAATGCTCAGACCCAATGAATTCGATATGTGGAAGATCAGAATCAAGCAGTACATACTCCTCACTGACTATTCTATGTGGGATATCATAGAGAATGGTCCTTCTGAAGCAGGTAAGATTGGTGCAGATGGAAAGAGAACTCCACCAAAAACTGTTGCAGAAAGAAAGGCTAGACAGACAGAGATGAAAGCCTTGAGCACTTTGCTCTTGGCTATCCCCAATGAATATCAACATCAGTTCTGCAACTGCACTGATACAGAGATGCTCTGGAATGCTCTAGAGAAGAGATTCTCAGGTACCAAAAGTACCAAGAGAAATCCGAAAGCCATTCTGAAGCAACAATATGAGAACTTTATGTCAACCAAGAATGAGTCCATGACTCAAACTTTTGACAGGTTCAACAAGCTTATTGGTGAACTTGCTACAGTGGGAGTACAAATTGATCAAGATGATCTGAACAGAAAGTTTCTAAGGTCCCTGAGTGATGAATGGACCATGTATAATGTGTCTTTCAGACAGAATGATCAACTGGAAGAAAAGGAACTTGATGATCTATATAATGATCTAAGAGTTTTTGAATCTGAGGTAGAGGCTAAGAAGAGGCCTTCTGGATATGTTCACAATGCTGCACTCCTTTCAGCATCAACTGATTCTACTTCCAACTCTGAATCAGTTAGTGCTGCCAATGGAGCAAATCAAGAGAAAGGCACTGAAACTGTATTTGAAGCCTTTCTAGCAAGTCATGGAAACTCTTCTCTCATTAATGATGACTTGGAACAACTCCATCCAGATGATCTTGAAGAGATGAACATTAAATGGCAGATGGCCATGCTCTCTATGAGAGTTAAGAAGTTCATCAAAAGAACTGGAAGGAACAACTTCTCACAAAGAAGAGAAGATGGAGCAGGTTTTGACAAGTCAAAGGTGGAATGCTATAAATGCCATCAGAAGGGACACTTTGCTAGAGAATACAGAAGTGGAATGCCTCAAAACAATAACCACCAACAAGCTCAATCTGGAAGCTTCAATAATAACAGAAACTCTGCACAAGCCCTTGTCTCTCAACAAGGCATGGGGTTTGATTGGAGTGATCAAGTTGAAGAGGCCATCCAGAACCAAGCTCTAATGGCAGAGGTGTCTGATCTCCCAACAGAGGTAACTTCCAATCTATGTTCTCAAAATTGCATTAACACTGTTAAAATGTATAGGGATCATAATCAGAACATGAGTGATGACCTTAAGAGATTGGAAAAGGACATAAAAGATTATGTGAGAATAGTTGAGAGATTTGAAGAGCAGATTAAGGGTTTTCAAGCCAATGAGCTTCAACACTCTTATGACACAAACTACTGGAAGTGGGAGAAGAATGACTTAGAACTTCAACTAACTAGATCCAAAGAGGAAAGTGAAAAGCTAAGAGTAGAACTAGCTAAAGTCAAGCTAACTGATTCATGTAGAAAAGTTTTCCAATGCCTCTAAAGCTATGGATTCTTTACTACAATCTCAGATTCATGATAAACTGAGAAAAGGAATAGGGTACAATACCATACCACCACCCTATAACAACAACTACATCCCTCCTAGTTCAGATTTGTTAGAAACAAAGGATAGGAAGGACCTACCTAAGGGAGCCACTGAGATAGATCCCTTAGATGAAGTAGTTGTTAAGGATAAAACTGAGAAAGAAGTTGTCAAGGATAAAGACAACACTGTGAGTGGTGAGATTCTTGTAGAAAACCACATAATCACCAATGAGGGATGTGGAAAGCATTTGATCAAGTCCAATGAGATAGAGAAGACTGAGGGAAAGAACAAGAAGGTTCATTATAAGCAGACCACTGTTGTGAACTCTATCCCTTGCAAGCAGTGTGCATGCAATACATCTAAGCCCCAAAAACATGATAAACCAAGGGGAAATCAGAGAAACTGGAACAACCAATGGGCACAAAAACAAGGCATTGATCTGAGTAAAATCAATAGACCAAAGCCTTGTTTCATATGTGGAAAGTTAAACCATTTGGCTAAGCATTGTTTCTTTAATCCTATTAACCAACAGATGAACTTTCAAAGATTTGTGCAAAAACCTGTTGGTTATAGGAAGGCTGGAAAGAAACATGTGATGAAGAAATCTGTTGAAAGTAAGGGCCCCATGAGGAAAAAGGTTTTAAAAGAAAGTATTAAAATGTGGGTGCCTAGAAGTACTAAAACTGTTAGTACTGCTGACAGGGATAGTGCTGCTGGAAGCATTACTGCTGCTACCAGTGTTAGTACTGCTGCAAATATTAATGCTGCTAATACTGTTAGTACCTCTTCAAAGGTTAATACTGCTAACACAGTTACTACTTCTAACAAGGTTAGTACTGCTAAGCATGCAAGTGGTGCTAAGGCAGTTAGTACTTTTAAAACCAGTACTGCTTCTAGCAAAAGTATTTCCAAGCCTATCATTGTGACAAAGTACTCCAGAAATGAGGAGTCAAAGTTTAAAAATCTTGTCAAGAAAGAATGCAAGTATTTTGATGAGAAAGGGGTACCCAAGACCACTTTGGCTTGGGTTCCCAATTCATACTAACTGATTTATCTTATGTGCAGGGCAACCAACAGCTCAAGGGGAAGAGCATATGGCATGTTGATAGTGGTTGCTCTAGGCACATGACAGGTAACATGTCATGCCTTCAGGATTTCAAGCATATCAATGGAGGACATGTTGCTTTTGGAGATAATCTTACTGGTGGTAAAATAAGTGGCAAAAGTAATGTTACAAAAGGTAAGATGACATTTGAGGATGTCTACTATGTTGATCAGTTAAAGTACAACCTGTTAAGTGTATCACAGGTTTGTGACAAACAACATAGCATATTATTTACAAACACAGAGTGTATGATCCTTGCTCCAGGGTTCAAGGTAGTTGATGAAAGCATGATACTACTTAGAACTCCAAGAAAGGACAATGTTTATTGTCTAGATATGGACAACGTTGACAGTGATTCATCCATGAACTGTCTTGTTTCAAAAGCTTCTGTGGATGAATCCTCTCTTTGGCACAGAAGGATGTGTCACATGAATTTCAAGACTATGAACAAACTTGTTAAAAACAACCTTGTAAGAGGTTTACCATCAAAAGTCTTTTCATGTGATGATCATTGTGTTGCTTGTCTTAAAGGCAAACAACACAAAACTTCTCATAAGACCAAAGAGTTAAACACCATTTCTTCTTGTCTTCAATTACTGCATATGGATCTGTTTGGTCCTACAAATGTTATGAGTATAGGCAAGAAATCTTACTGCTTGGTTATTGTTGATGATTACTCCAGATTTACTTGGGTATATTTTCTAAGGACTAAGGATGAGACAAGTGGACTGATCAAATCCTTTATCCTAAGAATTGAAAACCAAACTAATCAAAAAGTAAAAGTCATTAGATCAGATAATGGGACTGAATTTAAAAACCTTGATCTAAACACCTTTTGTGAAGAGAAAGGCATTGAGAGACAATATAGTGCCCCTAGGACTCCTCAACAGAATGGAGTTGCTGAGAGGAGAAATAGGACACTAATAGAGGCTGCTAGATCTCTGTTGGTTGATTCAAAATTGCCAATTATCTTCTGGGCTGAAGCAGTCAATACTGCCTGTTATGTCCAAAACAGAGTTCTAGTGGTCAAGCCAAAGAACAAGACCCCATATGAGCTTTTAAATAAAAGAAAACCCTTTATTGGATTTTTCAAACCTTTTGGGTGTCCTTGTACAATTCTCAATACTAAATCTCACTTAGGTAAGTTTGATAGCAAAGCAGATGATGGATTTCTTGTTGGTTACTCATCTCAGAGTAAGGCTTATAGAGTTTTTAACTCTTCTTCTAGAATAATTGAAGAAAGTGACAATGTCAAATGCAATGAGAACACACCAAATCCAATTGGGTCTGGTCCTCAGTGGCTATTTGACATTGATTCACTAACTAACTCTTTTGGTTTCAGTAGTGATGATTATGCAGATTCAAGGAGTGGAAGATCAAGAACTACCCAAGTTAAAGATAGATTATCTCAATCTGTGATCTTTCCCATACCCACAGTGGATCCTGTTGAAGAATGTGAAAAGGAACCATCTACTGAACCAAGTCAGAGTGAAGAAGAAAGTAGAGATGAGGAAACTCAAGACAATAAAGAATCAGAAGTAGCTGCTGAAAACACCTCAGTTGAGTTGAATGACTCCAATCTAGAGGTGGGACTTAATGAAGAACCTAATCATCACACCAGAATTCAAAAGAATCATCCTCCACAACTGGTAATAGGAGACATATCCTCTCCTATGATGACTAGAAATCAAAGCAGACTGCAAGAAATGCAAGATCAACAGCATACAGTGCTTTCTTGCTTTCTATCCCAGCTTGAGCCTAAGAAGGCACATGATGTTATGAAAGAGTCCAGTTGGATAGAAGCAATGCAAGAAGAGCTACTGCAATTCAAGCTGCAAGATGTTTGGGATCTGGTAGACCTTCCTAAAGGCCAAAGAGCAATAGGAACAAAATGGGTCTTCAGGAATAAGAGAGATTAAAGAGGTATAGTGATAAGGAACAAAGCAAGGTTGGTGGCTCAAGGGTATACACAAGAAGAGGGAATAGACTATGATGAAGTGTTTGCACCTGTGGCCAGGATAGAAGCAGTTAGATTATTCCTGGCTTATGCTTCTTATATGAAATTCAAAGTCTATCAAATGGATGTGAAAAGTGCATTTCTTTATGGGTCAATTGAAGAAGAAGTATATGTCTGTCAACCACCAGGGTTTGAAAACCCAAGCTATCCAGACAGGGTATACAAATTGAAGAAAGCACTTTATGGACTGCATCAAGCTCCAAGAGCATGGTATGACACTCTGTCATCCTATCTCTTGGAAAATGGCTTTGAAAGAGGAGTCATTGATAAGACTTTATTCATCAAGAGAAAGAAGAAGGATATCTTGTTGGTCCAAATCTATGTTGATGATATCATCTTTGGATCTACAAGAAACAACATGTGCAAGGAGTTTGAGGAACTAATGCATCAAAGGTTCAAAATGAGTTCCATGGGGGAACTTACTTTTTTCCTTGGACTCCAAGTTCAACAGAAGTCAGATGGAATCTTTATCTGTCAGTCCAAGTATGTGTAGGACATTATAACCAAGTTTGGTTTCTCAGATTCAAAACCTTCCAGCACACCTATGGAGACACACAAGCAGATAACAGCAGATCTTGAGGGGGAGGATATGGATGTTCATCATTATAGATCCATGATTGGCTCTCTCATGTATCTTACAGCCTCTAGGCCAGATATAATGTTTCCAGTCTGTGTATGTGCAAGATTCCAAGTTAGGCCAAGGCAATCTCACTATCAAGCTGTTAAGAGGATATTCAGATATCTCAAAGGGCAACCCAGATTGGGACTTTGGTATCCTCATGACTCATCCTTTGACCTACTTTCATACTCAGACAGTGATCTAGGTGGAGCAAACTTGGACAGAAAATCTACTTCTGGAGGATGTCAGTTCTTAGGTGCAAGACTAGTTTCATGGCAGTGCAAGAAACAAACCACAATGTCCACATCTACAACAGAGGCAGAGTACATAGCAGCTGCAAGTTGCTGTTCTCAAGTCTTATGGATTCAAAATCAAATGTTGGCCTATGGGGTAACCTTTCTACACACTCCAATTTTTATTGATAATAGCAGTGCTATTAGCATTGTGAATAATCCTGTCAAGCACTCAAAGACAAAGCACATTGAGATCAGGTATCACTTCATAAGAGACTGTAATGAAAAGAAACTTATTGAAGTTGTAAAGGTTCATACTGACAACCAGTTTGCTGATCTATTCACCAAAGCATTTGATGTGGGTAGATTCACTTTCTTGGTAACAAGTGTGGGAATGATCAACTCTGAATAAGCTCCTACTTAAAAAGTGGTTCAATACCTGTATATTGTTTATTCTTGGTGGTCCTAATCTTCTTTTTCAGGAAAAGTATAGCAGTACTCAGTCCTTCACAAAGCTTAAAAGTGTAAGCATTGTTAATACTGCCAGTGCATTGTTAATACTGCCAGTGCATTTTTAATACTGCTAGTGGTTAATACTGCTTTCAGTTAATACTGCTAGTAGTTAATACTGCTATCAGTTAATACTGCTAGTAGTTAATACTGCTATCAGTTAATACTGCTAGTAGTTAATACTGCTAGTAGTTAATACTGCTTTCAGTTAATACTGCTAGTGGTTAATACTGCTTTCAGTTAATACTGCTAGTAGTTAATACTGCTTTCAGTTAATACTGCTAGTAGTTAATACTGCTATCAGTTAATATTGCTTGTCATTAATACTGCTCTTGGTTACTACTGCTTATGTCCCGAATACTATAAATACCCTTTGCCCGCCTAAAAGTTCATAACGACTCTTTGCATACTGTTCACTTGCGCTCTAAACCCTTTCTCTCTCGAGTTCCAAGTTTTCAGGCAAGAACCTTCAAGGTCAATGGCATCCATGGCGTTCATTGACGAGCACAATGAAATCGCGATGCTCCAAAAGCCAAAACAAGATGAAGGTTTTCACCAGATAGTCGACTTTCTGAAGTCCAGCCACATTGCCCATGCTCTCACTATATCTCCTACCATCTTCATAGAGCATCAGAGGCAATTCTGGGCAAATGCCACCATTGTTACTGAGAATGGTGTGCAAATGATCAAAACAAGGGTGTGTGACAAACCCTTGACAGTTACTGAAGAGGTAATTAGCATCAGTTTACGTCTAGACGCTGCCTCTGGTATAACTTCTATCTCTAATGATGAACTGTTTGCTACTCTTACAAGAATGGGGTATGAAGGCCCATTGGGTGTGTTCAAGTTCTCAAAAGCCAAATTTTCACCCCAATGGCGTTTCTTTGTCCATAACCTTATGCATTGTATCTCTAAAAAGACTACTGGATGGAGTGAGTTCAGTAGCACCATTGCTTATGCTTTGGTATGCTTAGCCACTACCAGAAAGTATAATTTTTCCCAAATGATTTTTAATGATCTTGTCTCAAACCTGGGAAGTAAAAAGAGTTTTTATATGTACCCCAGGTTTGTCCAAGAAGTTATTACCCATGAATTGATGGATATACCTCATTTTGATGGGGTATATGTACCAAAAATTCCCAAAGGTAAGGTCTTTTCAAACATGAAAAGATCTCCTCTGGACTCGGAAGGAGTTGACACCCCATTGTTTTCTACAATGATGGTGGTGTCCCAAACTGATGAAGGTATGGCAGCAGGGTCAAGGCCCCCATTAGACCAACCCACTGCTAGCCAATCCCAACCTTCCCACCCTAAATTAATTCCCCAGTCTCTTCTTGATAAACCAACTTCACCAATCACCCAAACATACAAAAGGAAACAGGTAAAGAAGGCTCCTTCCCTTCTTGTACCATCAACACCTAAGCCTTTAAGCCCTCTAAGGGAGGATTCTCCCTTAGAGAATATCTACAGGGAAACCACAAGGGTGTCTCCCAACCCAAAAGAGGTTCTCTCTAAGGAGGAGGAAGAGCATATGGGTGAGCAGGCTGCCACTACTCCTGCTAACACAGAGGAGGACAGTGGTAACATAACTAAGACCTCCCCCATGGCAACTTTGAATGAGCAATCATTCAAAGGTCCCCGGTGCCAAGAAACCAAGGGGGTGGATAGTGCTTCTGCTAGGCAGAAGACTTCCACTACAAAAAGATCCTATGATCCTTCAAAAGAGGGTAACACTTCTGGAGAAGGTGAAGACATATATGACTATGATGAATTGATGGAAACAGTGGGTAACATCAACCTGGATGTTATTAAACAAGGCAAAGAGATAGAGGAAATGAAATTGGTAATCTTGTCCCAACAAGTACAAATTGCCAAATTAAAGAAAATGGTGACAAGGTTGGTGCACAAGCAGAGGAGAAAGCAGTTTGTGTTGAAGAAGAGGTCAAATAATAAAGATGCTTCCAACAAGGGGGAGAAAGAGGCTGAAACAGAGAAAGAAAATACAGTTGAGAGGGCATTTGAGGTTGAGGGGGAGGAAGAGGAAGAAAAAGAAACAGAATTTGCTGAAGCAGTAGAAACTGTTAATGCTGCTGAAGCAACAGAAACTGTTAATGCTGCTGAAGAAACAGAAACTGTTAATACTGCTGAAGCAGCAGTAACAGGGCTTTCTGTTGAAGAAATGGAAATTGCTGAAACTTTGATCAAAGCAAAGAATGACACTCCTAAGGCTACTCAAAAGGCCAAGGGAGTGGTCATCAATGAAGGAGAAATTCAACAGAAGGAAACAGAAAAGGCAAAGGAGTCAAAAGGAAAAGGAAAGGAGAAGATGGTTGAAGCTGAACTGCCTGCCAAGAAAAGGAGTCAGATTGAGTTGGATGAAGAAATGGCAAAGCTACTTCAGGCTGAATTGGAAAAGGAAGAACAACTTCAATCAGAGAAGGATAGAGAGCTTGCACAGATAATGGCAAGAAAACTCAATGTTGAGTATCAAGTGAGTTTAAAAGATGCAGCAGAAGCCAAGAAAAGCTCTGTGAAAGTTTCTAAGCAAAGAATGCCATTCAAAAAGCAAAAGAGACAACCTTTCAAAACATTTTTGGCCAATCAGGAAAGAAGAAAGATGATAAATTTCCTGAAAGGTGCAATTGGTGTCAAGGGGGAGATGTTCTCTAACATGGCATACACTCAGGTTGAGGAATTGTATCAGAAAGAGATGCTCAAGCTTCAAGGGGATTCAGTCCAAAGGGAAGAGGCTGAGAGAAGAATGAAGGAAAGGCATGATCTTAATATTCAAAAGCCATTCCCTGAGGAGACCACACCCTCAAAAGACAAAGATGAGGAGATAAAGGAAGAATCTGAGAGTGTTGGTGTAGAAGCCAAAACTGGGAAGAGGATGAAGACTATAGCCTCCAAGAAGCAGAACAAAAGGCCAAGAGTTGAAGAAACAGCAGAAACAGCAGAACCTTCAGTTACTTCTACAACTGAATCTGTAAAGAACCTAGAACAATTCACTAAGCAATATAATCTTGATCTATATATAACTACAACAGCTGATGAACCAATTTCAGCTGATCCCATTTCTATGAAAGCGCCAGAAGTCATCTTTTGGGATATTTTGGAAGATCAAAGGAAGAAATACTTCAGGCTTAAGAGAGTGGGAGATATATATGAAGTGTACTCTACTTGGGGTAGACTCATAAGAAGCTGTTCAAGATCAGATTTAGAAGAGATGTTTAAAGTTGGGTTGGAGATGTATGAAAAGGAGCTGAAAGGAGAAGGAATGATCTTAATAAGATTAGCCATGGAGTACTTATGCATGATGTTTGATCCTAGCAAAGTTCAACATGTGATCAGAGATCTGCATCTACAGAATAAATTCCAAAGAATAGAAAACTAGATGATATTTGAAAGGTGTGGAGTCTATGTTATCACTGTGGACAGAGCTTATCATGAGTACTACTTAGTTGATAAAATCTATGATCACAGCAAGGCCAAATTACAAGCAATGTTAAATGCAAAGCTTACATGTTCAAAAGATTCAGAAATGGCAAAGATTGTGGTTAGCAGAATCATTAATCAAAGTTTGGGTTTGGATCCTAATCTAGGAGTGTGAACTGAAGTGTTGAAAGCATCTTGAAGATCAGATCTGAAGAACTTGACTTCTCTTCCTAAAATTCAAGTTAGGGGGAGATTGTTGGGAACTGAAGAATTCATCAAGTATGGTTAATGTTGCTAGTTCAGAATTACTACTGCTAGAAGACTGTAATTATCTTTTTGTTCAGTATTTGTATAGATTTGACATAATAGTTTAGATACAGTTTTTTTTCTAAGTTTTTGTTCTAGAGAGAATCAACCTCAAGGCATAGTTCCTAATTCTAGAGAAGTAGAATTCGTCTTGAAAGAGCTTGTTCTTCAAGATTGAGGTTGTGTGTGTAATCTTGTGATTTTAATACAAGTTTGCAAGTTGTTAATCATATACTGTTTGTTTACTGTTACATTGAATATCAAAGTGTTATTCCGCAACTTCTTTGATATTGTTTCTGAGACTTTATTCTTGTTGAGAATTCGATCCTGACAATTGTCTTGAACTTTCAGAATTATATCTTCTTGAACTTTCAGAATTATCTCTTCTTGAACTTTCAAAATTATCTCTTCAGGATTATCTTCACCATTTGTCTTTGAAATTGATCTTTGTAGATATATCCCCCTTTTTGATGATTGAAAGCATCATGATCATCAAAACTTTCTCAATTTCAACACTTTCTTTGAATCTCCCCCTTTTACAAATATTCTCCCCTTTTGAGATACATTTAACATTCTCTGCACTTTGATCTGAAAAGTTGAATCATGAACTGTATATACCTGAATCTTTTCAAATCCAGATATAATGAACGTTGTAACCCTGATTCAACAAATGAAACAGTTAGAAGTACCTGTCAGTAACACGGAGTTACTCTGTACAACGAATGTACAATTTAAGGAGCTAGTTTGATGTTGACTCCCTAGGACTTCCATTCAATCATTGAAAAACACAACGTTTATCTATGAATGTTCTGACAGAAAAACAAATTTTCTGTGTGTTCATGCTTGTGTATGAAAGAATTTAGCACAATGATTGTGTTTCATAAGGCTCAAATTGTGTAAACTGTTGAGACAACAACAAGTATTACACAAACTCAATGTGCATGAAAGAGGTGCGAAGGTGGGGTAACTTTCCTTCTTTTTCAATATCTAAATCTTCCGAGTGAAGGCTAGATAGCAGATATGCTACGTCCCCAATGAAAATGCAACATTTCTTTGTTAAGAAAGAAACGAGTGGCTGGTGGGGTTAATGCAAGAGTTGGCATGGGCTCACTACCTTTTTCAATGATGGTCACCAAAGAATGTGAACCAATCAGTAGATGTGGTTGCCCGACTCAGAAAGTGGTTGGTGCAGAGTTCTGATATTGTTTTAACTCTGTTCTCACACCCTCTTTCTTTTAAACATTATGCTTGCTTCTAACCAAACTCTCTTTTCCATTTTACCGCTCTACATAATGAGAAAAACTCAACCGGATGAGTTATCTCCCCCACTCTTTGATTTTGACCCCTCACCCCTCATTCACTCAAGGATAACTTCCTGGGTAGGAAACACTGGTTTGCGTGAATCCATGGAAGTTCTGTTTAAGCTCACACATGAATCCCATGTAAGTCCTATAAAGAATGGTTGCTCAACAATTTAACTTTAGCAGTTAAGCTCAAGAATGTATGATGACATTGTAAAAATGTATGCTCATGAAAAATATGAATGAAATTTGAGCATTTGAACTTTAAAGATCTCTCAAAACAAAGATATTGAATGAATGAAATGAAATCAAGAGAATTGTTTTGAGAATTTGACAATGTATCAATCAGATCAAATGAAATGGTTAGGGTATCAAAGAATTGGATATTTTGTTTATATGAACGAATATAAACAATTTTGCAATGAAAGTACAAAGAATAAAATGATGATTGATTCTCAACAACATTTGAAAGCAAACGGGAGTATTACCATCGAAAAGTTGTTTCTTTTAGAGACACGGTAATAACAAAATCAAATGAAGTATTGAACCGATGTGTATGAATACTTGACAGTATATAGAAAAGATAATACGCAAGTATTAATCTTTGGAAACACACGGTCAGTTAAACATGAAAACTTAATAATGAAAAACATTTAAAAGCTCACTTCTGAATTCATGAAATCTTTTGAGAATAGAGAAGTGGTTTGAACATTTAAGAAACCGTTTTTCATGCTTGAAAGTTGTTCTTCTTTCAAACAATCAGAGATCTAGGATTAGAAGATACTTACATTTAAGCTCCCCCTCAAATCATTATAGAATGATTTATATCAGATAAGCTCCCCCTGGATATTTGCATAATATCCATATCTGAACATTGAAGAACCGGTCCTGATCTGTCATGTGATCAGAAGCCACAATCCTTTACATTAAAGTTCGGGTTATAAACTAAAGTGTTTAGAAGCCATTGTCTTTGACATTGAAGTCCGAGTTCTAAGTTGTAGTACTTAGAAGTCAAACATCTTTACATTAAAGTTTGAGTCCTAAGTTGTAATACTTAGAAGTCAAACACTTGTACTTTGAAGTACGAGTTTTGAACTGCTCTGTTCAAAAACCATCGTTCCTGCTCCCCCTAGACCGGTGGTACCTGCAAAACAGATTTAACAGGTTTTGGTACCCACTGGTATTTAGGTCCTGGTATGTTAGATTTAGGAATCCACTTCTCATTAGATGTATATCTTTTAAAACCAGAATTATGAGAAGTTATTCTATAAGAACCGTACCAGTTGTGAGCAGTTTCTTTTTGAATGAAGTCATTCTCTCCACAATAAGAACAACAGATTTTCCTTTGAGCAATCCTGATTAGATGATTAGTTAAGTAATATATATCAGAATTACCAAAAGATTTACCTTTATGCTTTCTGTTCTTTTTGGCATTTGTTGTGAAGTTGAATGCTTTGTCCATCTTCTTTTTCTCTTTAGAAGAATCTTTAACTCTCCAGACCATCTGATTTTTCTTAGAATTCTTTCCAAGAGATTTTACATAATAGCTCGCTGAACCATCAACAGATTTGTCATAAAATAAATTTGATGGTCTGATCTGACTTGATTTGACAATGATTGGTTTGACACTTTTGTTTTTCAAAACATTTTTATCATGAATAGAACTCGAAGTTGTTTTGAAAGAACAGACTGATTCTGTTAAAAGATCAACAGGTGATTGATTAATCACATCAGCTGAAATCTTTTCTGATAAATTGACGTTTGCAACTTCTATGTTCTTTATCTTTTCAGATAAAATATTTCTTTCAAAAATAAGTGTGTCAAAATTCTTTTTCAAATAAGATCTAGCCATCTGTTCTTTAAGAATATCTGATGATAGAACAGATAATTTGAATGTGAGCTTAGATATTTCAGATTCAAAATATGAACGTTCTTTTCAAAATCTGTTTCCAAGTTCTTGTTTTTCTCAGAAATATCCTTGAAAATCCCAGTATTTTTCTTTTCAAATAATTTCTTTTCTTACTCAAAAGACTGCTTCTTTTCTTTGAAAATATTTCTTTCTTTTTCGAGCAAGTCTTGTAAAGTAGAAATCTGCTTAGGAAGTTCAGTGTTTTTATCTTCAAGAACTTTTCTTTCCTTAACAAATGTCTCTCTTTCAGTAATGATTATCTTTTCAAAATCAGACACTTGCTTGGAAAGTTTAATGCATCTCAGCTCAAGATCCTTTTTCTTATGTAAAATTTTCTTGGAAATCTCAGATGATTGTTGAGTTGAAGATATCTCTTTATTTGATTTTTCTTTTTCTGCTTGGAGACTTGTTTTCAATTCAGCATTCTTCTTCTCCAAGATAGATATCTGATCTTCAAAAGCCTTTAACTTCTTTTGAAGCTTGACTGATTCATCTTTCAGCTCAGATGACTTCTGTTCAGTCGTCTTCAGTTGGCTTTGAAGACTTGAAATCTTTCTGTCTTTCAGCTTGATTTCTTTTTCACAAGCTTGAATAGTATTTCCTTTTATTTCAATCATTTCCTCTATATCTTTAATCTCTTTCTCTTTCTCACTGAGAATACCTGCAAAATGAGATTTATCCATATTAGCACACTTTTTACAGTCAGGAGTTTTATCAGAATTTGACAAATTTAATTTTAACTCCTGAATCTGTTTTAGAAGCACTGAATTCTGATTTTTCAGTTGATTTCGTTCAGCTTCTATTTTCGGTATCTCAGGCATGTACAAGACTGCCATATCTCTTGCTGAAAGTACAGTATTTCCTCTCTCATCTGTCTTTGGCATCTTGAAAGAAAAAGTTAGCTTAAAAAAAATGATCGTCAAAAATCAGAAAATTATGACCACAATCAAAATATGTCCCCCTCCGCAGACTTAGCACGGGGGTTCCGCTAGAAAGAAATGCTTGAATAAAATGATCATTCCTAAACAAATCAAAAATTTTGACTAAAAAAGTCAAACTTGGATCACAAAAAAAAATTTACTTTTAAAAAAAAATCTATCTCTTGAAACTCGCAGGTCACTGTACGCGCTAAGCACTAAACTCGCTAAGCACTATTCACTGAGGAACTCGCAAATGGTAATGTGTGCGTTTCTAGAACTCGCAGAACATTAGTAGCGCGTTTTGCTCAAACTCGCATGAGTATGAAACTCGCAAGGCACTGAAAGCGTAAATCACTGTTCACACTGAAACTCGCTAGTAGGCACTCGTGCGTTTCTGGAACTCGCTAGTCGCTACGTGCGCGTTTTATGTCGTTTGCGCGTTATAACGTTTGCGCGTTTAAGAGGTTTGCGCGTTTCAACACTTAGACAAATTTTGACATTTTTGAAATTCGCAGGCTTAGCTTGCGCTAGGGGTGTTCAAAAAAACCGTTGGACCGCTCAAACCGGTCGAACCAAGTCAAACCAGACCGTTTTTGGCGGTTTGAGCGGTCTGGCGGTCCGGTCTGGTCTGAAAAATAGCCAAACCGCTCGGTTTGGTCCGGTCTGTGGTTTGAACATTTCTTTGAGCGGTTTGGACCGAACCGACCGCCAAAAATACACATGTATGAATTGTATTTATTTTTCATGTTGTAGGCTTTACTTTTATGGCCCAGTAAAAAAATCGTCAAAGACGTTATGTTGTTTAGTTTTCATTTATAAATTGGCAAAATGCCGAAATCCGTCAAAAATCAAATTCAAAATTTCAATCATATAATCTCACATCTAACCAATCTCTCATTTTCATTTTACCTCTTCACACACCAACACTCAATCTTTTTACCCCTCTCCCCTCAATCACTCAGGGAATATTTCCTGGGTAGGAAACACTGGTAATCGTGAATCCATGGAAGTTCTGTTAAGCTCACACAATGAATCCCATGTCCTAAAAAGAATGTAATGCCTCAATGATTTTCTTGTCATGAAAGCACAAGAAATCAATGTTAGTGAATGTAGGCTCATTTAAGAATCAGAATGAAATTTGAGCATATTAAGCATTGAAGATTTCTCAAAACTTTATATGAATGAACATTTATGAAATAATAGAAATGTTTTGAGAATCTGACAATGATTAAGATCATATCAAAATATCATGAAGAATAATAATTGGGAAATCAAAGACGAATGTTGTTTATATGAACAATATATAAAGATTTTAACAATGAAAGCACATGAATAATAAAATGACGTTTGATTCAAACAACATTGAATACAATCGGGAGTATTACCATAGAAAGATTAAACTTTTGATACATTGTAATAACAAAGTTCAAGAAAAATGTACTGAACCGTTATGTATGAATACTTGACAAAGTTTATGAAAAGAAAATACACAAGTATTTTTCTTTAAAGAACACACGATCAGTTATACAATTAAGTATCCAAAATCAAAATCATTTAAAATCACACTTCACAATTCATGAAAATCTTTGAAGAATAGGAAGTGGTTTGAACATTTAAAAACATTTTTTTCACAAGTGAAAGTTGTTCATCTTTCAACCAGTGATAGAGTGTAAGTATTAGAAAGATATACCTGTAAATCAGAATCCTTAACTCCCCCTGGAATGAATTTTTTATTTAAGAGTTCTTTCCCTTTAAATCTGTAAAACAACAATATATCAGAAAAATATAAGAATGAAAATATAAAGCAAAAACTTCTAACTCCCCCTCAAATCAAAAACTTCTAGAAAAGATAGTATCTGATTAGCATCCTCCAGAAGAAAATATTTGAGTACGGGTTCTGATCTGATATAATCAGAAGCCGACACCTTTACTCCCCCTTAAATTAACTATCTAAAATGTGTCAGTGAAAAAGCACATGATATAGATCTACAAATCTATTTAGAAATGTAGTTCATCATATCTATCGGATGCAAAATATTTCAGACAAGTATATACTCCCCCTTGATGGTTGATTTCATCATTCGAGTATTGGAGTACAATATCTTATCAGGACAGGAGTAGGGTCTTTTGATCACTGAAGTACGAGTCCTAAAATGTTGTGTTAAGAAGTCAAACTCCGTTGAAGTACGGGCCCTAAGCTGATTTGCTTTGAATCCTTGGTTCTCCTACTCCCCTTGACAGTAGGTGCCTGCAACACAGAATCAACTTTAGGCTTTCGTACCCACTGGTATTTTGGTCCATGAATGTTAGTTGCAATTCGAATGGGAGTTATTGAATAAGAACCATACCATAAATGATCACTGTTAGATCTGATTTTATAGTAATCATTGTATTTATTGTTCTGTTATGTTTTGTAAATGCCTTGGGGTATTTAAGTCCCCTTGGCTTGTTTTTGTTGTAAGAACTTACGCATAGTTTGAATAGAAGTTACTGTTGCATTGAGCGCACACTTTCTCTCTCTAGTTTCTCTCTCTACAGATCTTGTGATCTTGGCTTATCAATTGGTATCAGAGCCTTCATGATCTTGAAAGGATTGAGATTAGTGTATTTTTGTTACTGATTTGTGTAGATAATTCAAAAATTTGATTGATTTTTCTTGTTTTTTTCAAGAAAAATCTCATTTTCTGGATTTTCACCAATTTCAGTCTGTTTTGTGATCGAATTGCTTTGAATTTGATGTTATTAGATGAGTTTTAGTTAGTCGATTGAGTTTGATTCTTGTTGTTTTGCATAAAAACATGATTTGATGCTTCGATTTTGAGTTTGAGTTTATTCTGAAAAAAATCGAGTTCTATGTTCTGTTCGTTTTGATTTTTGAGATTCGGAGTGTTTTGATCGATATTGTCAATTGATTTGTATTAAAAACTTGTTTTCGATCAATTCTGTGCAATTTGTATGGATTTAAGTCATTCTTATGATCGATTTTGCAGATTTATAGTCGAGTGTTACTATGCGGGTCATTCATATCACTGTGCGTGTCATTCATATGATGTGCGGGTTGCATGTTATTAATAGGATTTGAAGTATGCGTGTGAGTCAAGTAGTATACGGGTCATTCATATTATTGTGCGTGTTATTCATATAGTATGCGGGTTGTTATTATAGTTTGTGTGTTCTTCATGAAATCATATGTGTTCATCTTATTAGAATGCGTTTCTATCATATACTCTTTGTGTAACTAACTTTTGAGTGTTAGTTTTTTTATCAATTGGTTATCTCTCTTGCCTATATGTCGACACACGCATAGCACATCAAGTGCGTGCCCTGTTGAACACGCACATCTTCAAGTGCGTTCCCCTTTGTACACACATAGCATACCTTGCGTGTCCCTTTTGTACACGCATAGCAGCAAGTACGTGTCTTTCTGACCCGTAAAGCATCGAGTGCGTCTCTCTCTGAACACGCATAGTCCACCTATCTCCCGAATAGTCTCTCTGAACATGCATAGTCCACCTATCTCCCGAATTGTTTCTCTGAACACGCATTCCTTAGGTGTGCGGGTCTTCAAGACTTGGTTATTTTTCTGAATTCCAGATTTCATCAAAATGTCTCTACAAGCTCAACTTTACAAGAATGACCTCATGATGTCATTGGGGTCTGATACTCGTCCACCTGTTCTGATAAATGAGAACGAATTTGAACAATGGCAGGACCGGTTTATTAATTTCATCGAAAGGCAATCAAATGGGGAAAATATGATGAAAGCTTTGACTGAAGGTCCCATGGTCAAGCCAAGGAAAGTGCTACCAGCTGTTGGAAACACTCCAGCTACTAATGTAGAAAAAGCCCTGATAGAATATGAGGCTGATGAACTTCTAAGATACCAAGCTGACAATCAAGCCAAGTCGAATTTGATTCTTGCTCTACCAAATTCCATATATAACATAATCGATTGTTTCAAACACAATCCTATGCTGATGTGGACACAACTGGAGAAAATCATGCTTGGTACTGCTATGTATACTCAGCTTCATCAGACAAGATACATGAACAACTTTGAAGAGTTCAAAGCTAAGGATGGGGAAAGTCTGAAAAGTGTCTTCGACAGGTTTTGGACTGTTATTAATGATCTGTATAAGATCAAGGTAACAAAGAATGAGCTAGAGACAAATCTGAAGTTCCTCAATGCACTCAAACCTGAATGGGAAAAGTCATGTCATCAGATGAGGAATGATCCTAGAATTTCCAAAATGCCCATTCAGGAAATGTTTGAAATTCTGATGTCTGATGAAGCCATGATTCTGAAGAAGAAAGCTAAGCTGGATAAGCAGAAGCCTAAGACTGTGGATCCAATCGCTCTTTTAGCTAGTCAAATGGCTGAGCAAGCCTTGACTGAGTCTGCTTATGACGGGTCAACAGATGACGATGGTGAAGCATTGGAAAAAGACATGATTCTTCTAAGTCAGCACTATCAAAAGAAATATCAGAAACGGTCAGGTTCAAACAATCTTCGTTTCTCCTCTGGATCAAAGAAGGTAGATCCCGATACTACATCAAAGCCTTTCTTTCCCAAATATGAGCCTGCTACAGCAGCTGAACCAAAGATAGAAGATAAGAAGGCTGTGACTTGCTTCAACTGTGGCAAACCCGGGCATATTTCAAAGGAGTGCAGAAAGAAGATTGTGAAAGATGTTGATTTCTATAAGAAGAAATTAGCTTTGGCTGAGAAGAAAGCTAGTGGAACAATTCTGTTGGCTGAGGAGGAATACTGGTTAGACCACTCAAACAATGAAGGTGATAATGAAGAGACTGCTGCTATGTGTTTTATTGGAGACGACAACAGTGATGATGAGGATGAGGAGATTTCAACCGATGAATCTGAGGTACCATCTGAGTTTGATTTTAATTTCATTACATCGCAAATGAATGTGATTACAAAGGCTTTACATGACTTTCGTTCTAAGCTTCTATCCGAAAAACGCGAAAATCAAGAAAAGTCTGTTCAAATTGAAAAATTGAATATTTCTCTGAGAGATGAAAAAGTTATTTTAAAGTTTACAAAAGAGAAATTTCAAGAAAGAATAGAAGATTTAGAAATTGAAAAACAGACTTCTCATGATTCTTTGTCTGAATTGTCAATTTTAAATCAAGAGTTTTCGGATAAAATATTTGAATTAGAAGAAAAGTTATATAAACAAAATCAAACTGAACAAACAATTCATATGCATAAACCAAGGAGCTATGAGTCATTAAAAGAAAATTGGGGTCTTGGATTTAAAAATCCTCGATTTTTAAAGAAAGCTAAATTTGAGATTCCCAATTTTTATGATTATGAATGTCTTGGTCTTTCACAGTATGGCTCTCAATATAAACCTCTTTGGACAAGTGCTAAAGAAACTACAATTGAGGAAGATCAAAAACGGATAAACAACAAGAGAATGGAAGTTCCTTTTGTTTACACTCAAGAAAATGCAAAATATTTTCCTGAGAAAATAAAGAAGAGAAGACAAAAGTTAAACATTGTTTCTTCTACTAAATCTTCTAGATTGAATGACTTCTTTGATTTAAATACATCTAATCCTAATAAGGACAATATATCTCCAGTACCTTATGATACTAAGAGATATATACCTCCATTAGTATTAGAAAGCCAAATCTTTGATCTAGAAGAACAATTGGAAGAACAAGAGATTTTAAGAAAAATTGAAAACGATGTCATTTTTTCTTTTATGACATCGAGTTTTAAAGAAAATAATTCTGGTCTTCTCAAATCTTCTATCACCTTGTGTTCATCTGATGTTTCTTTATTTGAGGCTTATCCAAATAAAATAACTGATCAGTTTGGTTTTATTGATAAAACTTCCTCTTCCAAGTCAAATATTTTATCTGAAATTGTTGATAACACTTTTACGTTAAATGATCATTTCTATAAAACAAAGCGTAAAAGAAGAAGGTCAAAGAAGAAAAAGAAGAAAGAGTTTGATATTTCTGAAAATTCTAACTTTTCTGATTCCTCTATTTCAGATAGGCCTTTGAAGAAGTATGTGAAGTCTGTTTGGATAAAGAAACAGAGATCTGAAGAATTTGTTTTTGTACAGAATAAATGTGTAGATTTTCTTTGTAAACAAGAATCATTTGCCTTTTGTAATAAAACTACAAAATATTCTGTAGAGCAAATGTTTCAAATTTCGAAGAATATCTCATATTGTCTCTCTAGTTCTGATTCTGATGATTGCGATTCTTCATTAATATGTGATGATGTTCATGCTTTACTTGATCAGTCTAAGATTTTTTGGAAAAATAAATGTTTGAAAAAGAAAAAGGAAAGGACTAACAAGAAGGGACCCATATTCATATGGGTACCTAAATCTCAGTAATTTTTGATTGTGCAGCTAAATCAATTATGGTATCTGGATTCGGGGTGTTCCAAACACATGACTGGCAACAAATCTCTACTTTCAAATTTTAAAGAAAAATGTTGCGGTCGTGTCAAATTTGGAAACTGCGAGACGGCTCCCATTCTTGGTTATGGTGATCTTGTTCAAGGTAATATAGCTGTCAAAAGAGTAAGCTATGTCGAAGGATTAAGTCACAATCTATTCAGCATCGGAAAGTTCTGCGATAAAGATCTTGAAGTCAGTTTTAAGTCTAAAAGAGTTGCTGTAAAGAATAATAGCGGCATGAACTTACTTGTTGGAAAGAGACGATCAAATCTTTATACCATTATTCTTTCCGAAGTAAAGGTTCCATCAGATATTTGTCTTCTATCAAAAGCCTCTATTCATGAAAGTTGGGTGTGGCACCGACGACTAGCTCATCTCAATTTCAAATATATGGATCACTTGGTCAAGAATGATTCCGTGAGAGGTCTTCCAATCCTCCATTTCCAGAAAGATCATCTCTGTCAGGACTGCGAGAAAGGAAAGATGAAGAAAGCATCTCATAAGCCTAAGCCTGAACATTGCACTACGGACATCCTAGATCTGATTCACGTTGATTTGTGCGGACCAATGAAGACAAAGAGCATTGGTAAGAAGAAATATGTTTTGGTTGTTGTTGATGACTACTCCAGATATACTTGGGTGAAGTTTCTCAAATCTAAAGACGAGACACCCGAAATTCTCATCAACCTCATCAAAACCATTCAGACAAATAAGCAAAAGCATGTCAAAGTTGTAAGATCAGATAATGGCACAGAATTCAAGAATTCAACTCTTCAAGCATTCTATGATGATCAAGGAATACAACAACAGTTTTCTGCTGCAAGAACACCGCAACAGAATGGGGTTGTTGAAAGACAAAACAGAACGCTTGTGGAAGCTGCTAGATCTATGCTTGTTTATTCAGGTCTTCCTTTGTCCCACTGGGCCGAAGCCATATCAACTACATGTCATACTCAAAACAGATCAATTCTACACCGCCGGTTCAACAAGACTCCATATGAATTGATGAACGGTATCAAACCCAACATCAAATATTTCAAGTCTTTCGGGTGTAAATGCAATGTTTTGAATGACAGAGATTTTCTGAACAAATTTAGTCCAAAGGCAGAAGAAGGCGTATTTCTGGGCTATTCTTTTAACTCTGCTGCTTACAGAGTCTTTCTCCTCTCTGCAAGAAAAGTGATAGAGTCAGTGAATGTCAAATTTGATGAAGCTGCTGATTTGGCTTTTGGACAACACAGTTCAGAACCTGCTATTACTGGAAACTCAGCTTCTGAACAAATTAGTTCAGAACCTGCACTTCAACCGGTAAATCAGGATCCTTCTAATTCTTTGTCTAATCTTTCTGATCTTGATTTTCTGTTTGAAAATTTTTATGATGATGTTCCTAAACCAAACACTGATAATGTCTCAAATATCTTGAATCAGGAATCTGTGAGTACATCTAATCCTAATTCCGCTGCATCAACCTCTGAACCTGATGCTACTTCAGTACCTCCTGAAATTCAAGACATATCTTCTGAACATCATCCGGATCATTTCATACATGAACCAGAAATTGTTGAAACTGTTCATGAGGAGTCTGTAGAAGATGAAGATGTTCCAGAAGAAAATGTTCAACAAGAAGTACAAGCTACGTATGGTCAACAAGAGCCTGAATCTGATGTCATGGAAATACCTCCTCCTCCAACTGAAACCATATCTGTGTCATCTTCTGATAGTATTCCATCTGAAGATCCTCCTCAACAATTAGAAGTGGTTCAAGAAGTTATTGATCCTCTCCCTTATACAACAAAATGGACAAGATCTCATCCAATCCATCAAATTATTGGGGATCCTCAAGCAAGTGTTTCTACTCGCTCCAGAACAGCTTCTTCCAACGAATGTTTGTACACTTGCTTCCTAAGCAAGATTGAACCTACCAAAGTATCTGAAGCATTGGAAGACCCGGACTGGATTTTAGCAATGCAAGAGGAGCTCAATCAGTTTGACGCGCTAAAAGTTTGGAGACTTGTTCCACGACCAAAGGGTAAAAGCATCATAGGAACCAAGTGGATATTCAAGAACAAAAAGGACAAAGATGGTATCGTTGTTCGCAACAAAGCCAGATTGGTAGCCAAAGGATATCGACAAGAAGAAGGTATTGACTATGATGAAACATTTGCACCTGTCGCCAGATTGGAAGCTATTCGGATGTATCTCAGCCAGAGGTATTTGTTGACAAAGATTGTCCTGGTTACGTTTATTTTCTCGATAAAGCTTTGTATGGTCTGAAACAAGCTCCACGGGCGTGGTATGACGAGTTGTCAACTTTCTTGGTCAAATCCGGCTTCACCAAAGGCTCGATAGATACAACTCTTTTCATTTATAGAACTAATCTTGATATCTGCTTAGTACAAATATACGTAGATGATATTATTTTCGGTGCGACTAACAAATCTTTGTGTAATTGGTTTTCTGATTTAATGACCTCTAGATTTCAGATGAGCATGATGGGAGAAATCAACTTCTTCCTCGTCTTACAAGTGAAGCATCTTCCAAATGGAATCTTCATCAATCAGTCAAAGTACGTATTTGACATTTTGAAGAAATTCAAGATGAACAAATCTACTTCAATCGGCACGCCTATGGCTCACGGTGCCAAACTCGAACTGGATCCAGATGGAAAAGCTGTGGAACAAAAGACATACAGAGGGATGATCGGATCACTGATGTATCTTACTGCAAGTCACCCGGACATAATGTTTTCAACATGCCTGTGTGCCCGCTTTCAAGCAAAACCAAAAGAATCTCATCTTTTAGCAGTCAAACGCATTTTTAGATATATTAAAGGAACTCCTTATTTAGGATTATGGTATCCTAAAAGTTCTGACTATAATTTGATTGCTTATTCTGATTCAGATTATGGTGGTAATCAATTGGACAGGAAAAGTACTTCTGGTAATCTCCAGTTTCTTCGTGAAAGACTGATAAGCTGGGCGTCGAAAAAGCAAAACTAGGTGTCAATATCAACAGCCGAAGCTGAATACGTCGCTGCAGCTAGTTGCTGTGCTCAAGTGCTTTGGATGAAAATGCAACTTCGCGATTACGGGATGCTATACAAGACTGTGGCAATATATTGTGACAGCAAGTCTGCAATTGCGATATCAGTCAATCCTGTCCAGCACACCAAGACCAAGCACATAGACATGAGATATCATTTTATAAAGCATCACGTGGAAGAAGGTACTATTGAGTTATATTTTGTCCCAACTGAATATCAACTTGTTGATATATATACAAAAGCTTTAGATGAAAAACGATTTAACTTTCTGCTTTCAAAACTTGGCATGTTGAATTTAAAAGTTTAAATCTTTACAAATTATATTCTATAAAGTTTAATATTTCAGATTTTCTTTCAGTTGAATAAAATGTGTGTCTAGAATCTTTGACAAGTCACCTTGTTTATATTTAAAGTTTCATATGTTCAACGTTCAAATATTTCAAACATCGAAAAGTCAGCAACATGTTTGACGCTTTAGATACTGCTTTAAAGATATGTGAGTCGGCATATTTATGGTTTACTTTGCTTGAACAACCTAAGTGATCAAAATTGTAGATCGTAATGAAAATATGGGCTAAGCTATTCGATATAGATCTGAGTTATTGAGATGATTTTATTTTTAAGAATTTAAAATACAGAAATCCTTGAGTTTAAAAGTTTGTACCTGTGACCTTTCTGGTTTGGGAAAGTAAGTTCCGAGGGATGCTCGACATCTGGTCCCCTAAGGTCAATTGATTTGGGAGTGATCGAACAGAAATCCTGCAATAGAACCAGATCGAAAGTCATGTTCTACTGGTATGAATGGGTTTAGGATATGTCGATGTAGCCTTTCTGATCCGGGAAAGTAAGTTCCAAGGGGTGCTTGACACCTAGTCCCCTAAGGCCATCTGGTCTGGGAGCGGCTGACCCAAATCCTGCAATAGGGTCAGATAGAAAGTTACGTTTACGGTATGTTCTTTACTTAATGAACTATTTGATTAAAAAGATGCCAAAGTGCACAACGCTTAAAAGATGCCAAAGAGCACACTCATGTGAAGATGCCAATGAGCACACATCTCTTGATACTTGGTGATATATTTTGAGTTGCGATAAACCTGTAAATTTGTGAAAATCTTAATTCTTGATGACTTAGTGCCTGTACATGAAAAGTTCTTCATTTTATGTTTAGAATTACATTTTTCTTGAAGCTAATCAGAGATTGCATACGAGCACACTGAATAGATACCTGGAAGTGTTTGACTCTGAACATGTCTTAACTTGATATACAATAAAACATGTTTCTGTATTCAACAACTCCCGTTTGATTTCAACTGATTGATAAATCTGGGATATTCTACTGAGTAGACTTGAATTTGTTTAGTGTTTAAAAGTTTATATATTCAGTTGTTACAAAATTTATATTCAATATGATCATCTTTAATATTGATGTCTTTATGTTTGCTGTCTGTGTTTTTGTTATATGGTCTGTGCATTTTTCGAGGGGGAGTGTATATCTGGGTTCTTTATTTGAGAATATTCTATTTTTTGAGGGGGAGTGAATGTTGTTGATAAATTACTTCTTGTGCTGATCAAAAATTCATCAGGTAAGTATTTCTGAAATTACTATGCAAATGTTAAACTAATTTGATAAATTTTGTGCATTTGTGTAGGGGGAGTTATGGGGGCTTATCAGGTAATTTTCTCATTTTTTTAAGTGTTTTTTAAGTATATAGAAGTAAGAGTGTGCATTTTCTTTTCTTTATTCCATTTGAACTTGTTTGACTATTCATCTTCCCTCCATTCTCTCTGCGTGTTTTTCTTCTTGCGTTCTTATCTGTGCATTTCAGATTGTGATTTTGGAATTTCAGGTATGTTTTTTGTTTTTCATTCTATTTTTGTAGTTTGATTAGTGTTTCATTACTTTGTTTTGATTTCATTCTTGGTCTATTATTGTACGTTTTATCTTATGTGATATTTTTTCACTGTTCATCGTTTTTCTAAAACTCAGATTCGAGTTGATATTGATTGATTTGCGTATTGGGGTTTGTTTAGATCTTATAATCGTCAATCAGGTATGTTTTGTTTTAGTTTAATTTGTTGTTTTGTACTTAGATTTAAAGTTTTTGTGGTTTTCGGGTTCGAACAACAGAGTTCTAGGGTTTTTTCTTCAAGTACTTGTGACCCGCATAGTGAACTATGTGTTTCACTTGTGACCCTCATAGTGAACTATGCGTTTCACTGGTGACCCGCATAGTGAACTATGTGTTTCACTCGTGACCCGCATAGTGAACTATGCGTTTCACTCGTGACCCGCATAGTGAACTATGCGTTTCACCCGAGACCCGCATTCTTCTTGTTTGTTTGTTTCTTGTGTTTTTCTTTTTGTAGTTTACGTATCACTAAGAACACGCAAAGTTTATCGTGCGTATCCTTAGTGACACGAAAACTCTGTTGTGTATTTAGTTGTTTCAAAGTATGCTTTGCGTTCCATTAAGGACACGCATTCCTTTCAATGCGTTCTCTTAAGGAAACGCATTCTCTCCTATGCGTTCCTTTCAGGACACGCATTCTTTTCTATGCGTTCCCTTCAGGAAACGCATACCTCATATGCGTTTCCTTCTTAACATGCATTTCTTCCTTCGTGTTTCCTTAAGGACCCGCAAACCATACTTGGAATATTTTTCGTGTTTTTCTGTGTTTTGTTTCAGGTTATCATGTCTTCTCGAACAAATTCTGATCCAATGATTCAAGACGAGAATGTCGTTCTTCAGGATCCGGCAGATCAGGCATCTCATGATACACCTATGCCGTCTGTTCCGTCTGTTGGCCCTGATCTTTCTATATCTAGGCGATCTCCAAATGATGTGTTTCCTAACAACATGTACATGCCTTATAAGCGTAACAACTACTTTGTTGACTTTGATCACATCAAGATTCATCCTGTCATATGCACTATTCTTCGTGGACATCCGCTCTCTCAAGCTCTCTGTTCAGTTTCCGATGTTCCGGAAGTGTACGTTCAGCAAGTTTGGCACAACATCACTAAGAACGAACTGGCACGTCCTCATTGATTTGATCTCCAAATTGATCAATTCGATTCATATCTTTCTTACAAGCGTTTACGGTTGATTCTTGAGCTTCCTGAGCCTACTTCTAGACCTGGAAGGACAACATATGATCAGTTTCCATCCGAAGAGGAAGTGTTTGAGGGCATCAAACGACTAGGCTATGTTGGTCCACTGAACAAGGTTGTAGACTTTGACAAGTCTAATATTCCTCCTGTCTGGAATTCTTTATTTTCTGTCATCAACAGGTGCTTAACTTCTAAACATACCGGCACGGATAGTTCTAGTCTTCACTATCTTCGACTGTTCCATGCAGTAGTCTATGACCTGCATGTCGACTACACAATTATTTTCTGGACCGAGGTTTCTGAAATAGTGCAAGACAAGTTAACCAATAAGCGACGAAAGTTCATTCCTTTTATCAGGTTTCTCAAGCTGATTATTAGAGCATGTTTCGAAGCAATCCGGCCATTCCACGAAGATTATCTTGGCTGCAAGTTCAGGATTGCGAGATGCTTTATCTTTAGAAACAGAAGAAGTCATTCACTTTTTCTATGACCATTCCTTATGGTCTTATTGCCAATTATGCTGACATGACTGATGACAGTGTCATCAATTATTGTTCAGAAAATGAATTTGTAGAGGCTGAACAAGAAGAACCTTCTCATGGCACTCCAGCTGGTACTATTCATGAAGAGCAAGGTAAAGCAACTACTCAGGAAATAGATACTGTCGTTGCAACTACACTAGAGACAGATGTTGATCTTTCTGCAGTACCACAAGACGTTGCTACTCATCATGTAGAATCTGTCATTGCTTCTATTGAAGCTGAAGTCACTACTATTAATGATGATTTTGGAGAAGATGCTAATCCTAATGAAACTGGAGTTGCTGATGATGATGAGACAAATGTTGATCCTTCTGATGATGGTGAAACTTCAACAAGTGATTCAGATGATGGTGATGATGATGCTGATCAACCTAGTATGAGAGTGTATGATCGGAAAATAAAAATATCAGACGTGGTTTTTGTCTCAGAAGATGTTTAAGAAGATGAATCGGTACCCATTGATCTCTCTGCTGCTCGTCTAAATGTTGATGAACTGGATATCTCATTTGCTTAAACCTCCACTCAAACACAAAGTCAAGCTCCTGCTTCTTTTCTGTTGAGGTTACTGCAACCACTGTTTCTGCTGTTGAGCTTTCTATGGTTCCTGCACGTGTTTCTTCGGAGAAATTTACAACTCTGAATGAGGTAATTCGTCAGTTCTCAGAAAGGGTGGATGCTCAAAAAGAAGAAGATATTAACAAGATGAAGTCGTTTTTCAAAGGAAAAATGCTAGAGATAGATACTTCGGTTCTTCCTGAGATTCCTTTCCGTCGTCCTTCAGGGGTGATTATTCGGGAACCTTCTTCTGCAGTGTCTTCATCTACATCACCGATTGTATCTCTTCCTTTTCCGTCAATCTTCACTCAGTCTGCGGGTATTTCCATGTCTGCTCCGACTGATACTTCTTCCAGGGCTTCTCTTCATAATGCTCCGATTTCTGAGCTATCTGATCTTCTTTATGCACGTCTTCTATCTATGTCTCCACCACAACATCAAGATCAAGATTTGATCTCTCTGCTGAGGAACTTCCAGCCAACGCCGCCTCCAGTTTCTTCCTCTTCTGATTCAGATCGCATTAATGCTTTATCTCATGACTTTCAGGAATTCATATCAGAAGTTAGATCCAGTTTATCTGATCTTCGCTCTTTTATGTCACAAGCTTTCTCCGATCTTTCGAACAAGATTGATCATCTAGAGCAATCATACAGGACTGAGGCTGGCCCGTCTCTTAAACGCCGACATGACCAAGATGATCCCGATCATCAAGGCCATGAGGGGGAGATGGCAAAGAGACAAAGAACAGAAGGGTTTTCTGAAGCACGAGAAGTTGTTCAAGAAGAAGTGGCTGGAGATAGAGAAAAGACTGCTGATACAGTTCAAGATTGCAGTATCCAAGATTTAGTAAATGTCATGATTGACAATGCTGATGTAACTGCTTTGCATAATGAATTTAATTTGTCTGAAGCAAACATTGATAGTATGCAAATTGTTGTTTATGTGGATCCAGATGTATCAGGTAGAGCTCATGAAGTTGAAGAGTCGGAAGCAGCAAATGACATGAGATCTTTCTTCGCGAACTTTATAGAGATAACTTCAGATGATGATGAAGAAGTTAGATTTGATAAAGTTGGTCAAGTTAAAGAAGAAGATTGCAACAATATCATCATCTTATCTGATACAGAGGATGATACTGTTTTCATGGATGCGTCAGATACAAAAGAGGCTGAATTGCTATATGCTGATCTTCCGAGTCAAGTTGAGATTCCAGAAGTTGATCAACCTTCATCTACTCCAGTAACTAGTTCTGCTCCGACAACCAATATTCCGTCAAGTGCTTTTGAAGTTGGTCAGTCGTCTAAAGCTCAAGCAAATATTCCTTCTTCCGAACCGGTAATTCCTCCATCTCTTCTAGAAGAAGGAGAAGCTTTAACTAGGCATAAAAGGCAGAGAAATCTTCAGCAGAAATATATGGCTTCTAGACTCAGAACAACTTTTCTTGAAAATATTCAAAGCAACATCTTTGTTTCAAGAAGAAGGACAATCAATATATATGCCATACTTGGAGTAGAGAAAGAATCAGAAGCTTATCAGCATGAATACTTAACATTTATCAAGTGCCAGCGCAAAAGGAATAACACCGTTGCTTCTCCTCATCTAATTGTTCGAGTTCTCAGTGTCACATTTAATAAGTTTCTAAACATCTGGTATCCAGACCTTGAAGTGGAAAGAAGAGACTGCAAGCGATACAACTTTTCAGAGGCTGATTTCGTTGATCTTTCAATTGATGATATTGATTTCTTGTATGATCACTTCAGGAATATTTATCACCGGACTCAGGATGTTTCTCAAACTCTTTTTGTTATTAAACGATTCATTCAACGACAGATCCGATTTTATCGTGTTTTTGACTTCCAGATGGCCATCGAAAGTTTTCAGCCTGTGGTTAATCTTGAAAGGCCCAACCGAAGTTTGCAGAATCTAGAGTCTTATCAGTTATTCACTGTTGGGAACTGAAGATGTGAACAAGTCTTTAATGCTGCTAGTTCAGAATTACTACTGCTAGAAGACTTCAAAGTTAATACTGCTGAGTATTACTACTGCTAGTAGAATTAATACTGCTAGTCAAAGTTAGTGCTGCTTGAACAAAGTTAGTACTGCTTAGCTAGTTAGTACTGCTAGTGGTTAGTGCTGCTTAGTAGTTAATGCTGCTAAGACCAAGTTAATGCTGCTAGAAGAAATTAATGCTGCTGAGCATAGTTAGTACTGCTTATGACTTAAAGAACCGGATGGAAAGGATGACAGCTGGAAAGAATCAAGATATTCATGGAAGGCTTGAAGATAATAATGGAAGATATACTGAAGATATTTTATTTATTGTAATTATCTTTTTGTTCAGTATATGTACAGATTTGATAGAATAGTTTAGGATAGATTAATTCATTCATTCTAAGTTTTAGAGAAAAATCAACCTCAAGGCATAGATCCTAATTCTAGAGAAGTAGAATTCGTCTTGAAAGAGCTTGTTCTTCAAGATTGAGGTTGAGTGTGTAATCTTGTGATTTTAATACAAGTTTGCAAATTGTTTATCATATACTGTTTGTTTACTGTTTTATTGAATATCAAAGAGTTATTCCGCAACTTCTTTGATATTGTTTCTGAGACTTTATTCTTGTTGAGAAATCGATCCTGACATTCACCATTATCGAAGATCCATACGGAGTAGTGTATAAGAACAGCTCTAGTGAAAAATGCTTTCTACGATTTGATGAGATTGGATATTACTCTGATGGAACTCTAAAGGTGATCAAACTTCAGTTGGAGCATCGTCTACAAGAGGCTAGAAGAAAGTTTTTGGAATCAAGAAGAGAGTTATATATGTTTGAAAATGATGAAATTCGTCTGATCCGTAGAACTTTGGTCTCTATTCAAGATAGACTGAATCTCCGTTCAACTCTGCGACGATTGGAAGTGTTAGTTGGGCTGAACAGACTTCGTCAACGAGAAGAACGTCAATGATCTTTCAAAGTCTCCTTGATGGTCAATGCTGTTTTTGAAGATTATTTTTTTTAAGACCTCGGCGCCAATGATTACTAAGGGGGAGATTGTTAGATCTGATTTTATAGTAATCATTGTATTTATTGTTCTGTTATGTTTTGTAAATGCCTTGGGGTATTTAAGTCCCCTTGGCTTGTTTTTGTTGTAAGAACTTACGCATAGTTTGAATAGAAGTTACTGTTGCATTGAGCACACACTTTCTCTCTCTAGTTTCTCTCTCTACAAATCTTGTGATCTTGGCTTATCAATCACTAGTCTTGTGAATAGGATCATGTGTACGACAATAAGAACAATAATATTTCTTACCTGACATCCTGATTAATTGATCTCTCGAATAGATAGGATCAGGTTTACCTTTACACGCATTATTCTTCTTGGCTTTGTGTGTATGTACACATGATTTCTTTCCTTTTAGCTCATCTTTAACTAGTTTCTTCTTCCAGACTAGTTCCTCTTCTTTATATTTTATTCTTCTTAGATGTGTACCGGAACCATCTATATTTCTATCATAGAAAATGTTAGTACTACGAATCTGATCAGAAAATTTAACTAACCTTTTTGAAGAAAACAATTTTCTGATTTGAACTTGAGACTGTCTTTTCAAGCTCTTTAATCTTTGAAGCAAATCTGTCTCTTTCTTTGACAAGAAGGTCAATCTTATTCTCAAATTCAGACTTCGTTTTCTTTTCATTCAGTACTCTCTCAGACAGTTCAGATAGCTTGTCAATAAGCTTTGTTATCTTTTCTTCAAATAATTTTCTTTCTTCTTCAAAATCCTTCTCGACAGTCTTTCTTCCATCAGATATTTCATTAAAAAATCCAACATTCTTCTGTTTTATTGCCTTCTTCACTTTGGCAAACTTTTCCCTTTCAATAATGATAACTTTCTCAAAATCTGAAACTTGCTGAGAAAGCTTTAGCAAAAACAGATATGTCTTTAGCAATCTTTTGCTCCAAATCACATACATTCTTCTAAACTTTTAATCTTCTCATCTTTGAGCGTTAGCATCTTCTAAACTTTTAATCTTCTCATCATACTTTTCAACAGATACTTCTTGCTGGAATTGCACAATCTGATTTTCAAAATCAGAGATCTTTCTTTTCAGCTAAGAATTCTCATATTCCAATTCTCTTCTTTTTAATACCACCTTTGGCCCTAACATTAACCATTCAAGAGAATCCCACAACTCTTTTCCTGTCGTATTGGAAGTATTTATTTGATCATAAAGTTGACGAGAAATTTCACGAGAAATACTACCTGACACAGAATTTCGAGCTATATTATCAGCCCTCTGTCTTTTCTCCAGTTTCTCAGTACAATCTTCTATCAGATTTTGGGATTTCATCTCTCCTTCAGTCAATGATAATCTGATATAGTAAACCAACTCATGTTTATCCACAAAATTCAAAAAAATAACTTTCCACTCTTCATATTTTCCTTTGAACAATATTGGTGCCTTCATCCTGGTACAAAAAGAACTTGACAAAAATGATCGTTAGTCCAAGTATGAAACTGATTGAAATTGGCACAAACCCAGAAATGCGCTAATAGGCCGTAGCGCAAAAAATACTTTGCGCTATGTGAGGCTGGCGCAAAATCAGAAAATCACTAAGGGAAGATTGCGCAAGTAGATGTTTGCGCGAAGAGAAGGTGGCGCAAGAAAGACTTTGCGCGAACTGATGGCGAAAACCGGGTCTTGAGTCTGACCGGTGTGGGTGTGCGACCGGTATCCCTCCTTCAACCGGTCTCCCCCGACCGATGTCCAAACTTTGACCGGTGTGGCGCAAATTGAAATTTTCTCTAATAGACGAAGAGCAAAAAGAACTTTGCACAGAACACTGAATTCGAATACGATTCCATTAAACTGGCGCAAATCATGATGACATTGGCGCAAAAGATGGATGACTTTTATCTTGAAGATAACCACAATCAAATGATGTTGGCGCAAACTCAAGAAAACCTTCTAAATCGACCACAGAATCGAGTCTGATGAAATTTGTACACTCAGATACGATCAAGACTTAATTTCTAACTACAATGAATAATCAATTCAAACCAATTTGAACAAACTTTCACAAAAAAAACGTGAAATTGATAATTGAACAGAAACTTTTCGCAGAACAGACCAAAATCACGAAATTCTTAAAATTGATCTTCAAAAAATGAAATTCTTGCAAATCGATGTGAATCAAAATTGATCTACCACTGATTACGAATCCAACAAACCAAATTACAAGAAAATTCGATCAAATTTCAATACGAATTTGTGCAAAATTCAGAAAATGAGATTTTCTTGATCGAGATCAAGAAAATCGATCAAATTCTCTGAATTAAATACAAATTCAGATTGAAAAATATTTCTCTCAAATCTCTCAGATTCAGATTAGGCTCTGATACCAATTGATAATCCAAGATCGGTTTAAATCTTTAGAGAGAGAAAGTAGGGAGAGAATAATACGCAGAAAGCTTCATGTATTTCATTATCAGTTCCATGTTCTTACAAGCTTATTACAACACCTTATTACAACTCCTTACACAAAACAAGACACAAGAGCCTTAAAAACCCTATGCCTAAACAGACATAAAAGGCAAGCTAAACTACAAATAAAGCCACAAGTAATAAATACATTGATTACTACAAAATCAGACTTAACACAATTCAATCAATTTCTAGTTGTATTTATCAATCACAGAAACAATTACAAAACTCTCTCAAACTTTCTCTCTTTAACTTTCAGAACTCGTATAATACTCTTTGTCTAGTTACATGTCTATTACACGCACAACTTTATTTAAACAACAGATATGAAACGCGCTAAACACTACTAAACAGAAACACGCTAACACTTAAAACTCTTACAACACTAGAAAAATAGAAAATACAATGTTGACTTTGACTTTTATTACACAATACTTTGACTTTGATGCTGAGAGTTGATTTTAGCTTTTACCTTCAGTCTTCTATGATCTTGTATCCAACATATTTATGCTCTAACAATCTCCCCCTTTAGATTCAAGATCATCTTCAAAAAGATTTAGCAAATCTAATTCCCCCTTTGGTTCAATCTGAGCAATCTCTTCATTTGTCAAACTTTAACAAATTGCTGTAATTTCTTCAAAATCTTGATTCAACCAAAATATCAATCTCTCCAAAAACGGTAGATATGCTCTTAAAAAATCTTTCTAAGGTTATCTCAAACCTTTTTCAGTCTTCAGAAAGAAATTATCTTCAGAATTTACTTAGACATCTCCAGCAAATTAATCTTCAAACAAAATTTATGTAATTTCGGCACATCTTCAGAAAACTTTTGAACTTGTCTCTTCCAGTCTTTCAAACTTTGCCAATCTCTGAACTTTTCTTTATCAACTCTCTCATTTCTTGTATCTTCTTCCAACAACTAAAATTATCTTCACTTTTACAATCAACATTTCTTGATTCCTTCTCCGCCTTTTTGATGATTAGAACATCAATATCATCAAAACTTTCTCCAAGAAATGTCATTAGCAATTCTGACCACTGATCTTTTGAACTGAGCCTCTGATTCAACATCAATCCAACATAAGATATTCATCCAGATCTTTTCAAATCTATACAAATTATGAACGTAACACCTGAATCAACAAATGAATCAGTTAATATGCCTGTCAGTAACATGAAGTCACTGTGTGTAACGAATACACATTGGAAAGGAGATTTTTGATGTTCACTCCCAAGGGCTTCCATCCAATCATCGAAACACCACAAAGGCAATTTTTATGAACGTTATGACAAGAAAAACAAATTTCCTTGTGTGTTCGTGCAAGTGTTTGAAAGAATTAAGCACATGATGATTGCTTTTTATAAGACTCAGCGTTGTGTAAACCACTGAGACAATAGTTATTAAACACAGACTCAACGTGCATGATCGAAATGCGAAGGTGGGGCAAACTTCCTTCTTTTTCAATATCCATAATTTCCAAATGAAAATCAGATAGATTATATGTTGCATCCCCAGAAAATATGAAACACTTTCTTTTTAAGAAGAAAATGAGTGGCTGGTGGGGTTAATGTAAGAGTTGGCATGGGCTAGGTGCCTGTTTCAATAATGTTCAGGAAGAATTGTGAAACATTAGTAATGTGGCTGCCCGGCTCAGAAAGTAGTTGGTGCAGAGTTTAATATTCTTTTACTCTGTTCTCTCACCCTCTTTCTTTTAATCATTGAGCTCACTTCTAACCAAACTCCCTTTTTCATTTTACCTCGTCACACAACCCACACTCAGAATTTGACTCTTCACACAATCGATCACTCAAGGAATAACTTCTTGGGTAGGAAACACTTGTTAACGTCAATCCATAGAATTTTTCATTTAAGTCCTCACAAAATGAACCCATGTAATCCTAAAAACATAATGTTGCTCAAGCAAGGTTTAACTTTGTAAGTTAAAGCACAAAGATACAAGTCAGATGTTGATATGCTCAGAAATATAATCATGAAAATTTGAGCATTTTAAACAGTAAAGATATTCCAAACAATTATATTGAAAAAATGAAATTGTTAGAGCATGAATTATGTTGGATACAAGATCATAAAGACTGAAGTCAAAGTTCAAAAAAGTCAAAGCTAAGATTGTCAACTCTTAGTGAAAGTCAAAGTTGTTTTGTAATAAAGTCAAAGTCAAATCCTTTGTATTTTATTTTCCTTGTATTTTAGTTGTAGGTATAAATAGTTGTGTTAGTTGTTCTTGTTAGTAGTTGTAACTTGAAGTAGAAGATCTAGAGAGTTGTATGTAATCAGAGAGAGAATTGTAGAGAGAAAGAGAGAAACATGTAGAGAGAGAAAGTGAAAAACAGATCATGTAATAATTTGAAGTTGAATTGAATCAAATAGGTAGTTGATTAATTCTTGTTTTGTTGATTTGATTGCAATTAGAAACTAGAACAGGGACTCACAATTGGTATCAGATCAAATCCAAAATTGAAATCAGATCAAGAAATGGTTCGACACTGTGTTCATCTAATTTGATTCGATTTTTTGAGTTTTAGTGTGAATTTTGAGTTGTAATTGGTTTCTTAGTGATCGATAAGTGTAAAAGATTGAGTGTGTATATGAAATTTCACGAAATGCACTGTAATTTTCACAAATTTCTGAATCTTGTTGAGTTTGTTTCATGAGTTTTTGTGTGCACTGTTTCATAGATCAATTTGTATTTTTTAGTGTTTGAATTAGTAATTCGTGTATTGTAATATGTTCGAGTATAGAAAGCGAGCATCCCTACAAAGTTTCAAGTCATTTGGACAAGGTTTGGATAGAAATTTGTGAGAAAAGATAGAATTTTGATCGATATACGGAAGAACGCGCAAGATTCATCAAACGCGCAAGTTCTTCAAGAAACGCGCAAGATTTGTGAAACGCGTAAGTTTTTCGCGAGAACGCGCAAGTTGAATATTTTGGTCTCAAACGCGCAAGGCGTTATAAGCGAGTTCATAGAACGCACAAAGCGTTATCTGCGAGTTCTAGAAACACGCAGATCGAAGTCTGCGAGTTTGAAGATTGGGAAATTTTTCTAAGCTTGCGAGTTTCTTTGGGAACAGTGATCTGCGAGTACATTCAATCTGCGAGTTTCAGAAAACGCGCACGCTACCATTAGCGAGTTTCAGTGATTATTTCGACCTGCGAGTTTGTCAAAACACGCAAACCTTTACTTGCGAGTTTCATAAACGCGCAAGCTTAAGCCTGTGAGTTTCTCAGTAAACAGTGTGTTGCGAGTATAGGCATCTGCGAGTTTTAAGCTTCTATAGTGCCTTGCAAGTTTAGCACTTAGTCAAAATTTCTGAATTTTCTATATTTCAAGATTTTTTGTATTTTTGTGATTTCATTTGGACTAACGGTCAATTTCATGTTTCTTATTGCATACATTTTTCAAACAGGATGACTTCCAGAGACGCTCTCTAAATTAGAACTGATGTCAAGCCTCCGGTGCTGTTCAAAGGAGAATATGAACAATGAAGAGATAGATTTTTGGACTTTTTTGATAGACAATCAAATGGAAAGAACATTCTGAAATCTATCACAGAAGGCCCAATGAAGAAACCTACTGAGGAGATTCCTGCTGGTGGTAATGATTCAAATGGAGCTCCGAGAACAAGGAGAGTGGATAAAAAGTATGCTAATTTATCTGATAAACAGAAGAAACGGTTTGATGTTGATAAACAAGCCAGATCTTTGCTTTTACAAAGCATGACTAATGAGATATATGTGAAAATGGATAGCTACAATGAAACTGCCAAATTAATGTGGGATCAGTTAAGAAAAATGATGTTGGGTTTTAAAGTTGGAAACCAAATGAAGGTAGCAAACTGTATCAACAGATATGAAGAGTTCAAAGCAAAAGACAATGAAAGTCTGGAAGAGACTTATGAAAGATTTTTTCTACTTTTGAATGAACTCTCGAAGAACAAGGTAAAGAAGGATCAAATAGAGAACAACTTCAAGTTTCTTAGCATCTTGCAACCGGAATGGAAAAAGCACACTCGCCGAATGAAACAAATGAAGGATTTGAGTGACATTCTGTTACATGAGGTTTATGAGACGTTGAGACAGAATGAAGAAGAGCAAGAAGAGAAAAGAAGTGAGAAGAAGAAAGTTGAGAAAGCTGTTGATCCTATAGTTGGTGGCCAGAGAGAAAGAGAAGAAGAAGAAGATAGTCATTTCAAGTTCTGAATAAGACTCAGAGTCTGATGGAGATGATGGAGAAAATCTCAAGCAGGCTATGCTATTACTGACCCGTGCTTTCCAAAAGAAGTTCTACAAGAAGCCGAGATCCAATTCTCAGAGATATTCTTCGTCCAGTTCCAAGAACCATGAGCACAGAGAAAGGGTAGAAGGAAACAGATTTATTGAGAAGAAACCAGAACAGAAGAAAAAGTTTGTGAATGATTACACTAGTACTGACAAGCCAGCTAATGATCTGATCAAATGCTACAACTGTGGCAAGTTCGGACATTACGCAAACGAATGTCCGAAGCCAAGGGTTCGCAACTCAGAGTATTATTAGAAGAAATTGCTCTTGGCCAAGCAACAAGAAGCTGGCAGGGCATTAATGGCTGAAGATGAATACTGGTTGGATCATTCTGATGAGGTAAAAGAACAAGAAGAGACTGCTCATTTATGCTTGATGGGAAAAGAAGAGAAAGATGATGATCTTGATGATGAGACTGTTGATGAGGTAATGAACTTAACTGAAAATGATTTCATGACCAAAATGGAAGCCATGATCGTCGAACTTCAAGACCTTCAATTAAAACTGAAAAAGGAAAAAAGAAAGAGTTGCTAGGAGAAATCAACAAGTCTTTGAACTTAATGAATCAGTTATTGGGAACAAAGATTTAATTGATTCTCTACGCAAATCTGCTTCTGTTTTTCAAAATCAAAAGATTTGCTTTGAAAATAAGATTTCTGATATTGAAAAACAATTATCTAAGTCTGATTCTGAAAAGCAAGAATGTGTACTAAAAGCTTTTAAAGTGCAGGTTGAAAACAAGACTTTAGAGAAAAAAGGTAAATGGTTTGGAAGCAAAATTGTATCTTAGAGGCCAAACAGATCAAACTATTTTCTTAAATACACCTGATGAAGATCCTGATTTTAAAGAAAAATGGGGATTAGGGTTTGATAATCCTCATTACTTAGAAAAAGCTATCAGAAAACAACCAGGTCTATATAATGGAAATTATATGTATGCGGCTGATGAATATCCTCATTTGAAACCCAAATTTATCACCAAAGCATCAAAGAAGTTGAGGAAAAAGAAGATGAGAAAAGAATGAATTTGAAGAAAATGCAACTACCATTCTGTTATGAAAGACTGAATGATAGTTATCTTTCTAAAACACCAAAATTTCTTTCAACTGATTATTTTGCTAGTTATTCTTCTACTGAGATGGAGGAAAAACCTGTTCAAGCCAAAATTTATGTACCTCCACTTATCTTAGAAAGCAAAATAATTGAGTTAGAAAATCTTTTTATCTGATGAAAGAATTTTGAGGGATCTAACACAAAATGTATTTTCTACAGTGTTAAAGAACACAGATTTTCATGTTAAATCTAAAATTTGTTCTCCATCTTCTAAAATTCTTCAAACTTTTGCGACTGATTTTGATGATTTATTTGAGTCTGCAAATGATTTTCTAAATTCTGATGAAGGGTGTATCGAGGAAATTGATATGTTTGACTTTAATGCTCAACTTCCAAATCATTCTACTTTTGGGATAAATGGACAAGCTTTACCAAGTGTTCATGAAAAAGGTGAATCATCAACTAAGGTTGGTAAATCACTTTCTGTAACTGCTGATTACTATGCTCAGGGTAAGAAACATAAGAAACAGCGATTACAGAAACATAATAACACTGGTAAAAAAAAAAAATCAATTTCAGAAATCTGACTTTCCTAATAAATCTAAATCTTCTGTTTCAGATATAAGAAAGAAAAGGTCAGAAGCAAGATCTGAATGGCGACCTAAAACGAAGAGTGATGAGAAGGCGGAATCAGTCCCTGATGTAGTTATTGATACATCTGCTAGTAGTGTTAATGATGTAGTTGGTAAAATTTCTTCTAATAAACAAAACCTTGTAATTCCTTACAAGCGATATTCAATAAAGTAATTGTTCCAATTATCTCGTCATACTACTAAATCTTATACTAATCAGTGGAATGATTTTGCTTATCATCATAATTCTAATGATTCGTTTGGATCTTATCATGTTTATTCTTCTAAATCAAAAGTTTTTAAAAGTTTTCAAAACAAAAAAGGGTCTATATTCAAATGGATGCCAAAATCATGTGCTAATCTGTTAGGACCCATTTTTAAATGGGTACCTAAAATTGTTATTTCCTTATTTCTCTTGCAGACCCGACATATGTGGTACTTGGATAGCGGTTGTTCCAAGCATATGACTGGGCAGAAAGCTTTATTGTCTAATTATAAAGAGAAATTCAGCGGCAATGTGCGATTCGGGAACGACCAGTTTTCACCGATCTTAGGATATGGTGACATCATTCAAGACAATATAACGATTAGGAAGGTGAGTTGTGTCGAAGGCTTAGGGCACAACTTGTTTTGCATTGGTCAATTCTGCGACAAAGGGTTAGAGGTCAATTTCAAAGGTAAGAGATGTTCGGTTCGTACTGAAGATGGCAAAGAACTTTTAGTCGGGAATCGAAAGACAAATCTCTATACCATCAATCTTTTACAAGTCCAGAATGACAATCAGGTTTGCTTACTAACAAAAGCTTCGATGCAGCAAAGTTGGCTTTGGCACAGACGTTTATCGCACCTGAATTTTCGTTACATTAACAAGATGGTCAGTGGAAAATTAGTGAATGGACTGCCTGATCTCAGATATGAGAAAGAACACTTATGTGCAGCATGTGAAAAAGGAAAGATGAAGAGAGCTCCACATAAACTAAAGCCTGAACCTAGTACCAGTTCTCCACTAGAGTTGTTGCATATGGATCTCTATGGTCCGATGCGTACACAAAGCTTAGGCGGAAAGAAATATGCTCTTGTCATCGTGGACAACTATTCGCGATACACGTGGGTCAAATTTCACCGATCAAAATATGAGACACCGGAAGTTCTCATTACTTTTCTGAAGACGACTCAGGTGAATTTGCAGAAACCAGTCAAGTTTCTTAGAATCGACAACGGCACAGAGTTCTAAAACAAGATTGTTGAAAAATATCTCGAATCGGTCGAGATTTCACATCAATACTCTGTTGCTCGTACGCCCGAACAAAATGGAGTAGTCGAAAGGCGAAATCGGACGCTAGTCGAGGTCGCTCGTACTATGCTTAGCCAATCCGACTTACCTCTATTTTTGTGGGAAGAAGCTGTGTCTACTACTTGTCATACTCAGAATCGATCCATGATACACCTCCGTTTTCAAAAGACTCCGTATGCTTTGATCAACAACCGAATACCAACCATCAAATATTTTCATGTATTTGGTTGTAAGTGTTTTGTGCTGAATGACAGAGAGAGTCTAAACAAGTTCAATGCTAAGGATGATGAGGGCATCTTCATTGGTTAATCTTCTACATCTGTTGCATATCGTGTCTATCTGAAGAAGTCAAAGACAGTAGTCGAGAGCGTAAACATCACATTTGATGAAGAGATGGCTTCTGAACAACTCAGTTCAGAACCCGTGATAACTGGAGTTCTAGCTTCTAGGTCAATCAGTCCTGAACATGTACCTGAACAGAACAAATCAGATGGCGCTTCTTCGTCTACTAGTCATTTATCTGATTTAGATTTGTTGTTTGAATTTTTCTATGATGAGTTTCTAGGATCTAAATTTCCTAATTCTGTTGTGGTTGACAGGTCTGATGATTCAATGACAAATCTTCCAACTACTTCAGATGTTTCAACTGAACTTTTACCCCCGGTTCAGATAGAAGCTCAAGTTCAAACACATACTCCTTCAGTTGAAGTTGAATCTGTTAATGAAGAACCAGAAGTTACTGCATCAGTAGGGTGTATGATAAGGACAAATCAACAGACTGACCAAGATGTTCCTACTAAACTTCTGCATCACTTCCTTCAACTGAACAACTCCCTTCTACTGTACAAAATGAAGAAATTGATAGTAGATTTTTAGATGATAACCATGATCAATCTTCATCTATTCTACTCTCTCATGAGCATCGCTGGACCAAAGAGCACCCCTTACACCAAGTAATTGGAGATCTTAACAAGCCGGTGCAAACTAGGTCAACAACCTTGAATCAATGTATGCATGACTCATTCCTCAGCAAAATAGAGCCTACTCTAGTTTCAGAAGCTCTTGCTGATTCGGATTGGGTGTCTGCTATGAAAGAATAATTAAATCAGTTTGAAGTTCTGAAGGTATGGAGAATAGTTCCAAAACTAGAAGGTAAAACCGTGATAGGAACTAAATGGGTATTCAAAGATGGTATTGTCATAAGGAATAAAGAAAGACTTGTTGCCAAAGGTTACCAGCAAGAGGAAGGCATAGACTACGACGAGACGTATGCTCTAGTAGCGCGTATAGAAGCAATCCGTATGTTTCTATCCTACGCAGCTCACAAGAATTTCAAAGTCTATCAGATGGACGTGAAAACGACCTTTCTGAATGGCATTCTTAAGGAGGAAGTATACGTGCCTCAACGAGAAGGGTTCGTAAATCCAGATAAACCAGATCACGTCTACATTTTGGATAGAGCCCTGTATGGTTTGAAAGAAGCCCCTCGCGCATGGTATGATGTTCTATCTAAATTCTTAGTCAAGTCAGGTTTTTCCAAAGGTAAAGTCGATACCAGTTTGTTCATCAAAAAGGAAAAAGTTGATATTATACTTATTCAAATATATGTTGATGATATAATATTTGGCTCTACAAATCCTAAATACTGCAAAAACTTTTCTAACCTCATGGTGTCACGTTTTCAAATGAGTATGATGAGAGAGATGAATTTCTTTCTCGGATTACAAGTAAAACAGTTTTCAACGGGGATTTTCATTAACCAATCTAAGTACATTTTGGATATTCTTCGGAATTTCAAAATGGAAAATTTTAAACCAATTGCAACCCCAATGGCACCAGGTACTAAGATTAGCACTGATCCTTCGGGTAAAAGTGTTGATGTTAGGACTTATAGAGGTATGATAGGTTCTTTAATGTATCTTAATTCAAGTAGGCCAGATATTATGTTTTTAACGTGCTTATGTTCTAGATATCACGTTGCTCCTAAAGAATCCCATTTGGCTACTGTCAAACGGATTTTTAGGTATCTGAAGGGGACTGCAGATCTTGGTCTGTGGTATCCTAAGGATACTGGGTTTCAACTGACTGCTTATTCAGATACAGATCATGCTAGGTGCATGCTAGACAGGAAGAGCACTTCAGGTCACATTCAATTCCTTGGAGACAAGCTCGTTAGCTGGGCATCAAAGAAGCAATTATGCGTATCCACATCGACTGCAGAAGCAGAGTATGTAGCTGCTGCCAGTTGCTGCTCTCAGGTCTTGTGGATGAGGACACAGCTGCGAGACTATGGATTCAAGTTTGACCAAATACCTATCTATTATGACTCGAAGAGTGCTATCTCCATATCAGCTAATCCTGTGCAGCACACTAAGACAAAGAACATTGATGTTAGGTATCATTTTATGAAAGACAATGTAGAACTTTAATTTGTAAAGACTGATTATCAACTTGCGGATTTGTTTACCAAAGCTTTAGATGAAAAGAGATTTAATTTTCTTGTACCTAAGCTTGGTATGCTAAATCTCAAAGTCTAATCAGTAATTACCTATTAAAGTTTCTTTTATTGTAATTTTTCATCATTTGTTTATCACTATTTCTGAAAGGATATCTGCACTTTAAAATGTTGTTGTTGTTCTCAGGGGTAGTGAGTAAAGATTCTAAGTTGATCAATATTCTTTTGAGGGGGAGTTTATCTAATTTCTGCATTTTACTTAACTGACAAATTTTTGTGATGCATGAATTTAGGGGGAGTGTACAAGTCAAAGGAGTAAGACTATGATTTCTGATTATTTCATATCAGAACTCGTACTTTAATCGTTTTACTGCTTTATGTCATTTACTTTTCAATAATTTTTTTGTGAATAAAATTTGCTTTGACTAGACTTTAAGACTTTTCCAGATTGAGAGAAGTTATCAAGATCATATCTTTATGACTTCATGAGATTTAAGACTCCATAGAAAGGTTAATTTCTTATCTTAATCTCATATATGGTTGAAAGAAGGACAACTTTCAATCATATGAAAACATGTTCTTCAAATGTTCAAACCACTTCCCGATTCTTAAACAGATTTCATGAATTGGAAGTGTGATTTAAAATGTTTTCATTTTATTTTGTGCTTAAATGAATAACAAACCGTGTGTTTCCAAAGATAAATACTTGTGTATTGTCTTTTCTATATACTTTCAAGTATTCACACACATTGGTTTGATTTTTTTTCTAATTGTTCTTACCATGTCTCATATTGAAACATAATTTCGATGGTAAAACACCTCGCTTGTATTTAAAGAAATTTGAGCGTCATTTATTTTCAAAACGTTCAATTCAAGAGTGTCTATATTTTGTTTCGTATGGACAATATCTGTTATTCTTGACCATAAGCATTAACTGATATATCATATCTTATCTGATAATTTTTCATACAATGTCAGATTTTCAAACAAGTCTCTTGCATTCATGTTTATTCATTCAATATACTTGTTTGAAAATACTTCAATGTTTAAAATGCTCATATATTCATGATTATATTTTGAGCATACACATATCTAACTTTTATTTGAGCTTTAACTGTTTCAAGTTAAACCATATTCAGCAACATTATGCCTTATAGGATTACATGGGTTCTTTGTGCTAGGATTTAATTGAACTTCTATGGAATCACGTTAACCAGAGTGTAATAACCGGAAATTTAAATCAAACATTATAAAAGTGGGTAAGAATTAGAAAAGTCGTTTTATTGAGGGATCTATTGTGCAAAATGGGGGAAAAGTGGGATTTTAACCCTAGGAACCTGTATTGTTGTTGGCGGCTGGTAAGTTTTGGGAAAAGAGCAGAGAAAGAGAAAGACAAAGAAGAAGATAAAGAGTTTTGGTCGATCGATCGAAGGAGTAGGAGACCGAAATTGTTGGCGCTCATTCAATCTCCAAGGTAAATTCTTATCCTATTATTCTTAATGTTAAGTAAGGGTTTTTCAATGGAGTCCTCAAGTTTTTAGTTGGGTATTTTTGCAATTGGATTGGTTGATCTGGGTGTTTATCGTGGGAAATGAATTGTGTGATGAAATCAAGTTTCTGCTTCTGTTTTGGGTTATTGGGATAATTAGTTATTGATCTCTGGGTTACCTGCGTTTCTGTGCTTTCATTTGTTGGGTCTCCGGGCTTCTCCTTCAATAATTCGGTCACCGGATTGAGTTGTACCGGTCGATTGAGTTGTACCGATAGATTGGGTTTTGATACCGGTCGATTGGGTTTTGATACCGGTCGATTGGGTTTTGATGTCGGTCGAGAGTTGGGACCCCGGTCAAAGGAATCGACTTCGGTCATTGATGTTACACCGGTCGACCTCCGGAGAATCAACCCCGGGCGAAAGGCTAGAGGGGGGAGACCCCGATCGTTATGGGTGAAGAGGCCGGTCAGGCCAAGCCCCGGTCGAAGGGGGGGCAGGTTCCGGTCGTTGGAATCCAACCCGGTCCTCGGGGTAGGCGGTGGGCCGAAGCCCAAGTTGATTCTTGTGGGCCACCTCAATGAATTAAAATTAAGGTTAGTGAACTAGTGTAATTATTTTAGAAATTGAGCCTCATTTTGGGGAATGATCCAACTCTAGTGTGGTACGTTGGATGTTTTAAATTCCATCGTGAGTCGAAATCTTAGGAAGTTGGGTCTTTTAATTAATAGGAGACCGTCGAATTTTGGGTCTAGGACCGACTTTGTTAAATTAAAAAGTATCGAGAATTTATCAAGCAATGCATTGTTTTATAGGTCAGTTCAGATTTTAAAGTAGAAGTAAAGCCTAAAGCAGAGGACGTCAGGTGAGTTTTCTGAACTAAATCCTTTTGTTAACGAAAGCATGCGAAAGTTTTATTTTAAACTTAGTTTATATATGATGGCATGAGTAATATGAAAATTATATGCAATCTTTGAATTGATGTTGCTTCAGTACTTACTTGCGAGTTTATTTAAATGCTAAAGATGTTTTCCTTAATGTTGACAAAATGGAAATGTATGCATACATGGTCCTAAGTGAGAGGCTCAAAGTCGGGGGGTGTGGCCCGCCTGTGCTCATACCGGGGGGGGGGGGTGTCCCGTTTATGCTATATGGGGGGTGTGTCCCATCTAAGGCAGTGTGAGTCACAGACACGCTGTCACCTTAGGGTGGCGGTAGTGTGAGGGGAGAAGTTTACTGAATGTTAAAGGTTTTTCCTTGAAGCTGAAAATGGTTTATTTTATGATAAATTTCTTGATTGTTTGTTTGATGGGTTAAGAACTGTTATATGAGGGGACTCATTAGACCTTTCGGTCTAACCCTCGCTCTTTTCAAATCTAAAACCCTTTTCAGGTATAGAGTGACAGTAGAATGAGCAGTTATGTTTTAAGAGAAGATGCGAGTTGGAGCTGATTTAGAGGTCATCCATTGTAGATTCTTATCAGTGTATTCTCAGTTGGGTACTAGATTGTCTTCCTCGTATTTTGGTGTTGTAATGTGCCATTTGGCTTTATTATTTAATATAGTTGGTTCTGTCTCTTGTATTGAGAGTTGGGTTGTTACAATTGGTATCAGAGCCATAGTTTAAGGGATTTAGGTGACCGGATGGGCCTAAACTTATATTGTGGAGTAGATGGACGCAACTGAGATTTAGGAAGCTTTTAAGAAATACCTTGATCACCGTGAGATGTGATAACAATAGTGAGTATCCTCTTGTAAGGTAGATTCAGAATCGCATCTGTCCAATGCCATTATGAATTTACAGGTACATGGGCATACTCAATTACTATTGTTGAGTGTGGTTCAGGGTAAAGGGTTATATCCATAGATTGATAGTTTTAGTCAAGCGAGTGGTGGAAGTATGTTGTTGGTAGTAAGGCTAATACCATTTAGGATGCTTATCGTGTGGGATGTAGATATTTAGTTGAGAAAGGACCTCCTGAGTCCATAAGGAGGAGAATGATATTAGAAGGTGGACCTTTGCTCCAAGGGAATCTTCAGTCTGGTAGAGTGGTATGTTGATTAGTGAGAAACAGGAAAGTGTTAATCCGGGAATCAAAGGTTAGAATAAGGCTTCTAAAGCTGTAATTAATTGAAGGGTGGTTGGGAGACGACATCAGTGTTAACTGATAATATGTAGTGAGAATCCGATGGGAATGAGTTACCGTTTGAGTTGTGAGTCAATAGTCTCGGTGATGACTAGTTTTGGGCTTTCAAGGTTGCTAGAGGTCGATGGTGCCGGAGGTTGTGGCACAGTTGAGAACCCCGACTGGTTGGTCTGAAGCGAGGAGTCGGGGATAATTTGTAGTGATTGTAAACAGTTGACCATGTTAGAGTAAATAGCCTTCAATGTTATTGAGTCTCATACATTGTGTGTCAAATAAATTGCTGAAGCTTTTCATATCTTTCACATCAGACGTTTTGGCAAGTGTGTGTCTTAAGAAGTGGTTGTTTCAAAAACGTGTCGACGCATGCGGATATGTGTTTGAATTGAAAGGACAAGTTTTGATGTTGGGTGATAAATTTCGATTTTTGGTCTGGGGAAAATATTTTATATATATGTATATTTTTTAAAATGAGTTGACTTTTAGTTATGAAAATCAGAACAACATTTGACCGCATGAATCTGTAAGTGAGTTTGGGTGCAAACATATGTTGTCATATCAATAAGGGTGAGAGTCGTGGGCACTTTAAGTGTAAGCAATTTTTGTAGTATTCTATAAATTGTGTGTGTAGAGTCATCGAAATTATCTTCAAATGGGCCAACCCCGAAATTGGGGTGTGGTGAAGAGAAATTGTTGTGGAGTTGAGGTGGAACGATTCTTGAAATCGTTGTGCATGGCTAAGTCAGTGTTGTGTCGTGTACACGTAAAGTTGTTTTCTGATGTAGGTATCTTCTTAATTTTCAAACATGTCAAAAGCTTAAATGTTTGTGTGTCATGCATGAAGGCTATGAACTCTCTAGGTCGTAGGGAAGGTTACAATTAAGGATGACGAAAGTTTGAGAATGGGAAGTGTATCGCTTGATTAGAGAGTAGGAAGTATTTGGTAGTAGTACCCTTTTTAAGTAAGGATGGTGATTAGCGGAAGTGGTTATTGAACGCTCTGATCTTTGACGTTAAGGATAATGGTACTATAGTGGATGACCAATTGTCCCGAGATTTGAGATGTGAATGTCAGCGAATGGTTGTGTCGGGAGTGGAATTTTGGTGTCGTAAAGATATATATATATATTTTTTTGCAGATAGCTGTTGCAGTGGAAGAGGTCGATTTCATTGGGGATCCTTGTTGATTGGAGATATAGTGGAAGGATCTTAACGCCGGTTGTTACTGTGGAAATCAGAAATCATTTTGTGGTGAATGGCTGAATGCTGGAAATAAAGAAGTAGTTATTGTTAGTTTCGAGGAGCTTCGAGAGGAAGCGAATAGTGATTTAGAATGTGTACCGAATGCGATGTTGGACAACATTGTGTGGATCTTACAAAAATGGGAGATCCTTAATTCGGTCAGGTAGTTGTTTACCGATGAGGTTTTGATGGTTATGTAGAAACGAATTTATATATATATATATATATGTGGCACAATTAAGAGGGATTGTGCTTGAGCATTTAAGTCTTCAAGGTAGTAAGCTTAAGCCTTCAGGCTACTAGGGTTTGATTTCCGCAGGTCGCGATGAGCCGTCAAGGGTAATATCTTGTTGGTTGGTTTTGAAGATCATAGATTTGCGTTATTTGTGGTTCGAGAAAGATAAGTCATGAAATGTCGTGAAGACAGATTTTTTGTTTTTCATTCTGGGTGAGTAGGACGGGTTATGTTTGTGTGTATGTGGTATAATGTGGTTGGAATGCTAAGTCGAGGATAATTTTGTCAAAGGATGGTTGACAGTATCAAAGAGAGGAACTGTGTATCTTGGTTTTCGGCAAGTTTGGGGCGGGATTATCTTATATCCCTGGAATGATTGTTGAAAATATAGAACTACTTAATTCAGAGGGTTGTGTAATAGATAGGAAATCCGTAGACATATTGAAGTATTCTTGGGGGTGAAAGATTTCTAGCAAATTGGGTAATCTGGTTTGGAAAGCGGGAATGGTGCGACGTTGCTGAGTATTGAGTTTTGCCTTGGAAGAGTTGGGTTGATTGTCATGCGTAAGAATCGTGGAAAGTAGGTTGATCATCGAGGACTAGAGTCAGCAAAGGTTGGACGAGCGGTGTTTCTTGCAACGATAAGAAAGTGAATATATCATGGCAGAAATGTGGGAAATCTGAGAGTGAGAAGTGTGGCTAGTAGCATATAATGTGGAGGTGTGTTGTTAGTTTATGCTGTTAGCAAGTCTACAAATCCTTAGAGCAGGTATGTGAAAGAGATTTTCGCGTCGGTGTGTTGTGAGTGTTTTTAATCAAATCGTGCAGTTGACCAAGGTTCACACTGTTAATCAGTGAGTCAATCGTTAGAAGTGTGTATGAAATCCTCAAGGAGGAAGATAGAGGGGTTGGAATAAAGTGCTCGGTGCGAAGAACCATAGTGTTCGTTGGCTTTGTATGAAGGGCGGGGAATTCCAGTGAGACCGTTGTTCCGTGTTAATTATTTGGAAAAGTTAGTATGAGCTTGGTCAATCCGTGTCGAGCGAGTGAAGCTGGGTTTTATTGCGCTTTTGGCTGGGTGATCGTGGATGCAATGAGAGATAGAAGTATGTGACGCATTAATTGTCCAGTTGGAACTGGTGGTTTACGAGTATTTTGGATTTGCGGAAGTCTCTACCAATATATGAGAAATTGAAGTGATGACGTTGGGGTGAGGCATATTAGTGTGTGAGAGTTGGTTAATGCCGAGGAGTTGAGATCAATGTGGGTCGAAAAAGAATGTGCTTATGCGTTTGACTTAAAAAGTGACAAAAGGGGTTTGTTTGCAAGGGTTAGTTGGTTGGTGAGGAAACTCGTGTCGGTGAGTTGTTGGTGATGTATTCGGTTGTCGACGTGTAGTGTTGGCGAGTTGGTGAGTATTTAGTCAGTGATACATAGTGTCGTGGTGGGACTTCGGTAAAATCCTATCGGTCAAGGTAGTTGTTGTAATCGAGAGATGAATCTGATGGTTTCGCGAGGCTAGGTATTGATCAGAATGTTTTGGATAATCGAATGATACTTAACCGGTTGGATTGAGAATTATGAGTCAATAGTCTCAACGGTGGCATACGTAAAGTTGCCGGTCTCGCATCGGAAGTTGTGTCTTGATTCCGAAGAAATGGAAGTTAAGACCTAGATTTGTTGAGTCGTTGCTATCGTGTAGCAGCGTTGGGAAGGTAGCGAACAGACGGGATCTAGCCTTGGATATGCGAGGAGTACACCCCGTTTTCTTTGTGTCGAATCTAAAGAAATGTTTAGTAGAAAGTGATGTCGTTAAATCCTTAGAGGATGTCCAGGTAACTAAGAAGTTAAGCTATGTAGAAGAACTAGTAGTTATTTTGGATTGTAAAGTGAAGAAGTCGAGAAGCAAGGAAATATCTTGGTGAAAGATCCGAGGCCATCCCACAAGGGTCAAGAAGCAGCTTGGGAGTTAGAGTCGGTTATAAGGAATCATTATTCTAGTTTATTCGACGAAGGAATTTCGAGGACGGAATTCTCTTGAGGGGGAGATATTGTAATAACCGGAAATTTAAAGCAAACATTATAAAAGTGGGTAAGAATTAGAAAAGTCATTTTATTGAGGGATCTATTGTTCAAAGTGGGGGAAAACTGGGATTTTAACCCTAGGAACCTGTATTGTTGTTGGCGGCTGGTAAGTTTTGGCAAAAGAGCAGAGAAAGAGGAAGAGAAAGAGGAAGATAAAGAGTTTTGGTCGATCGATCGAAGGAGTAGGAGACCGAAATTGTTGGCGCTCAATCAATCTCCAAGGTAACTTCTTATTCTATTGTTCTTAATGTTAAGTAAGGGTTTATCAATGGAGTCCTCAAGTTTTTAGTTGGGTATTTTTGCAATTGGATTGGTTGATCTGGGTGTTTATCGTGGGAAATGAATTGTGTGATGAAATCAAGTTTCTGCTTCTGTTTTGGGTTATTGGGATAATTAGTTATTGATCTCTGGGTTACCTGCGTTTATGTGCTTTCATTTGTTGGGTCTCCGGGCTTCTCCTTCAATAATCCGGTCACCGGATTGAGTTTTACCGGTCGATTGAGTTGTACCGGTCGATTGGGTTTTGATACCGGTCGATTGGGTTTTGATGTCGGTCGAGAGTTGGGACCCTAGTCAAAGGAATTGACTTCGGTCATTGATGTTACACCGGTCGACCTCCGGAGAATCAGACCCCGGGCGAAGGGCTGGAGGGGGGAGACCCCGATCGTTGTGGGTGAAGAGGCCGGTCAGGCCATGCCCCGGTCGAAGGGGGGGGCAGGTTCCGGTCGTTGGAATCCAACCCGATCCTCGGGGTAGGCGGTGGGCCGAAGCCCAAGTTGATTCTTGTGGGCCACCTCAATGAATTAAAATTAAGGTTAGTGAACTAGTGTAATTATTTTAGAAATTGAGCCTCATTTTGTGGAATGATCCAACTCTAGTGTGGTACGTTGGATATTTTAAATTCCGTCGTGAGTCGAAATCTTAGGAAGTTGGGTCTTTTAATTAATAGGAGACCGTCGAATTTTGGGTCTAGGACCGACTTTGTTAAATTAAATAGTATCGAAATTTATCAAGCAATGCCTTGTTTTATAGGTCAGTTCGGATTTTAAAGTAGAAGTAAAGCCTAAAGCAGAGGACGTCAGGTGAGTTTTCTGAACTAAATCCTTTTGTTAACGAAAGCGTGCGAAAGTTTTATTTTAAACTTAGTTTATATATTATGGCATGAGTAATATGAAAATTATATGCAAGCTTTGAATTGATGTTGATTTAGTACTTACTTGCGAGTTTATTTAAATGCTAAAGATGTTTTCCTTAATGTTGATAAAATGGAAATGTATGCATACATGGTCCTAAGTGAGAGGCTCAAAATCGGGGGGTGTGGCCCGCCTGTGCTCATACCGGGGGGTGTGTCCCGTTTATGCTATATGGGGTGTGTGTCCCATCTAAGGCAGTGTGAGTCAAAGACACGCTGTCACCTTAGGGTGGCGGTAGTGTGAGCGGAGAAGTTTACTGAAAGTTAAAGGTTTTTCCTTGAAGCTGAAAATGGTTTATTTTATGATAAATTTCTTGACTGTTTGTTTGATGGGTTAAGAACTGTTATATGAGGGGACTCATTTGACCTTTCAGTCTAACCCTCCCTCTTTTCAAATCTAAAACCCTTTTCAGGTATAGAGTGGCAGTAGAATGAGCAGTTACGTTTAAAGAGAAGATGCGAATTGCAGCTGATTTAGAGGTCATCCACTGTAGATTCTTATCAGTGTATTCTCAGTTGTGTACTAGATTGTCTTCCTCGTATTTTGGTGTTGTAATGTGCCATTTGGCTTTATTATTTAATATAGTTGGTTCTGTCTCTTGTATTGAGAGTTGGGTTGTTACACAGAGATTTCTACCCAAGAAGTTAATCCATAGTGATTGAGTGTGAGGAGTCTAAAAGAAATGAGTGTGGGATGTGCGTTGAGGTAAAATGAAAATGAGAGTTTGGTTAGATGTGAGCTTAATGATTAAAAGAAAGAGGGTGTGAGATCAGAGTAAAACAATATCAAACTCTGCACCAACTACTTTCTGAACCGGGCAACCACATTACTAGCGTTTCACAATTCTTTGGTGAACGTTATTGAAACAGGCAACTAGCCCACGCCAACTCTTGATAATACCCCACGAACTACTCATTTTCTTCTTAAAAAGAAAATGTTTCATATTTTTAAGGGGACGCAACACATAATATATCTGTTTTTCATTTGAAAAATCTGGATATTGAAAAAGAAGGAAGTTTGCCCCACCTTCGCACTTCAATCATGCACATTGAGTTTGTGTTTTTCTACTATTGTCTCAGTGGTTTACACAATGTTGAGCCTTAAAAAGCAATCATCAAGTACTTAATTCTTTCTATCACAAGCATGAACACAAAAGGAATTCGTTTCTTTGTCATAACATTCATAGAAATTGCCTTTGTGGTGTTTCGATGATTGAATGAAAGCCCTGGGGGAGTGAACATCAAAAAGCTCCTTTCCTATGTGTATTCATTACACACAGTGACTTTGTGTTACTGACAGACATTTTAACTGATTCATTTGTTGATTCAGGTGTTACATTTCTATTTTATCTGGATTTGAAAAGGTCTGGATAAATACATTGTTTGAATTGGCAATGAATCAGAGGCTCAGTTTGATAGATCAGTGGTCAGATCGGATAAAGACATTTCTTGATGAAAGTTTTGATGATATCGATGTTCATTTCATCAAATGTCCAAGTCAAAAATTTCAGAGTTAAAGATTTGAAAAAGACAAAGCAAAGTCAAAGTTGTTTGAAGATGTGCTGATTTTGAGGTAATTTTCTTTGAAGATTATTTGCTAAAGCAATCCGAGTTGAATCTGAAGATAATTTCTTTCTGAAGTCTGAAAGAGTATTGTGATAGTTCTGAAGAGATTGTTTAAGACTTTGTTTATCATATTTGGGGATATTGTTATATTCTTCAAAGACAGACTTGTTGAAGATTACAATGTTAAAGGGTGAGATTGCATCTGACAGAGATTAAAAGAGAAGACTGAATTGTAAGATCTTTCAACAGTGATCTTGAATCCAAAGGGGGAGATTGTTAGAGCATGAATTATGTTGGATACAAGATCATAAAGACTGAGTCAAAGTTCAAGAAAGTCAAAGCTGAGATTGTCAACTCTTAGTGAAAGTCAAAGTTGTTTTGTAATAAAGTCAAAGTCAAATCCTTTGTATTTTATTTTCCTTGTATTTTAGTTGTAGGTATAAATAGTTGTGTTAGTTGTTCTTGTTAGTAGTTGTAACTTGAAGTAGAAGATCTAGAGTGTTGTATGTAATCAGAGAGAGAATTGTAGAGAGAGAGAGAGAAACGTCTAGAGATAGAAAGTGAAAAACATATCGTGTAATCATTTAAAGTTGAATTGAATCAAACAGGTAGTTGATTAATTCTTGTTTTGTTGATTTGATTGCAATTAGAAGCTAGAACAGGGACTCACAGAAATGAATACAAGAAACTTGTTTGAAAATTTGACATTGTATGAAAATGATCAGAATGAAATGATTTATCAATTAAGGCTTCGGTCAACAAAAATAGAATGTTGTCTATACGAAACAAGATATAGACATTCTTGAAAAAAGGTTTTGAAATGAAAGCACGGTTAAAATTATTTGGAATTCAATCGGGGTGTCTTACCATCGAAAATATGTTTCAATTTAGAGACATGGTAAGAACGTATCCAACAAAAATTAAACCGGTGTGTGTGAATACTTGACAATATATAGAAAAGATAATACGCAACTATTAATCTTTGGAAACACACGGTTCATAAACATGTAAGCACAACTAAAAATGAAAACATTTAAAATCGCACTTCCAAATCATGAAATCTATTTAAGAATCGGGAAGTGGTTTGAACATTTAAGAACATGTTTCTATGATTGAAAGTTGTCCTTCATCAACCATATATGAGATTAAGATAAGAAATAAACCTTTCTGTTCAGTCTTAAATCTCATCAAGTCATGCTTAAAGTCATAAGAATATGATCTTGTAAGCATCCTCTCAGTCTGCATCAGTCAAAAAGTCTGTCAAAGTACAAAATTTATTCACAACATTTATTGAAAGACAAAATGACATAAATCAGTAAAACATTGAATGTACGAGGTCTGATCTAAAGTAATCAGAAATCATTATTCATACTCCATACTTTTACTCTTACCCCCCCTGCATTTATGCATCACAAAAATATAACAATGATAAACATAAATGATAAATATTAACTCCCCTTCAATTAGATGTAGACCATGTTTTCATCGTTTCTCACTCCCCCTGAAATCATGAACATACCTTAAAGTGCATATATCTTCATATTAAAAATAAAGAAATGAGGAAAAATAACAATAAGAAAAACTTTAATAGGTAATCACAGATTATGTCTTGAGATTTAGCATACCAAGTTTCGAGATAAGAAAATTAAATCTCTTCTCGTCGAGAGGCTTGGTAAACAAATCAGCAAGCTGATAAACAGTGTTTAAAAAATAAAGTTCTATTGTACCTTTTTCAACATTGTCTTTTATAAAATGATATCGTACGTCTATATGTTATGTCTTTGTATGTTGCACAGGATTAGCTGAAATGGCTATGGCGCTCTTCGAGTCACAATAAATCGGTATGTTGTTGAGCTGGAAACCATATTCTCGAAGCTGTGTTCTCATCCACAAGACCTAAGAGCAGCAACTGGCAGCACCTACATACTCTGCTTCAGCAGTCGAGGTGGAAACACAAAGTTGTTTCTTTGACGCCCAACTTACGAGCTTGTCTCCAAGAAATTGAATATGACCCGATGTGCTCTTCTTGTCTAACATGCATCCATCACGATCTGCGTTTGAATAAGCAGTCAGTTCAAAACCAGTATCTTTAGGATACCACAGACCAAGATCTGCAGTCCTCTTCAGATATCTAAAGATCCGTTTGACTGCGGACAAATGGGACTCTTTGGGGTTAGCCTGATATCTTGCACATAAGCATGTAGAAAACATAATATCTGTCCTACTTGAAGTAAGATACATTAAAGAACCAACCATGCCTCTATAGGTTCTAACATCAACAGGTTTTCCCGAAGGATCCATGCTGATCTTAGTTCCTGGTGCCATCGGGGTTGAAATAGGTTTACAAGTTTCCATTTTGAATTTCCGAAGAATATCAAAAATGTACTTAGCTTGATTTATAAAAATCCACGTTGAAAATTTCTTTACTTGTAATTCTAGAAAGAAGTTCATCTCTTCCATCATACTCATTTGAAATCTTGACACCATTAGATTAGAAAAGTTCTTACACTATTTAGGATTTGTAGAGCCAAATATTATATCATCAACATATATTTGAATAAGAATGATATCGGGTTTTTCTTTCTTGATGAATAAAGTGGTATCGATTTTACCTTTAGTGAAGCCTGACTTGACCAAGAATTGTGATAGAACATCATACCAGGCTCGAGGCACTTGTTTCAACAAATAAAGATCGTTATCCAAGATATATACGTGATTTGGCTTATCTTGATTCATAAAGCCTTCTAGTTGCGAGACGTAGACTTCCTCCTTAAGAATGCCATTCAGAAAGGCAGTCTTCACATCCATTTGATAGATAGTGAAGTTTTTATGAGCAGCGTACGCTAGAAACATGCGGATTGCTTCTATACGTGCCAATGGAGCATAAGTCTCGTCATAATCTATGCCTTCCACTTGCCGGTAACCTTTGGTAACAAGTCTTGATTTGTTCCTAATAACGATACCATCTTCATCCTTCTTGTTCTTGAATACCTATTTAGTTCCGATGATAGATTTACCTTCCGGTTTAGGCACTAGTCTCCAGACCTTTAAGGCTTCAAACTGATTGAGCTCTTCTTGCATTGCAGTAACCCAATCTGAGTGTACGAGAGCCTCTGATACTCGAGTTGGCTTTATCTTACTCAGAAATGAATCATGCATACACATGTTCATTGTTGCAGACCTAGTTTGCACCGGTAAAGTTGGATCTCCAATTATTTGGCTTATCGGGTGCTCTTTGGTCCATTTATGCTCATGAGGGAGTGGAGTCGAGGTAGATTTATCATAAAACTCATCTAAGTATCCACTATCAGCTACTTGTTGTTCAACAGTTATTGGGGATTCAGTTGAAGTTTCTTGTTCAAAAGTTTCAGTTGGAACAACTTGTGCAGTCTGTTGATTATCATTCTTAGTGCATTCAACTGAATTAGAAACTTTTGGTTCAACATGATCAGGTACAACTTCAACTGTAGAAGTATGTGTTTGAATTTGAGTTTCTTTCTGAACTGAGGGAACTGGTTCAGTAGATACATTCACAACAGATTTAGGAAATTTAGATCCTAGAAACTCATCATAGAAAAATTCAAACAACAAATCTAATTCAGATAAATGCGATGTAGATGTAGAAGCTTTATCCGAATTATTCTCTGTAGACACAGGTTCTAAACTAATATGTCCAGAAGCTAAGACTCCGGTTAGAACGGGTTCTGAACTAATTTGTTCAGAAGCCATCTCCTCATCAAATGTTACGTTGACGCTTTCGATAACAGCCTTTGCGCTCTTCATGTATATCCTATATACATTGGTCCGAACTTATTCAAGTTCTCTCTATTATTAAGTACAAAACACCTACATCCAATGACATGAAAATATTTGATATTAGGTGTACGATTATTAATCAATGCATAAGGAGTTTTTCCAAACCGTCTGTGAATAATTGATCGATTCTGCATATAACATGCAGTAGAGACAACTTCTGCCCATAGAAATAGAGGTACATCTGACTGGCTGAGCATAGTCCGAGTGGCCTCGACTAGCGTTCGATTGCGCCTTCCTACTACTCCATTCTGTTCTGGCGTCCGAGCAACAGAGAATTGATGCGTTATCCCGACAGATTTGAGATAATCTTCAACAGTCTTGTTTTTAAACTCTGTGTCGTTATCTGTCCTTAGAAGCTTAACTGTCTTCTGCAAGTTTACCTGGGTAGTCTTCAGAAAATTGATGAGTACCTTGGGCGTCTCATCTTTTCTCCTTAGAAACTTTACCCATGTGTAACGCGAATAATCATCCACAATTACCAATACATATTTCTTTCCTCCTATGCTTTGAGTACGCATAGGACCACAAAGATCCATATGCAACAGTTCTAGCGGAGAACTTGTACTCGGTTCGGGTTTTGGCTTGTGAGCTGCCCTCTTCATCTTACCCTTTTCACATGTTTCACATAGATGTTCTTTCTCATATCTCAGCTCAGGAAGACCTTTCACCAATCCGCCGTTGACCAATTTGTTTATATAACGAAAATTCAGGTGCGACAGCCTTCGGTGCCAAAGCCAACTTTGCTACATCGAGTCTTTTGTCAGTAAGAAAAGCTGATGGTCAGTCTGGACCTTTGAAAGATTGATTGTGTAGAGGTTGGACTTTCGAGTGCCGACCAAATGTTCTTTGCCATCTTCAGTTCGTACTGAGAAACTTTTGGCTTTAAAATTCACCTCTAACCCTTTGTCACAGAACTGGCCAATACTTAATAGATTATGCCCTAATCCTTCTACATAACTCACCTTTGTTATCGTTACATTCTCTTGAACCACGTCACCATATCCCAAAATCGGTGAAAATTGGTCATTGCCGAATCTTACATTTCCACAAAATTTCTCTGTATAATTAGACAATAACGCTTTCTGCCCGGTCATATGCTTGGAACACCCGCTATCCAAGTACCACATATGATGGGTCTGCATAAGAGAAATCAGGGAATAACATATTTAGGTACCCATTTAAACACGGGTCCTTTCAGTTTAGCAGAAGATTTTGGCATCCATTTGTAAATGGATCCTCTGAACTGTTGAAAACCTTTTCAAACAAAAGACTTATAAGAACAAACATGATAACTTCTAAACCAATCATTAGAATATCGGTGAGAGATAAAATTATTCCGTCTAAAAATAGATATCATAGTAGTAGATTGAGATAATCAGAGTAATTGCGTTATTGAATATCGCTTGTAAGGAATTACAAGGTTTTGTTTATTTGAAGCAACACTAAAAATGACATCAGAACTACTAGTATATCTATTACAATCCATATCAGGATATGATTCAGATCTCTCATCGATCTTCCTTTTTGGTCGACATTCCTTTCGATCTTCAGATCTTTTACTTTTTACTGAAACACATGATTTAGATCTGTTAAAAAAATGAAATTTCTGAGATTGTCTTTTTGAAAACTTACCAGTGTTAGTCTGTTTCTGTGAGTGCTTTTTCTTTGCTTTTTACCTTTAGCATAATAATCAGCATTAACAGAAACTGTTTCATCAACCTTAGTTGATGATTCACCAACTTCATGTACACTTGGTAAAGCTTGACCATTAATAACAAAATTAGATTGATTTGGAAGTTTAGCAATAAAATCAAACATATCAATCTCATTCACACACCCTTCATCATAATTTAAAAAATCATTTGCGGACTCAAATAAGTCATCAAAATCAGATTCAGAAGTATGAGGTGCTTTAGAAGATGTAGAACACTCTTTATATTCAATTTTTAAAACTGTGTTCTTTGGAACAGTTGAAAATACAACTTTTTCAATGTCAGCCAATAATCTTTCATCAGATAAAATATTTTCAAGCTCGATTATTTTGCTTTCTAAAATGAGTGGAGGAACATTTGAAAGACATTTTGGCTGATCTGAAGTATAACTATCATTCAGCTTTTGATAGCAGAATGGTAGTTGCATTTTCTTTAAATTCTTTCTTTTCTCATCCTCTTTAGCCTCTACTTCTTCAGGTAATTTGGTAACCAATTTGGGTTACAAATGAGGATATTTTCCAGCCATAAAAAGATAATCAAAATTATACAAAGTTGGTTGTTTTCTGATAGCTTTCTTTAGATAGTGTGGGTTTTCGTAACAGAGACCCCACTTCTCTCTAACATCGGCTTCCTCATTCGGGGTGTTAAGAAAAATAGTTTGATCTGTTTGACCTCGTGTATAAAGTTTAGCTTCCAAACCATTTACCTTCTTTGCTAAGCTCTTGTTTTCAACCTGCAATTTATAAGCGTTTAAAACACATTCTTGCTTTTCAGAAACAAACTTAGACAATTTAGATTCAAAATCAGAAATCTTATTTTCAAAACTATATTTTTCCTGTTTAAAATCAGGAACATATTTGCGTAGAGAATCGATCAAATCTTTGTTCCCAAAAACTTGTTTGTTAAGATCAAAGATCTTTTGATTTTTCTTTTCAACTCTACTCTTTTCCTTTTTCAGTTTCTTTTGAAGATCTTGAAGTTCGACCATCATAGCTTCCATTTTAACCATAAAATCAGATTTAGAAAGATTAATTACCTCATCGGCTGTTTCTTCATCAGAAACATCAAACGTCACTTTGTCGCCCATCAAACACATGTGAGTTGATTCTTCTTTCTCCTCTTCATCTGAATGATCTAGCCAATACTCGTCTTCAACCATCAATGCCTTGCCAGCTTCTTGTTGCTTATCCAAGAACATCTTGTTCTTGTAATATTCCGAGTTTCTGACCTTTGGCTTCCGACAGTCTTTAGCGTAGTGACCGACCTTTCCACAATTGTAGCATTTGACAAGGTCGTTTGTCTTCTGTTCAGCACTAGCATTGTCATTCACAAACTTTTTCTTCTCATCCGACTTCCTATCCACATACATGTTCTCCTCATATCTTTTTCCTTCAACCCTTTCCCGATGTTCATGATTCTTAGAACCTGACAAAGAATATCTCTGTGTCTTTGAACCTGGTTTCTTGTAGAATTTCTTCTGAAATGATTGGGTCAGTAGAAGCATAGCTTGCTTGAGGTTTTCTCCATCATCACTATCTGAATCTGAATCTGAATCTGAACTGGGAATCACAACTTTCTTCTTTTTCTTCTTTTCTTTCTTCTCTTTTTCCTTCTCACCAGCAACTAAAGCAATAGAGTCAACAACTTTCTCAGCTTTCTTTTTCTTATCAGCTCTTTTCTCATCCACCTCCTCCTCATTCTGACGTAGTGTCTCATAAACTTCATGAAGAGGTATATCACTTAAGTCTTTCATTTGCTTCATCCGGCGGGTATGCTTCTTCCATTTTGGCTGTAAGATGCTAAGAAACTTCACATTGTTCTTAATCCGCTTCTTCTTGACCTTATTCTTGGAAAGTTCATTCAACAGAAGCACAAATCTTTCATAAGTTTCCTCCAAACTCTCACCTTCTTTGGCTTTAAATTCTTCGTAACTGTTGATACAATTAGCCACTTTCATCTGATTTCCCACTTTAGAGCCCATCATCATCTTCTGTAGCTGATCCCACATCTTCTTTACATTATCTTTGTAGCTATCTATCTTGATGTATATCTCATTTGGAATACTCTGAAGTAGAAGAGATCTTGCTTGTTTATCGGCTTTGAATCTGTTTTTCTACTCATCTGAATACTGGGCAAAGTCCTTCGGAACTGTTTTCATCTTCCTTACTCTCTATTCGTCTCCATCCTCACTGTTAGAGGTTTCATCATCTGGTATCTCCACTGTTGGTGGTACCATAGGGCCTTCTGTAATCGAGAGTAAAATATTTTCCCCATTCACGTGTCGGTCGACAAAATCAAGAAATCGATCCTTCCACTGTTCGTATTCACCTTTGAATAGAACAGGAGGCTTTACGTCCGTTCTGATAGAGAGAGCATCTTTTGAAGTCATCTTGAGATACACTGTTTACTGATCGTCAGAATTCAGAAAACACACTGGATCAACACAAATCAAACTCAGTTAAATTTCAGATAAAATTAGAAAATTTTAACAAGTATAGAACATGCATGAAACTAAAATGACACACTTCGCGCAAACAACATTATGCGAGTATTGAACTTTGTGCACACCAAAGACTCAAGTGAACACACTTCTCGCACCCAAGGATATGCGAGTTTGTGGTTCGCGCAAGACATAAGATGCGAGAACTGAAGTTCGCGCACAACAAGGTTGCGTCAAACAAAGATTTGCGCACAATGACTTATGCGAGTTCTTGGTTCTCGCACACCAGAATTTGCAAGTTTTAGAACTTCGCGCTAAAGCCTTGTGAGTTCTACACTTAGAAAGATTTTTGAAAGCAACTTCTCGCTAAATGTAAACGCGCAAGAACAGAGACTTGCGAGTTTTAGACTTAGAAAAAAATGACAAGGATACTTCACGCAAAAGAAAAACGCGCACAACACACACTTCTCGCAGGAACACTTCGCGCACAACAAACAACTTGAACAGTAACAACTCGCACCTAGGGTCGTGCGAGTTTCAACTTCTCGCACGTATCTGTTTGCGAGTTTTATACTTCAAATCCAAAAACAACAGTCTTCTGCGAGTTTTATTTGCGAGTTCTATCCTTAGCGTGTTCTTGTCTTGCGAGTTTTCTGGATCTAATGAGTTCTTGCCTTTGCAGTTCCAAAATTCGATTTCCCAACTTGAATCAATTCAAATCAACTTCAATTGATCTGAGATTCTGTAGAAATGCTTAGAATACCTTTTCGATCACAATATTACCAATCAATTACAGATTACAACCCCAAAATCTATACTTCGATCTATACAACAGACCGTAAAAATTTCGAACACAAAATCTTAGAAAATTCTAAAATTCAATCTAATACAAGGTGAATTAGACTAAATGATCTAAACACGAACTGTTCTGTGTATCAAATCAAGCCTATTACAAACAATTTTATGATCTAAACAACAAAAATCCGACAAAATCAAATATTCAGTCCATTTCTGCGAGTTCGTCAAGTATACGATTGAAGAATTTGAAATTCGATCCAATCTTTCTGAATTCTGTAAGCTCTGATACCAATTGTTATCCCATATAACAATGAAAACAAGATGACTTAATCAATTCAATCAATTTCTAGTTGTATTTATCAATCACATAAACAATTACAAAACTCTCTCAAACTTTCTCTCTCTACCTTTTAGAACTCGTATAATACTCTCTCTCTAGTTACATGTCTATTACACACACAACTTTATTTAAACAACAGATATGAAACGCGCTAAACACTACTAAACAGAAACATGCTAACACTTAAAACTCTTACAACACTAGAAAAATAGAAAATACAATGTTGACTTTGACTTTTATTACACAATACTTTGACTTTGATGCTGAGAGTTCATTTTAGCTTTGACCTTCAGTCTTTAGTCTTCTATGATCTTGTATCCAACATATTTATGCTATAACATTGGAAAAACTCAACCCAACCCAACCCATTCAAAAGTATAACCTAACCCAACCCTTGTGGGTTATGGCGGGTTGGGCGGTTTAGTAGTTTACATAAAATTGTAGAATAAAATACGATAAATGCTAATAAGAATATACAAACGTTTAGCGAACCGTTCGGGGAGAATTTCGTTTATATTCATTTACTTAAGAATTGATCGAACATGAATACATTTTTTTGTTCGTTTAATTAAATGAACGAACATGAACAATGAGCACGTTCGTTCATTTACGTTCATTAATGTCTGTTTATTTATGTTTGTTTACACTTGTTTATATATATGTATATATATATATACATATATTATGATATTAATATGTAAAATCATTAATTATATTAAAATTTTAAAATTCCTTTTTTATCATTTCTAAATTTACACGATTTTTCATTTTGTTATGTTATTTCAGAACGAAATATTGATTAATGATGTTGTTTTTTGTTCTTTGTGTTCGTTTGTTTATGTTTGCCTGTTTACGTTCATTTTGATTCTTAACGAACAACCGTAAATGAACACGAACAAACACATTTTTTTAACGAACGAAAATGAACACAAAAAATTTTGTTCTTTTTCCGTTCGTGTTCATTCATTTATTTGGTTATGTTTAATGAACGAACATGAACACGCCTCCATTAGTTTGCTCGGTTAAGTAAAATATATTATATATATATAGAATATATTTTGTGCTATAAATTTGTCTAAATAGAGTAGTTGTTTTTTATTCTTGTATTATATATATATATATATAGTTTTATAAAAATTATATATTAGCGGCGGGTTGGGCGGGTTGAACAAAGCGTAACTCAATTTCAACCCTCTTAATTTGTGGTTTGGCGGTTTGGCGGGTGGACGGTTTGGCGGTTAGGCGGGTTGGGTTTAATTGGGTTGTTAGCAGTTTGGGTTGGACGATTTTCACGGGTTGACGGTTTTTTGTACACCACTAGCAATGAGCTCTTTTATCAAGTGGAATCGCCTAAGTATATTGTAACATCCCGATTTCGAAAAGCTATCGTTTCAAGCTAATACAGAACTCGGTAATTTAAAGGAAAAATAAGATATTGGATTTTGGACTTGAATCGAAGATTTTATAGTCTAGATGGATGAAGAATTCAATTACGAGTCCAACGGTTCTTTCCGGAGCAAAAACGGAGCTATAACGAAGAAGTTACGGCCAAAACAGTAAACGAGGAGAAAATCGGGCGAACAGTGCATCTCGCGACTTACGCGCGACTTGCACTAGCGGCATAAGTCGCGAAACCCCCCTGATCGAGCTTAAATCGCGATTTTCAGCCCCAAACTTCATTTCTTCATATCTTTCTCATCCTAGCTCCGATTTCAGTGATTCAAGTTGCCACAGTTTACTTTTTTGAGAGCTCTTCAAGGATCTAGCAAGAGATTGGAAGTATATTGTAGTATGCTAGAGTATTTTGTGGTGGTAATCTCCTCATCTCTCCCTATTCATCTTCTTCACCAAAGTTCTCTAGGGTTTCATCCACCCTTTGTTCTCCCTTTCGTAGATTGGAGGTTTGTAACCACTTTGGGAACTAAAGGTGTTTTGGTTGGTGAATTCAAGCTTGGGTTAAGGTAATCTTCTATTCTCTTCATTTATGGAAGTTAGGATTTCGGTATCACTTGAGGTATTCATGTATAAGGTTGGGAAACGATTCTTGTGGTTGATTATGATTATTTATGGTGGAATATGTATATTTATGGTTGGAACCTTGTGGATCTAGGTTTCTGAAGATTTGGTTTGAAGAACCAAGTTTCTTCAAGGAAAACTCTAAGTGGGATTTAGTCTAAATCTAGCAAGGTGAGTTTACTAACCTTTGTTAAAACTAGATACACATCATTATCTAATACTTGTTAGTATTAATGCATTTCTCAAATGTTCATGGTTATTGTTCGAGTATTTGGGGATTTTCCTATGGATTTATGTATATGAAAGTTACCATGATTTATATATGTATATCTTGGTATGTTGATGATTCCTACTTGGAATGCCTTTTGGCGACCTTACATTCTCGTGATGGATTTGGTTGATATTTGGGTTAAGTGTTGAAATTGCATGATTTGGATGGTAATGTTGTGTTCATGAATGATAACTGAATATGTTTGGTTGTAACACATCTTGAGACCTCCTATTTGCATTATATGGACGTACCGAGTCAGTGATTCACTATAGGAATGTAGGTGGGTGACATTTGGGGAATTTTCTAAGCGGTAGTCTCCTATGTGCCTAGACCTCCGTCGTCGGGGAATTTCTTAAGTTGTAGTCCCCGGTGCGTGTCGGGCCTTTGGGTTTCCAGTGAAAGTGGCTTCAAGGTGCATTGCCTCTTTGGGTGAACGTGATTCGGAGATATGGATCGCTCTCGTTGACTCTACATCTACGTGATTAAATGATTAACTGCTGATAAGAACTGCAACTATTTCTGGCATGTTTTTACTTGTACATCTCACTAGGCTTTTTGGCCTAACACTTGTTTGGTGTTGATGTGTATCTCAGGTATTAGCGGCGCTGCTCCTAGGCAAGCTTAGATGCTTTGGGCGAGAGCTTGGGGTTACGGCACTTGGACTATTTTTGAGAAGCTTTGGGTTTATAGATGACACCCCTTTTGTAATCTCTTTTCAAGATGTAGAAATTCGATTAGTTGGTTGTTGTTTATTTAATCCGTTAAATTACAATTGTGATTAAACAGGTTTATTTGTATATTTCCCCATTTTTTGGAGGCTCTTGCTATGTCAATTTTATACCACTTCTCCTCTTTTGGAAAGTTTTTGTTATCCCTGTTTTTAGGGTGTTACAAGTTGGTATCAGAGCTCTAGTTTAAGTGAACTAGGCATGAATGTAAGATGTCTAGACTTAGACTGAGTATGTTAGGCAATGATTGTGAGATGGGTAGAATTTCTAAGATGGGTTAGTCTTAGAGTCGACAGAAACTATGGTTATCAAGCGTTGTGGCGATGGTAACGAGAACCTTTATGTATTATATGTTCATAATCTCACCTAACTAATGTTATTATGAGGATATTTATAGGTGATGGTGCTTGAAGTGCCGTTAATGTGACAATTGGTAATGTAGTAGTACCTTCTCTTGTGCTTGGTTTACTAATGTTATGATATTTGGTAGATGTAGTAGTACGTATCCTTTGTGTTCAATTATGTTAACCTCCTCCTTATTCACTCTCGTGCTTACATGAACTGCCTTGGTATGTCGACCGTTAGGAAGGTAAGAAAGTTTCTGAATGGGTAACTATTAGAAAAAGTTAATGATTTTATTATTCATTACTTGGAGTGACGGTAAGTATGGTGATTGCATTAAGTGGACAGTTTCGAGTCGGATTAGAACCATAAACTTTTTGAATCGATGTATTCGAGGAGAAATTGTGAAGTGAACCTATGAAGTCCGTGATCTTTGCCTTAAGATGTTGAGCATCTGGATGACGATAGTTTAACTAGAGAAATAAAGGAGCATGAGTTCAAGCTGATTTGTGAAAATGGTGTACATGCCAAAATGTCTATTTTAAAGTGTTTACATGTTTTATATGAAAATTGTTAACTGCTAATCATCTGATAAGTTTTGGTTAATTGGAAGTATTCAGCTTTATAAACTTATAAAACACCCACATTTAGGATTTTGAGCATTTTGATAAATAAATCATATAATTTGAGTATTTAAACGATTTATTGCATGGAGCATATTTTGAGTATAAATGCATTTTATTGGGTATAATGGGATGATTTGAAAGGATAAATGGTATAAACCCACTTGGAAAACGTTTTGTTCCAATCTAAATCATGTTGGAGTTATTCGTGTGTGTTGAAGCATGGGTTGCATTATTTCGGGTCATTTACATTTGAATTAAGTTTATGATTTTCAACGTTGGGTCTTTGGATTTTGTTGGGTCTTGGGGACACTTGTCCTGTTTTGATAGCTCATTGTAGAGCGCTTGGTTATGATTTGTATTTATTGCATCTTATTTGGGAATTTCATGTTTTGGAATGCGTTAGTTCATTCGTTTTGAGTCTGAGTTATCTCTCTTATGCTATAATCTTAGAAACTTGAGTGTACTCATATTTTGGTGTTTATTTTATAAAGCTTACTCGAATTTCATTATTCGAGCATTACGAGTATTCTCATTTTGAATAAGTGTGGGATTTCATTATTCCATGAAAGAATATTTTGGCGTTGAGGCATCCATTTATAAAATGCATATTATTAGTAAATAAGTTGTTCTCTTATTTTGTTAAATAAATCATTTTGATATATTTCTTTGACGATGTAATACATAAATGGAGGTCATTTATATAATTGTCCATTTGGTGCATACAATTTTATAAACCGTTGGAAAATGCATGTCATTGAACTATGAGTCGTTTTGGAAATATGAAGAGAAAGAGTTCATTTGGAAAACATTTTGTTTCAACCAATGAGAAATTTTTGGTTAATTACCTTTTGGGTCGTGGTGGTTGCATAATTGTTGGTCAAAGGTATTTCGATGCCTCTACTGGCTTTTATTGGGTATTTATGTAAAATGTTGGGTCGTTGGCTCGGTTTTAACTAAATGAAGTCTTGAGGAAATTTGTCCGGTTTAAAAACAGTGGTGGAAATTTTATTAGCGTCCAGTGGTATTGTTTCCCCTTTGAGTTAGTGGGAGCAGTTCAGTTGCACATATCATGTATGCATATTTTATTGGAAATTTCCATCATGGTATTTCAGCCAATGTTTTAGAACGATGAGAGCATGGTTATATTTGGCTTTGAACTCGAAAACGACATAAATTATTTCATGTTTTAACCGGGTGCATACGCGTACCAATCTACTAGCTTTGTGAAATAAACGGTCGCATGCAAGTTTTGTTGTGAAATCTTATTTCGTGCCGCATTGGGACTAAAAGAGAGAAAACTTTAAGAGTCCGATATTATGAGCATGTTGTTTTGGGTTTTGCAAACATTTTATTTATACAGTATGGAATTAAACTAAATTACTCTTACAATTACCCAAATCGCATGCATATGTCTTTACTAAATTTTTGGAAATAAACCGATGTATGCGAGTCTCGTTGAGAAATTTTATTTCATAACATCTCATGGTTAAATGTGAATTCTTGGGATTTAATTTAGAAAATATCCCCGTATGCAGTTTTGCACAAACGTTTTGTTATACACTGTTTCAGTACACAAAACTACTTGTCATGCGTGACACAACTTTATATATATTGGGACCACAACGGTTCCTTTAGAAAAGATTGTTAAAGATATCTTTCGTTGGTGTCAGTATCACCTTGATTATTGATCAAATATTTTCTGGAACGGTTTTACGTGTGTAACGGTTGTGACCAATTTGTACACCTACCGAGTAAAAGGTAGCAGACTTTATTGTATAATTAATCTTTATAAAGCTTTTACATGTAGAGGTTTTATAAAAGTTAAACTAGCATAGTAGTTTAAAAACTTTGAACTTATTAGAGCTATAGATGTATGCCCTTGTTAAAGGTTATGCTTAAGGAGTGAATGAGTCCTCAGAGCATGAAGTGTAGGAGGACCTGACTTACGGTCAGTTTTGGGACTATAAATCTCATCTTGGTAATCTAGTCGCGCAGAAGAATTTGAGGCGTTAGACATATACTTTCTTCCAGTTAGTTAAGTAATGATATTTATGCTTTGTTAAACCTGCGGGTCAAAACCGTGTACGGTTGATTGGGTATGGTTGGTTTTGAAATTGTGGATTTATGGTACGTCGACATACTATGTAACTATGGTGTATCACCTTAATGGGTATTTGTGAACATTGATGATGTTATGTGGGATAGTAAGGATGTTTGATTTGTGTGATCATTTCCAAGAGTAGGTGTCGACTTTGAATCGACATTACTAATCAGGAATGAAATATTTGGTAGTATACCCATTATGGCAGAATGGCCATTCCGAGGTTAGGTGTCGACACTCGATTTCGAGGACAATAAATGTTGGTGTGCTTCAATGTACTTTCGTTAGATATAGTGTGTCTGCAGGTCAAGCGGTAACATTAAGGAAATTAGATGTTGTTGATTAAGAATCAATCATTGGTGTGTTGATAATTGTCAAGACTTTCGTTGATTTGGCAATCGATGCTTGAGCGCATGGCGGGAGTTGTGTAACCTTGGAGTTTGGGGTTAAGCGGCTATCTGTAGAGCGTAATGATATGTTTCTGGTGGAAATACAATGTTTGGGTCTATGGAAGTGTGGGAGCTCTTGCAGACATTGTGTCTGGGTCAGCTTTGAGGAACGAATTTAGAGGTTGCGATGGTGCGGACCAAACTATTCGTTAGGAAATTTCGTCAAAGGACAATAACTATTTGGTAGTAATGTTTATTGGCGACATTTGGTGAGAATGTCGAAGTAGACTTTAAAGTATAAATCTATTATTGAAGAGACCTTGATGCGTCGTATTTAGAGGTATCGAAGGGAATTGTTTGCCTTGGAGTATTTTCGGTGGTAAGGACTAGGTAAGGTCGTAAATTGCTTTCGGGATAATATGAGCAATCTAAGGTTGGGAGACAACCGAGATTTAACGATTAAGAAATTGATTAATCAATAGTTGGATTGTTTCTACAGAAATTGTTATGTTAGTAAAAGGCAAGAAAAGAGTGTAATGTGATTCAATGAAGGGCTTAAATCGCGATTTTCAGTGGAATAAGTCGCGAACCCCCCCTGATCGAGCTTAAATCGCAATTTTCAGCCCCAAACTTCATTTCTTCATATCTTTCTCATCCTAGCTCCGATTTCAGTGATTCAAGTTGTCACGGTTTCGTTTTTGAGAGCTCTTCAAGGATCTAGCAAGAGATTGGAAGTATATTGTAGTAAGATAGAGTATTTTGTGGTGGTAATCTCTTCATCTCTCCCTATTCATCTTCTTTACCAAAGTTTTCTAGGGTTTCATCCACCCTTTGTCCTCCCTTTCATAGATTGGAGGTTTGTAACCATTTTGGCAACTAGAGGTGTTTTGGTTGGTGAATTCAAGCTTGGGTTAAGATAATCTTCTATTCTCTTCATTTGTGGAAGTTAGAATATCGGTATCACTTGAAGTATTCATGTATAAGGTTGGGAAACGATTCTTGTGGTTGATTATGATTATTTATGGTGGAATATGTATATTTATGGTTTGAAGATCTCTAAGTGGGTAAAATCTAGATTTAGTCTAAATCTAGCAAGGTGAGTTTACTAACCTTTGTTAAAACTAGATACACGTCATTATCTAATACTTGTTAATATTAATGCATTTCTCAAATGTTCATGGTTGTTGTTCGAGTATTTGGGGATTTTCCTATGGATTTATGTATATGAAAGTTACCATGATTTATATGTGTATATCTTGGTATGTTGATGATTCCTACTTGGAATGCCTTTTGGCGACCTTACATTCTCGTGATGGATTTGGTTGATATTTGGGTTAAGTGTTCAAATTGCATGATTAGGATGGTAATGCTGTGTTCATGATTGATATCTGAATATGTTGGGTTGTAACACATGTTGAGACCTCCTATTTGCATTATGTGGACGAACCGAGTCAGTGATTCACTATAGGAATGTAGGTGGGTGACATTTGGGGAATTTCCTAAGCGGTAGTCTCTTATGTGCCTAGACCTCCGCCGTCGGGGAATTTCCTAAGCGGTAGTCCCCGGTGTGTGTCGGGCCTTTGGGTTGCCAGTGAAAGTGGCTTCAAAGTACATTGACTCTTTGGGTGAACCTGATTTGGAGATATGGGTCGCTCCCGTTGACTCCACATCTACGTGATTAAATGATTAACTGCTAATAAGAACTGCAACTGTTTCTGTCATGTTTTTACTTGTACAACTCACTAGACTTTTTGGCCTAACACTTTTTTGGTGTCGATGTGTATCTCAGGTATTAGCGGCGCTGCTCCTAGGCAAGCTTAGATGCTTTGGGCGAGAGCTTGGGGTTACGGCACTTGGACTATTTTTGAGAAGCCTTGGGTTTATAGATGACACCCCTTTTGTAATCTCTTTTCTAGATGTAGAAATTAGATTAGTTGGTTGTTGTTTATTTAATCCGTTAAATTACAATTGTGATTAAACAGGTTTATTTGTATATTTCCCCATTTTTTGGAGGCTCTTGCTATGGCAATTTTATACCACTTGTCCTCTTTTGGAAAGTTTTTGTTATCCCTATTTTTAGAGTGTTACATATATGTTTTCACATTTGTGTGATCAGGATTCTATTGTAAGAGTAACATCACTCTCATTATCACAAAATATATCAATAGGGTCTTCAATGCTCGGCATCATCCCAAGATCAGTGATGAACTTCTTCATCCAAATAACCTCTTTAGCAGCTTTAGATAATGCTATATACTATGCTTCAGTAGTGGAATCTGCAATGATGCTTTGCTTTGGATCTTTTCCAACTAACAGTCCCATCGTTTAGCATAAATACAAATCCCAATTGTGATCGGGAGTCATCCCTATCTGTTTGGAAACTAGCATTAGTGTAACTCTTTACACTAAGGTTCTCTTCTAAACCACCATAAATAAGAAACAATTCTTTAGTCCTTCATAAGTATTTACATTTTTCACTGTTATCCAATGGTTTTCTCTCAAACTTGCTTGATATATACTCGTCATGCTTAAGGCATACGAGACATCAGGCCTAGTTCACATGCTCTTATGCATACTCAATGCATATCTATACTATCTTATAATGCATTTACATCAAACTCTTAAATACAACTCTTGATGCATGTGGTACAACTTTTTTAAGAAAAAAATTTCAAAATCTATGAATTACATATATTTATTCATCATATACAAGCTCTTAAAGCAAACATTTAATCAGAACACATTAACACACCACATCACCAAATAAAGATGGTTCTGGTTTTCTTTCTTGGTTGAGGCTTTTCTTATAGTCCTTTTCCAGCTTCAACCTGCAACAAATATGGATTATCCCTACATTACTATCTTAGATGCATAGTTTTCTTTCCCACCTGTATGACTATTTCGAATTCTGAGTCTAGATTTGAATCCAAATAGACATTCAAACATTCAAATTTCAAAATTCAAATTGGAGTTTTCGCTCCCAAGCTATTAATGCCTTGCTTCTCATATTTTGATTGTTTCTTCTGTTATTTCTCAAACACGGAACGATTTTCGTTTCTTCTGAATGGGAGAATTTAACTTTAGGGTTTTCTTTTTCTCTTATATTTTCAGATCTATTTTCTTGATATTATAGCAATTAACAACGTCCTGGTGCTCTATGTGATGGTGGAAGAGGTAAAGAATAAGAATTCAACGTCGTGGTGCTCTGGTAAGGTCTTCAAAACCATAGGGTTTTTTTCTCATGATTTCTCCATCCATGTTCTTGAACGAGGTGTGTTTGTTTATGTTTAACCTTTCTAAAGAATCCTTATAAATATCATAGAGTTATTCACATTTTGACTTGTTTTCTTCTTCCGTTAAACAGTTTCAACTTTTCTTTTGTTTATTGTTTACATGGACTTGGGAGCCGAATAGTTTCATCTTCCTTATACAATATGTGTAGATGCCTGTCTATGCAAAGTGGAGAACCGATCTATAGTTAAAGAGACGTGTCTCCTTTTGCTTTGATATTACATCTATTTATTTCGTGATATATTCTCCTTGTCATTTTGATGCAGGAATTCCATCTATTCCCTCATCAATACAGGGTTACGTGTCCCTTGTAGAGTTCTCTATGAATTCTTGTAGAGGAAAACAAAAATGGTTAGTTATAGTTATTATCATTATTGTATTTTCTTTCTATGTTTATCCTTGCATTACCTTCATTCAAATCAAGTAGAAGCTTCAGAACTGATTTCTTTTATAATCAATCTCCTTCTTGCTTTTTCCATCCCTATTTTTGTCCAACTCGAAATTGTGAAGTCTTGTAGAGGAAAACAAAAATGGTTAGTTATAGTTATTATCATTATTGTATTTTCTTTCTATGCTTATCCTTGCATTACCTTCTTTCAAATCAAGTAGAAGCTTCAGAACTAATTTCTTTTATAATTAATCTCCTTCTTGCTTTTCCCATTCTTGTTTTTGTCCAACTCGAAATTGGCAACATCAATTGTTTTTCAGTATGATTTCCTGTTCTTCGCCCCGCTTGTTGCTTCTCGAAATCCACTGTTGTTTTTCGTTTGTTATTTTCCTTTTTATTGTTTGTTTTACTCGATTTTATGTTGGTTTATGTAGTGTTACTAGTTTTATGGTAGTTTAAGTTTGTTTCCTTGTTGAAATCTATTATTATGCATGTCATAATCGTAATCTATTTCGAATTTACATGTTGGTAGATAACCCTATTGTTTAAGGACGTTTTAGAGGAACAACCAGTTATGTGCTTATATAGAAATGTTTGGGCATCTGTGTAGTGAAATAATAGTAATACCATACTATAGTTAGTGAAATAAAATGATTACGCTGCTCTAAAGTTTTTTCCTGTGTCTAGATTATGGCAGAAGCATCTGATTTTGTCTATATCCTCAAAAGGGCATTCATGATGGGTTTTTTCTCTGTTTAGATTATGGCATTCCTGATCTCATGACTTCCCATTGTCTCAATGATTCATATTTCATAATATGGTGGAGGGAAGCTTTGGAAACATTTCAATTGCATATCATGTGTTTCCCATTTTCTAAAAAAAATATAACAAGGGACTTACTTAAACTCTATTTTGATTGATATCATCTCAACAAGTCCGTTTTACCACCAAAGGGCCTTTGGCCTAGCGGTATCCGGGCTAACGATATAATTCATCATCCCAGGAGGTCAGTAGCTCAAACTGGGTGTGTGAGTTTATTTTCCGTATATAAATATCATATACTTCAAAAAAAAAAGTGTGCTATGCCATCTTATTCGTCCATATTATGTTTGACACATTTTTCCTGACCTGAATTGTATTTGATATAGATTCTCCATGGAAATACCCAAAATGGCATGCATTTCTCATTGTTTTGAAGCTTCCATGAAATTAAATCATCTGCCTGTTTCGAGGCAGAGACAGTTTCCAAAAAAAATTTCTCAATCTTCTTCCTGCAGTCTAGGAACCCCGAATTTTTCTGTTTTACATCTCTATGAATCCATTTATGTAAGTTGTTGGTTTGGTGTTGTCTGCAGATTTCTATTATAATCCAACAATAGTGGGAAGAACAAGAAAACCCCCCAATTTGATCCTAAAGTATGTGATAAATTCATACTGCTTCTAGACCTCCTATTTTGAAGACTTACGCAAGGCGCCACTACACGGGGATCAAGGGAAGTGCACCACAAGCTTATAGGTGAATTATTCAATCCACATATGTTACCCAATGTCTCATTTTTATAAAGTCTTTTGATCTTTGTTTTGTATGGCTTTGTACCATTTTGTATCTTCTTTTGTATGTTTTTAAATAAGTAGTAGTGTATTTGTAATTTATGTTTGCAATAAGATATACCTTAATTTATATATATATATATATATATATATATAGAAAAGATCAAATGAAAACTCAAATCTAAATGTGTACGTGAGGACAAATCTCAGCCACTCCATCTCTTTTGATCCAACAACTCATATTAAATAGTGTTTTTTATTTTAAGATGCTTAGGGGTAAAAATAGAAGATAACTTAAACTCACGCCTACCATATTTGACTTTTTATTTTCTTTTTTAACTAAAACTTTTACCCAATTAAAGTTTAAATTAAATTATCTTAAAAATAATAATTTTTTAATCAAACAAATTAAATAAAAAACGAGAATTTCGTGTTTTTCGATATGACATCCATCTCGATATAGTCAAACATGCTTGTATGAAGATTAAACGTTCTTACTCAATCAAATTAAAGAGAAAACCATTTCCAGTTCGACTTAACACTTTTATGATAATCATAAAGCTTAAGGATAGACAATTCCGAACATACGTGTTTATCTACTGGAATTATTGTTTTCGTACGACCAACTTTATGTGGCGTTATCCATAGGGATATCACTAGGTAAGTAGGTAATAGTGTAGACTACAAAAAATTTAAATCATGTTGTATTTTACACATCAAACATCGTCTATAAAGAAGTTTTACGTGATAAATATGATACAATCAACTAATTATTATTACAGATTTCAAATAATACGTTTCTATCAAAATAACTACATGTTTTTTGCCGGACATGTTTACAGATGGATGTTATGTTCAACGTCGAGAAGGACAGAGAATGAACTGAAACAAGAAACATGATTGAAGGTTGGCTTATTGACATCAAAATTATGATTCACCCGCGTTGCATCGCGCGGGTACACAGCTAGTACTAATAATTGATGAAGGCATTAATGCTTACTTAACATTCATACTAAAACCTGTTGAGGTAGTGTGACATAACTTATAATACATACTCTAATCCGCTTTACCAACTCTCCGTATAGTAGAAAAAACATGTTGTATCACTAACTTACCTTCGCTTGAAGGATCTCAGATCAATGATTGCCTTATTTATCTAGCTTAATACATAGGCTCTGAAGCATATATTAGTCCTTACTGAGACTAGAAGTTTGTCCCGACTTACTGTCACTGATTTGACGTCTCGACGTTTTTTTACACATTTTAAAACACCTTTTCAAATTATTGCACATCTTATCACTATTGGTATGCCCCATGCACAAGGATTTACGTAATCCTTCTAACAATGTATTTCTCAAACATTTCATGTTGGAACCCATATTTTGTTCCAAAATATACCAGATTTCATCTGAGTCTACTAGTAGAACTCAAGGTGGTTAATCATTTATTTGTTTCTTAACGTTCTCTTATCGAAGAGCCTCTTACTGAATTATTTGAGTCTGATTTTCTGCACTCAATGTGATGTCTATCATCGCAACTCAACAATTGATCAACTTTGATTATTCTTTGCCTATTTGAATGATAGTGAATTTCATCATCATAATTCTTAAACGATGCTAATCAACATCTCTAGCTCAAACTTTATCATTTCCCAAGCGAATGTGGGCCTTTAACTATCTTGATACGTGTACATAACACGCTTTAAGCCATATTGGTAACGTCTACAAAACTTGAGTGCATTTACCACGTTTCTAATTCCCTATCATGTGTGGGATTAGCCTTATCATATTGTCTTCATGCATAGGCGATAAACTTGCCTTCTTGCATTAATACTCAAACTTCAAGATATCACTGAAACCTATAAAGTTTTCTGATACTTCTGGAAACCATCAAATTTATACGTAGTTTTACTTTTGCTTTCGAATAACTAAAAGACTTATTCTTTCTAACCTCAATCTAACTTATTGTGTTGTATGGATCTATGCTGACATTAAAGTGTGCAATTTAGAGAACCCTTACTGAATCCCCAGCAATAATCTAGTAACCAAAGTAAACTTCTATCACAATTACTAATCTTGGTTGCTTTAAATCTGACACAACGTTTGATTTTGTTGTGTTCCTTTTTTTTTACTTAGATTCCTTCGTGTCAACTACGTGACCAAAAAAAATTCTGAAGTCTTCGATCTACAATTCACACTAAGTTTTCTTTTTCTTACAACTTATCATTTATAACGGTTGCAGGACCAACTTCCGACGTTATACATGCTTAGCCTAATTTCTCAAATAACTGAGCACGTTGCAAATAATAACCGTAACAACTTCTCTAAGTATGTTCCACCCATTATGCCCACCTGGTTCTTAAAGCTATTGTCGTGTTTCTCAAACAAAGTGGCATTACTAAAAGTCCGTGATTTTAAACTAAAAAATCATATAGGGAAATTTTACTTCAAGGCATGTAACATTTAAACTGATCTGAAATAATAAATCTGATGGCTAAAAGTTTTGGACAAGTTGCTTTTAAACATAATATAAGGCCAAGCACTTTCAAGATCTTGACTCTCTTGGCGTAGTGTAAGGGTCATCTATCTATCTGAACCAACCATGTAAAGTGACCACATAATGTATTGGTTACTAAGCTAAGCTAGACAAACATGTGTACATATGTACCTTTGCGGTACATGTACCATTTACGCATCTTCGCAGTTCCCTGCCTGAACTGGTATCTTGATATGTGACCTTACACACACTTACCAAGTTGAACATGCATGACTGTAGCTAACTAAAACTGAAATTGTCAAATGTAAACTAATAATATTTGAAACAACTCAAGTTCTAACTAACACTTCTGGTGCTACTAAAATAATATTTTTCCTCGACGCTTCTAAATTTGTACACTTACACGACTAACTTTCGGACCTAAGCCCGTGCTAGTTGTTCTATCATACTCTGCAAAAGCTTACTTCTCAGCACCCTACGTGTATTTTTAACGCCAATCAACTCTAAGAGAAAAAAAATTAATCAAATATAACTTCAATTAAATTTTTGCATTGCCGCAACAATGCTATATTGTACTTACGTTGAATTATGTTGCGTCTAATATATGTTATGCTCATATTGATCAATGTAAGATACTAGTATTGATTCGTATCTAAAGTTGAGACATCATTCTTACAACTAACGGTTCAAGCTTAGGCTACAAAGCATAACCTATTTCTCTAGAACTACTGCTCTGATACCAACTTGTAACACCCATATTTTCACCTTGAAAAGTATTACGTAACATGAACAATTCCTTTAAAAATACTCCAAAATTTCGGCTAAATTAAAACCGTTTACACTATTTACAGCGGAAGACATTAAAACAATAAATATGCAACTTAATGCTAATTCGTCCCACACCGGATTGCGTTACAAATTTATCTATGATAGATGTATGAACATAAATATTGAACTTAAATAGGCTAGGCAAGTCTCTAAGCCGTTTGGTAATGTCTCACATAATTCGAGAAATGTAACTTGTAACACCCATATTTTCGCCTTGAGAAATGTTATGTTATCTAAAACAATTCTTTAAAAATACTCCAAAATTTCGGCTAAATTAAAACCGTTTACACTATTTACAGCGGAAGACTTTAAAACAATAAATATGTAACTTAATGCTAATCCATCCCTACCGGATTGCGTAACAAATTTATCTAAGATAGATAATTGAACATAAATATTGAACTTAAATGGGCTAGGCAAGTCTCTGTGTGTGCCCTTTTTCTTTTTCCAACCTAAAACCTCTTGTCCCTGAGATTCATACTATAGTCAACTTATAAAGCTCAGTGAGTTCATGGTTTGCTTGAATGAAAATCATTTCACATAATACATATAAATTTGTAAACTATGTACCAAATAGTATGCAATTTCTGAAAACATGCAAAGCTGAAAGAAAAGAGATCTCACAAACTGTCTCATCGGGTAAGGATCATTTTGTTACTGGCACCCATTACGGGGTCGTGCCGCTTGTCATGTGACTTACTGGTCAAATGTCCACCCATTAAAACCGATCATAAAACTCTCATATGAAAATAACATGCTAGAGTTATTCACAAGATAAACATATAGCATACAACTGATCATAAATAACATACATGTAAAGCATATTGTATCATGTATACGTACAAATCACCATACAAATCATATAATGCTCAAAATAAATTTGTGCGTAGGTATGCATCTCACTGTAAGTCTCATGAAGACTCACCTGCTTGTATGTAGATTGGCTACTAATAGCTCTTGACTGAAAACCTACACATTTCATACCATCATATCCAATTAATGACTTATTTTCTCGAAAAATCAACTATGGTCAAGTCAAACCAACCTAAAGTCAAACTCCATATCCAAGCATCGTAATATATCTCAAATAACTCAACTTGACCCCCACCATTAAAACCCACATGGGTCAAATGAGTCAAAGTCAATCATTGGTCAACTTGGTCATCCTCGACTAACTTTAGTCAAACCCCAAGTCTAAAACTCGATTTCCTTCCCAAAACGTCAAAATAACCATTTTATAAAGTTATAAATTCATCTCTCCAAATTAAAGCGTCTCAATGAAAACTTAACTTAAATTACAACGCTTAATCCCATTATTAAATCACTGAAATAATTTAATAAACTTTGAAGTGTTATGCTTGATAACGACACGTAACATCAATTTATCCGTTTAACAACCAAAGAAAAATTCGTCCCTGACTTAAAATGTCTCGACAATATTTAGTCAAAATATGACACTTAAAACCCGTCATTTGAACTTAATTAAATAATCTCATAAACACCTCTTTAGGAAATAATTAATTATCATTCTAAAATAAATTAATATATTAATTAATTAACAATTTAAATTAACATATTAATTAATTGTAAAATAAATTAACTAATTAACATAAACCAATTAATTATACCTTAATCAGTTTAAAGTGAATATAATTTAAATATCCAATATAAATAAATGAACCCAAATTAATTGTTATTCAACTTAAGTCCAAATCTATATTGGACCAAAAGATAAATATACAAAATTTAATTGTAGGCTAAAAAAATGGAGCCTAATTTATACCCACCATCCAAATAGAATAGGCCCGTCTTACTACAACACATATCTAAGCCCATAGCATGTGGATCTAACCCGTTAGATGCTTGATCCGTAACCGAACCTGGATTTAGACCAACCCCCCCTGCCTGACGCGAGTGATGTCGCCGATAGTCGCGTTTTCAAGCCGTTTGGCCTCGTTTTGGTTCGTTTTCGTTGATTCTTTTTGCTAAAACTCTAGAAAATGATTTTCCTCAACCATAGGAACATGAATCAGCTAAAACAATCAAGTATTGAGTCTTATTTGCTCATTTAAAGTGTGATCTCAACAACCACTCGAAAATCTTAAAAAACTTAAAATCAGACCTCCAAAACTAAAATCTGAGACATAAGTGATAATCCCAGTTTTATCAAGTTTTTAATGCAATTACAGTTCACAACAATCAAGATGAATCAACTTCGTAATCATATGTCATTGAATTTCAATTTACAGATTACAAGATTCACACTCTCTCACTACTTTCTCTCACTATAAGATACAACAATGAATCTCTTCTCTAATCTGCTTCACACACTGACTACTTGTTACACACAAACAACTACAAACGCAAGGCTATTTAAACTAAAAACATTACAATAGTAAATAAAACACAATACTTTGACTTTGACTTATTACAAAGACTTTGAATTTCATGCTTGAGAGTTGACTTTGAACTGTCGGTCCAACAATACTTATCAAGTTTATAGAAACAACAACACAATATGATTACCAACCTGTATTGATTATAACATACGATTACAGGATTGATCTATGAAGCTTTGATTTGTGTTCTCTATGTTTTCTCTCAAGTACACCTTTTAGTGTGTGTTTTTATGTGTGTATATGATCTGATCTTTTTGAGAGATGTTAGAGATACACTTAATCTAACCAAGTGTGTTAGACACACTTCCTACAACTTGCAATATAAAACTATAAACCTACCTAATATCTAATCTAATAATATACTTAATATCTAAGTTTAGATATTATGTAAACTAACTAAATACTAGAAACTAACCAAGTTAGCTTTATCTAACTATTACAATGTTATAACTTAGATATTAAATCTAAGTAAACTAATACAATTACATTGACATTTATTACAAACGACATAGACCTTAATATCGAGAGTCGACGTTTCGGCTTTATCTTCAGATTGCGATCTTCAGTTTGGATGATCTTGAATCCAATGAGGTTGTGTCTTAACAATCTCCCCCTTTGGATCAAGATCATTACGAAAATGATTTTAGCAATTCATTCTTTTTGTTCAGCTCAGAAGATGCAATCTCTTTCTTTAGCTCTAAATCAGCATGTCTTCAATCTATTTTCTTTAGAAGAATTCAGTCTTTGACGTGATTCTTGAAACATGTGATCTTTGCCATTTCTTTTGTAGTCATTCTCCCCGTTTTTGATGTTAAGTGCAACGACTTCATCAAAACTATTTGTAAGAAATGTCTATCTTGTGGTTAGAGCCTCTGATCCGTCAATTCAAAAGAGATTCATCCAGATCTTTGCAAATCTAGACAAAGTAATCGTGTAACACCTAAATCAACTAATGAATCAGTTAACATGTCTGTCAGTAACACTAAGTCACTGTGTGTAACAAATACACATATGGAAAGGAGCTGTTTTGATGTTGACTCCCCCAGGTCTTCCATGTAATCATCGAAACACCACAAAGGTTATTTCTATAAACGTTATGACAAAGAAACTAATTTCTTGTGTGTTCATGCTTGTGTTGAAAGAATTAAGCACTTCATGATTGCTTATTAGGCTCAAAATTGTGTAAACCACTGAGACAACAGTAAGTTAAACACAGACTCAATGTGCATGAGTGAAGTGCGAAGGTGGGACAGGCTTACTTCTTTTCAATATCCAGATTTTCCAAACGAAAATCAGATAGCAAATGTGATGCATCCCCTTTGAAAATGTGAAACACTTTCTTGTGAAGAAGAAATGAGTAGATAGTGAGGTTTGATCAAGAGTTGGCATGGGTTAGTTGTCTGTTTCAATAATGATCACCAAAGAATTGTGAATCACTAGAATTGTGGCTACCCGGCTTAGAAAAAGTTGGTGCAGAGTTGTGATATTCTTTTAACTCTGTTCTCACACGCTCTTTCTTTTTAACATTTAGCTTTCTCTAATCACACTCATTTCTTTGCGCTTTGCACACTCAATCACTAAGGATTAACTTCTTGGGTAGAAATCACTGGTTAAGGTGATTCCATAGAAGTTGTGTTAAGTCCTAGCACAATGATTCTTTGTTTTCCTATGATGCACGTGATGCTCAGATTGGTTTAACTATTTCAGTTAAAGCACAATTTAGATCATGAAAACATTTAAAATACACTCCCAAAATATAAAATCTGTTGTAAAATCAGGAAGTGGTTTGAACATTAAAAACAATGTTTTCTATGATTGAAAGTTGTCCTTCTTTCAACCATATATGAGATTAGGATAAAGGATTATACCTTAACGTTTGATCTTACATCTCATGAAGCTAAGCTTAAAGTCATAAAGATATGAACTTGTAAGCTTCTCTCAAAAATTCTTTAAAAGTCTAATGTCAAGTCAAAGTAAAATTTATTCACTTAAATTGAAAAGACAAAAAGCAGTAAAACTTTTAAAGTACGAGTTCTGATCAGAAATAATCAGAAGTCATATCCGTACTCCCTTTTTGACTTGAAGAGCTCCCCCTAAAATCTTGCATTACAAAAGAAATTTGACATTAAAAAGAACATGCACAAATTTTCTAAGCTCCCCCTTGAAGTAATATTGACCAGATGTCAATTTCTTCTCATTCTCCCCCTTGGATCATGAACATTTGATAGAAGTGCAGATATCAATCAGAGTTAAGAATGAAGAAATGATGAAAAAGTATACAATTTAGAAAACTTTGATAGGTAACTACTAATTAAATCTTAAGATTTAGCATACCAAGCTTAGAGATAAGAAAGTTAAACCTCTTTTCGTCTAAGGGTTTGGTGAACAAATCGACAAGTTGATAATCAGTTTTTACAAAGAAAAGTTCAATTGTTCCTTTTTCAACATGATCTTTAATAAAGTGATACCTGACATCTATGTGCTTGGTCTTTGTGTGTTGAACAGGATTCGCCGTAATTGCGATGGCGCTCTTGGAGTCACAGTATATCGGGATCTTGTTGAAGTGGAAACCGTAGTCGCGTAATTGAGTTCTCATCCATAAGACCTGAGAACAGCAGCTAGCAGCAGCTACATATTCTGCTTCGGCCGTGGACGTTGAAACACAAAGTTGCTTCTTCGATGCCCAACTAACTAGTTTGTCACCGAGGAACTGTACATGTCCTGACATGCTCTTCCTGTCTAACATACAACCTGCATGATCTGCATCTGTGTAGGCTGTTAGTTCAAAACTAGTATCTTTAGGATACCACAGATCAAGATCTGCAGTGCCCTTTAGATACCTAAAAATACGCTTCACAGCAAACAAATGGATTTCTTTAGGATTGGCCTGATATCTTGCACATAAGCATGTTGAAAACATTATATCTGGCCTACTCGACGTAAGATACATTAAAGAACCTATCATCCCTCGATAAGTCCTAACATCAACAGCCTTTCCCGAAGGATCGGTGCCAATCTTAGTACCTGGTGCCATTGGGGTACCAATCGGTTTTGAATTTTCCATTTGGAACTTCCGAAGAATATCCCTAATGTATTTTGATTGATTGATAAAAATACCCGATGAAAATTGTTTTACTTGTAAACCAAGAAAGAAATTCATCTCTCCCATCAAATTCATCTGAAATCTAGACACCATAAGGTTTGCAAAATTCTTACAGTACATCGGATTTGTAGAACCAAAGATAATATCATCTACATAGATTTGAATTAAGATGATATCTCCTTTTTCCTTTTTGATAAACAAAGTGGTATCCACCGTACCTTTTGAAAACCCAGACTTGACTAGAAAAGTGGAAAGGACATCATACCAGGCTCGAGGTACTTGTTTCAGACCGTAGAGTGCTTTGTCGAGAATGTAAACATGATTCGACTTCTCTTTATTGACAAAACCTTCTGGCTGAGAGACGTAGACTTCCTCCTTCAGAATTCCATTGAGGAATGTTGTCTTCGCGTCCATTTGAAAGACTGTGAAGTTCTTGTGGGCTGCGTAGGCTAGAAACATTCTAATTGCCTCTAATCGCGCCACAGGAGCATATGTTTCGTCATAGTTTATTCCTTCCTCTTGTCTGTATCCTTTGGCTACTAGTCTTGCCTTGTTTCGGATAACGGTACCATCTTCGTCTTTCTTTATCTTGAAAACCCATTTCGTACCTATAATGGTTTTACCTTTAGGCTTTGGTACGAGTCTCCAGACTTGAAGTGCATCGAACCGATTTAGCTCTTCTTGCATAGAGATCACCCATTCTGGATCAGCAAGTGCTTCCGATACGCGTGTTGGCTCGAACTTGCTCAGAAAGGAGTCATGCATGCACATATTCAATGATGCTAACCTAGTTTGCACTGGTTTTGATGGATCGCCAATAATCTGGTTTAGCGGGTGCTCTTTGGTCCATTTATGTTCATGAGGCAGTGGATTAGATGATTGTATGTCAATTGTATCATCAATAAATCCACTTGTACCTTCTTCTGTTTGTTCAGGAGGATTGATGGTTTCAGTTGAAGTGGCAGGTTCAGAAGGCTCAGTAGGTACAGCTTGTTCTGGCTGTAGATTGATCTGTACAGAATCTCCTACTGTTTCAGCTACTTCTGTCTCTTTATCATTTGTCACTTCTTCAACTGTTGGAGTCGGCATTTGAATTGTAATTTCTTGTTGAATCGGGGCGTTTGATTCAATAGGAACATCTGAACTGGTTGGATGAGTAGTTGTTGAGTCTTCCATCCTGTCAACCATAACAGATTTCTTTACATTTGATCCAAGAAATTCAAATAATAAGTCTAAATCAGATAAATGGTTAGTTGAAGTTGAAGCTTCGTCTGATTTATTCTGTTGAGACGCAGGTTCTGGACTGAGTTGCCCAGAAGCTAGTACTCCGGTTATAACTTCTTCATCAAAGGTGACATTGATGCTTTCAATCACCGTCTTTGACTTCTTTAGATAGACACGAAATGCAGTTGATGTCGAGGAATAACCAATAAAGATTCCTTCATCCTCCTTAGCACTGAACTTATTGAGATTCTCCCTATCGTTTAGCACGAAACACTTACATCCAAATATATGGAAATATTTGATTGTCGGTGTTCGGTTGTTGATTAACGCATAAGGAGTCTTCTTGAACCTTCGATGTACCATGGATCGATTCTGTGTGTAGCACGCGGTCGGAAAAGCGTCTGCCCACAAAAATAGAGGTAAGTCCGAATGACTTAGCATAGTACGAGCAGCCTCGACTAGCGTTCGATTTCTTCTTTCAACCACTCCATTTTGTTGAGGCGTTCGAGCAGCAGAGTATTGATGTGAAATCCCGACAGATTTGAGATATTCTTCAACTTTGTTGTTCTTGAACTCTGTGCCGTTGTCTGTTCTTAGAAACTTGACCGGTTTCTACAGATTCACCTGGGTCGTCTTTAGGAATGTAATGAGAACATCAGGTGTCTCATCCTTTGAACGTAGAAACTTGACCCATATGTATCGCGAGTAATCGTCCACGATCACGAGTATGTACTTATTTCCGCCTAGACTTTGAGTTCGCATCGGACCGCACAAGTCCATATGCAATAACTCTAACAGAGCATTGGTACTTGGTTTAGGCTTCGGTTTATGAGGTGCCCTCTTCATCTTGCCCTTTTCACAGGCTGCACAAAGATGTTCTCTTTCATATTTCAGCTCTGGAAGTCCTTTGACGAGCTTTCCACTAACCAGATTGTTGATGTACCGAAAGTTGAGGTGAGAGAGCCTTCGATGCCATAACCAGCTTTGTTGCATTGATGCTTTCGTCAGTAGACAAACTTGCTTGTCAGTCTGGACATTTGATAAGTTTATTGTGTAGAGGTCTGTTTCTCGAGTACCGACCAAGAGTTCTTCGCCATCTTCATTGCGAACTGAACATCTCTTGGCTTTGAAGTTGACCTCTAAGTCTCTGTCACAGAACTGGCCTATACTGAACAAGTTGTGTCGTAAGCCTTCAACATAGCTCACCTTCTTGATAGTGACATTGTTCTGTTTTACTTGTAAACCAAGAAAGAAATTCATCTCTCCCATCAAATTCATCTGAAATCTAGACACCATAAGGTTTGCAAAATTCTTACAGTACATCGGATTTGTAGAACCAAAGATAATATCATCTACATAGATTTGAATTAAGATGATATCTCCTTTTTCCTTTTTGATAAACAAAGTGGTATCCACCGTACCTTTTGAAAACCCAGACTTGACTAGAAAAGTGGAAAGGACATCATACCAGGCTCGAGGTACTTGTTTCAGACCGTAGAGTGCTTTGTCGAGAATGTAAACATGATTCGGCTTCTCTTTATTGACAAAACCTTCTGGCTGAGAGACGTAGACTTCCTCCTTCAGAATTCCATTGAGGAATGTTGTCTTCACGTCCATTTGAAAGACTGTGAAGTTCTTGTGGGCTGCGTAGGCTAGAAACATTCTAATTGCCTCTAATCGCGCCACAGGAGCATATGTTTCATCATAGTTTATTCCTTCCTCTTGTCTGTATCCTTTGGCTACTAGTCTTGCCTTGTTTCGGATAACGGTACCATCTTCGTCTTTCTTTATCTTGAAAACCCATTTCGTACCTATAATGGTTTTACCTTTAGGCTTTGGTACGAGTCTCCAGACTTGAAGTGCATCGAACTGATTTAGCTCTTCTTGCATAGAGATCACCCTTTCTGGATCAGCAAGTGCTTCCGATACGCGTGTTGGCTCGAACTTGCTCAGAAAGGAGTCATGCATGCACATATTCAATGATGCTAACCTAGTTTGCACTGGTTTTGATGGATCGCCAATAATCTGGTTTAGCGGGTGCTCTTTGGTCCATTTATGTTCATGAGGAAGTGGATTAGATGATTGTATGTCAATTGTATCATCTATAAATCCACTTGTACCTTCTTCTGTTTGTTCAGGAGGATTGATGGTTTCAGTTGAAGTGGCAGGTTCAGAAGGCTCAGCAGGTACAGCTTGTTCTGGCTGTAGATTGATCTGTACAGAATCTCCTACTGTTTCAGCTACTTCTGTCTCTTTATCATTTGTCACTTCTTCAACTGTTGGAGTCGGCATTTGAATTGTAATTTCTTGTTGAATCGGGGCGTTTGATTCAATAGGAACATCTGAACTGGTTGGATGAGTAGTTGTTGAGTCTTCCATCCTGTCAACCATAACAGATTTCTTTACATTTGATCCAAGAAATTCAAATAATAAGTCTAAATCAGATAAATGGTTAGTTGAAGTTGAAGCTTCGTCTGATTTATTCTGTTGAGACGCAGGTTCTGGACTGAGTTGCCCAGAAGCTAGTACTCCGGTTATAACTTCTTCATCAAAGGTGACATTGATGCTTTCAATCACCGTCTTTGACTTCTTTAGATAGACACGAAATGCAGTTGATGTCGAGGAATAACCAATAAAGATTCCTTCATCCTCCTTAGCACTGAACTTATTGAGATTCTCCCTATCGTTTAGCACGAAACACTTACATCCAAATATATGGAAATATTTGATTGTCGGTGTTCGGTTGTTGATTAACGCATAAGGAGTCTTCTTGAACCTTCGATGTACCATGGATCGATTCTGTGTGTAGCACGCGGTCGGAAAAGCGTCTGCCCACAAAAATAGAGGTAAGTCCGAATGACTTAGCATAGTACGAGCAGCCTCGACTAGCGTTCGATTTCTTCTTTCAACCACTCCATTTTGTTGAGGCGTTCGAGCAGCAGAGTATTGATGTGAAATCCCGACAGATTTGAGATATTCTTCAACTTTGTTGTTCTTGAACTCTGTGCCGTTGTCTGTTCTTAGAAACTTGACCGGTTTCTACAGATTCACCTGGGTCGTCTTTAGGAATGTAATGAGAACATCAGGTGTCTCATCCTTTGAACGTAGAAACTTGACCCATATGTATCGCGAGTAATCGTCCACGATCACGAGTATGTACTTATTTCCGCCTAGACTTTGAGTTCGCATCGGACCGCACAAGTCCATATGCAATAACTCTAACAGAGCATTGGTACTTGGTTTAGGCTTCGGTTTATGAGGTGCCCTCTTCATCTTGCCCTTTTCACAGGCTGCACAAAGATGTTCTCTTTCATATTTCAGCTCTGGAAGTCCTTTGACGAGCTTTCCACTAACCAGATTGTTGATGTACCGAAAGTTGAGGTGAGAGAGCCTTCGATGCCATAACCAGCTTTGTTGCATTGATGCTTTCGTCAGTAGACAAACTTGCTTGTCAGTCTGGACATTTGATAAGTTTATTGTGTAGAGGTCTGTTTCTCGAGTACCGACCAAGAGTTCTTCGCCATCTTCATTGCGAACTGAACATCTCTTGGCTTTGAAGTTGACCTCTAAGTCTCTGTCACAGAACTGGCCTATACTGAACAAGTTGTGTCGTAAGCCTTCAACATAGCTCACCTTCTTGATAGTGACATTGTTCTGTTTTACTTGTAAACCAAGAAAGAAATTCATCTCTCCCATCAAATTCATCTGAAATCTAGACACCATAAGGTTTGCAAAATTCTTACAGTACATCGGATTTGTAGAACCAAAGATAATATCATCTACATAGATTTGAATTAAGATGATATCTCCTTTTTTCCTTTTTGATAAACAAAGTGGTATCCACCGTACCTTTTGAAAACCCAGACTTGACTAGAAAAGTGGAAAGGACATCATACCAGGCTCGAGGTACTTGTTTCAGACCGTAGAGTGCTTTGTCGAGAATGTAAACATGATTCGGCTTCTCTTTATTGACAAAACCTTCTGGCTGAGAGACGTAGACTTCCTCCTTCAGAATTCCATTGAGGAATGTTGTCTTCACGTCCATTTGAAAGACTGTGAAGTTCTTGTGGGCTGCGTAGGCTAGAAACATTCTAATTGCCTCTAATCGCGCCACAGGAGCATATGTTTCATCATAGTTTATTCCTTCCTCTTGTCTGTATCCTTTGGCTACTAGTCTTGCCTTGTTTCGGATAACGGTACCATCTTCGTCTTTCTTTATCTTGAAAACCCATTTCGTACCTATAATGGTTTTACCTTTAGGCTTTGGTACGAGTCTCCAGACTTGAAGTGCATCGAACTGATTTAGCTCTTCTTGCATAGAGATCACCCTTTCTGGATCAGCAAGTGCTTCCGATACGCGTGTTGGCTCGAACTTGCTCAGAAAGGAGTCATGCATGCACATATTCAATGATGCTAACCTAGTTTGCACTGGTTTTGATGGATCGCCAATAATCTGGTTTAGCGGGTGCTCTTTGGTCCATTTATGTTCATGAGGAAGTGGATTAGATGATTGTATGTCAATTGTATCATCTATAAATCCACTTGTACCTTCTTCTGTTTGTTCAGGAGGATTGATGGTTTCAGTTGAAGTGGCAGGTTCAGAAGGCTCAGCAGGTACAGCTTGTTCTGGCTGTAGATTGATCTGTACAGAATCTCCTACTGTTTCAGCTACTTCTGTCTCTTTATCATTTGTCACTTCTTCAACTGTTGGAGTCGGCATTTGAATTGTAATTTCTTGTTGAATCGGGGCGTTTGATTCAATAGGAACATCTGAACTGGTTGGATGAGTAGTTGTTGAGTCTTCCATCCTGTCAACCATAACAGATTTCTTTACATTTGATCCAAGAAATTCAAATAATAAGTCTAAATCAGATAAATGGTTAGTTGAAGTTGAAGCTTCGTCTGATTTATTCTGTTGAGACGCAGGTTCTGGACTGAGTTGCCCAGAAGCTAGTACTCCGGTTATAACTTCTTCATCAAAGGTGACATTGATGCTTTCAATCACCGTCTTTGACTTCTTTAGATAGACACGAAATGCAGTTGATGTCGAGGAATAACCAATAAAGATTCCTTCATCCTCCTTAGCACTGAACTTATTGAGATTCTCCCTATCGTTTAGCACGAAACACTTACATCCAAATATATGGAAATATTTGATTGTCGGTGTTCGGTTGTTGATTAACGCATAAGGAGTCTTCTTGAACCTTCGATGTACCATGGATCGATTCTGTGTGTAGCACGCGGTCGAAAAAGCGTCTGCCCACAAAAATAGAGGTAAGTCCAAATGACTTAGCATAGTACGAGCAGCCTCGACTAGCGTTCGATTTCTTCTTTCAACCACTCCATTTTGTTGAGGCGTTCGAGCAGCAGAGTATTGATGTGAAATCCCGACAGATTTGAGATATTCTTCAACTTTGTTGTTCTTGAACTCTGTGCCGTTGTCTGTTCTTAGAAACTTGACCGGTTTCTACAGATTCACCTGGGTCGTCTTTAGGAATGTAATGAGAACATCAGGTGTCTCATCCTTTGAACGTAGAAACTTGACCCATATGTATCGCGAGTAATCGTCCACGATCACGAGTATGTACTTATTTCCGCCTAGACTTTGAGTTCGCATCGGACCGCACAAGTCCATATGCAATAACTCTAACGGAGCATTGGTACTTGGTTTAGGCTTCGGTTTATGAGGTGCCCTCTTCATCTTGCCCTTTTCACAGGCTGCACAAAGATGTTCTCTTTCATATTTCAGCTCTGGAAGTCCTTTGACGAGCTTTCCACTGACCAGATTGTTGATGTACCGAAAGTTGAGGTGAGAGAGCCTTCGATGCCATAACCAGCTTTGTTGCATTGATGCTTTCGTCAGTAGACAAACTTGCTTGTCAGTCTGGACATTTGATAAGTTTATTGTGTAGAGGTATGTTTCTCGAGTACCGACCAAGAGTTCTTCGCCGTCTTCATTGTGAACTGAACATCTCTTGGCTTTGAAGTTGACCTCTAAGTCTCTGTCACAGAACTGGCCTATACTGAACAAGTTGTGTCGTAAGCCTTCAACATAGCTCACCTTCTTGATAGTGACATTGTTCTGTTGTACATCACCGTATCCCATGATTGGAGAAAACTGGTCGTTGCCAAATCTTACTGTTCCACAAAATTTGTCTTTCAAATTGGACAGTATCTCTTTTTGCCCTGTCATGTGCTTGGAACATCCGCTGTCCAAGAACCATGTATGACTAGTCTGCATAAGAGAAATTGCAAATTTAGATATTTGTACGACAACTTTGGAATTTTCACTTTGATTATCGAAGTGCGGGTCTTGAACTGATTTGTTCAAAAGCCTATTTTGACTTTGATGTTCGGGTTTTGAACTGCATTATCCAAAAACCTATTTTGACATTGAAGAACGAGTCCTGATCTGTACATAATCAGAAGTCGCTTTCTCTTTAAGCTTTGTGTGCCTGCAACACAGATTTAGCCTTAGGTACCCACTGGAATTTGGGTCCTGCTGTGTTAGCACAAGATTTTGGTAACCATTTCAAATTGGTTCCTCTTTTCTTTTGAAATGTATGAGAAGAATTAATATGAGATGAATGCACATGGTAATTTCCAAACCAATCTCCAGAATCTTGACAAGTGATAGAAACATGTTTATCATAGACAGAGGACTTTCCAGCAGATAAAGATAACTGAAATAATTGCTTCATTGAATATTGTTTACGAGAAACAGCAAGTTTTAAGTTCAAAAGAGCAATATCAGCAATTAGGACATCTTTACTAAGCGAAGTCTTATTACAATTGTTAAGTCTAAATATTGTATCCAAGATTTAATAGGAAAGTCAAATATGTAAAAGTCAACATTGACCTTATAATAGTTAGTCAAAACATGTTTAGTTTTCTTTGTCATTAAGGCTTTGTATTAGTTAGTGAGTATATATAGGTTTTGTTAGAAATCATGTAGTAACGAACTAGTCTAAGCATTCATGGTAATTCTAGAGGGTGTAATTCAAGATCTACTTTCTCTCTCTAGATTCTCTCTCTAGTTCTTGAGCATATTAGATAAATCTTCTGTAATTAGCTTGATAGATTGGGATTTAATGATTAACAATTGGTATCAGAGCCATACCAAACTTTTCAGAATGATTTGATCAGAGTTTGAATTGAAATTCGGTGTTTTTGGATCGAAAATTTGATTTTTTCAAAAGTTTTTCAAGAAAACGAGTTTGTTACTGTTTCATCGAATTTCATGTGAAAAATTGTTTTTAATGCAAGAAATTGGATTCATTGTGTTCGATTTGGTGTAGTGATTGATTGTTGTTTAGATTCCATATCGAAATTCGTTCAGAATAAATTCCAATTTTCGATTCTTTTGAGTTTTTCTTGGACACGAGTTTGAATACTGTTCTTGTTCGAATTCGAGTGATTTGTTGTTTTAATCGAAATTTGAATGTATTTGTATGTTTAGAACTGTTTTTCGATGATACTGACAAATTTTTGAGAATCAATTTTGCAGGTTTCAATCGATTTAAGTTTGAATCTGTCAAAAACATGGTTTGAGTTTCATTCATGAAGAATGCGGGTCATTCATCCTGAAATGCGGGTAATTCATCCTGAAATGCGGGTCATTCATCCTGAAATGCGGGTCATTCATCCTATTATGCGTTGTTGATTTTTTTTGGAAACGCATTTCTACAAGTGCAGGTTACTCTGAACATGCATTTCTTCAAGTGCGGGTCACTCTAGACACGCATTTCTCTGAACACGCATTCCTCATAATGCGTTTCCTTCTTCACCCGCATTCCTCATAATGCGTTTCCTTCTTAACACGCATTTCTTCCAATGCGTTTCTTTCAGGACACGCATTTCTTGAAACTCTGTGACCCGAATTCCTCTGTGATCCGAATTCTTCTGTGACCCGAATACCTTGAGTTGTGCGGGTCTTCAAGACTTAGTTAAAAAAAAAATTGGTCATCTTTGGAAATATTTTTTTTCTACATCGCGAAATAACAAGTATTGTTCAAATTCCAATTTTCACGAATTTTTTTTTTTAAGATTTCAATTCAATCTGATTTCTGATTTTCTGATATACAGTTTGGAACGATCATTCATATCAAGCTGATGTACTCATTCAAGATGGGATATTTTGCTGAACTTGAAGAGAAGATTAGAAAGGTGGAATTAGAGAAGATTAATTTGAATTATGCTGTTGTCTTTCACTCACAAAAGTCAAAAGAACATTATGAAGAAAGCATTAGACTGAAAGAAGAACTCAGCACCTTAAAGAATATCAGTGCTGGGCAGAGTGAAGAGAAGATAAAGAGATTGGAATCTGAGAACATTGAGCTGAGAAAGAATTTATCTGATTTGGAAAAACAGCTTGATGCAAATAAAGCTGATCTTGAAAATGAAAAGAAAATTTTTTCAAAGAAGTTCTCAGATTTCTCAAAGAAGAGTTATGAAGAAAAGAAGTCAGTGGAGATTAAATGCCTTAAGCTTTCTCAACAAATCTCAGATTTTGAGAAAGTACTGATATTGGAAAGAGAGAAATTTGCTCAGGAGAAGAAGGCCATAGAACAAAAGAATGTAGGGTTCTTTAAAGAATTATCTGGCCAGCGAAATGAGTCAGAAAAAGGGTTTGAAGAAGAAAGGTTAATTTTTGAGAATGAAATCAAGAAACTGACTTCAAAATTGTCTGAATTGTCTGCAGCTGCGCTGAAAGAGCAAAAGACGAAGTCTGAATTCAAGACAAAGATTGATCTGCTTGAGAAAGAAAGAGATATCTTTGCGTCAAAGATAAAAGAACTTGAAAAATCTGTTTCAAGTTCAAATCAGAAATTCATCTCTTCAAACAGGTCAGTTAAATCCTTTAATCAGATTCGTCACACTAACCTTTTCTATGATGAATTTTTAGATGGTTCAGATACTTATCCAAGAAAAAGTTTCGAGAACGAGAAACTGGTCTGGATGAAGAAATCAGTCAAAGATGACAAGACTGATGAGCTGAAAGAGAAGAAATCATGTGTACATGTACACAAAGCAAAGAAGAACAAAGCACCTAACGGTAAGAAATTTTATTGTTCTATTTGTTGTACACATGATCATTTTCATAAAACAAATGATCATTACTGGTATGGATCTTACTCTGTATCCCCCACACACACTGCAACTAACATTTCTGGACCCAAATACTAGTGGGTACCAAAACCGAAACCTGAATCTGTGTTGCAGGCACCTCACTCCAAGGGGGAGTAAGAAAGAAAATGGCTCTTGAGTAAATCAGCTCAAGACCCGGACTTCAATGTCAAAATGGCTTTTGAACACAGCAGTTCAAGACCCGCACCTCAATGTCAAGATTATGGCTTCTAAGCACAACAACTTAGGACCCGTACCTCAGCGATCAAAAAGACCTTACTCCTGTATGCTTGCATCCGATGGATATTGATGGTCTTCATCCCGAGTGAATTGATCTGATCTCTATCCTAAACTTTTTCTTTGCTAAATTTTTCTGATATTGATGGTCTAACAATTCAAAGGGAGTGTTTGATCTCTATCCTGTTTTAACTGACATATTTCAGATGCTTAATTTAAGGGGGAGTAAAGGTGATGACTTCTGATTATTTCAGATCAGAACTCATTCTATAAACCGTTTTACTGCTTTCTGTCTTTTATTTTTGAATAAATAATATGAATAAAGTGGCTTCTGATCACATGACAGATCAGGACCCGTTCATCAATGATCAAAGATGGATATTGTGCTAATATCCAGGGGGAGCTTAAAAGATATAAATCATTTAATCATGATTTGAGGGGGAGCCGAAAAGGTAAAAAATCTTCTGATCCTAGATCTCTGATTGTTTGAAAGAAGGACAACTTTCGAACATGAAAAACAATTTTTGAAATGTTCAAACCACTTCTTTATTCTCAAAAGTTTTCATGATTTTAGAAGTGAGATTTTAAATGTTTTTCAATTCTGAGCGTTAATGTTTAACTGACCGTGTGTTTCCAAAGATCAATACTTGTGTATTATCTTGTCCATATACTGTCAAGTATTCATACACGCCGGTTCAGTATTTTATTTGAAATTGTTATTACCATGTCTCAAATTCAAACAATTTTTCGATGGTAATACCCCCGTTTGCTTTCAAAGTTGTTGAGCATCAATCATCTTTTTCATATTTGTGCTTTCATTGACAAATTGTTGATATTTGTTCATATAAACAAATTTCCAATTCTTTGATACCCTAACCATTTGATTTGATCTGTTTAAGTCATTGTCAGATTCTCAAACCAATTCTTTTGACTTCATTTCATTCATTCAATATTCTTGTTTTGAGAAATCTTCAACGTTCAAATGCTCAAATTTCATTCATATTTTTAAATGAGCATACATACACTGACATATGATTTCTTGTGCTTTACATGTCAAGAAAATCATTGATAAGCATGTACTTTTAGGAACATGGAATTCAGTATGAGTGCTTAATAGATCTTCAATGGATTCATGATAACCAGTGTTTCCTACCCCGGAAGAAATCCTTTGAGTGATTAAGGGGAGAGGGGTCTAAAAAATTGAGTGTGGGAGTGAGCAGAGGTAAAATGGAAATGAGAGATTGGTTAGATGTGAGCTTATATGATTAAAAGAAAGAGGGTGTGAGATCAGAGTTAAAAGAATATCAAAACTCTGCACCTACCACTTTCTGAGTCGGGCAGCCACATTACTGATTGGTTCACATTTCTTTGGTGACCATCATTGAAATAGGCAAATAGCCCATGCCATCTCTTGTATATAACCCCAGTAGCTACTCATTCTTTTCTTAAAAAGAGAATGTTTCACATTTTCTGGGGAAGCAGCACATAATCTATCGGATCTTCACTTGGAAGATACTGATATTGAAAAAGAAGGAAAGTTGCCCCACCTTCGACCCTTTCTCATGCACATTGAGTCCATGTATAATCATTGCTGTCTCAGTGATTTACATACTTTGAGCTTTATGAAACACAATCATTGTGCTAATTCTTTCAAAACACAAGCACGAGCACACAGAGAATATGTTTTTTCTGTCAGAACATTCATAGAATTACCTTGTGTCTTTCAATGATTGAATGGAAGTCCTGGGGAGTCAACATCAAACCAGCTCCTTACATTGTACATCCGTTGTACACAGTAACTTCGTGTTACTGACAGGCATTTCTAACTGTTTCATTTGTTGAATCAGGGTTACACGCTCATTATGCCTGAATTTGAAAAGATTCGGATATATACTGTTCATGATTCAGCTCTTTAGATCAAAAGTACAGCAATATCAAGGAGAGATTGTTTGTTGTTCACAAAGGGGGAAATCAAAGCCTTTGCTGAAATTGATGATATTTTGATGATAATGATGCTCACATCATCAAAAAGGGGGAGAATTATAAAGATTCAATTTCAGAGTTCAAGTTCAAAGTTCAAGCCTAAAGTTCAAATTGCTTCCGCTGATTTAAAGTTCAAGTCTGATAAAGAAATTCAAAGCCAAAAGATTCTGAAGGAAGAATGTTCAAAGAAAATTTGATGATTCAAGAAAGTTTGTTTCTTCCAAAGATGATTCAGAGATCAAAGTGATGAAGATACAATTTTGTTTAAAGACGAAAGAATTTTCAGAAATGAAGTTTCAAGTTTCAAAGAAGTTTCAAGAATTTCCTGTTTTGTTCAAGGAATGTTGGCTTTCAGAGCTTCAAAGATTAAAAAGACTTTCTAAGATTCTTCAAGAACTGAAAGAGTAAAGATTGTGAAAGATTCAAAGGAACAAAAGCTGAAGAATCAAGAGCTGAAGATCTGCATCAAATTTTTATTAAATCTTGAATACAAAGGGGGAGATTGTTAAGTCTAAATATTGTATCCAAGATTTAATAGGAAAGTCAAATATGTAAAAGTCAACATTGACCTTGTAATAGTTAGTTAAAACATGTTTAGTTTTCTTTGCCATTAAGGCTTTGTATTAGTTAGTGAGTATATATAGGTTTTGTTAGAAATCATGTAGTAACGAACTAGTCTAAGCATTCATGGTAATTCTAGAGGGTGTAATTCAAGATCTACTTTCTCTCTCTAGATTCTCTCTCTAGTTCTTGAGCATATTAGATAAATCTTCTGTAATTAGCTTGATAGATTGGGATTTAATGATTAACAACAATTAACACTACTAAGCAATAAAACGGTCTTGTCAAGCTTCCGTTTGGGTTGCCATTGAGAATTTACTTCTGGCCATTGCTTGCGCAGATCTGAAACATGTGTAACTGCTGAGTTAGACTTCTGAGCAACAAATGAATGCACCTTCTTTGGCTTACCAGTAGTGATCGGTTTCTGTGAATGCTGAGATATTTTCTTACCTTTAGCATTTTTGGCATTCACAGAGACTGACTTATCAACTTTCGTTGATTTTACACTGTTAACAGGCATACTGGTTTTTCCCAAAGATTTCACAACAAAAGATGAATGGTATGAAAGTTTAGCATTAAAATTAAATTGTTCAAAACAACCATCCAAACCACCGTCAGAATTAAGAAAATCAAACCCTTCGTTTGATGAACCAAACATGTCATCAGATTTAGAAGCTTTTGTAAAAACAACATTTTTCATAACGGTTGAAAAAACTTTTTGTTGAATCTCAATCAAAAGTCTTTCATCTGATAAAGAGTTCTCGAGTTCAGAAATTTTACTTTCTAATACGAGAGAAGGGACATATATTTTACCTATAACAGGCTTTGCCTCCATCTCTTTTACAGAATAACTTTGAAAGTAGTCAGTTGAAAGAGATTTCTTTTCATTATTTGGATAGTCATAACTATTATTCAACTTCGCATAATAAAATGGAAGGTGAACTTTAGATGACTTTTTCCGTTTTTCAATTTCATTTGCTTCATCCTCCTTTGATAGTTTAGTATTAAAAACTTTAAGTGAAGAGATTCGGTGAGAAACTAGCATAATGGTATAATCATAAAGTGCAGGCACTTCTCTTATACCCTTTTTAAGGCAATGAGGTTTCACATAACCGATTCCCCAATTTTCTTTATTCTTTTTCGGTTTGTTAAGATGAATGGTTTGCTCACTTTGACCTAATGAGTACAAATTCTTTTCCAAAGCATCTAGTTTTGCAATTAAAGACTTGTTTTCTTTAGTACATGAAGAATGCATTTTAGTCAGCTTATATAAGTTAAGCTCACTATTTCTCAGTTTTGACTTGAGTTCAGAATTCTCTTTTAGAATTATAGTCTGTTCTTTTGCGTTGGTGTCAACGTTTGTATGTAAAACCTCAATTAATACTTTCTTCTCAGCAAGTTCATTGCTAAGTTTTTGTATCAATTGGTTTTTGTTAATAATAACACCATTTTCTCGCTTAAGATTAGATTCTAACTCTTCTTGTTTTAAACTCATGGTATGCATCTTATTCATGAAATCTTTATACCATAAATCACATACCTCCTCTTCTTCATTTTCTGAATCAGCTTCAGCATCTGATTCCATCTTGCCCATCAAGCACATATTGACGGCTTCATCTTTATCTTCATCTTCTTCTTCTTCATCTGAGTCATCAAGCCAGTATTCATCCTCAGCCATCAGTGCCTTGCCTGCCTCCTTTTGCTTTGCAAGAAACATCTTGTTCTTGTAGTAATCGGAGTTTCTGACCTTTGATCTTCGGCAATCCTTGGCAAAGTGACCTGTTTTGCCACAGTTGTAGCACATCGGTGGACCTGGCTGACTTAATCCTTCAGCCTTGTACTTTCTTTCTTCGGGTTTCTTCTCCTCTATCCTCTTTTCTTCAGACTGGTACCTTTTCTCTTCCGTTTTCTTCTCATCTAATCTCTTTCCTTCAAACTTTTTCCCTTCAAACCTACTACCTTCAACCCTTTCCTTATGAGCGTAGTTGTTGGGTCCAGAAGAGTACCTCTGACTGTTTGATGTTGGATTCCTGTAGAACTTTTTCTGAAACGCATTTGTCAGAAACAACATTGCTTTCTTCATTTGTTCATTTTCATCCATGTCAGAGTTTGCATAAGCTTCATCTTCTTCTGATTCATATACAATCGTCTTGTTCTTCTTCTTGACGACAAGAGCGACTGTATCTTCAACTGTCTTTCCTTTCTGTCTTTTCTCAGCTAGAATTTCATCCACCTCTTCTTCATTTTAACGGAGGGTTTCATACACCTCGTGAAGTGGAATCTCATTCAAATCTTTTATCTGCCGCATCTGTCTGGCAAAACTTTTCCATTCTGCTTGTAGAATACTCAGGAATTTGATATTCAGTTCGATTTGAGATTTGTTGACCTTGTTCTTGCTCAATTCGTTTAGAAAGGTCACGAATCTATCATATGTTTCTTCTAGATTTTCTCCAGTTCTGCCTTTAAATTCTTCAAAACTGTGCAGGCAGTTAGAGATTTTAAGCTGATTCCCTATCTTTGAACCCAGCATCATCTTCTCGAGTTGATCCCACATGTGTTTACCGGAGGCCTTATAACTGTCAATCTTTATGTAGATTTCGTTCGGAATCCCTTGTAGAATGTATGACTTGGCCAATCTGTCTGCTTTTGCTCTTAACTTGTTATCACCGGTTAGTTCTTCATAAGTCAGTGCATGTCTTACTTCTTCAGTTCCTTCTGCTGGTTCCCTATATTTTGTTTCCATGGGGCCTTCTTCTAAGGATTGTTTGATGAAATCACCCAAATCCTGTCTTTCGATGAAGTTTAGGAACCTATCCTTCCACTGTTCATAATCACCTCTAAAGAGAACTGGTGGCTTGGTGTCAGTTCCTATTGCAAGAGCTTCTCTGGATGTCATCCTGTATTGAATAAAAGAAAAACTTGACAGATATGATCGTTAATCCAAATAAAATTTGATCATACAAGAAATTTTGTCCCCCTAGACAGACTTAGCACGGGGGTCCTATTGCAGTTTCGAAAAATTCTCAGAAAAAAATTCTAAGTATGGATTGGAGCAGAGAGGTTTGCGGGTCTAGTGAGGAGCGCACACTGAGGTGTGCGGGTCTAGTGAGGAGCGCACAATTGAGGTGTGCGGGTCTAGTGAGGAGAGCACAATTGAGGTGTGCGGGTCTAGTGAGGAGCGCACAATTGAGGTATGCGGGTCACTTGGGAACCGAGAAGTATGCTTTGCGGGTGCTTTGAGAGTCGAGAAGTAAGGTATGCGTTTGTAGTTGGAGCCGCACAGTAAGATGTGCGTTTCCTTTGGGACATGCATAGTAGAACTATGCGTTTGATGTGGGAGCCGCAAAGTTGAAGTTTGCGGGCTATTCTTCCTCTGTTGTGCGGGTGTTCGTCCTGAACTTCTGAAAATCGTCTAAAATTTTATCATGAAACGATTTAGCAATACCAAACCCTACCAATATGTCTAGAAACACTTTTAGTATAGAATTTAAGCACTTGATCTCTCTAAAACACACTTTTTCGAAATAAAATCGATGGCACAGTGAACTTACCCACTTCGACTTTTTCACATAAAATCCACAAATTGGAACTCGATTTAAGCTTAAAAGTGAAATCAAATATCAACAACTCGATCTAGCATGTAGTACGATCACAACCTGATCGATTCTAACACCTAAAACAGTTTCAATCACAAAATCAATTTTTCTTGAAGAACACAGAGTCGTCTTTCTGAAAACTTGTTTTGATCTTAATCAGGCTCTGATACCAATTGTCGGTCCAACAATACTTATCAAGTTTATAGAAACAACAACACAATATGATTACCAACCTGTATTGATTATAACAAACAATTACAGGATTGATCTATGAAGCTTTGATTTGTGTTCTCTATGTTTTCTCTCAAGTACACCTTTTAGTGTGTGTTTTTATGTGTGTATATGATCTGATCTTTTTGAGAGATGTTAGAGATACACTTAATCTAACCAAGTGTGTTAGACACACTTCCTACAACTTGCAATATAAAACTATAAACCTACCTAATATCTAATCTAATAATATACATAATATCTAAGTTTAGATATTATGTAAACTAACTAAATACTAGAAACTAACCAAGTTAGCTTTATCTAACTATTACAATGTTATAACTTAGATATTAAATCTAAGTAAACTAATACAATTACATTGACATTTATTACAAACGACATAGACCTTAATATCGAGAGTCGACGTTTCGGCTTTAGCTTCAGATTGCGATCTTCAGTTTGGATGATCTTGAATCCAATGAGACTGTGTCTTAACATGAACAATTGACTTGCTTGACTTTGATCTTCAAATATTATGATCTTCCATCCAACAAATCTGTGCACTAACATTCTCCCCCTTTGGATCAAGATCATCTCTAAAAAGATTTTGCAATTCAATCTTCTCTCTTTAAGCTCAATTTGTATAATCTCCCCCTTTGATCAACTTTATCTCCCCGTGTAGACTTTTTGTCAAACATAATCATTGAAGTATAATCTCCCCTTTTAACATTCTCCCCTTTCTTTGATAAAAACAATCTTCAAAACTTTTAACAATTTTCTCAAAGTCTGTTCTTCAAGAATAGTAGCATTCTCCCCACGATTGTAAAAACCTCTATCAGATACTTGGAAAGAAATTATCTTCATATTTCGCTCAATCTGCTTTAGCAAATTATCTTCAAAGAAAATCTCAGTAAAAATTGCTTTCTTTCATAATCCTTTGAACTTCTGCTTTCAACTTTCAACAGTCTTTCTTCAAATTGACATAAACTTCTTGATCACTTCACAGATTTCTTGATTCTGTCTCCCAACTATAACATTTCTTTATTCTGTCTCCCCCTTTTTAATGAATGAAGCATGAAATCATCAAAACTTTACAAGAAATGTCGTTGATCTGATCTTACCTCTGATCTTTCATACTGAGCCTCTGACCATTTATTGATCCAAAGAATATATTCATCCAAATCTTTGCAAATTCAAAAAAACTATGAATGTAACACCTGTATCAACAAATGAATCAGTTAGAAGTGCTTGTCAGTAACACAAAGTCACTGTGTATAACGAATACACATTGGAAAGGAGCTTTTGTGATTTTCACTCAACCAAGTCTTCCATTCAATCATCGAAACACCACAACTAAATTTCTATGAACGTTATGACAAGAAAAACAATTTTCCTTGTGTGTTCGTGCAAGTGTTTGAAAGAATTAAGCACTTGATGGTTGCTTTTATAAGGCTCAAAATTGTGTAAACCATTGAGAAAACAATAGTTAAACACAGACTCTATTGTGCATGATCGAAGTGTGAAGGTGGAGCAGACTTCCCTCTTTTTCAATATCCAGATTTTCCAAATGAAAACCTGATAGATTATGTGATGCGTCCCCTTGAAATATGAAACATTTTCTTGTTGAGAAGAAAACGAGTAGCTGGTGGGGTTTTTATCAAGAGTTGGCATGGGCTAGTTGCTTGTTTCAATAATGTTCACGAAGAATTGTGAAACACTAGTAATGTGGCTGCCCGACTCAGAAAAACTGGGTGCAGAGTTTGATATTCTTTTACTATGTTCTCTCACCCTCTTTCTTTTTAACATTGAGCTCGCTTGTAACCAAACTCTCATTTACATTTTACCTCGTCACACAACCCACACTTAGTTCTTTTGACTCCTCACACTCGATCACTAAAGGATTAACTTCTTGGGTAGGAAACACTGGTTAACGTGAATCCATAGAAGTGTCAATTAAGTTCTCACACAACGAACCTATGTAAGCCTAAAAGATCATGTTGCTCATAATGATTTAACTTTGCAGTTAAAGCACAATATACATGTCAGATGTCTGTATGCTCAATGAGATAATCATGAAGATTTGAGCATTTTAAACATTGAAGACTTTTCAAAACAAATATATTGAATAAATGAAATGAATACAAGAAATTTGTTTGAAAATCTGACATTTATGATAAAGATCAAAATCTAAATGATTTAACAATTAATGCGTAAGTCAGCAAAAATTGGATATTGTCTATATGAATCAAAATATAGACAAGTCTTGAAAGAACGTTTCAAAATGAAATCACGCTCAAAAATTCATTGAAGTTCAATCGGGGTGTCTTACCATCAAAATTTTGTTTCAATTTAGAGCATGGTAAAAACAAATTCAACAAAATATCAAACCGGTGTGTGTGAATACTTGACAGTATATGGAAAAGACAATACACAAGTATTTATCTTTAGAAACACACGGTTTATTGACTTTAATTTAAGCACAAATAAAAATGAAAACATTTAAAATCACACTTCTATATTCATGAAATCTTTTTAAGAAACAGAAGTGGTTTAAACATTTAAAAAACATGTTTTCATATATGAAAGTCGTCCGTCTTTCAGACATTATTGAGATCAAGATTAGAAATAAACCTCTTCGATCAATCTTAAATCTCATCAAGTCAGCTCTAATATGATCGTTTAAGCTTCCTCTCAATTCTACAAAAGTCATCAAAGTGCAAAACTTTATTCACAACAAAAATTTATTGAAAAGTAAATGACATAAAGCAGTAAAACTTTTAAATTACGAGTTCTGATCTGAAGTAATCAGAAGTCATATTTAGTACTCCTTACTCTCACTCCCCCTGCACTTATGCATCAAAAAAATTTATCAGTGATAATCAAATTCAAAATTTGTTAACTCCCCTTCAAATGGATGTAGATCAACTTTTCATCTTCTATCACTCCCCCTGAAATCATGAACAAACTTTAAAGTGTAGATATCTTTTCAGAATAAAAATAAAGAAATGAAGAAAAATAGCAATAAGAAAAACTTTAGTAGGTAATCACATATTATGTTTTGAGATTTAACATACCAAGTTTCGAGACAAGAAAATTAAATATATTTTCGTCAAGAGGCTTCGTAAATAAATCAGCAAGCTGATAATCAGTGTTTACAAAATAAAGTTGTATTGTACCTTTTTCCACATTGTCTTTGATGAAGTGATATATGACATCAATGTGTTTGGCCTTTGTATCTTGCACATGATTCGTTGATATTGCAATGGCACTCTTAGAATCACAGTATATCGGGATCTTGTCGAATTTGAAGTCATAATCTCATAGGTGTGTCCTCATCCACAACACTTTAGAACTGCAGCTCGCCGCAGTGGCGTACTCCTTCTCAGCTGTTGACGTGGAAACACACAATTGTTTCTTTGATGCCCAACTTACGAGTTTATCTCCAAGAAACTGTATATGACCCGATGTACTCTTCCTATCCAACATGAAACCTGCATGATCTGCATCTGAGTAGGCTGTCAGTTCAAAATTAGTTTCTTTAGGATACCACAGACCAAGATCTGCAGTGCCGTTAAGATATCTAAAGATCATTTTGATCGCAGACAAATGGGATTCTTTGAGATTAACCTGATATCTCGCACATAGACATGTAGAAAACATAATATCAGGCCTACTAGAAGTTAAATACATTAAAAGACCAATCATCCCTCTATAGGTTCTAACATCGACAACTTTTCCCGAAGGATCCATGCCGATCTTAGTTCCCAGTGCCATCGGGGTTCCAATTGTTGTACAGTTTCCCATTTTGAATTTTCTCAGAATATCAAAAATGTACTTTGATATATTTATAAAAATCCTCGTTGAAAATTTCTTGATTTGTAGTCCGAGAAAGAAATTCATCTATCCCATCATACTCATTTGAAATCTCGACACCATGAGGTTTGAAAAATTCTTACAGTATTTAGGATTTGTTGAGCCAAATATGATGTCATCCACATATATCTGAATTAAGATGATTTAGGATTTTTCCTTTTTAATAAACAAAGTAGTATCGATTTTACCTTTCGTGAAGCCCGACTTGACCAAAAACATTGATAATACTTCGTACCAGGCTCGAGGCGCTTGTTTCAGACCATAAAGTGCTTTATTCGGGATGTAGACGTGATCTGGTTTATCTGGATTGATAAAGCCTTCTGGTTGTGAGACGTAGACTTCTTCCTTGAGTATGCCATTGAGAAAGGCTGTCTTTATATCCATTTGATAGACGGTGAAGTTTTTGTGAGCGACCTATGCAAGAAACATTCTTATTGCTTCAATACGTGCCACTGGAGCGTAAGTCACGTCAGAATCAATTCCTTCCTCTTGCATGTAGCCTATTGCGACAAGTCGTGCTTTGTTTCTGATTATGATACCATCTTCGTCCTTTTTGTTCTTGAATACCCATTTTGTGTCGATTATTGATTTACCTTCCGGTCTTAGCACAAGTCTCTAGACTTTTAAAGCTTCGAACTGGTTCAGCTCCTCTTGCAATCCAGACACCCAATCCGAGTCAGTTAGAGCTTTAGATACGCGTGTAGGCTCTATCTTACTCAGAAATGAGTCATGCATACACATGTTCAAAGTAGTAGACCTAGTTCGCACCGGTAAAGACGGATCTCCAATGATTTGGCTTATCAGGTGCTCTTTAGTCCACTTGTATTCGTGAAGGAGTGGATTCGATGTAGATTGATCATGATTCTCATCTAGATATCCACTGTCTTATTCTTATTCAGAAAGGGAGTCAGTTGAAGTATTTGGTGCAGAAGTTTTAGTTGGGACAGTTATTTCTGGCTATTGAGTAGATGTCACAGTACAACCAACTGAATCAGCAACTTCTGTCTCGACATGTTCAGGTACAACTTCAACTGAAGGAGTAATTGTTTGAACTTGAGTTTCTCGCTGAACCGGGGGAACTAGTTCAGTTGATACATTTGAAATGGTTTGATGATTAGTCATTGAATCTTCTAACCTGTCAACCACAACAGATTTAGGCAGTTTAGATCCAAGAAACTCAACATAAAAGAATTCAAACAATAAGTCTAATTCAGATAAATGTGATGTAGAAGTTGAGGGTTTATCCGAATTAGTGTCTTTAACCGCAGGTTTTGGACTGATTTGTCCAGAAGCTTACACTCCTGTAAGTACGAGTTCTGAACTGCTTTGTTCATAAGCCACATCCTCATCAAATGTGACGTTTACGCTTTCGATTACTGTTTTGGACTTCTTTAAGTACACCCGGTATGCAGCAGATGTTTGAGAATATCCAATGAAGATGCCTTCGTCAGCCTTAGGTCCAAACTTGTTCACGTTCTCTCTGTCATTAAGTACGAACCACCTGCATCCAAAAATATGGAAGTGTTTAATGCTAGGTGTACGATTATTTATCAAATCATAAGGTGTTTTACCAAACCGGCGATGTATTATGGAACGATTTTGTGTGTAGCACGCAGTCGAAACAACTTCAGCCCACAGAAACAGAGGTAGATCGGATTGACTGAGCATAGTACGAGCGGCCTCGACTAGCGTTCGGTTACATCTTTCTACTACTTCGTTCTGTTCTGGCGTTCTAGCAGCAGCGAATTGATGTGTTATCCCGACCGATTCGAGATAATCTTCTACAGTTTTGTTCTTAAACTCTGTGCCGTTATCTGTACGTAGAAGCTTGACTGGTTTTCACAGATTAACTTGGGTAGTCTTTAAGAAATTGATGATGACTTCGGGCGTCTCATCCTTTGATCTCAGAAATTTGACCCATGTATATCGCAAATAATCGTCCACAATAACTAAGACATACTTCTTGACGCTAATGCTTTGCGTACGCATAGGACCACACAGATCCATATGCAACAGTTCAAGTGGAGAACTTGCACTTTGCTCACGCTTTGGCTTTTGAGCAGCTCTCTTCATTTTTCCTTTCTCACATGCTGCACACAGATGATCAACCTTCAAGGGGAAGTACATATTTTTACTGAAAATATGCATTCGCAAGATATGATGATCTACATTTCAGGGGGGGTATGATCTCTCTTTATCGTTGAAGAGTGAGTCCTAAACTGTTGTCTTTAGAAGTCAAACTCCATAATCTTTGAAGAACAGATCCTGAACTGTAGTATTCAGAAGCCTTGGTTCCTTTACTCCCCCTTGACTTGAGGTGCCTGCAACACAGAATCATCTTTTGGCTTTGGTACCCACTGGAATTTGAGTCCATGTTTGTGAGTTAGAGTTTTATTAGGAGTAATAGAGTAAGAACCATACCAGTAATGATCAAAAACTTTATGAACAAAATCATAAGTACGACAGTAAGAACAATACTTCTTTTTAGACAACCTGATCAACTGATCTCTCGAGTAAACAAAATCAGGTTTACCTTTCCGCACATTGTTCTTCTTTGCTTTTGATGCATGTACAAATGATTTGTTTCCTTTCTTTTCATCCTTCATTTCATCATTCTTTTCACCATCAACTGGTTTCACTTTCCAGACCAGTTTCTCTTCTTCATATCTCCTTCTTCTTCTTCTTCTTCTGTATGTATCTAAACCGTCTACATTTTTATCAAAGAAAATGTTAGTAGTACGAATCTGATCATATGAGTTAACTGACGTTCTTGTAGAAACAGTTTTCTGATGTTAGCTTGCAGTTGTCTTGAATGAACATTCAGAATCAGCTGAATCATTTCTAGGTGTGTGGATTTTTCACCTTGGAGTCGTTTGCTCAGTCACCACCACCTTGGAAACAATTTCTTCAATCTCTTTTATCTTTGAAGAATAACTATCTCTTTTTTTGATAAGCAGGTCAATCCTTTCTTGAAATTCAGACTTTGCTTTCTGCTCTTTCAGTGCACTTGTAGACAATTCAAATAATTTCTTTGCCAACTTCTTTATTTCTGATTCAAAAATCTGTTTTTCTTCTTCAAAGCCCTTCTCAGCACTCTTCCTCTGACCAGATATCTCTTTGAAGATTCCCACATTCTTCTGTTCAATGGTCTTTTTCTCCTTCTCAAACTTATCTTTTTCCATTATTATTACTTTCCCAAAGTCAGTCACCCATTGAGAAAGCTTTGTACATTTAAGCTCAACCATCTTATTCTCTTCAACACTCTTGCTGGAAAACTCTGAGAACTTCTTAGCAAACTCACTCTTTGCTTTCTCAAAATCTGATCTTTCTTCAACAATTTGCAGTTCTAACTCAAATATCTTCTTTTCATTAAAACACTCTGTTTGCTGAATCTTGACAATTAGATCTTCTATGTCTGAAATTTTTCTCTTTAACTCAGTGTTTTCAGTTACCAGACTCTGTTCCTTTTCTTCAATGCTTTTACCATCTTTCAAATGCTGCGAGTCAGAACTTTGCTTCAGAAGATCCTCATTGATCTTTTTCAATGTATTAACTTCTTCTTTCAGTACCTTCTTTTTAATATGATATTTCTTTGACCGCTTTGAATAATATTCAATAGATGAAGCAAGATTTTTGTTCTCTATTCTAAGTTTGGCAATCTTTTGTTCATCATCATCAGAAAAATATCCCATCTTGAATATCCTGTTACAAAAAGAACTTGAATTTGATCATTAGTCCAAAAGAAATCAAGTAATTCCGAAAAACTTAGACAGAAAATTAGAAACGAAATAGAATTCAGACAAAATAGAATTCAGACAGAAAATTAGAAACGAACCAGAAAACTAGAATTTGCATATAAGAGTGGAGTACTCAGAATTCGTATGCAACAATTCGCATTCTAACAAGAATCTAATAGAATTCGCACACAACACACTAATCAACAGAATTCGCACAAACTTACCTTAGAATTCGCATGAACTTTTCGCAAACACAATTCGCATAACCAACATATACGAATTCTTGACTTACAAAATTTCAAAAGTTTCTTTCTTAAGAATTTGTATAACACACTGGAACGAATTCTTAGAATTCGTATGATTCAATCTGCGAAATCTTGACTTTTCGCAAGAGTCACATATACGAATTATGTCCTTGATAATTTTCAAGAAAACTTTTCGCACAAACCCTGATGCGAAATCTGTGAATTCGCACAACTCACATAAACGAATTCTAGACAATTCACATAACAGACATAAGCGAATTCTTCACTTGTGAAAATTTCAGACAAAAAAATCTATGCAAAAACAACAGATCTGCGAAGTCTAGATACGAAATCCTGAAATCCTATGCGAGTTCTTCAGAATCTGCGAGTTCTTCATGTATTCTTGCGAATTCTTGAGATCTCGAAGAAAATTCGATCTGAATGGCTCAAAAACCCATGAATTCTTCGAACTTCAATCTGAAAATTTGACAATTTACCCACCTATACTTCTAGAATCGAATTCTACCACTGAATTTAAACAAAATTCACTTCATTTTACAAATTGATTCAATTACAGTGCGATAGACTCCTGGACTCAAAAACTCGACAAAATCATCAAGTTGATGAAAATTACAGTGCAATTCAATACGAAACCTATACAAGATCAATCTAGACAACTATACGAGTACAATCAAATCAATTACACCTACAAATTCGCACAAAAATTCAAAATCGATCAAGACTCGATGAACACAGTACGAACTTTCCATATTTTCTTGATTTCACTTTGGATCTGCTCTGATACCAATTGATAATCCCAGTTTTATCAAGTTCTTAATGCAATTACAATTCACAACAATCAAGATGAATCAACTATGTAACATATGTCATTGAATTCCAATTTACAGATTACAAGTTTCACACTCTCTCACTACTTTCTCTCACTAGAAGATACAACAATGAATCTCTTCTCTAATCTGCTTCACACGTTGACTACTTGTTGTTACACACAAACAACTACAAAAGCAAGGCTATTTAAACTAACAACATTACACTAGGAAATAAAACACAATACTTTGACTTTGACTTATTACAAAGACTTTGACTTTCATGCTTGAGAGTTGACTTTGAGCATTTGACTTGCTTGAGTTTGATCTTCAAATATTATGATCTTGCATCCAACAAATCTGTGCACTAACAATGATGCTACTAAGGTTTGATAAAGGATTTAAAAACAAAGATATACATATTAATAAATCGAAATTTGGTTGGGTATTTTACCTCTAATCGCGAATAAACGGAGCTTTTGAACTTCAAACTTCGACCTCCGATTTGTTTCCCAAAACTGGACGAAATTGCAATTTTCTAGAACCAAAATGTGCTCTAGCCGGTTATCTTCGCTTATATGAAGTTTTTTTTGTCTTAATAGTTGACAAAACGAACCAATAGGAAGCTTCAAAGGAGTTGTCGTTTTTCAATTTTTGAAAGAAAATCAGATATGTCTTTTTTTCATAATAGGTCCCTCAAGTTTGATCCTTTTGACATCTAACCTACACCCTTAATTTCAGATATGCCATTCGCCTCTCCTGACTTCAACACCTTTGCCAAGTTTACACTTTTCACCCCCAATCTGACATTTTCTTTCATTTTTTGTCTGATTGCATAATAACTCCTTTATTCATTTCTCACTTTCATTAAATAGCATAATTGGACCATTTTTCACATTTATCTTCACATTTTGGGTCCAATAAAATAAAACGCAATTTATTTTATTTTTCTATTTCCTTTCTTTTCATATTTATTTATTTGCCCCAATTTTGGGGTGTCACAATGATAAAGAAATCAAACCGTCGCAAAAACATCAAACCATAAACCCATGCAATCCCATGAACAGATTGTTCCCCTCCTGCGACTTAGAGCAAAAGCATTGAAGTCAATTATCGCAAGCTCCAAAAGTCAACTATAGCATAAAACTATGCATGACCAGTAGAATATCGCATAGGTCTTATACGATATACCCCTTTTATCGCATAACACTGTGCGATATAGTGACCTCTTATCGGTAAGCACCCTTAGTATTGTGCGATATACTCTCCTTATCGTACACGCTTTGTGCTATAAGTTCACTCCTCAAGCACGTATCAGTTAAGAATCGTGCAATAAACTAACTTCGTATGCGATAGACGCATGCGATAAATGCGTAAGATAAACTTACCTTCTGTGTGCGATAGATAAGCTTGTGGTGTGAGATATACTTACCTTATTTGTGCGATAGATAAACTTGTGTTGTGCAGGGGGGAGAGGTGAAACTTCTTCAGGTACTCCTTCCCAAGGCAAGCAGAAGGGTATAACTGTCGAGGGAAACCTGAACATAGTCTCACAATTTGAGAGGGAGAATCCTTCTCATGTATGTCTTTCTATCATACCCATCTATTTCTATACCTACCACACCCCTGTCTCTTTCTAAGCCTTTATCTTTCTCTTTCCACACTATACACTAACTCCATTTCACTTCTTGTCCAGACAGCTCTCTCCCCTGCTTAAGGGAACCGAACTACAAATAATCCCAACTTCTACAGTTGAAGAACAAATAATCCCAATCTCATTTAGTGAGATTGATGAACAAGAAGAAGAAGAAGAAGCCCTAATCCACCCAAGAAGGCCCTCTAGACCAGCGCATTGGTCAGAGGAAGAACTAAACAGAAGAACATAGATGATCTCTCATCTGGAGAGTCAACGGCTGAAAGTACCTCTTCAATACTCATCCAAAGAAATTGACTTCCTCACTGAAGCTGAGATAGAAGAATCCATTAGAGCTGAGAAGCTTATTGCTGAATCCCAACAAGACGCAACTCTTGCTCTAAAATTTCAATCTTCTCATGTAAAAGACAAGAGATTAAAGAAGAATCCAGTGGAAGTTCAAGCTGCACTTTTAAAAGAAATTGAAGAGGATCGCTCAAGAGAACAAGAGGTCAGCGATAACTTAGTCGAATGGTGTAAGCAAAAAGTCGACTATCGCTCCGACCCACTGAAAATAACAGCCATTGTCATCTCTGGAAGAAAGAAGAAGGACCGAATTTCTGTAACTATGGAGATAACCAGAGAGGATGCAAGCTCAAAGGCAATGTTCATTTCAAAGCTTGAAAGTTTTGGCTACATGGAATGGCTAGAGTTCAAATATGCGCTGAAGAAATCAAAGTCAATCTACAGAGGCCATGTTGAAGGCATCATCCTCATCAACAAAGTCACTGCAGTCTTAAATGTAACATTTGCTCTTCCTCCTCAGCCAAGGCAAATCAAAATAAAGCCTGCTTCTTCCTCCTCTAAAAAATTCGTTGCTATCAGAAACGACACCTCCATCAAATTTTCTAAGGAAGCATTGTTCGGACCTCCTCCTGATCTCTCAGTTCTAGACTTATCCCTGCCTCCTGGTGGACCATATATTTCCGGGCAAGTACTCAACAATCTCATGGAATATTCTTCAGAGATGATGAAGGGGTACTCAGATTTCAAAGAGTCTCTAAGATTCCTATTTGCCCCCTGAATCATCTCAAAGATCTTTTGTGTCTATGGTGTGACTTCTCTTCATCAGTTGATTCGATCAAATCAATCATCCGTCAATAATATTCAGATCGAAGGCAAAGAGGAGAAGAAATACCTGACTATATGATCAATATTCCAAAGTCTTTTCTAGATAGCTGATAGATTAGTCTATTACTTCTTGTAATCTATTAGCTAAACTTACAGTAGTTAGTTCTTCACTTGTACTTTATATTTTCATCTCTTGTAATTCTTTCTTTGAATTAATGAAAATTTTAGTGAAGTACTTAACTCTATCAGTACTGTAAAAAGATCCCTCAAAATAGTAATTGGGACATGTATGTTATGAGTCCTGATTATTCCTTATTTTGAATTAAAAAGTAATTTTCTTCAGTTACTTTGTCATTATCAAATAGGGGGAGATTGTTGATCCATGCTCTCTCAGTGATTTGATAAAGATCCTTCTCTACACTTAGTGAAAATAACGTTTAATAAATATGTATTAGTGTTTCATCATCAGCGATCAGACTGAGTCTGTTCAGTTATCACTGATGATCTTTCTTGTAAACATTTATATGTATTAGTGTTTCACTATCAGCTATTAAATACTGAGTATGTTCAGTATCGCTGATAGTTTCTATTGTAAACAGTCAAACGTAATCCCTGAAGACAAGTTTCGCGTCAACAGATGTTCATAGTTGAATCAAAGATGAAGCTGCTGAACAAAGACAAGTCTACTAGTGACCTGATGTGGATATCAGTGAAGCAAAGACGACTCTACTCATACGCGAATAAACCTGAGGAAAAGCTTCAGCGATAGCTAAACTTCATTGTATCTCTGAAGGAAGAGATACTCAGCGATCGATGATCACTTAGCTAATGCCTCAAGTCTCTTTTGTCTTTCCCTTGCACACCCAGTACAATATGTCAGAACGGACATACCTCTGCTACAATTTGTACAACTCTATCAACTACACTGTTCATGATACGACCGAAAGCATGTCTCCCAAAGTCAGACCCTTTCAGCAAATCAATGAAGGACACGTGTAAAGTGCCCTGTCATGCATTTAATGCATAGGTTATAAATAGAAAGATCATATCTCCATTTGAAGCATCTCTGAAGCCATCATCTTTCTGAAATATAGAAACCCTTGTTTTCTATACTCTCCAATCTCCCATTCTCTATATTCTTGTGCAACCATCTTAGTGTTTCTTAAGTTTGTTTAGATTGAGTTCTACTTAATCTTATTCCGCAACAGACTTGTAAATTGTGTTTGATTTATCAATAAACAATTTATTAAACTTTAAAATCTTGTGTTTGTATTCAACCCCCCCCCCCCCTCTACAAACTTGTTAAGCACCTTCGGGACCAACATACTTACCTTCTTTGTATGATAGATATGTATGTTTATGTAAAGAAAGCGTGCGATAAACATATAACTCAGTACCACCGTCCAACGATGAAACAAATTTCACACAAATCACAGCTTTAACCTCAATTCCCAGCCCTAGTCGTTGACCACCATCCATGAGTTATTTGACCATGAATTCAAGTTTTCTTTGTGCGATACTGTGTTGTATGATAATCAAAAGTATCTCAGCTCTGTTCTGCAATAAACCCTGTAGCAACTAGAGATTTATGCGATACTTTGCTTTGAATTTCAATTCACTGTACGATAGTTTCCTCTTAATTTGTGAAATATACAGGAACTATCGCAGGGTTAATATCATGCGATAGATTTAAAAAACATTATGTCGAACACCTGCATATCTCAAAACTCAAAAAGATTTCATTACTTTTTTAAATTTAAGATCAAAACATTTTTAAAAAAAAAACATATTTTGATGAACTCCCAACAACCAATTTAGATCAAAATCGTAGATTTATCAAAATTGTCAAGAACGCTCAAGAACACTTTTGTAAATCAAACCTTCAAAACTTAAAAATCCAATGCACAAACAATATAGATCGATCAAAAACGATTAAAATCGAGATCTAACACAAAATCTATCAAATCGATGTAAAACTTTGCAAACCCGGTTGTTTGTTCGATTTCTTGTTCTTCAAGAAAATCTTTAAACCACCAAAACATCAAATCATCGATTCGTCTTTGGTACCAATTGTGAATCCCAGTTTGCTCAGGTAACAATATTGTTAAGTCTGATTTTATAGTAATCATTGTATTTATAGGCTTGGTTTTATATAGTGTACAGTGTCTTACACTGTGTTGTATCTGACCAGGGTATTTAAGTCCCTTTGGTCTTTGTTCTTTGTAAGTCATCACGCATACATTCAATACATTCTGTTACTTTGCGCTTACATTGCTCTCTCCGTCTACTTTCTCTCTCTAGGATTTAGTGATCTTGGACTCACAATTGGTATCAGAGCCAATCTGAATCTTGAGAGAATTGAGAGATTGTGTTGTTGTTTCTGAATTTGTAGAATTAATCGAAAATTTGATCGATTTTCTTTAATTTTTCAAGAAAATCTCGTTTTCTTGATTTGTCATCAAATTCGGATGTGTTTGTGATCGAATTTTTTTGCTTATTGGTTTGTTGGATTCGATTTTGATTGCTAAACAATTTTAATTCACATCAATTTGCAAGAAAAACAGGTTTTGGTGTTTGATTTTGGAATTTTTGAAGGTTTTGGAAAAACGATATTAACGTTCTGTTCATATTCGGAATTTTGAGTTTGGGGTTTTTAATCGACTTTTTTGATTGAAAAGTATTAGAAACTTGTTTTCGAACGTATTTGTATAAGAAAATTTCATCAAATTTAGTTTTGAAATCGTCTTTTTGGCAGTTTTCTTGATTTTACTTTGTCTTGCGCTAGATCTGAACTTTGCGCTAGTTCATAGTGGTTTGCGCAAGTTCATCGTTTAATTTGCGTGATCTTACTAATCTTGTTTTAGTGTTTCAGGTTTTCATCAATATCACGCAAAGTTCAAACTTTGCGTCTCACTCCTATCACGCAAAGCTACTTTGCGTCTCCTTCGGTTCGCGAAAAGTGAACTTCGCGTCTCCCGCTACTCACGCAAAGTTGGTTTGCGTCACCAACTGCTCACGAGAAGTCAAGTTCTCGCTAGCCTCCGCTCACGCAAAGCTCCTTTGTGCTACTGCTTGGTTACGCAAAGAACAGTTTGTGTCTTAAGTGCCTCACGCAAACCTAAGTTTGCGTTTCCTTCTGCTCGAGAGAATCTCAGTTTGCGTCTTCAAGTGTTCGCGAGAATCATAGTTTGCGTTTCAGTCATATCACGCAAAGTCATTTTCCGTCACAAGTTTATCACGCAAAACTCAGTTTGCGCTTTCTACCTCTCACGCAAACATCAACTTTGCGCCATCTCAACACTTAGCATTTTTTTCTGGATTATCTTAAACATGGATTCTGACAAGTTTGCTATCAAGCTCAGTTTTACAAAAGTGATCTTATGATGTCTTTGGGTACAGAAAATCGTCCACCTGTGCTGATAGATGAAAATGAATTTACACTGTGGCAAGATCGGTTCTTGAACTTCATTGAACGTCAAAAGAATGGAAATGACATGATGATCATTCTATCAGAAGGACCGTTTGAAAACCCAAATTGGCTTCTGGATTATATAAGCCTACTAAAGAATATTCACCTGAAGAGTTATCCGCATATCAAGCTGATCGTGATATAAAGGCAAATCTGATGCTAGCCTTGCCAAACTCCATATAGAACAGGATTGATTGTTTCAAAACTCATCCTAATCTTATGTGGCAACAACTTAAGAAGATTATGCTTGGTTCTTCAGTTGCGACTCAACTCCGACATACTCGTTACATGAATAACTTTGAAGAATTCAAATCCAAGGACGGGGAGCCACTGAAAACTGTGTATGATATATTTTGTGCCGTAATCAATGATCCTAGGAAGATTAAAGTAGAAAATACTGAGCTTGAGACAAATATGAAATTCCTCAACGCACTTCAACCAGAGTGGAATAAATCCTGCCACAGACTGAGGAATGATGTCAGAATATCTACAATGTAGGTCCAAGAGATGTTTGAGATCTTATTGACTGGTGAATATATTGTTTCTGAGAAGAAGGCCAAACTGGAGAAGAAGAATAAGAAATCAGTGGACCTGGTTGCTCTTCTCACGAACCAACTGGCAGAACAAGCATTGTCTGATAATGCTTATAACGGGTGAGGCACTGCAGAAAGCAATGATCCTTCTCTCACAGCATTATCAGAAAAAGTTCCAACCACGTTCGAGTACCAATAATTCTCGCTTCACTTCTGGTTTAAAAGTCAAAGTGCCCAAGCCAAAGACTGCTGCTTGTTACAACTATGGAAAGTCGGGTCATATCTCTGAGGAGTGTAGAGTGAAGAAGGTTAGGGATTCGGCATATTATCGTAAGAAACTGGAACTAGCCGAGAAAAGAGAGAACGGAACAGCTTTGCTAGCAGAAGAAGAATTCTGGCTAGATCACTCTGACAATGAAGTTGCAAATGTCGAGATCGCTCAGATGTGCTTTGTTGGAGATGATCAGTCAGATGATGATTCTGACACTAATGAAGACGAGGTAATTTCTGAATTTGATTATAAATTCATTTTTTCTCAAATGGATGTTATAATTACTGCTTTGCGTGATATTCGTTTAAAGTTATTATCTGAAAAGAGCTTAAATGCTGAAAAGTCAGATTTGATTGACATATTGAATATTTCTTTGAATGATGAAAAATCTATTTTGGAAAATATAAAAGACATCTTTCAAAAGAAATTGAATGATTTGGAAAATTCAAATAAGACTTATTTTGAATCTTTGACTGACATGACCATTTTAAAAGACAGTCTTTCGGAAAAAATAAATAAATTAGAAGAAAAGTTATATCGAAGAAACCAATCTGAACAAACAATTTATATGAATAAACCACGGAGTGAGGAAGCTTTAAAAGAAAAATGGGGACTTGGTTTTAAAAATCCACATTGTTTAAACAATGCGATTGAAAAATCCCCTACTTTATATAAATACGATTATCTAACTCTTGCTCAATATGCTCCTCAATTTAAAAATGATTGGATGAACGAAAAGCAAGTGTTAGAAATCGAAAATGAGAAAAGGACAAATAACAAGAAAAATGAAATTCCTTTTGTTTATATGTTTGAAATTGCAAACTATTTTCCTGACAAATAGAGAAGAGGTAGAAAAGGTTTAAATGATATATCTCCCGTCAAAACTTCAGTATCTGATGATTTGGTTGATATTTTTGCTAGTAAATCTGATAAGGAAAATATATCTCCAATCATTTATGATTCTAAGAGATATACCCCTCCTTTAATTTTAGAAAGCAAAATCATTGATCTTGAAGATAAGATGGAAGATCAAAATATTTTAAAAGAAATTGAATCTGATATTATTCTTTCTTTCATGACATCTAGTCTTGAAGAAAATTTTTTTTCTCAAAAACAAGATTCTATTTTAGCCTTTCTTCTGTTTGTCAGATTATTGAAAAAGAATTTCCAAAATCTGAAAACCTTTCTCAAAATAATTCTGACTCCGAGGTAAGTTCAGATTTATTGTCTGATCAGATTTGTTGCTTAGGTAAAATTATTTCTTCTGATTTAAATATTAATTCGGAAATTCTTGATGACTCTTTTACGTTAAATGATCAGTATTATAAACGTAAACGTAAAAGAAGACGGTCAAAGAAGTCGAAGAAACATGATAAAGTTCTTTCTGACAGTTCTAATTCTTCTGATTCAATTCTTTCAGATAGGACTTTGAGCAAGTCAAAAAAGCAGATCTGGAGAGCGAAGCGGACATCTACTGATTCTATGATTGATGGAGATAGATATGTAGACAAACTCTATAAAAGTAATTCATTTGCTTCATGTAATAAATTTTCAAAATATTCAATAAAGCAAATGATTCAAATTTCCAAAAATGTCTCATATTCTTCTTCTGATTCTAATTCAGATGATTATGCTTTCTATTCATCTGATGACTGTGTTTATTATTCTGATAATCTTTCTCATGCTTCTCGTGTCAAATCTAATCATTATTTCCCTATACGAAGTGCAACTAACAATCACGGGCCCAAATTCAAGTGGGTATCGAAATCTCAATCTGGTTCAAAATTGCAGGCATCTCATGTCAAGGGGGAGTAAGAGACATGATGGCTCTTGAGTAAATTAGCTCAAGACCCGGACTTCATTGTCAACATATTGGCTTCTGAGTACTTCAGCACAGAACCCGTACTTCAAAGGACTACGACTTTTAGACATGTCAGTCTAGGCCTCGTTCTTCAAAGCTTTGAGCTTATGACTAAAGAGATACTGTGAGTACATCTACTTTTATTCCGCTGTATTTCATTTCTGATTATGATGTTATTCCTGTTTTCTCAAAAAAATTCATGATTCTGAGCTTTTCTAACTCTCTCCTGAATTTTGTTCAACCAAAATTATCCATTTGAGACACAACGCTAAAAAAAAGGTTTAAATCTACAAATCTTATTCTATAAAGTAAATATTTTACAGTTTTCTTTGTGTTGAATACAATGTGTGTCTAGGATAAATTTTCAAATTGCTTTGTTTATATTGAAGTTGTTATATGTTCAAATTTCAATTTCAACAAATTTCGAAAAGTCAGCAACATATTTGTAGCTTTTGTATTTTGCTTTAAAGTTGTGTAATTCGGAATAATTATAGTTTACAATGCTTAGAAAACCTAAAAAGTCAGAATTATGGATTGTAATGAAAATATGGATTAAGCACTTAGATGTAGAACTAAGTGATTGAGATGAATATTAAATTCTTATCAAATACAGAAATCACTAAGTTTAAAAGTTTGTACATGTGACCTTTCTGGTTTGGGAAAGTAAGTTATGTGGGATGCTTGTCATCTGGTCCCCTAAGGTCAATTAATCTGGGAGTGATCGAACCCAAATCTCTCTATAGAATCAGATCGAAAGTCATGTTCTACTGGTATTAATGGGTTTAGGATATGTCGATGTAGCCTTTCTGATCTGGGAAAGTAAGTTCCAAGGGGTGCTTGACACCTAGTCCCCTAAGGCCAACTGGTCTTGGAGCGGCTGACCCAAATCCTGCAATAGGGTCAGATAGAAAGTTATGTTTACAACATGTTCTTTACTTACTGAACTTTTTGATTAAAAAGATGTCAAAGAGCACACTCATGTCAAGATGCCAATGAGCACAATGCTAAAAGATGTCAATGAGCACACATCTCATGATACTTGGTGATATTTTTGAGTCGCGATAAATCTGCAAATTTGTGAAAGTCTTAATTCTTAATGGCTTAGTGTGATTATTTGGAAAGTTCTCTATTATATTTTTAGAATTGCATTTTCTTGAAGCTAATCGAAGTTTGCATGATTGCACACTGAATAGATTGATGTAAGTTTTTGAAACTGAACATGTTTTAACTTGATATGCAATGAAACTTGTTTCTGTATCCAACAACATGCATTTGATTTCAATTGCTTGATAAATATGTAATATTTTACTGAGTAGAATTTTATTTGTTTAGTGTTTAAATTTTTACATGTTTATTTGTTTCAAAAATTACCTTTTCAGTATATTTTTCTTTTTTACTTTGTTGGTTACTCTCTTGTTTTCTCATATATCTTTACAAATGGGTTTGAGCATTATTCAAGGGGGAGTGAATAAGGAGATTATTCTGAATGATCATATCTGTTTTTGAGGGGGAGTATATGATTCTCTATATGAATGCTAACTTGAATTGTCAAATATTAGTGCATTTGTGTAGGGGGAGTCAACGAGCTCAACAGGTAAATTTTTTTCTGACTTCAACTCAGATTTGCGCCAACAGTTGGTAGCGCAAACCTCCATTTGCGCCACCTTCGTGTAACGCAAACCTCCATTTGCGCCACCTTCGTGTAACGCAAACCTCACTTTGCGCCACCTTCTTGTTGCACAAACCTTCTCTATTTTCTCCGTTTATCTGATTTTGCAGATTTTATGTTGTCTCGTCTCCAACATTTGCATGACCAAGTTGATCCAGATCATCAAGGTCATGAGGGGGAGAAGTCATAGAGAAGTTAAAGAGACAAAGAGCTCAAACGTTTATCTGCTGATTAAGATTCACTCAAGATTCAATTCTATCAGCAATTTTAATTCTTTTGTTGTTCCTGCTCCGACCACCACAGTTCATTCAAGGTCATTCAAAAGAGGTGTGTCGTCTAGAGCACAAGCTGATGAACCGACTGTTCGCTCAAGATTATTTTAATCTGGTCCAGTCTTGTCAAGGCAGCAAAGATAACTCAATCTGAAAGATGCTGAGAAGAAATTTTTCTTAAAAGTCAGAAAGCTCCATAAAGTCGCTTAGTTGGTCCTTGCTGATTTAGAAGATGGATTTTGAAGACCACAGCGCCAATGATTACTAAGGGGGAGATTGTTAAGTCTGATTTTATAGTAATCATTGTATTTATAGGCTTGGTCTTATATAGTGTACAGTGTCTTACACTGTGTTGTATCTGACCAGGGTATTTAAGTCCCTTTGGTCTTTGTTCTTTGTAAGTCTTCACGCATACATTCAATACATGTTGTTACTTTGCGCTTACATTTCTCTCTCTCTCTCTACCTTCTCTCTCTAGGATTTTGTGATCTTGGACTCACAAATATATCGAAACGATTAACTTGTATTGAATGATTAACGAGAGTTACATATACGAATGAAACACAAACTCTCTCTCTGTCTATTCTCTCTATGAAGCGCATAAACCTAATCTTTTAACCTAATGATTCTAGAAAGTACCATTAAATACTTGGACCTATTACAACCAAGGAGGAATCCCATCAAGCTAATTAAGCCCAATTAACATAGTAAAGACTTTTACAAATAATTAATAAATGTGTATAATTATTTATATAACTTTCTATTAAATAGGACATTTATGGTCCTGACACTCTCTTTATCCAGATGACCCTCACCTACCCCTTTGTTATTATCCACCTCCTAATTAACCCTTGTCGGTTTTGTAATACAGGAGCCATACACTCAGCGGAAAATATGCATATTCCTCCAAGAATTCATTCGAAAAGGGGTGGGATGAGTTTTCAAAATTTAACTAGTATGAGCAGCAACCCTTTGATGTCATATATGAATCTTAACTACAAACTCAGCTCGTGGCTTCCACGGTATCCATGTAAATGCTTTGAATCTAAATGACGTCCAATGCCAATAGAGGAGATCTTGTTCCTTTCCCGAATTTTAGATACGATTCTCCAACTTCTTGGAGGAAAGGGAGAGTAACTTATTGGATATAAAGAGAGAGTGAGGGAGTCTTTTGAACAATTTTCAATATTTCTAAAGCTCTCTGAAGTTGCATCAACCATTTTTCACAATGGTCTCTCACTTTATATATATATATATATATATATATATATATATATATATATATATATAGAGAGAGAGAGAGAGAGAGAGTCGGGTTCAAATGAGAACAATATCTATTTAAAAGAACACAAGAACTAACAAAATTATTAGTGATTTTACATTAACACACGAAAAAAGGACTTTAACCGCGGCTTCAGGTCCGCGTGGTTTTTTTGCGCGTTAATGTAAAAATCACCAATGATTTTGTTAGTTCTCGTGTTCTTTTAAATAGTTATTGTTCTCGTTAGATCCTCCTTCTATATATATATATATATATATATGTGTGTGTGTGTGTGTGTAATAATGACACTTCTCTCATAAGTGTTGCTTCTAGAGAGAGTGGCACAACTTTCAGAATATCTGATATCTTCTAAAGGTTTCTTTTACTTTTATTTTACACAAACATCATGTTGACATGTCTCTACTTGTCAATCATGTCCTACCCTTGTCAAACAAGGAAGATCCGAATTTATATCAATATATCAAATATAATAATTAAATACTTTATTTAATTATTAGTTGTTCTTATTCAGATATATACATTTTATGTGTGTGACCCATTAGGACTTTCTCAAGTTGGCAATAATTATAAGTCCCTATTTATAGTTATAAATGAAGAGCGACATCTAGCAATACATCATCATTATCCAAATGATCAAGTTTGGTGATTCAGCTAATCAACAAATTGTGTGATCATTATCAATGTACATATTGATGTCGCTTTATTCAGATATCCAGATCGAACAAGAGGCATGGATGTGTCGTCCTCGCTATATGGATGTGTCGTCCTCGTTATGTTTGTTAGCTCAAATTAAAAAACTCTCTGGAAATCAACCAAAAAACTCCCTCGAAATCAACCAAAAAAACTTTTAAAAACACCCAACAGGGCAGATTTCGGTTTAACACACCGAACGACTTTGCCAACATTTGATCCAATTTAAAGGTACACCCGCTCGGCCAAAATGTTGGTCCGACACTGAATAAAAATGTCAATTTTTAAATGCATGACACATATTGATCAGGTATTTAAAATGTTATTTAAAAAAAACAAAATAATAACTAAACTTATTAATTAAACTCAAAATACCAACTATTACCAATTGATTAAAAATATTAACTTGAAGATTTACCCAAAAAATATTAAAATTACATTTTTATGGTAAACCACAAAAAACAATATTTTATTTTTTAACGAATAAATAAACTATAGTTTTGTTCATGATGAAATTAAAGGTTTTTCTGAAGAATTTTATAAATTCTGTGAAAAGGAGAATGAAGTTTTTTCGTTTATCCCTTGGTTTATAAATACTCATATTAAACATTATATTAATGTTATTGAAAGAGATTATCAATTAATGACAGGGGAAATCAGGACTGCAATTTATCCTCCCCAAATGCCTTTTCAAATAACAAAAAATGATTCGACTATTAAGTTTTCGGCTTTTTCGAAACTTCTTAAAGATGATACTCTTTCTATTACTTCATCTCATATTAATGAATTATTGGAAAAACAAAACTATTCTAATTTATTAATTCGTATTCTTGGAGAACAAATTTCGTCTCTGGAGGATCATATTTCTTCTATATATCAAAAAATTTGTCAAATTGAACAAAATCAGAAGAAAATGGATAATACTGATCCCTCTTCCTCTAAAAAAATTATTCTTACTTCAAGCTTTATTCAGCCACCCCCTGAAATCAAAGATTTTAAGTTGCAAAACAAATCTGAGAATTTTATGGACCAACTTGATGTTAAGTTAGCCAGTCTTTATATTTCCAAGCCTTCTGTGTCTATTCTTGATAAGGATAATGACTCAGATGATTCTAATATTAGTCAAAGTACTAATCATAATAATCAAGATTTTGATCAAATAAATAAAATAAAATGGGCTAGCAAGCCTACTTTGAATAAGTATTATTATGGTCGTCCTACTCCCATGGATGTTCTTCATGAAGAACAGGAGTACATTATAAATAATAGTTATAATGGTAAATGTATTTACGAATGGAGTCTTGATGGCTTCACTGATAAGCATATTTATAATATGGCTCATCGCATGCTTATGTATAGCACTGTTTGTAAAACCACTGGTAATACTGATAAAAATATTGCCAAAATGATTATCGCCGGTTTTACTGGTCAGCTAAAAGGTTGGTGGGATAATTACATCCCTCAGGACCAAAAAGAACAAATTTATAGTTCTGTTAAAACCGAAGATGGTGGTGAGGTAACAACAAATGTTGTTTATCCTCTTATTCTTACTATTATTGAGCATTTTACTGGTAGATTTTCTGATGATAGTGAGAATATTATAACTCTTATTAGTAATCTGAGATGTAAAACTTTAACTGAGTTCAGATGGTACAAAGATACCTTTCTATCTAGAATCTTTGAGCTCAAAGACTGTAATAACAGCCATTGGAAAGCCAAATTTATTGATGGTCTTCCTCATCTTTTTGCTGAGAAAATAAGAAAAACTCTCAAAAAGGATAACATATCTGTTAACTATGATCATTATACGTATGGTCAATTAATCAGCACTTGTGTTGCTGAAGGTCTTTCTTTGTGCAATGATTTAAAATTAAATCATCAAATTAAGAAACAAAATCTTTTGGAAAGAAAACAGCTAGGAGATTTTTGTGACCAGTTTGGTATGGAGGTTCCTTATAAGAAACCTAAAAAGAATTTTAATAAAAATAATATGGAAGCTGATTTTCGTCATTATAAAAAACGCTTTCATAAGAAAAGATTTGAAAATAAAAATCTTGAGAAAAAAGATTTTAAATCAAATGATTTTAGAGAGAAAAGATTTTTTAAAAAATCTAATAACTTCAAAAGAAATAAAATTATTTGTCAAAATTGTGGTAAGATTGGTCATTCTTCAACAAATTGTTGGACCAAGAAGAAAATAAATAGTTTGAATATTGACCAAACTATAAAAGACTCTCTTTTAAACATTTTTCTAAATTATAATGAGAAAAATCAGAGTGACACTAATAGTGATCCTGATTTAAATGATAATGATAGTGAGTCTATTATTTCTTCTAGCACTGAGGATTCTTCTTCTAATTGTGATGTTTGTGCTATAGGAAAACCTTGTGCAGATTGTTCTAAAGATATTAATAATATCAATAAAGGAAATGAAGAAGAAGAGTTTTATAAACTCTATTCTCAATTTCAAGATTTAAATATAAATGTTTTATCTGATGATTATGTTTTAAAGCTTTTAAAGAAAATTAAAGATCCAGTTATTTGTGCTGAGATTTTAGAAAACATTGATGTAGGTACTACTTCTAAAAATCATGAGAGTACCTCCAATAATATCGACTATTCTATGAAAGAAGTAATTAGACTTCTTAAAAATAAACATTTTAAAGGAAAAGAGATTTCCCTTCAAGACCTCAATAGAGAGGTGAATGTTTTAAAAGATGAAATTAAATTTTTGAAGAGTGACAATCTTCAGCTTCATAAACATATTTCCTTAATTCTTGATAAGGATGTTTCAGATGATTTTGAAAATATTAAAGATTTTCAAGAACCTTTCTCTAAGAAACCACCTGATGAGGCGGTTCTTTCTACTCTTAGCAGGATAATATCCCAGAAATGGTTTACCAAAATAACTCTTCTTATAGGAGGGCAATTTAAAAAAGAAATTACTGCTATGATTGATAGTGGTGCTGATTTAAATGTTATACAAGAGGGTCTTATTCCTAGTAGGTATTTTGAAAAAACCTCTTGTTCTCTTTCCCATGCTGGAGGAGGTCCTTTAAATATAAGATATAAGCTTTCAAATGCAAAAATTTGCAATCAAGCTAGTTGTATTTCTACTAGTTTCCTCCTAGCCAAAGATATTTGTCATGAAATAATTCTTGGCTTACCTTTTTTATATAATATATATCCGATAACTAGGATTGATGAAGTTGGTCTTACAGGTACGTATAATAATAAGCCTATTAGATTTGACTTCATAAACAAACCCATTAAAAGATTTTTAAATAATCTCCAAGAGAGGATTGATAGAAAGACTTTTCATTTATATTCTCTTAAAGATGAAATAAATTCTTTAACTATTGAAGAAAAGATTTCCAATCCTAGGTTAAAATCTAAGATAGATTTCATTCATAATGATTTTTCTCTAAAAATTTGTAATGATCATCCTAATGCTTTCTGGGAAAGAAAAAAGCATATTATTTCTCTTCCTTATGAAGAAGGATTCAATGAATCCAGTATTCCGACTAAGGCCAGACCTTGTCAAATGAATTCTGAGTATCTGGTTTTATGTAAGAATGAGATTTCTCATCTCATTATTAAAGGTCTTATTCGTCCTTCTCAGTCACCTTGGTCTTGTACTGCTTTTTATGTTAATAAACATTCGGAACAAGAAAGAGGTGTTCCTAGATTACAAGCCTATTAATAAAGTTTTAAAATGGATTAGGCATCCTATTCCAAACAAGAAAGATCTTCTTGATAGGCTTTTTCAAGCTTTAATCTTTTCCAAATTTGATTTAAAATCAGGTTATTGGCAAATACAGATTGATGAATCTGATATTTATAAGACTGCTTTTAATGTTCCTATGGGACATTATGAATGGAAAGTTATGCCATTTGGTTTAAAAAATGCTCCTTCAGAATTTCAACAAATTATGAATGACATTTTTTATCCTTATAGCAGTTTTATTATTGTTTATATTGATGATATTCTTGTTTTCTCTAAAGATATTGAAAGTCACTTTAGACATTTAAATATCTTCAAAACTTTATTTATTCAGAATGGTCTAGTCATTTCTAAACCAAAAATGTCTTTATTTAAGACTAAAATCAGGTTTTTAGGCCATGACATTGAAAAAGGAACCATTATTCCTATTCAAAGAAGCCTAGAATTTGGAGATAAATTTCCTGATAAAATCCTAGATAGGACCCAACTTCAAAGGTTTTTGGGCAGCCTAAATTATATTTCGGCTTATATTAAAAACCTTAGTAATTACACTTCTATTCTTTATAATCGTCTTAAAAAAGATTCGGGCAGTTGGACAGATGATCATACTCTTGCTGTTCAAGAAATTAAGAAAAAGGTTAAAAACCTTCCTTGTCTCATGCTTCCCAATCCTATTTGGGAAAAGATTGTTGAGACCGATGCTTCTAACATAGGATATGGGGGCATTTTAAAACATATTGATCCTAATTCTAAGCAAGAGTACCTCATTAGATTTTATTCTGGAAAATGGAAAGGTGCTCAGCTTAACTATTCTACTGTTGTTAAAGAACATTTTGCTATTGTCAAATGTGTCTTAAAATTTCAAGATGATTTATATAATCAAAAGTTTATAATCAAAACTGATTGTAGTTCTGCTCAATTTATGTTTAGCAGAGATTTTAAACATGATGTTTCAAAACAAATGTTTGCCAGATGGCAAGCTCATCTTGCTCCTTTCGATTTTATAATTCAACATATTAAAGGTGTTGATAACCATCTTCCTGATTTTTTAACTCGTGAATATTTATCATGATTTCAGGTATGAGCTCTAATTACAGCTCCTACTCCTCTTATAGGGGAAGTGGAAGTTCCTCAGGAAGAGGAAGAGGTAACAATTTCTCTAATAGAGGAAGGGGCAACATTGTTATTTCCCAGATGGGTAAACAAAAGCTTATAGCTTCAGACTTGTCTCATGACAAAGATCAGTTAAAAGGCTTCATGGATAATATCCCTAAAGATCATCCTCTAGCCAAGGAATACCTTAATTATATTAAGGAGAAGGAAACAGAGTCTTCTTCAGTAGCTGCATCAGCTAATTCCTACGCCAATATTAGCAAGGAAGATTCTTCTAATTCACAGTTCCATGAGACTGCATTTAAAGAAGTTATACTTCTTATTGAAGAAAAAGATCTTCAATGGAAAAGCAACCCGGATTATATCCTAGAAAGATATCTTAATAAGACATCTTTTGTACATGGTGCTTTAAAGCAAAGACAATATTTTGAAGGTCTTTTGCTTTCCACAAAATCTGTGGAGATTACTCATCACACTGCTAATAGCAAAGATGAAGTTCAGGGCAATTTTAGTTTTTCTAAACTTGTTATTAAAAAGATTATATCTTTTGAAGAATGGGGTTTTTCTCCCCTTGCAGAGAAAGAATGGTATTCCCCAATTCATAAATTCAATTTTAAATTAAACTATTGGGATTATATCCAAAGTTTTTCAAATGTTCTTTTTTATGAAAATGAGAACAAAAGACATTCTTGGTTCTTAAAAATTTGTGAAAATTGTTTTCATACACCAATTCCTAATTGGTTTTTTATATGGTGGAAAAATTTTGGAACCTCTTCAGATATTTTTCCAGATATTATGAAGAAACATCTAAAAAATTGGATGTTATTTTCGTCAACAGTCAATGACTGTAAAAATTTATATAATATTGAAGGCAGCAATATCTGCTTATTTTTTATAGAATTTGGGTTTCCTTGGATTTGGAAATGGAAACCAATTTTTGGTTATAATGATTTAATGATTCCTTGTATTAAGAGGCAAGGTCTAACCAAATATTGGGATAAATTAGATCGTATTTGTCCTGGTTCTACTCTTATAGAAGGAGCTGATCTCTACAATTCTATTGAGAAGAAGATTCAGCTTTATAAGCAGAATTTTGAGCAAAACAAGGTTAAGAAGGACTCAGACATTCCAAGTCCTTTCCAGCAAATTTCTCAGAAATATGCAGGAACTCTTTCTAAGGAAGAGATCATTGATCTTTATATTGAAGAAATGAAAAAAGATCTTCAAGAAAACATAGGGCCATGCTCTTCAAAGTCAGATGCATCCATGAACTCAGACTTACACCAAGATGCTCAAAGTGAAGAAGGATCTGAAGAAATTATTATTTCACTAGACGATGCTCTAGAAACCTTGAAAGATTCGTTAAAACAAGGAAAGTAAGAATTTGCCAGCTATTGTACCTTTTATCAAAGGTGGCCGACAAATGTATCAATTTGTCAAAAGATGCTTTCAAGAATTTGCCAGCTATCAAAGGTGGCCGACAAATGTATCAATTTGTCAAAAGATGCTTTCATAAAGCCTTGGTTTTTAGTCCTTTTTACTATTGACTTTTATAAAGTCTTTTGTTTTGATACAGCTGTATACAGCTGTCTTCTTGATTAGTTTCTTAGACTCTATTTAAAGGGAGGCATGTCTCTCTTCTGAATCAGAGTTTTCTTTACCACTTCAGTATTTTCTTTGTTTCTCTGTAATTGGTGAGTTTTCAATAAAAGAGTTAGTGGCCACGATCCAGTGAGCACATCTTGTGGTTACAAAGTAAGTTCTTCCATATTTTATCAAACATTTTATTACTTATATTCTAATAATGATCGGCTAAATTAGGAAATATGAGTTAAAACATGTTTTTGATAAGATATATCTGTAGATTTACATGGATTGGTTTATATGTCCAAATTTAGTAACATACCTAATTTTTGTTACTTGCTTCCTCTGAGACTGATCGTCACCCGTTGAGGCCATAAGAGCCGTTTTAGGGTATTTGATCTTGGTTTGAGAAAAATAGTAATAAGATTTATGTATTTTCTAGATTCTGGGTATAGATGATATATATAATTATTATATAATATGATAAAACAAAAAAGAAAAAACAAAAAAACAAAAAAGAGTAAAATGACTAAAATATCTTTAAGTTAATTGACCTTTTTAACTAAAGTTAGTGAGAGGGATCAAAATGAAACAAAATGGAAACCATAATTACCAAAAACGGTACTTGATTTAAAATAGGGACCAAACTTGACAATAAGTGATAACATAAGAACCAAAAATATAATTTAATCCAATAATAATTCAATAGATATGTTCCAAACTCACACATTAAAGAAAAAATGTCTATCATTTTAAATATTTCAATTTCCGGTTAATTAGGGACGAAAGTTTTCTGATGGATCATAATCAATTTCAATGGATAACAAGGCAAGAAGGGAGATGAGAAATTATTTCAGTTAAGATGAAACATATCTTTAAATGTTATTTGGACTACTTAAACATTCTAACTTTACAGATGTTGCAATGTTTATGAGGCTAACAAAGTTTTATGGTTAATATATATACTTTGGACAAGATTGACATTGACTAGTTTGGCAACGACTGACACAGAACAGAAACACACAAAATAGATATAATGCATACACACGCTAAAGGAGAAATTTGTGTACTATTAGATATTTATTTAAGGTTATAGAAAGTGTTATTATAAGCAATTTTATTTTTGGGAGGTCACCAGAAATTAGAAATTGAAAACTAGCAATAAAACACAAATAGTATTCCCTATTATAGGAAAAAAAAAAAGCAGAACAACAGTAAATAGAGAGAATAAAATCTGTAATTCTTATTAATCATAAGCCCTTTAAATAGGGAGAAGTTTACAAAGAAAATAAAACATTCATTATGGTAAATTCTAATGTTAGGAAAATATTGTGTCAATCCCTTCTTTCGATGATGACCCATAATCCTTCAACACTCCCCCTTGTGCCGAGTCAAATGAGTGATAGTGCATAGTTCTTGCCTCATTAAAACGGTACGCCAAAGAAACAAAACTCAATGGGAAAATAAAAACTTTGGACGAAGGAAAGAGTACAAGACACCAATAAACAAATCCTTTAGGTGGCGTTTGGTTCTCATATTCTGAAGGAATCTGATGGAATTGGAATGTTGAATTCCATTGACCATATTCCATTCATTTGTTTGGTTCATTCTTTTTCACGGAAGGAGTCTCTAGATTCCATCAAATTCCATAAATGAGGGAATTTAACATTCCTTATCAGCTACAAGGTATTTTGATGGAATGGAATTCTTATTTTTCCTACTACCACATATGCCCACAATCCAATATAACATAATCACCGCCGACCACCGTCAATCTGAACCACCATCGACCACTGCCGATCTGAACCACTGCCGACCATCGACCATCACCATTCTGAACCGTCGCCGATCTAAACCACCGTCGACCACCGTCGTTCTGAACCATCGTTGACCACTGACGACCACCGCTGACCACCATCGACCACTGTCGATCTGAACCACTACCGACCAACACCGTTCTAAACCACCGTCGATCTAAACCACAGTCGTTCTAAACCACCGCCGTTCTTAACCACCGCCATTCTGAACCACCACCGATTTGAACCATCGCCAACCCACCACAAGTAGGTGTTTTAGCAACGACTTTTGTCATCGCTAAAAGTCAGTTTATCGTCAGAAATAGCTTATCGAGAAGACATGTTGTCGCAATAGCCTCTTGCTGTAACACTTTGTCGCTAAAGGCCCGTCGCTGAAACACACTTTTCTAGTAGTGGTACCATCGTTCACCGCCGATCTAAGCCACCGTTGATCACCGCCAATTTGAACCACTGCCGACCACCGATCATCGTCGATCTGAACAATCGTTGACCACCGCTAATCTGAACTACTGCCGACCAAGCCGTTCTGATTCACCGCCGACACCACCGATCTGAACCAAAGCCGACCACTGTCGATCTGAACCACCGCCGGCTACTGGCTAGAGCCAATTTAGCAGTCCCATTGCCTATGCTTTGGTATGTTTATCTACTGCTAGAAAATATAATTTTTCACTGATGATCTTCAATGATCTTGTCTCAAACCTGGACAACAAGAAGAGTTTCTTCATGTATCCCAGGTTTGCACAGGCAGTTATAACCAACGAATTGACGGATATACCTCACTTTGATGGGGTATATGTACCTAACCCCCCTAAAGGCAAGGTCTTCTCAAACATGAGAAGATCTGCTAGGGACTCGGAAGGAGTTGACACCCCATTGTTCTCAACAATGATGGTGGTGTCCCAACCACAAGAAGGTATGGCCTCAGGGTCAAGGCCCTCATTATACCAGCCCACTGAGAGCCAATCCCAACCTTCCCTCTCTCACATTTTTCCTCAGTCCTTTGCTGCTAAACCAACTCCTCAAATTTCCAAGACTTTTGTCAAGAGAAAGGTACACAACGCTCCTTCCCTTGTTGTACCTACAATTAACCAAGAGCCTCAAAGCCCTCTATTAGAGCATTCTCCAATAGAGAATATCCAAAGGGAATCCAATAGGGTGTCTCCCAACCCTGCGGAGGTGCTCTCTAAAGAGATGGATGAGCATATGGGTGAGAAGGCTGCCACTACTTCTGCTAGCACAGAGAAGGACAGTGGTAACATCTCTAAGACCTTCCCCATGACAACTTTGGCTGAGAAATCAACCAAAGGACCCCGGTGCCAAGAAACCAAGGGGGTAGTTGATGCTTCTACTAGGCAGAAGGTCACTACTACAAGATCCAAGGATCCCTCAAGGATGGGCAAAACATCCAAAAAGGGTGAGGACAGAACTGAAACTGATGAATTGATGGAAAAAGATTCCAATGATCCTTCAAGGGTGGGTAAAACACCTAAAGAAGGTGAGGATAGCTATACTTACTTGGAATTGATGGAAACAATAGCCAACATCAATGTTGATGTGGTTAATCAAGTAAAGGAAATCAAAGCCTTGCAACAAGTGGTCATCTCCCAACAACAGCAGATTTCAAAACTTAAGCAATTGGTGGGAAAGCTCAATGCCAAGAAAAGAAGAAAACAATTTGTACTAAGAAGGAGGAAACCAGTGCCTGATGCTCCCAAAAAGGGGGAGACAGAAGCTGATGTTAATAGGGAAGATGCCAAAGCTAAGGGGGAGCAACAGAAAGTTGAGTTTGAGGGGGAGCAAATATCTGCAGAAAATATTGTACAAGAAGCAGAAACAGAGCCAGCAGCAGAAACCATTAATACTGCCAGTTCAAGCAAAGAAGCAGCAGAAATGGTTAATACTGCTGATCTGAAAGAAGCAGCAGAAACAGAGCCAGCAGCAGAAACCATTAATACTGCCAGTTCAAGCAAAGAAGCAGCAGAAATGGTTAATACTGCTGATCTGAAAGAAGCAGCAGAAACAGTAAAAGAGGTCCTTACAGAGCTGGAGATTGCAGAAACACTCATCAAAGCGAAACATGATACTCCCAAGGTCACCTCAAAGGCCAAAGGAGTTGTCATAAAAGAAAGAGTTGATGCAGCAAAGAACTTTAGCACTGAGAAGGTGATGGGTAAAGAGAAAGGTAAGGCAAAGCTAGTTGAATCTGATAAACCAATGAAAAAGCAGAAGCTGATTGAATCAGATGAAGCTCTAGCTAGGAAGATACAGGCTGAACTTGAAGAAGCTGAAACTGTGCAAGTGGAAAAAGATAGAGAGATAGCTAAAGCAATGGCTGCAGAGCTAAATAAAGCCTATCAACAAAGCCTAGCAACAGAACAAGCCAAGCAGAAAGCCACATCTTTGAGGAAGTCTGGAAAGATCAAAATGGCTGCAAAGAAAAGACAACCTTCAAAGACATACTTGGGTGCTCAAGAGAGGAAGAAAATGATTACTTTCCTCAAGGGTGTTGTAGGTGTCAAAGTGGAAATGTTCTCAAACATGTCTTTTGAGAAACTTAAAGGGTTATATAATGCATAAATGATCAAGCTTCAAGGGGATGAAGTTGCAAGGGTTGAAATGGAGAAAAGAGTGAAAGAGAGCAATGATTTCTTACAAAAACCATTCCCTGATGAACAAGAAACTCCAAAGAAGGAAGCCACTATTGGTGAAAGTCTAAGGACTTTAAAAAGGATAAAGATGATGGCAAGGAGAAAGATAACAAAGAAGCCTAGAATAAATGAAGAAGAGGCAGAAAAGGTTGCTGGAGAAGAAGAGGCACCTGAACCATCAGAAAAGAAAGAGCATTTAAGCACTGATGATGTAAAGATGTACATGGTTGTGATGGACAAAGTGCCTGAACCAATTTCAGCAGAACCTGTAGGAGTCAAACCTCCTGAAGTCATTCACTGGGATGTACTGGAGGTAGATGGAAAAGAGTACATAAGGCTGAAGAGGAAAGATGAAAAGTATGAAATCTATAGTACTTGGGCCAAGATTGTCAGAACATGCTCAAGGTCTGATATTGAAGAAATGTTCGATATAGGGATGAAGTTGTATGCAGATCAGTTGAAAGCTCCAGGGATTTCAATTACAAAAATGGTGATGGAGTATCTGTGTATGATGTTCAAACCTGATAAAGTGAAGGAGATCATAAGGAGTGTTTTTCAAGCAGTTACCAATTGGACTTTATATGAAACTAGTGGAGTATATTCTGTGACTTTGGATAGAAATCACATAGAATACTTCCTAGTGGATAAAGTATACAACCATAGCATATTGAAACTTCATTTAATGTTGAAGAAGAAGCTTGGATGTGTAGAAAATTCAGAAATAGCAAAGTATCTAATTCAGAGAATGATCAATCAAAGTTTGGGGCTAAATGTTGATACAGGGATCTGAAGAATGGTATTTTGGGAGCATCTGAAGAACTTGACTTCTCTTTCTAAAAGTCAAGTTAGGGGGAGATTGTTGGGAACTGAAGATGTGACTAAGTCATTAATGCTGCCAGTTCAGAGTTAGTACTGTCAGATGATCTTAAAGTTAATACTGCTAGGTATTACTACTTCTAGTAGAATTAATACTGCTAGTCAAAGTTAGTGCTGCTTGAACAAAGTTAGTACTGCTTAGCTAGTTAGTACTGCTAGTGGTTAGTGCTGCTTAGTAGTTAATGCTTCCAAGACTCAGTTAATGCTTCCAAGGTGATCAAGGTGATTAATGTTGCTTCTAAGATAATGAGAAGATAATGCTGAAGAGATAGCGTCTGAAGATAAACATGGAAAGCTTGAAGATAATTATGAAGATTATTTTGAAGATCTTTTTAAGTTTTGTACTTATCTTTATTTTCAATATATGTATAGAATCGTTTAGAATAGAATTAATTCTGTGTGTTTTTGTTCTAGAGAGAAAATCAACCTCAAGGCATAGTTCCTAATTCTAGAGAAGTAGAATTCGTCTTGAAAGAGCCTGTTCTTCAAGATTGAGGTTGTGAATGAAAAGCTTGTAACTTGAATCATTAAATAAAGTTTACAAGTTGATTGTGATTCACTATTTCATTGTTTTTCTGCTTATTGAATATTAAAGTGCTATTCTGCAGTTTCTTTAATATTGTTTCTGAGTATTCATAATTCTTGTTGAGAATTCGATCCTGACAGGTCATTCTTGTAAACTTGAGCTTGCAAAGACATCTTGAAAAATTCAGAAGGTTAGAAAATTCTAAGTCTGGAACTAGAAGACTTGCGCAAACAGAAGGTTTGCGTCAATAGTGAGATACGCAAATGAGGTTTGCGTAAGCCAAGTGATGCGCGAACTGAGCTTTGCGTAATCCAAGTGATATGCGAACTGAGATTTGCGTAATCCAAGTGATACGCAAACTTAGCTTTGCGTAAAACGCTGATAACGAGAACTGGACTTCTCATGACAAGAGGAAGGTGCAAAGTGAGCTTTGCGTGAGCTGGAGAATGCGCAAACTAAACTTCTCTTGAACTTTGAAATACGCAAAATAGCTTTGCGTGAATAGCTCAATAAGAAAACCTGAAATACACTAACACAAGGATTAGAACAACAATATGAACTTGCGCAAAGTAGTATGAACATGCACAAACCTATATGAACTTGCGCAAACCTATATGAACTTGCGCAAAACGAAGAAAATCAAGAAAAAATCGCAAGAACGATTAAAACCAAGAAATTAATGCAAGAATTTCACACACTGATGATCGAAAACAACTTTCTTACAACTTTCATCCAACAAATTCGATTAAAAATCACGAAATCTCAAATTCGTAAATGGAACAGTACGTGAAAACGGGTTTTCCAGAAACTCTTTAAATCTCAAAATCGACGATCTAAAATTGTTTTTCTTGCAAAATTGTATGAATCAAATATGATTAATAACCAAAAACGAGTCTAATGAATCAAATAGCAAACAAATTCGTCCAGAAACCTATCCAAATTTGATGAAAAAGCAAAAAACGAGATTTTCTTGAAAAAATCAAAAAAATCGATCAAACTTTCTACTTTAATCCACAAATTCAGAATCTAAATCAAATACTCTCAGTCTTCTCAGATTCAGAATAGCTCTAATACCAATTGAAAGTCCAAGATCGGTCTAAATCTAGTGAGAGAAAGTAGAGAGAGAACGTAGAGAGCTCCAAAGTATTCGTTCTATTCAAATGTGATCTCCAAGTTACAAACAATAAAACACCTAAGGGACTTAAATACCCCAGGTCTTAACCAATACAGATAAGCAAGATAAGCAAAGTTAAGACAACTGAAAATAAATACAATGATTACTACAAAATCAGTCTTAACACACGTGTCAAACCTTAAGAAATGCCTAACTGATGAATCATTGGTTCTACCTCTGAAATACGTTCAGATCAATGATCGATGGAACTTTGTAGAAGAACCAATTGAGATCCTTGACCGTGAAGTCAAGCGTTTAAGGCGCAGTAAGATCCCAATCCTAAAAGTTCGTTGGAATTCAAGGCATGGACCTGAGTATACTTGTGAGCGAGAAGATCACATGAAACTTAAGTACCCTCACCTCTTTGCGAAGAATCAATCCGGGAGTGACAATCATTTAATTTCGGGGCGAAATTCTTCTAAGAAGGGGAGACTGTGACATCTAGCAACCAGAATTTACATGTTAGCACCCGAACCGTATAATACATGTCTTAACATGTAGGAACACCCTAATATGACCAGATTGTGTAGGCAAGGGTTTTAGTTTCCTAAGATTCCCGACAGTGCGCTTAGAATATCCGGTTACCGCACGTAACGACATACAATGTCTTATAAAATGCCAATCCGATAAAATTAACATTTTATTTTAATATTAATAATAATGAGTGGGTTAAATATAAAATTTAATTAACCAAATATAAATTCTAAACTTTAAGCAATTAAACCAAAAATTTAAGTAGATAATTGATTATTTACCTACCCTTAACCTACCTTTTTATAAAAATTACATTATATATATATATAACTTTATTTATAAAAATATATATATATTTTTTTTTGAGGAAAAGGGGGCCAAGTGGCCGGCCTCTCCCTCCCCCTATCCCTCTCTTTTATTCTTTAAAAACCTCACAAATTAATCACATTCTCTCAACCCTCATTTCTCTCATTCCTCTCTCTCTCTCTCTCTCTCTCTAGCTCCAATTCTCTCTTCTTTTCTCTCTATTCTCCATCCCTAAATCACCTCCCAAATCATACTTTTGAAGATTAAAACAACTCCTCATCATTAAGGTAACATTATACTCTTATATTTCATGAATCCTACCTTTAAATCTTCATAAAAATCAAGTTTTCTTGCATTTTCTTCACCTTTTTCTTCACTTTCTTAAGGTTTCTGAAAAGGAGGACCTTCATAGGCCTTCAAATGGTAGGTTTTACACCAATGACATGTTAAATGTCAAGAAATGGTGATAACCCATGATCCATGTAACCAAAACTCAAGAAAATGGAGCTTAGAAGACATGCATGGCTATTTTTCTCATCATCTAAGATGGTAGAGTTCATGCATGTGTATCTTCTTTTTTGTAATCTAAAGAATGTTATTTTACAAAACTTATGTTAAAAAGCATTGTAAAAACATTTTTAAACAAAAAGACTACCCTTTGGGTGAGAATAAAAGTTAAAAAGCATTCATGTTGCAATGACATTTCATTTTAGAATCTGGCAGATTGCATGCATGTTCTTGCTTCGGCCATAACTTGAGGAATATTGAACCAAATATTATGAATCTTCCTCTTGAACTTTATTTAGTGAGTTATAGTAATCTAACCCAACTAGATTCACTCAAAAATATTGAGTTTTGACCCCTCAACCTCACCTATAAAGTTAAGTGCGCAGAATGAATCCGTCTGGACAAAAACCTCCATTCAAACAACCATAACCATCATTTAAATTCATAAAAATTAATGATATTTATTCTGTAAGTAATTTTAATGAGTTATAATTCAAAAAAAAATTGGTTTCAATTAAAAATATGAAGATTTGGGTGTTCAACCGCTCATGAAAAATTTAGTGTGCAAAAGGTCATATTCTAGCAGATTGGAACTCTTGGCATAAAAGGACCATAACTCACGCATTACGTATCCAAATGAGGTAAATCGTTTTCTGGAAGTTTCATAATTGAGTTAGGTTTATAACCCAATTTGAATCACCGAAAAACAATACGTTTTGACCCGTCAAATTGATGTGACAAAAAGAGTGTGCAGGCTGCCTTGATAACTGTGACACTTAAACTTGCATTTAATGATTTTGTTACCTAAGCACCTATAAAAATGATGATTTTTATGTCAAATGTTCCCTAAGACACTAAATTTAAATATATAAAAATTTGGTTGAATAATAAATTTGGAAAAATACTTAAATATGCCAATAAGGGAACCTAAATTTCTGCCAGCAGAAAAGTAAAACTCTAGTTCTAGAAAAAAATAAATTTTGGGTTGTTAAAAATAATAATAGGCTTATAAGTTATAGTCCTTGTTAAAATATCAAATAATATGTATATATATATACCCTTGTATTAAAAAAATGTTATCCTTATAAATAAGAGTTTTATAAAAATTCGAACTCGGGTTAAATCATGATTCAAGGAATTATTTGCTAAGCGTATAACTCGTAAATTTAATTTTCTAACAGAAAACTTCCAATAACTTCATAAAACCAATAATCTTCATATATTCAACAATGCAAAATAATATTTAAACCGAATACCTAACCCATAAGGCATTTTATAAGATACGTTGATCTAAGCATAGCTTTAGCCCAAAATGTTAGGCCCAGAACTGATAGTGTGTTTCACTTCCATAGGAAGGACTTAGAACCGGGCATATGAGCAATTGTGCAACAACTCTTGGAATCTTTGCCGAACAAGTGAGTATTCACAACCCCTATTTTATCGTTTTACGTATTTTGGGGTGAAAAGCATGTTACAATTGCAAATTGTTTCTACTGAATGATTGTTCGTTAAAATTGTCGAATTTTGAATTAAATTGGTTATGCGCTATGGTATGTATACTTTACGCTGCAAGTCAGTATTCACTGCCCCTCTTTTACCGTTTTTATACTTTTTGGGGTGAAAAGCATGTAAATTTACAAATTGTTATTACTGAATGATTGTTCATTAAAATTTGTTGAATTTTGAATTAAATTGTTTATGCACTATGGTATGTATACTTTACGATGCAATTGAGTATTAAATGAATAAATCCCCATTGGTTGGACACTACCTATTAACTCGAACGGGAGTCGATGGTATTTGTGGGTAGCGCTATTTGGATTGACAACCCCACTTTTGGCTGACGATCTAGAAGTGCACTTTACCAATAACAATAATTGTCTTACACATGTGGATTTATTCCACCGCTGAGGTAATGACGTAACAATAATTGTCTTACACATGTGGATTTATTCCACGGCTGAGGTAATGACGTGTAATTTAAGGGGCATTGGTTGGTCGGAAGGTTTGGTAGTGGCTCAATGTTAAGGCATTATTGTATACAGTAAACCTCGTGCAAATAATTGAACAATCAGTTTCTTAAACGTCTTGTGAACGAACGTTTCACAATAAACAAAAATTTATGCATACAAAATATTTCGTGCATACAAAAGCCTGTGATTTCACCAACTCTATGTAGTTGACCTTTTTTTTATGCTTTTCCGGTGCAAATTAGTAAGTGAAGGCATGTAGGATGCATTTTGTGTGACGACATCAACATCAAGAATTTTAAACTTCTTTTGTTAAATTTGGCGTCCGTCGTTATTTTGAAAACAATTTGGTTAAGACTTGTATTACAGTATTTTGTACTACTTTATTAAATGTTATGGTTGGTGTTGTTTATTACTTTATGATATGAAACGTGTGCTGTCATATCTCGTGTTTTCGCCTTGGCGTGGTGTGACATATATATATACATATATATGTATGTATGTATGTATGTATGTCAATATATATGTATGTAATTATACGTATGTATTTAATTTTATACATGTGCATTGATGATATATGTATGCGCTATTTATTTCTTTATTTTAGTTGGGTTGCCAATTGTTGGCTAAATACTTCTTTCTTTCTTGTTGTTGTTGAATATGTCGACAAATAGAGGATGGATGTATAGAGAGAACGACAGTGGGGGGTTTCTTAGCATCGACTATATTGTTGCAATGGATAGTTTTTTGGACTATGCCTATGTCAATGAAGGGACTGTTGAAAGGAAACCTACACGTGATGGGATGGTACTTCGTATCAGATGCCCTTGTAAGAAGTGTCAAAACTTAAACTATAATGAAAGGGCTAACGTGAGTCTGCATTTGATGAAGCATGATTTCATGCCTGATTATACCACATGGTGGGCACATGGTGAAACCTATTACCATAATGAAGGGCATCAAGACGTGGGTCAATCTTCTACTCCGGTAGTAGATCATAATGAATGGTATGTTGAATTGGTGAACGATCACCTGATACATGATGGAACGACATGGGAAGAAGAAACCCCTAATCCTTCTGCCCAAGGATTTTATGATATGTTACAAGCTGCTGACGAGCCATTATGGGGCGGGTGTACAAAATTACTCGAAATTAGGAGTTGCGATGAGATTGTTGAATTGGAAGGCATAATGTAATGTACTCGAGACGAGATTGTTGAATTGGATGATGATAACGTGGATGAAGAACCGTTCCTTCACATCAATGAACGAGTACTTCAGAATACAAACAATTGGGTAAATGAGGACCTCGATTTCGTCCCTCTTGTAACTGGGGAGCTCAACATAGTCGCCACAAATGACGAATCTAGCGACGAGGAAGATTCATCAGATCACGAATCTAGTGTCGAGGAAGAAGAATTTGAAGACGTGGACGATGATGAAGATATGGAAGACGAACTTATGTTATCTGATCAGTCGTCTGATCACTAGTGTGGCTTTCTTATGTAGACATTATTCATAATAATTATATCCTTATTATATGTTTGCACACTCATATTTTTGGGTCTTATGATTTATGTACACTTATATCATTGTATGTGAACCATTCTCTATTTTAGATGGCGGGAGGCGGCACTAGGGGTAGGGGTAGAGGCCCTAGCAGGGGCAGTAGCAGCTCCGTCAGGTGTCGTGACCCCTACGCCGACGGGTCCACCTTTGTTGCAGCTACCGAGGAGTGACTAGATCAGATCCAGTCTGAGGACGGGCTTCAAATGCCGTAGAATAGAGCGGGCTCGAGAGTTAGAGGCCCCAATGTTGCATCACAGATGCCCCATACGAGTCAGCGACCGACACTTGTGTTGTCTTCCGCCGGGGGGTAAGTAGATGTGATATATTATTAATTATAGTACATAATAAACCGATCCTAATATTTTTTATGTTGTATATTTTGCAAGTGTGAAGGTTTAAGGACAAGTCAGTCGTCCGGAGGGCTACTGCCACTTTCGGTCCATGTTCACTAGTCCATGGGCTCATATTAAGGATGTCCCTGAGGAGCACTATCTACGGATGATGGATCGTTTACGGGTATGTATTTTACTCTATTTAACTAATTGAGTGGATTTATTTTACTTAATCCAAACAATGTGTATGCAATGGTATTATAGTTGGCCTCCTGAGATGGACGCCGACGTATTATTTGCATTTCGGTGTACCCTGAAGAATAGGCACGCAAACATGATGAGAGATACCCATAATGGGGCTAGGGATAGGGCTTTAGCTATTGATGGTGTCCGGTTCGACGGACATTACTACATTGTTCTTAGCACACACCCTCTAGAGTGGATCCGACATGAGTTTTAGGTACAGATGATTGATTAGGTTTGTTTTTTATTGAATACTTGTATATGGTTGTATTAGTATTTATATTGACTTATGTCTTGTTTTTAACACGTATGGAACACCGATTCGTTCAAGAGTGTATCGGCGGCCAATACGGTCAATCGGGCCACTGAGTATAAAGGGATGACATCCAGACACGGTACTGGATCTATTAGTACTGCTATGCATCGGGACCGCATGGTAATTTATCATCTACTACACTAAATGTATATAATTGATATATATACATATATATACATGATTGCGTTACCTACTAACAATTTAAGTTGTCTATTGTAGAGAGATGCATGGGGTCGTGATCCTACTAGCGACGAGGTTTGGGAAGCTACACACTTCCCCAACAAGAAGTTTGTTCCGGGTGCAACTTGTCCTCCCACGGATCCTCCGATCTACGTTTACCCAAAGGCGGCTTATATGGCGGTAAGTTCAATTACATATGTCTAGATTTTTGTTTGTTTTATAAGATAGATATAAAGTCTAGCAAACTTAGTTTGGGCTGCCATTGTTGGGCAGACGATAGAATTGTTTTCTATAGGTTAGTTAACTTGACAATGTCTAATTTGGTAAACTGTAGGATAACTACCATCGGATTAGGGATGAGGAGTACCCGGACTTACCTCCCAGCACTATACCTCCCAATGACGTCGAGTTGTGGGAGCGCAGTATCAGTGGACGGCGTAAAGGTCGTATTTTTGGATGGGGGACCAGTCAGGATCCCTATTATGCTATGACCGGTGATTCAGTTACTAGTACGAGTGGGATCTCGCACGACCATCGCGATGAGGAGGTATGCTTGTCAAATCCTATTTACCATTGTTAATTATATGTTTGTTAAATATTGTCTAACATTGTTATATATATGTTTGTCAAATGTTGAATTTCAGTTGGATGAGCTGCGACAATGGCTAGAGAGAGAGGATGCAGATGAAGGAGCGACTAGAGAGAGAGGAAGCTTAGAGGATCTAGATGCAACAGCGACTAGAGAGAGACGAAGCAGAGAGGATCCGGATGAAGGAGTGACTTGACCAGTTTGAGGCGTTCATGAGGAAGTTTCAAGATCACCCCCCCGATGTACGATAGTTTATATTACGTTTTAATTTTTAGATATTACGTTTTAATTTCTAGATATTATATGAAAAATGGGCAGGTTTTGTACAATTTTAAACTGGATATTAAATGAAATTTTGGCAGGTTTTGTACAGGTTATATATTGCCATTTATTAATTATTAATTGTTTTTTAATAAAAAATTAAATTACCGACGGATAATCCATCGGTAAATGTATTTTAATTTATTAATAATCCATAGGAAATCCGTCGCTAATTCTGTCGGAAAAAAATCCGTCGGTAAAGATCCGTCGGTAATCCTTGGTAAATGGAGACCGTCGGTGATCCGTCGGAAATAACCAACGTTGTCGGTGATCCGTCAGAAAATGAAGCCGTTGGTGATCCGTCGGTAATATCCGTCGGAAATATTAAGGCCGACCACTGAATTTCCAAGGGCCATTTACCAACGGATTACCGACGGATTTGACTTTCACCGACGGATTACCGACGGATATTTCATTCGGTGATAGGCCTCTTTTTTGTAGTGTTTAATGGACCGCATTCTGGATGTTTATATCCATAAATATCATCTTGTATTAATTGTATGAATGAAATATTTTTGTATTATGTCCTTGGCTTTAGTATGGTCTCGTTCCTGTCTTGGCTAAGGATCAGGGTATACAAAAGTTTTAGGTATTCAAGAGGGCATATTATGATAATGGTGTTGCTTCTTATGCTGTAGAAGTCAACCGTTGCAATTTGCCTCATTTTTTCTTTCACGCGAAAGAGAATGTGTTTATGTGTATTTTGCAAACATGGATCACTATGTCATGACCATGATGTCCCATGTGATAATGTTGAAGCATATATTTGTCATTATCCAAAAATTCTTTATTGGTGACAAAATATGATTTAGTGACCTGGATAATCCACTAATTTGACACATTAATTTCTCTAATATATATTCCTTTCATATCATTAGAGTTGATGTACATATACTCAATTCCATTCTTATAATATGATTTCCAGTTGATATGAAATCTTAACAAGGTTTTCATTAATATAGTGATTTAGTGACTATTAACCTTATACCAATAAGAAAATGACAATACATCGTCTAAGTATTTTGGTTGGATAAATTATAAAATAAATATTAATCATTTTCTTTAGATTGTGTGAAATTTCCTACAAAAACTCAAGTTCTCCTCGATACATTCCTATACGGAACAGAGAATATTGAGACTTTTGTATTTATTTTTAATGTATTTCTTTACATCTATAATGGTTATCGATTTGAGTGTGTATATTAACTTTATGCTTAACATAAATTTCAAGGAAACATATGCTTAATTAATATGATATTGTTAAAGGAAAATCCAAACAGAACAATAATATATGGAGAGAATGAATATGTAATTTTCATTAATCAAAAGCCCTTTAAATAGGGATGAGTTACAAGTAGATAGTTATGAGATATTTCAGTTCTAATCTAACTCTGATATACTTTTCTCTATCGTCATATCCTTTAGACGATGACACACTTATCTTACAACTGATATAGTTTGTTTCCAATATCAACTGGGCAGTAGTTGCATCTCTGCTCCAAGGATTGGAAAATTCTTCCAACTATTGTCATGACCCTGACCCTTTCCATGATTTTTTCCACATGGTACATAGATGCCACGTGTGAGAAATTGTCTTTGACTCATTCTTCTTTGAAGTTGTTTCCACCTCTACCACTTTCATTATTGATCTCGGGAATTTTCTTTGTCCCGACATATCTGGTGTTGTTATTTGAAAGAAACTTGTTGTATCTCTCAACCACTTGCAGTAGGTTGATGAGTTTGTCTAAAGGTTGTGTTCCAACTTATATTGGTTCATTAATATTTATTGATATATGAAAGGTGGAAATAATGTTATAAATCATGTCATCTTTTGCGAGTTTTTGCCACAGAGATTGAGACGCATTTTGGATATAACATTTATTTGTTTATATCAGTTACCTTTTTGTAATCGAGTAAATGGGTTTAATTCTGCAGTACGACTAGATCTGGAAGTACATATTCATGAGTACTCCTGATTATCCCTTTTAGAGCATCCCACAATTCTCTGAGGGTTTCAACTTTCAAGTAAAGGTATTCTTATGAAAGTTAGGATTTATATGTCGTCTCGAAATATGATGGTATTTGCTTTACTTTTTTCAGGAGGCTGGTTTTAGGGTCAATAGGGAGTTGATGGACTTTAGATATATTCTTGTACCTTTTCAACAAAAGTTGTTTTCACATTGGATATTCATAATTGTACTCAAGTTCTTTTGAGTTTAGGACATTGAATCACGGATGGTTGTTTCAACCATTTACGTATATAATGGATAATATATGATTTTTTAAAACAATGAATCACAGTCTATAATCACTATATTATGTATGAAATTTCATTATTCATAATAATATTGGATTATTGTATGCTTACATTTTGTTGATAATCATTCATCAATGTTTCAATTCGCGAAAAGAAATCACTCAATCTATTGGATTTCCAGGTAGTAGGGGAATCACATGGATTTCTTAAATCTCTACAAACCTTAGGGCTATTTACACCCATTTGACAAAAACTACTTGATATTTTACGATTTACTTAATTTGAAGATAACCTTGTTAACAAAATGAATATGAGTTTGGCATATGAAGCCAATTTAGGAGATTTTAATACCTTAATAGTATTTTAGGAGATTTTCTCATTAGACAAATAAATATTGGTTTTGACATAAAGTCAATTTCAAACTTTTAACATATTAATAATATTTTTGGTAAGACCCAAATTTTTTGTTCGGATCACTTTGGAGCGAAAAATAGCAAAAAAAAAAAAAAGAGACATTTCATATCTTTGCGACGTTGTGCCATTTCGATCATATCTTACCCGTCCAAGCCCATATTAATTGATTCCTGACCCTTTAAAAATTCAACGCACATATCTACAATCTTCGTGTTTTGAGTTTTTTACAAATTCGATTGCCATAGGATCCGAAACCAATGCCGAAGTTGGGAGAAAATATGATCTAGTGGAATGAAGAATAAATAAACTAAAGAATATATTATGATAGAAAGAGGAGTTGTGGCTGTAGGTTGGTAGAGGTGTCCACCAGCATGTTGATGGTGCTAGGTTCGATTATTGGGGTGTGCATACTTTCAATTTCTCTTTGGTAATAATGTGAGTCTCGGCCCAATGAGTAATCAGGCCAAGCGTTGGAAGCTTTCTCCATGGCCCAATTTCAAGCATTTAATCCAATACAAATATTAGGGCATGAACATTTTCTTTTTGTTGTTGTTGTGATTCAGTTTGAGGAGCGGCTAACGGCTGCTGTATTTTTCTCTCCTCCAGAATATATATATATATATAAATATATATGGGTGTGTGTGTGTGTTGGGTTTTAATTCAATTTGTAACCGGTAAATCGAAGAGGAAAAATAAATAAATTTGGTTACGACAATTATATAGAAAACTTTTCTAAATAAACTTAAAACTCAATCGGATCCAATGATGCATTTAATCAAAATAAAACCACACCATTGTGTGTTTAGAATATGTACCTTTTGTAGATCAGCCGGGATTGGAATGGAGCACCAAGAAACGAAAGTAGGTTTCCTCAATTGGTAGTCCACACACAAACACGTTTCCCGTCTCCACCGGTTGCTAGCCCAATAACCCTAGATCTATATGTGTTTTACAGAAAAGAAAAGGTTTCTTTTCTGTATTTCACTGATAGGCTAATTCTAATTATTTCAATTGTATGAAAAACGGTTTATCCTAACACCCTATTTATACCAGAAGAATTATAGTTAGACTATAATTCAACTAAGTATTAAATAAGGTTTAGTAATTATCTGTAATATTCAAATTCAATTTCAAATATATATATATATATATAATTATCTTTTAAACTTCAAATATAATTATATATAATTACAGATAATACCCCGTAATTAACATAATAACGTTTTCACCCTGTAATTATCATAATTACAGTTTAACACATATTTTCATAATTATCTTTTAAGAATAATTATTTTCTTAATCAACTTGATTTAATCCGGGTTTTTAAAGATGGAAACAAACGCATTCTTTGTGTGCGACCCTATAGGTTTACATACTCCTCAGCAGTATCTCTGTGTGACACGTGTCGTGGGCATATAATAACTTACATTCTCCCACCTGCACACGATAAACAGTAACACAGACGATGGTAAGCGTCTAGCAACACGTCACCGCCCCAAGGCTATGTAAATGTGCTTCTACTTTCGAGCAATTTGATTGATCCAATCAATTATATAGTATAATCATTCATTATCCTTTTGCTTCACGATATTTTGTTTTGAACTTAAGGCATAGATCTATCTTATCCTTTATTCTTCAAAGAATATGTTTCTCGATCCCAACATATTTGATTATACAAGTACCATTATGTTAGAGCATATATTTGTTGGATACAAGATCATAAAGACTGAAGGTCAATGTCTAGCAAGTCAAAGCTCAAAGTCAACTCTCAAAGGAAAGTTTTGTAATTTTGTTTTTGCATTTTGTTTTGTGCGCGTGTCTTGCTTTAAGAGACATGTGACTTTAGTTTGTTGTTAGAATAAAAGTTGGAAGTTATATCGTGTGAACGCATAATAGAGTTCTAGAGAGAGAAAGTGACAGAGAGAAATTGTATACAAATCCTTGAATTGGAAATCAAATAACAGGTTGAGTAATCAAACTGTGATCATCTTGTTAATCGTTTTGAATTATTTAGAACTTGATAATCTTGGGAAATAACAATTGGTATCAGAGAATATTCAAGTTGAAATCAATCGAGTAAAATGGTTTTTGCACTGTTCATCGAGTCTTGATCGAGTTTGGATTTTTGTGTGTAATTCGAGTTGTAATCGATTGAATTGAGTTCGTTTTATGTTCTAGATCAATCTTGTATAGGGTAATTGAGTTCTTGCACTGTAATTTTCATCAATTTTTGAAATTTTGTGAGTTTTCAAGTTCACGAGTTCGATAGCACTGTTCAATCCAAATTTGTATTTTTGACAGAATTTCTTTGAAATTCTTTGCTGGTAATAGGATCAAATAGTGTTTGTGGTCATATTGTCAAAGTTTCAGACCGAAAACTGAAGGTTTGATAGGATTTTGAGTGAAACAGAGTGATTTTTGTCGAAGATTTGAAGAACTTGCATCCTTCTCAAGAACTCGCACGAAGAACTCGCAGATCATTAATTTTCGCATAATTGTGTTTCTGAAAATTCTTAAGTGTAGAATTCGCAGAAGTGTGACGTGCGAAATTCGTAGAATTCGCATGTGTGAGTATTGAGAAATCCTCAGTATTCGTATAATTTGTTTTGCGAAAAGTCAAAATTCGCATAAAGTTTTTGTGAAAAATATTAAGGAAAGACTTCGCATAAGCCATTTGTGCAAAAAGTGTTTGTGTAAATTTTCAAAGGACATAATTCTCCTATACTTGTATGCGAAAAGTTAAGAATTCGTTTCTGAGTGTTATACGAATTCCTCAGAACTCGCATAAAAAGTTTTAATTTTTCAAAGTTCAAAATTCGTATATGTTTGTTATACGAATTGCTCATGCGAAAAGTTTAATTTTCAATATTTTCCATGTCTAGATCTCGCATATAGTTGTATGCGAATTCCTAGAACTTGCATAACATTTCATGCGAATTCTGTTGTTTACAAATTCTGAAATAAGCTTCTGTGCGAATTCTGAAAGTTTGATTTGTGTGCGAATTCTGTGTTACTTTTACTTGTGTGTGAATTCTAAGAGATAGTGTTGTGTGCGAATTCTGCATACGAATTCTTTCTGTTTCACAGTATTCTGCGAATTGTATACTTAAGATTTTTTTTTGGAAATTTAATTTCTGAAAATTATTTTGTATCCTGATTTCACTTGGACTAACGATCACTTGTCAAGTTCTTATTGTAAACTTTTGTAATAGGATGACTTTGAAGGACGCACTTTCCATTGGTACTGATGTGAAACCTCCGGTTCTATTCAAAGGGGAATATGAGCCGTGGAAGGATCGGTTCCTTGACTTTGTTGACCGACATGCAAACGGAGAGGACATTCTCTTGGTACGTCTTACCATTGAGATACCAGATGACGAATCTTCGGACAGTGAAGATGGAGATGAAGATAGAGTTGAAAAGACAAAGACTATTCTGAAATATCTTTCCCACTATACTGAAGAACAAAAGAGCAGATACAAGGCTAATATGCAAGCAAGATCTCTACTCTTACAGAGCATTCCCAATGAGATCTACATCAAAATTGACAGCTACAAAGCCAATGCTAAGAAGATGTGGGATCAACTCCAAAAAATGATGATGGGTTCAAAGGTTGGAAATCAGATTAAAGTAGCCAACTGCATAAACAGCTACCAAGAATTTAAGGCTAAGGAGAATGAAAGTCTTGAGGATACTTATGAAAGATTTGTTCTTCTTCTAAATGAGATTTTAAAGAATAAAGTTAAAAAGAAGCAAATCGAAACAACGTCAAATTCCTCCGCATTCTCCAACCAGAGTGGAAGAAACACACAAGGAGAATGAAACAGATGAAAGATCTCAGTGATATTTTACTTCATGAAGTTTATGAAACACTGAGACAAAATGAGGAAGAGGTAGAAGAGAAAAGAAGTGAGAAGAAGATGGCTGATAAATTCGTAGATCCCATAGCTTTGGTGGTTGGTCAAAAAGAGAAGGAGAAGAAATAAAAGAAAAAGAAGAAGAAAGTTGTGCTTCCTAGTTCCGATGATTCTGCTAATTCAGACTCTGATAGTGATGACGGAGAAAACTTGAAGCAAGCGATGCTAACTGCTAACCCGGGTTCAAACAGTTACTCCTCTAGATCAAAGAATCACGAACATAGAGAAATAGTTGAGGGAAAGAGATTTGAGGATAAGAGGCTTGGAGAAAGAAAGCCTGAAGAGAAGAAGAGATTTGTGAATGATTATGATACTGAGAAGAAGAGTGATGATTTGATAAATTGCTACAACTGTGGGAAAATTGGTCATTATGCTAAGGACTGTCGGAAGCCTACAGTCAGAAGTTCCGACTACTACAAACAGAAGATGCTCTTAGCCAAACAGAAGGAAGCGGGAAAATCCCTAATGGTTGAGGATGAGTTCTGGCTGGACCATTCCGATGAGGAGCAAAAGGAAGAAACAACACATATGTGCCTGATTGGCAGGGAGGTGAAATATGAAGAGACATCTGATGAGGTACTTAACTTTTCTGAATCCGATTTTGTAACCAAAATGGAAGCCATGATGATCGAACTTCAAGATCTTCAATCTAAACTGAAAAAGGAAAAGAGCAGAGTTGCGAAGAAACGTCAAACTATTTTTGAACTCAACAAGAAACTTGTTGGGAACAAAAGTTTGATTGACTCTCTAAACAAATATGTCTCTGAATTTAAACTTCAAAGAGATTGTTTTGAAAATAAGTTTTCTGATTTTGTTTCTAAAAATTCAAAGTCTGATCTTGAAAAGCAAGAATGTGTTCTAAAAGCTCATAAATTGCAGGTTAAAAACAAGAGTTTAGAGAAAAAGGTAAATGGTTTGGAAGCAAAATTATATGCTAGAGGACAAACAGATCAAACCATTTTCTTAAACACACCTAATGAGGAAGCTGATGTTAAAGAGAAGTGGGAACTCGGTTACGATAAACAACATTATCTAAAGAAAGCAATCATAAAATAGCCAGCTTTATATAACTTTGATTTTCTATATGCGGCTGGTAAATATACTCATTTGGAACCCAAATGTGTTACCAAGTCACCTGATGAGGTAGAGTCCAAAGAAGAAGAAAAGAGAAAGAATACATAGAAAATGCAACTAACATTCTGCTATCAAAAGCTGAATGATAGTTATCTTTCAGAAAAACCAAAGTTTCTTTCAAATGATTATTTTGCTAGTTATTCTACTACAGAGTTGGAGACAAAACCGATTAAAGCTAAGATTTACATTCCTCCACTCGTATTAGATAGCAAAATAATAGATCTTGAAAATGTTTTATCTGATGAAATAATTTTGGTTGACATTGAACAAAGTGTATTTTCTACTATAATAAAGAACACCGTTTTTAAAACTGAATCCAAAGAGTTTTTAAAATCTTCTAAGGCACCTCAAACTTCGGAAGATGATTTTGATGACTTATTTGCGTCTGCAAATGATTTTTTAAATTATGATGATGGGTGTTTTGATGAAAGTGTTGGTATGTTTGACTTTAATGCTAAACTTCCAGATCATTCTGCTTTTACATTAACTCTGAAGCTTTACCAAGTGTATTTGAAATAGGTGAATCATCAACCAAGGTTGGTGAATCAGTTTCTGTGAGTACTGCGTACTATGAAAAATGTAAGAAGCAAAAGAAACGGCTCCCACAGAAACAGATTAACACTGGTAAGATCAAGAAAAGACAAACTTAGAAATCTGTTTTTCCTAACAAATCTAAATCTTTTATTTCAGAGTTGAAAAAGAAAAGGTCGGAAGAACGAACAGAGTGGCGACCAAAACAAAAGGTTGATGAGAACGCAGAATCATGTCCTGATAGTGTATGTACTAGAAAGACTGGTAGTATATCTGATGTAATTGGTACTGTTGCTTCTAATAAACAAAAACTTGTAATTCCTTACGAGAAATATACAATAAAGCAACTACTCCAATTATCTCGGTCTACTACTAAGTATTCTAAATATAGACGGAATGATTTTGTTTCTCGCCAATATTCTGATGATTGGTTTGGTACTTATCATGTTTATAATTCTAAAGCTTCTCATGTTTTTCAAAACAAAAGAGGACCCAAATTTATATGGGTTCCAAAATCTTGCACTAATATGAAAGGACCCAAATTTAAATGGGTACCTAAAGTTCTTGTTCCCTGAAATTCTCTTGTGTACACCCATCATATTTGGTACTTGGATTCTAGTTGCTCCAAGCATATGACTGGGCAGAAAGATATTTTGTCTAATTATACAGAGAAATATTGTGGGAACGTGCGATTCGGGAACGACCAGTTTTCACCAATTTTGGGATATGGTGATGTGATTCAAGACAACATAACGATTACGAAGGTGAGCTACGTGGAAGAATTAGGACATAACCTATTTAGCATTGGCCAGTTCTATGACAAAGACTTAGAGGTTAATTTCAAGGCCAAGAGATGTTCTGTGCGTACTAAAGAGGGTAAGGAAATCTTGGTCGTCACGAGAAAGTCTAACCTCTACACGATTAATCTGTCAAAAGTCCAGACTGACAATGAGGTATGTCTACTGTCAAAAGCCTCACTGCAACAAAGCTGGTTATGGCATCGAAGGCTTTCTCACCTGAATTTTCGTTATATCAACAAACTGGTCACGGGAAAACTAGTCAAAGGACTTCCTGAGCTTAAGTACGAGAAAGAACATTTGTGCGTAGCGTGTGAGAAAGGTAAAATGAAGAGAGCTGCCCATAAGCCAAAGCCTGATCCTAGTACAAGTTCTCCACTTGAATTGTTGCATATGGATCTCTACGGTCCTATGCGTACACAAAGCATAAACGGCAAGAAATATGTTCTAGTGATTGTGGACGATTATTCGTGGTACACATTGGTCAAATTTCTATGATCAAAGGATGAGACGCCCGAAGTCATCATCAATTTCTTAAAGATTACCCAAGTGAATCTGCAAAAGCCAGTCAAGCTTCTTCGAACAGACAACGGCACAGAATTCAAGAATAGCACTATAGAAGATTATCTCCAATCGGTGGGGATAACACATCAGTATTCTGCTGCCATAACGCCTGAACAGAACGAAGTTTAGATAGACGTAATAGAATGCTAGTCGAGGCCACTCGAACTATGCTGAGTCAATCGGATCTAATTCTGTTTCTATGGGCTGAAGTTGTATCGACTGCCTGGTACATGCAGAACCGTTCCATAATCCACCGCCGGTTTGGTAAAACTCCATATGCTTTGATAAATAATCGTAGACCTAACATTAAACATTTTCATATTTTTGGATGCAAGTGCTTCGTACTGAACGACAAAGAGAACTTGAACAATTCAGTCCAAAGGCTGACGAAGGCATATTCATTGGCTACTCTCAAACGTCTGTTGCCTACATAGTCTATCTGAAGAAGACGAAGATTGTCATAGAGAGCATAAATGTTACATTCGACGAAGAGTTGGCTTCTGAACAAAGAAGTTCAGAACCCGTACTTACAGAAGTATTAGCTTCTGGACAAATCAGTCTAGAACCTGTAGTTAATGTTACTGATTCTGATAAACCATCTACTTCTACATCTCATTTATAAGAATTAGATTTACTGTTTGAATTCTTTTATGATGAGTTTCTTGGATCTAAATTGCCTAAATCTGGTGTGATTGACAGACCTGAAGAGTCAAGTGGTCATCATCCAATCAATTTAGATGTATGTACTGATTTTGTTCCACCGATTCAGCAATAAACTTTAGTTCAAGCAACAACTCCTTTAGTTGAAGTTGTACATGAATATGTCGAGATAGAAGTTGCTGACTCAGTTGGTTGCACTATACCAACTGATGCTTCTGCACCAAATACTTCAATTAAACCACTCCCTGAACAAGAAGAAACTGAAAGTGGATACTTAGATGAGAATCATGATCAATGTACATCAAATCCACTCCCTCATGAACACAAGTGGACCAAAAAGCACCCGATAAGCCAGATGATTGGAGATCCATCCAAACCGGTGTAAACTAGGTCTGCTACATTAAATATGTGTATGCATGACTCGTTTCTGAGCAAGGTAGAGCCAAGACGCGTATCTGAAGCTTTAGCCGACATAGATTGGGTAACTACAAAGCAAGAAGAGCTGAATCAGTTGGAAGCACTAAAAATCTGGAGACTTGTGCCTAAGCCTGAAGGAAAGACTATCATCCGCACAAAATGGGTATTCAAGAACAAAAAGGACGAAGATGGTATCGTGATAAGAAATAAAGCAAGACTAGTGGCTAAGAGATATAGGCAAGAGGAAGGTATTTACTATGACGAGACTTATGCTCTAGTGGCGCGCATCGAAGCTCTTCGAATGTTTCTTGCATATGCCACCCACAAGAACTTCATCGTCTACCAAATGGACGTGAAGACTGCCTTTCTCAACGACATCTTAAAGGTGGAAGTCTACGTCACTCAGCCTGAAGGCTTTGTCAATCCAGAAAATCCGAATCACGTTTATATTCTGGACAAAGCTCTTTATGGACTGAAGCAAGCCCCTCGAGGCTGGTACAAAGTGTGATCTAAATTCCTTGTCAAGTCTGGCTTCTCTAAAGTTAAGATCGATACTACTTTGTTTATCAAAAAGGAAAAAGTTGATATCATTTTAATTCAGATTTATGAGGATGACATCATATTTGGCTAAACAAATCCAAAATACTATAAGAATTTTTCTAACCTCATGGTGTCCAGATTTCAGATGAGTATGATGGGAGAGATGAATTTCTTTCTTGGATTACAAGTCAAACAATTTTAAACGGGGATTTTTATTAATCAATCAAAGTACATTTTTGATATTCTTAGAAAATTCAAAATGGAAAATTGTACACCTATTGGAACCCCGATGGCACCAGGTACTAAGATTGGCACTGATCCTTAGGGTAAAGTTGTCGATGCTAGGACCTACCGAGGGATGATTGGTTCTTTAATGTATTTAACATATAGTAGGCCAGATATAATGTTTTCTACATGTCTATGTGCTCGATATCAGGCTAATCCAAAAGAATCCCATTTGTCTGCAGTTAAAAGAATTTTTAGATATCTGAAGGGCACTGCATATCTTGGTCTATGGTATCCTAAGGATACAAGTTTTGAACTGACAGCATATTCAGATGCAGACCATGCTGGTTGTATACTTCATAAGAAAAGTACGTCTGGTCAGATACAAAATCTTGGAGATAAACTTGTGAGTTGGGCGTCAAAGAAACAACTTTGTGTATCCACATCAACAACTGAGGCACAGTACGTCGCTGCGACGAGCTTCTGTTCTCAAGTGTTGTGGATGAGAACACAACTCCAAGATTATGGCTTCAAATACAACAAGATCCCGATCTACTGTGATTCAAAGAGCGCGATTGCCATATCTACGAATCCTGTTCTACATACCAAAAACAAACACAACGATGTACGATATCACTTTATCAAAGATAATGTGGAAAAAGGTACAATCGAAATTTATTTTGTAAAAACTGATTACCAACTTGGTGATTTATTTACCAAGCCGCTCTATGAAAAGAGATTTAATTTTCTCGTTTCAAAACTTGGTATGTTAAATCTCAAGACTTAATCCGTGATTACCTACTACAGTTTTTGTTATTGTTATTTTTCTTCATTTCTTTATTTTTGATCTCAAAGATATCTGCACTTAACTTTCATCATGATCTCAGGGGTTTGTGAGATGATGCAAGAAAAGATGATCTACATACATTTGAGGGGGAGTTCATATTTGTGCATATGTTCATCACTAATAAATTTTCTGATGCATAATCGCAGGGGGAGTAAGAGTTAAGGAGTATGGATAATGATTTCTGATTACATCTGATCAGAACTCGTACATTCAAAGTTTTATTGCTTTATGTCATTTACTTTTCAATAAATGTTGTGAATAAAACTTTGTACTTTGACAGACTTATGATTTTTGCAGAATTGACAGAAAGCTTACAAGATCATATCATATATGACTTAGAGCTGACTTGATGAGATTTGAGACTGAGCGAAAGGTTTATTTCCAATCTTAATCTCATACGTGTCTGAAAGAAGGACAATTTTCAGATATGAAAACATGTTCTTAATTGTTCAAACCACTTCTGATTCTTAAAAAGATTTCATGAATATAGAAGTGTGATTTTAAATGGTTCCATGGTTCATGTTCTTTCAATGATATACAAACAATGTGTTTCCAAAGATTAATAATTGCGTATTATCTTTTCCATATACTGTCAAGTATTCACACACACCGATTTAATTTTTTGTTGATTATGTTATCACCATGTTTCAAATTGAACAAATTTTTCGATAGTGATACACCCCGATTGATATTCAAAGTTTGAGCGTGATTTCATTTTGAAACATTTCTTTCAAGACTATCTATATTTTGATTCGTATAGACAATATCCAATTTTTGCTGACCTAAGCTTTACTTGATAAATCATTCTGATTTTGATATTTTTCATATAATGTCAGATTTTCAAACAAGTTTCTTATATTCATTTATTTTATTCAATATACAAGTTTTGAAATAGCTTCAATATTTAAAATGCTCAAATCTTCATGATTACATCTATAAGCATACAGATATCTGACTTGTATTTCATATTTTTGGGCTTTAACTACAAAGTAAAACCATTTTGAGCAACATGTTCTTATAGGACTACATGGGTTCACTGTTTGAGCTTAACTGAAACTTCTATGGATTCATGTTAACCAGTGTTTCCTACCCAAGAAGTTAATCCTTGAGTGATCGAAGAGTGAGGAGTCAAAACAACTGAGTGTGGGTTAAGTGATGAGGTAAAATGGAAATGAGAGTTTGGTTAGAAGTGAGCTCAATTATTAAAAGAAAGAGGGTGAGAGATCAGAGTAAAGAATATCAAACTTTGCACCAACTTTTCCTGAGTCGGGCAGCCACATTGTTGGTGTTTCACAATTCTTCGTGAACATCATTGAAACAGGCAACTAGCCTATGCCAACTCTTGATATATCCCACCAGATACTCATCTTCTTCTCAAAAAGAATATGTTTCAATACTTTTAGGGGACGCATCACATAATCTATCTGATTTTCATTTGAAAATTCTGGATATTGAGAAAGAAGGAAGTCTGCCCCACCTTCGCACTTCGATCATGCACAATTGAGTATGTGTTTAACTGTTGTTGTCTCAATGGTTTACACAATTTTTGAGCCTATAAAAAGCAATCATCAGTGCTTAATTCTTTCAAACACAAGCAGGTACACATAGGAAATTCGTTTTTCTGTCTAAACATTCATAGAATAAACTTGTGCTATTCGATGATTGAATGGAAGACCTGGGGGAGTGAATATCAAAAACCTCCTTTCCAATGTGTATTCATTACACACAATGACTTCGTGTTACTGACATGCACTTCTAACTGATTCATTTGTTGATACAGGTATTTCACTCATATTTGTCTGAATTTGCAAAAATTCGAATGAATATCTTTATGAATTGACGGAGAAACAAAGGCTCAATGGAAAAGAACATTGGTCAGGACTGATAGGACATTTCTTGTAAAGTTTTGATGATCTCATGCTTCATTCATCAAAAAGGGGGAGAGGTTCAAGAAATGTTTGAGAAGTGTTCAAGAATTATTGGTTTGATAACGCAAAGTTGGAACTGAAAGAAGAAGTTTGTGTCAAAACAGAGGATTTGTTGAAGATTGTTGAAAGTTGAAACAGAAAGTTCAAAGATTTCAGAAGACGAGCTAAATTTTTACTGAAATTTTCTTTGAAGACAATTTGTTGAAGCAAACTGAGCTGAATCTGAAGATAATTTCTTTTCGATGTCTGAAAGAGATTTTTACAACCTTGGGGAGTGTGGCCCAAGAATTACTAGCATAAACACATACAAATTTACACAAAACACTTTTGTTTATTTAATCATACAGATTACATCAAGCCATATACCTATTTGTGATAATCCTTTCAAAACAAAGTGTTTGTGTGTGTTCTCACGGTGTGCAACTATGTGTTCTATCTTCTCTCTCAATCACTACCTCGTTTACCTTCTTTCTTACTTTTCTTTCAACCACTACTACCACTATTGAAACCAACACTATGACTTGCTTATATATAGGTCAATATGACCAAGCAAGGTCAAACCTTCTAAGCTCATTTACAACACACACACAAACAACAAATACAATAATGACCCACATTTAATCTTGAATACAATTTCAGTCTAACAATCTCCCCTTTGGATTCAAGATTAAAATTTTTTTTGGCAATAATCTTCAGGTCTTCTTAACTTCAGAATTGTCTTCAGCTTTCAGCTTTTGCTCTTTCATAACTTTGATATCTTTAAATATTTTTACACTTTGTATGATATTTGACAATTCTTCAGACTTGTCTCTCCCTTTGAATTAGCTTTTGAATATTCTGAATACACAACTTTACTTTCAAACACTTACTTTCTTTCACTTTCTCTTTGACAAGCTTTCTTTAACCTTTGACTTTGATCATCTGAAAAATAGTTATCTCCCCTGAAATCTTTAAAACTTCAATCTGAACTTGAACTTTGATTATTCTCCCCCTTTTTAATGATTTGTAAGAAACAAAAATCAATAAAACACTTCAAGGTCAGATATGTCGTTGAATATTCTTCCCCAAATAATCAATGAGCACAGGCTTCATGAGCTTTCATCTCCCCCTTATGATAATATGAGAGAATCTGACATCTTATCTGAATTGGCCTTTGATTCCCGAATGTATTCATCTGAATCTTTTCAAATTCAAACAAAATAAGAGTTGTAACCCTGAATCAACAAATGAAACAGTTAGGAATGCCTTTCAGTAACACGAAGTTACTGTGTACAACAAATGTACAGTTTTAAGGAGCTGGTTTGATGTTGACTCCCCAGTACTTCCATTCAATCATTGAAAAACACAAGGTAATTCTATGAATGTTCTGACAGAAAAACAAATTCTTTGTGTGCTCGTGCTTTGGTTTGAAAGAATTAGCATAATGACTATGTTTCATAAGGCTCAAGTATGTAAATCACTGAGACAGCAATGATTGTACATGGACTCAATGTGCATGAGAAAGGGTCGAAGGTGGAGCAACTTTCCTTCTTTTTCAATATCAGTATCTTCCAAGAGAAGATCCGATAGATTATGTGTTGCTTCCCTAGAAAATGTGAAACATTCTCTTTCTAAGAAAAGAATGAGTAGCTGGTGGGGTTGTATACAAGAGATGGCATGGGCTATTTGCCTATTTCAATGATTGTCACCAAAGAAATGTGAACCAATCAGTAATGTGGTTGCCCGACTCAGAAAGATGTTTGGTGCAGAATTCTGATATTCTTTTAACTCTGTTTGCACACCCTCTTTCTTTTAAACATATAAGCTCACATCTAACCAATCTCTCATTTCCATTTTACCTCAGCTCACTCCCACACTCAATTCTTTTAGACCCCTCTCCCCTCAATCACTCAAAGGATTTCTTCCGGGGTAGAAAACACTGGTTATCGTGAATCCATGGAAGATCTATTAAGCACTCACACTGAATCCCATGTTCCTAAAAGTACATGCTTGTCAATGATTTTCTTAACATGTAAATCACAAGAAATCATATGTCAGTGTTTGTATGCTCATCAAAAATCAAAAATGAAATTTGAGCATTTTAAACATTTAAGATATCTCAAAACTTTATATGAATGAATAACCATGAAAGAATAGAAATGTTTTGAGAATCTGACAATGATTAAGATCAGATCAAATTATCATGAAGAAAAATATTTGGGAATTCAAAGACGTATGTTGTTTATATGAACAATATATGAACATATTATCAATGAAAGCACATTAAAGATGAAATGACGTTTGATTCAAACAACTGTGAATATCAAACGGGAGTATTACCAAAGAAAGATATATCATTTGATACATGGTAATAACAAAGTCAATTTGAAAATACTGAACCGGTGTGTGTAAGAATACTTGACAAAGTATATAGAAAAGAAAATACACAAGTATTATTCTTTAAAGAACACACGGCCAGATAGGCAATTAAGTATCCAAAAAATCATTTAAATATCACACTTCTCAAATCATAAAAAAAAACAGTTTAAGAATGTGAAGTGGTTTGAACATTTTAAAACCATTTTTCACAAGTAAAAGTTGTTCTTCTTTCACAAGTGTTAGAGTATAAGGATTAGAATGATATACCTGTAGATCAGAATCCTTAACTCCCTCTGGAATGAATATAGCAGTTAAAGCATCCTTGACAAACAATAGATATCCTCCCCCTTGATATCTGAAACAGTCAACTTATCAGGAAAAAAAATATAACAATATAATTTCTAAACTCCCTTTCAAACGAAAAACTTCCTGAAAAGATGTAATCATGAAAGCATCCTTAAGAAGAAAACATTTGAGTACAGGTTTTGAACTGAATTGTCCAAAAGCCATTGTCACATAAAATATCCTGCAAGAAAAAGATTTTGGTAATCATTATAAAAATGATTCCGCTTTAGTCAGTCAGCATGTGATGAAATATCCAAGATATATTTCAAATAAAGCACAAGATTAGAAAACTCCCCCTAGAATCATGAAGTGGCGTTTAACATACCAATTTTGCTAACTAAAAAGTTAAACCTCTTTTCATCCAACGACTTGGTGAAAAGATCAGCCAAATGGTAGTCTGTAGTCACGAAGTGCATCTCGATATCTCCCTTCTCGACATGATCCTTTATAAAATGATAACGCACGTCGATGTGTTTCGTCTTGGATTGTTGCACTGGATTAGATGTTATCGCAATTGCACTCTTGGAGTTGCAGTAGATAGGGACTCGTTGGTAAGTATATCCGAAATCTTTTAACTGTGTTCTCATCCAGAGGACTTGTGAACAGCAGCTTGTGGCAGCTACATATTCAGCCTCGGTAGTGGATGTAGAAACACAATTTTGTTTCTTAGACGTCTAGCTAACCAACTTATCACCTAAGAACTGACATGAACCAGAGGTGGTCTTTCTATCCAGCTTGCATCCTGCATGATCAGCATCTGTATAGGAAGTTAGATCAAAAGACGAACCCTTAGGATACCAAAGGCCTAACTCAGTAGTACCTTTAAGACACCTAAGAATCCGTTTATCAGCGACCAGGTGTGATTCCTTCGGGTTGGCCTGATATCTAGCACAGAAACATGTAGCAAACATAATATCCGGTCTACTTGCAGTTAAGTACAGCAGTGAACCAATCATACTACGGTACACTTTTTGATCTACTGATTTGCCAGAAAGATCTGCATCCAAAAGTGTGCCCGTTGCCATCGGTGTTTTCATCACTGAACTGTCAGTCATGTTAAATTTCTTTAAAATATCTCGAATATATTTTGATTGATTAATGAAAATACCTTCAGGTAACTGTTTCACTTGAAGACCAAGGAAAAAATTCAGTTCTCCCATCATTAACATTTCAAAGCGAGATTCCATTATTCTTGAAAAGTTTTTACAAAACTTTGGATTTGTAGAACCGAAAGTTATGTCATCTACATAGATCTGTATTAGAATCATATCATCACCTTGCTTTTTCAGAGAGAGAGTAGTATCAATTGTACCTTTCTTGAATCCTGAAGCAAATAAGAATTGTGTTAGAGTATTGTACCTAGCTCTTGGTGCCTGTTTGAGTCCATACAAAGCTTTGTCTAAGACATAGACATGATCAGGGTTCTTCGGATCAATGAATCCTTCTGGTTGAGCAACGTATACTTCTTCATGCAATATCCCATTCAGGAATGAAGATTTTACGTCCATTTGAAAGACAGTAAAATTTTTGTGAGCTGCATAAGATAAGAAGATTCGTATAGCTTCCAGTCGTGCCACAGGAGCAAAAGTTTCTTCATAATCAATTCCCTCCTGTTAACAATAACCCTTTGCAACAAGGCGAGCTTTGTTTCGAACTACAACTCCAGATTCGTCTCTCTTATTTCTGAAAACCCACTTTGTTCCAATAACAGATTTTCCTTCTGGAAGTGGTATGAGTCGCCAAACTTTGTTCCTCTCAAATTGCAGAAGTTCATCATGCATCGCCAGTATCCAATCTGGATCACGCAGGGTTTCTGAAGCTTTCTTCGGCTCCAGGGAACTTAAAAAACTTTAATATAGACAAAAATTAGCAGATGCTGCCTGCGTTTGTACACAAATGTGCATCACCAATAATATTATAAAGTGGGTGAGCTCGTGTCCATCTCATGGTACTTGGAAGTGGATAAACATCAGCTTGAGTATTATCTTCCTCATATTCATCAGAGACTGCAGGTAAGTCTTGATCAACCCCAGATGTGCTCGGGACATCTTGTACAACCTTTTCTGAAGTAAAGATTTCCGGAGCAATAGAAGAATTGCTCGAGACTTCTGTTTCAGAATTTAGATCTGCATGCACATAATCAACATTAGTACCTTCAGAATATATATGGGTAGATGTACCTGATGAGGTTGGTATTGTGACATTGTCAGAGGGTCCTGAAATATCTGCTATTATAACTGGAACCTCTGAAATTGATGCGGATATGCTTGATTTTTCAAAATCTGCACAGATATCCACAAAAGCATCAAAAAATAATAAGTCTAATTCAGATGTAACTTTATTTGAATCAGAAGACTTAGTCTGTTTGATTGCGGGTTCTATTCCGTCTTGAATAGAAACGTTCTGCTTAAGCTTGAGTTCTGAATTGTTGTGTTCAGAAGTCAACTTTGATGATTCATCAAAAGACACATTAATGCTCTCCATGATCGTCTTGGTTCGTCTATTATCGACCCGATAAGCTTTAGACATTAACGAATAACCAATGAAGTATCCTTCGTCATCCTTCTTGTCAAATTTTCCAAGATTGTCGCGATCATTGAGAATATAACACCTGCAACCAAAAGTACGAAAAAATTTAATATTCGGTTTTCGACGATTAATAAGTTCATACGCTGTCTTTCTATGTCTTTTGATGACAATCGTGCGTTTTTGTGTGAAACACGCAGTGGCTACGGCTTCAGCCCACAGAAACATTGGCAACTCAGAATAGGCTAACATTGTCCTCGCAACTTCCACCAGTGTTCGATTCTTCCTTTCAACTACACCGTTTTCCTGAGGAGTGTAGGCAGCAGAAAAGTTGGGAGAGATCCCAACAGATATGAGATAACTCTGAAGCTTTTCATTCTTGAATTCCGTGCCATTGTCACTTCTCAAAGATTGAACCGACAATTGTAGTCGAACCTGGATTTTCTTGATGAACGCAATGATCAGCTCTGTTGCATCTGATTTGTTCCTTAGAAATTCCAGCCAAGTATATCTGGAGTACTCATCTGTTAGAACCAAAATATATCTCTTGTCGTTGATAGACTGAGTCCTCATCGGGCCGCAAAGGTCTATATGTATCAATTCAAGAGGTGTTGAGGATGAGAATTTTGTCTTTGCTTTATGAGAGGTTCGCTTCATCTTTCCCATTTCACAAGCGGGACAAAGAGAATTCTTCTCAAACCTTAGTTCAGGTAGACCTTTGACAATACCTTGTCTCGCCAACTGATTCATAGCATCAAAGTTTTGATGAGACAGACGCCGATGCCATATCCAACTTTCAGCTCGTGAAGCTTTTGCAATCAGACTAGCAGGTCTTGATGCAGAAGGAGTTGGAAAATTCACAGAATAAATATTTGCATTCCGCTTAGCTTTAAAAACTGCACGACCATCTTTATCTTCAATATAACATCATTTATCAGTAAACCGAACTTGGAATTGACTATCGCAGAACTGACTTGTGCTGAAAAGATTATGATCAAGTCCTTCTACGTCTAGTACTCTCTTGATCGTCATGATGCCATTTGTTAAAGATCCGTGTCCTCGAATATGTCCAGTAAGCTCAGAATTTGCATAACTTACAGTACCGGCAGGTTCCTCAACATAATTATGAAGTAGATACTTAAATCCTGTCATATGGCGCGAGCATCCTGAATCTATATACCATGTATGTGATGCCTGCAAAAAGATCAAATTATTTCTGCTTAGGTACCCATATCCAGATGGGTCCTTTCTTGTTAGCTTTTTGCAATTTATCAACATCATTTACCTTAGCCTTAATTCGCCACACATAGCGAGGCTTAGGTATCCATTTCCATGTCATTTTCACATTAAACTCATGAAATCTTTGCTTTTTAGAAAAATGATCAATCTTAGCATGAAAAACTTTAGCCTGATGTGTTACAGATTTGGAAACTGATTTGACAAAAGATTTTTTTCTGGCAACTTTAGATTTAGAATAAATGGAAGGAATGATAAATGCATTATCATGACAGTGTTTGCAGATAAAATTCTTACGTGCAAATGTCAAAAGCTTAGATTTATTCAATGAAGTACAAGCATTCATGCAACTTTGACATTTGGAAACGTTTGAATTTTTACAAATCAAACTATCACTATCACTGATACTACATTTATTTTTAGCAACTTTATTTTCCTTCACATTCTTCATCTATTCTCCTTTATCATTCTGCCTTTTTATATCTGAAACAAAAAACAGAATGTGGTTAGTTTTCTTTGTAGAAGATGATTTTGGCTTTGAAGTGCAATCCCTTTTCAAAAATACTCGGAGGATATTCAGGAGTAGTAGTATAAACAACTGAAGTTTTAGAATTAATAATTTCAAACTCTGGATTAGAATGAACATTCCAGTTTGGAGACTCAAACATCTTTTTCTCTTTTAGATTTTGTTTAAACAAATCATCTTTTAAAATAGTTAACTCTCTAGAGAGTTCTTTGTTTTCTTCAGAAGACTTGTCAAGTTTGAATTTGAGATCAATGTTCTCATCTTCTAACTCTTCAATTGTCTTTTGAAGATCTGTGATTTGTTTCTCAAAGATAGATGCTTGATTCACCTCAGAGTTTGATTCCATCTTTTTTATTATAGGTACAGGATCTAAAGCATTCATCATTTCTGTAAAGATCTCCTCAGTCATAATTTTTGGAAAATCAGAATTAAGGTTTTGATTCATGATATTTTCATCTTTTGATTCTTTTGAGGAATTAGAAGTGAATGAATCAGACAAAGAAATTTGATTCTCAACATCAGTTTCTGAATCAGAATCATCATACTGACATTGAGATTCAGTACTATTTGCTTCAACCTTGGCTGACTCTGTTGGTAAACAAGGAGAAAATAGTGAAGAAAATTCACTAAATTCTGGATTTCTTGTCTTGTAATTTTCATTTAAATCTTTATAAGTAAAACCAACAAATTTAAAACTTGAAATTGAATCAGCACAAGATGAAGTGTCATCATCATTTACGACTTTACCTTTAAGAAAAGTAACAAAAGTATCACAAATATCAGGTTTTGTAGGAGTAGAGCCCATATTATCAGAATTATACAAATTTTCTGGTGCTCTTTTCAAAACATTATTTGCTTCAAAACCTAAACCCTTTTTGACATCATAAAAACGGACATCTTGGAGTTTGTTTGTTAAAAGATTTAATGTTTGCTCAGTTTGTCCTCATTTCAGATTTAAATCCTCCAATTGCTTGATTTTACAATATTGCCTCGTTTCTTTCTTGAAAACATGCTTCAAACTTGATTTTAAATTCACCTTTTTCAACATTTAAATTTACAAGATCTCTTTCAAGCTCAGATATTTTTTATTTTAAAACATCTTTGTCCTTTTTCAAAATTTCTTTCTCAGATTCTTTCACCTTAACAACATCTTTCAACATTGCATTTTCATCGCGAAAATTCAACATTGTTTGTCTTTCATGACTAAGTTTGACTTTCAAATTTTCAAACTCTTCTTTCATGAATTGAACCTGAGTCTTTAAAGATTGAATAAGTTCATTGTTAAACAAATTACGTACCTCAGAACAACAGTCGGAATGATCAGAAGATGATTCAGTGTCCTCATCCACTTTGGCCATCATACACACCTGAGTAAAGTGTGCCGTTTCATCATCAGAACTCTTGTAGAACCAATTTTCCTCTTCTGCCATTAAGTTTTGACCATCTTCCACTTTCTTTGCAATCAGTGATTTCCGAGCATAGCATTCTGAATTCTTTGTTCGCTTGAACTTGCAGGTTTTGGAAAAATGACCTGGTTTTCCACAGTTATAGCATCGTCCATATTTTGGCTCAGATTCTGCTTTCTTTCCTTCTCTCTTCTCTTCTCTTTTCTCTTCTCTCTTTTCATCTCTTTTCTATCCTCTTTTCTCAAACTTCTTTTCAGACCTTGTTTTGTACTTGTCTTTCTTGTAACTCTCATATTTCGGCTTTGAGAATCTGTTCTTACCAAAGCTTTTCTTAAACTGCTTTATTAGGAGAGCCAGATTTTCAGCAAATCGTTGAATATCCTCATCTGAATTTTCTTCAACTTCAGTAGAAGATTCATCAGTACTTGAATCCGTGATTTCAGTGAGGAGAGCTTTGGATTTCCTTGACTTTGTCTTATAAGAAGAACTGGATTTGAAACTTGACCCTTTCTTTCGTTCTGACATTAAGGCTAGATAATCCTTGACCATCTTCTTTTCAGCACTCTGCTGCTTTACTTCATCCTCGTGCTGAGACAATGTTGTGAAGATATCATTGACTTCTTCTTGAGCCATGTCCTTAGTCATCTGAATGTTGATAGCATAGCTTTTCAATTCTGGGTTCAAGTTCTTAATGAACTTATAATTGATCTTTGATACTGACTTGTTCATTCCATTTCTCCTTAGATAATTCAGAATCACATTGAAACGTGTGTATGTCTCTAACAAAGTGTCTCCTTCTTTTGGATGGAAGCCTTCATACGCATTTATACTTTGATTTAGCTTTGTCTGAATTGACTTCTTTGTTCCCTGAAACTGTCTCTCCAGTTCATCCCATAAAGCTTTTGCAGATTCCCTACTGTCTACGCGATTGTAGATGTCATTAAGAATTGCCATGGTGAGATAGATAAGTGCCTCTTCATCTATCTTATGTCTTGCCTTTTCTGTTTCACTGAAGAATTCATATGGTTTTGGCACATATCTATCTGGAATTTCTGGAGATGTAGCTGAGGCTGCTTGTCCAGGTACATGCGTTTTTGGCTCAATTGGACCATTTATGATAGAATCCATATAATCTCTGTTCTTAAGATTCAAGAACTGAGTCATCCTTTTCTTCCATTGTGAGTATTCTCCGATAGACAAGACCGGAGGCTTCAGATGAGATCCCATAGAGAGTAAGTCATTCGACATGATTGAAAGATGTATAAACCTACACAAAATGAAAAATATTAGCTAGTAAAGATCTTTAAATCCAACAAATCAAGAAAACTCTCAAAAAAAATTCAAGTATAACACTGTATGTAGTGCAAGATTGAAGATTGCGTGAACGGGCTGTAACGCAAACATGATTTGCGTTATCGGTTTATGACGCAAACTACACTTCTCGCAAGAAGGGTATGGCGCAAACCTGTCTTTGTGTGACCCGTGTGAGACGCAAACCTGACTTTGCGTAACCCGTGTGTGACGCAAACCTGACTTTGCGTGATTAATGTGTGACGCAAACTAACTTTGCGCTATATGTTACTGACGCAAAGCTAACTTTGCGTGAGAAGTGTATTGCGCAAACACCAACTTCTCGTTAACTACTGATAAAGCAAACATCAATTTTACTATAAACATTGTTGACGCAAAGTACACATTGCGTTTCTTGTTGAATACGCAAAGTTCAGATTTTCGTTTTAGATGCAGACGCAAAGTTTAGAAGAACCACTTGATGAATCTCTTGAAGAACTAGCGTAAACTGAGATGAACTCGCGCAAACGTATGACGAACTGGCGCAAACATTGGATCTCACGCAAACCTCTAAACTCAAACAAATTCGCACCGAAAATCACTTTAGACCTCGAATCTCGATCTGAAAACTTGACAATTCACTCACCTACACATCTAGAATCTAATTCTGACAAGAAATTTCGATTAAAAACACACAAATTGACAATTTCATTCAATAACAGTGCGATGAACTCGTGAACTCGAAAAACAACAAAACTTCAAAATCGATGATCAATTCAAATGCAATTCAAGAAAAAAAATGATACAGACTCGATCGATTTCACTATATGATCATAACCTGATCAATTATAACTCAAAATTTTCACTAAAATTCAAAATCGATTCGGACTTCGATGAACACTGTCGACTCAAAAATTTCTTCATTTTGAAATGGATTTGGCTCTGATACTAATTGTGGCCCATAAATTACTAGCTTAAACACATACAGATTTACACAAAACACTTTTGTTTATTTAATCACACAGATTACATCAAGCCATATACCTATTTGTGATAATCCTTTCAAGACAAAGTGTTTGTGTGTGTTCTCACGGTGTGCAACTATGTGTTCTATCTTCTCTCTCAATCACTACCTCATTTACCTTCTTTCTTACTTTTCTTTCAACCACTACTACCACTATTGAAACCAACACTATGACTTGCTTATATATAGGTCAACATGACCAAGCAAGGTCAAACCTTCTAAGCTCATTTACAACACACACACAAAAAACAAATACAATAATGACCCACATTAAATCTTGAATACAATTTCAGTCTAACAGGGAGATTGTTACTATTCTTGAAAATAGATTTTGATGATATTTTGACAAAAGAGGGAGATTGCAAGAAGTCTACAAACGGAAGACAAGTTGATAAAGTTCTTCGATGCAACAAAGGGGGAGATTGTATTGCAAAATCTTTTAGAGATGATCTTGCATCCAAAGGGGGAGATTGTTAGAGCATATATTTGTTGGATACAAAATCATAAAGATTGAAGATCAAAGTCAAGCAAGTCAAAGTTCAAAGTCAACTCTCAAAGAAAAGTCAAAGTTATTGTAATAAAGTCAAAGTCAAAGTCTTTGTAATTTTGTTTTTGCATTTTGTTTTGTGCGCGTGTCTTGCTTTAAGAGACATGTGACTTTAGTTTGTTGTTTGAAGAACAGGTGGAAGTTAGATCGTGTGAACGCAGAACAGAATTCTAGAGAGAGAAAGTGACACAGAGAAATTGTATATGAATCCTTGAATTGGAAATCAAATAACAGGTTGAGTAATCAAATTGTGATCATCTTGTTAATCGTTTTGAATGGTTTAGAACTTGATAATCTTGGGAAATAACACATTAGTCCAACTAATCCAATTTTCCATGCATGTAAATCAAACTATGTAATCGAGGGGCCCAGAAATATCTCTTTCATCTTGAAAGGAGCAAATCCCATATTGCATATACACGACTAACTACACAATTCATGTTACACCTAACATAGCCCTTATGATTACCTGGTTAAGGGTAACGTTAGACTATATCAAAGCATAACACTCCTTGTGCATTAGATCCCAATGCACATCTCAGGTATGAGGATAAAGAGTGTTTACTATTTCAAGACTCACCTTATGACGTCAATCTATGAGGTGATTCTGACCGTGGGTCTTGTCCAACGCCTTGTGCACCGACAAGGACATGTGCCTCTGGTTGCACCTAGTGCATTTCCAACTTGAACAATGACCAGACTTCACAATGATCTTGATTTATTATGTAACGACCGTAATTTCCTAAAGAACAGGTTATAATCAGCTAAGGAAAATAGTGAAGGATCGACCGAGAGAAACGATCGGGAAGTGGTTCAACCCGAAAGGTGAGAAAGTGCACCAGGGGCACGTACGGCTTGGCCCGCGGCCTCAAAGCCGCGACTAAACCTACACAACCCACTGTGTGTGTAGTCTTGTAGCATGTGCGGCTTGGCCCTCGACTTCAAGGTCGTGAGGAAGGCCTGATCGAATTAAAACCCAAATTTTAGGGTTTTCTCTCATTAGCCTCCATCTCCATTTCTCTATTCTCCATTAGAGCGATTTTTGAGAGCTTTTATCTCATACTGGGAGCATACATGGTGGGTTCATCATAAAGAAGTATAAAGGTTCGGTTTTCGGGAGCTTGGGTTGAAGAGTTGGATGGGTTTCCTTGGATAGCTTTGGGTGGAAAGTCTCAATACCTAAAGTGCTAAGTTTTCTTTAGTAACCTAAGCTTTAGTATATGGATCTTTGTAGATCTAAGAGTTTTACTTTATGTTGGTTATTTTTAGACTTGAAGAGATGGGTTATTTGGAAACCCTAGCTTTAGTTGGTGATAGCTTGGAAATAGTGGGATCTACTCTTTTGGAGGCAAGTGGTTGGATTTGGAACCTAGGTTTAACTTAACCTAGCAAGGTGAGTTCAAGTTGATTTGTGAAAACGTTGTACATGCCAAAATGTCTATTTTAAAAGCATTTATGTGTTTTACATGAAATTATCAACTGTTGAGTTAATTGGTAACTTTTGATTATTTGAAATGTTTAGCTTATTAAACTTTGTAAAACACCACACTTGGGATTTTTGGGCATTTCGATAAATGTTTCATAAATGAATGGATATTGATGATTTATTGCATAAATAGATATTTGGTCAAAAACGCACTTTTAAGTGTTTGTCGGGTTTTATGCATCATTCATGAAAAAGGATGTTTTGAAAAGTACGAAAGTGTGAGTCCTTTGGTTTTGGGTTATTCCCGACTTTAGAGAATATTTTAGAAATGGAAAACCCTTTTTGGTTTGGGCCGAAGGCCAATTGTGTTTTGAGAAATCAAAGTTTTGGGGAAAGATGTAAATTGGTTTATGTAACCATATTTGCTCTCGTATTTTAGCCAAATGTTCATTATGCCTTTTGGGGCTTGGTTTACACTCAAATGAGTCTTTGAAACATTTGTTCAGTTTTGGTAGCTCGTTAAGGAGCCTTGGAGTACATAGTTGCATCTTAATTGAGAGTTACATGTTTTGAATGTGTTAGTTCATTTTTTTTAGTCATGTAACGTTTTAGACTGTAATGCATTGGATCTATAGACATATGAGTCAGTCGGTTCATTTAGTGGGGACTTTATCCCCGTTATGGGATTGGTTACTGTTTATGGCTAATGGGAGGGCTCGAGGTATATATCGTGGGTGGTTGAACTTGATGACCGTTTGTAATCCAGTCTGGTTACTCATCGTGGAATTTAGTGTCCGCGTTTGAAGTCTAGTGAGTGGTCCCCAAGTCATGTTGTTATGTAAGCTTGTGGTGGTGCTCTTGGAGAGCCGTATACAGAGCTAAGTCTTGCGGTGGTGCTCTTGGAGAGCCGGATACGGGGACTTGTGACTTTGTGGTGAGACTCATTTAGAGGTCGAGTAGGCACTAGGGTCATTTGGGTATTTTGCGATGGTAGCTCGGTTGGGAGCCGTATACGGGGACCATGGCTCTATGTGATGCTCGAGAACATTGATAAGTGGTTTAACTTTGTGTGACCGCCACTTTCGATGGAATTCGGGTATCCCCCGTCACCGAAAGGTGTTGTTTTGGGTATTAAGTTTTATTATCCAAGTTTTCGGTGACGTTTTGTATAAATGGATTTTATCCTTGATTTATGGGTTGAGTATTATGCCCCACCCATGTTTTGGGTATTTCGGGATATTAAGTATTAACCGCATTTTCATAAATAGAGAGTTCGATTTCTATTAATGTTTTGAGTGAGTTTTGGGTTGAAATTAATTTACGAAAGAACGTTTTATATTAGGATCTTATCCTTGAAGTAGTTTGGATTTGAAAACGTCTATATTGGGGTTTATTTGCCCAAAATGCATATCATTGGAAAATGAGCCGTTTTCATATTCAAAACATATCGTTTTGAAAGATTATGATTTAAACTGCATTACCTCTCTTCAACGAAATCTTTATTCATGTGGAAAACTCTTGAACTCACTAGGCGTTAGCCTAACCTTTTTATTTGTCGGCATGTGCAACAGGTTCCGGTTGGGTGTAACTCTAGTGACACTGTGTAGAGAGGAGTGCTAGTTGTATGCTCAAGAGGTGGATACCTTAGTAAAGTCTTCCGCACTTGTTTCGGGAAGAGCGGCCTATAGTTGGGATTAAGTAACACCGACTTTGGTCTGGTCCTTGAAAAGACTGGAGTTTATATTTGTTGAGGATAAATAGAAAGTTTTATTTTGAAGATTTATCTTTTACTTGATGTAATATCAAATTTTTTAATTAGTTGCTCTTACCAAATTTGAGGGTGTTACAAGTTGGTATCAGAGCTTAAGTTTGAGAGAATTAGGTACTGATTTTGGATGCCTAGACTCACACTAGCGTTAATTTAAGTGATTGAAAGTAAAGTAGACATTGTAGTGTAAACTCCCCTTTTTATGCTCAAAAATTACAATCTCCTCTTTTTACATAGCAATCTTCAAACATTCTTTCTTCAAAAACTTTTGTAAACTCTCCAAAATATGTCTTCAAGAATAATTGCATTCTCCCCCAAGGTTATAAAACCTCTTTCAGACATAGAAAAGAAATTATCATCAGATTCAGCTAAGATTACTTCAGCAAATATTCTTCAAAGAAAATTTCAGTAAAATCTGCTCATATTCTGAAATCTTGGACTTTTTCTCTTTTCAGCTTCCAACAATCTTCAACAAATTCACTGTCTTGACATAATTTTCTTGATTTTCCTTATCACTTCACAAACATTTCTTGAAATTTTCTCCCACCTTTTTGGTGAAAGAAGCATGAAATCATCAAAACTTTACAAGAAATGTCACTGAAATTCTGTTCTGACCACTGATCGTTTAACACTGAGACCCTGATTATTCATCGATCCAAAAAGATATTCATCTGATTCTTTGCAAATTCAGACAAAATATGAATGTGACACCTGAATCAACAAATGAATCAGTTAGAAGTGTCTGTCAGTAACACGAAGTCACTGTGTGTAACAAATACACATTGGAAAGGAGCTTTTGTGATGTTCACTCCCCCAGATCTTCCATTCAAACATCGAAATACCACAAAGAAATTTCTATGAACGTTATGACAAGAAAACGTTCTCCTTGTTTGCTCGTGCATGTGTTTGAAAGAATTAAGCACAGATGATTGCTTTTTATAAGGCTTAAGAGCATGTGTAATCCATTGAGACAACAATAGTTAAATAAAAACTCGATTGTGCATGATCAAAGTGTGAAGGCGGGGCAGATTTTCTTCTATTTCAATATCCAGATTTTCCAAATGAAATCCAGATACATTATGTGTTACGTCCCCTTGAAATATGAAACATATTCTTTTTGAGAAAAAAATGAGTAGCTGGTGGGGTTTTTATCAAGAGTTGGCATAGGCTAGTTGCCTGTTTCAATAATGTTCACGAAGAATTGTGAAACACTAGAAATGTGGCTGCCCGACTCAGAAAAAGTTGGTGCAGAGTTTGATAGTCTTTTACTCTGTTCTCTCACCGTCTTTCTTTTTATCATTGAGCTCACTTCCAACCAAACTCTCTTTTCCATTTTACCTCATCACTCAACTCACACTTAGTTAATTTCACTCCTCACTCTTCGATCTCTCAGGGATTAACTTCTTGGGTAGGAAACACTGGTTAACGTGAATCCATAGAAGTATCATTTAATTCCGCACACAATGAACCCATGTTTTCCTATATGCACAAAGTTGCACAAATGGTTTAACTTTTTAGTTAAAGCACAAAAATACATGTCAGATGTCTGTATGCTCATAAAGATAATCATGAAGATTTGAGCATTTTTAAACATTGAAGATATTTCAAACAAGTATATTGAATAAATGAAATGAATACAAGAAACTTGTTTGAAAAACTGACATTGTGTGAAAAAGATCAAAATCAAAATGATTTATCGATTAAGGTTTAGGTCAGCAAAAATTGGATATTGTCTATACGATTCAAAATATAGACACTTTTGAAAGAAATGTTTCGAAATGAAATCACTCTCAAACTTTGAATATCAAGCGGGGTGTATCACCATCGAAAAATTTTATTCAATTTGAGACATGGTGATAACATAGTCAACAAAAAAAATTAAACCAGTGTGTGTGAATACTTGAAAGTATATAGAAAAGATAATATACAAGTATTAATCTTTGGAAACATGTGGTTTATGAATCTTTTAAGCACATATAATCATGAAAACATTTAAAATCACACTTCTATATTCATGAAATCTTTTAAAAATCAGAAGCGGTTTGAACATTTAAGAACATGTTTTCATATCTGAAAGTTGTCCTTCTTTCAGACACGTATGAGATTAAGATTAGAAATAAACCTTTTCGCTCAGTCTTAAATCTCATCAAGTCAGCTCTAAGTCATATATGATATGATCGTTTAAGATTCCTCTCAATTCTGCAAAAGTCATAAAGTCGTCAAAGCACAAAGCTTTATTCACATCATTTATTTAAAAGTAAATGACATAAAGCAATAAAACATTGAAAATATGAGTTCTTATCAGATATAATCAGAAGTCATATACCATACTCCTTATCGTTTACTTCCCTTGCAATTATGTGTCGGAAAATTAATCAGTGATAAACATATGCAAAAATAGGAACTCCCCCTCAAATGAATGTAGATCAACTTAAGTTCTCCTCTCACTCCCCCTGAGATCATGAACAAATGTAAGTGCAGATATCTTTCAGAATAAAATAAAGAAATGAAGAAAAAATAACAATAACCGAACTTTAGTAGGTAATCACAGATCAAGTCTTGAGATGTAGCACACCAAGTTTTGAAACGAGAAAATTAAATCTCTTTTCATCAAGAGGCTTGGTAAATAAATCTGCAAGTTGATAATCAGTGTTTACAAAATAAAGTTCGATTGTACCTTTTTCGACATTATCTTTGATAAAATGATATCGGACATCTATGTGTTTGGTCTCCGTATGTTGAACTGGATTCGCATATATGGCAATGGGGCTCTTCGAATCACAGTATATCGGGATTTTGTTGTATTGAAAGCCATAATCTTGGTGTTGTGTTCTCATCCACAAAACTTGAGAACAACAGCTCGTCGCAGCGACATACTCTGCCTCAGCTGTTGATGTGGAAACACAGAGTTGTTTCTTTGAAGCCCAACTCATGAGTTTGTCACCCAGAAATTGTATGTGTCCCGATGTACTTTTCTTGTCAAGCATACAACCTGCATGGTCTGCATCTGAATATGCTGTCAGTTCAAAACCTGTATCCTTAGGATACCACAGACCAAGATCTGTAGTGCCCTTCAGATATCTAAAAAAATTTTTGACTGCAGATAAATGGGATTATTTTGGATTAGCCTGATATCGAGCACATAGACATATAGAGAACATTATATCTGGCCTAGTAGAAGTTAAATACATCAAAGAACCAATCATCCCTCGGTAGGATCTAACATCGACAACTTTTCTCGAAGGATCAATGCCAATCTTAGTTTCTGGTGCCATCGGGGTTCCAATAGGTGTACAATTTTCCATTTTAAATTTTCTGAGACTATCGAAAATGTACTTTGATTGATTAATAAAAATCCCCGTTGAAAGAAATTAATCTCTCCCATCATACTCATCTGAAATCTTGACACCATGAGGTTAGAAAATTCTTACAGTATTTTAGATTTGTTGAGCCAAATATGATGTCATCCACTTAAATCTGAATTAATAGGATATCGGTTTTTTCCTTTTTAATAAACAAAGTAGTATCGATCTTACCTTTCGTGAAGCCCGACTTGACTAAGAATTTAGATAAAACTTCATACCAGGCTCAAGGAGTTGCTTCAAACAATAAAGTGCTTTGTCCAGGATGTAGACATGATGCGGTTTCTCTGGATTAACAAATCCTTCAGGTTCTGAGGCGTAGACTTCCTTCTTTAGTATGCCGTTAAGAAAGGAAGTTTTCACATCCATCTGGTAGACGGTGAAGTTCTTGTGGGCAGCATATGCAAGAAACATTCTGATCGCGTCGATACGTGCCACTGGAGTGTAAGTCTCGTCGTAGTCAATTCCTTCCTCTTACCGATAGCCTTTTGCGACAAGTCATGCTTTATTTCTAATCACGATACCATCTTCGTCCTTTTTGTTCTTGAATACCCATTTTGTACCAATTATAGATTTACCATCCGGTTTAGGTACTAGTCTCCATACTTTGAGTGCTTCGAACTGATTCAGCTCCTCTTGCATTGCAGTTACCCAATCCGAGTCAGCTAGAGCTTCAGATACGCGAGTTGGCTCCACCTTGCTCAGAAATGAGTCATGCATACACATATTAAATGTAGCACACCTAGTTTGCACCAGCTTTGATGGATCTCCTATGATCTGACTTATCGGGTGATCTTTGGTCCACTTATGTTCATAAGGGAGTGGGTTTGATATAGATTGATCATGATTTTCATCTAGAAATCTACTGTCAGCTTCAATAGTTTGCTTAGTTGAAGGGAGGGGTTCAGTTGAAGTAGATGGTACAGAAGCTTCAGTTGGTACAACATTATCTGGCTGTTGAGTAGGCGTTACAGTGCAACCAACTGACTCAGCAACTTCTGGCCCTTCAAGAATGTTCACAGCTTCAACTGTTGGAGTAGGCGCTTGAATTGGAATTTCTTGCTGAATCGGGGAGTTGGATTCAGTAGATATATCTGAAGTGGTTGGTTGATGTCTTTGTGAATCTTCTGATCTGTCAACCATAATAACTTTAGACACTTTAGTCCCAAGAAATTCATCATAAAACAATTCAAACAAAAGATCTAAATCAGATAAGTGTGAAGTAGACGTTGACGCTTCATCTGATTTAGTGGCATTAGACACAGGTTCTGGACTGATATGTCCAGAAGCTAGTACACTAGTTATAACGGGTTCTGAACTATCTTGAACAGATATCCACATCGAATGTGAAATTGACGCTCTCCACTACTATCTTTGACTTCTTCAAGTATACTCTGTATGCTGCAGACGTTTGAGAGTATCCAATGAAAATGCCTTCGTCAGCCTTTGGTCCGAACTTGTTCAAGCTCAATACAAAGCACCTGCATCCAAAAATATGGAAGTGTTTAATGCAACGTGTACGATTATTAATCAAAGCATATGGAGTTTTACCAAACCGATGGTGTATTATGGAGTGATTCTGCGTGTAGCAAGCAGTCGATACAGCTTCGGCCCATAGAAACAGAGGTAGATCCTACTGGCTTAGCATAGTTCAAGCGGTCTCGACTAGTGTTCGGTTTCGTCTTTCTACGATTCGAGATAATCTTCTACAGTTTTGTTCTTGAATTTTGTGTCATTATTTGTACGAAGAAGTTTAACTTGCTTTTACAGATTCACTTGGGTAGTCTTTAAGAATGTGATGATGACTTCGGGCGTCTCATCTTTTGATCTCAGAAATTTCACCCATGTGTACCGCGAGTAATCATCCACAATAACTAATATGTATTTCTTGTCGTTTATGCTTTGTGTACACATAGGACCACAGAGATCCATATGCAACAACTCAAGTGAAAAACTTGTACTGGGTTCATGTTTTGGCTTGTGAGGAGCTCTCTTCATCTTACCTTTATCGCACGCGGCGCACTGATGTTCTTTCACGTATTTAAGCTCAGGAAGTCCTTTGACTAATTTACCCGTGACCAGTTTGTTGATGTAACGAAAATTCAGGTGAGAAAGCCTTCAGTGCCATAACTAGCTTTGTTGCAGCGAGGCTTTTGACAGTAGACATACCTCATTGTCAGTCTTGACTTTTGACAGATTAATCGTGTAGAGGTTAGACTTTCTCGTGAAATTGTATTCCCAATCAAATCAAGCAATCTCTATTCAATATATGACAATATCAAAGTATATTTCTAGAGAGAGAGTGTAGATAGAAAGTGTGAGTCCTAGATTCAAGTTCTAAATGATACAAACAATCAACATGATAATTCGAAATCACAAATCATTGAATAAATCTCAATCAATTACAAATTCTGTCTTTCTCTCTCTACTTTCTCACTCTAAGAATGATATGCTATGAACCTCTTCTCTAATCTGCTCTCTCAATCACAATGACTTACAATCTTACGTACTTACTTACTTACAAGGAAAACAAGGTATTTATATCCAAGGCATACAAAGAAACAAAACAAAAACAAATGTTGACTTTGACTTTATTACAAAGACTTTGACTTTCAGTGAGAGTTGACTTTTCCAGCTTTGACTTCTTGAACTTTTTTCTTCAATCTTTATGATCTTGAATCCAACAAATCTGTGCTCTAACAATCTCCCCCTTTGGATCAAGATCATTACTAAAAGATTTAGCAATGTAATCTTCTGTATTTAAGCTCGATTGAAATAACTCCCCCTTTGATCAACCTTTATCTTCTCTTGTAATCTCCCTTTTGATACAAACATGATTTACAATCTCCCCCTTAACACTATGAAATTCCTCTTTGACATGCTCAGAAAAATTCTCTCCCAAAGATGGTAGAAACAATCTTCAATAATCTTTTCAGAACTATCACAATACCCTTTCAAACTTCAAAAAAGAAATTATCTTCAGATTTAGCACGACTTGCTTCAGCAAATAATCTTCAAAGTGTTTCAATTAAATCAAATCTTGAACATCTCTCTCATATCTTGAATTAAACTTTCCTTTTCAAACATCTCTTGAAACAAATACTTGTAATGGACATTTCTTCAAACTTTATCTTCTCCCCCTTTTTGATGATTAGAGCATCAATATCATCAAAAGTTTCACCAATAAATGTCTTTGAAATCTTTCTGACCACTGATCTTTCAAACTGAGCCTCTGATTCATTGCCAATTCGAATAATGTATTCATCCAGATCTTTGCAAATCTAGACAAAATAGGAATGTAACACCTGAATCAACAAATGAATCAGTTAATGCGCCTATCAGTAACACGAAGTCACTTTGTGTAACGGATACACATTGGAAAGGAGCTTTTTGATGTTCACTCTCCCAGGGCTTCCATCCAATCATCGAAACATCACAAAGGCAATTTCTATGAATGTTATGACAAGAAAACAAATTCCTTGTGTGTTCGTGCACGTGTAGAAAAAATTAAGCACGAATTATTTCTTTAAATAAGGCTCAACATTGTGTAAACCACTGAGACAACAGTAGATAAACACAGACTCAATGTGCATGATTGAAGTGCGAAGGTGGGGCAGACTTCCTTCTTTTTCAATATCCAGATTTTCCAAATGAAAACCAGATGGATAATGTGCCGCGTCCCCTTGAAAATTTGAAACATTTTCTTTTTGAGAAGAAAATGAGTGGCTGGTGGGGTTTTAGCAAGAGTTGGCATGGGCTAGTTGCCTGTTTCAATAACGTTCACCAAAGAATTGTGAAACGCTAGTAATGTGGCTACCCGGATCAGAAAGTAGTTGGTGCAGAGTTTGATATTCTTTTACTCTGATCTCACACCCTCTTTCTTTTAATCATTAAGCTCACTACTAACCAAACTCTCTTTTCCATTTTACCTCATCACACCCACACTCATTTCTTTTCGACTCCTCACACTTAATCACTAAAGGATTAACTTCTTTGGTAGAAATCACTAGTTAACGTGATTTCATAGAAGTTTCAATTAAGTCCTAGCACAAAGAACCCATATAATCCTAGAAAGCATGTGTTACTCAAATGGTTTAACTATAGCAGGTAAAGCTCATATACAAATGTCGGATGTAAATATGCTCAGAAATATAATCATGAAGATATGAGCATTTTGAAACATTGAAGATATTTCAAACAAGTTAATTGAATGAATGAACATGAATGCAAGAGACTTGTTTGAAAATCTAACATTGTATGAAAATGATCAGAAAATGAATGATATAACAATCAAAGCTTATGGTCAGGAATAAAAGATAGGTGTCTATACGAAACAAAATATAGACATTCTTGAAAAACCGTTTCGAAATGAATTAACGCTCAAAATTCATTAAAGTACAAGCGGAGTGTCTTACCATCGAAAATATGTTTCAATATGAGACATGGTAAGAACAATGTGAACAAAAAGTCAAACCGGTGTGTGTGAATACTTGAAAGTATAAAGAAAATACAATACGCAAGTATTTATCTTTGGAAACACACGGTTTGTAATTATTGAAGCTTAAAAATGAAAAATGAAAACATTTAAAATCATACTTCCATTTCATGAAATCTGTTTAAGAATCAGGAAGTGGTTTGAACATTTAAGAAAATCATGTTTTCATATCTGAAAGTTGTCCTACATTCAGATACATAAGAGATTAAGATAAGAAATTTACCTTTTCGCTCAATCTTAATTCTCATGAAGTCAGCTGTAGTCAATAAGATATGATCGTGTCATCCTCTCTCATCCTGCATAAGTCTCAAAGTCTAGTCAAAACAACTTTATTCACAAAAATGTATTCAAATGTAAAAGACAAAAAGCAGTAAAACGATTAAAGTACGAGTTCTGATCAGAAGTAATCAGAAATCATATCCTTACTCCCCCTAAAAATATGCATTTGAAATTTATCAGTGAAAAAGGCACATGATAGAGATCTACAACTTCATTTGAAGTGTAGTTCATCATATCTTCTGAATACATATTTCCAGAAAAATTTATGTACTCCCCCTTGAAGGTTGATTTTCTCTTCTGAGTATCTGAGTACACTCTCTTATCAGCCCGGGAGTAGCATTTCTTTTTCATCATTGAAGAGCGAGTCCTAAAGTGTTGTGTTTAGAAGTCAAACTTCGTTGAAGTACGGGTTCTAAGCTGATTTACTTAGAAGCCTCGGTTCTCTTACTTCCCCTTGACTGTAGGTGCCTGCAACACATATTCACTTTTCGGCTTTGGTACCCACTGATATTTGGGTCCATAATTGTTAGTTGCAGTTCTTATGGGAGTAATCGAGTAAGAACCATACCAGTAATGATCACTAGCTTTATGAACAAAATCATATGTATGACAGTGAGAACAATACCTCTTTTTAGATAACCTAATCAATTCTCTCGAGTAAGCAAGATCAGGTTTACCTTTCAGCACTTTGTTCTTCTTGGTTGTTGATGCATGTATAAATGATTTGTTACTTTTATTCTCTTCCTTCTTCTCATCATGCTTTTCTTCATCTACTGGTTTTACTTTCCATACCAGCTTCTCTTCATTATATTTCCTTCTTCTCCTGTGTGTACCTGAACCATCTATTTTCTGATCATAGAAAATGTTAGTTGTACGAATCTGATCAAATGTATTAACTGACCTTTTTGTTGAAACGGTTTTCTTATGTGAGCTTGCAGATGTCTTGAATGAGCATTCAAAATCAGCTGGATCATCTCTATGTGTGTGAATTTGTGACTCTGGAGTCGTGTGCTCAGTCACCACCACCTTGGAAATGATATCTTCAAGCTCTTTTATTTTTGAAGAGTAACTGTCTCTTTCTTTGAAAAGTAGGTCAATCTCTCTCTTGAACTCAGACTTCACTATCTGATCTTTCAATGCACTTTCAGATAGTTCAGATAACTTTGCAGTCAGCTTCTTTATCTCTTCCTCAAAAATATTCCTTTCTTCCTCAAAGTCCGTATCTACAGTCTTTCTTCCATCAGGTATTTCTTTGAAAATCCCAACATTCTTTTGCTCTATTAACTTCTTCTCTTTGGAAAACTTTTCTCTTTCCAAAATCATGACTTTCTCAAAATCTGAAATTTGTTGAGATAGCTTAATGCATTTCAGCTCAATTGCCTTCTTCTCATCAGCACATTTTCTTGAAAAATCAGAAAATTTCTTTGCAAATGATTTCTTTTCAATTTCAAGATGATCTTTGTCTTTGACTACATTTTGTTCCAAATCAGATAATTTCTTTCGAAGCTCAGCATTAGCATCCTCCAGACTCTTAATCTTCTCCTCATAACTTTCAATAGATGCTTGCTGCTGGATTTGGATTATCTGATCTTCTAAGTCAAAGATTTTTCTTTTCAGCTCAGTGTTTTCAACTTCCAAACTCAACATCTTTTCATCATTCAGCCCAGAAGTCTGTTTCAGAAGTTCATCATTTATCATCTTTAAAGCACTGACTTCTTCTTTCAGTAACTTTCTTTCATCAGAATATCTCTTTGACCACTTAGAATAGTAGTCAACTGAAGAAGCAAGATTTTTGTTCTCTAATTTGAGCTTGTCAATCTTTTGTTCATTATTATCTATAAAAATATCCCATCTTGAATTATCTGTTACAAAAAGAACTTGAAAAATGATCGTTAGAAATTCAGAAACTTTGATCACAATAAGAAATTTGTTCCCCCTCCGCAGATCGCTGAAACTCGCTGATTGTTGAAACTCACAAGTAACTATTCTCGAAGAAACTCGCTAATGCCTAAACATGTAAGTAACTATTCACGTTGAAACGCGCTAATAGAGACGTGTGTGTTCCCAAAAGTAGCTAGACACTACTTGCACGTTTGAGCAAACTCGCTAACCACAGCTTGCGCGTTCCAACACTTAGACAATTTTCTGAGTTTTTCAATCTCGCACGATGTATGAACTCGCAGATCACTGTTCCTGATGAAACTCGCACGCTTAGACTTGCGCGTTTGTAGAACTCTCTAATCACTACGTGCGCGTTTCAGTAAAAAAACAAACTTCTTCAGCTTGCGCGTTCTTCCAGATGAAGCTTGCGCGTTTCACAAATCTTGCGTGTTCTTGGGCTCTTCGAACAAAAAATCAAACTTTCACACTGAAATCCATCGAAACCTTCGAATTTCATCTCGAAACTTTGTCAATTTGCTCTATTCCATATCTCGATCAGGTTACAATAGAACAATTTCAGATTAAAACACTAAAAATACAATTCGATCTGAGAACAGTTCGTATACAAAATAGAACTCAAATCCAACAAAAATTCAAAATTCATGTCTAAACAGTGTGAATTAGACAAAAAGAATCAAACACAATTTGTTCTAAACACCAAATCGAATCTAAAACAAGCAATTACACGACCAAAACAATGCAAAATCGAAAAAATCAAATCTCAACAGGTTCTTGCGAGTTCTTGAAAATGTCGACCAAAATTCTTCAAATTCGATTCATTTTCTGAATTTCTATCTGCTCTGATACCAATTATGAGTCATAGATTCAACTTCTAATTGATACAAACAATCAAGATGATAATTCGAAATCACAAATCATTGAATAAATCTCAATCAATTACAAATTCTCTCTTTCTCTCTCTACTTTCTCACTCTAAGAATGATATGCTATGAACCTCTTCTCTAATTTGCTCTCTCAATCACAATGACTTACAATCTTACGTACTTACTTACTTACAAGGGAAACAAGGTATTTATATCCAAGACATACAAAGAAAAAAAACAAAAACAAATGTTGACTTTGACTTTATTACAAAGACTTTGACTTTCAGTGAGAGTTGACTTTTCCAGCTTTGACTTCTTGAACTTTCGTCTTCAATCTTTATGATCTTGAATCCAACAAATCTGTGCTCTAACAGAAAGTCTTCAATAGTCATATATCTAACAATGATATTACAATGCTTAGTTCTAGTTACGTTATTATACAAGACCATAGGTATTTATACCAAGGACTAAAACTACAAGCTTAACCACAAAGTAATCTCATATTGACTAAACAGACTTTGACTTTGTTGACTTTACTAAACTTGACTTTTCCTATTAAATCTTTTATACAATAATACACTAACATTCTCCCCCTTTGTATTCAAGATTTAATAAAAATTTGACATAAGTCTTCAGCACTTGATTCTTCAATCTTTTGTCTCTGACAGCTTTGAACTTTGAAGCTCTTTCTGAAGTTGTTGAAGAATCTTGAAAAGTCTTTAACACTTTACAGCTTTGGAAAGTCAACCAGTCTTGAAAAACGAAACATTTAAAGTCTTGAAACAATTTGAACTTTGAAACTTCTTTTAAACTTTGAGGAATCTCTGATCTTTGTATCTTCATTTCTGCAATCTCTGATCATTCTTCAGAAAAACGAACTTTCACGAATCTTCTAATTTGACTTTGAATAATCTCATAATGATTTCTTTTCATCTGGCTTGGACTTTCAGAATCATCTTTAGAAAGTCTCTTTTCTTCAAATCAGCTTTGAAATTTGAATCTCTGAAATTGATCTTTGTACACTCTCTCTCTAGAATCTTGATACCGTTATATTCTTAATAGAAGATAGTGTTTGATTGCTTGATTTGGATTGGGAATACAATATCAATTGGTATAAGAGCAAACCAAACAGATTCAAAAAGATCAGATCACAGATTGAATTCAATTTTCAAATTCTTGAATTTCACGAACTCTTTTTTTTTTAAACTTACTGTTGGATCAAAATTTCGTTGATTTGTTGTTCTTTGATTGTAAAAATGATCCAATAGAATTCTTTTTGTAAAATAGATTCATTCTTGTTCATAAAGATTGTCGAATTAATCACTAGAATAGTTTTAATTTTGGATTTCATTGTGTTTTTCTTGAAAAATGTCGAACACTGTTCTTGAATCAAATGATTGCATTTTGATGTTTTTAATGAAAATCTTGTGATAGAATAATGTTCTAGTTGGTAAATCGATCATACTTGTGCAATTTCTTGTTCAAATTTGTAGGTTTGAATTGATTTGAATCGATTTTGTGAAAAACCATGAAGAACGCGTAAGATTTGAAAAACGCGCAAGTTCTTCCTTAGAACGCGCAAGATTCATCATCAAGAACACGCAAGATTCAAGTCTGAAGAACGCGCAAGCTAAGCCTGCGAGTTTCAAAAATGTCAAAATTTGTCTAAGTATTGAAACGCGCTGAGCTTTGCGTGATACGTTAAACGCGCAAACCGTGTCTTGCGCGAGTGCTGAAACGCGCAAACTTCATCTTGGGCGAGCCGTGTAACGCGCAAACCTCTCTTTGCATGATCTATGTAAAGCGCAAACCTTATCAACGCGCAAACGTCATAAATCGCGCACGTAGCGTCTATCGAGTTCCAGAAATGCGCGAGTGCCTACTAGCGAGTTTCAGTGTGAATAGTGCTTTGCGCTTTCAGTGCCTTGCGCTTTCAGTGCCTTGCGAGTTTTGAGCTTTGTGTCTCTAGTGCCTTGCGAGTTTCATCCTTTGCGCGACCAACGTCTAACGCGTTTCTCAGTGAACAGTGACTAGCGCGTACAGTAACTTGCGAGTTTCAAGAGTTAATTTTTTTTTTCTTCTGAAATTAAATTTTTTTTGTGATCCAAGTTTGAATTTTTAGTCAACATTTCTGATTTGTTTGGGAACGATCATTCACATCAAGCTAATAATTTCTCATTCAAGATGCCAATTACAGATGAGAGAGGAAATACAATACTGTTACCAAGAGACATGGCTGTATTGTACATGCCTGAGATACCTAAAATAGAAATTGAACAAGATCAACTGAAAAATAAGAATTCAGTGCTTCTAAAGAAGATTCAGGAGTTGAAATTAAATTTGTCAAATTCTGATAAAACTCCTGACTGTAAAAAGTGTGCTAATATGGATAAATCTCATTTTGCAAGTATCATCAGTGAGAAAGAGAAAGAGAATAAAGATAGAGAGAAAATGATGGAGATAAAAGATAATACCATTCAGCCTCTTGAAGAAGTAATCAAGATGAATGAATCTTATCTTCAAAGTCTTTAAAGCCAATTGAAGAGAACTGAACAAATATCATCAGAACTACAAGATGAATCAGTTAAGCTTCAACAAAAGTATATGGCTTCTGAAGAAACTGCATCTGCTTTGAAAGTAAAAAATGTTGATTTGATAAAAACAAAAAAGAAGATAAAGTTCAAGCGAATCTTCAAAACCAACTGAAGAAGACTAAACAGAAATCATCTGAGCTAAAAAATGAATCAGTCAAGTTTCAAAACTGTTAGAGCATAAATATGTTGGATACAAGATCAAGAAGACTGAAGGTCATAGGTCAAGAAAGTCAAAGCTGGAAAAGTCAAATCTCATTAAAGTCAAAGTCTTTTGTAATAAAAGTCAAAGTGTCTTTGTATTTGTTTTTGTATTTTTGTTTTTCCTTGTTTTAGTTGTTGGTATAAAATAGCTTCCTTTCCTTTGTAATTAGTAGTTAACAGAAGTGGAACGTATTATTCAGTTGTAATTTTAGAGAGAGAATACATTTAGAGAGAGAAAGATAGTTCTAGTGAGAGAAAGTTGTAATCTTGAATTTGAAAGTGAAATCAAACAGGTATTTGATTCTTGTTTGTGTTTTGTTTGTTTAATTGTGATTAGAAACTAGAATCTGGGAATATCAAAAACAAGTTGAAGGTTTTTCAAGATCAAATATCTGTTTTGGAGAAGAAAAATGTTGAACTGCAAACAAGTCTCCAAGCAGAAAAAGAAAAATCAAATATGAAGACATCTTCAACTCAACAATCATCTGAGATTTCCAAGAAAACTTTACAAGAGAAAAAGGATCTTGAGCTGAGATGCATTAAACTTTCCAAGCAAGTGTCTGATTTTGAAAAAGTTATAACTACTGAACAAGACACATTTGCTATGGAAAGAAAAGTTCTTGAAGATAAAAACACTGAGTTTCCCAAGCAGATTTCTATTTTACAAGACTCCCTTGAAAAAGAAAGAAATATTTTCAAAGAAAAGAAGCAGTCTTTTGAGCAAGAAAAGAAATTAGATGGTCTTCTAAGAAGAATCAGATGGTCTGGAGAGTCAAAGATTCTTCTGAAGAGAAGATGAAGGACAAAACATTCAAATCCACAACCAAAGTCAAAAAGAACAGAACGCATAAAGGTAAATCTTTTGGTAATTCTGATATGTTTTACTCAACTAATCATTTGATCAGGATTGCTCAAAGGAAAATCTGTTGTTCTTACTGTGGAGAGAATGATTTCGTCCAACAAGAATCTGCTGATAACTGGTACGGATCTTAAAGAATTAATTCTCATATTTCTGTTTTTAAAAGATATAAATCTAATGAGAGGTGGATTTCTAAATCTAACATACCAGGACCCAAATACCAGTGGGTACCAAAGCCTGTTAAATCTGTTTCGCAGGTACCATAGGTATAGGGGGAGCAAGATGTTTGACTTCTAAGTACTACAACTTAGGACTCGAACTTTAATGTAAAGATGTTTGACTTCTAAGTAAATCAACTCAGGACTCGGACTTCAAAGTCAAAGAACAATGGCTTCTAAACACTTCAGTTTAGAACCCGGACTTTAATGTCATTGTGGCTTCTGATCACATGACAGATCAGGACCCGTTCTTAATGTTCCGACATGGATATTTTGCAAATATCCAGGGGGAGCTTAATAGACCTAAATCATTCTATAATGATTTGAGGGGGAGCCTTAAAGGTAAATATCTTCTAATCTAGATCTCTGATTGTTTGAAAGAAGAACAACTTTCAAGCATGAAAAACAGTTTCTTAAATGTTCAAACCACTTCTCTATTCTCAAAAGATTTTATGAATTTAGAAGTGTGATTTTAAATGTTTTTCAAAATTGAGCGTTAATGTTTAACTGACCGTGTGTTTCCAAAGATTAATACTTGCGTATTATCTTGTCTATATACTATAAAGTATTCACACACATCGGTTCAGTACTTCATTTGAATCTGTTATTACCATGTCTCTAAAACGAAACAACTTTTCGATGGTAATACTCCCGTTTGCTTTCAAATATTGTTGAGCATCATTCATCATTTCAATTTTTGTGCTTTCATTGAAAAATTGTTTATATTCGTTCACATAAACAAAATATCCAATTCTTTGATACCCTAATCATTTCATTTGATCTGATTGATACATTGTCAGATTCTCAAAACAATTCTCTTGATTTCATTTCATTCATTCAATATTCTTGTTTTGAGAGATCTTCATTGTTCAAATGCTCAAATTTCATTCATATTTTTAATGAGCATACATTTTTACAATGTTTTTCATACTTTGTGCTTAACTGTTCAGTTAAACTGTTGACCCACTATTCTTTCTAGGACTTACATGGGATTCATGTGTGAGCTTAAACAGAACTTCCATGGATTCACGTTAACCAGTGTTTCCTACCCAGGAAGTTATCCTAGAGTTATTGAAGGGTGAGGGGTCAAAATCAAAGAGTGGGGGAGATAACTCATCCGGTTGAGTTTTTCTCACTGTGTGGAGCGGTAAAATGAAAAAGAGAGATTGGTTAGAAGTGAGCTTCAATGTTTAAAAGAAGGAGGGTGTGAGATCAGAGTTAAAAGAATATCAAAACTCTGCACCAACCACTTTCTGAGTCGGGCAGCCACATCTACTGATTGGTTCACATTCTTTGGTGACCATCATTGAAATAGGCAGTGAGCCCATGCCAACTCTTGCAATTACCCCACCAGCCACTCGTTTCTTTCTTAACAAATAAATGTTTCAATTTTTCTTGGGGACGCAGCACATCTGCTATCTGATCTTCACTCGGAAGATTTAGATATTAAAAAAGAAGGAAAGTTGCCCTACCTTCGCACCTCTTTCATGCACATTAAGTCCCTGTAATACTTGTTGCTGTCTCAACAGTTTACACAATTTGAGCCTTATGAAACACAATCATTGTGCTAACTTCTTTCATACACAAGCACGAGCACACAGAAAATTTGTTTTTCTGTCAGAACATTCATAGATAAACCTTGTGTTTTTCAATGATTGAATGGAAGTCCTGGGGAGTCATCATCAAGCCAGCTCCTTAAATTGTACATTCGTTGTAGACAGTAATTCCGTGTTACTGACAGGCACTTCTAACTGTTTCATTTGTTGATTCAGGGTTCAACTCATAATTTGTCTGAATTTGAAAAGATTCGGATAAATACATTCATGAATTGACGGCTCTGTATCAGATCAAAGGGGAAGAATGTTCTTACAAAGGAGGAGAATATCTTTTAAAGGGGGAGATTTAAAGAAAGTGATGAAATTGAGAAAGTTTTGATGATTATGATGTTCACAATCATCAAAAAGGGGGAGAAATCTACAAAGATGAATTACAGAGATTCAAATTTCAAAGCTGATTTGAAGAAAAGAGACTCTCTAAAGATGATTCTGGAACTCCAAGCCAATGAAAAGAAATCATTCTTAGATTATTCAAAGTCAAATTAGAAGATTCATGAAAGTTCGTTTTTTTGAAGAATGATCAGAGATTGCAGAAATGAAGATACAAAGATCAGAGATTCCTCAAAATTTAAAAGAAGTTTCAAAGTTCAAATTGTTTCAAGACTTTAAATGTTTCGTTTTTCAAGACTGGTTGACTTTCCAAAGCTGTAAAGTGTTAAAGACTTTTCAAGATTCTTTAACAACTTCAGAAAGAGCTTCAAAGTTCAAAGTTGTCAGAGACAAAAGATTGAAGAAAAAAAGTGCTGAAGACTTATGTCAAATTTTTATTAAATCTTGAATACAAAGGGGGAGAATGTTAGTGTATTATTGTATACAATATTTAATAGGAAAAGTCAAGTCAAGTAAAGTCAACAAAGTCAAAGTCTGTATTAGTCAATATGTAGTTTAATCTTGTATGAGTTTATATCCTTCGTATAAATAGGGATATGACTTGTTAGTTTGTAATAACTCCAAGAAAAACTTCATTGTTAATATACATCAGATTACGCTTTCTCTCTCTACATTCTCTCTCTCTCTAGAATCTTGATATTGTTATATTCTTAATAGAAGATAGTGTTTGATTGCTTGATTTGGATTGGGAATACAATATCATCTCGTACCGACCAAGAGTTCCTTACCATCTTCAGTACGCACAAAACATCTCTTGGCCTTGAAATTTACCTCTAGATCTTTGTCACAGAACTGTCCAATACTAAACAGGTTATGTCCTAAACCTTCAACATAGCTCACCTTTGTAATCGTCACGTTTTCATGAAGCACATCACCATATCCCAGAATTGGTGAAAACTGATTGTTTCCAAACCGCACTGTTCCGCAATATTTCTCTGTATAATTAGATAATTAATCTTTTTCCCCGGTCATATGCTTGGAGCAACCAGAATCCAAGTACCACATATGACAGGTCTGCACATGAGAAATCAGGGAACAACGACTTTAGGTACCCATTTAAATCTGGGTCCTACAGAGTTAGCACAAGATTTTGGCATCCACTTATATATGGACCCTTTGACCTTTTTAACAACATTTAAAATATGAGAATGATAAGAATATACATGATATGTGCCAAACTAAACATTAAAATATTGGCGAGAAACAAAGTCATTCCATCTATATTTAGAATACTTAGTAGTAGACCGAGATAATTGGAGTAATTGCTTTATTGAATATTTCTTGTAAGGAATTACAAGATTTAGTTTATTAGAAGCAACAGTACCAACTTCATCATAAATACTACTAGTCATTCTATTACAACTAATATCAGGACATGATTCCGCTTTCTCATCAATCTTTTGTTTCGGTCGCCATTCTGATTTAACTCCAGTCCTTTTCTTTCTCACATCTGAAACATTTGAAACTTTAGAATTAGAACTGTGAGATTTAGAAGATTTCTTTGTCTTTGGCTTATCAGTGGTTTTCTGAATCTGTGAATGCCTAGATTTCTTTTTCTTACCTCTAGCATTCTTGGGATTCACAGAAACTGATTCACCAACATTCGTTGATGTTTTACCCTTCTCATACATATTGGGCAATCCAAAAGAATTTATAATAAATTGTGAATGATCAGGAAGTTTAGCATTAAAATCAAATTGACCAACACAATCATCTAATTCACGTTCAGAGTTTAAGAAATCAAACTCTTCATCAACTAGATCAGAAATATCATTAGATTTTGAAGCTTTGGAATTTGTAGAAATAACATAATTTTTAAGCACAGTGGAAAACACATTTTGTTCTAAAACAATCAAAATCCTTTCCTCTGCTAGAGTATTCTCGAGTTCAGAAATTTTACTTTCTAACACGAGAGGAGGTACATAAATTTTACCTTCAATAGGCTTAGCCTCCAACTCTTTTGAAGAATAGCTTTCAAAATAATCATTAGAAATAAATTTTGATTTATCAGAACTGTAACTATAATTCAACTTATCATAATGAAATGGAAGTTGCATTTTAGTTGTGTTCTTCCGTTTCTCTTTTTCCTTAGCTTCATCCTCTTCAGACAATTTGGTCCACTTAACTTTGAGTTCAGGGTATTGTGGTGCCAGTTTTAAAAATCCAAAGTCATAAAGCGCAGGCATTTTAGAAATACCCTTTTTGAGGTAGTGTGGGTTCTCGTAACCAAGTCCCCAACACTTACTACTCTCTTTAGGTTTATTCAAATGAATGGTCTGTTCAGTTTGACCTAAACTGTAAAGTTTTTCCTGCAAAACATTCACCTTATTAGTTAAAGATTTGTTTCCTTTTGAAAGAAACGAACACTTTTTAGCAATCTCTTTAGAATCAAATTGACACAGTTTAAATTTACAAGTAGTTTCAGATAGTTCATTGTGAATTATCGTCTTCTCTTTCGTGCTGGTATCAATATTTTTATGTAAGGCCTCAATCAATACGTTCTTCTCAGCAATATCCTTGCTAAGTTTCAGTATTGATTGGTTGTTTTCTTTATTGATACCTCTTTCACGCTTAAGTTTAGACTCTAATTTTTCGTGTTTAATCATCATGACATGCATTTCATTTAAAAATTCTGACACAATCATATCACATACCTCTTCAGTTTCTTCTCCATCCGAATCAGCCTCATCTTCAGTCACCTGTTTACCCATAAAGCACAAATGGGCTTTCTCTTTTTTCTCTTTCTCGTCTTTTGAATGGTCGAGCCAGAACTCATCCTCAGCCATAAGTGCCTTATCAGCCTCTTGCTGCTTGGCCAAGTGCATCTTATTCTTGTAGTACTCAGAGTTTCTGACTTTAGGCTTTCTGCAGTCCTTCACAAAGTGTCTGTGCTTTCCACTGTTGTAGCACTTTTTCGGTTCTGACTCTTTCTTCTCTTCTATTCTCTTTCCCTCTATTCTCTCCTTGTGTTCATGGTTCCAAGAACCCGAAGAATATCTCTGGCTGTTAGAACCAGGCTTTTTGTAGAACTTCTTCTGAAAGGCTTTAGTCAGCATCAACATAGCCTACTTTAAGTTCTCACAATCATTAGAGTCAGAATTTTCTTCACTATCAGCCTCCTCAGACTCAAAAACTATGACCTTCTTCTTCTTTTTCAAGCTTACTGACTTCTTCTTAACAACTAGAGCAATCAGATCAACAACTACCTTCTCAGTCTTTTTCTTGCCCTCTTTGATATCCTCCACCTCTTCCTCATTTTGCTTAAGAGTCTCGTAGACCTCATGAAGTGGAATCTCGTTCAGATCCTTCATATGTTTCATTTGTCTAGTAAATCTCTTCCACTCAGGTTGGAGGATGCTGAGGAATTTGACATTGAGTTCAATCTGTGACTTCTTTACTTTATTATTGTTGAGCTCATTCAGCAAAGTCACAAATCTATCATATGTAGCCTCCAGAGATTCACCCTCTTTGGCCTTGAACTCTTCGTAATTGTTGAGGCAGTTGGAGACTTTGAGCCGATTGCCTATCTTTGATCCGAGCATCATTTTCTCAAGTTAATCCCACATTTGTTTGCTCGTTGCGTTGTAACTATCAATCTTCACATATATCTCATTGGGAATCCCTTGAAGAATGAAAGATCTAGCCAATCTATCAGCTTTATGCCTTTTTCTTTGTTCATCTGTGTACTCCTCAAGTGGTAGAGGGTATTCTCTTTGTTCTTCTTCTCCAGTCTCTCCTACAACTATGTGAGTCTTCGTTGGAGTTTTCATGAGTCCTTCTTTTAGAGATATTCTGATGTAATCTCCCAAATCATTGCGGTCGAGGAAATCCAGGAAGCGATCTTTCCACTGCTCATACTCTCCTTTGATGAGTACCGGTGGTTTCACGTCGGTTCCGATTGCGAGAGCTTCTCTGGAAGTCATTTTTGCCTTTACACTGCTTTGAATGATCGTCAAAATTCAGAAATAAACTGGATCTACAAAAATCAAACTTTGTCAAAATTTCAGAAAAATCAGAAAAATTCTAAGTATGGAACACGCATAACAAAGAAAATAAGAACTTCGCGCAAAACTCTTTATGCGCGTTTGTACTTCGCGCACAAAGAAGGAAAAGAAAACTCAACTTCTCGCACACAGGGTTGTGCGAGTTTGAGCTTCGCGCACGATACAGGATGCGAGAACTAAGGTTCGTGCAAGCAGGCTCATGCGAGTTTCAGGTTCTCGCACGATACTATGAGCGAATTCTATGACTTCTCGCAGGAGCTTGCGAGTTCAACCCTTAGAAAAATTGTCAAAAGCCAAGTCCGCGCTAAATTTAAACGCGCAAAACACTTCTCGTAGAACACTTGCGAGTTTTGTACATGGAAAATTTTTCGACAAAGAACTTCACGCTAAATGGAAACACGCAAACAAATATCTTCTCGCAGACTATTCTTCGTGCATAACACTGAGAGTAAACAGTAAGAACTCGCACCAAGAGATGTGCGAGTTTCTACTTCTCGCACAAAGCTATTAGCGAGTTCTTCACTTCAACATGAGATTTAAGCTTTTGTTCGTTCTTGATCTACGAGTTCTTCCTTAGCGAGTTCTTTAGATCTAGCGACTTCTTCACTTGTTCTTCCAAAAACTCGAACTTTTCACATATTTCGATCCAAACCTTTATTAAACACTCTGAAACTTTGTAGAACACTTCGATTTGATGATTCAAACAGGTTACAAATAGTGAATTTCAATCTAATACATCAAATCTACGAATTTGATCTAATGACAGTGCGAAATACAAACTCGTAAAAACAATTTTTCAAAATTCAAAATTCACACTATTCTATTGTGAATTCGTCTAAGCAATACAAGCCAAACTTAAACAAGGTGTAACAACGAGTCTAATACAACCAAATTTGAATAAAAAACAACACTAAACTCATAATTCGAATCTCCACAATTCGTTTTGCATGTTCTTGGACTATCGACCAAAAATCTTGAATTTGATCCTTAATTCTGAACTTTGATCTGCTCTGATACCAATTAATATTCCCAGTAACAATGTAGACAATATAACAAACAACAATTTCACTCAATCTCCATTTTCAATTCAAACTGAAATTGATTACAATTAGTTCTCTCAACTTTCTCTCTCTAACTCAGAACACGTATGGCACTTCTAGAACTTACACACTCAAAAAAGAGCCATATCCCTATTTATACCAAGGGACAAACTCTCAAGACACAAAACACGCATAGACTACAGAAACACTCAAACAACGAAACTCTCACACAACTAGCTTTGACATTTGACTTTATTACAATGACTTTGACTTTCACTTTGAGAGTTGACTTTGAGCTTTGACCTGCTTGACTTTGATCTTCAGTATTAATGATCTTGTATCCAACAAATATATGCACTAACAGTACGTTTGCTTAATATAATTAAGCACTTTGATCTACCACGATAGATCTTTATACCAAGGACTTTGTCTCTTCTAGATCCTTCATCATGAAGTACTGTTCTAATCCATGATTTTACACCTTCAAGCATTGGGATGTCATATAGGATCTAGAATACTGTTATGCTCCCACTGACCTTCTTGTATACAAGATTTCAATTACGAGATGATTGTTCTAGTCCATAAATGGACATTTGCAACTTACACTTTTAGGTTTGATGTTTTAAAGCCTTGTATACGTCCTCCCTCAAAATTCCTTTTAAGGAATGTGGCTTTTGACATCAGTCTTCATGGCATCTTGCCATTTATCAGTAATCTGATCTTCGGATTATTTTGTATCTCGTTTATTATCTTCAACAGTTTGTTGAAGCTCAACATCTTGTTGAATGTCAGTGTCAACCATCGTCCCATCTTTGTGGTTCTTGAATTTCTTCAAGATCTACTATGTCCCCATTTGTAATTCTTGACAGAATTTTTTTTTCTTAAGAACTCACCAGGGTACGTTAACAAAATTTTTGTTCTCGCTAGACCTGTAGAAATAATAACCAATTGGATATCACATAAAGATGTACTTTTAAGACCTTTAAATCATGCTTTCCAAAAGATTTATGCTTAGCTTAATCATTGTAACCACATATTATCAAATATGATAACTTTAGGATCTTCCCAGTTCATTTAAGAGAGTGAGTTTTATTGGTCCTTGTTGGTTGCTACATAAACTAGTATTTAGGCAATTGTTTCTAGGGCATAACCCCATAAACATTTAGGCAGAGTGGTGAGATTCATCATAGAGTGAACCATGTTCAACAGGGTTCTATTTCTACTCTTGGATACACCGTTGTGATGTAGTGTTCCATGAGGAGTCAACTGGGATACAATCCCAAAAATATCTAGGATGATCTATTGGCTCAGATATTCATGACCTCGATCTAACCGAAGCATCTTTATCCTTTGCCAAGCATACTCACTACTTCTTTTCTAAAACTCTTTGAAAATTTCAAAGCTTTTATATTTGTTCTATTAGGTAAACATATATATGTCTACTGAAGTCATCAGTAAGATGTAATGAAGTAGTGATGACCGTATCTTGTGACATAACTATAAGTCTCACATACATCAATATGGTTAACCCCTAATAGTTCTTGTAGCCCCTAAAGGTTTACCCTTTGAAGGCACTTTTGTCATCTTGACTAACAAGATACACATGTATCATATGAATCATCATATGATTCCAACTCTCCGTTCTCCTGGAGTTTGGCTATGTGTTTCTTGTTTAAATGTCACAAATAGATCAGTTTTAAGCCATGCTTAATTCGTAATATTGATTTATAATTTCAACTATTAATTTATAAAACATTTATTAAGATAAAACGAAAATTTTATTTCTGAAAACATAAATTCGGTTCGTTGTAATTGAGAAAATGAAACTAAATTCCTAGTAGCACTAGGTACATGAAGACACTTGATAAGTGTTAATGTAAGACCATCTAGAAAGTTCATATCATATGTCCCTTTGAGCAACAACAGCTAACTTAGCTCCATTTGTTCTGATTTCATCTTCTCTTCACTTCTTATTTCCTGAAAAGTAGTACTAATATGAGTATCATACTCAATATGTAACACTTAGTCAGAAGTGAATTAAATCAAATGGTAAACATACCTAAAGGTTCGGCTCTAGCAGACTTCTGCTTCTTGATTTCTTCCAATCGGGCTGGATAAGTTCTCATTTGGTGCCCATGGTGAAAACAATTATACCATACTGCAACCTCAGGAATTTCCCCTTTGCCCTTATCTATGTTGGATCTTCCAACATGTGTTTTACCCTTGGTTATCTCCCCCTTTTTCTTGATTGTCCCACTGTCAGGTTTGATCATCAAAGCCTGTTTTGGTTTGGTTGAACCCAACTTGGATTCATATCCCTCTCAGTAGTTTTAAGTATGCTGTAAAGCCCTGTGAGAGTCTTATTCAAACTTTTCATATTATAGTCCTTAACGAACTGCTTATATGTTTTGGGTAGAGAGTTGAGAACCATATCGATTTCCAACTCTTGACCCAATGGGAAACCAAGAAGGGTCAGATGGTCAAAGTACCCTTTCATTTTCAAAATGTGGGTACTAACTGACGAACGCTCAGTCATTTTGCAAGCTCACAATGCTTTAACTGTATCAAATCTCTCCCGTTTTATTTGTAACCGAAACATATACTTCAGTGAAGATATCATATCCCAAGCAATCATGTTTTCATGATCCCGTAATAATTCGGGAGTCATGGTGGCTAACATTAGGCAACCAACAATCAGAGAGTCATCTTGGTACTTATCATAAGCAGTTTTGACTTCAGTTGGAGCATTTCTGGTAGGAGCATTTGGAGGGGGGTTTCAAGAACGTAGAACTTCTTTTCATACCTAAGGACTTCCCTTAGGAAGCGAAACCATTCGATGAAGTCCATTCCGTCCAATTTTTCATTATCTAGGATTGACCGCAGTGTGAATTGGGATAAGTTGTTTGAGTTTGAATATGAGGTAGACATCTACAAAAACATGATTTAATTTTAGTAACTTTAATATCTCAAATGAATGGATTAACCTTTCAAAATCATTTGATTTGAGCTAAGATCCATATTTTACCTACTTCCATAAATGGCCAAGCAACTGTCTACAGAATTAGGCTATTTAGGTTGGCATCATCCAATTATGTTCAACATAACTCTTAGATGTCATGGGATCCTATTCAATATATCATATATTGAAATTGACACGTTTAATCCCACTTCAACGCCTTGAAAATACTCATAAATGGCCAAGCAACTGTCTATGATATTCTCAAGTAAAAAACCATACTAAGGTATCGTGATCCCACCTAAATACTAGACTTAGGGTTTACTGGGATCAGTCGTCTAAAATACGACTATTTAAGTGAATGTCCAAGCAACTGTCCACTTAAATCTCGTTATTTTGGCTCCTTGTCTTACACTATATTCAACCGATATGATTGGCCGAGCACTGACCACACCGGAATCATGTATGCTCGACAAGTATCTTAAATGGGTGGCGTTAAGTTTACGTTTTGTAAAATGTTTAATTTTAGAAAACATTCTAATTCTTTTAAAACGTTTTGATTTTATATTTAAAAATCTTGTTTTAAAAGTTTATATTTATTAAATCGGTTTGAGTTTGATAAACATATCAATTTTAAAATATCATATTTTATTTACCGATTCAAAATCTGTTTTGTGTTTGATTTTATTTTTAAAATGTTTGCAATTATCATAACAATAATAAAGCAATAAATAAAAGCAAACACAAAATAAACAACCACAATAATAATACACGGATTTGCCCCTAATGTGGTGTTGTGAGCCAACACAACAACCACGGTCAAAACTAAGGACGTCTTCAAGCTCCCACTGGTCTCGACATCTTGGTGAACTCCAGGGACTCCGTCTCGACCTCTTGGAACTCCGTCTTTGTTTGATTTACAATTTAAAAATAGAAAGATAACATATCTTACTATATTTACAATTGCCCCTATCTAGGAAAATTTAAAATTACAACCCTTGCAATTAATACATTTTAATTTTTCAAATACAAAAATAAACAACCACAACCACGGGTCTTTAAGGCAAACCATATATTATTCATTATTGTACACATAAAATAAATATTTGACCAAAGTATAATTAACATAATTAAAAGGTCAAATCATAAGGAACAAAATTTCATATGGCAACATAAATTTAATTGACAAATTTTAATTTGTAGGTTAACAAACCTAACCCAAAAGAGAATTGATCCATCAAAACCGGGCCTTGGCCCAGCCGTCTAGGGCACATGCCCAACACGAGAAACCAGGGTGAAAACCCAAAAACAATACTTGGAAATACTAACTCGGGCCCAACACCCAAACGGGGCTTCGGCCCAAAAACTAAAATTGGGATAACAACACAAGACGGTGGCTTCAAGCCAACCGTGACCGGACATTAAAAACGATCGATAACATTAAGAATCTCGATCGGCAACATCCGTATAAAACAACAGTTTACCTTTTAAATAATATAATCTAGCCATCTTAAATAACATATTTAAAAGGACCAATTAATGGAAGAGATAAACATTTGGCAAAAATTTTGAACCGATCAAATCCAATAAAAAGTTGGATTTGCATTTCACCCAAATACCAAAAATTTCCCAAGACAAACCAGAAATATCCATGTGCTTTTGGCACAAGTTAGACCGAGACAAAGTAGGGTCGTAGAACCCAAGAGGAAAAACGACACCATGTCATCGCCTGGAAAAAAACGTCGAGAGAAAACGCACCATCGAGCTGTGGTCGATCCACCCTCAAATGACACAAGGGTCGTGATTTGAACACAACACTGTCATGGCCAAAGACCACCATATATGGTATCCAACTGTGGCTGGGAACGTCACGAAGATGTGTCTAGAAAACATCCAAAAGGAAACTCTAAGCATGGCCAGAACCAGCTCGAGTCGTGCCTCACAACAAGGCAACACCTGATGGTATCCCACCATGAATCCTGAGAGGAAGACATACAGGGGCTGTGACAGGCGACACCAATACTCGCATAGAATAAACCGACCATGGTCCAAAGACTTGGTATGAGATAGTCTTTCAGCCTATGGTTACAAAGTCGTATATGGCTTTTCGGATTTTTGGAGCGACGATGGAAAAGAGGCAACAAAAGTCGTAGATGGCACCGACACGACCGTTGAAAAATGGAGAAGGCCGGCGGCGACAGCTGCAAATAACCAACGGCGACCGGCGATCAGTGGGTAGAGAGGATGCCGCTTAGCGGCTGTGATGTGGGAGAGGGGTGATGGGAGTAATAGGGTTACAAACTCTTTGTCACCTTCAGCCGACTAAGTCTTTTGGAAATAAAAAAACTTTTTTTTCTTTTAAATTTAATTAGGGTTTAAATTTTTTAGGCTTTTAACATAAGGCGCAATTAGAATTTTGATCCAATTTAGAAATTTAGGGTTCAATTAAATTTTTCATATAATATTTTGTTTCCTTTTTTTTCTTTTTTTTAATTAAATGACATCAAAGTGGCTCTGATACCACTATTGGGTTTTAATGCAATTTGTAACTGATAAAACGCAGCGGAAAAATAAATAAATTTGGTTACAACAATTATATAGAAAAATTTTCTAAATAAACTTAAAACTCAATCGGATCCAATGATGCGCTTAATCAAAATAAAACTACACCATAGGGTTTTAGAATATGTACCTTTTGTAGATCAGCCGGGATTGGAATGGAGCACCAAGAAACCAAAGTAGGTTTCCACTATTGGTAGTCCACACACGAACACGTTTCCCGTCTCCACCGGGTGCTAGCGCAAGAACCCTAGATCTATATGTGTTTTACAGAAAAGAAAAGGTTTTTTTCTGTATTTCTCTAATAGGATAATTCTAATTATTTCAATTGTATAAAAAACGGTTTAGCCTAACGCCCTATTTATACCAGAAGAATTATAGTTAGACTATAATTCAACTAAGGATTAAATAAGGTTTAGTAATTATCTGTAATATTCAAATTCAAATTCAAAAAAAAATTATATATATATATATATATATAATTATCTTTTAAACTTTAAATATAAATATATATAATTACAGATAATACCCCGTAATTAACATAATTACGTTTTCACATTGTAATTATCATAATTACAGTTTAACACATATTTTCATAATTATATTTTAAGAATAATTATTTTCTTAATCAACTTGATTTAATCCGGGTTTCTAAAGATGGAAACAAACACATTCTTTATGTGCGACCCTATAGGTTTACATACTCCTCAGCAGTATCTCTGTGTGACACGTGTCGTGGGCATATAATAACTTACAGTATATATATATATATATATATATATATATATATATATATATATATATGTATATATATATATATAATATGGAGCTTTTCAAGAAGATTAAAGGAATTAAAAGTTTCTTGTTGATTTGTGATTTGTAGCAGTTGAAGTTATGAAACCCCCTAACCTTTAATCTTAGATTTATATAATTATTTGGTAAAAAATTAAGGTTCTTGAAATATTATAATTTTGATGTTGTTAAAGTTATTTGCTCGAAGAAATATCTTATATGGAAAATAGTGGTTTGTTAGTATTTTACAAATGAAATAAATTAAGGTATTCACTTTTGGTGATAAGTTCATTTGGGGTTTAAGGATTTCAAAATTTTTAAATGGGTTTTGATGAATTAACCTATAGGAAGTATAGATTAAATGGTTTTATATAATTTGAGGTTGATTTGGTTTATTTTAGATGTTGTCCAAATCTTGTAAAAATCATAATAAATCGCCCGTATGTCGGTTTGAGGTGTGTAATATGTCCCTAGAACCGTTGAGATGTCCTTTACAATCTATATATTTTGTACAAAAGCTGAATCGGACTGTAAATAGGTCAAAAATTTGGGTTTTTAGGACAACACTGTTTCATGACAGGATTAAGTAATCAGTCTTCAAATATTCATATAAAATTGGTTTTAAATCCGTGGGGGTGATTCTTAATGAGTTGGAAAGGTCATAGGGTTGTTTAAATATTTTGTTTAGAGTCCTTTCATTGATTTGGTAATTATACATGGTTTATCTAGGTAGCGAGAAGTTTGTGCAAGTTGGATATAAACGAGGTTTAACATAACCTAGCAAGGTGAGTTCAAGTAGCTTTATGAAAACTATGTACATGCCAAAATGTGTATTTTGAAGTAATAATTTTTTTACTTTATATTTATCAAACGTGTTGAGTATTTGACAAAGTCTTTATTATTGGGAAATTTGGGTTGTTAAATCATATAAATGTCTATCGTTGATTTTGATGTGTAAACCTCATGCATATATTCTTTTGGTGATTTATTGCACAAATGAAAGTTATTTGACGTTAACATGATTTTGGTGTATTTGGTTTATAAACCATTTGGGAATTATACGTCATCATGTCATGAAACACTTTGGGAATATAATGAGGATCTTTAATTTGGAAAATGATTTGCCCCAACCAATTCATGCTTTAAGTTGATTTTATATCTGAAGAATGTATTGCATAAATGCCGCTTAAATGCGTTTTATTTTGTGGGGACGGTTAATTGTTGGCCAAATGGATTTTGGGCATTCTAGGTCGGTTTGACTTAAAAGAGTGTTGAGAACAATTGTCTGCTTTTAATGGCTCAATGTAGAGCCCCATTTGTGATTTACATCTGAATGAATCTTGTGGTATATTATTGATAATTACATGCTCGAGTGCGTTGGTCATTCTTGTGTAATGATGTAATTTTAGACTGTGTTGCATTGGATCCATAGGCATGTAAGTCAATTTTTATTTGAGGGTCAATTGGGTATTGCGGGGTTGGACTCCGGGACCCATGTCTTGTTACCCGAACCTTTCAAGTGTACACTAGGAGGGTTGAGTCCGGTTGTGTCGTTGTGTTGAAGGGTGTTTGGGCCTCCGCCGCTTGAAGGTAATGCCTTAGAGGTAGTCCTTAAGTGTGTCGGGCCTTTGGGGTGGTATTCATGGTAATATTCACCAAGGTCAGCTGTGTCTTTCGGTGTAGCTTGAAAGGAGTCGTAGGGGCACTTAGGCTTTTGTGTCGTGAAGTGTCATACGATTAACGTTGTATGGGTGGCATACTTTTGTGTTCATCCACTCTCAATGGATACGGGTCTCCCCCGTTGTTGTTAAATGTTATTTTTGGATAGTGTATTATCCATGTTGTAATATTACTTGGATTTTAGAAAGTAATCGTAATTTACGACTTTGATATTATATTAAGGTTTTGGATAAAAGAATTATTTCCATGTTTTGAGTATTTGGATTTTAATCCTATTTGTACCTCGAGTGAGTATTTGGTTTTGTTTCATAATCGTGGGGTATTTCTATTCAGGTGTTTTATCACAAAAATGGGGTTTTGGTAAAGATATCTTTTTATTCTAAATGTGTTTCATATTGGAAAATGTGATTTAAATAATATTCTTTACGTTTTACCATTTTATATAACTGATGAAAACTGCTTGAATTCACTAGGTGTTAAGCCTAACTTTATTTTTGTCGGCATGTGCATCAGGTCCATCGTGAATGGTTCTAGCGACACTATGTTGAGTTGAGTGCTAGTAGAGGCACGAGAAAGATTTAGCTAATTGGAGATTGTATGTCCCACAATCAGTGCAAATCAAGTTAACAAACAAGAATTATCAATCAAAACACTTTTATTTCAAACTCTGATTCAAATACACATAAAGCCCTCTCACAGTATTTCTCTCAGTAAAACACGCTTGACACTGTTCTAGTCTCTTAGTCATATGAGTCTACAAATAGAAAAACACTTATATATCTAAAACACTCATAACATTGACTAAATTTTTACTTTGACTTTATTACAAAGATTTTAACTTTCAGCAAAGGGTTTGACTTGAGCTCTTTGACTTTTATCTTCATCTTGAACTTCAGCCTTCATGATCTTGTATCCAACATATTTTGTGAACTAACAATCTCCCCTTTTGGATTCAAGATCATCTTCCAAAAGGATATGAAATACAATCTCCCCCTTTGATTGATCTTTAACTAATTTAATCTCCCCCTTTGTTAAGACAACTGGTCATCTTCAGAAAAATAAGCATTGAAGAACAATCTCCCCTTTATGCTCAAAAACAGTCTTCAATCTTTCTGTAATCTCCCCAAAGTCTGTGATAATGATCTTCAACAATCTTGAACAATCTCCCCCAAGATAATAAAATGTTTTTCAGACTTCAGAAAGAAATTATCTTCAGATTTAGCTCTGTTTGTTTCAACAAATCAATCTTCAAAGAAAATATCAGTAATTTCCCACAAATATTCTGAAACCCTTGAACTTTCTCTTTCAAATCTGAACAATCTTCCCATAACTTGCATTCTTTGACATATTCTTTCAGCAAACTATCTTCAAATCGTATTTCTTGAAATGATTTATCCTTTAAATTTCAACATTTCTTTAACTTCTCCCCTATAACTGTTACAAACTTTTCTTTAGCAAAACATTTCTTGAACACAAATTTCTCCCCTTTTTTGATGATTGTAGCATAGAAATCATCAAAACTTCTTCAAAAAATGTCCATAATCTTCTCTAACCATTTATCCTAATCACTGAGCCTCTGACCATCCACCTATTCATAAAGTATTCATCCGAATATTTTCAAATTCAGACAAATAGGAATGTAACACCTGAATCAAAAAATGAATCAGTTAATATGCCTGTCAGTAGCACAAAGCCACTGTGTGTAACAAATACACATTGGAAAGGAGCTTTTTGATGTTCACTCCCCCAGGTCTTCCATTCAATCATCGAATAACACAATGTTAAACTATGAACATTTAGACAGAAAAACGATTTTCCTGTGTGTTCGTGTTTGTGTATGAAAGAATTAAACATGATGATTACTTTATCAAATAGGCTCAAAATGTGTAAACCATTGAGACAAAAATAGTAATACACGGACTCAATTGTGCATGATCGAAGTGCGAAGGTGGTGCAGACTTCCTTCTATTTCAATATCCAGATTTTCCAAATGAAAATCAAATATATTATATGTTGCATCCCCAGAAAAATTGAAACATCTTCTTTTTAAGAAAAAGATGAGTCGTTGGTGGGGTATAAGCAAGAGTTGGCATGGGCTAGTTGCCTGTTTCAATGATGTTCACGAAGAATTGTGAAACAACAGTAATGTGGTTGTCCGGCTCAGAAAAAGTTGGTGCAGAGTTTGATATTCTTTTACTCTGATCTCTCACCCTCTTTCTTTTTAACATTGAGCTCACATCTAACCAAACTCTATTTTCATTTTTCCGCTCGTCAGACATACACACACTCAGATATTTTGACTCCTCGCCTCTCGATCACTCAAAGGTAACTTCTTGGGTAGGAAACATTGGTTATCGTGAATCCATAGAAGTTATGTTAAGCTCTCACACAATGAACCCATGTTGTACTATAAGCAAAGTGTTGCTCAAATGGTTTAACTTGAACAGTTAAAGCACAATATGAAATTCATGTCAGATGTATGTATGCTCATGAAGATAATAATGAAGATTTGAGCATTTTAATCATGAAAGATTTTCTCAAAACAAGTATATTGAATGAATGAAATGAATACAAAAAACTTGTTTGAAAGTCTGACAATGTATGAAAAGATCAAATACGAATGATTTATCAATCAAGGCTTAGGTCATGAAAAACGGATATTGTCTATACGAATCAAATATAGACATTCTTGAAAGAAACCTTTTGAATCAAATCGCGCTCAAATAGCAAATGATTTCAAACGGGGTGTCTTACCATCGAAAATTTTGGTTTCAATATGAGACATGGTAAGAACATAGTCAACAAATATACTAAACCGGTGTGTATGAATACTTGACAGTATATGGAAAAGATAATACACAAGTATTTATCTTTCGAAACACACGGTTTATTTAACAATTCAACTCATGAAAAATGAAAACATTTAAAATCACACTTCTAAATTCATGAAATCATTTTGAGAATAGAGAAGTGGTTTGAACGTTTAAGAACATGTTTTCATATCTAATAGTCGTCCTTCTTTCAGACATGTATGAGATTAAGTTTAGAATGATCCATACGCTCAGCTTAAATCTCATGAAGTCAGCTCGAAAGTCGTGATTGGTATTATCATGTAGGCTCGCCCTCAAAAACTGCATTCAGTCAAAAGTCGTCAAAGCACAAAGTCTTATTCACAAAATTTATTGAAAAATAATAACATGAAAGCAATAAAACTTGTTAAGAACGAGTTCTGATCAGATGTAATCAGAGGTCAATGTCCTTACTCCCCCTGAAAATTTGCATCATAACATATATCGGTGTAAGAAATATGCAAAATTCTCTAATTTTCTCTAAAATATAGATCATCTTGACATTGTGTCACACTCCCCCTTAAATCATGAACAAACCTTTCAGTGCAGATATCTTTCAGATTAAAAGTAGAGAAATAAAGAAAAATAACAAAACTAAACTGTACTAGGTAACAACAGATTAAGTCTTGAGATTTAGCATGCCAAGTTTTGAAATAAGAAAATTAAATCTCTTTTCGTCAAGAGGCTTGGTAAACAAATCAACAAGTTGATAATCTGTGTTTACAAAGTAAAGTTTGATCGTAGATTTTTCAACATTGTCTTTGATAAAATGATATCTCACGTCGATGTGCTTCGTTTTCGTATGTTAAATAGGGTTTGCAGATATTGCAATGGCGCTCTTTGAATCACAGTAGATCGAGATTTTGTCGTACTTTGAATCCATAATCTCAGAGTTGTGTTCGCATCCACAGCACTTGAGAACAGCAGCTAGCCACAGCTACATACTCTGCCTCAACTGTTGAAGTAGATACACATAGTTGTTTCTTCGAAGCCCAACTCACGAGTTTTCGCCTAAGAATTCTATGTGTTCCGAGGTACTCTTCCTGTCAAGCATACAACCTGCATGATCGTTTAATGATAGGTATTCTATTATTAATCAAAGCGTATGGCGTTTTACCAAACCGGCGATGAATTATAGATCGATTCTGCGTATAGCATGCAGTAGACACAACTTCAACCCACAGAAATATAGGTAGATCTGACTGACTCAGCATCGTGCAAGCAGCCTCCACTAGAGTTATGTTATGTCTCTCTACAACTCCATTATGTTCAGGTGTTCTGGCAACAGAAAATTGATGTGTTATCCCGACCGATTCGAGATAATCTTCAACAATCTTGTTCTTGAATTCTGTGTCGTTGTTTGTTCTGAGCAGCTTGACTCTCTTCTGCAGATTCACTTGACTGGTCTTTAAAAATGTGATGATGACATCGGGCATCTCATCTTTCGATCTTAGAAATTTAACCCAAGTATATCTGGAGTAATCATCCATAATCACTAATACATATTTCTTGCCGTTAATACTCTGAGTTTGCATAGGACCGCAGAGATCCATATGCAACAATTCCAATGTAGAACTTGTACTTGGTTCAGGCTTAGGATTATGAGTAGATCTTTTCATATTGCCTTTCTCACACGCAATACATAGATGTTCTTTGACATATTTAAGCTCCGGAAGTCCTTTCACCAAGTTACCAGTGACCAGCTTGTTGATATACCGAGTTGAGATAAGATAGTCGTTTATGCCATAACCAGCTTTGCTGTATAGAGACTTTTGAAAGTAGACAAACCTCGTTATCAGTCTTGACTTTTGACAAATTAATCGTGTAGAGGTTTGACTTTCTCGTCCCGACCAAGAGTTCTTTTCCATCTTCAGTTCTCACACAACATCTCTTGGCCTTGAAATTTACCTCTAAGTCATTGTCGCAAAACTGACCAATGTTGAATAGGTTATATCCTAGTCCTTCAATGTAGTTCACCTTCTTGATCATTACATTGTCTTGTACAACATCACCGTATCCGAGAATCGGTGAAAACTGGTCATTTCCAAATCAAACGTTCCTGCAAAATTTCTCTGTATTATTAGACAATATATCTTTATGCCCGGTCATATGCTTGGAGCAACCGGAATCCAAGTACCACATATGACGGGTCTGCACATGAGAAATCAGGAAATAATTGGTTTAGGTACCCATTTATAGATGGGTCCTACAGTGTTAGCACATGATTTTGGCATCCATATGAATTTGGACCCTTTGATCTTTTGAAAAACTTTTGAGACAAAAGAATTATATACATCATAAGTTCCAAACCAAACATCAGAATTTTGTCAAGTCACAAAATCAGTCCGACGATATGTAGAAGACTTTTTAGTAGATAGAGATAATTGGAGTAATTGCTTTATTGAATACTGCTTGTAAGAAGTTACAAGTTTTTGTTTATGAAAAGCAATTTTACCAACTAAATCACTATCACTAATAGGAATCCTATTACATTCAGATTCAGGGAATGATTTTGTAAGCTCTTCAATCTTCTTCTTAGGTCACCATTCAAATTTCACTTCAGACCTTTTCTTGCTCAATTCTGAAACAAAATATTTGACTTTGTTAGGAACATGAGATTTCCGAGTTTGTCTTTTCTTTTGCTTACCTGTGTTAGTCCATTTCTGTGAGCGCCTTTTTCTTTACTTTTTACCTTTAGAAACATAGGTACTCACAAGAACTGATTCATCAACCTTAGTTGATGATTCACCTTTTTCAAACACACTAGGTAAAGCTTCAGAATTGATAATAAAATCAAAATGATCTGGAAGTTTTGCAGTGAAGTCAAACCTATCAACAATTTCATTAACATAACCATCAGAATTTAAAAAATCATTTGCATCCACAAATAAGCCATCAAAATCATCATTAGAAACTTGAGGTGCCTTGTAAGAATTTTAACACATATTTTGATCAGATTTAAAAACAGTGTTCTTCATTACCGTAGAAAACACAATTTTCTCAAGTTCAACCAAAGTTCTTTCATCATCTAAAGCATTTTAAAGCTCAACAATTTTGCTTTCTAAAACAAGTGGAGGTACATAAATTTTGGCTTTAACAGGTTTTGCCTCCAACTCCTTAGTAGAATAGCTTTCAAAATAATCATTTGACAAAAACTTCGGTTGTTTTGAAAGATAACTATCATTCAGCTTTTTATAGAAGAATGGTAGTTGCATTCTTGTCGTGTTCTTTTTTTCTCATCTTCCTTGGCCTCAACCTCATCAGAAGATTTGGTAACAAATTTGGGTTTTAAATGAGGATGTTTACCAGCCGCTTGTAGAAAATCAAAATTGTATAAAGCTGGTTGTTTTCTGATTGCTTTCTTCAAATAGTGTGGGTTATCGTAATCGATACCCCACTTTTATTTAAAATCATCTTCTTCCTTTGGTGTGTTTAGAAAAATAGTTTCATCTGTTTGACCACGAGTGTAAAGTTTTGCTTCCAAACCATTTACCTTTTTTCTGCAAATTTTTATTATCAACCTACAATTTGTGAACTTTTAGTACAAACTCTTGTTTCTCACATTTAGAAGAATTTAATTTTGAAACAGTTTCAGAAATTTGAGATTCAAGACAAGCTTTTTGTTTTTCAAAAATAGCAGTAGATTTGTTTAGAGAATCAAGCAAGTTTTTGTTCCCAACAATTTCCTTGTTGAGATCAAAAATTGTTTGACGCTTCTTAACAACTCTACTCTTCTCCTTTTTGAGTTTTGCTTGCAAGTCTTGAAGCTCAATCATCATGGCTTCCATCTGTTTTAAGAAATCAGATTCAGAACTAAGTCGTACCTCATCAGAAGTCTCCTCATCTGATTCGTCATATTTCACTTCCTTTCCCATGAGGCACATGTGAGCGGTCTCTTCTTTTTCTTCATCCTCTAAATGATCTAGCCAAAACTCATCCTCATCCATTAATGCCTTTCCAGCCTCTTTTTGCTTTGCCTGAAGCATCTTGTTCTTGTAGTAGTCTGAGTTTCTCACAGTTGGCTTCCGGAAATCCTTGGCAAAATGACCCACTTTACAGCAGTTATAGCACTTGACCAGATCTTCAGACTTCTTCTTACTGTAATCATTCACAAACTTTCTTTTCTCTTCTAATTTCTTCCCTTCATATCTCTTCTCATCAAATCTTCTTCCTTCAATCTTTTCCTTGTGATCATAATTCTTTGACCCTAACGAGTACCTCTGGCTATTGGATTCTGGTTTCTTGTAGAATTTCTTCTGAAATGCACAGGTCAGCAGTAGCATAGCTTGCTTTAAGTTTTCCCCATCATCAGAGTCAGAATCAATATCTTCAGAATCAGCAGAGCTAGAAATTACAACTTTCTTCTTCTTCTTCTTATCCTTCTTCTCTTTTTCTTTCTTTGTAGCTACCAAGGCAATGGGATCAACAACTTTCTTAGACTTTTTCTTTTCTTCTCTTTTCTCTTCAACTTCTTCCTCATTCTGTCTCAGCGTTTCATATACTTCATGTAGAGGAATGTCACTAAGATCCTTCATTTACTTCATTCTCCGTGTATGTTTCTTCCATTCTGGCTGAAGAATGCTTAAGAACTTGACATTGTTTTCAATTCGCTTCTTCTTCACTTTGTTCTTCGTCAATTCATTCAGCAACAAAACAAACCTCTCATAAGTGTCCTCCAGGCTTTCATTCTCTTTGGCCTTAAACTCTTCATAGTTTTTGATGCAGTTGGCCACTTTCATCTGGTTACCAACCTTAGATCCCATCATCGTCTTTTGTAGTTGATCCCACATTTTCTTATTTGTTTCCTTGTAGCTATCTATCTTGATATAGATCTCATTTGGTATGCTTTGCAGGAGTAGAGATGTAGCTTGTTTGTCTGCTTTATATATGTTCTTCTGCTCTTCAGTGTACTGAGAAAAATCCTTTGGAACAGTCTTTGTCTTTTGTGCTCTGTCTACATTCCCATTTTCACTGTCAGAAGATTCATCATCTGGGATTTCTATGGTAAGAGGTACCATCGGACCTTCCATGATTGACAACAGAATGTTCTCTCCATTAGAATGCCTATCAACAATCCAAGAACCGGTCTTTCCACTGTTCATATTTGCCTTTGAAGAGAACTGGTGGTTTGACATCCATACCAATGGCAAGTTCATCTTTGGAAGTCATCTTGAGCTTAACACTGTTTGAAATGATCGTCAAAAATTCAGAAACAAACCGGACTTTTAAAAATTCAAACTTGGTCAACCCTGGAAAAACTCAGAAAATCTTCTAAGTATGGAACTCGCAGAACTAAGAAGACGAACTTCGCGCAAACTAAGTTGTGCGTGTTTCAGGTTCGCGCATGCCGAAGGAAATGAGAAACAAGGTTCGCGCAAACAGGTTTGTGTGCGTTTTAGCTTTGCACGAAGAGCTACATGCGAGTTCTTAAGAAATCCACTTCGCGCAATGCGTCTGCGCGTTCTAGACTTAGAAATTATTTCAAATTTTCACTTCACGCAAAACAAACACTTCTCGCACAATGTACTTCTCGCACAATGTACTTCTCGCACAACAAAGGGAATGAACAGTACAAACTCGCACAATGTATCTTGCGCGTTTCTACTTCTCGCACGTCACAACTTGCGATTTCTTCATTCTTTTGCGAGTTTCTACGATGTGTTCTTTAGCCTCTATGCGTTCTTGCCTTTGCGTGTTCTTCAGATCTGGCGAGTTCTTGAGTTTTTCGAACAAAAACTCTAACTTTTCAACAAAATCGACTCAAACCATCACCAAATGATTTGAAACTTTGCAGATACTCTCTATTCCATCTCTAGAACATATTACAAACAATTTCACTTTAAAACAACAAAATTACAAATTCGATCAAGAACAGTATGTTATACAGACTCGAACTAGATTTCAAGAAAAATCCAAAATTCGCACTAACTATTGTGAATTAAGAAGAACAAATCAAATGAAAAATGTTCTAAACAACACATCGATTCTAACACAACCAATTACATGACCAAAATAACACTGAATCACAAAAACCAAATCTCTACAGATGACTTGCGAGTTCTTGCAAAAAACGACCAAAAATCTTCAATTAGATCCTGTTTCTAAATTCTTTCTCAACTCTGATACCAATTGTGTGTCCCACAATCAGTGCAAATCAAGATAACAAACAAGATTTATCAATCAAAACACTTTTATTTCAAACTCTGATTCGAATACACATAAAGCTCTGTCACAGTATTTCTCTCACTAAAACACGCTTGACACTGTTCTAGTCTCTTAGTCATATGAGTCTACAAACAGAAAAACACTTATATATCTAAAACACTCATAACATTGACTAAACTTTGACTTTGACTTTATTACAAAGATTTTAATTTTCAGCAAGAGGGTTTGACTTGAGCTCTTTGACTTTTATCTTTATCTTGAACTTCAGCCTTCATGATCTTGTATCCAACATATTTTGTGCACTAACAGAGACGTCTATTATACCTTGGTAATGGTGAAATTTACTGGGTTTTAGTAATAATGTCCTTAATGTAGACTTTGTGTAAGGTTTGGAGTTCTATTGTTTAATGTTAAAAACTTAGATTTCCGTTGTAGGAAATCAATGGTTGGCATTTATAAAGGAATTTATTTCTTAATTGAGGTTTATTCGAAAATTTAAATTAGTCGCTCTTCTCAAAATTGAGGGTGTTACATTTTTGGAGCTTTTGGTAAAAGACCAAAATATATGGGGGTTGGAAGTGTAACTTCTAAAAACTTAATTATATAATTGGAATTAGAAGTAGGAACTTAATTGAAGGTATTCATTGAAAAATTATTATCAAAATATATGTGTATGTTATTGAGGAGAGATCTATTGATTATAAACTATAACCATATTATAGTATTATTTGTTATGGAAAGAAAATGAATTTCATAAAAAATAAACAACTATAAAATAGTTATCAATAAAGAAGTTGTTAAAGGGAAAAACGAATAGAACAACAATATAATGGAGAGAATGAATCTGTAATTCTCATTAATCAAAAACCCTTTAAATAGGGATGAGATACAAGTAGATAACCACGAGATATTTCGATTCTAATCTAACTCTGATATGTTTATCAATATCTATATCTCTATCTTTATCGTCACATCCTTTAGACGATGACACACTTATCCTACAACACTCCCCCTTGTGCCGAGTTGAAGGAGTGACGGTGCACAATTGTTTCCTCGTTAAAACCTTACACCAAAATAAAAATTCAGTGGGAAAAAATAAAAGTCCGACGAAGGAAATAGTACAACGGACCAGCTTTTTTGCAATACATAGACTTTTCCTTGAGTCTAGTTTTGTCTTAGATTCGTACATTAATCATGAGAGTTAGGAAAGCATTATGGTATATAAACAGTTGCCTCACTAAAACCTTACACCAAGCAACAAAACCCAATGGGAAAAAATAAAACCTTGGTTGAAGGAAATAGCACAACATACCAATATCACATGTATAGTACACTCTCCCTTTTGTCTACTACTCCCCCTAATTCGTGCATTAATCACGAGAGTTTGGAAAACATTTGCATTTACTTTCAACATGTTTCCCAATATATGGTTTTAGGTGATGATCTGGTAAAATGTGTCATGTTCTCCTGACATCTTACTTGATTTAATTGAATCTCGAGTAGAGTTTTTTTTATTGCTGATTGTATAAGAATTAAGCAGAATATGCTTTGTGTTGTCATCCTTGATTTATCTTCTGTTCATTTCTTCGATACATGATGCATTATTTTCATATATTGAAGTAGGATACTGGTTGAACCCAAAATTACTAGCTCCTCTAATATATGTAAATATAGTCCTTTATCATATACACTTTTTAATTATCTCATGGAGAGTAATATTCTTGGATTGGTTCAAGGAGGTAGTTACAAGGGTTTGCTTAGCTTACTTCCATGCAATCGACGTGTTCCCAGTGGTAATTCCTTATCCAGTTTGGGAACATCCTTTGTATGGGTCAGGTAGATACCTAATATCAGCAAAGACATACCAAAAGATTGTTTGATGTTTTTCTATAAGAGCTAGTACTTTTGCTGCTTACATTCTAAGTAGGTATTGAATTTTCATTACCAATCTCATTTCTACATGGAAAGTATAAGCCCATGTCAATTGTTCCAAAAGATTTACGTGATATCATTCCAAATGACGTTGCGTTGGCGCTGAGCTAAATCTAGCTAACAAGTTCACTGAGAAATACAATATACAGTCAAGTGTATTGTGCTAAGTACGATAATGCACATATTGTACTTAGATAGGGAATTCCAGCTCCCAACACTTTTTCGTCACTATCCTTTAGACGAAATGGATAATTCCTTATATCCAACACTTTGACCAATCGTGGGAGTGCTAACCGGATGCGCTTTGTCCATATTAAATTGCCTGATTATTTTCTAGACATATGCGATCGGTGAATTAATATTTCACAAACTCGGTGTCCTGGCTCAAATAACTAGACAAAACCAAGTTTTCCCAAGATTTTCATGTCAAATTTAGATTTCAAATTGCTTGTGGTTTCTCTTATTTCATCAAGAGTGCCTATTATGTTCATAACATCGACATATAAAGCTACTTTGAAAATTTAGAACTTGTTTTTCTAAATAAATACGCAAGGGCACAGTTCATAGTTCTTATATATCCTTTTCCAATCAAGTGAAAATCTATAAAGTGAGCGTTTCAATTTTATTGCAAACGCATTTCGTGGTTTAAAGTTACTTGATTTTGGTAATATAATGCCATCAAGCACTTTTATATCTATGAATCTAGATCCCTATAGAGATATGTAGTAACCACATCCATGAGCTGCATTTCCAGTCCTTCGGAAACTACTAGGCTAACAAATTATTCGGATGTCATAACATCCAACATGAGAGAGTAAGTCTTTGTGGTCAATCCAGGGCATTGTGAGAAACCTTGCGCCAAAGGAGAGCCTTACATATTAGGACTTCATTATTCTTGTTACGCTTTCTGACAAAGACTCAGTTATGTCCTACGGGCTTTACACTTGGTAGGTTAGCACTACCTGACCAAATACCCGATCCTTTGTAAAAGAATAGAATTCTTTTTGGATTGATTCTTTACATTTAGGCCAATATGCTCTTTGTAGATATTATTCAAATGAGTCTGGTTCGATGTCGTCGTGCTCTATCATCTTATGAGCCATAATATATGTGAATAAATCATCAATGATTATATATGATATGTCCATCGACTCATAAGTACTCTCATAGTTTATTTGAGATTTTTTTTCTTTTTTCATCTCTAGAATCAATATTAACTTCGGAGCGTCTTCCAGTGATGATTCATGGACATTATTATAATTAGAGACAATCTCATGAGAGTTTTGTGTATTGATGATAAATGGATGTGCCTCACTATTCTCTTCCTTTAGAATAGTATCCATCGAACCGAGTAGCTTCCACCACTTCCATTTGGTAGCTACGACCTCAACCACACCTCCACTATGTGCGATTGCAACACACTTTACAATGGTGTTGTGCCCCTATTGGGGACTTTTAACCTTGCGAGTATATTTGTAGCTCGTATATGTGATCTTGTCACTTTTGGATTAACATTAAACGTATCAGGTATCGAGTCTGATTAGTTTGACTTCAATTTTACATTGTGAAGTTTGGGGATCAATATGAGACAAAGTGGGAATATTCCATGACCAGTTCATGTCGTTCCCTTGGAAAATACTTTTTCCTATCTCCCCCTAATGACGGGAAGACTGTCTCATCAAAGTGATAACCCGCAAATCTAGCGGGAAAGAGATCAATAGTCAAGGATTATAATTAGTGGATAATTGTTGGGGTCCATATCCAACATATATCGAATCGTCTTCTTAAGGACCCATTTTGGTGCGTTGTTGGGGCGTAATTGGCACATCTACTACATAACCAACCATGCGTAAATGTAAAATATCATGCTTATATCCAGTTACCAACTGGTACGCATGAGACTGGTTAGCTAGTAGTGGGTCTAAAAACGAATAAATAAAGATGCATGTAAATTTGCATAACCCCCGGTAGATTTGGGTAAAATGGTGCGCATAACTAATGCCTTAGATTCAATCAATAATCTTTTGATAAAAAACTTTTACGAGACCATTTTATATATATACATGGGGTATAGGAAACTTCACATTGATCCCAATATATATGCAATAATCATCAAATTCTTATGATGTAAATTCTCCAGCATTCCAAGTCATGTAGACTTACAAGATAATCAGGGTGGTGAGCCCTTAAACGTATAACAAGTGCTATGAGTGCAACATTCATATGGACAATAATTTGACATGCGTTCATTATGTCAAAACCAGAACCATAAAGTACTTTAATGGCCCGCATTCTGGATGTTTATGTCCATAAATATCACCTTGTATTCATTGTAAGAATGAAATATTTTTGTATTATGTCCTTAGATTTAGGATGGTCTCATTCCTGTCTTGGCTAAGGATCAGGGAATACAAAAGTTTTAGATATTCGAGAGGGCATAGTATGATGGTGGTGTTGCTTCTTATGCTGCAGAAGTCAACAGTTGCAATTTGCCTCATTTTGCCTTTCACTAGAAAGAGAATGTGTCTATGTGTATTTGGCAATACATGGATCACTATGTTATAACCATAGTGTCCTACATGGTCATGTAGAAACATATATGTGTCATTTCCCCAAAGTTCTTTATTGGTGACAAAAAAATGTTTCGATGACGCAATAATCTACTAGTTTGACACATTAGTTTTCATGATATATGTTTCCTTTCATATTCATTGGAATATTCTCAATTCCATTTGATATGAATATCTTTACAAGGTTCATATTAATCTTGTACCAACAAGAAATGACAGTCCATCGTCTAAGTATTTTGGTTGGAATAAGTATTAGTCTATCTTTTTTAGATTGTGTGAGAGGTCAAAAAAATCAATTCTCCTCGATACATTCCTACATGGAACGGAGAATATTGAAATTTTTGCATTTGTTACGATGTATTTCTTTATTAAATATTAAATTAATATGTTATAGTTCATTTTCAACTTGTTCCCTTTTTTATAGAAACACTTTTTAGTGCATTTCTTATTTGATTGTCCATTATCACCTGGGGTAGTAGTTGTATCCCTACTCCAGGTGTTGAAAAATCCTCCTAACTCTTACCAAGACCCTAACCCTTTCTAGGGTCTCGTCCACTTGGAGTTGTTTCCACCTCTAACGCTTTCATTATTGATATCGGGAATTTTCTTTGTCCCGACATATGTGGTGTTATTCGAAAGAATCTTGTTATGTCTCTCAACCACTTGCAGTAGGTTGATGAGTTTGTCTAAAGGTTACATTCCAACTTATATTAATATTTACTTATATATGAAAGGTGGAAATAATGTTAGGAATCATGTCATCTTCTGCGAGTTCCTTGCCACAGAGATTGAGGCGCGTTTTGGATATAACATTTCTTTGTTGAAATCAGTTACCTTTTTATAATCGAGTAAGTGGGTTTCATTCCACTATACGACTAGTTTGGGAAGTACATATTTGATGAATACTCCCGATTCTCCCTTTCGGGACATCCCACAATTCTTTGGGGGTTTATAGTAAAGGTATTCCGATGAAAGTTAGGATTTATATGTCGTCTCAAAACATGAGGGTAATTGTTTGTACCTTTTCAAGAGATTAGTTTTAGGGTCAATAGGGAATTGATGGACTTTAGGTATTTTCTTGTACCTTTCAAAAGGAGATTTATATACTCATTTATAGTACTCAGATTTTCTTGAGTTTACGATGTTGATTTTGGGATGAGTTGTTTTAACCATTTACATATATAAAGGATAATATATGATCTTCTGTTTGATAAGACAGTGGATTGTGGTTATAATTATTATTTTATGTAAGAAGTGCCATTATCATAACCATATTGGATTTTTGTATAGTTTAGTTTTATTGATAATACTTCATCAATATTTCAATTTGCGAAAAAGAAATCACTCAATCTATTGGATTTCCATGTAGTAGGGGAATCACATTGATTTCTTAAGTCCCTAGAAACCTAGGGTTGTTTACACCCGTTTGACAAAATTCAGTCGATATCTTATGATTTATTTCATTTAAATATAACATTATTAATTATAGAGCATTTGGCATGAGGCAAAAATGATTATGAGTTTGGCATATGAAGTTAATTTTAATATTTTAATACCTTAATAGTATTTTTGGAGCTTCTGGTAAAGACCAAAATATATGGGGTTAGAAGTGTAACTTCCAAAAATTAATTATATATATAGTTTAAAATTATGAGTAGGAACTTACAATCAAGATAAATGTTTGAATTTAACATTTTCATGTTATTTTTGGACCTTTTGGCAAAATAACAAAAGTTATGGGGGTTGGAATTAAAAATTCTAAAGATAATTTATAAGATTGAGATTAATAAGTAGGAACTCATTACCAAAATAAGTATTTGAATTATAACAATTATTAATTAGGATAAAAATTTGAATATTAACATAAACAAATAAATAAATAAATAATATTGTAAACTAATTGGATAACCATCTAAATATATGAATATTAAGATGAACATCTATATTAACTATATATATATATTGTAAACTAACTGGATAAAAATTAATAAACAATAATATTAGTTTAAAACGATAAATACTATCATATCCGTAAAAATTATCATACCCATATGAAATTAAAATATGTTGAATCTAAATTAATGTAAGATAATGATTTATAATTATTTGGATAAATCAATTTAAAAAGGAAACTAAATTATAACTAAATGAACAAATATTGAGATAAATCAATTAAATATTCACATAAACATTTAATGAACATGTGATATATATTATAATAATAATAATAATGAGAAATATAAAAGGAGAGATACTAATAATGAGAAATTTTAACAACACATAAAAACATACACTACATAGATATTTTCATTTATTATTGTTAGTCATAGTATTTTTTTTAAGTACAACTATTTATATCACATACATGTACATATACTAATATGAATATACTACCTAACAATAATTAATAAATATTTATAGAAATCTTTTTGTGACATTATGTCATTATAATAATCGTAGAATCATAATAAAGTGTAGGTAATGTAATGGTAATTAACTTTAATAAAACAGAGATTTTTAACTAATTGTATCAAAATATAAATTAATTTAACATATAATATTACAAAATATTAAATATTTAATAAATAGATTGTTAAATAATAATAAAAAGGTTTGATTTAGATGAAAAGGCATTTAGTGCATCTATTTTTTGGAAGGGACGACGGCTTCCTTGAAACCATTCCATAATTTTTTTTTATCATGATTCTGTCTCAATATATCAACAGTAACAACATAACATTTAAGGAAATTAAGTAAATAAATGTGGTGGATTAACACAAAACATACAAAAAATACAGAGGACAGTGCTCATATAAACATGTCGTGAATAATGATAATCGAGAGAGACAATATAAACAAAAGGAAAATACAATATAAAAACATGTTATATAAAGATGCTTACTTGATTTATAACGAGAGTATAAATCAAGCGTTGCTTAGCAACAATCGACATCAATTGGACAACCTTCTAGCGGCGACGAGTGTGGTTTGAGCTTTCGTGCTGATAACGTGTTAAAGGGAAAAACGAATAGAAAAACAATAGAATGGAGATAATGAATCTGTAATTCTCATTAATCAAAAGTCCTTTAAATAAGGATGGGATACAAGTAGATAACTACGAGATATTTCAGTTCTAATCTAACTCTGATATGTTTATCAATATCTATATCTCTATCTTTATCGTCACATTCTTTAGACGATAGCACACTTATCCTACAACAGAAATAAATTTATATCAAACTAATAAAATATAATTATTATTTATATTAATAAGTAGATTTACATCAAATAAAAAAATATATAAAATGATTACTCATATCAATAAATAGTTTTTTTCTCCCGAATAATGAAACATTCAATTAATGAACATAATATTAAATAAAAACAAACTAATCCATCAATTCAAATTACTTGTAAGCGTAAAACAAACAATCAAGGATACATTTCACATATTAAAGCCTAGTTTTTTTTTTTAGCAGTAATAAAGAAATACTATATTAACCAATCCATCTATCAATAAGTGATAAAGAAGAAAACCAAAAATTGCTGATAACAATATATTATTAAGTCTCCAAAAAACAACATATACATATATATGAACAATTCTATGTATTTTGTTTTTAAATTGAATGCATCATGATATGAAATATTATGCAATTTTTATAAGCATAAAAAACCAATATGTGAATTAGGATTTAATGAGATTGACAAATCATAATTTGCGTCTATAACATAAAGTACAGTAGAATGATAATATAGTTTAAACATATTGAGGAAAAACATATTCTTAGAAATTATCATATTTGTTCATAGCATAAAACATAATATGGTGAAGTTTTAAAAATTAAACATATAAAATTTACCTCAAATATCGAATTTTAGCTTGATTTCGCGATTACTTCATTGTAGGGAGCGTACGTGATGATAACTTGTTATAGGAAAAACATAGCAGAACAACAGTAAATAGAGAGAATAAATTATGTAATTCTTATTAATCATAAGACCTTTAAATAGGGAAGAGTTTACAAATAACATGAAACATTCATTATGGTAAATTATAATAGTAGAAAAATATTTTGTCAATCACTTTATTTTGATGATAACACATAATCCTTCAAAATTCCCTAAACAAAGACTCTTCATGTGATTTGCTAATTTAAAGAAAATGGCCTATAAAACAAAAAATGGATTTTCATAAAGAGATTTTCATCCATATGGTAGGCTAGCTCCATAACTTAAAAAGCCGATCCAAAGTTATGTCTATTTTATGTTTGGAGCTTTTTTTAACCTTTTCCTTTTCTCCCACTTATCCATGCATATATCCCTTTCTCTTGAAGGACATAATCGTATTTGTAGCCAACAAAATTAGTTTAATATATTAGCGATATTTACATTTTAGATACTAGATATGAAAATTGATTTCATGCCCTTGGTAAACAAAAATAGTCGGCAATAAGATGGATATTTTGAAACAAATTTGAGCTCGCAACTTGAAATTCATAAAGATATATAGGATAATACCATTGACTCAAATGCCATTAATATGGGCTGCATCTATAAATGCATAAATGTGCGAGACTACTACTTTATTCGTAGAGCTAATATGAGTGACGTGGTTCCCACTTGAAAATATCATCATAACATAAATAAAAATGAAGGATTAGCAATATATTCTAAAGTATTATGGTAACACATTCATGCATCGTTTGTTAACCAATCTAATCAAAAAATATTTACATGGGGCCGACAGGGGATTGAATGATGAGGAATTGATACACAAGTTAGCTGAAACGTTTATTAATTAATGAGAAAAAGGGAAGAAAAGGTCGGAAAATGGCCTAACTTAAAACTGTAATAAGCGAATCGCATGGAATCAACAATTTTTGATTTTTCAGGTTTTCATTTAAAGAAGAGTATACTTTACAATTTACTGTATGTTTTTATTTCAAAAAATTTAGCCAACCTGTCAAAAAAAGACCCACATGTAAAAGGCCCTCTTTGGAGCATTTATTAGGCTTTTATGGGATATGGAGTGTTATTTACTTCCTTAGTTTTATGTGACTTATTGAAGTAATCTAATAATGAGCATAGCCAAGATGATTGATGGTAAGAAGGCATCTCCACTCTTGGATGCATTTCACTTTTGATATGTACCAGATCAATTCTCGTTAGAATCACAATTCATACGTGGTGTGATATTAAAAGTGATCAAGGTCCAAATCTCTTCTTAGCTAGCCTCCCGTCCCAACTTTTTTTCTCACATGATGTTTAGTCCAGTAAAGATATTATGTAAATTTAATCAATAGCCTATGTACTAGTGGTGGCCAAATATCGGATACCAGTCGGGCCGGGCCCAATCGGTGCTCAGGCCCAAAGTAGCGGTCGTAACCGGTTAAGGCCCAACATGTCTCGGGCCGGTTACGGTTTGGGGTAAAATACCGGGTAACCGGGTAAGGTGTTGTGTAACCGGTTAAGGGTAACCGGTCCCGGTTCGGTTACGGGCCGGGCCCAAAACCAGTTAAAGGTTGTTTTTTTGAATAATTTTTTTAAAAATATAATTAATTATATCAATTAATAAACTTTAAAAAATAAAATTGGATTACTCAAATACACTTTAAAAATAACTTTTATTTATATTTTCAATGTTATTACATCAATTATATATAAAAAAACACACTTATTAAACATCCGAACTCCCCTCACCCCATGGATTGTAGTGAAGACTCCCGTACTTTTCAAGTCGGTCAATAGCGCTTGTATCATCAAGGTGGTCGACGTCGTTGTCTTCGTCATCGTCGTAATGTGAGAAATGAGAATTGTTTGTTTTTTTTTTTGCGTTTTTTAACTTGTTGTCTAACCCCATACTCCACACAACTTACTTATATTGTTTTTGGGAGGTTATTTGGCAAAAAAAAAGTCACATAACGGCTAGAAAAACGACTATTTTTTTTAAACACTAGATCGGCCGGGTCGGGCCCTTAACCAGTCCATCAACCGGTTGCGGGCCGCCAAATCGCTCCAAAACTTTAACCGGTTATGATTTTCGGGCCTTTAACTGATTAAGACTGGTCCCGGACCGGATCGGTCAAACACCGAGCCGAGCCTTGGTTAACCGATCGGATCAGCCCCATTTGGCCACCACTACTATCTACTATATTTTAGATCGGAAGTACATGAAATTACCAAAAAGGTTTTTGTGTGTACCAGCTCGCACTTCGTCCAACGGTTAAAGACCATCAACAAAAGGTTTGTTTTGGAGTTTTGCACTAAAATTTTCCATATAAGAAAATGTAAAATTCCCATTATAGGCCTGAGTTAAGGGAGGTGTTTTACTATGTACTCCCTGTTACACAAAAAAAGTATATCATATTTTCATTTTCGAAAAATATTATTTTATTTACGCATCATCAAAAGTAATTAATAGTGTCCTATATATAAAAACAATTTTTATTAATATTACATCATTAGATATGAAACACATTTATTGGTCATATAAACTAAAACTTTTGTTAAAGAAGGTCCTAAAGTTATATATAGTGAGTAGGGGTGCTCACGGGTTGGGTTGATCGGGTTGAAGGCGTTTCAACAACCCAATCCAATGTTGGCGGTTTGAGAATTTTCAATCCAACCTAACCCAAACAAAAGTGCAACTCAACCCGTTCGGGTTGGTCGGGTTGTGTTTAAACTAAGTAAAAACAATATTGAAAACGTAAAAATAATGATTTTTTTCTTTAAAATACGATCCATCATTCAAAAGAATATACGAGTTCATCAAACATTTATGTATTACATATAACTTTACAATAATGTTCTCTTATGAGTTCCATTGCTCATTATTGCCGAGTTGTTTTTGGTAACTTATACATATTAAAGGGAAAATATAAATAATTTTAGAGAAGTCGTTAAAACGTTTATCGGGTTATCGGGTTGGTCGGGTTACTTCGAGTCTAACCCAATATCAACCCAATAGCTTCGGGTTGTCCTAATTTTGTATCGATTATACGTCGGGTTACCTCGGGTTAATTTTTTTCCCGGGTTGGTCGGGTTGGGTCGATCGGGTTGGTCAGGTTGGTCGGTTTTTTGAGCACCCTAATAGTGAGAAACTACTGATATTTGATTAAATTTTATTTGGTTAAATTATGATTATGACTCATACATAAATTTGATTATGACTCATAATTAGTGATGAAACACAATTACGTATCAAATATGATATTTAACATTTTAGATAAAAAGAATATTTAATTGTAGAAATTCTTGGCAAGGACGAAGTATTGTATGAAATAAAGATTATTAGGTGAGCAACCAAAGAGACCATGAAGAAAACCACTACAACATATTAGGTGACCAGAGCCATACTCCTTAGCTAGTTAGTTTCTCTATCTATCAACCAAAATGGATTCTTCTTTGGTACTCCATAAAATTAATATCTCTCTTTTGGTCATCTTCTTTACTTGTAACTACTACGTTCAGTCCCAAACTCCAGCTGCTAACAAGCCCAAGCCGTCCGCCTTTTTCGTGTTTGGAGACTCCACAGTCGATGCTGGAAATAATAACTTGATAACAACTCCCATGAAAAGTAATTTCCCTCCTTATGGAAGAGATTTCATCAACCACGTTCCAACTGGGAGGTTTACTAACGGCCGCCTAGTCTCTGATTTCATCGGTAATTACCGAATTTGTTTCTCTTTTTTAATTCTTCCATGATTAATTGGTGATATATAATTTCTTATATAATTAATTACTCTCCATCTATAATTAATTAGTTATTAGTTTTTATTTTTAACTGTGGGTGTGTGGGCATACACCTCCATTGATCCCAATATGCCCCTTGAGTCGTTTAGAGGGAATGATAAAGACCCAAGTTTTATTAATTGCAAGCTAGTGAGCTAACTCGTCGACTGAGTTGTTGGTTTGTTTTTTGCAGCTTCTTATGCCGGTGTTAAAGACATTGTACCAGCTTATTTGGATCCAACTCTCAGGATCGAAGACCTAATGACCGGAGTTTCCTTTGCGTCGGCCGGATCAGGATTTGATCCACTCACTGCCACACTCTCTGTCTCTTTCTCTCTCTACATCTCTATCTTTCCTATTCAATTCTGCATGCGTTTTTTAAACAATATTGACGAGTTATTGAATAAATTGCTAAAAAAGAAATTGGATTTTTTAGGGGTGTTTGGGATTGTTTATTTATTTAAAGGGTTTTTTAGTTTATTCCGGTATGTTACTGGAAATAAATAAACATTTTTTAGTGCTTGGATGGAAAAAAATTAAAGAGCTTAATTATTGCGGTGCCAAATCGATGAAAAATAATTTTTTATAAGTCATTTGGTTATAACTTATTAATTTATTTGAAAAAACTTATGACTTTTTTGGTTATTTTATTACATTTTAGTACCATAATAAGGTAATCCAAACATTTTTTATAAAACTCTTTTTTGTCACCACATAAGTTAATAAACACTTTTGAGAAAAAAAAACATATATAAATAAGTAATCCCAAACACCACCTTAATGCTCAACGGTATTAATTAAGGCATTCTAATAGAGTATTTAACGGGATTCTAAGTTTATAGAGAAAAGAATTGTACGCCCTAGCTAAAGATGTTACAATAAATTATTAAGTTAAAGTTAGACGAACTAACAAGTTTTATCCACAAAGTTGGAATATGACACAAAAACTATCATGTTATTATCCTTTCTATAGGACACTTTCAAAAGTCTCCTTTTAACGTTTTATATATATCATGTTTTTCAAAAGCATCATATAAAAAGTCTTGTAGGTCAACTTATTTGTTATGTGCTTATAGTTTATCCAACTATGTAGATATAACTTGTTAGATTTCCTCACTTCGTCTCAACACCTTATTATAACGTTTTCAAATTGGTGGCTACAATTCTTATTCCTGTAAAATTAAAGTTCCATTAAATACTCTATTAGGTCAAATTAATCTACATTTTAAAAAGATCGATTAATTTTGTAATAGTGAAATGATATATGATAATCTTTATAAAAAACATGTTAATTTAGGTAGCTCCTGAAAATGCACATAGAAATCTGTTGTGCAATGCATGGAAAGATAGTTTTGGGAAAAAAAAAAGATAGAAAAGCATAGAACCAAATTAAAAGTCGTTAATTGCAACCACTGGTTTGTGACGCACTGGTAAAGCCTTTTGGGAATGTAGTGGAAAATCCCATCTATCCAGAGTTTAAATCTAAACGTTGTCAAGGCCTTTGTGGCCATGGAGGTTCCTCTGCGATGACTCCAGACATTCGTGGTCGCCCGGGGATTAGTCGATACACGTAAGGTGACCCGGAAACCAAGGTTACAAAAAAAAATTGCAAATGAAAAGGAACATAGCAAATTAAAAGTCGTTAAATATAGTTGTGAAATTAAGTATTGTACCATATGATAACGTACAATATAAAACAACTTCTGAATTTGACTTGTTCATAAATGTTTGTTTGGTTCTACTTCCATATACTTATTTAGGGGCTATTTTTATATTTTGGAAAATAAATGTTGCTTCACCATTTACATCTTACCACTAAACAAAATCTGCTTTATAAGACGTCAAGAATTTCTAAATGTTTCATTATATTGTTTTATAGAACTTCAATGTATACAACTATACATTTTTGTGTCTTGTGTAAAAAAATGTTACAATAAGTTTATAGAACGCTTTCATGCTTCTTAATAAAAATTTTAGAATTTTTTTAAAGTAATCCATCATATAGTTATTTTATACGACATTACTTGAAAAAGATTCTTATAAAAGCCAGTGTCTTATAAAAAGATATGTTCCTAAGACAACTATTAAACGTAATCCTATAAAAAAGCTAATAAGACAATATATTTCAAAGTTACACAAAAAACTTGTTAAAATATCTAAAATACACTTTTACATAAGACACACAAATGTTTAGTCTTATAAACTTAAATCTTATAAAACAATTGATTATGATACTTTTACATTTTACGTCTTTTTTGATATATGCATGCATCCGATATATAAGTTTCTTACCTTTTGATCTTTGACATTGTGTAGAGAGCTATCTCATTGGAACAACAGATGGAATACTTCAAAGAATACAAATCGAAGATGGAGATGTTCATAGGGAGCGAAAGAACACTCAATATAATAAAAAATGCAGCATTTATGCTAAGTGCCGGCACAAATGATTTTATTGTCAATTATTTTGGCATAGGTGAACCAGTAACTCAGGTTATGTATCCAAATGTCACAGATTATCATATGCTTCTGTTTCAAAACATCGAGCAATTCATCAAGGTATGTTCATCTCTTGCAATTATGTGTTTATGAATATTGTGCATCTAAAAGTCTGTAATTTTCACTAATTAGTATGCTTGGTTGATACAAAAGCTTTCTTTCAGATCCACACTAACAAACGTTAAGCATAACGATTAATTGAAATCATTCCACTACAACATGGACTTTTTACAATTCATATGTGTTTTAATAAAGTAGTTAAGTAGACATTAAATTTTTAGAATTAAATATCGGGGTACTATTTAAAGACGTTATAATATTTAAGTTTTTAGATAATTTAACAAATTTATCTAGAGAACTTTGACAACCTAATTGAACATAAAGTAAATGATCTTATAAGCCTTTTTATATTTTTATATTTGAAAACAATCTACATGTGAAATATTAATGGAGCACTTTAAAAAATTGTCACACACAAAGTTTAATAATACGATTTATATAATGTATCCTATATTAAGTTGTCTAACTTTTTGATATAATTTGTTAAATAGACCAACTTCATTTACAATTATTTATACTATAAAAATGAAGTACTCTTTAATACTTTATTAGTACAATTAAGGATAATTGGACGTTTTAAGGGACAAACTTTATAATATTGCACAACCGATACAACAACGGGTTCTCTACCACTACCGGGATGGAACGACAGAATCAATTAAAAATCGTAAAGAAATTAATGGTTAATAAGTCAAACCTTTGTCCGTTGTTAATTTCTAGTACCAAAAATAAAAAAAATAAAATATTTATCTGTGTCATACTTAAATTAGATTTATAGTAAATTACCTTTTTTGTCCTTGTGGTTTGATGAAAATTGCGGATTTCGTTCTTGTGGTTTTAAAATTTCGGTTTTCGTCCCTATGGTTTGCAATTCATTTCTCTTTTAGTTCCTTAGGCCTTTTAATTATGAAGGACTAAAATAGAAATAAATTGTAAACCATAGGGATGAAAAAATCAATAATATTTATATCAGAAGGACGAAAAAGTTAATGAATTAAAAACTATAAGGATGAAAATTGTAATTTCAAAACCATAAGGATGAAAATAGAAAAGTTCAACAAACCACAGGGACTAAAAACATAATTTACTCTTAGATTTATGTGACACTAGCAACGGACAAAGTGACAGTGTGATGAAAGGTGTGTCTAATATAGAATTACTATTTTGCCCTTAAGTTAAAATACCAATCTTGCGGTACATGATATATGTAGCATGAGACAAATGGACATATTTTTCTTTCTTCGTTAGTTTGACGTTGAAATGCGGGTAAGAAACTAATTAAAGAGAAGGGCTAATAAGAACCTTATTAAAGGAAGGTGGGACATGTAGTTACCGATAACTTAAATGCTCTACCTTCTCACATGTTTTGTATTCACTACAAAATAAAAATATTTTACAGATTTTCAATGTAATTTTCGACGGATTGATCATCATCTACGGCAGGGGCGGATGCAGTAAGGAGGGGTAGGGGTCCTGGGCCCCCTACCAGCCCTGCACGTGACAGTTAATTTTTTTTTTACTTGTATTTTAGTTTGGTATAACTTCTGAGACCCCAACAAAATATATCAAAGGCCCCTTAACCCCTTTCCAATTCCTGAAAACAGAAAACACTCTTTGGTCTAGCGCCGGGTCTAGCGTCGGCGACGCTGTTGTTCTCGTTGTTCGCCTCATCGCCTGTTCCTCGGGCCCCCATCAATTATTTTTTCTGGATCCGCCACTGATATTCTACGGACTTTTCCCGTTGGTGATTGTAAATCCGCCAGTAATCCACCATAATCACAATCACCAGCCAAACTTTCTCCAACGATGAGATTCGCTGGTGATAACTTTTTCTCGCGGATTATGACGAATTGTTCCGTTGGTGAAACCTCTTTGTTTTGCAGTGATTACATTTCTATTTAAACTTTTTCCAGAAATAATATCCATCGTCAAAATAAGGGTTTATTTTCCAGTTCTACTTTTAACTACAAGACGAAGAAATTTATTACTACATCTCTTTTTAAAGGTGAAGTTGTCATTTATTTGATTAAAAAGTGTAATTAATAATTACGGCCATTAGGCCTTTTGTGTTCAGTTCCGGTGATAAAATCTTTTTTCTTGAGAAGTGATAACAATTGAAGAAGGTACCCTTGTATAATTGTTTGTAATTTTCTTGTTCAAACTATAAAAGTATGCTTATATTCACACAATATAATATAACCTTCACAATACACATATGAACAATATAGTTTTAATACAATAAAAAAGTATATTCACTTTTTCTCAAGTTCTAACAAAAGCTAAAATTTCTCACTTAGAGAAGGCCTCCGTTCTAGTATGGTTTGCATCATCATGTTTTGTTGTAAGTTATCTTCAATTTTATAACACATTTTTTCACCGATTTATTTAATTGTTCTAGTGGATTCAAACATGAATTTGGTGGAAAAAAAGATCGTAGCACTATAATGATAATTAAAATCTAAACGAACACAATATATTCGATACCTAGATAGGGTCTGAGAGCATCTCCAACAGCAATGCTATAATTTTTCTAAAATAGAGTATCAAAAGTTAAAATCTCTAAAAGAAATTACATCCAACTCCAACAGCTACTCTATGTTAGCAATTCTATCATCAATCATATTAATAAAATATTATTTCTATCTCCTAAACACACAACTTCAATGTCTCCTATTGGTGGAAAAGAATTAAATATTACTTATCTCTCTTCAATATAAAGTTTTAGAGATTTCTCCAAATTTGAAGATTTTTACATTCTCTCTCTTCAAGAAGACTGAGTTATATCTGCCGAAGAAGCAATATTTTTGGCAGACATTCCTTGTGCCGATATTTCTTCTATTCGGCATAAGGATCCCTTGCCAAACTCCCTGCCTCGGCATCACTCTTCCAATCTTTCGGCAGGGATTCTTTCTACCGATCCTTCGGTGGAGTTTCTCTCTGTCGATCACTTCTTGATCGACAAAACCTCATTATGTTAAATCCTCATGATTAGACATACTTTCTCATTCCCAATGATCTTCTAACATAGGGAATGGAAACTTCTATTGCATAAAGGATATTCACTAGCATTCTGATTTGATTGAGACTTTCTCTTTAGAAGATATCAAAAAGATTTGTACCAGGTATATTATATTAGGATATTGTCTTATCATAGTACAAAAGTTACCTTTTGTATCTTGATAAGTCATTTCAAATATCTAAAAATTTATTGAAGATATCCAATGATCCATTCATCACATGACAAATGTCTTTTGCAATCAATGCATTGGATAGTATATAAAGGATGAAGATGACTCCATGCAAAATACGCTTTCAGCTCAAGAAAAGGTAACTTTTAGAGAGATTCTCTCTAAAATATTAGCAATTCTATCATCAATTCTATCATCAATCATATTAATAAAATATTATTTCTATCTCCTAAACACAAAACTTCAATGTCTCCTATTGGTGGAAAAGAATTAAATATTACTTTCCTCTCTTCAATATAAAGTTTTAGAGATTTCTCCAAATTTGAAGATTTTTACATTATCTCTCTTCTTTTCTCTATTTTAGCATATGATATAGCATAGCTATTGGAGCAAAAAAATTGCTAAAATCTTACTTTTTCCTATTTTAACATAGCTGTTGGAGATGCTCTGAAGGATAGAATATAATTAGATTTCATCTATACCTCAAAGGGTAATGAGATTATTTATGTAAATATCCCAGTTTGAAAAAATAAAATAAAAACAGAAGAAACAAAAAACTATAATGGTAGTAGCTATATAAAATAAAGATGTAGATCACTACATATGTCACTTTCAGTGGTCCATGTGTATTAAATTTTGATTTAGATGTTAATTACTCTTCTATTTGGATGAAAAAAAAACAAATTTTAACATATGTATAACAGTGGCACAGTTTACATTTGTACCTATTTTTTGGGTATGTATTTGTAGGAACTGATGAGTGAAGGTGCTCGAAAGATAGCCATGGTAGGATTACCTCCTATCGGTTGCCTGCCAGAAGTAATCACTCTGCACAAAGATGTAGCGGTTAACAGACACAAATGTGTCGAACCCATGTCATCCGTGGCCATGGAATACAACCAAATTCTTGAAAACAAATTGAAGGCCATGCAAACTTCCGAAACCAAACTGTATTATGCAGATATATACAAACCTATTCTTGACCTCATTCAGTTTGGGAAAAGCAAACTTGGTAAGTTCAAACATACATTACAATAAAGTTGGTCTTTTAGAACCCTGACCTCTTAATAAAGTACTTAATAGAAATTTGAGTTTACATAATAATAAACAAGCATCATGTTCAAAGATGTTATAATAAGTTGTTAGCACGAACTTGAATGGCCTAACAAGTTAAGTTAGTGAATTTGGACAACATAATAGGACATAAAATATAAGAATGGGTTAGGCGACTTGGTCGGCGACGCTAGGTCACACGTAATCCCTTGTGATTTTTTACTTTAGGTTAGTTAAAATCACACGTGGTTTGGTCTTTCTCGTATTCTCTTATTTTACCACTGTTTTCGTTTGAACTTGACTCTCTCTCTCTCTCTCTCTCTTGGTTTGAACTTGACTCTTCTCTTTCTCTCTCCATGGAAAGTTCATTAATTATGATCAACACTTTATATTAGGAAACAATTGATATATTTTTAAAACCAAATATTCATTAAACTAGATGGACAGTGTAGATTAGTTTGTATTTGATTCATCCCTATATGTATATACACACACACACACACACATATATATAAGGACAGGTTCATTTAGGAACCTTAAATATTTTAGGAACCATAAACCACCTATTTTACGTGTATTCATGATGAATATTATTCATCATGAATCTTTTACACGTTATTCATCATGAATACTCACAAAATGGGTTGTTCCTAAACTCCTAAAATACTTATAAGGTTCCTAAATAAACCTTCCTCCATATATATATATATGGTTTCCTATAAGAATAGTCTTTATCGTGAGAAAGGTAAGAGGGAATTCTACCCTTGGAGCAATCCTAATTGAACATGAATTGAAAATCCCTTTCTAAGCTAATTCAGTGGTTATTTTGAGACTTAATCTGAACCATTTAAATCAACACTAATTATAAATGATCAGGGTCCAAATTCCTCCTTACACTTCTCACCTTAACTCCAATTCTCACACGATCTTTCGTCTATACACACACTCTCTCTCTCTCTCTCTCTCTCTCTCTCTCTCACACACACACACACACACACACACACACACACATATATATATATATATATATAAACGAAGGATCGTGTTAGAAGAATAGTTAAGGTGAGAAGATAAGAAGAGGTCCGCACCCTTGATCACATTTAATCTCAAAATTCCCTCGATAAATCGTGCTTAATACTAGAATTGATATAGTGCATCTCATCCTAATGTGCATACGAGGATGGAGATCCCTTCTTACCCTTCTCATAACAACTTTCATTTTCATCGAAACCAATAATATATGAACTGGATTTTGAGATTAAAAGTGATCAAGGGTCTAGATTTCTTCTTATCTTCTCACCTTAATTCTTTTTCTCACCCGATCATTCGTCTATGTATATATACACCCAAATGTTTATATACTACATTCTTGAATGTCAAAATTAAAATTGAGGTGGTTTATTTGATAGGTTTTCAAGAGGTGAATAAAGGATGTTGTGGATCAGGATATATTGAAGCGGCGGTGCTATGCAACATGAATTCAGCTGTATGTGACGACGCATCAAAGTACGTGTTTTGGGATTCTGTTCACCCAACAGAAAAAGCATATTATTATGTATTTACGATGATCCGTCCGGTGGTTGATATGGTCTTGAATGATTACAAAAACTAAAAGGATCAATGCAATTTCACTTCTTCAATAACCTACTTTGCATTTAAACGCATAAATTGTTGTATTGGATCAATACCACCCCCAAACTTGATAATTAATCAACTGTTTTGTTGTTTTAGTAGCAATTGTTGTTCGATTCTAACATTATTTATTTCGTTTGGTCATCTACATTTTTTATAGCGTGGTCCAGCCAAGGATCATCAATAATTTAATCAGCGGCGGACCCAGGATTTTAGGTGAGCTGGTGTATAAACGAAAAGCTTAAGAAATTGTCGCCGATGTGTTTTTAGCCGAATTCCCCTATTGGGGGACTTTTTATGTTTTTGGTTAATTTCAAGGGATTTTTTTAAGCTTCTATTTTGATTCAATGGGCTTTTTTGGGTTTTTTGTGTTGATTCGAGGGATTTTTTGGGTTTTTTTTTTATTGATTTCAAGAGAATTTTTCGATTTTTTCGTTGATTTCGAGAGTAAATTTTGGTTTTTTGGGACTTGTGCACCTTTCACCCCTCAAAAATCTATATATCACGTAGCACCACCTGTAGTTGAGCGGGAGCACCTTATGTACCGAAATATTTTTTACCCTTACGAAACGACCTTGAGCGGGTGCACGGGACCCCCCCTTGGGAAGGGTAGGTCCGCCCCTGAATTTATTTATTTTAGTGGTATTTGTTTGTCTGCCAATGATTAATTCGATAATTAATTGGAGTATAGTGTAAAAGCAAATATAGTTTTTTGATTGTGTTGATTTAGAGATTATTTGAAAAAACAAGGTGAGAGTGTTGTTTTTGTGACGGAGAACTCTAACAGTTGAAATAAAAAGGGAAAGACATAGTATTCATGTAGGTGATGTTAATAGTTTTCGCTATAAAACATTCAATAAAAGTGAGGACCTAAGAGACTAAGGGTGTGTTTGTTTTTTTAAAAAACAGAACTTATTTATCACTTTTCACTTTTTCGGCCAAATGTTGTTTAATTAAGAGTGTTTGTTTTTTTCTTTAAATAAGATCCACTTATCACTTATTTGTCACTGACCGAAAAAGTGAAAATCCTATCATTTATTTTCACTTATCGCCTCCTCCCTGGCTCTCACAATCAATCGATTTACTTCATCCTCTCCAAATCACCTCCTCTCAAAATAGAATCTCCAAATCCCACTACAAGAAAACTGTTATTTAGTGATGAAAAAAATTTGGTCACTAACATTATAAAACTGGTCACTGATGCATTTTAGTGACCAAAATTTGGGTGGTCACTTTTCGTCACTAAAGGTCCGTCACTGATTTGCGTTAGTGACCAAATACAAAAATGGTCACTAATTAGTGACAGAAATAAAGTGGTCACTGTGTTTGTAACGACTAATTTGGTCACTAAATATCGTCACTAAATGGAGAAAGTCATCACTAACTTGATTAAATTAGTGACCAAATTAGTGATCACCACAAAATCGGTCACTAATTGAGTTCAAGATAACGGCTCCGTTAAAGTCCGTTAGCACCATTAGTGACCAAAAATGTGGTCATTAGTGTTAATAGTTGTTAGTGACAAAAGAAAGTGGTCACTAATTATAAAATGTGAAGAAAAAAAATTGTCACTAATTTCTACTATAATTGTTATTGGATTAAAAATAAAACCTAATGATTTATAACAATGAAAATCTAAAATTTGAATTACATTGGCGCAAAATAAAATTCTTTGACCAAAATAAAAACAAAATATAAAATTCAGACAAAGTATCTATGGAGAAGAATGAAGATAGAATGACCATAACAACATCAGTGCATCAACCATCAACACCAGACTCTCATCGACTACCTTTGCAATCTACAAAAAATGAGAAAAGCAAATATAAAATTCAGCCTAATTGTAAAGCAATATGTAACCTCGACAATCCTTGCAGCTGCTTGATCATCAAGAAGATGAAATGATATTGATCATTACATTGTCTATATGCTCGTACTGCCTGTTATCATGGCCAACCACTCCGTACAAAAGTTTATTAAGCCCTTCTTCTTTCGCATCCCCCCTACACGAGTATAGAAAAGTATATTTTAGCACCCATATCCTGTTTTGATTACCACGATGATTTAGCAGGAAAAAACCTTTACCTCTGCTGACCATTTATAAAATCTAGCAACATGATCTGTTCGCTCACCATCTCCGTACATACATACAAATATCATACCATATTCGATAGAATGTAGGTAACGACAACCTAATACCATATTAACTTTAGGCTTTCGACACTCACTATTGATGGACGTGATAGTCTGATCCATGACCTAGAAACCAACAAATTCTGATAAAGATTTCTCATTTTTTTAAACAATAATTACGTTTATCAAGATATCTGTTTGCAATTCTTGTGGGGCTGAAGGAACATAAGTTTTTCGAAAAAAGTCGAGAAACAAACTGTATGATTGAAGCTTCTCATGATATGCACTTTCTCCATACAAGTTTCACATCTCCTTAGATCCATCTGCAAACTTAGATATGTAGTAGGTTTTTTTTTTAGTTTTTAAATAGCTACAACGCATTATACGTAGAGTCTCAATGTTGGTTTACGTCAATCAATCTTAAGAAACCATATAATTCATCAATAGCATCTTAAAGTGTCATAAATGGAAAAAAATGAAATAGACCAATCATGACTAAAAGAAAATACCAAAAGAAATCAGATACAGGACGTAATTTTATTACCTGAACGTTACTGATATCTTCCCACAGTTTTTGTTTTGAATAATGTCTGAGCAGATGGAGCAGAAGCAATACCTTCTTAATTAACGTTTCACGACAAAATCAGGAATCATACGACATACAAAAAGGAAAGAGAAATGGTTAAATACACAAGATGCTGCCTGATCATCCTCAAATATGAATCAGATACGGACTGGAATTCTGTAAAAAGAAATGGCTGAAAATGAAAGAGAAAAGAACCTGTAAGGATCTATTTTCTTTGCAGAAACTGATCCGAAAATTCATTTCCTGAATTCAAAAGCACAATGTTCAGGAACCCAGTTTTATCTGTCACAAAAAGTACCAAAATAGGTAGTAGTTAAAAATAGAAACGATGAGCTATAGAAAGATTGGAATAAATAAACAAACATATAATACCTTCTATCATTACACTCAATTCAAGGAAACAGAAATATGTAAACATGATATTAAGGGGTCTTTTACTAAACACTTACCTTAATAAGCTTTTACATGTTCAATTACACAATACCTTAACTGCCCTTCCAGAACATGTCCTACAAAAACATGGCATAAAGAGAGTAAACCTCACCAACAAAAAAAAGGTTGCTACAAAAGAAAATTATACCATGTTGGAGATTCCCATAGATAGACCAACAAACATTGAACTCATTTATAATCAAAAGCAAAGTTGACACCTGCATAACATAACAGGGATATACATGTAATATGGAGGAAGTCTGGATATTTTTTTAAGCTTGTATGAGTAATTGATCTGAATTTCTTGAAAATCCATCTTAGTAGGTTGTAATGATTGGAATCATGCATAGTGGTCATTTTAAAATAAATGATCAGTATGACTTTCGGTCACATATGTGGTTGTTGGAATAAATATTATACATATTTGTGGCACACCGTGAGATGTATGTTGTTCCACATCGTCTATCTTAATTTGTTCCTAACGAAGCAGATGACCCCAAATCTACAAGGGAGATTCAGGATTAAGGGCCAATTTACTAAACGCTTATCTAGTAAGTGTTTATCTGGATCGTTTACTTTACCGGGTGAACATGACAAGGATCGAGAAGTTTACCAGGGCGATGACAAGGCCGAGAGTCTTACCCGGTAAGTGAGGGTTACTTACGACTTTTACCCGGTTAATGCTTATGTTAGTCCCAAAGAATGTAAACAAGGTTTTGTAGAAGGGGGGGGGGGTTGAATACAAAACACAAAATTTTACTTAATTTTAATTCTTTATTGATATAAATATCAAGAATTACACTTAGAAAAACAAAGATTGTTGCGAAAGAAAATAGCTAAACTATTCTAACAATATAGCACTTAGAACACTGAGAACACTTTTCAACACAAAGACAAAAAGCTTTAGAGAGAATGCAAACTAACAACTTGCTAAAAATTGCACTTAGAAATTCTTGAGCTTAAAGCGTATCTTGCATGGAGTCATCTTCATCCTTTATATACTATCCAATGCATTGATTGCAAAAGACACTTGTCATGTGATGAATGGATCCTTGGATATCTTTAATAAATTTTTAGATATTTTAAATGACTTATCAAGTTACAAAAGGTAACTTTTGTACTATGATAAGACAATATCCTAATATAATATACCTGGTACAAATCTTTTTGATATCTTCTAAAGAGAAAGTCTCAATCAAATCAGAACACAAGTGAATATCCTTTATGCAATAGAAGTTTCCATTCCCTATGTTAGAAGATCATTGGGAATGAGGAAGTATGTCTAATCATGAGGATTTAACATAATGAGGTTTTGTCGATCAAGAAGTGATCGACAGAGAGAAACTCCACCGAAGGATCGGTAGAAAGAATCTCTGCCGAAAGATTGGAAGAGTGATGCCGAGGCAGGGAGTTTGGAAAGGGATCCTTATGCCGAATAGAAGAAATATCAGCACAAGGAATGTCTGCCGAAAATATTGCTTCTTCGGCAGATATAACTCAGTCTTCTTGAAGTTCATCTTGATCCGCATCAGAGACTTGCTTCATGTTGAATTCGGTTGGTCTTTGATTCACCGATCTTTTAAAGCATAAATAAGCTATTACAAAGAACCATAAAATTTCCTAAGTATGAAAATGTACAAATATTTTACCAAAGAACAATTACAAGTTAAAGGATAAGTCATCTTAAAATCTTAGATGACCCAACAATCTCCCCCTATTTGATGATGACATCTCATACTTAGATAAAAGAAGTAAAACATAAATAATGCATTTTGACCCTGTTCTTATTTTTTTGGGTTCTCTTTCACATAGACTATTCTTTATTTTTTTAGAGTATCCGACATTTGCAAGTATAAACAAATGAAAGAATGAAAATTTACAAGCTATTTACGACAAACTAAGATTGCACATTGTATTTCATCTTAAGATAAGATCACAATACAAGTTCAAAAATAGAGAAATGACAAAAAAATTTTAAACAAGAGAAAAACTAAGGAGCAACACTCCTTTTCTTCAATTCATTGGTTACAACCACATAGATGTCCACTGCTTGAATAGGGATGATTTAAGCAATCCCATCAAGAAAGATGGTGTCGGAAATGGAGATTTCCCTTGATCTGAAGAACCGAACTTGATCGAAGGCATCATTGAGAAAGATTCCTTCAATTGGCTTACGAAGTACTGTGCTGGAAGGATGAGGAACCAAAGTCGGTAAGGATAGGTCAAGGTTGGAAATATTTGGAACTTTTCCTTCCTTGGCCATTTGGGCAAACACATCTTCCCTTTTTGACTTCGACTTGGTCTTGGAGTGAGGAAGGAGGTTGGCTTTCATGATTTATATCAGGTTTTCTTCGGTAGGAGTGTGTGTAATCTTGTAGGTTCTTCGGTAGGTACCGAATTTTGTTTGAAGATCAATGATATATTTTTCAACTTCGGGTTTGAGAACATTTTTTCTATTCTTAAAGCATATCATGATCTCTATCCATTCGGATACCCCATGCCGAACCAAAGAATCAAGCCTTTCAACCAACCTGTTAAGATCATCCCTTGTGATGACAAGACGAATGGCTTTACAATCTTTAGAGGGTTTTAGGATCTTTACATCAGAAATTTTTCCAGGACGTCTTCGATTGGTGAGAGCCTTATGATACCAATTGATGCGCATAGCTTCGGAATCTCTGTATAGAGTCATCTCAGCAATTTTGGCAATTCAAATTTCTTTTTCAGATAGACCAAGATCTGAGGAAACAGTCTTCAGGGGAGGAAGAAGTTTGATTCCTCCTTTATCAGAAAGCTGTTTGATTTTGATGCTCCTAAGTCGCTTTTCTTCGGCAATTGCTTCTTTAGGAGTGAGTTTCTTCTTTCCTTTATCCTTTCTCGGCACAGTTCCCCCTTGGACTCTTCTATCACTTTGAGGGAGTGATCGGTTCCTTCTCCTTCGTTGACCAGAGTATCATCTGTTCCCTTTTCTTTTTCGGTAGCCGACGATTATTTTCTTTCTCAATATTTTCGGCAGATACCGAAACTTCCATTTCCACGTCGGTTCCCTCCCCTTTAGATGCAGCGTCTTTCGAAGTTCTTTCCCGACGTGCACTAGAAAGGTTTATCTGAGGAGTAATATGCTCCCCCTAAGATGGGTTGTCCCCCTCAGGGCGTGTCGGGGAGGAAAGACCTGCATTGGCCGACACACGGCCAGGATGGCGAGAAAGCCAATGAAGAGTTTGGCGGCCATCGGGAGTGAATGCCGAATCAGTAATATCGATATCAAGCGAGTCGGCACAACACTGAGCAACATCGTTCGGCAGAGTGTCAAGCTTGGCATTAAGTTTGGAGATGGCAGCAAGAAGTTGAGAGTTGATTTGATCCTGAACATTAGCCCGTTGCCGAAGCTGAGCAAGGTCTTGATCGCGAGCATTAGATGCGACTTTGAGAGCAGCCATAGAGAGTGTTAAGGAGGTGTTATTATCAATGAGTTTGATCACCTCCTTAAGGACTGCATCAAGAGCATCACTAAGAGGAATCCGAAGACCTAGAATATCCAGTTCCATTGCATCCATGTAATGTACCGATAGAAATCTGAATGAACACGAAGTAGTTTGGTATTCTGCTCCTTAATGAGCCGAAGAAGTTCAGCAAGATAAGTATTGTTGATGTCTAGAGACTCTAAAATTTCAGGATCACGGATGGAGTTCCTCAATGATTCGAATTGAATGCCGAGAAATCGCTGTTGCCGATTGGTATAAATAATATCGGCAAGAACATTAGAGGAAATGGAGAAATGTGATTGCTGAGAGTTCGACACAAAAGGAGTAGGTGCTGAACTTCCAGCTTATTCGGTGATAGGAGAGGGAGGATTGTGAGGTAGGATGCGTGAGGTAGGCTGAGGTTGTCTCTTTGGACGAAAACCAGGTGGAGAATCAGGGGAGGAAGGATGGGAACCTCCATTCGGTGAGTGTTTGGGAGAGGGTTTGTGTTTAGGAGACTCAGGGGAATGTTTTGGTGATGTTTTCAGTGATGTTGCTTTCGGTGGGGTGAGTTGTGGAGAGGTGACTTTCGGTGGGGTAGATTTCGGTGAGGTTAGTTTCGGTGGGGAGACAATGGGGGAAGGAGGAGGAGATGGGGTGGCTTGATCTTTGATATAAGTGGTTGTATTGGAAAATAGGAGATCCATAAATGTATCGGTGGTGCTCTTGGAACCGATATCTGGAAGTATTTGTTCTTCATAGAGCAATGCAGAATCATCGGGTGTGACCCCGGGTGTAAGGCTGTGATGTGACGAATAGGAACGTTGGCTAGGAGAGGATGCCAACTCATCTTCATCCCTCAATTGAAATTGAGGGGAAGGAGTAATAAGGGGATCCTGTTGTACAACCAAACCCTGTTGGGAGGGAGTGCAGGAGGTGGCTTGTGGAATAGCAGATCCCCGTGGCCCGAGAGGGGGAATTTCAACCTCATTCGATTTTTGAGAATTGATAGAGGGAGTATGAGGTGCGGCCGAAAAGGACTTCCTAAGTCTCTTAGGACGAGACTTAGGTGGGGATTTGGAGCCACATCGCTTTTGAGTGGAAGGGGTAGACTCCGAAGGTTGTGTCAAAGGCATAGTCATAGAATCGAGGGCGACGTTACCGGTGGCCTTTTTCTTCTTAATAGCCACCGATTTGGCTCGAGTAGATTTTGGGGTAATTGGGACCACCGATTTGGATGAACTTTGAGAAAGTGGAGGCCTTTCGGTACCAGTTTCCAAAAGAGTACCCCAAATCGGATTGGGAGAAGTGATGAAAGAAATCATAACTGCAGAGAACGGAGTGTCGGTAGGCTTCACGGGTTTGTGAAGTGTTTGCTTCCTTATTTGAGTAGAGGCTAAATCGTACACCACTGTTGGTTTGGACAAGTCAACATCTGCACGTAGCGGTCCAACAAGTTTCTTGTTGATAATGAGAGAGAGAAACCGTGGAAGGGCCACATTGTGAGTAAGAGGTGGCGAGATGGCGGTGACGATAGAATCAAAAATCACCTGAGCGAAGTCAATGCGTTGCATAAAGATGAGTGCATGGGCCAACCTAGTGATAAAAGCGGGAGATTGGTCCTACCTAGAAGTCTTCTGAGAGATGCAGTAGAGGAGGTATGAGAAGAAGAAATTCCAGATAACACCCATGTTCTTTCGAAGAAGAGTGCCGGAACCCTTGCTTTTGCCTTCGTGGATATAGTTTAGTGTAGCAACTACTTTGTCATGTTCCCGACTAGTGGAAAGCGGAGCGTAAGTGTCATATTCAAGAATCTGAAGAATCGAGAGGACATCCTCAACCCCAAAAGTAAGGCCAGGATGTTCCTCAGAAGAGAGAATGGAGGCAGATACCTAATGAGAGTTTGTGTCTTATTTGTAGGTGAGCCAAAATCTACCAAGAAGCATTTTGCTCATCTTGGTAGAGGCAGTGAAAGCATGTTGAAGAGGAGATCTTTGAAGAAAAATCAAAATCTGGTTAAACTCCGGGTGATCAACGTCTGCAGAAAGACGATCGAGTTGGTTGCATGCGGGAAATGCAAGAGTTTCCCGAGTCAATGGAGTGTTCTTGCTAGGCTTTGAATATTTTTAGGAAGCCATGGAAGTGAGATTTAGAGAGAAAAGGTTGCAGTTTTGAAGATGATCAAAGGAGAGGGAAAATAGAAAAGAGGAAGAAGGCAAAAAGGAATATATATAGGTCAGGTTTGAGGGAGAAATTCGAAAAATAAATGGTAATGATGGTAGTGGAACCGTGGGGAAGTGGAACGCCCCAAAACGGCGTTTACAGACCCATATGGTGACGCAAGCCGTCCTGTTTCTGACACACTAGTCACATCATGCCACATGGGACAAGTCCATTGGGTAACGCAGAGGTGCCGAAAGGGAGTTTCGGTTGGGGTTGTGGATAAGAACAATGACTCAGCACATTTTCGGTAACGAAAGAGTATACCGAAAGTGATATGGTAGATGTATTGTTCGGTAGAGAGAGGTACCGAAGGGGAAATAGAAGATTCGGTATGGAAAGGTTCAGAAGGAGAATTCGGTATGCGTGAGGCTTACCGAATAGGGAAGAATACCTTCTTTGGATAAATGAGTTCGGTAGGCGTGAGGCTCACCGAGAAGAATACCTTCTTTGGTATGGATGAGTTCGATAGGCATGAGGCTGCGGTAGGCGTGAAGCTTACCGAAGAGTGATATCGAAACAGAGATATGAAGGATCCAAAGGATGAAGGATACCGAAAGTGATTGTTCCTTAGCGAGAGTTTAACCAAATTTAATACCTCTCTAGTTTTTTTTATTCAAAATTTAACATACCTAAAGATCCAACAAGAAAGTTAAATCTAGCTTCTTCCAGAGGTTTAGTGAAGATGTTAGATCACATATCTATTGGATTCAAGATCATCCAAACTGAAGATCGCAATCTGAAGCTAAAGCCGGAAAATCGACTCTCGATATTAAAGTCTAATGTTTATTTGTAATAAATGTCAAAGTATTGTTATTGTTATTTAGTTTACTTAGTTAGTTAGTTATTAGTTAGATATTAAGTTAGTTAGATATAATATCTAAATGTTAGATATTATGTAGGTTTATTGTTTAATATTGCAACTTGTTGTTGCAAGTGGTTTTAGAAAATGTGTCTTAGAAGCTAGATATCATATCTGATATCTCAACAACTCTCTAACAAGATCAGATCACTTTTTCTCACACACTTAAGGTGTAAAACTAGAGAGAACACACAAGAGCTTCAAAGATCAAACCTTGTAACCATTTTCTATTAATCAATACAGGTTGGTAATCCTATTGTGTTGTTATTTTCTATAAACTTGATATAAACATTGTTGGACCGACAATTGGTATCAGAGCCTGATTAAGATCAAAATCAAGTTTTTAAAGAAAACGACTCTGTGTTCTTATTGAAAAACCGTTTTCGAGATTTAAGGCGTTTTAGGGGTGAAAATCGATCAGGTTGTGATCGATTAGCATGCTAGATCGAGTTGTTGTTGTTTGATTTCACTATAAAGCTTTAATCGAGTTCCATTTTGTGATTTTAGTGAGAAAACAGTCGTGTTTAGAAAGTCACTGTATCATCAATTTATTTTCGAAAAAGTGTGTTTTATCGAGATCAAGTGGTCACATTCAGTTATAGAAGTGTTATTAGACTTATTGGTAAAGTTTGGTACTGCTAATCGACGAAGAAACAAGTTTTTAGTTGATTTTCAAAGTACAGGACGAACTTGCGCAAACCAGAAGACGAACACACGCAAAGCTTACTTTGCGCATCCAACGTCATACGCAAAGTCCACTTTGCGCAACCAACACGAAACGCAAAGCCTACTTTGCGCATCTCAAGCAACACGCAAAGCATACTTCACGCATCCAACGACTTACGCAAACCTCGAACTTCACTTCTCGCAACAAGAAGGATACGGAAAGCTCAGTTTGCGCAACCCTCCTAATTCGCAAAGTGAAGTTTTCGCAACTCAATACGAAAAACCTCAGTTCAAGTGATAATCTCTTCACGAAAAGATCAAGTCCAGTTTGCGCAACCCTCTAGAAACGCAAAGTTCACTTTGCGCATCTAACGTGATACGCAAACCTCAGTTTGCGCATCCCGCTTGATACGCAAACCTTTGTTTGCGCAACCCGCTTGATACGCAAACCTCAATTTGCGCAACCTACTTGACACACAAACCTCCATTTGCGCATGCAAACCTTGATACGCAAACCTCTCTTTGCTCCAATCCAGACTTAGAATTTTCTTCAAAATGACATCCAGAGAAGCCCTTGCAATCGGAACTGACACCAAGCCACCAGTTCTCTTTAAAGGAGAATACGAACAGTGGAAAGATAGGTTCCTGAACTTTGTTGACAAACATGAGCTGGGTGATTTCATCAGGAAATCTATAGAAGAAGGGGTTATGAAACCAGTCATGACGACTCGTTTGGTTGGAACCGTGCCGACTCAGGTTGAACTTAAGTATCATGAGCTAGAATATGATAACCTCAGAAGAGCTAAAGGCGACAGATTAGCCAAGTCATACATTCTACAAGGAATTCCAAACGAAATCTATGTAAAGATTGACAGCTATAAGGCCTCCGACAAAGAAATGTGGGATCAGCTTGAGAAGATGATGCTGGGTTCAAAGGTTGGGAATCAGCTTAAAATCTCCAACTGCCTAAATAATTATGAAGAATTTAGAGGCAGAGTGGGAGAATCTTTAGAAGAAACCTATGACAGGTTTGTGACTTTGTTGAACGAACTAAGCAAGAATAAGGTCCACAAATCTCAAATTGAGCTGAACGTCAAATTCCTGAGTATTCTACAACCGGAATAGAAAAGATTTGCTAGACAGATGAAGCAGATCAAGGATCTGAATGAGATTCCACTTCATGAGGTGTATGAAACCCTCAGACAAAATGAAGAAGAGGTGGATGAAATTCTAGATGAGAAAAGGCAGAAAGGAAAGACAGTTGAAGACACAGTTGCTCTTGTTGTCAGGAAGAAGAAGAACAAGACGATTGTGTATGATTTAGAAGAAGATGAAGGTTATGCAAACTCTGACATGGATGAAAATGAACAACTGAAGCAAGCAATGATTCTGCTGTCAAATGATTTTCAGAAAAAGTTCTACACGAGGCCAAGTTCAAATAGTCAGAGATATTCTTCTGGTCCGAACAACTACATCCACAAGGAAAGGGTTGAAGTAAGTAGATATGTAGGAAAGAGATTTGAAGGGAAAAGAACAGAGGAGAGGAAACCTGAAGAAAGAATATATCATTCTGAAGGAAAGAGAATAGAGGAGAGGAAACCGGAAGAGAGAAAGTTTAAAGCTGAAGGATCCAGTCAGTCAGAACCACCAACGTGCTACAACTGTGGCAAAACAGGTCACTATTCCAGAGACTGCCGAAGGCCAAAAGTCAGAAACTCCGATTATTACAAGAACAAGATGCTTCTTGCAAAGCAACAGGAGGCTGGTAAGGCACTGATGGCTGAAGATGAATACTGGCTTGATCATTCAGACGAGGAAGAAGAGGAAGAAGAAAGAGATGAAGCCGTCAACATGTGCTTGATGGGAAAGCAAGAATCAGATGCTGAAGCTGATTCAGATGATGAAGAAGAAGAGGTATGTGATTTATCGTATTCAAATTTCATGAATAAAATGCATGCCATGATTTTAAAACAACAAGAGTTAGAGTCTAATCTTGAGCGAGAAATGGGTGTTATAACTGACAAAAACCAATTGATACAGAAACTTAGTAATGAACTTGCTGAGAAGAAAGTTTTGGTTGAGGTTTTACATAGAGATAATGACACCAACGCAAAGGAAAAGACAATAATTCTTAAAGAGAATTCTGAACTCAAGATTAAACTGACAAAAAGTGAGATTGATATATATGAGCTTACAAAATTGCATTCTTCATGTACCAAAGAAAACTTTTCTTTACTTGGTAAATTAAAAAGTTTTGAAGAGAAGTTATACAAAATGGGTCAAACTGAACAGACTCTTCATCTGAACAAACCCAAAGAGGAAATAGAGAGATGGGGAATCGGTTATAAGAATCCTCACTGTCTTCAAAAAGGAATGTCTGAAGTGCCTGCACTTTATGATCATCTTTCTATGAAATTAGCTCGATGAATCCCTGAGTTTAAAACTTCCTGGACTAAACTATCAGAAGCGGATGAAGCCATAGAAATTGAAAAACGGTTGAAATCATCTAAAGTTCATCTTCCATTTTATTATGCGAAGATGAATAACAGTTATAATGAAAATCCAATATATCAAAAGAAGAAAACTCTTTCAAGTGATTTCTTTCAAAGTTATTCTGAAAAAGAAATGGAGGCGAAGCCTATTCAAGGTAAACTATATGTCCCTCCTCTCGTTTTAGAAAGTAAAATTTCTGAACTCGAGAATTCTTTAACAGATGAAAGACTTTTGATGAATATTGAACAAAATGTTTTTTCAACCGTGTTCAAAAATGTTATTATTTCTAAGACTTCAAACTCTTAGGATATGTTTGGTTTAGAAAATAAAGGGTTTGATTTTCTGAACGCTGACGGTGGTTTAGATGATGGTTCTAATCAATTTGACTTTAATGCAAAACTTCCTAACCATTCATCTTTTGTTAAGAAATCTTTTGGAAAAACCAGTATGCCTGTTAATAGTACAAAATCAACGAAAGTTGATAACTCAGTCTCTGTGAAAGCTAAAAATGCTGAAGGTAAGATTACATCTAAGCATTCACAGAAACCGAACACTACTGGTCATCCGAAAAAGAAGCATTCATTTGTTGCTCCAAAGTCTAACTCCACAGTTTCACATGTTTCAGATCTGAGCAAGCAAAGGCCAGAAGTTAAATATCCGTGGCAACCGAAACAGAAGCTTGACAAGACCGTTAAATCGTTTAGTAGTGTTAATTGTAGTAAGACTTCGCTTAGTAAAGATGTTTTAATTGCTGATGTTGTGATTTTGAACCCAAAACTTGTTGTTTCTCGTAAACAATATTCAATGAAGCAATTATTTCAGTTATCTTTATCTGCTAGAAAGTATTCTATTTATAATAAACATGTTTCTATCTCTTGTCAAGATTCTGACGATTGGTTTGGCAATTATCATGTGCATTCATCTCATTCTAATTCTTCAAATGCATTTCAAAAGAAAAGAGGACCCAATTTGAAATGGGTATCAAAATCTTGTGCTAACACAGTAGAACCCAAATTCCAGTGGGTACCTAAGGCTAAATCTGTGTTGCAAGCAAATCAAGTTTAAAAAGGGAGCTTACAGATATGACTTCTAGACAAAACAGTCTAGGACTCGTTCCTCAAAGAAAATAGGTTCTTGAATACATCAGTTCAAGACCCGCTCCTCAATGCTCAAGAGTCTTAATTCCATCTTTGTTTTAAGTCTATTTTAAATCAATTGTTTCATTATTTCTCTTGTGCAGATCCGTCATATGTGGTACTTGGATAGCGGATGCTCCAAGCATATGACTGGACAAAAAGATATGTTGTCCAATTTTAAAGAGAAATATTGTGGATCAGTCAGATTCGGCAACGACCAGTTTTCTCCAATCATGGGATATGGTGATGTACAACATGACAATGTCACAATCAAGAAGGTGAGCTATGTTGAAGGCCTACGACACAACCTGTTCAGTATTGGTCAGTTCTGTGACAAAAGCTTATAGGTCAAATTCAAAGCCAAGACGTGTTCAGTTCGCACTGAAGAAGGCGAAGAACTCTTGGTCGGCACAAGAAAGTCAGACCTCTACACAATTAACTAATCAAAAATCCAGAACGACAACCAGGTTTATCTATTGACGAAAACCTCGAAGCAACAAAGTTGGCTATGGCATCGAAGGCTCTCTCACCTCAACTTCAGGTACATCAACAATCTGGTCAGAGGAAAGCTCGTCAAAGGATTTCCAGCGCTCAAATACGAAAGAGAACCTCTTTGTACAACATGTGAAAAGGGAAAGATGAAGAGGGCACCTCATAAACCAAATCCTGAACCAAGTACAAGCGCTCCGTTAGAGTTATTGCATATGGACTTATGCGGTCCGATGCGAACTCAGAGTCTAGGCGAAAAGAAGTACATACTCGTGATCGTGGACGATTACTCGCGATACACATGGGTCAAGTTTCTACGTTCAAAGGATGAGACACCAGATGTTCTCATCACATTCCTAATGACGACCCAGGTGAATCTGCAGAAACCGGTCAAGTTTCTAAGAACAGACAACGACACAGAGTTCAAGAACCAAAAGGTTGAAGAATATCTTGAATCTGTCGGGATCTCACATCAATACTCTGCTGCTCGTACGCCTCAACAAAATGGAGTGGTCGAAAGAAGAAATCGAACGCTAGTCGAGGTTGCTCGTACTATGCTAAGACAATCAGACTTACCTCTATTCTTGTGGGCTAAAGCTGTATCGATCGCGTGCTATACACAGAATCGCTCCATGATACATCGTAGATTCAAGAAGACTCCTTATGCTTTAATCAACAACCGAACACCGACAATCAAATATTTCCATATATTTGGGTGTAATTGTTTCGTGCTAAACGATAGGGAGAGTCTCAACAAGTTCAGTGCCAAGGCGGACGAAGGGATCTTCATTGGTTATTCCTCGACATCAACTGCATTCCGTGTTTATCTGAAGAAGTCAAAGACGGTGATTGAATGCATCAACGTCACGTTTGATGAAGAGATGGCTTCCGAACATCAAAGTTCAGAACCCGCTATAACAGAAATACTAGCTTCTGGGCAACTTAGTCCAGAACCTGCGTCTCAACAGAATAAATCAGATGAAGCATCAACATCAACTAATAATATATCTGATTTAGACTTATTATTTGAATTGTTTTATGATGAATTTCTTGGATCTAATGTAAAGAAATCTGTTATGGTTGACAGGATGGAAGACTTAACGACTACTCATCCAACCAGTTCAGATGTTCCTATTGAATCCAACGCCCCGATTCAACAAGAAGTTCCAATTCAAATGCCGACTCCAACAGTTGAAGAAGTTCCATGTGATGAAGAGACATAAGTAGCTGAACCAATAGGATGTTCTGTACAGATCCATCCATAGCCGGAACAAGCTGTACCTGCTGAGCCTTCTGAACCTACCACTTCAACTGTAATCATAATTTCTCCAGAACAAGCTGAAGAAGGTACAAGTGGATTTATAGATGATACAAGTGACATACATTCATATAATTCACTGCCTCATGAACATAAATGGACCAAAGAGCACCCACTAAGCCAGATCATTGGCGATCCATCAAAACTGGTGCAAACTAGGTCAGCATCAATGAATATGTGCATGCATGACTCCTTTCTGAGCAAGTTCGAGCCAACACGCGTATTTGAGGCTCTTACTGATCCAGAATGAGTGATCTCAATGCAAGAAGAGCTAAATCAGTTCGATGCACTTCAAGTCTGGAGACTCGTACCAAAGCCTCAAGGTAAAACCATTATAGGTACGAAATGTGTTTTCAAGATAAAGAAAGACGAAGAGGGTACCGTTATCCGAAACAAGGCAAGACTAGTAGCCAAAGGATACAGACAAGAGGAAGGAATCGACTATGACGAGACATATGCTCCTGTGGCGCGATTAGAGGCAATCAGAATGTTTCTAGCCTACGCAGCCCACAAGAACTTCACGGTCTTTCAAATGGACGTGAAGTCAACATTCCTGAATGGAATTCTGAAGGAGGAAGTTGAATCACGTTTACATTATCGACAAAGCACTCTACGGTCTGAAACAAGCACCTCGAGCCTGGTATGATGTCCTTTCCACTTTTCTAGTCATGTCTGGGTTTTCAAAAGGTACGGTGGATACCACTTTGTTTATCAAAAAGGAAAAAGCCGATATCATTTTAATTCAAATCTATGTAGATGATATTATCTTTGGCTCTACAAATCCTAAGTACTATAAGAATTTTGCAAACCTTATGGTGTCTAGATTTCAGATGAATTTGATGGGAGAGATGAATTTCTTTCTCGGTTTACAAGTAAAACAATTTTCATCGGGTATTTTTATCAATCAATCAAAATACATTTTGGATATTCTTCGGAAGTTCCAAATGGAAAATTCAAAACCGATTGGTACCCCAATGGCACCAGGTACTAAGATTGGCACCGATCCTTCGGGAAAGGCTGTTGATGTTAGGACTTATAGAGGAATGATAGGTTCTTTAATGTATCTTACTTCTAGTAGGCCAGATATAATGTTCTCAACATGCTTATGTGCAAGATATCAGGCCAATCCTAAAGAAATCCATATGTCTGCTGTGAAGCGCATATTTAGGTATCTAAAGGGCACTGCAGATCTTGGTCTGTGGTATCCTAAAGATACTAGTTTTGAACTAACAGCCTACACAGATGCATATCATGCAGGTTGTATGTTAGACAGGAAGAGCACGTCGGGACATGTACAGTTCCTCGGTGACAAGCTCTAAGTTGGGCATCGAAGAAGCAACTTTGTGTTTCAACCTCCACGGCCAAAGCAGAATATGTAGCTGCTGCTAGCTGCTGTTCTCAGGACTTATGGATGAGAACTCAATTGCGCGACTACGGTTTCCACTTCAACAAGATCCCGATATACTGTGACTCCAAGAGCGCCATCGCAATATCAGCGAATCCTGTTCAACACACCAAGACTAAGCACATAGACGTCAGGTATCATTTTATTAAAGATCATGTTGAAAAAGGAACAATTGAACTTTTCTTTGTAAAAACTGATTATCAACTTGCCGATTTATTTACCAAACCTTTAGACGAAAAGAGGTTTACCTTTCTTGTCTCTAAGCTTGGTATGCTAAATCTAAAGATTTAATCAGTAGTTACCTATCAAAGTTTTCTAAATTGTATACTTTTTCATCATTTCTTCATTCTTAACTCTGATTGATATATGCATTTCTCTATTCTGTTCATGAACCAAGGGGGAGTATGAGAAGAAATTGACAAGTGGTCAATATTAATTCGAGGGGGAGCTCATAAAATTTTGCCTGTACCTTTTAATGCCAATTTTTTTTTGTAATGCAAGAATTTAGTGGGAGCTCTTCAAGACAAAAGGGGAGTACGGATATGACTTCTGATTACTACTGATCAGAACTCGTACTTTAAAAAGTTTTACTGCTTTTTGTCTTTTCAATTTAAGTGAATACATTTTACTTTGACTTGACATAAGACTTTTGCAGAATTTTTGAGAGATGCTTACAAGTTCATATATTTATGACTTTAAGCTTAGCTTCATGAGATGGAAGATCGTACGTAAAGGTATAATTCTATATCTTCATCTCATAAATGATTGAAAGAAGGATAACTTTCAATCATTTGAAAACATTGTTATTAAAAGTTCAAACCACTTCCCGAATCTTACAATGATTTCATCATTTGGAAGTGTGACTTTAAATGTTTTCAAAATCAACATTGTGCTTTAAATGAAATAGTTAAACCAATATGAGCATCACGTGCATCATAGGAAAACAAGAATTTCTTTGTGCTAGGACTTACAAGAAACTTCTATGGAATCACATTAACCAGTGATTTCTACCCAAGAAGTTAATCCATAGTGATTGAGTGGGAGAAGTCGAAAAGAAATGAGTGTGATTAGAGTAAGCTAAATGTTTAAAAGAAAGAGCGTGTGAAAACAGAGTTAAAAGAATATCACAACTCTGCACCAACTTTTTCTGAGTCGGGTAGCCACAATACTAGTGTTTCACAATTCTTTGGTGAACATTATTGAAATAGGCAACTAGTCCATGCCAACTCTTGATCAAACCTCACTATCTACTCATTTTCTTCTCAACAAGAAAGTTTTTCACATTTTCTATGGGGATGCAGCACATTTACTATCTGATTTTCATTTGGAAAATCTAGATATTGAAAAGAAGGAAGTCTGCCCCACCTTCGCACTTCAATCATGCACATTGAGTCTGTGTTTAACTTATTGTTGTCTCAGTGGTTTATACAATTTTGAGCCTATAAGCAATCATCATATGCTTAATTCTTTCTAAGCACAAGCACGAACACACAAGGAATTAGTTTCTTTGTCATAACGTTTATAGAAATTACCTTTGTGGTGTTTCGATGATTAAATGGAAGCCCTGGGAGAGTCAACATCAAACAGCTCCTTTCCAATGTGTATTAGTTACACACAGTAACTTAGTGTTACTGACAGGCATGTTAACTGATTCATTAGTTGATTCAGGTGTTACATGATTATTTTGTCTGGATTTGCAAAGATCTGGATGAATAACTATTGAATTGACGGATCAGTAGCTCCAAGTGGTTGACATTTCTTACTCAAAGTTTTGATGAAGTCATTGCACTTAACATCAAAAAGGGGGAGAATGACTACACAAGAAATGGCAAAGATCACATGTTTCAAGAATCACGTCCAAGATTGAACTCTTCAGTTAGTTGTGAAAGAATGCAAATCTGAAAGAGCAAAGATCAAAGAATGAAGATGTGGTGAATTGAGAGAAATTTTCTTTGAAGATACTTTGCTAAAGCATTCTGAGCTGAAACTGGAGATAACTTCTTTCCATCATCTGAAAAAGATTTTATTTTCGTCTTTTGGGGAGATTGTTATATTTTGAAGACAAAGAGGGAGATTGCATCTTCTGAGCTTAAAGAGAAGATTGAATTGCTAAATCCTTTTAGTAATGATCTTGATCCAAAGGGGGAGATTGTTAGATCACATATCTATTGGATTCAAGATCATCCAAACTGAAGATCGCAATCTGAAGCTAAAGCCGGAAAGTCGACTCTCGATATTAAAGTCTAATGTTTATTTGTAATAAATGTCAAAGTATTGTTACTGTTATTTAGTTTACTTAGTTAGTTAGTTATTAGTTAGATATTAAGTTAGTTAGATATAATATCTAAATGTTAGATATTATGTAGGTTTATTGTTTAATATTGCAACTTGTTGTTGCAAGTGGTTTTATGAAATGTGTCTTAGAAGCTAGATATCATATCTGATATCTCAACAACTCTCTAACAAGATCATATCACTTTTTCTCACACACTTAAGGTGTAAAACTAGAGAGAACACACAAGAGCTTCAAAGATCAAACCTTGTAACCATTTTCTATTAATCAATACAGGTTGGTAATCCTATTGTGTTGTTGTTTTCTATAAACTTGATATAAACATTGTTGGACCGACAGAAGAGATCCGTAAGTTGAAGGTCAGTGGGAATGAAATGTAGTTCAATATCGCCTATAGAGATATGATCTCTTATAAAGTGATACCGAATATCAATGTGTTTGGATCTAGAGTGCAACACTGGATTGTGAGAAATGACTATGGCCCTGGAGTTGTCACATAGTATGGGAACTTGAGAGTAGTATTTGTCATAATCCTGAAGTTGGTTCTTCATCCACAATATCTGAGCACAACAACTTCCAGCTACAACATATTCAGCTTCAACAGTAGAGGTGGAGACCGAGTGTTGCTTTTTGCTGGACCAGCTGACCAAATTTCCACCTAGTAATTGGCAGCTCCCGGTTGTGCTCTTCCTATCCATCTTGTAGCCTGCAAAGTCAGAATCTGAATAACCAATTAGATCAAAACCTGAACCTTTGGGATACCAAAGGCCCAGATTCATAGTACCCTTGAGGTACCAAAAGATGCGTTTCACAGCGGCCAAATGGGATTTCTTAGGATTGGCTTGATAACGCGCATACAGACACGTAGCATACATTATGTCAGGTCTACTAGCAGTGAGATAGAGAAGAGACCCCATCATTCCTCTATAAATGGTGATATCAACTGGCTTACCAGCTGGATCAACATGAATTTTGAGAGGTGGCGCCATAGGAGTTTTCATGGGGGAGCAGTTTTCAAAATTAAACTTCTTTAGGAGGTCACAGATATATTTGCTTTGGTTTATGAAGATTCCTTCAGAAGTTTGTTTGATTTGAAGACCGAAGAAGAATGTTAGCTCACCCATCATACTCATCTCATATTTACTTTTCATGAGGGAGGAAAACTCTTGACAGAGAGATTCATCAGTTGCACCAAAAATGATATCATCTACGTAGATTTGCACAAGAATTATGTTTCCTTTAGTCTTCTAGAGAAAGAGAGTGTTTTCAATCTTACCTCGGTTATATTTGTTGGAGAGAAGAAAATCTGATAAGGTATCATACCAAGCACGAGGAGCTTGTTTCAGACCATAGAGAGCTTTAGTTTGAACACATAGTTTATAAGAAGAGATTTGTTCCCAGTCATGTGTCGTGAACATCCACTATCAAGATACCATGTATGATGATGTCCAATGACCTGCAAACACAAACAAATCAGTCCTTTGGAACCTATTTTGAGGTGGGTCCTTTAGGGTTAGAAGTAGAAGAAGAAGAAGAAGAAGGATTATTTTGACCATATCTGTCAATGCGTTCCTTTGGACAATCTTTAGCTAAGTGAAAAGTGTCACCACAGTTATAACATTTTCGATCGATGAATTTTGTATTAGGTTCCTGATAAGGAGATTTGACTTTTCTTTGAAACTTGGGTTTGAGAGATTTGGAAGTATCAGGAAGAATGGGTGACTTGGAAGGAATATTAGGCATAGGCCCTAAAATTTCTTTTTCAGAGGATGGAAGAGAAGAAATAGAGAATCCCTTTGATTTCTTTAGTTTTACAGATCTGGGAATTGACTCTATTGGATGAATATGAGATTTACCTTTTGAAGAAGGTGTAATATTTCTTTTTGTGGGAAGGTCAACCGCAACAACCTTTACCTTTTCAAGTAAGGAAGGTTTCTTAGAGGAAGAGGAAGAGGAAGACGCTTCTCCAAGATTCAAGGTTTTAAAGAGATCATTAACAGGTTTAACAAAATCATTTGAGTCTTGATCATCTTTAGGAAGAGGTTTGGATTGCTTGGCATAAACAAAGATTCCAAACTTTCTAGAGTCACGAAGATCCATAGAGTAAACAGAACCAAAATTTCCTGAGTCGGTGTATGTGCACTCAGGAGAGTAGGAAGGAAGTTTATAAAAGGAAGGAGCATTTTGAGAAGAGGAAGGAATGTCTTGGGAAGAAGTATAATCAAAATCTTCTTTCCAATAGCCAAGCCTAAACTTTTCATCACCTATTATTTGGTCTTTGAAAATCTTTTCCATGTTTTTGGAGGAAGTGTTCCACTTATTAGCAGTCTCCTGTTCCTTTTGAAGACATTTGAACAATTTATTCTTTTCTTTAGCCAGAACAAAACTAATGGTTTTTAAATCTTCTAGCTCAACTTTCATTTTATGAAAGAGATTTAGCTTAGAAAGAAAAACTTGAAGTTGAGAGGAAAGAGACTTGATTTGAGCATTGGCTCTTTTCCTAGCATCCTTTTCGTTATGATAAAGTACAGTCAACGAGTCATATGCTTCAATCTTTTCGTCATCAGAGAGAGAGTAGAAGGGATGTACCTGAGAGGAAGAAGAGGAGCATTCAGCCGATAGGTCCATCCTTGAGCTGGAATCTTTGATCTTATCATCAAGTTTTGCCATAAGAGATTTACTTGAAATTTCTTTCTCATTGTTTGAAGTAGGCTTATCAGCCCAGTCAAGAGCTTCATCCATCAATCCTTTCCCTTTACGGTGAGAATTTATATTCCTTTCCTTTTCCCTTTTGTATTTAGCTTTGTACTTTTCAGCTTTGTCAGAAATATCTTTGAAAGATGAGGAAGAGGAGGATTTTCGAGGATGAGACCTACTAGTAGAGATAGATCTGAACTTTCTTCCCTTAGAAGAGTTGGAGGAGTTGGACCTAGATTTCCTAGGAGGATTGCTTCTACACTCAGAAGCGAAGTGGCCTTTCTTACCATAAGCATAACATTCCTCCTTGGATTTGTCTACAGAAATTCTAGAGGAAGAAAGAAATTTTCTGTTGCCCTTGAATCGGTTGGAAGAAGAGTTGTTTCTAAAATTGGAGAAGTTAGCAAGCATGCTCATTTCCTCCGTCATTTGATCGACAGAGGTATCTTCACTTTCATCATCGGCTTCACTCAGATAAGCCTCTGAAAGGTGATCCGAGTCATCATGACTCTCTCTGTCCGAATAATCAGAAGGATAGGTTATACGGAGAATACACACAGATTTCTTGGAAACATCACTGATAAGAGCCATAGAAGGAGCTTTTATCTCTTTGATGATGGTTTTCCTTTGAATGCGAGTTTGCTCGTAGTTAAAGAAGGTTCCATAGAGAGAAGTAAAAGGAAGACTTTCCAAATCCCTGGTTGTCTTAATACAAGTACTGAGGTTTTACCAGAAGTCTGGAAGACCATCCATGAACTTGCACAAGATTTCCTCATTGTCATAAAGTTTTCCTAGAAGTTTGAGGTCATTAAGAAGACTATTAAAACGATTATAATAGTCAGAGAGAGATTCTCCTTTGCCATGAGAGAAAAGTTCATATTTTCGAACAAGAGAAATTTTCTTACTTTTCTTTACTTCTTCTGTACCTTCGTACAAAACACATAGGGTGGACCACATTTCCTTGGCAGTGTTAAAATTCACAAGAGAGTGATACACTTCATTTGGAAGAGATTGAGCGATAATTGCTCGGACCTTGGAGTCAAGCCTAATAATACGCTTGTCTTCCTCAGTGTAGTCCTTAGGCCTCTTCTGAACGTATCGGCCAGTAGCAGAGGTCTTTTCCTCGTCAGAGGAGTCCTCGGAAACTTCAAAGAGAGATCCAGATTCTTTCTCTATGTCTTTAGGAGTTTTGACAAATTTGTCCCAGACTCTAAGGATAAGAGGCCCTTCACGAAGAACAGTCATGTAACGACTGTCGACCCCTTCTAGAAAAAGCATCATCCGACTTTTCCATAAAGAAAAGTTGTTCGGATTGAAAATAGGAGGTTGACAGTAGAACCATTGTCAGTGTGAAAAGAGTTTTGAGAAGATAGATAATCAACTTTAGTGTTGGAAGGTGATACCATGACGGATCTGGTTTATTATAATAAACCAAATGCTCTTATACCACTTGTGAGTCCCAAAGAACGTAAACAAGGTTTTGTAGAAGGGGGGGGGTTTGAATACTAAACACAAAAAATTACTTAATTTTAATTCTTTATTGATATAAATATCAAGAATTACACTTAGAAAAACAAAGATTGTTGCGGAAGAAATAGCTAAACTATTCTAACAATCTAGCACTTAGAACACTTAGAACACTTTTCAACACAAAGACGAAAAGCTTTAGAGAGAATACGAACCAACAACTTGCTAAAAATTGCACTTAGAAATTCTTGAGCTGAAAGCATATTTTGCATGGAGTCATCTTCATCCTTTATATACTATCCAATTCATTGGTTGTAAAAGACACTTTTCATGTGATGAATGGATCCTTGGATATCTTCAATAAATTTTTAGATATTTGAAATGACTTATCAAGATACAAAAGGTAACTTTTGTACTATGATAAGAAAATATCGTAATATAATATACCTGGTACAAATCTTTTTGATATCTTCAAAAGAGAAAGTCTCAATCAAATCAGAACATAAGTGAATATCCTTTATGCAATAGAAATTTCCATTCCCTATGTCAGAAGATCATTGGGAATGAGAAAGTATTTCTAATCATGAGGATTTAACATAATGAGGTTTTGTCAATCAAGAAGTGATCGGCAGAGAGAAACTCCACCGAAGGATCGGTAGAAAGAATCTCTGCCGAAAGATTGGAAGAGTGATGCCGAGGCAGGGAGTTCGGCAAGGGATCCTGTTGATCCCAATTAGGATGTTCTTAACTTGATAGGCCTTTTACTACACACTGATTGAATAACGTGAGTGCGAAAGCGTTTATAATATGTAGAAAAGGTAGAACATGGAAGGTAGTAGACACACAAGTAATCCATAAACAGAATAGTAAAGTATTGCAAGAAATTTACTCAAAACACTGTTTCATTGATTTTCTGAAGAACACCAAGAACACGCACTGGTATGTGCAAATATTCTTAGGGAAAATACAATTTCTATTTAGACTATTTGTGTGTGCTCGCATGCATAAAGCTTGAAGGTGGTGCTCCTATAATATATAAGGAGGATGCACCCCGTAGTACAAGACAAAGGCTGACATTACATAAACGGAATGCCACCTGGAAAGTAAAACCATTGTGCGCCGTTCCAAGGTGATATCGAAATCTTCGTACATCAGGCATCACGTGATCTGCATGTGACCTTGTCTTGAACCGAGTTTGCTAAAAACGTCGAAGTCTCTAGAGGATAGCCATCACAGAGGCTCTGTGATCTGAAGAGCATTATCAGGTTTTGTGTCCTCTGGCAGAGTGTCGACAGATGTCTTCTGAGATTGTTGTCTTCTGTGGTGCACTTGGATGTTCTTAGCACATCTTCTGCAGTTCCTATACTTAGCCTATTTTTCAATACTTCTATATAGTATGATCGGAGCTATCAATCTCCCCCTAAGTATTGAAAAATAAAGAAGTGAAAAATTGAAAGTTTGGCTAAGTTAGAAACAAGAAGAGGTGAAAGGAACTCAACCTCTGTCTACTTACTTTCATTCAAGAAAAGAAATGCCAGAAGGAAATTACATATAAGTACAATAAATGAAGGTAAATAAAATACATATCTTCAGAGCCTATACTTTGGCGTCTGGAAAGTCATTTACTTTTCTTCCAAACCCTCCTTCCTTCTTCAGCTCTCTGTAATAAAACACGCACAAGTCCCTGAAGTTTATGGTTGCACCTATACTTTCCAGAAGAACGTTTGCAGGTTCTGTGGGTACAAGTGGTGTGCCTCTGTGCTTGATGATTAGGTCTTGGATGAACATCAGAGACTGAGTTGAGTACTTGTGACTTTCTATCCCCATAAAGATCTTCTTTTCGCCCTTAGGATTTATGTACACGAAGCCAAAGGAAGGTGAATTGACTATGGAGTTTGGAAGAAATGTGGCAGAGGGTGGTAGACTATCCTCTGGTGGAGGAAAGTTCACCTTCTTGACCCCCAGATCAAGTGCCACTTGAAAGTCCACCACGCTGTAGAAGAGTAGCTTTTTCCTCATCGTTCTCTTGATTGTAAGGTGGGCTTCTTGGTACTCTTTTTTCCATCCGAACTTGTCTTCGGTCCATTTGAATAGCTCTGGGAGATCGTGGGGATGGAGATTTGTCAGATCTGCATTGTTGAACGTCCATATCTCCCCATCATCTCTCTTCACTGCATACTCGCTGAACCAGAAGTTTTTGCACTTTGTATGGAAAAGCTTGATTGACAGAACCTCTGTGATTTTGGCCATGGAGAAGACTTTTCATTCTTGGCTTGGATTTGTCTTTGTAGAATCTTCTTCTCTCCTCTGAAATGATTTGCTCTGAGAGTTTGATAGAAGGCTGATCGTGGGCCCCTCGGCTGTAGAGGTACTTGTAGACATCTTATTCTATGTTCTTCTTCTGAGGAATAGGGAAGGGTCTTCTCAAGCTCTCAAAGCCTTGGATTACTTCTGCAACTCTGTCCTTTGAAGGTTTTTCAGTTGGGTCAAGGACAGGGAGTTCAGAGAGGGGTTGTATATCGAATGCCCAGTCTTCCTCTTCGGGTTTAATGCCTCTCAGAGCTTCTCGTTTGTGGGCATCGAAGGATCTCTTCAGAAGCTTTTCTGTGCTAGGAGGAGGTGACTTCTTCTTCAGAGGCTCTGTAGCAATCGCTTTGCCTTTGTCTTTCGAGGTTAGTGGTGCTTTGATTTGGATTGTAGGGATTTGGACTGTGGGAGATAAAGCTGCAGAGGCCTGTGGTTGATTTGACTTCTGAGGTCCAAGCTCTGAGCTTGTAGGGATTTGGTTTAGAGGTTCTACTTGAATTTGTCTTGTAGCCATCTGCATCTTCATCTCCCCCTCATGAGGACCAGAGGCATCAGGATCCTGGTCCTCATGTCGTGCCCTCTTCTGCACTACCTCGGCTTCGCAGGTTGCAGGTGCCTTCCTCTTTCGTATCTTACAGAGGTGATCTTCATCATGCTTAGTGATCTTTTTCAGTATATCCTCTGTAGCCAACGATAGCCTGTTGACTTCTAGATCGGACTTGAACCTGATCGTGGCTACAGTGTTCTTCAGATCCTCTGTCACTTTCTAGCCTTGTTGAGAGATGTCAGATCCAATAAGGTTGAGATTGCTTAGAACCATTCTCCCTATTGTCTCTAATTCCTTTTTCGTAGCTAGGCCAAAGATGTCAGTGGCAGAGGTGGAGGGTGGGGGTGTAGAAGTGGACGCCTGTGGTTGAAAAGGAACTATAACACTGCGAGTTATGTCCTTGATTTCGTCTCGAAGCTTGGTCAGGTCATACACCCCTGACTGAACTACTTGTGCAGCAAATTCTCCCATCTCCTCCATGCAGATATCCCCCAGGACCTGAAATGCATTTGTCTGAATGTTGATCGATCTTCCGCATTCTTGAATATTAGATCTAGTCACAGAGTTCTCTGTTAGCTTCTTGATCTCTGCCGAATGTTGTACCAAAGATTGATGGAGAGCTTTTAGAGCCTCTGCATTGGCTTTGAGAGCCTCTACAAGGACTTTAGAGTTTGCTTGAGATTCCTTCGTGAGAGAGATTTTCAACTCGTCAAATTTTTGGAACAACATGTCGACAAAGGATTTAAACTCTCCCTTTGTGACGAAAGTGTCCGAGGTGACCTCTGGAACAACACATGTTCCAGATTTAGCCAACGAGTATTTGGCACCTCCAGAGCCTGAGATGATGTTTAGCTCTGGAGGATTTCCTTCCAATCCTCGATGTTCCACAAAGGAATCATCTATGGAAGTTCTGTTAGTAGGCTTTTTAAGGAAGGGTTTAGAGGCTTCCCCAGGAGTCCTAGTGATCAAGTTATGTGGTTGTTCTAGAACCACAGAACTAGTGTGTTCTCTCTCTGCCAACTCTAAAGCATTTGGGGGGTCAGTCATGTGCGTGACAGAGGCAACAAATGCCTCTGTGTGTGGTAGGATTGTGTCCTGGGGAAAATGAACACTAAGAACAACACTTTCACCCTTTTGAGAGGGTGAGGTGGATTTGTCTTCCCCGGATGGTGGTACAGAGGATGAAGGAATATCCTCTGTCTAGATGGCTTGGGTTGGGATCGGACTGTGCGGTCCTTCTTCAATACCTTTCTGCACTAGAACTGCAGAGGTAGTAGTGTGGGTTGCACGGGGAGTTGGTTCAGGTTGTGTGCTCAAGGCATCTTTTATTCTACTCTCCTCCATCTATTTTTTGTTCTCTTCTTCTTTTTCTTCACTCTGTGACTTTTCGGTCACATCTTCGATCTCTATAGCTACGGTTTCACCCAAATCCCCTGAGTACTTGAGAATGACCTCTTTAGCTATTTCAGAGGCCAATTTCAAGGGACTCTGAGGTCTGTCCTCAGGGGTTTCCTCAGGGGTTTCTTCAAAGACCAGTGCTCTCTTTCTTGGCTTCTGCAGAGGTTTATCACCACCCTCTGCAGGTTCTCTTATGGCACTCAGAGCCTCAACCTTGGCTTTAGCAGATCACTCTTTCTCTACAAGGGTACATAGTTTCCTCCTTTTCTTCTTCTCAGAGGATTTGACAACCTCTGTTGTTTCTTCTGCAGTCTTCTTGGGGGTTGGAACCTCTACTTCTGCGGTTCTCTTTTTCTTTTGTTCCTTTTTCTCCTTTTTCACACTGCCCTCCCCTCTATCTAACTCTCCCTTTCTCTCACTTTCATGTACCTCTGTGGCCACAACTTCTGTCTCCCTTTCTCCCTCATCTCTCAAGTATATAACTACATCTCTTACCTGGAAACCTACGCGAGGGGGGGTTGCAGGACTTGGTTCTGGAGTCCTATGCCCTCGTATGTAATTCTTAACACCCTCTTCACTACCCAAATATGTCAATAGCTTTGTTGACAGAGGTCTTGCATTCGGATACCCCGTTTTGAGAGTAGATGGTTTGTGAGACTTCATCTCATGCAATTTGATCGTCTTGCTCTCTGCTGGTAATTTGTCCTCCCCAATCAAATCGTCTCCCAGAAGTAATCCTAGGAAACGTCCAATACCAATGTTTTTGTGCTCTGTTCCCCTATCTTGGTCTTGCTACTTGGTTATCACAGCATTCTTAATTTCCCTGAAAATGAGTACCGCGTAGTCTAGTGGGAGATCGTAGTAGATCCCATACATTATAGCCAAAATTGTATGGCTCGACTGATCTGGGCTCCCAACCTTCGATGTTAGGCATCGGTTCAGAATCGAGAAGAACACGTTCCACAGAGGGGGTAGATTTTGTCTTATGAAGTTCGTTGTATTGGTGATTGGAACTACATATCCAATGAATCGCAGAAACTCCAATTGTTCTTCCTCTGTGGGCTCCTCTGAGAATTTGCGTAGATTGAGATCTGTCTTGGTGGGAAGTTTAAAAACATCTGACAGTTTTCTTCGATTGATCCCTAAATCCAGAATCTTTGTGGTCGATGGATGGGTTACATACCCAATGATACAATGACCGTATCCCTCCATCTTGGCATGTCGAGCGCTCAGCCAGAACTGCTGAATGTAGGATTCAGGGATGTCATTTCTTTTCATTGTTAGGGATTTGACCAGAAAATGGTTCTTGAGGATTTTGATCAGGGGTTCGGCTTCAACAGGGAATCCAGAAGGATTCAGGGTGACAAAATGATTGTTTGGCTTATTGTTCATCTGAGTCATGTGATAGTCATGCCTAGTAAAAGAGAGCATTCTGCTCGTAAGCATTTGCTCTTGTCCAATGGAGTTCGAATCAGCTTTTTGAGCTGTTGAGTGATGAGAGTTGTTGGAGTTCTTAGATCCATTAGAGTTATTGGAAGAGCTTGAGTGGGATGCCATTGCTGAAAATACGAAGGATTCTTGCAAAGAAGATCTTAAGAGTGAGAATTGCAGGTAAAAAGAAAAAGAAGAGGTATAGAAGGGTTTATATACTAAGAAGGGTGAAAAGAATTAGCGGTAAAAAATAAGGATTTGAAATCCGTAATGAGTGCTAACGGATAGGTAGCCATTTTCAAAAACGACGGTACATATACGAACCAATAGGAATGTGCCACGTCAGGATAGGCGGTACACGATCGAGTACGTGCGCCTCCTTCTATTCTCACGCGTGTGGCAGTTACTATTCCCACATGACAGTGATTTTGAAAAATAACCTGCACATAATGACTGAATGGTAAAGATGTTGAAGTTGAAATTGGCAGAAGCTCTGTGGGTCAAGAGCTTCTGAGGCCATTATGAGGTTTTAGAACACTTAGAAGACCAAGACTTTCGAAAGAACTTATGAGTTGATTAAGCACAGACCCAATCATGTAAGTAATGGACGCGATACCCCTTTAGTGAGGTATAGAGGCTCTGTGAAGGGTCACAGAGGCTCTGTGGTCATCCTCTGAGGGTCCATCATCGAACATCTCTTCAAAAAGATGATGAAGTTCATTTCGTCTTGATGAGTCACCAGATTCCTTATCTTGAAGCTTGAGTCCTGAGCTGATTTGCTCAGAAGTCACCTAAAACGAGTCATCAAATGAAACATTAAATAGTTTCAAGTATATGTTTTGATTTGAGCACATAGACTCGGTAAGCCTTGGAGTTTGATGAGTAGCCAACAAATTTGACCTCATCAGCTTTTGGACTAAATTTTCCAATTTGCTCTCTGTCATTTAACAGAAAGCATCTGCAGCCGAAGACATGGAAGTACTTGATATTTGGCTTTCTTTGATTGAGTAGGTGGTAAGGGGTCTTTGCATGACTTTTTACTACCAAAGATCGATTTTGGGTAAAATATGTCGTGGAGATGGCTTCAGCCCAAAAGAAAATTGGAAGTCCTGAGGCAGTGAGCATGGTTCTTGCGGCTTCCACAAGTGTTCGGTTCTTGCGTTTAGAGAAGTTCTGTGAGATGCCCTCTGTCGTAAGATAGGCTTCGATTGTTGAGTTCTTGAACTCTGTCCCATTGTCACTTAGAACTTTCTGTACCCTGCAATCATGTAGAACTTGTATCCTTTTAAGAATATTGATTAGTACCTCAGGAACATCTGATTTCTTTCGAACGAACTCTACCCAAGTATATCTAGAGAATTCATCTATAAGTACAAGAATGTACTTCTTGCCACCTAGAATTACTAGCTATATCACATTTAGATTGACACAAACACTTTTATTAGATCAAACATATGAATTACAATTAATCACAGATCTAACAATTAGTCATAGATCTCACGTATGTGTGTTTGTTCTTTGTGTGTGTGTGTTCTTACTCTCTCTCAACAACCACCAATATTACACCTTCACTTTCACACACTTAATCTCTTACTTACACAAGTCTCTCTTGAAACATACAAGGACTTGCTTATATATAGGTCAACATGACCAAGCAAGGTCAAACCATCTAAGCTCTCTTACAACACACACAAACAACTATTACAACAATTACAATAATGACCCTTATTTAATCTTGAATACAATTACAGTCTAACAATCTCCCCCTTTGGATTCAAGATTAAAAAAATTTGGCAATAATCTTCAGGTCTTTATATCTTCAGAATTGACTTCAACTTCAAATCTTTTTTGGCTTTGACATCTTGAAAACTTTGACAATTCTTTAAACTTGTCTCTCTCTTTGAATTAACTTTTTCATAAACTCTGACTTTCTCTTTGATAAGCTTTCTTTGACAAACTTTCTTTAATCTTTGACTTCAATCAACTGAAAACTTTATCTCCTCTGAAATCTTTAAAACTTCAATCTGATCTTGAACTTTGATTATTCTCCCCCTTTTTAATGATTTGTAAGAATCAAAATCATTAAAACACTTCAAAGTCAGATCCGTCATTGAATGAACTTCCCATCATCTGATAAGCACATTCTTCAAGAACTTTCATCTCCTCCTTTGGATAATAAATAATCTCCCCATATAGGAAAATCATTCTCACATCTGATCTGGATTGGCCTTAGATTCACGAACATATTCATCTGAATCTTTTCAAATTCAAACGAAATAAAAATGGTAACCCTGAATCAACATATGAAACAGTTAGAAGTGCCTGTCAGTAACACGAAGTTATTGTGTACAACAAATGTACAATATAAGGAGCTTGTTTGATGTTGACTCCCTAGGACTTCCATTCAATCATTGAAAAATACAAGGTAATTCTATGAATGTTCTGACAGAAAAACATATTCTCTGTGTGCTCGTGCTTGTGTTTTGAAAGAATTAGCACAATGATTGTGTTTCATAAGGCTCAAAGTATGTAAATCACTGAGACAACAATGATTATACATGGACTCAACGTGCATGAGAAAGGTTCGAAGGTAGGGCAACTTTCCTTCTTTTTCAATATCAGTATCTTCCAAGTGAAGATCCGATAGATTATGTGCTGCTTCCCCAGAAAATATGAAACATTCTCTTTTTAAGAAAAGAATGAGTAGCTAGGGAGGTTTTATGCAAGAGATGGCATTGGTTATTTGCCTATTTCAATGATGGTCACGAAAGAAATGTGAACCAATCAGTAATGTGGCTACCCGGCTCAGAAAGATGTTTGGTGCAGAGTTCTAATATTCTTTTAACTCTGTTCTCTCACCCTCTTTCTTTTAATCATTTAAGCTCACATCTAACCAATCTCTCATTTCCATTTTACCTCAGCTCACTCCCACACTCAATTCTTTTAGACCCCTCTCCCCTCAATCACTCAAAGGATTTCTTCCGGGGTAGGAAACACTGGTTATCGTGAATCCATGGAAGATCTAGTAAGCACTCACACTGAATCCCATGTTCCTAAAAGTACATGTTGTTCAATGATTTTCTTGACATGTAAAGCATAAGAAATCATATGTCAGTGTTTGTATGCTCATTCAAAAATCAGAAATGAAATTTGAGCATTTTGAACATTTAAGATTTCTCAAAACTTTATATGAATGAAAAGAATAGAAATGTTTTGAGAATCTGACAATAATTAAGATCAGATCAAATTATCATGAAGAAAAATATTTGGGAATTCAAAGACGTATGTTGTTTATATGAACAATATATAAACATATTATCAATGAAAGCACATTTAAAATGAAATGACGTTTGATTCAAACAACTGTGAATACCAAACGACAGGAGTATTACCACAGAATGATATATCATTTGATACATGGTAATAACATAATCAATTTGAAAATACTGAACCAGTGTGTGTATGAATATTTGACAAAGTATATAGAAAAGAAAATACACAAGTATTATTCTTTTAAAGAACACACGGCCAGATAAGCAATTATGTAACCAAAAATCATTTAAAATGCACACTTCTCAAATCAGAAAAACATTTTAAGATCGTGAAGTGGTTTGAACATTTTAAAACCATTTTTCACAAGTGAAAGTTGTTCTTCTTTCACAAGTGTTAGAGTATAAGGATTAGAATGTTATACCTGTGGATTGGAATCCTTAACTCCCCCTAGAATGAATATAGTAGTTAAAGTATCCTTGACTAGATATCCTCCCCCTTGATATCTGTAAAATATCAATCTTTTTAGAGATATTTTTATAAAAGATATAGCAATATAATTTCTAAACTCCCTTTCAAACGAAAAACTTCCTGAAAAGATGTAATCTTGAAAGCATCCTTCAGAAGAAAACATTTGAATACGGGTTTTGAACTGAATTGTCCAAAAGCCATTATGCTTTGAAGCACGGGTTCTGAACTAATTTGTTCAGAAGCCTTTGTCACATAACATATCCTGCAAGAAAAAGATTTTGGTAATCATTATAAAAATGATTCCGCTTTAGTCAGTCAACATATGATGAAATATCCAAAATATATTCAAATAAAGTATAAGTTTAGAAAACTCCCCCTAGAATCATGAAGTAGCATTTAACATACCAAGTTTGCTAACTAAAAAGGTAAACCTCTTTTCATCCAACGGCTTGGTGAAAAGGTCAGCTAACTGGTAGTCTGTAGTCACAAAGTGCATCTCGATATCGCCCTTCTCAACATGATCCTTTATAAAATGATAACGCACGTCGATGTGTTTCGTCTTGGAATGTTGTACTGGATTAGCTGTTATCGCAATCGCACTCTTAGAATCAAAGTAGATAGGGACTCGTTGGTAAGTATATCCGAAATCTTTTAACTGTGTTCGCATCCAGAGGACTTGTGAACAACAGCTTGCGGCAGCTACGTATTCAGCCTCGGCGGTGGATGTAGAAACACAATTTTGTTTCTTAGATGTCCAGCTAACCAACTTATCACCTAAGAACTGACAAGAACCAGAGGTGCTCTTTCTATCCAGTTTGCAACCTGCATGATCAGCATCAGTATAGGCAGTTAAATCAAAAGACGAACCCTTAGGATACCAAAGGCCTAACTCAGTAGAACCTTTAAGATACCTAAGTATCCTTTTTACAGCAACCAGATGTGATTCCTTTGGATTAGCTTGATATCTCGCACAGAAACATGTAGCAAACATAATATCCGATCTACTGGTAGTTAAATACAGCAGTGAACCAATCATGCTACGGTACACTTTTTGATCTACTGATTTGCCAGAAAGATCTGCATCTAAAAGTGTGCCCGTTGCCATCGGTGTTTTCATCACTGAACTGTCAGTCATGTTAAATTTCTTTAAATTATCTCGAATATATTTTGACTGATTGATGAAAATGCCTTCGGGTAACTGTTTCACTTGAAGACCAAGGAAAAAATTTAGTTCACCCATCATTGACATTTCAAAACGAGATTCCATGATTCTTGAAAAGTTTTTACAAAACTTTGGATTTGTAGAACCGAAAATTATATCATCTACATAAATCTGGATTAGAATCATATCATCACCTTGATTTTTCAGAAAGAGAGTAGTATCAATTGTACCTTTCTTGAATCCTGAAGTGAGTAAGAATTGAGTTAAAGTTTCATACCAAGCTCTCGGTGCCTGTTTGAGTCCATACAATGCTTTGTCTAAGACATAGACATGATCATGGTTCTTTGGATCAACGAATCCTTCTGGTTGAGCAAAATATACTTCTTCATGCAATATCCCATTTAAAAATGCTGATTTTACGTCCATTTGGAAGACCGTAAAATTTTTATGCGCTGCATAAGATAAGAAGATACGTATGGCTTCCAGTCGTGCCACAGGAGCAAACGTTTCGTTATAATCAATCCCCTCCTGTTGACAATAACCCTTTGCAACAAGGCGAGCTTTGTTTCGAACTACAACTCCAGATTTATCTCTCTTATTTCTGAAAACCTACTTTGTTCCAATAACAGATTTTCCTTTTGGAAGTGGTATAAGTCGCCAAACTTTGTTCCTCTCAAATTGCAGAAGTTCATCTTGCATCGCCAGTATCCAATCTGGATCGTGCAAGGCTTCTGAAGCTTTCTTCGGCTCGAGAGAACTTAAAAAACTTGAATATAAACAAAAATTAGCCGATCCTGCACGCGTTTGTACACCCGATTGTGCATCACCAATAATATTGTGAAGTAGGTGATCTCTTGTCCATTTCATTGTACTTGGAATTGGATGAATTTCAGCTTGAGTATTATCTTCCTCATAATCATCATATACTGCAGGTAAATCTTTATCAACCCTAGATGTGCTCGGGACATCTTGTACAGCCTCTTCTGAAGTAAATATTTCCGGAGCAATAGAAGAATCACTCGGAACTTCTGTTGCAGAATTTGGATCTGCATGCACAGAATCAACATTAGTATCTTCAGAATGTATATGTGGAGATGTACCTGATGTGGTTGAAATTGTGACATTTTCAGAAGGTCCTGAAATATCTGCTATTATAATTGGAACCTCTGAAGTTGATGCGGATATGCTTGATTTTTCAAAATCTGCACAAATATCCATAAAAGCATCAAAAAATAATAAGTCTAATTTAGCTGTAATTTTATTTGAATTAGAAGACTTATTCTGTTGGACTTCAGGTTTTATTCCGTCTTGAATAGACACTTTCTGTTTAAGTTTGAGTTCTGAACTGCTGTGTTCAGAAGTCAACGTTGATGATTCATCGAATGACACATTAATGCTCTCCATGATCGTCTTGGTTTGTCTATTGTAAATCCGATAGGCTTTAGATGTTAACGAATAACCAATGAAATAGCCTTCGTCATCCTTCTTGTCAAACTTACCAAGATTGTCTCGATCATTGAAAATGTAACACCTGCAACCAAAAGTACGAAAAAATTTAATATTCGGTTTTCGATGATTAATAATTTCATACGCTGTCTTTTTATGTCTTTTGATGACAATTGTGCGGTTTTGTGTGAAACACGCAGTAGCTACGACTTCAGTCCACAGAAACATTGGCAATTCGGAATAGGCTAACATTGTCCTTGCAGCTTCCACCAGTGTTCGATTCTTCCTTTCAACTACACCGTTTTGCTGAGGAGTGTAGGCAGCAGAAAAGTTGTGAGAGATCCCAACAGATATGAGATAACTCTGAAGCTTTTCATTCTTGAATTCCGTGCCATTTTCACTTCTCAAAGATATAATTGGTAGTTGTAGTCGAACCTGAATCTTCTTTAAAAACTCAATGATCAGCTCTGCTGCATCTGATTTGTTCCTTAAGAATTCCAGCCAAGTATATCTAGAGTACTCATCTATCATGACCAAAATATATTTCTTACCATTGATAGACTGAGTCCTCATCGGGCCGCAAAGGTCCATATGTATCAATTCAAGAGGTGTGGAAGATGAGAATTCTGTCTTTGCTTTATGAGATGTTCGCTTCATCTTTCCCATTTCACAAGCTGGACAAAGAGAATTCTTCTCAAACCTTAGTTCTGGTAGACCTTTGACAATACCTTGTCTCGCCAATTGATTAATCGCATCAAAGTTTTGATGAGACAGACGCCGATGCCATATCCAAATTTCAGCTCGTGAAGCTTTTGCAATCAGACAAACAGGTCTTGATGCAGAAAGTGTTGGAAAATTCACAAAATAAAGATTTGCATTCCGCTTGGCTTTAAAAACTGCACGACCATCTTTATCTTCAATATAACAACATTTATCCGTAAACCGAACTTGAAATTTACTATCGCAGAATTGACTTGTACTGAAAAGATTATGATCAAGTCCTTCTACGTATAGTGCTCTTTTGATTGTCACGATGCCATTTGTTAACGATCCATGTCCTTGAATGTATCCAGTAACCTCAGAATTAGCATAACTTACAGTACCGGCAGGTTCCTCAACATAATTATGAAGTAAATGCTTAAATCCTGTCATATGGCGCGAGCATCCTGAATCTATATACCATGTATGTGAGGCCTGCAAAAAGAACAACTCATTTCTGTTTAGGTACCCATATCCAGATGGGTCCTTTCTGGCAACTTTAGATTTAGGATGAATAGAAGGAATGATAAATGCATTATCATGACAGTGTTTGCAAATAAAATTCTTACGTGCAAATGTCAAAAGCTTCGATTTACCCAATGAAGTACAATCATTCATACAACTTTGACATTTGGAAACGTTTGAATTTTTACACATCAAACTATCACTATCACTGATTTTACATTTATTTATAGCAACTTTATTTTCCTTCACATTCTTCACCCTTTCTCCTTTACCATTCTGCCTTTTTACATCTGAAACAGGAAACAGAATCTTGTTAGTGTTCTTTGAAGAAGATGATTTTGCCTTTGAATTACAAGATGTTTCTCCTTTTTCAAAAATACTCGGAGGATATTCAGGAGTAGAAGTATAAACAACTGAAGATTTAGAATTAACAGTATCAAACTCTGGATTAGAATGAACATTCCAGTTTATAGAGTCAAACATCTTTTTCTCCTTTAGACTTTGTTGAAACAAATCATTTTTTAAAATATTTAACTCTTTAGAGAGTTCTTTGTTTTCTTTTGAAGACTTGTCAAGTTTGAATTTGAGATCAACATTCTCATCTTCTAACTCTTGAATTGTCTTTTGAAGATCTGTGATTTGCTTCTCAAAATTAGATGTTTGATTTACCTCAGAGTTTGATTCCATTTTCTCTATAATAGGAACAGGATCTGAAGCATTCATCATTTCTGTAAAAATCTCCTCAGTCATAATTTTTGAAAAATCAGAAGTAAGGTTTTGATTCATGATATTTTCACTTTCTGAACCATTTGAGGAATTTGACGTGAATAAATCAAATGATAACACTTGATTCTCAACATCAGTTTCTAAATCAGATTCATCAAACTGACACTGAGATTCAGTATTATTTTCTTCAACCTTGGCTGATTCTGTTGGTAAACAAGGAGAAAATAGAGAAGTAAATTCACTAAATTCTATCTTTCTTGTTTTGTAACTTTCATTTAAATCTTTATAAGCAAAACCAACAGATTTTAAACTTGAAATAGAATCAGCGCAAGATGAAATGTCATCATCATTCACAACTTTACCTTTTACAAAAGTATCATGAATATCAGGTTTTGTAGAATTAGAGCCCATTTTATCAAAATTATACAAATTTTCTGGTGCTCTTTTCAAAACAGTATTTCGTTCAAAACCTAAACCTTTTTTAACATTATAAAATCTGACATCTTGGAGTTTGTTTGTTAAAAGATTTAATGTTTGCTCAGTCTGTCCTCTTTTCAGATTTAAATCCTCCAGTTGCTTGATTTTACAATATGCCTCGTTTCTTTCTTGAAAACATGCTTCAAATTTTAGTTGAAAATAACCTTTTTCAGCATTTAAGTTTACAAGATCTTTTTCAAGCTCAGATATCTTTGAATTTAAAACATCTTTGTCCTTTTTCAAACAATCTTTTTCAAATTCCTTTTCCTTAACCACATCTTTCAACATTGAATTTTCATCACGAAAATTCAACATTGTTTGTCTTTCATGACTAAGTTTGCCTTTTAAAGATTTAAATTCTTCTTTCATGAACTTAACTTGAGCCTTTAAGGATTGAATACGTACCTCGGAACTACAGTCAGAATGATCAGAAGATGATCCAATGTCCTCATCTACTTTGGCCATCATACACACCTGAGTAAAGTGTGCAGATTCGTCATCAGAACTCTTGTACAACCAATTCTCTTCTTCCGCCATTAAGTTCTGACCTTCTTCCACCTTCTTTGCTAACAGTGTTTTCCGAGCATAATATTCAGAATTCTTTGTACGCTTGAACTTGCAATCCTTGGAAAAATGACCTGGTTTTCCACATTTATAGCATCTACCATATTTTGGCTCAGTCTCTTCTTTCCTTCCTTCTCTCTTCTCTTCTCGCTTTTCATCTCTTTTCTCTCCTCTTTTCTCATACTTCTTTTCAGATCGTGGTTTGTACTTGTCTTTCTTGTAGCTCTCATATTTCGGCTTGTACTTGTTCTTTCCAAAACTTTTAAACTGCTTTGTGAGAAGAGCCAGATTTTCAGCGAATCGTTGCATATCCTCATATGAATATTCTTCACTTTCAGTATAAGATTTATCAGTGCTTGAATCAGTAACTTCAGTTAGAAGAGCTTTGGATTTCCTTGACTTTGACTTGTAAGAAGAACTGGAATTGGAACTTGACCCTTTCTTACGTTCAGACATTAAGGCTAAAGAATCTTTGACCATCTTCTTTTCAGCACCAAGCTTCTTTACTTCATCCTCATGCTGAGATAAAGTTGTGAATATATCATTGACGTCTTCTTGTGCCATGTCCTTGGTCATCTGAATGTTGATAGCATAGCTTTTCCATTCTGGGTTCAAGTTCTTGATGAACTTATAATTGATCTCTGATTCTGACTTGTTCATTCCATTTCTCCTTAGATCATTCAATATCACATTGAAACGATTGTATGTTTCCAACAAAGTCTCTCCTTCTTTCGCATGGAAACCTTCATATGCATTTATACTCTGATTCAGCTTTGTCTGAATTGACTTCTTTGATCCTTGAAACTGTCTCTCCAATTCATCCCATAAATCTTTTGCAGATTCCCTACTATCTACTCGATTGTAGATATCATTAGGGATTGCCATAGTGAGATAGATAAGTGCCTCTTCATCTATCTTGTGTCTTGCCTTTTCCACATCAGTAAAGAATTGATATGGTTTTGGCACGTATCGATCTGCGATTGCCGGAGATGTAGCTGTGGCTGCTTGTCCAGGTACAAACGATTGTGGATTTCCCGGACCATCTATGATAGATGTCATATAATCTCTGTTCTTTAGATTTAAGAACTGAATCATTCTTTTCTTCCATTGTGAATAATCTCCAACAGATAAGACCGGAGGCTTTATATGAGATCCCATAGAGAGAAATTCATTTGCCATGATTGAAAGATGTATGTAACTTCACAAGATGAAAAGTATTAGCTAGTAAAGATCTTTAAATCCAATCAAATCAAGAAAATTACAGAAATCTTAAAAAAAATTCAGAGATTTTGATCACAGAAAGAACTTTTGTCCCCCTCCGCAGACTTAGCACGGGGGTCCCGCTAAAATTTTGACATTTAAAGGGTGTGTTACAGTTTTGAAAATTTCCCAAAAAAAATTCTAAGTGTGAAACGCAAACTACACTCGTCGTGCCAAGTAAGGAACGCAAACCAAACTGTGCGTTTGTAGTGAGACCCGCACAACTTAACTATGCGTTTGTCGAATGAACCGCACAACTTAACTATGCGTTTATCGAATGACCCGCACAACTTAACTATGCGTTTGTCGAATGACCCGCACAATTTAACTATGCGTTTGTGCTTTTGAAACGCAAGACTCAGAATAAAAACTTATTGTGCGTGTGCGCCTTGAAACACAAGACTCAGAATACGTTTGTGTCGTGAAACGCACATCTCAGATGAATGAAACGCACATATGATGAATGAAACGCACATCTCAGATGAATGAAACGTATACTTCTAAAATCAAAAAATTTGCATCAAAAACTTATCTAAACCTCGAATTTCAATTTGAAATTTTGACAATTCATTCAAAAACACATTTCGAACACAATCATAACAAGCAATTTCGATTAAAAACACAAAACATCACATTTTAATTCAAGAACAGTACGTGAAACTCAAGAACTCGAAAAACACCAAATCTTCAAATTTATGATCAAATCACATGGATTTCAAGAATTAAAAGATACTGTTGGGAACTGAAGATTCTACTAAGTGTAGTTACTACTGCCAGAACAAGTTGAAGATTAATACTGCTAAGTGTTACTACTGCTAGTAGAATTACTACTGCTAGTCAAAGTTAGTACTGCTTGAACAAAGTTAGTACTGCTTAGCTAGTTAGTACTGCTAGTAGTTAATACTGCTTGCAGTTAATGCTGCTAGTTGAAGTTAATGCTGCTGAGCATTATTAGTGCTGCTAAAGAGATACGGATGGAAATTACTACAGCTGGATATACTGAAGATATACTTAGAAGATATACATGGAAGATATACTGAAGATTTGTTTATTCTTTGTAATTATCTTTTTATCAGTATATGTATAGAATGTGTAGAATAGATAGAAAAAAAAACTTTTGATAATTGTTTTTCAAGAGAAAAATCGACCTCAAGGCATAGATCCTAATTCTAGAGAAGTAGAATTCGTATTGGTGAGTCTGTTCATCAATATTGAGGTTGAGAGTGTAATCTTGTAACTTTAAGAATTCAATACAAGTTTACTGTTTGATCATTATATACTGTGTTTGATTACTGTGTTATTAAATATCAAAGTGTTTTTCCGCAACTTCTTTGATATTAGTTTCTGAGTATTAATTCTTGTTAAGAATTCGATCCTGACAAGTGGTATCAGAGCTAATTCTCTCAGAAACAGTTATTCATCATGGAAAATCTTACAGAATCAAGCAGTACTTTGGTCTCAAAAGTTCCAATGCTCAGATCCAATGAATTTGACATGTGGAAAATCAGAATCAAGCAATATATTCTCCTCACAGATTACTCTATGTGGGACATCATTGAGAATGGCCCATCTGAAGGAGGAAAGATTGGTGAAGATGGCAAAAGAACTCCTCCAAAGACAGATACAGATAGGAAATCAAGACAGACAGAGATGAAAGCCTTGAGCACACTGCTCTTGGCCATTCCAAATGAGTATCAACACCAATTCTGCAATTGTACTGATGCACAGATGCTCTGGAATGCTCTAGAGAAGAGATTCTCAGGTACTAAAAGTACCAAGAGAAATCAAAAGGCAATCTTAAAACAACAGTATGAAAACTTCATCTCAACTAAGAATGAGTCCATGACTCAAACTTTTGACAGGTTTAATAAACTAATTGGTGAACTAGCTACTATGGGAGTACAGATTGATCAAGATGATGTGAACAGAAAGTTCTTAAGGTCCCTTGGAGATGAATGGACCATGTACACTGTGTCATTCAGACAGAATGATCAGTTGGAAGACAAAGAACTTGATGATCTGTACAATGATCTTAGAGTTTTTGAAGCTGAGGTGGAGGCAAAGAAGAAGCCTTCTGGATATGTTCATAATGCTGCACTCCTATCAGCATCAATTGATTCTACTGCTAACTCTGAATCAGTTAATGCTACTAATGGATCAAATCTAGATAAAGGCACTGATTATGCATTTGAAGCTCTTCTTTCTAATCATGGAAATTCCTCTTTGATCAATGATGACCTAGAACAACTTCATCCTGATGATCTGGAAGAGATGGATATTAAATGGCAAATGGCCATGCTCTCCATGAGGGTTAAGAAGTTTATAAAGAGGACTGGAAGAAACAACTTCTCACAAAGAAGAGAAGATGGAGCAGGGTTTGATAAATCAAAGGTAGAATGCTACAAATGTCATCTTAAGGGACATTTTGCTAGAGAGTGCAAAAGTGGAATGTCTCACAACAACAACAACAACCATCAACAAGCTCAATCTGGAAGCTTCAATAACAATAGAAACTCTGCTCAAGCTCTTGTTTCTCAACAAGGAATGGGGTTTGATTGGAGTGATCATGCAGAAGAAGCTATTCAGAATCAAGCTCTTATGGCTAAAGTATCTGATCTCCCATCTGAGGTAAGTTCTAATCTCTGCTCTAAAACTTGCATAGACACTGTTAAAAGGTACAGGGATCACAATCAGAAGATGAGTGATGACCTGAAGAGACTAGAAAAGGATATAAAAGACTATGTGAGGATAGTAGAGAGATTTGAAGATCAAATCAAAGGTTTTCAAGCCAATGAACTACAACACTCATATGACACTAATTACTGGAAGTGGGAGAAAAAGGATTTAGAACTTAAACTGACCAAATCTAAAGAGGAGAGTGAAAAACTGAAAGAGGAGTTAACCAAGGTTAAGCTTGATGTAGAAAAGTTTTCCAATGCTTCTAAAGCAATGGACTCCTTACTGCAAAATCAGATTCATGATAAATTAAGAAGAGGAATTGGGTATAATGCCACACCTCCACCATATAACAACAATTACATTCCTCCTACTTCAGACCTGTTAGACACCAAAGATAGGAAGGACTTGCCTGAGGGAGCCACTGAAATAGATCCCTTAGATGAGGTAATTGTTAAGGATAAGACTGAGAAAGAGGTTGGCAAGAGTAAGAAGAACAAGGTGAGTGGTGAGACTTCTATAGAAAACAACATTATCACCAATGAGGATTGTGGAAGGGCTTGGATCAAATCCAAGAACATAGAGAAGACAGAGGAAAAGTCTGGTAAGGTCCATTATAAACAGACCACAGTTGTGAATCCAGGTCCTTGCAAACAGTGTACTTGTAAGAAGAATAAACCCCAAAAACAGGACAAAAAGAGGGGAAATCAAAGAAATTGGAATAATCAATGGGCACATAAACAAGGGGTTGATCTGAGTAAAATCAATAGACCAAAACCTTGCTTTATCTGTGGCAAATTGAATCATCTTGCAAAATTCTGTTATTTCAATCCTATGAACCAAAGAATGAATTTCCAAAGATCCATGCAAAAACCCTTTGGTTATAAGAAAATTGAAAAGAACCATGTGGCTAAGAAAAATGTTAAAACTAAAAGCCACATGAAGAAAAAGTATTCTGGTAAAGAAAGTGTCAATATGTGGATTCCTAAAAGCACTAAAACTGTTAGTACTGCTACCACAAATAGTGCTGCTGACAATGATAGTGCTGCTAGAAGTAATACTACTGCTAACAATGTTAATGCTGCTAACAAGGTTAGTACTGCTAAACCTGTTAGTACTGCTACACCTGTTAGTACTGCTACACCTGTTAGTACTGCTAACTCTGTTAGTACTTCTAAGGTTAGTACTGCTTCTAGTGTTGATTCTGCTAAGCCAATCATATTGACAAAGTACTCTAATAAAGAGTGCTCTGAGTTTAAAAACCTCATTAAAAAGGAATGTAAATACTTTGATGAGAATGGCAGACCCAAGATCACTTTGGCTTGGGTCCCCAATCATACTAATTGATTTATTTAATGTGCAGGGCAACCAACAGCTCAAGGGAAAGAGCATATGGCACGTTGATAGTGGTTGCTCTAGGCACATGACTGGCAACATGTCATGCCTTCAGGATTTCAAGCAAATTAATGGAGGACATGTTGCATTTGGAGACAATCTTACTGGTGGTAAGATAAGTGGAAAAGGTAATGTCACCAAAGGTAAGATGACATTTGAGGATGTCTACTATGTTGATCAATTAAAGTACAACCTGTTAAGTGTATCACAGGTTTGTGACAAACAACATAGTATATTATTTACTAATACTGAGTGTATGATTCTTGCTCCAGGGTTCAAGGTAGTTGATGAAAGCAAGATACTACTTAGAACTCCAAGGAAGGACAATGTTTACTGTCTTGATTTGGACAATGTTGATAGAGATTCATCTTTAAATTGTCTTGTTTCAAAACCTTCTATAGATGAATCCTCCCTTTGGCACAGAAGGATGTGTCACATGAATTACAAGACTATGAACAATCTTGTTAAAAATAACCTTGTAAGAGGTTTACCTTCAAAAGTCTTTTCATGTGATGATCATTGTGTTGCTTGTCTCAAAGGCAAACAACACAAAACTTCTCATAAGACCAAAGAGTTAAATTCTGTTTCTTCTTGTCTCCAGTTATTGCATATGGATCTGTTTGGTCCTACAAATGTTATGAGTATAGGCAAGAAATCTTACTGCTTGGTTATTGTTGATGATTACTCCAGGTTTACTTGGGTATATTTTCTAAGGACTAAGGATGAAACAAGTGATCTTATCAAATCCTTTATTCTAAGAATTGAAAACCAAACTAATCAAAGAGTAAAAGTCATTAGATCAGATAATGGAACTGAATTTAAAAATCATGATTTAAACACTTTTTGTGAAGGAAAAGGTATTGAGAGACAATATAGTGCTCCTAGAACTCCTCAACAGAATGGTGTTGCTGAAAGGAGAAATAGGACACTAATAGAGGCTGCTAGATCTCTGTTGGCTGATTCAAAATTGCCAATTACATTCTGGGCTGAAGCAGTTAATACTGCTTGTTATGTCCAAAACAGAGTTCTAGTGGTCAAGCAAAAGAACAAGACCCCATATGAGCTTTTAAATCAAAGAAAACCTTTTATTGGTTTCTTCAAATCTTTTGGGTGTCCTTGTACAATTCTAAATACCAAATCTCACTTAGGTAAGTTTGATAGCAAAGCAGATGATGGATTTCTTGTTGGATACTCATCTCAGAGTAAGGCCTACAGAGTTTTTAACTCTTCTTCTAGAATAATTGAAGAAAGTGACAATGTCAAATGCAATGAGAACACACCAAATCCTGTTGGGTCTGGACCTCAATGGCTATTTGACATTGATTCACTAACTAACTCTTTTGGTTTCAGTAATGAGTATACAGGAACAGATGGTGGAGAATCAGAGATCACACAAGTTCAAGAAAGTATATCTAAATCTGTGATTTTTCCCATACCCACAGTAAATGAAGACTGTGAAAAGGAATCATATACTGAACCAAGTCAGAGTGAAGAAGACACTAGAGATGAGGAGACTCAAGAATCAGAAGTGACATCTGAAGACACTTCAGGTGAGTTGCATGACTCTAATCTAGAGGCTGGACTGAATGAAGAACCTAGTCATAACACAAGAGTTCAAAAGAATCATCCTCCACAGCTGGTAATAGGAGATATCTCTTCTCCTATGATGACTAGACATCAAAGCAGGCTTCAAGAAATGAAAGATCAACAGCATACAGTCCTGTCTTGTTTTCTATCCCAGCTTGAGCCTAAAAAGGCACATGATGCTATGAAAGAATCTAGCTGGATAGAAGCAATGCAAGAAGAACTGTTACAATTCAAGCTACAAGATGTATGGGATCTAGTAGACCTTCCTAAAGGTCACAGAGCAATTGGTACAAAGTGGATTTTCAGAAACAAAAGAGATGAAAGAGGTATTGTTATAAGAAACAAAGCAAGGCTGGTAGCTCAAGGCTACACTCAAGAAGAGGGCATAGATTATGAAGAAGTTTTTGCACCTGTAGCTAGGATAGAAGCAATCAGACTATTCCTAGCCTATGCTTCTTACATGAACTTCAAAGTCTACCAAATGGATGTAAAAAGTGCTTTTCTCTATGGGTCAATTGAAGAAGAAGTATATGTCTGTCAACCACCAGGGTTTGAAAACCCAAGCTATCCAGACAGAGTATACAAATTAAAGAAAGCACTTTATGGACTACATCAAGCCCCAAGAGCATGGTATGACACCCTGTCATCCTATCTCTTGGAAAATGACTTTGAAAGGGGAGTCATTGATAAGACTCTATTTATCAAAAGAAAGAAGAAGGATATCTTGCTGGTCCAAATATATGTTGATGACATTATTTTTGGTTCTACAAGAAACAATATGTGCAAGGAGTTTGAGGATTTAATGCATCAAAGGTTTAAAATGAGTTCCATGGGGGAACTTACTTTCTTCCTTGGACTCCAAGTTCAACAGAAGTCAGATGGCATTTTTATATGTCAATCCAAGTATGTGCAGGATATTCTAACCAAGTTTGGTTTCTCAGAATCAAAACCTGCCAGCACACCTATGGAAACACACAAGCAGATCACAGCAGATCTTGAGGGGGAGGATATGGATGTCCATCTTTATAGATCAATGATTGGCTCTCTCATGTATCTCACAGCATCAAGGCCAGATATTATGTTTCCAGTCTGTGTATGTGCAAGATTTCAAGTTAGGCCAAAGCAATCTCACTTTCAAGCTGTTAAGAGGATATTCAGATATCTCAAAGGGCAACCCAGATTGGGACTTTGGTATCCTCATAACTCACCTTTTGACCTAATAGCATACTCAGACAGTGATCTAGGTGGGGCAAACTTGGACAGAAAATCTACTTCTGGAGGATGTCAGTTTTTGGGTGCTAGACTAGTTTCATGGCAGTGCAAGAAACAAACCACAGTATCCACATCTACAACAGAGGCAGAGTACATAGCAGCGGCAAGTTGCTGTTCTCAAGTCTTATGGATTCAGAATCAAATGCTGGATTATGGGGTAACCTTTCTACACACTCCAATCTTTATTGACAACAGCAGTGCTATTAGCATTGTAAATAATCCAGTCAAGCACTCAAAGACAAAGCACATTGAAATCAGGTATCACTTTATAAGAGATTGTAATGAAAAGAAACTTATTCAAGTTATCAAAGTTCACACTGATAATCAGTTTGCTGATCTATTCACTAAAGCTTTTGATGTGAGTAGATTCACTTTCTTGGTAACAAGTGTGGGAATGATAAACTTTGAATAATCTTCTTCTCAAAAAGTGAGTTTATACCTGTATATTGTTATTCTTGGTGTTACTAATCTTCTTTTCAGGATATGCATAGCAGTACCCAGTATTTAGCAAGTTTAAAAGGAGTAAGTCTAGTTAATACTGCTAGTGGTTAATACTGCTTTCAGTTAATACTGCTAGTAGTTAATACTGCTAGTGGTTAATACTGCTTTCAGTTAATACTGCTCGCGGTTAATACTGCTAGTTAGTTAATACTGCTAGTAGTTAATACTGCTAGTTCAGTTAATACTGCTAGTGGTTAATACTGCTTTCAGTTAATACTGCTAGTAGTTAATACTGCTAGTGGTTAATACTGCTTTCAGTTAATACTGCTCGCGGTTAATACTGCTAGTTAGTTAATACTGCTAGTAGTTAATACTGCTAGTTCAGTTAATACTGCTCTAGGTTAATACTGCTTCTATTCCGAATACTATAAATACTCTTTGCCCGCCTAAAAGCTTATAACGACTCTTTGCATACTATTCACCTGCGCTCTAAACCCTTTCTCTCTCAAAGTTCAAAGTTTTCAGGCAAGAATCTTCAAGGGCTATGGCATCCATGGCGTTCATTGATGAGCACAATGAAATTGCGATGCTCCAAAAGCCAAAACAATCTGAAGGTTTTCATCAGATAGTCGACTTTCTGAAGTCGAGCCACATTGCCCATGCTCTCACTATGTCTCCAACTATCTACATTGAGCACCAAAGGCAATTCTGGGCACATGCCACCATTGTTACTGAGGATGGTGTGCGTATGATCAAGTCGACAGTATGTGGCAATCCATTGACAGTTACTGAAGAGATAGTTCGCATCAGTCTACGTCTAGACGATGCCTCTGGTATAACGTCTATCCCTAATGATGAACTGTTTTCTACTCTGACAAGAATGGGGTATGGAGGCCCATTGGGTATTTTTAAGTTCTCAAAAGCTAAATTTTCACCCCAATGGCGTTTTCTTGTTCATACCTTGATGCACTGCATTTCTAAAAAGACTACTGGATGGAGTGAGTTCAGCAGTACCATTGCTTATGCTTTGGTCTGTTTGGCCACTGCCAGAAGGTACAATTTTTCACAAATGATTTTCAATGATCTTGTCTCAAACATGGGAAACAAAAAGAGCTTTTATATGTATCCCAGGTTTGTTCAAGCAGTTATTAACCATGAATTGACGGATATACCTCAATCTGTTGGGGTATATGTACCTAAACCCCCAAAAGGCAAGGTCTTCTCAAATATGAGAAGATCTGCTGGGGACTCGGAAGGAGTTGACACCCCATTGTTCTCTACAATGATGGTGGTGTCCCAACCCAATGAAGGTATGGCAGCAGGGTCAAGGCCCTCAATAGATCAATCCACTGCTAGCCAAGCCCAACCTTCTCACTCTATATCTATCCCACAGTCCCTACTAAATAAGCCCACTTCTCCAATTACCCAAACTTATCAAAGAAAACAGGTAAAGAAGGCTCCTTCCCTTCTTGTACCATCACCCACACAGCCTTTAAGCCCTCTAAGGGAGAATTCTCCCCTAGAGAATATCCAAAGGGAAACCACAAGGGTGTCTCCCAACCCAAAGGAGGTGCTCTCTGAGGAGGAGGTAGAGCATATGGGTGATGAGGCTGCCACTACTCCTGCTAGCACAGAGGAGGAAAGTGGTAACATCAATAAGACCTCCCCCATGGCAACTTTGAATGAGCAATCATTTGAAGGACCCTGGTGCCAAGAAACCACAGGGGTGGATAGTGCTTCTGCTAGGCAGAAGACATCTACTAATAAAAGATCCAATGATCCTTCAATAGGGGGTAACACTCCTGGAGAAGGTGAGGACAGATATAACTATGATGAATTGATGGAGACCATGGGAAACATCAACCAGGATGTCATCAAGCAAGGAAAAGAAATAGAGGAGATGAAGCTGATTATTCTATCTCAACAAGTTCAGATCACCAAACTGAAGAAAATGGTGACAAGATTGTTACAGAAAAGGAGAAGGAAGCAGTTTGTGCTCAAGAGGAGGACAAATGTTCAAGATGATTTCAACAAGGGGGAGAATTCAGAGGCTGAAGCAGAAAAAGAAAGCATTTCTGAGATGGGATTTGATGTTAAGGGGGAGAAAGCTGCAGAAACAGAAGCACAAGAAGTAGAAACAGATAATGTTCAAGCAGCAACAGGGCTATCTGTTGAAGAATTGGAAATAGCTGAAACCTTAGTAAAAGCAAAGAATGACACCCCTAAGGCTACTCAAAAGGCTAAGGGAGTGGTCATCAATGAAGGAGACCTTGAAAAGAAGACACAAGAAAGAAGTGAGGCAGGGTTGAAGGATACAAAGGGTAAAGCTAAGATGATTGAACCTGAACAACCTGCAAAGAAAAAAATTCAGATAGAACTGGATGAAGAAGTGGCAAAGCAGCTTCAGGCAGAAATGGAAAGGGAGGAACAACTTCAATCTGAGAAGGATAGAGAGCTTGCACTGAATATGGCCAGAAAACTAAATGAAGAGTATCAGAAGAGCATGAAAACAGCAGCTCTGGCCAAGCAAGTACAAGTAAAAAGAATGCCATTCAAAAAGCAGAAAAGACAACCCTCCAAAACCTTTTTGGCCAATCAGGAAAGAAGAAAGATGATAAACTTCCTGAAAGGTGCAATTGGTGTTAAGGGGGAGATGTTTACTCATATGGCATACTCTCAGGTTGAAGAGCTATACAGGAAGGAAATGACAAAGCTCCAAGGGGATTCCTCTCAAAGGGAAGAAGCAGAAAGAAGGATGAAAGAGAGACATGATCTCAACATCCAACAACCATTCCCTGAGAAAACCACACCTTCCAAAGAAGAAGCAGAAGAGAAGAAGGAAGAAACTGGAAATGTTGATAGAGAAGCCAAGTCTGGAAAAAGAGTAAAAACAATTGCTCCAAAAAGGCAGTTGAAAAGGCCTAGGGTGGAAGAAACTGAAAAGGAAGCAGAACCTTCAATCACATCCCCAACAGAGCCAGTACAGAGCCCAGAGCAGGTCACTAAGCAGACTGATGAAAGTATGGATCCGTACATGACAATAGTGGAACCTTTGAAAGCTGTTCCAATCTCTATGCAAGCTCCAGAGATCATCTTCTGGGATATTCTGAGAGACAATGGAAAGAATTTCTTCAGAATCAAGAGAGCTGATGGTTCATTTGAAGCTTATTCAACATGGGGGAAAGTCATCAGAAGTTGTTCAAGAGCTGATATGGAAGAACTATATAAAGTTGGGATGAAACTTTATGAACCTGTGTTGAAAGGTACTGAAGAGAATCTTCTCAAAGTGACATTGGAATACTTGTGCATGATGTTTGAGCCTGCAAGAGTGCACCATAGGATTAAAGATCATATGCATGAGTTCATATTCAAGAAGATTGACAAATGGATACTGTTTGAAAACTGTGGAGTATACATGATTACTATTGACAATTGTTATCATGAATACTACCTGGTGGACAAGATATATGAGCATAGCAAGGAGAAGTTAGAAGGGATGCTTAAAGCTACACTGGTTTGTACAAAGGATTCAGAAATGGCCAAGATTGTGGTGAGAAGAACTGTAAATCAAAGTTTGGGCCTAGATCCAAATTTGGGCAACTAAATGTAAGGTGTTGAAAGCATCTTGAAGAAGATCTGAAGAACTTGACTTCTCTTCCAAAAGCCAAGTTAGGGGGAGATTGTTGGGAACTGAAGATTCTACTAAGTGTAGTTACTACTGCCAGAACAAGTTGAAGATTAATACTGCTAAGTGTTACTACTGCTAGTAGAATTACTACTGCTAGTCAAAGTTAGTACTGCTTGAACAAAGTTAGTACTGCTTAGCTAGTTAGTACTGCTAGTAGTTAATACTGCTTGCAGTTAATGCTGCTAGTTGAAGTTAATGCTGCTGAGCATTATTAGTGCTGCTAAAGAGATACGGATGGAAATTACTACAGCTGGATATACTGAAGATATACTTAGAAGATATACATGGAAGATATACTGAAGATTTGTTTATTCTTTGTAATTATCTTTTTATCAGTATATGTATAGAATGTGTAGAATAGATAGAAAAAAAAACTTTTGATAATTGTTTTTCAAGAGAAAAATCGACCTCAAGGCATAGATCCTAATTCTAGAGAAGTAGAATTCGTATTGGTGAGTCTGTTCATCAATATTGAGGTTGAGAGTGTAATCTTGTAACTTTAAGAATTCAATACAAGTTTACTGTTTGATCATTATATACTGTGTTTGATTACTGTGTTATTAAATATCAAAGTGTTTTTCCGCAACTTCTTTGATATTAGTTTCTGAGTATTAATTCTTGTTAAGAATTCGATCCTGACAAGTACTAACTCGATCGATTTCACAAAACGAACATAACCTAATCGATTTCAACTCAGAATTTTCACTAAAACTAAAAATCGATTTGAACTTTTATGAACAGTGACGTGAACAGTACGACTCAAAACATTTTCTTGATTTTCAAACGGATTTGGCTCTGATACCAATTGTGGCCCAAGAATTACTAGCTATATCACATTTAGATTGACACAAACACTTTTATTAGATCAAACATATGAATTACAATTAATCACAGATCTAACAATTAGTCACAGATCTCACGTATGTGTGTTTGTTCTTTGTGTGTGTGTGTTCTTACTCTCTCTCAACAACCACCAATATTACACCTTCACTTTCACACACTTAATCTCTTACTTACACAAGTCTCTCTTCAAACATACAAGGACTTGCTTATATATAGGTCAACATGACCAAGCAAGGTCAAACCATCTAATCTCTCTTACAACACACACAAACAACTATTACAACAATTACAATAATGACCCTCATTTAATCTTGAATACAATTACCCTCATTTCCAAATGGGTCCAGGCTTGTTAGGAGTTTTTAAAGATGCCTTAACACCTTTGATTTTGGTTTTAGCCTCTTTAATAGAGGTACCATTTTGTCCTTTCTCACCCTTGAATTTGGCTTTCATTGGCTTCGGGTGAGATATAAGACAGGAGGGCCTAGAGAAGTGTTGATTTAAAGCATGCACAAGATCAAAACATTTGCAATGAGGAACCTTGGAAGCAAACTTCTTAAATATTTCATTGCAATTGTCAAAGGAGTGTACAGAGCAACTTTTACAACAACCCATTTTAGATTCGGGTTTCTTTTTACATAAAACTTTGTCTACTCTAGGTTGTCTTTTGTCAAAAACTCCACTTGGATGGCTCTCTTTGTGTACTCTCCCTCGACGACCATCCTTTTGAGCATTCACTGCCACAAAAGCATTATTTTTTTCAATTTTGGGCCATTTTGCCTTCTGTTGCCAGGTGAGCTTTTCTTGAAAAAGTTTTGTTGTGTTGACAGGTGTTGGAACTTTGGAAGTTTGAGTGATCTTGATCTTTTCATTTCTCAATTTTTCAAGCTCAAGAGAAGTCTTTGCTTGAAGACACATGTCCAAAAAGTCAGGGCAAATTGGTATTCCTGTGGTTCTCCTTATGGGAGCGATTATCCTGTTAAGGATGCCAGAGGGTAATTTATTTTCCTCTGGACCACAGATTACCATTTCAAGTTCCACAGAACTTGTCTCTATTTCGACAGAGGACTCAGATTCTGATTCAGAATCTGTATCAAGAAAGTCCTTGTGAATGAGATCATGACTTTCTGGAAATGCTTTGCTTTGTTCATATGTAGTGTCCTTGGGAGTGTTTAAATATTTTGAAATACAGGGAATAACCATAGGAACACTAAGACAACTTAGAAGATCTTGCTAAAAGATTTCTCTTATTTCAGAGGTTAGATCAGGATGGTTGAGAAAGTGATTTTCATAGGTTCTTCTCAAGTCACTTTCCAAAAATACTTTAAATAGTTTTTCTTCCACAGAGGCTGGAGCAAACTCTTGTGCATCAGAGGATAGTTCTTTTTCAGGAACCATCATGCACATAAAATCCATTTAAGTTTGTGTTTCTGGGTGACCAAATCTGAAGATCCCTATCTGTTTTTTAGACAAATATTTCTTTGGAATAAATTTTCTCTTTGATGAGAGTGCAGATGGTAAATCATTGTTTTCATAAAATACATTCGCCATCTGTAGAGGTTTCCTCAGATGTGGTCCTTCAGAGGTTCTACACCTCTTAAAAGTGGATAATAGGTTTGGAAGACTTGGTTTTTGAAATTGTCCAGGGCAAAAGATATTTGCTAAAGATTTGTTCCTTTTGTTTCCTTTTGTTCCTTTTGACTTTTTTCATGAACCTTTTGAGCATCCTGATACCTCTTAATTAGGACATCTCTGTCGAACAGATCTTGATGAAGAAATTCCCTTTCCTTTTGAAAAAAGTTTTTCAAGGAGATGGCATTTAATCGATCACTCTCACTTTTCTTTAGCTCCTTTACCTTGTCTTTCAGGGCTTTATCAAGTTTGGAAATTTTCTCTTTTAACCATTTCTTTTCAACAATGTGCTCGGAAACGAGAGATTTTCTTCCAAGATAGAGCTTGTCCTTTTCTTGAGTGAGAAGCCTTGTTTCTCTCTCAAAGAAGGTCAATTTCTTTTCTAGTTCTGAGCACATGTTTTTATAAGCAATAAACTCATTTTGTATTGTAAGAAGTTTGTTTTCAGAGTCAGAATTATAAGAGTCAAAAGTAGATACCTCACTCTTGTTGTCAGAAGAGTGGACTTCTTCCATTCCACAGAAGAGTGCATTGTTGTCGTCTTCTTCAGAGGACTCATCAGTTTCAAGGTTCTGTTGTTCTGTCATTAGGGATCTCTGTGTGTAGTACTCTGCCTTCTTTTTTTAGAAAGCAACATCTCTTGTGGGCTTCCCTTTAATGGCAGATGTCCTGCACTCTGCGGCGAAGTGGTCTGGTTTCCCACATTGGAAGCAACCTTCAATTTTCTTGGGGATTTTTTCACCACCTCTGCTGTCTGACCTCTTTCCACTCCTCCACTCTTCTTGTCTCTGCTCCTCGAATTCTTCTCTCCCATACTTTCTCACCTCACCATACCCTCTGCTTCTGTCGTCTCTTTCCTCTCTTCTTTTGTACTCTAGCTTTTTCTTGAAACCTCGACTGAATTGTCGGGTCATTAGTGCAAGTGTCTTGGCCAAAGCAGCCATATCAATCTCTTCCTCCGATCCTTCCTCACTTTCGCTCTCTGCCACAAGGAACTTTTTCTTCTTCTTCTTCTGGGCATCCTCAGTCACTTTCGCCTTCTCTTTGTCCTGACCCTCTGTGGTACTTCCAACCAACGCCAGAGGGCCACCGACAGGGGTCATCAACTTCGATATCCTGTTTTCTTGACTTATCAAAGTCCTGAAGAGGTCTGAGATGGATCAAGCATCAAGATCTAGTATATCTTGCATGGACATGGTTAGATGAAGCCATTCGTCATTCAGGCTCTGAAGGAATCTGACATTGTTTTCTTCAAAGGTTATGTGGATGCCATACCTCTTGTACTTGTTTATCAAAGAATTATATCTGTTGTATGTGCTTTGGATGGATTCACCCGACAGAGCCTTGAATGCAAAATACTCATTAATGCATAGAGCTCTATTGTTCTTGAGGGTTTTGGCACCACCCTCAAGCTGTTTTTCTAGCTCTAACCATAAGTCCTTCGATGTTTCACAGGAATCAAGGGACTGGAAGATGTCATTTAGGATAGCCATAATGAGTAGTCTTTTGGCTTTCTTTGCAAGTTCATGTAATGCCTTCTCTTCTTCAGTCCACTCAATGATGGGTTTGGGATGCTGATATTAAGGAACATCAGGGGTGTTTGCAGTGGCAAGAACATGAGGAACTGTTGTCATTGGTATGTAAGGAGGGTTGTGAAGAAACTCAACCAGACCAGGATCCACACCTTCGAGAAAGTGCACCATCATGATCTTCCACTGAGGATATTCATCCCTCAGTAGAGTGGGAGGTTTTGATTGAGATCTTGCACTGAAATAGTTAACAGGGTTCGTCATTTTTAGAGAAATGGAAAAAAGAGTGTGAAGAGTTCTTTTTGAAAAAACAACGAATGTGCCTAACAGGGATGAGTATTTGGTATGGGAAAGATGACAACCAATCAACTAAGCTTTGAATCTGTCTTTGGCGGTTCAAACACTCTTGCTTTTGACTCTACGTCAAACAGGTGATGTAGCTTCAGAAAACAGAGTATGTTTATGAGTGGAGATCAAGGCAAAGAAACAGACTTCAAACTACTACCTGGATCGAGGGAATCAACTATAGAACAGGATCCTTTGATATTAAGAATCAAAGTCGGCTCTGATACCAATTGTTGATCCCAATAAGGACGTTCTTAACTTGATAGACGTTTTACTACACACTGATTGAATAACGTGAGTGAGAAAGCATTTATAATATGTAGAAAAGGTAGAACATGCAAGGTAGTAGACACACAAGTAATCAATAAACAAAATAGTAAAGTATTGCAAGAAATTTACTCAAAACACTATTTCATTGATTTTCTGAAGAACAACAAGAACAGGCACTGGTATGTGCAAATATTCTCAGGGAAAATACAATCTCTATTCAGACTATTTGTGTGTGCTCGCATGCATAAAGCTTGAAGGTGGTGATCCTATAATATACATGGAGGATGCACCCCATAGTACAAGATAAAGGCTGACATTCCATAAATGGAATGCCACCTGGAAAGTAAAACCATCGTGCGTCGTTCCAAGGTGATCTCGAAATCTTCGTACAGCAGTCTCACGTGTGTTGATCCCAGTTATGATGTTCTTTAACTTGATTTAACCTTTTACTACACACATATTGATTAAATAGAGTGCGGAAGCATTTAAGATGTGTATAAAAGATTGAACATGCAAGGTAGTAAACACACAAGTAATTAATGAACAGGAAGTAAAGTATTATAAGAAGGTTACTCAAAGAACTGTTTCATTGATTACTGAAGAACACCAAGAACACGCACTGGTATGTGCAAATATGCTCAAGGATTATACAAACTGCTATGTTTGTGTGTGTGCTCGTATTTAGGACAAGGAACGAGGTGCTCATATATAATACAAGCTGCGTGCACCTCCTACTACAAGACAAAGACTGACATTCCACATAAGGAATGCCACCTGTAAAGTAAACATCGTGGGACGCCCATTACTTGATCATGCAGATCTTCATACAGCAGGTCTCACGTGCTTGGCACGTGGTCTTGTCTTGAGCCATTCAGCACAATTCCAACACTGACCTCCAAAGGTTGGCCTTCATAGAGGCTCTGTGAGTGATCACAGAGGCTCTGTGATCTGAGTATCATTATCAGGTTTGTCCTCTGACGCGTCTTCTGCGGAGTAGTCTTTTGAGTTGTGTCTCTTCTGCGGCGACTTTCGAGACAACAGGGGTTTCTATACTTAGCCTATTTTTCAACACTTCTAAACATGGTAGATGGAGCTAGCAATCTCCCCCAAAGTGTTCAAAAATAAAAAATTGGAATTTGGAGCGATGGCTAAGCTAGAAACAAAAGAGGTGAAAGGAACTCAACCTCTGAATCTTGATTTTCATTCAAAATAAAATAATGCCAGAAGGCAATTACATTTGACAGTAGATACACAAAAAAAATTTACAAGACATTAGAGCCTATACTTTGGCGTCTGGGAAATCGTTGATCTTCTTTCCAAACCCACCTTCTTTCTTCAGTTCTCTGTAGTAGCACACGCACTGGTCTCTGAAGTTTAAGGTTGCACCTATGTCTGTCAGAATGACATCTGCAACTTCTGTGGGTAGGAGTGGGGTGCCTCTGTGCTTGATAAGTAGATCTTGAATGAGCAGCAGAGGTTCGGTTGAGTACTTTTGGCTTTCTATCCCCATGAATAATTTCTTTTCTCCTTTGGGGTTTAAGTACACAAGACTAAAGGAAGGTGAAGTGATGATGGAGTTTGGCAGAATATTGGCAGAGGGTGGTAAGCTGTCTTCTGGTGGAGGGAAGTTGACCTTTTTGACTCCCAAGTCAAGTGCCACTTGAAAGTCAGCTATACTGTAGAACAACAACTTTTCTCTCATGACCCTCTTGATGGTGAGATGTGCTTCTTGGTATTCCTTCTTCCAGCCAAACTTATCCTCTGTCCATTTGAATAGCTCTGGAAGATCATGAGGATGAAGATTCGGTAGATCTGCGTCTGTGAAAGTACATATTTCCTTATCTTCCCTTTTCACGGCGTATTCACTGAATCAGAAGTTCTTACACTTTGTGTGTCCAAGCTTGATTGCCCCAACCTCTGAGATCTTGGCCATGTTGAATACTTTGGATTTTGGCTTGGCTTTATCTTTATAGAATCTCCTTCTCTCCTCTGATACGATTTCCTCTGAGAGTCTGACTGTTGGAAGATTTTGAGCTCCGCGACTGTAGAGGTATTTGTACACTTCTTCTTCGATGTTCTTCTTTGGGAGAACAGGGAAGGGTCTCCTTAGGCTATCAAAGCCTTGGAAGTGGTTCCAGGATAGGGAGTTCAGACAAAGGTTGCAGATCAAAAGCCCAGTCTTCCTCTTCAGGTTTCACTCTTTTGAAAGCATCAAAAGATCTCTTTAGTAGTTTCTCAGAGGTGGGAGGAGACTTGACCTTCTTCAGAGGTTCTGTGGCTATTGCCTTGCCTTTGTCTTTGGCAGTTGGTGGGGATTCTGTGATTTGGATTATGGTGGGAGAGGGGGCTGCAGAGACCTTTTGTTTAGTTATTCTCTGTGGTTTAGGTTCTGAGCTCATAGGGACTTGGTTTAGGGGAGCTACTGATATTGGTGCTTCTTTTGTGGATTGCAGGTTCTCCCCCTCATGAGGACCATGGTCGGATGCATCAGGATCTTGGTACTCATGCCGTGCCCTCTTCTGTTCTGCTTGGGCCTGACAGGTGACAGGTTCCTTCCTCTTCTTTCGCCTACAGAGGTTTTGAGTGACATGTCTGGTGATCTTCTGTAGAACGTCCTCTACAGCCAATGACAGTGCGTTGATTTCCACATCAGACTTGAAACGAAATGTGGCTATGGTTTTCTTCAAATCTGTAGCCACCTTCCTTCCTTGTTCACTGAAGTTGGAGCGAAGATGGTTTAGGTTGCATAGAAACTGATTTCCCATAGCTTCTAGATCGGATTTTGTGGCAAAGGCAGAGGGGTCAGGGGCAAAGGTTGATGCCTGTGAATGAAAGGGGACCATAACACTGCGAGTTATGTCCTTAATTTCCTCTCGAAGCTTGGTCATTTCTGTCACTCCGGACTGAACTCCATGGGCAACATATTTCAGGAATTCGTCGGTGCAGAGATCCCCTAGATCTTGAATCTGATTTGAGTGTGCAATGATAGATTGTCCACAAGCTTGAAGATCAGCCCTTTTCACGCAGTTTGTTCTCAGTTCATTGATTGCCGGTGAATGTTGTTGAGAGGATTGGTGAAGAGCGTTCAGGGCGTCTGTATTGGCCTTGAGAGCCTCTACAAGAAATTCAGAGTGGGCTTGAGATTCCCTGGTGACAGAGCTTTTCAACGCGTCAAGTTTTTGGAGCACCGTGTCAGCAAAGGCTTTAAACTCTCCCTTTGTGACATAGATGTCCGGGGTAACCTCTGGAACAACAAATGTTCCAGATTTGGACAACGAGTCTTTGGCACCTTAGAGCCAGTTGATATGTTGAGCTCTGGAGGAAGCATCTATGGAAGTTTTGTCAACACGTTCTTTGGGGGAGGGTTCAGAGACTCCCTTAAGATCTATGTTGAATGGATCCTGTGGTTGTTCTAGATCCACATAATCATTGTGTTCTCTCGCCACCAACTCTGAAGTGGTTTGGGGGCCACTCTTGTGAGTGACAGAGGCAACGAATTCCTCTGTGTGTGGAAGAGTTGTGTCCTGGGGCGAGTGGACACGTAGAACAACACTCTCACCCTTTTGAGAGGGTGAGGTGGATTTGGTTTCCCCGGATGTTGGTACAGAGGATGAAGGAATATCCTCTCTCCGGTCGGCTAGGGTTTGGTTCGGACTGTGCGGTCCTGTTTCAATACCCATCTGCACTAGAACTGCAGGGGTAGAAGTGTGGGTTGCACTGGGAGTTGGTTTTGGTGGTGTGCCAAAGGCATATTTTGGTACCCTCTCCTCCATCGATTTTCCTCTTTCTCTGAGCTCTTCTTCTTCACTCTGTGATTATGCGGTTACATCCTCTATCTCCATGGCCACCGTTTCGCCTAGGTTCTCTGAGTACTGAAGATAGACCTCTCGTGCTATTGTAGAGGCTACTTTGATTGGGCTCTGAGGTTTATCCTCAGGGGACTCTTCAAGGACTAGGGCTCTTTTTGCCTTCTGCAGAGGTTTTGTCGGACCCTCTGCAGGTTCGGTTCTTGCAGCAAGGTATTCAACCAGATCTTTCCTTTTTTGCCGGAGGGCTTCCAATAATTGTTCTTTTTCGGCAAGCGTCCTCAAATTTTTTTTCTTTTTCTCATAGACTTTGATCTCAGCAGTTTCGTCTGTGGCTTTTTCTTTTGCTACCTCTTCTTCTGTGGTCCTCTTGGATTTCTTAGAGGACTTTGGAACCTCTACGTCTTCGGTTCTCTTTTTCTTGCTTTTCTTTTTCTCCTTTTTCTCACCCCCTTCCCCTCTAACTGACGGTCTCTCTTGCTTACTCACTTGAGCCTCTGCAGCTTCAACTTCTGTCACCTTTTCTCCCTCATCTCTAAGGTAAATCGCTACATCTCCTATTTGAAAGCCTACGCGAGGGGGGGTTGCAGGACTCGGTTCAGGAGTCCTGTACCCTCGTATGTAATTCTTAGTTCCCTCTTCACTACCCAAGTAAATCAACATTCTAGTTGACAGAGGTCTGGCTGCTGGATATCCGGTTTTGATGGTACTTGGCTTGTGAGACTTCATCTCATTGAGTTTGATTGTCTTATCCTCTGCTGGTAGCTTTCCTTCCCCTATCAAGTCATCGCCTAGAAGTAATCCTAGGAAACGTCCAAACGCGATGTTCTTTGGCTCTGTCCCTCTGTCTTGGTCCTACTGTTTGGTAATCACGGCATTCTGGATCTCCCTAAAAATGAGTCCAACGTAGTCCAGGGGGAGATCATAGTAAATTCCATACATTATAGCCAAAATTGTATGGCTTGATTGATCCGGGCTCCCAACCTTCGACGTTAGACACCGGTTCAGAATCGAGAAGAGTACGTTCCACAGAGGGGGTAGATTCTGTCGTCTGAAGTTTGTCCTTTTGGTAATTGGGACTGCATATCCAATGAACTTTAAGAACTCCAATATCTCTTCCTCTGTGGGCTCTTTTGGGAATTTGCGCAGGTTGAGGTCTGATTTAGTGGGAATTTCAAAGACATCGGAGAGTTTCCAACGATTGATCCCTAAGTCCAGAATTTTTTCAGTTGATGGATGGGTAACATAGCCAATGATGCAGTGTCCATATTTATCCATGTTGGCATGGCGAGCACTTAGCCAAAACTGTTGGATGTAAGATTCAGGGATGTCATTTCGCTTCATCGTTAGGGCTTTAACCAGGAAGTGATTCTTGAGGAGTTGAATCAATGGTGAAGCTTCAGTGGGGAAACCAGAGGGATTGAGGGTGACAAAATGGTTGTTCGGTTTATTATTCATTTGGGTCAAGTGATAGTCATGCCTGGTGAAGGATAGCATTCTGCTTGTAAGCACATGTTCTTGGTCAACGGAGTCTGAATCAACCTTTTGAACCATCGAGTGATGAGAGTTGTTGGATTTCTTGGATCCATTAGAGTTCTTGGAGGAAGTTGAGGGAGAAGCCATTGATAGAATAGAGAAGAAGAAGAAAAGCTTTTTGCAGGAAGCTCTTGAGGGAAAAGGATGTAGGTAAAAAGAAATGAAGAGAGGCAAAAGGGAGTTTGGCAAGGGATCCTTATGCCGAATAGAAGAAATATCGGCACAAGGAATGTCTACCGAAAATATTGTTTCTTCGGCAGATATAACTCAATCTTCTTAAAGTTCATCTTGAGCCGCATCAGAGACTTCCTTCATGTTGAATTCGGTTGGTCTTTGATTCACCGATCTTTTAAAGCATAACTAATCTATTACAAAGAACCATATGATTTCCTAATTATGAAAATATACAAACATTTTACCGAAGTACAATTACAAGTTAAAGGAGAGGTCATCTTCAAATCTTTGATGACCCAACAACTTACGACATAAATTGTTGCATATGATATAGTTTGAAAGGATTATAATCTTACCCCATATGGTAAATGAGGGTGTTAACTTTTACCGTTAAGCACTTAGGAGTAATCGAGGGTTTATCTTTCGGATCTACAATTGGACCAATATACCATGAAACCTGATAAATATTTTGTAAAGCAAAACCGCCATAATTACTCCTTTTGGTTCATCAAAAAGTAAAATTTCAGACCAATATATCAAGAGTTCTTGATTGAGCCATTTTATCAATCAGTTGAACTGCATTGAACTCAGAACTAAAGATTAACAACTGACCTATTGATTTGTTTTCCAAATTTGTAAAAATGCATGTGGGTAACAAAGTGTAGGAGGATTTTCCTCCAAGAACCTAAAAAAAGATGACCTTTTTTGTGAAATACCTGGAGAAGGAGATTTGTGTCAACCAATACCTCTTTGAACCAAACCCAGGAGAAAATACCCTCTTTGAACCAACCCATCCCTTTTAGTCATATACACCTCCTTCTGTCTTGAAAAACTCAAATCATCAAATGCAAAATAGATCATCTGCTGCAAATTTTAACCAGACTTAGACCGTGTGTACACAATATTCAAAATTCTTAATCAAAACCAAGGCATCCACCTAATATCATCCTTAAACATCAATGGCAGAATTAGATTAGCAACAAAATTAAAGAGAAAAGTAAAACACAGTGTTAAATCTTAGTAAACGACCCATAAGTCCCAAAACACAATCAATGAACGATCTTAGTAAACGAACCGGCTTAGGCACCAACTTATTAGCATTAGGCACCAACTTAAATAGTCAAACTACAAAAAAGAACACAAATTCTGACCTTATTAGCATTAGGCACCAACTTCTGTAGAGCTTTCATCTTTTGGTTGATCCTTTCTCGTTGTCGCTAAAGCAATGCTATATCGTGTAAGATCGCATATTTCGGTATTATTTCTTTAAATATACTTTATTCTCTAACAATCATGGATTTATAAGCAAATTACCCGTTCGGTTTGGTTTTGAATAGCAACAGCTCTGCTTCGCCGACTTGATTGAGATCTAACTGTTTTATTCTCATTCCTGCATTCTTCTTCTTGATTTTCCTGTTCAAAATCAAGAAATGTCATTTTAACTAACATAGTTTTTAGAAAGTAGTAATTCTAATACATTCTTTTCACTTTCTTGATGAATTCAAACAACTTAAAAGTTCTGATTTTTCCAAACAATTGTCATACCGACATCGAGAATCATAGGTGACCAGATATTTGTTATTAACTTTCCCAAGCAGCAAAACATTGTCATCACTCTCATTAACCACTGTACTCTATAAGTAATTAAAAATAAAAGTCACAAGGACAAAAAAGGAACAAGGAAACCACACAATTAGGTAATCCTACAAAGTATATAAAAACATTTATCAATCCGTAGAGTTAACAGCGTTGTTAATCGACATACACAAAATAACGATTCTTTGAGAAATTAAACACTAAGTAGTTCGCTGCTGTCTCATTCCAGATAAATCAGAATGAAAAACATAATTTGTTGAACTAGATAAATCGATGTTGATACATCTACTTGTGGCGTAAGAGAAGTGAAACCATACAAAATTCATCTAACACAAAAACAAAATCTTGAAGGAAGAAACACATTACCTAGACTCTTTCAGAGATCAAGAGAGAGAGAGATATCGACAAAGAGATATCGAGAGAGAGACATCGATAAGGAGACGATCACTAGACGAGGTATCGCTGGAAATTAGGTTCAGGGTTATTTAGAAATCAAACAACGAGTAACATGCATTTGATCGATCTTCACAGTTAAATCAACATTCAGAAAGCCAATTCCATCAATGAAACCATAAAACTTACCATCGATAAAGCTGATTTGAATTAAAACAGCGTTAAAGAGAAGGATCGACTTCACAAAGAACAACAAAAATCGATGGATTTTCTGTAAACCGAAGAAATCGATTCATATTAACAACATCAAAGATGGAGACGATGAGCAAATGGGAGTCGATTGATATTAACATCAACAGGAAGAAAATCGATTAATAGAGTCGATAGGAGTCAATTAATAACAGAGAAAGTTACCTGTCGATTGAGAAGAAATTTCCAACATAAATTGATTTTCAGACCTGAAATCGATTGAGAAACGGCCATCAGAAATTGATGAGAAGAATCTAGATGGAGACGAAGAGAAAATGTTAGCTGAGTATTCCAAACACACACTAACAGAACGTCTCAGAGCACCTAGGGTTCGCTTCCAGCTGCAGTTTGAGGAGAAAATGATGTCAGGATCGAATTCTCAACAAGAATTAATTCTCAGAAACAATATCAAAGAAGTTTGCGGAATAACACTTTGATATTCAATGAAATAGTAAATCAATACAGAAAATATGAGGAACAAACTGTAAACTTGTATTGAATGCTTTGAAGTTACAGAATTACACACTCAACCTCAATATTGATGAACAGGCTCACCAATACGAATTCTACTTCTCTAGAATTAGGATCTATGCCTTGAGGTTGATTTCTCTCTTGAAAAATAATTATCAAAAGTTCTTTCTATCTATTCTAAACATTCTATACATATACTGATAAAAAGATAATTACAAAGAATAAACAAATCTTCAGTATATCTTCCATGTATATCTTCTAAGTATATCTTCAGTATATCCAGCTGTAGTATTTTCCATCCGGATCTCTTTAGCAGCACTAATAATGCTCAGCAGCATTAACTTCATCTAGCAGCATTAACTGCAAGCAGTACTAACCACTAGCAGTACTAACTAGCTAAGCAGTACTAACTTTGTTCAAGCAGTACTAACTTTAACTAGCAGTAGTAATTCTACTAGCAGTAGTAACACTTAGCAGTATTAATCTTCAACTTGTTCTGGCAGTAGTAACTACATTTATACTAGCAGTAGTAACTACACTTAGTAGAATCTTCAGTTCCCAACAATCTCCCCCTAACTTGACTTTTAGAAGAGAAGTCAAGTTCTTCAGATATTCTTCCAGATTCTCTTTTTAATGCTCCCAAAACTTCCAAAATCATGCTCCTAAGTCTGGATTCAGTCCCAAACTCTGATTGATTATCCTCTGAATTAGATACTTGGCCATTTCTGAATTTGGTGCACAACCCAACTTCTTCTTTAGCATGGCATGAACCTTCAGTCTGGTGTGATTATATACTCTATCCACTAGGAAGTATTCTGTGTGATTTCTATCCAAAGTCACTGCATATACTCCACTAGTTTCATATAGAGTCCAACTTGTGACTTCTTTAAACACACTCTTGATGAACTGGTCCGCTTCTTCAGGTTTGAACATCATGCATAGATACTCCATCACCAGTTTTGTAAGAGAAATTCCTGGAGTATTCAGATGATCTGCATACAGCTTAATTCCTATGTCAAACATCTCTTCTATATCAGATCTAGAGCATGTTCTGACAATCTTGACCCAAGTGTTGAATACTTCATACTTATCACCCTTCCTCTTGAGTCTGATGTAATCTTTCCCATCCATTGTCAGTACATCCCAGTGAATGATCTCAGGTGGCTTAACTCCAACAGGTTCTGCAGAAATTGGTTCAGGCACTTTGTCCATCACTACCATATATAAGCTTACATCATCTTTGATTGATGACCCTTGCTGGCTTGATGACTCAGGTGCCACTTCTTCTTCAGCAACATTTTGTTCTTCTTCTACTCTAGACTTCTTATCTTTCTTTCTTTTGGCCATCATCTTGGTTCTTTTCAAAGTCTTTTGAACCTGTACTAGAGTAGCTTCCTTCTTCTTTTCTTCCTTTTCCTTTGCCATTTCTTTGATAGGAGTTCCCTCTTCACTTTCAGGAAATGGTTGATTCATATCTATATCATTACTCTCCTTGGCCTTCTTTTCAAACTCTACTCTTTTCTTTTCATTGCTCTTCAGATTCCCCATTTCCTTTTCATAGAGCTCTCTGATTTGATCAAAACTCATCTTCACAAACATTTCTTTCTTTACCCCAATTGCACTCCTCAAGAAAGTTATCATTTTGTTTCTTTCCTGAGTGGCAAGGTAAGTTTGTGAAGGTCTTCTTTTCTTTAGACTTGTATTAGCCATCATAGCCTTTCTCAGACTTATAGCCCTTTGTTTAGCCTTTTCAGTTTCAAGCCCCTTTTGATAAGCTTTATTTAGCTCAGCAGCTAAAGCCTTTGCCATTTCCCTGTCCTTCTCCACCTGAGCTCTTTCTTCTTTTTCCATCTCCTTCTGCATTTTCCTTGCTAAAGCTTCATCTGATTCAACCAACCTTTGCTTCTTGATTGGTTGATCAGATTCCACTATCTTTTCTTTTCCCTTATTCTTTGATTCTGCAGCTTTGTCTTTCTGTTCTGATTTTCTGTCTCTCCCTTCATTTATGACCACTCCCTTTGCTTTGGGAGTGTCATTCTTAGCTTTGATTAGCACTTCAGCTACTTCAATTTCTGTTGGTGTTAACTCTGTTACTGCTGCTTGTGAGGTTTCAGCAGCATTAACAGTTTCTGCTTCCTTCTCCCCCTCAACTTCAACTCTTTCTTTATCAATCTCCCCTTCCCTTGATGCTTCTTCCATGTTGATCTCCCCCTTTTTGGGTGCATCAGTCACTGGTTGCCTCCTTCTGAGCACAAATTGTTTCTTCTTCTTTTGCAGAATCAGTTTCCTTACCATTTGTTTCAACTTGATGATTTGTTCTTGTTGTGACAGTACAATGAGTTTTAGCTCTTCTATATCTTTGCCCTGTTTGAGTACATCCATGTTGATGTTGCCCATTGCCTCCATCAATTCATCATAGTTATATCTGTCCTCACCTTCTCCAGGAGTGTTACCCCCTATTGAAGGATCATTGGATCTTTTAGTAGTGGAAGTCTTCTGCCTAGCAGAAGCACTATCCACCCCTGTGGTTTCTTGGCACCAGGGACCTTCAAATGATTGCTCATTCAAAGTTGCCATGGGGGAGGTCTTATTGATGTTACCACTTTCCTCCTCTGTGTTAGCAGGAGTAGTGGCAGCCTCATCACCCATATGCTCTACCTCCTCCTCAGAGAGCACCTCCTTTGGGTTGGGAGACACCCTTGTGGTTTCCCTTTGGATATTCTCTAGGGGAGAATTCTCCCTTAGAGGGCTTAAAGGCTGTGTGGGTGATGGTACAAGAAGGGAAGGAGCCTTCTTTACCTGTTTTCTTTGATAAGTTTGGGTAATTGGAGAGGTTGGTTTTGTAAGAATGGACTGGGGAATTGTTTTTGAGTGAGAAGGTTGGGCTTGGCTCGCAGTGGGATGGTCTAATGAGGGCCTTGACCCTGCTGCCATACCTTCAGTGTTTTGGGACACCACCATCATTGTAGAGAACAATGGGGTGTCAACTCCTTCCGAGTCCCCAGCAGATCTTCTCATATTTGAGAAAACCTTGCCTTTTGGGGGTTTAGGTACATACACCCCAACAGGTTGAGGTATATCCGTCAATTCATGGTTAATTACTTCCTGAACAAATCTGGGATACATAAAGAAACTCTTTTTGTTTCCCATATTTGATACAAGATCACTGAAAATCATCTTTGAGAAATTGTACCTTCTGGATGTAGCCAAGCATACCAAAGCATATGCAATTGGACTGCTGAACTCACTCCATCCAGTGGTCTTTTTGGAGATGCAATGCATCAGGGTATGAACAAGAAAACGCCATTGGGGTGAAAACTTTGCTTTTGAGAATTTGAAAACACCCAATGGGCCTCCATACCCCATTCTAGTAAGATTAGAAAACAGTTCATCATTAGAGATAGACATTATACCAGAGGCATCGTCTAGACGTAGACTGATGCGAATGACTTCTTCAGTAACTGTAAGTGAGTGATCACAGATTCTTGTCTTGATCATTTGCACACCATTTTCCACAACAATGGTGGCATTAGCCCAGAACTGCCTTTGGTGCTCAATGTAGATTGTAGGTGATACAGTAAGAGCATGAGCAATGTGACTTGACTTGAGGAAATCCACAATCTGATGAAATCCTGAAGCTTGCTTTGGCTTTTGTAGCATCGCAATCTCGTTGTGCTCGTCGATGAATGTCATGGATGCCATTGATCTTAGTGAACACTTGCCTGAAAACTTCGAACTTGAGAGAGAAAAGGTTTTGAGCGCAAGAGAACAGTATGCAAAGAGTCGTTATGAACTTTTAGGCGGGCAAAAAGTATTTATAGTATTCGGAATATAAGCAGTATTAACCTAGAGCAGTATTAACTAACTAGCAGTATTAACCGCGAGCAGTATTAACCACGAGCAGTATTAACTGAACTAGCAGTATTAACTACTAGCAGTATTAACTAACTAGCAGTATTAACCGTGAGCAGTATTAACTGAACTAGCAGTATTAACCGCGAGCAGTATTAACTATACTTACTCCTTTTAAACTTGCTAAATACTGAGTACTGCTATGCATATCCTGAAAAGAAGATTAGTAACACCAAGAATAAAAATATACAGGTATAAAACCACTTTTTGAGAAGAAGATTATTCAGAGTTTATCATTCCCACACTTGTTACCAAGAAAGTGAATCTACCCACATCAAAAGCTTTAGTGAATAGATCAGCAAACTGATTATCAGTGTGAACTTTGACAACTTGAATAAGTTTCTTTTCATTACAATCTCTTATAAAGTGATACCTGATTTCAATGTGCTTTGTCTTTGAGTGCTTGACTGGATTATTTACAATGCTAATAGCACTGCTGTTGTCAATAAAGATTGGAGTGTGTAGAAAGGTTACCCCATAATCCAGCATTTGATTCTGAATCCATAAGACTTGAGAACAGCAACTTGCAGCTGCTATGTACTCTGCCTCTGTTGTAGATGTGGATACTGTGGTTTGTTTCTTGCACTGCCATGAGACTAGTCTAGCACCCAAAAACTGACATCCTCCAGAAGTAGATTTTCTGTCCAAGTTTGCCCCACCTAGATCACTGTCTGAGTATGCTATTAGGTCAAAAGGTGAGTTATGAGGATACCAAAGTCCCAATCTGGGTTGCCCTTTGAGATATCTGAATATCCTCTTAACAGCTTGAAAGTGAGATTGCTTTGGCCTAACTTGAAATCTTGCACATACACAGACTGGAAACATAATATCTGGCCTTGATGCTGTGAGATACATGAGAGAGCCAATCATGGATCTATAAAGATGCACATCCATATCCTCCCCCTCAAGATCGGCTGTGATCTGCTTGTGTGTTTCCATAGGTGTGCTGGCAGGTTTTGATTCTGAGAAACCAAACTTGGTTAGAATATCCTGCACATACTTGGATTGACATATAAAAATGCCATCTGACTTCTGTTGAACTTGGAGTCCAAGGAAGAAAGTAAGTTCCCCCATGGAACTCATTTTGAACCTTTGATGCATTAAATCCTCAAACTCCTTGCACATGTTGTTTCTTGTAGACCCAAAAATAATGTCATCAACATAGATTTGGACCAGCAAGATATCCTTCTTCTTTCTTTTGATAAATAGAGTCTTATCAATAACTCCTCTTTCAAAGTCATTTTCCAAGAGATAGGATGACAGGGTGTCATACCATGCTCTTGGGGCTTGATGTAGTCCATAAAGTGCTTTCTTTAATTTGTATACTCTGTCTGGATAGCTTGGGTTTTCAAACCCTGGTGGTTGACAGACATATACTTCTTCTTCAATTGACCCATAGAGAAAAGCACTTTTTACATCCATTTGGTAGACTTTGAAGTTCATGTAAGAAGCATAGGCTAGGAATAGTCTGATTGCTTCTATCCTAGCTACAGGTGCAAAAACTTCTTCATAATCTATGCCCTCTTCTTGAGTGTAGCCTTGAGCTACCAGCCTTGCTTTGTTTCTTATAACAATACCTCTTTCATCTCTCTTGTTTCTGAAGATCCATTTTGTGCCAATTGCTCTGTGACCTTTAGGAAGGTCTACTAGATCCCACACATCTTGTAGCTTGAACTGTAACAATTCTTCTTGCATTGCTTCTATCCAGCTAGATTCTTTCATAGCATCATGTGCCTTTTTAGGCTCAAGCTGGGATAGAAAACATGAGAGCACTGTATGCTGTTGATCTTGCATTTCCTGAAGCCTGCTTTGATGTCTAGTCATCATGGGAGAAGAGACATCACCTATTATCAACTGTGGAGGATGATTCTTTTGAACTCTTGTGTTATGACTAGGTTCTACATTCAGTCCATCCTCTAGATTAGAGTCATGCAATTCAACTGAAGTGTCTTCAGATGTCACTTCTGATTCTTGAGTCTCCTCATCTCTAGTGTCTTCTTCACTCTGACTTGGTTCAGTAAATGATTCCTTTTCACAGTCTTCAATTACTGTGGGTATGGGAAAAATCACAGATTTAGATATACTTTCTTGAACTTGTGTGATCTCTGATTCTCCACCACCTGTTCCTGTATACTCATTACTAAATCCAAAAGAGTTAGTTAGTGAATCAATGTCAAATAGCCACTGAGGTCCAGACCCAACAGGATTTGGTGTGTTCTCATTGCATTTGACATTGTCACTTTCTTCAATTATTCTAGAAGAAGAGTTAAAAACTCTGTAGGCCTTACTCTGAGATGAATATCCAACAAGAAATCCATCATCTGCTTTGCTATCAAACTTACCTAAGTGAGATTTGGTATTTAGAATTGTACAAGGACACCCAAAAGATTTGAAGAAACCAATAAAAGGTTTTCTTTGATTTAAAAGCTCATATGGGGTCTTGTTCTTTTGCTTGACCACTAGAACTCTGTTTTGGACATAACAGGCAGTATTAACTGCTTCAGCCCAGAATGTAATTGGCAATTTTGAATCAGCCAACAGAGATCTAGCAGCCTCTATTAGTGTCCTATTTCTCCTTTCAGCAACACCATTCTGTTGAGGAGTCCTAGGAGCACTATATTGTCTCTCAATACCTTTTCCTTCACAAAAAGTGTTTAAATCATGATTTTTAAATTCAGTTCCATTATCTGATCTAATGACTTTTACTCTTTGATTAGTTTGGTTTTCAATTCTTAGAATAAAGGATTTGATAAGACCACTTGTTTCATCCTTAGTCCTTAGAAAATATACCCAAGTAAATCTGGAGTAATCATCAACAATAACCAAGCAGTAAGATTTCTTGCCTATACTCATAACATTTGTAGGACCAAACAGATCCATATGCAATAACTGGAGACAAGAAGAAACAGAATTTAACTCTTTGGTCTTATGAGAAGTTTTGTGTTGTTTGCCTTTAAGACAAGCAACACAATGATCATCACATGAAAAGACTTTTGAAGGTAAACCTCTTACAAGGTTATTTTTAACAAGATTGTTCATAGTCTTGAAATTCATGTGACACATCCTTCTGTGCCAAAGGGAGGATTCATCTATAGAAGCTTTTGAAACAAGACAATTTAAAGATGAATCACTATCAACATTGTCCAAATCAAGACAGTAAACATTGTCCTTCCTTGGAGTTCTAAGTAGTATCATGCTTTCATCAACTACCTTGAACCCTGGAGCAAGAATCATACACTCAGAATTAGTAAATAATATACTATGTTGTTTGTCACAAACCTGTGATACACTTAACAGGTTGTACTTTAATTGATCAACATAGTAGACATCCTCAAATGTCATCTTACCTTTGGTGACATTACCTTTTCCACTTATCTTACCACCAGTAAGATTGTCTCCAAATGCAACATGTCCTCCATTAATTTGCTTGAAATCCTGAAGGCATGACATGTTGCCAGTCATGTGCCTAGAGCAACCACTATCAACATGCCATATGCTCTTTCCCTTGAGCTGTTGGTTGCCATGCACATTAAATAAATCAATTAGTATGATTGGGGACCCAAGCCAAAGTGATCTTGGGTCTTCCTTTCTCATCAAAGTATTTACATTCCTTTTTAATGAGGTTTTTAAACTCAGAGCACTCTTTATTAGAGTACTTTGTCAATATGATTGGCTTAGCAGAATCAACACTGGAAGCAGTACTAACCTTAGAAGTACTAACAGAGTTAGCAGTACTAACAGGTGTAGCAGTACTAACAGGTGTAGCAGTACTAACAGGTTTAGCAGTAGTATTACTTCTAGCAGCACTATCATTGTCAGCAGCACTATTTGTGATAGCAGTACTAACAGTTTTAGTGCTTTTAGGAATCCACATATTGACACTTTCTTTAACAGAATACTTTTTCTTCATATGGCTTTTAGTTTTAACAGTTTTCTTAGCCATATGGTTCTTTTCAATTTTCTTATAACCAAAGGGTTTTTGCATGGATCTTTGGAAATTCATTCTTTGGTTCATAGGATTGAAATAACATAATTTTGCAAGATGATTCAATTTGCCACAGATAAAGCAAGGTTTTGGTCTATTGATTTTACTCAGATCAACCCCTTGTTTATGTGCCCATTGATTATTCCAGTTTCTTTGATTTCCTCTCTTTTTGTCCTGTTTTTGGGGCTCATTCTTCTTACAAGTACACTGTTTGCAAGGACCTGGATTCACAACTGTGGTCTGTTTATAATGGACCTTACCAGACTTTTCCTCTGTCTTCTCTATGTTCTTGGATTTGATCCAAGCCCTTCCACAATCCTCATTGGTGATAATGTTGTTTTCTATAGAAGTCTCACCACTCACCTTGTTCTTCTTACTCTTGCCAACCTCTTTCTTAGTCTTATCCTCAACAATTACCTCATCTAAGGGATCTATTTCAGTGGCTCCCTCAGGCAAGTCCTTCCTATCTTTGGTGTCTAACAGGTCTGAAGTAGGAGGAATGTAATTGTTGTTATATGGTGGAGGTGTGGCATTATACCCAATTCCTCTTCTTAATTTATCATGAATCTGATTTTGCAGTAAGGAGTCCATTGCTTTAGAAGCATTGGAAAACTTTTCTACATCAAGCTTAACCTTGGTTAACTCCTCTTTCAGTTTTTCACTCTCCTCTTTAGATTTGGTCAGTTTAAGTTCTAAATCCTTTTTCTCCCACTGCCAGTAATTAGTGTCATATGAGTGTTGTAGTTCATTGGCTTGAAAACCTTTGATTTGATCTTCAAATCTCTCTACTATCCTCACATAGTCTTTTATATCCTTTTCTAGTCTCTTCAGGTCATCACTCATCTTCTGATTGTGATCCCTGTACCTTTTAACAGTGTCTATGCAAGTTTTAGAGCAGAGATTAGAACTTACCTCAGATGGGAGATCAGATACTTTAGCCATAAGAGCTTGATTCTGAATAGCTTCTTCTGCTTGATCACTCCAATCAAACCCCATTCCTTGTTGAGAAACAAGGGCTTGAGCAGAGTTTCTGTTGTTATTGAAGCTTCCAGATTGAGCTTGTTGATGGTTGTTGTTGTGAGACATTCCACTTCTGCATTCTCTAGCAAAATGTCCCTTCAGATGGCATTTGTAGCATTCTACCTTTGATTTATCAAACCCTGCTCCATCTTCTCTTCTTTGTGAGAAGTTGTTTCTTCCAGTCCTCTTAATAAACTTTTTAACCCTCATGGAGAGCATGGCCATCTGCCATTTAATATCCATCTCTTCCAGATCATCAGGATGAAGTTGATCTAAGTCATCATTGATCAGAGAAGAATTTCCATGATTAGAAAGAAGAGCTTCAAATACATAATCAGTGCCTTTATCTAAATTTGATCCATTAGCAGCATTAACTGATTCAGGGTTAGCAGTAGAATCAATTGATGCTGATAGGAGTGCAGCATTATGAACATATCCAGAAGGCTTCTTCTTTGCCTCCACCTCAGCTTCAAATACTCTAAGATCATTGTACAGATCATCAAGTTCTTTGTCTTCCAACTGATCATTCTGTCTGAATGACACAGTGTACATGGTCCATTCATCTCCAAGGGACCTTAAGAACTTTCTGTTCACATCATCTTGATCAATCTGTACTCCCATAGTAGCTAGTTCACCAATTAGTTTATTAAACCTGTCAAAAGTTTGAGTCATGGACTCATTCTTAGTTGAGATGAAGTTTTCATACTGTTGTTTTAAGATTGCCTTTTGATTTCTCTTGGTACTTTTAGTACCTGAGAATCTCTTCTCTAGAGCATTCCAGAGCATCTGTGCATCAGTACAATTGCAGAATTGGTGTTGATACTCATTTGGAATGGCCAAGAGCAGTGTGCTCAAGGCTTTCATCTCTGTCTGTCTTGATTTCCTGTCTGTATCTGTCTTTGGAGGAGTTCTTTTGCCATCTTCACCAATCTTTCCTCCATCAGATGGGCCATTCTCAATGATGTCCCACATGGAGTAATCTGTGAGGAGAATATATTGCATGATTCTGATTTTCCACATGTCAAATTCATTGGATCTGAGCATTGGAACTTTTGAGACCAAAGTACTGCTTGATTCTGTAAGATTTTCCATGATGAATAACTGTTTCTGAGAGAATTTAGCTCTGATACCACTTGTCAGGATCGAATTCTCAACAAGAATTAATTCTCAGAAACAATATCAAAGAAGTTTGCGGAATAACACTTTGATATTCAATGAAATAGTAAATCAATACAGAAAATATGAGGAACAAACTGTAAACTTGTATTGAATGCTTTGAAGTTACAGAATTACACACTCAACCTCAATATTGATGAACAGGCTCACCAATACGAATTCTACTTCTCTAGAATTAGGATCTATGCCTTGAGGTTGATTTCTCTCTTGAAAAATAATTATCAAAAGTTCTTTCTATCTATTCTAAACATTCTATACATATACTGATAAAAAGATAATTACAAAGAATAAACAAATCTTCAGTATATCTTCCATGTATATCTTCTAAGTATATCTTCAGTATATCCAGCTGTAGTATTTTCCATCCGGATCTCTTTAGCAGCACTAATAATGCTCAGCAGCATTAACTTCATCTAGCAACATTAACTGCAAGCAGTACTAACCACTAGCAGTACTAACTAGCTAAGCAGTACTAACTTTGTTCAAGCAGTACTAACTTTAACTAGCAGTAGTAATTCTACTAGCAGTAGTAACACTTAGCAGTATTAATCTTCAACTTGTTCTGGCAGTAGTAACTACATTTATACTAGCAGTAGTAACTACACTTAGTAGAATCTTCAGTTCCCAACAAATGAACATAATAACATATTTAAACCCGGGTGAAAGATGCAGGTCGAACCTAATGGAAAGATCCGCGTGTTATTAAAAAAAGAATAGAAGGTTGGTAATTTTAATCCCTACAGTTAAGATTCTTATATTTATGTCATGATCTTGCTATATAGTTACTATTTATTTGGGTACTATTTAGTGACCAATATTTTTTGGTCAGTAACACTTGGAATTTAGTGACTACTTTTTGTTAGTCATTAACATTTTCGATTTAATGACAATTTTTTTGGTCACTAACTCATCTAAATCAATTACAACTAATGAATTACACTTAGTGACCACCATTTTTTGGTCACTAACATATTTAATTTAGTGACTCTATTTTTTGGTCACTAACCCTTCCAACTCTATGATCAATAAACACCATTTAGTGACTACATTTTGTTGGTCATTAACACTTTCAATTTAGTGACCATTTTTTTTTGTCACTAACACATCCAACTCATTTACAACTAATAAATCACACCTAGTGACCACTATTTTTTGGTCACTAACACATTTAATTTAGTGACTACCACCTTTTGGTCACTAATCCTTCCAACTTTATGAGTTACAAACACCATTTAATGACTACCTTTTGTTCGTCATTAACACTTTCAATTTAGTGACTTCCTTGTTTTGGTCACAACTCATCCAACTCAATGTCCAACTAATCACATTTAGTGACCATTATGTTTTGGTCACTAACACATTTTATTTAGAGACTACCATTCTTTAGTCACTAACTCTTCTAACTTTATGATTTATAAACAACATTTAGTGACTACCTTTAGTTGGTCATTAACACTTTCAATTTAGTGACCGCTTTTTATGGTTACTAACACATCCAACTCAATTATAACTAATAAATCACATATAGTGACCACTATTTATTATTCACTAATACTTTCATGTAATGACCACTACTTCTTTTGGGAATTTGCGCAGGTTGAGGTCTGATTTAGTGGGAATTTCAAAGACATCGGAGAGTTTCCAACGATTGATCCCTAAGTCCAGAATTTTTTCAGTTGATGGATGGGTAACATAGCCAATGATGCAGTGTCCATATTTATCCATATTGGCATGGCGAGCACTTAGCCAAGACTGTTGGATGTAAGATTCAGGGATGTCATTTCGCTTCATCGTTAGGGCTTTAACCAGGAAGTGATTCTTGAGGAGTTGAATCAATGGTGAAGCTTCAGTGGGGAAACCAGAGGGATTGAGGGTGACAAAATGGTTGTTTGGTTTATTATTCATTTGGGTCAAGTGATAGTCATGCCTGGTGAAGGATAGCATTCTGCTTGTAAGCACATGTTCTTGGTCAACGAAGTCTGAATCAACCTTTTGAACCATCGAGTGATGAGAGTTGTTGGATTTCTTGGATCCATTAGAGTTCTTGGAGGAAGTTGAGGGAGAAGCCATTGATAGAATAGAGGAGAAGAAGAAAAGCTTTTTGCAGGAATCTCTTGAGGGAAAAGGATGTAAGTAAAAAGAAATGAAGAGAGGCAAAAGGGAGTTTGGCAAGGGATCCTTATGCCGAATAGAAGAAATATTGGCACAAGGAATGTCTACCGAAAATATTGTTTCTTCGGCAGATATAACTCAATCTTCTTAAAGTTCATCTTGAGCCGCATCAGAGACTTCCTTCATGTTGAATTCGGTTGGTCTTTGATTCACCGATCTTTTAAAGCATAACTAAGCTATTACAAAGAACCATATGATTTCCTAATTATGAAAATATACAAACATTTTACCGAAGAACAATTACAAGTTAAAGGAGAGGTCATCTTCAAATCTTTGATGACCCAACAACTTACGACATAAATTGTTGCATATGATATAGTTTGAAAGGATTATAATCTTACCCCATATGGTAAATGAGGGTGTTAACTTTTACCGTTAAGCACTTAGGAGTAAGCGAGGGTTTATCTTTCGGATCTACAATTGGACCAATATACCATGAAACCTGATAAATATTTTGTAAAGCAAAACCGCCATAATTACTCCTTTTGGTTCATCAAAAAGTAAAATTTCAGACCAATATATCAAGAATTCTTGATTGAGCCATTTTATCAATCAGATGAACTGCATTGAACTCAGAACTAAAGATTAACAACTGACCTATTGATTTGTTTTCCAAATTTGTAAAAATGCATGTGGGTAACAAAGTGTAGGAGGATTTTCCTCCAAGAACCTAAAAAAAGATGACCTTTTTTGTGAAATACCTGGAGAAGGAGCTTTGTGTCAACCAATACCTCTTTGAACCAAACCCAGGAGAAAATACCCTCTTTGAACCAACCCATCCCTTTTAGTCATATACACCTCCTTCTGTCTTGAAAAACTCAAATCATCAAATGCAAAATAGATCATCTGCTGCAAATTTTAACCAGACTTAGACCGTGTGTACACAATATTCAAAATTCTTAATCAAAACCAAGGCATCCACCTAATATCATCCTTAAACATCAATGGCAGAATTAGATTAGCAACAAAATTAAAGAGAAAAGTAAAACACAGTGTTAAATCTTAGTAAACGACCCATAAGTCCCAAAACACAATCAATGAACGATCTTAGTAAACGAACCGACTTAGGCACCAACTTATTAGCATTAGGCACCAACTTAAATAGTCAAACTACAAAAAAGAACACAAATTCTGACCTTATTAGCATTAGGCACCAACTTCTGTAGAGCTTTCATCTTTTGGTTGATCCTTTCTCGTTGTCGCTAAAGCAATGCTATATCGTGTAAGATCGCATATTTCGGTATTATTTCTTTAAATATACTTTATTCTCTAACAATCATGGATTTATAAGCAAATTACCCGTTCGGTTTGGTTTTGAATAGCAACAGCTCTGCTTCGCCGACTTGATTGAGATCTAACTGTTTTATTCTCATTCCGGCATTCTTCTTCTTGATTTTCCTGTTCAAAATCAAGAAATGTCATTTTAACTAACATAGTTTTTAGAAAGTAGTAATTCTAATACATTCTTTTCACTTTCTTGATGAATTCAAACAACTTAAAAGTTCTGATTTTTCCAAACAATTGTCATACCGACATCGAGAATCATAGGTGACCAGATATTTGTTATTAACTTTCCCAAGCAGCAAAACATTGTCATCACTCTCATTAACCACTGTACTCTATAAGTAATTAAAAATAAAAGTCACAAGGACAAAAAAGGAACAAGGAAACCACACAATTAGGTAATCCTACAAAGTATATAAAAACATTTATCAATCCGTAGAGTTAACAACGTTGTTAATCGACATACACAAAATAACGATTCTTTGAGAAATTAAACACTAAGTAGTTCGCTGCTGTCTCATTCCAGATAAATCAGAATGAAAAACATAATTTGTTGAACTAGATAAATCGATGTTGATACATCTACTTGTGGCGTAACAGAAGTGAAACCATACAAAATTCATCTAACACAAAAACAAAATCTTGAAGGAAGAAACACATTACCTAGACTCTTTCAGATATCAAGAGAGAGAGAGATATCGACAAAGAGATATCGAGAGAGAGACATCGACAAGGAGACGATCACTAGACGAGGTATCGCTGGAAATTAGGTTCAGGGTTATTTAGAAATCAAACAACGAGTAACATGCATTTGATCGATCTTCACAGTTAAATCAACATTCAGAAAGCCAATTCCAGCAACGAAACCATAAAACTTACCATCGATAAAGCTGATTTGAATTAAAACATCGTTAAAGAGAAGGATCGACTTCACAAAGAACAACAAAAATCGATGGATTTTCTGTAAACCGAAGAAATCGATTGATATTAACAACATCAAAGATGGAGACGATGAGCAAATGGGAGTCGATTGATATTAACATCAACAGGAAGAAAATCGATTAATAGAGTCGATAGGAGTCAATTAATAACAGAGAAAGTTACCTGTCGATTGAGAAGAAATTTCCAACATAAATTGATTTTCAGACCTGAAATCGATTGAGAAACGGCCATCAGAAATTGATGAGAAGAATCTAGATGGAGACGAAGAGAAAATGTTAGCTGAGTATTCCAAACACACACTAACAGAACGTCTCAGAGCACCTAGGGTTCGCTTCCAGCTGCAGTTTGAGGAGAAAATGAACATAATAACATATTTAAACCCGGGTGAAAGATGCAGGTCGAACCTAATGGAAAGATCCGCGTGTTTTTAAAAAAAGAATAGAAGGTTGGTAATTTTAATCCCTACAGTTAAGATTCTTATATTTATGTCATGATCTTGCTATATAGTTACTATTTATTTGGGTACTATTTAGTGACCAATATTTTTTGGTCAGTAACACTTGGAATTTAGTGACTACTTTTTGTTAGTCATTAACATTTTCAATTTAATGACAATTTTTTTGGTCACTAACTCATCTAACTCAATTACAACTAATGAATTACACTTAGTGACCACCATTTTTTGCTCACTAACATATTTAATTTAGTGACTCTATTTTTTGGTCACTAACCCTTCCAACTCTATGATCAATAAACACCATTTAGTGACTACATTTTGTTGGTCATTAACACTTTCAATTTAGTGACCATTTTTTTTTGTCACTAACACATCCAACTCAATTACAACTAATAAATCACACCTAGTGACCACTATTTTTTGGTCACTAACACATTTAATTTAGTGACTACCACCTTTTGGTCACTAATCCTTCCAACTTTATGAGTTACAAACACCATTTAATGACTACCTTTTGTTCGTCATTAACACTTTCAATTTAGTGACTTCCTTTTTTTGGTCACAACTCATCCAACTCAATGTCCAACTAATCACATTTAGTGACCATTATGTTTTGGTCACTAACACATTTTATTTAGAGACTACCATTCTTTAGTCACTAACTCTTCTAACTTTATGATTTATAAACAACATTTAGTGACTACCTTTAGTTGGTCATAAACACTTTCAATTTAGTGACCACTTTTTATGGTCACTAACACATCCAACTCAATTATAACTAATAAATCACATATAGTGACCACTATTTATTATTCACTAATACTTTCATGTAATGACCACTACTTCTTGTGACGAAACACTATGTCGTAAAAGAAATTATGTGAGAATTAGTGACCACTTAGTGACCAAATTTTTTTTTGTCACTAAAATTCATTTTAGTGACGAAAAATTAATGACGACCTTTGTCATCGTCACTAACGTCATAATTAGTGACCAAAATATAAGTTGTCACTAAAAATTTGGTCACTAACTAAGCTTTTTCTGGTAGTTTCCAACTCGAGCTCAACAAGTTTTTCGATCTTCTTCAAAGATACTACCCAACATCGACCATCGATCTCCTCTCTGCTTCTCCAAATCGACCATTGATCTCCTTCTCTAAAATGGGTATGTCGAGATCCTTCTCTAAAATCTTTTTGTTCGTTTTCGATCTGGTTTGGAAGTGGGTTTTATTGATCTGAACAAAATAAAATCGAAATGGATTTTGTGAAATTCGAAGGTTTGGAAGTGGGTTTTATGGAATTTGGATTTCTCTGTTAAATTGAGAGGGAGTGAAAGTGGGGTTTCTTTATCGGTTATGGAATAAATAGGTGGTGGGGTTTCTGGATTCTCTTGTGAAGTGGAGGTGAGCGGTGGTCGTGTGGCGGTGATGGGGTTTCCTTTGGACATTTGTGGAAATCGGAGGGTTTGGAGTTAAAGAGAGTGATGGTGTAGCCACAAGCAAAAGGGCAGTCGTATTTTCGTAGTGGTGGTGGGTATGTTCATTTTGAGAATGGTTTTTTTAGTTGAAACTGGTTGATTTTGGTGGGGGTGAGTATGGTTGAATTTGTAGGGATGGTGGGTTTTTTTATTCTTGGTGGAAGAGAAGGTTGTACCAAGAACATCTGGAATTAGAACTACGAATTAATAGGACTCAATGCCACTCAACTACAAATTAAGAAAATGTTTTTGTATTAATTGCTACTATAATAGGACTGAATGTAAACGGAGATTGATTTTCGTTATTATGAAACTTCGTTCATATTTTCATTTTGTTCGGATCAACCGATGTACTTTGTTAGGATTTGGACGTTTGTGATTCATCTAATATTTGTGTTTATGATTTTCTTGAATTCCACTTGATTTGTATGTCTTCATTCACGTGAATAAAGCGAGACAAATGAAACCATCAAATGGTAGTATAATTTAATTAAAAAGAATTATTTCAGATTTTAGACGATCAGTTTACAAAAACAAACAGTCTTATTATTTCAGACTTCAGACTTCAACACCTCTTAAAAAACAAACGCCACCTAAGGGACCATTCACTCAAACCCTTACAAGGTAAGCATTGACATGTAAGATTCAACATTCTAACTTAGTTTACCGGGTAAGAGCGTAATCACTTAAAAAGTATCAGATGCAACAATTTACCCGATAGGTTTTTACTGAGCAAGACTCTCCCTCCTTATTATCGTTCTTACCGGGTAAGATTTTTTGTCCCTTGCCATGGTGAATAGGGAGAGCGAGAGGTCTTTCAGATCTACAATTTTTTTTACAAGTGGTAGCATGTTTCACAAAAGGGTAGGCTGAATGGAAATGACTTTACTTCATTGGCCGACCGAATAAGCCACTCTTATACCCATTAAGCCACTTCCGTATAGGTATATATGACTTACTAAATAACCCATACATGTCATAAAACCGATTAATCCGTTACCGAACAACCCCTAAGACTACTACTATGTTGGGTCTCACCGATGACATATGTCGTCGATAATTTGTCAAAATCGCTCTCATCGATGACATTCTGATGGAATTGGTCCACTAGAATAATTTTGGTCTATTTAATATCATCGACTGTTTTTTTTTACAGATATTCAAATATCATCAATGACCGTTTTCATTGGAAAAACTTCGGTATATCATGAACTCCATGGAATATCGATGAATCATTTGATAGATTTTTGACGACCTTTTCACGATAGCCATAAAAGAGGAAAGTCAAGTATCAAAATAGAAACAATCATCTAAGGGTCGAGAGTGGTAGGGGAGATCATTCTCTCATCCATAGTGCGCTCATGCGCTTGCTAGAGTGTTGTAATATGCGCCTGCAACTGCGCTTCCTCGCTGTCGTCTCTGCTTGCATAGTGCGCTCTTGCTTAACAATCTCATCCTGCATCCCCAACTCCCTCGCCACCATCTCTGCTCGTTTTTGCTCCAATTCTTCTTTTAAGTTTTGTACCTACAAATAAACATATACACGAGATAAGTAATTAAACGTAATGTCGGTAGTAAAACATAAATGAATATACATACCTCATCTGCAAATGATCCCTAAAAATACGATTGAGTTGTACTTGAACTTCCTCCACGTTAACCCATCAGCACATAATCAACATCTCGAGGTGTACCAAGTTTGTGATCCCAGTATACTAGCAATATCAAATAGCACGGATTATCAAACAATCATTTGTATTCAAGTCACAAGATTACAACGAAGTCACAAGTCTATGGTGTCACAGATCTCACTTGATATCTATATGCGGATTCTCTGTGTTCTCTCTGAATAAGTGTGCGTGACTTAATGATTACAAATGTTAAAGCACAGTTTTATTGGATTCAAGATCATCGTTATCTGAAGATGGAAATCTGAAGTCAAAGCTGATAAAGTCGACTCTCAACAAATAGTCTAGGGTCTTTTGTAATAAATAGTCAAAGTGTGTTTTCGTATTTTCATTTTTAGTCTTTTTCTTATTATTGATTAAGTTTTAGTAAGTTGGGCCCAAGCCCATTAGGCTTATATGCCTAAGTATAAATTAGATTGTTTTAGAGTTAATTAGGTCATAGAGAGGAATTAATTATTGTTGTTAGGCTAGCTGCTGGTTTGCTCCGTATACTGATAGACAGAAAGAGAGAGCAAAGCCATGAGATAGAGAGAATACAGAGAGGAAGATTCAAAGCTTGTAATCATTGAATTTATTGGTATAATCGTATCCGGTTTGCATTATCGTATTGCTTATTCGTTTACTTGATTGATTCGTTATTTATTGGGACACACAATTGGTATCAGAGCCTAATTAATCAAGTTATACTGTGTTTATCGACTTCTCACTGTGCGCCTATCTAAAATCATGAATTAATGTGTTTTTATGCTTGAAATCGATCTGATTAGATAAGTTTTATGCTATTGAATACCTTCTGATAGTTTAATTGGACTTTAAAGCTTTAATTGATTGATTTTCTGTTGATTTTGTGTTTTCTGGGTTCGAAAAGTTCATACCGGTCGAGTCTACTGCATATATAAATTGGGAGAGTAAAAGTTAGTTTTTGGTTGGGTTTAGGTCGATTAATGTTTGTGGCCTCAAATGTTTGATTTTTGCATTCAATTTCTATTTTTTGATTGGTTTCTGGGTTGAATTCTGTGTTCTGGGTCGTAAGCATCAAGAACATACCGGTCGACCGATAATACCGATCGACCTCATCAGACCAGTTGGTTTTCCGGTCGCCCGATATTTACACATCCCATATCGGTCGATATATCGATCGAGTAATCCCCGGTAAATTCTCAATACCGGTCGCCCGATTAACTCACAGTATATACCGGTTGAAGCCTTACCGGTTGATAAAATATCGGTCGCCCGGTCATCACATCTTACCGGTAGAAGACCAATTCCGGTCGAAGACTTATACCGGTACAAGCCAATACCGGTCGAAGCTTCAAGCATTCTTTCGGTCGAAGTCATTCCGGTCCATATTTTCTTTTCCGGTCAAACTCTCCTTACCGGTCGAAACTTTACCGGTCCAGTCAGGTTACCGGTCGTAGCAAGCTACCGGTCGTGCAACATACCGGTCGTGCAACATACCGGTCGACAAGTTCCCGGTCAACAGTGTTTGCGCTACGACCTTGTCATGCAAACTGAACTTTGTGCCACCCACGGCTCGCGCAAATCCTACTTTGCGCGACCCACATCTCACGCAAACCTCTGTTTGCGCCACTCGTGTCTAGCGCAAACCTCCTCTTTGCGCGACCTGCTTCTCGCGCAAACCGTCCTTTGAGCCACTGTACTTGGCATATATCTGATTTTTGCACCAGATTTAACTGTGTTTAATCTATTTGTGTTGTATATGGTGTGAGAGGACTGCATTTAATTAATTTTTTTTGGAAATTTATTGTTCTGCAAAATTTTTGAGTGTAGTTTTATCCAACTCTTGTTTCTAACGATCTCATCTAGTTAATTGTCTTCGTATCAGATAAGTTTGATTAACTAATCGTATCAGTAAGGATGTCATCTCTGGAAGCTCTTGCGATTGGAACAAATGTGAAACCACCAGTACTCTTCAAGGTGGAGTACGAGCAATGGAAGGACAGATTCTTGGACTTCATCGATCGAAATGATTTGGGAGATTATATCAGAAAATCTCTGAAAGAAGGAATCATGACACCACCGACCAAGGTTCTCACTGTAGCTGGAGAAAATGGTGAAGAAGAAGAGACAGAGTATAAATTACCGATTGGTGAATATTCGGAAGATCAGCTGAAGAGACACAAGGGTGACAAGCTGGCAAGATCATTTATTCTCCAAGGCATACCGAATGAAATATATGTCAAGATTGATAGCTACAATGCTACCGGCAAGCAAATGTGGGATCAGTTGGAGAAGATGATGATCGGATCTAAAGTCGACAACCAACTCAAAGTTTCCAACTGCTTGAATAATTATGAAGAATTCAAAGCCAAATCTGAAGAATCACTCGAAGCCACTTATGAAAGATTTGTCACATTGCTGAACGAGCTCAGCAAGAACAAGATCAAGATCAACAAATCTCAAGTTGAGCTGAATGTGAAATTTCTCCGCAACCTTCAGCCTGAGTGGAAGAGATTCACCAGACAGATGAGGCAGTTGAAAGATCTGAACGACATTCCACTTCATGAAGTTTGTGAAATACTTAAACAGAATGAGGAAGAGGTGGATGAAATCAAGGGTGAGATGAAGAAGGCTGACAAAGAAGTTGCTCATCTAGTTGCTCTTGTGGTCAAGAAGAAGTCTAAGAAGAAGAAGGTGATAGTATCTGAATCAGAAGAGGCTGATAGCGAGGCAAAGTCTGACTCTGACGATTGTGAACAACTGAAGGAAGCCATGCTAATGTTAACCAAGGCTTTCCAAAAGAAGTTCTATAAAAAGCCAAACTCCAACAGTCAGAGGTACTCGTTTGGTCCGAATAACTACAAGCATAAGGAGAAAGTTGAAGAAAAGAGACCAAAAGAAAAGAAGAAGGATGGAGCCGAAGAGTCCAAGAAGGAAGAACCGATAAAGTGCTACAACTGTGGTAGATTCGGTCACTTTGCCAAGGACTGCCGCAAAACAAAAGTCCGAAACTACGACTATTACAAGAATAAGATGCTTCTAGCCAAGCAACAAGAGGCTGGAAAAACATTAATGGCCGAGGATGAATACTGGCTCGACCATTCGGATCAAGAATCTGAAGAAGGAGAGAAGTACGAGACAACACACCTGTGCTTGATGGGAAAGAAGCAGTCAGAAGCTGAAGCTGATTATGATGATGGAGATAATGAAGAGGTATGTAACTTAACTGAATCTGATTTTTTGAACCAAATCCATGCCATGATGTCTAAACTCCAAGAATTAGAGTCTAAATTGAAGCGTGAGAAAGGTGTCATCAATGAGAAAAATCAATCTATACATAAACTTAGTAATGATATTGCTGAGAAAAATGTATTAATTGAAACTTTGCACAAAAATATAGACACCAGCGCTAAAGAAAAGACTATAATTCATAAAGAGTTATCTGAAACTGTTTCTAAATATAAAGAATGTGAGTTTAAGTCTATAGAGCTTTCTAAAAGGTACTTTTCTACTTCAAAAGAAAAGAAATCTTTAATAGACAAGGTGAATGCTTTGGAAGAGAAATTATATACTTTAGGTCAAACTGAACACACTATTCATTTGAACAAACCTAAAGAGAAACCCGATACTTGGGGACTTGGTTACAAGAACCCACATCATCTCAAAAAGGATATATTTGAAGTGCCTGCTCTTTATGACTTTGGGTTTATGTTATTGGCTCCTCAACATCAGGAACTCAAACACTTTTGGACTATTCTGTCTGAAAAAGATAAAGCCAAGGAATATGATAAAAGAAAGAACACAGCTAAAGTTCAAATTCCATTTCGCTATGAGAAGTTGAATAATAGTTATAGTTCTGATAAATCAAAATTTCTTTCAAATGATTATGTGGAGAGTTATTCTGCAAAAGAATTGGAGGCTAAACCCATCGAATGTAAGCTTTACGTCCCTCCTCTAATTTTGGAAAGTAAAATTTCTGAACTCGAGAATACTCTTACAGAAGAAAGAATTTTGATGGACTTAGAACAAACTGTATTTTCAACAGTGTTAAAAAATACTGATTTTTCTAAATTCTCCAAGGCTTTAAATTCTGATGACAGGTCTGGTTCACTTGATAATGAGCTTAATTTCTTAAACTCTGAAGGTGCTTTAAATGATTGTGTTGCTCAATTTGACTTTACTTCTAAGCTTCCTGATCATTCATCTTGTGTTGTTAAAGGTGAAACATCAACGAAAGTGTGTTTGAAAAAGGTGAAACATCAATTTGATTACCCAGTGTGTTTGAAAAAGGTGAAACATCAACGAAAGTTGACAAATCAGTTTCTGTGAAATCTAAGAATGCGAAAGGTAAGAAAAGAAAATCTCAGCATTCACAGAAACTGATCACCACAGGTAAGCCAAAGAAGAAGCATTCTTTTAATTCTCATCATTCTAACTCTAAAGTTTCAAATGTTTCAGATATGAGAAAGCAAAGGGTCGGAGTTAAGACTGCATGGATACCAAAACAGAAGATAGACGAGAAAGCTAAATCTAGTTCTAGTTTTAATAAAAATACATCTAGTAAAGATGAATTGATTGTGAATGTTGCTACTTTTAAATCTAATCTTGTTGATTCTCGCAAGAAATACTCTATAAAGCAATTATTCCAGTTAGCACCATCTAATAAATTTTTTTAAATTGTGGTGAATGTGATTATGCTTCTCGTAAATATTCTGATGTTTGGTATGGTTCATATAATGTTTCATCTTATCGTTATCATTCTTCCCATCATGCTTATGGATTTCAAAGACAAAGCGGGCCTAAATTGAAATGGGTGCCAAAATCCAGTACTAACAGTGAAGGTCCCATTTATAAATGGGTACCTAAAACTCTTATTTCCTGATTTGTTTTGTGCAGACCCGTCATATGTGGTACTTGGATAGCGGGTGTTCCAAGCATATGACCGGACAGAAGAGTATGTTGTCTAATTATATGGACAAATACTGCGGCACAATTCGTTTTGGAAATGATCAGTTTTGACCAATTCTGGGATATGGTGATATTGTACACAAAAATCTCACGATTAAGAAGGTGAGCTACGTTGAAGGCTTAGGACACAACCTATTCAGCATTGGCCAGTTCTGCGACAAAGACTTAGAGGTTAATTTCAAGGCCAAGACATGTTCTGTACGCACTAAAGAAGGAAAAGAACTCTTGGTCGGCACTCGCAAGTCAAACCTCTACACCATCAACTTGTCAAAGGTCTAGGCTGACAACCAGGTATGTCTATTATTAAAGGCCTCGATGTAACAAAGTTGGTTATGGCATCGATGGCTTTCTCACCTCAACTTTCGGTACATCAACAAGCTGGTCAGTGGAAAGCTAGTGAAAGGACTTCCAGAGCTGAAGTATGAAAGAGAACACTTGTGTGCAGCATGTGCAAAGGGAAAGATGAAGAGAGCCCCACACAAACCAAAGCCTGAACCAAGTACCAGCTCTCCATTAGAGTTGATGCATATGGATTTATGCGGTCCTATGCGAACGCAAAGCTTAGGAGGAAAGAAGTATGTGTTGGTTATCATGGATGACTATACGCGATACACATGGGTCAAGTTCCTACGGTCTAAAGATGAGACGCCCGAAGTTCTCATTACATTTCTGAAGACGACCCAAGTCAATCCGCAGAAACAGATCAAGATTCTCAGAACTGACAACGACACAGAGTTCAAGAACAAGATAGTTGAAGAATATCTCGTTTCGGTCGGGATATCACATCAATACTCTGCTGCACGTATGCCTCAACGGAATGGAGTCGTCGAAAGGCGAAGTCGTACACTTGTCGAGGCCGCTCGGACAATGCTCAGCCAATCTGAATTACCTTTATTTTTGTGGGTTGAAGCTGTATCGACTGCGTGTCACACTCAGAATCTCTCCATGATACACTGCCGATTTCAGAAGACTCCGTATGCGTTGCTCAACAACCGAACACCAACCATTAAATATTTTCATGTTTTTGGTTGTAAGTGTTATGTTCTAAATGACAGAGAGAATCTGAACAAGTTCAGTGCTAAGGCGAATGAGGGCATCTTCGTTGGTTATTCCTCTACATCTACTGCATATCAGGTTTACTTGAAGAAGTTGAAGACTATGATAGAGAGCGTCAATGTTACATTCGATGAGGAAATGGCTTCTGAGCATGTCAGTTCAGAACCCGTAATTACCGGAGTACTAGCTTTTGGGCCAACCAGTCCAGGACCTGCACCTCAAGAGAACAAATCAGATGACGCTTCATCGTCTACTTCTAAATTATCTGATTTGGAATTATTATTTGAACTGTTTTATGATGAATTTCTTGGATTTCGTTTGCCTAAATCTGTTGTGGTTGACAGCATGGAAGACTCGTTGAATACTCATCCAACCACTTCCGATAGCTCTACTGAATCCAATTCCCCGATTCGGCAAGAAGTTCCAGTTCAAAAGCCTACTCCGACAGTTGAAGTTGTGACCAACACCGATGAGACAGAAGTATCTGACTCTGTAGGATGTACTATAAGGACTAATCAACAGCATGATCAAGCTGTACCTACTGCAACTTCTGCAACTACTTCTTCAACTAAAATCCCCATTCAGTCTGAACCATCTGAAGGAGATAACAGTGGATTCCTAGATGCTGACAATGATCAATCTACATCTAATCCACTTCCTCATGAACATAAGTGGACAAAAGAGCACCCGGTACATCAAATTATTGGAGATCCTTCTAAACCGGTACAAACTAGGTCTGCAACATCAAATCTATGTATGTATGAATCCTTTCTGAGCAAGATCGAGCCTAGTCGCGTATCTGAGGCCCTTGCCGATTCAGATTGGGTAACTGCGATGCAAGATGAGCTGAATCAGTTTGATGCACTAAAAGTCTGGAGACTCGTACCCAAACCTCAAGGTAAAACCATCATTGGTACGAAATGGGTGTTCAAAAACAAGAAGGATGCTTGAACAGTGACCTACTCTAGAAAATAAATCTTATCACTAAGTGACATGTCATCTGTTCCTCAGTTCAACGTATCTTATCTTGATCTTCATAGAGAACATCTTCAGAGCTCTGAACAAGTGATCTGATGAAAATATCTTTAATGTCTTCTCTTCTGAAGAGTCTGTCTCTGAACTGACTTCAGAGACAGACTTGGCTTTCTCTGCTGATGTTTCTGAATATCAACAGAGGAATACTTGAGTTATTTTCAATACTTTTATAATTCAGAATTGGGGCTAACAATCTCCCTCTAAGTATTGAAAATAGAAATTGCAGGAGTATCAGAGAACATAAAAAAATATTAATCTATAAAGCATAGAGGAGAAAATCATCCTCTTAAATATTACTTCTCAAATATTTGGAAATTCATAACAGAGAAAGTAACATTAAAAAATAAAGAAATAAACTAGCACCTGTCACTTGAACAAATTCTATGAAACTTCATAATAAGCTCTTTGAAGTTAATCATTGAGCCAATCTCTAAGTTCAGTTTGGCCATAAGATCTGCTCTGTGCCGTTCTTTCTTCACATGAATCATATTCTGCACTCCTCTTAGGGTTTCATCAGAGTACTTCGATATCTCTGAAGCAAGAAAGATTTTCTTGATTTGATTCACCCTGTAGACGAAACCTAGAGGCTCTAAAATTATTGATCCTGTCTTCTGCTTATCAATATTCTCGATCGTCTCCATAAGTTCAGTCACTCCCAGCTTTTCTTCTCCTAGATTCAGAGCAATCTGGAAGTCAAATTTTGTTCTGAGTTTAAAATATGCTTCCATTGCTCTTCTGACTTAAACCATGCCCATTCTGAATTCCCTTCCTTGATCGTATCTTACAGAGCAGTAGGCATACAGATGAGGTAGATCGTATGGATTCAGATTTACGATATCATTATCATTGAACTCGTAAAACTTCTGATCAGAGCAAATGACTTCATAGTGCCTGTAGATGATCTTGTTATAGGCAAACTTCCTTTCAGATATTTTGTTGATTTTGATGATTGGATCATCAGAGAGGACCTTTGCTCTTGGAGTAGTTTTATCTCTGATGAATCTTTGCTCATTGTCAGGCATGTTCTCTCTGATCCTTGGATTCAGAGGAATGACTAGAGTGTCTTCCAGATTAAACTCACAATAGATATATCGGAAGTGATTTTCTATGGAGGCTTCGGGTTTGGAGGCAAGGAATGTAGGGGAATGGGTGAATACTTTGGCTGGTAAACCAATGCTTGTCTTCTGAACAAGATCCTCTGGAGGAGCTTGTTCATCAACAACCATGGTTGTTTCTTCAGCAGACAGTTGAGTTGTCTCTGGTTCTTTCAGCTGTGATTGAGGATCTGGAGTAGGTTCAGAGATATAACCATCAATCTCTGGTGATTCTCTTAATTATGCTTCAGTTTAAGTATGACGTGGTTGAGCATTTTTGAAAACATACTCCTCAACATCAATTACTTCAACATGTTTTTCTTCAGCCGCTCCTTCTTCTTCTTCAGAATTAAGTTTTTCTTCCTTTTCAGATTCTGATCCGAAGGCATCTCTCATCACAATATTTGATCTTTCAGTTGATGAGAATGCATCATTGGATGTTGAGAAGTCTATTAATTGATCGTCTTCATCTTCCTCCAAAGCTCCAATTATCTCTGGTTCAGCGTTCACCATAGGAACAATTAGAGCCCCTGATATTGATGGTGCTAAGAAGATTACTAGTACTGGAGATGCAAGAAGCATTTGATTGTCTTCAGTAGAGGTAGAGAGCCTCTCTGGTTCTTTTCCTTGCTCTCTGTTTGTTGATGATGGACGAGCAGAGCCACTTGGTTTAGTGGGTGCATCTTCAGAGGGTTGTCCTGTTGCTTGTCTGATCTCCCCCTTTTGAGATTCAGAGGCTCCATCCTCGTCAGAGCCCTCTGAATCATCAAATCTGAACTTTTTGGCCGCTTCACTGCAAGAATCCCCTCCGAACTTGCGTTTATATTTTAGAGACCCTGTAGCAGCGAATTCCTTTCCCTTGGGGTCAAGTGTAGCTTGCTGAATCGATGCTAGTGCCTCTGAAGCGGCGTTAATGATTTCTGCTACCTGGTCCTCTGTATTATATTTGTGAATCTCCAGAGTAGTTTTGACCTGCTTTTGGGCAACAGTAGATATCTTTGAAGAACATGTCAGCATTCTGCTCATGATTGCAGATTTGAATGAAGCCAAATCAGTTTTGGTTATAAGATCTTCTGCTGTGCGTACTGGTGGAATGGGGATCTCTGAAGGTGCGCTTGTTGATGGAAGAGAGTCTTGAATGGATGACTTGATGAGGTTAGAGATAGTAGCCAATTGCTCTGAAGAGAGTGAAATTGATCTGGTGGCCACTACCTCTTCCTTGATCTCCTTGCGCTCTCTCTGAACATCTGCAAATGAAGAAGATTGTGTGTGAAGAGTAGCAACCTGAGCTTTAAAAGCTGCGATCTCCAGAGATGAAATAGCTCTGTGCTGAAATAGTTCTTGTTCCAACCCCTGAATCCTGTGAGTGGAGTTCAGAAGTTGGGTCTTCAGAGTAGAAACCTCTGCTCTAAGTTTGTTATTTTCAGAGCGAAGAGCAGAGGTGTCTGAACCGTCAATTCGTTGAAAGTTATGCTCATTCATGGATCCTATGACTTCCTCACAGAATCTTTGGAACTCTGATTTTGTGAGAAGGTCGGAGATGGGTACATTGGTAACAACACATGTTGCCAAGTTGTCCTCGAGTCCAGAGGATCCTTCTTTCAGAGATGTTTGTATGTTGTCTCTGGAAGGACTTCCGCTCGGTCCTCGATGTTTCGGAGAAGAATATCTGAGCGTTCTGTTCTCAACCAAGTCCTCCTCCTCAGATTCAGAGGACTGGAAGTGAATGTGGGATTTGAGCTTGCGATCCAGGCAAGTCAATCCTTGTGCCTGAAGGTTAAGCCAATGTCCCTGAGTTGGACAACTCTTACGGGAGAATCTAAAAGGTGAGAGATGAGCCACAGAGGCATCATTTTGTGTAGGAATTTCTGTCGTACTCAGAGGCAATTGAGTACTTATCACTGTAGCTAAGGGGTTGTTTACCAAATTTTTCATTAAGTCCTATATGGATAAATTTGTCTGTCCGGATAAATTTGTCTGCCCGGGTAAATTTGTGTTGTTGTTTACTTTTTTTTTCTTCTGAATCAACGGTCTGAATGAAGGAAATGACCAATTTACCCTCAATATGCATTATGTCAATTTGATAATGAATGCATCTTTCTACTTGTCTGCATCTTTCTGATGGCAAGAAACCAATGTAGAAATCAATATACAAACACATAAAAATCGATAAGAACGTCCATAGAAGCAAATTTCCATGTTAAATCGATATACACACAAATAAAAATACTGATATTCAGACTGTTGAGAATCAATTTCAGAATTGAGAATAAGCCAAGAACAACATCAAGAATAACATCAGTATTGATTTCCAGAACAACACCAGAATCGATATAGAAAATCAAGAAAAGCCCAGAAAAACATCAAGAATAACACCAGAATTGATTTCCAGAACAACATCAGAATCGATTAAGAGCAACATCATAATTGATTTCCAGAATCAAGAATAAGCCAAGAACAATATCAATCAACTTCCAGAATCGATTTGGTTCGATACAAACCCTAAAAACCAAGAGCAACATAAACTTCCATAATCGATTTGCAGAATCGATTTGGTTCGATTTCAAGGGAAGGGAAACGATGAACACAATGATGAAGAATCGATTTGGTTCCTGAATCTAAAAAGGGTAGATGAAGAAGGTGTCGATGAACATAGTGATGAGAAGGGAAGCGATGAACACAGTGATCGATGGTATCAAACAACAAGTGTTGAATTGATGGTATCAAACAATAATCGATGGATCGATGGCGTGAAAGTGGTCGTCGATGAGGGATGCGTGAGAGTGGTCGCCGGTGATGGATGCGTGAGAGTGGTCGCTGGTGATGATGGAGGAGTGGAAGGAAAGAGTGATGGCGTGAAAGGAAAGAGTGCGATTAGGTTACATATCTAATGCTGCTTCTTTTTTTTTTGTAAAGGGTAGAAATGTCAAGTTTATGGCTTAATGGGGACAACTGCTATTTTTACTACTGTGCGATTAAGCCATTTTAGCTGCGCGATTAAGCCACTAAGCCCCAAGTAAACACTCTACTTGTCTACGCGAATAAGCCAATAACCCCATTAAGCTCATTAAGCCCCAAGTAAACACCCCCTAAGTCCTGTTGAGAGGACTTATCCAGAAATTGGGCTTCCTCAGGTTTGTGAACTTCAGAGGTAGAAAAAGGCACCTCTGAAGTGGTTTCTAGGTTGGGTTCGAGGTGTGTACCTCTATTTCAATAACCATAGCCTCTGGATCAGGCTGGTTAGATTGTGTGGTTGCACTGGGAGAGGGGGTAGGAGTCATAAAATAAATATGCCTTTGGGCATCTTTTCGAGGGGAGGGGTGAGAACTCTCTGGGTTCTCTAAGTCCTTAGGGGACTCGCTCTTCTCACTCTTAGAATCTTCAGAGCTAGTCTCTGAAGATTCATTCTCACTTGCCTCAGAGCTAGTAGAGCTAATCTCTTCACCAGCATCTGAGGGGTCTTCCCTTGCTCCCTCGTTGACAGCCCCTACTGGTGTACTGTCATCTCTCTGTTCTGCAGTTTCTCTAATAGGAGTACCCTCTGGTTCACTCCTTAGAGAACTCTGAACTTCAGGGTCCTCTGATGCCTATGAAGTAGAGTTGCTCTGACTCTCTATTTGGGGCTTAGGACCTAAGTGTGTTAGGGTTCCCAGGACTAGCTCTATTCCTTGGGCAACACGAAGATAAAAGGCTAAGGCTACAGATTGAGGATTTACCTGATCAAGCATTTGGTGTGGAATACGGCGTGCTCTTAGATAGCCTTCAGATAGAATGGTCGGCTTGAAGCTGTTATTTATGTAGAAAGGAGTCTTGGGTTGTTCGGAGTGGGTTAGAATGTGAATTTTTTCTATGGCAGCATGGATGATCAAGACTAGAAATCTCGGAAAAGTGATTGAAGGAACACTGGAGGATGGGGTCGTTTGTTCATGGTCCTTTGCCAAACACTTGTTCTTCTTTTCAATGGACATCAAAATGAGATCAAAGAGTATTCCGGCCATATCAATGTTGTGATTAAAGAATAAGGCATACATGATAGAAAGAATCTCGGGTGTGGCTTGGTCCATGCTTCCTAGTTTACAGGTTAGGGTGCGGTTCAGTACCGAGAACATAAAGTTCCACATTGGGGGTAGATGTTGTCGTCTGAAATTGCTAAGCCTGGTTATCTCAGTATTGTAATAAGGCAGACGAATGAACTAGAGTAGGGTTTCAGAAGATGTGCATTTTTCAAATCGAGGGATTTGATGTTCGTCAGTGGTGAGAAGTGGAATAACTTCTCGTAGAACAGTAGGATTGATGAGTACCCTACATTTCACAGTTGGAGAGATGGCAAACTCTCCAATGATTCCATGGTGTTCGTCGTTGTAGTGACTGGAGGAGTACCATTCTTGAACAAAAGTGAGGGGGCATTCAGTGGTGGTGGAGATGAGGGTTTGAGTTAGTTCACAGTTTGAGAAAAACCCGCAGATGATTCTGTATTGTTCCTCGAACTTGCGAGAATCAAGATGTATCATGTGATTGTTGTCTTTGATCGGAAAGAGATACACTCTTGAAGGTTCACCCGTTTTGGGAAACAGTTTGCACCATTCCATTGAAGACGCCATTTGAGAGTTGGAGCGAAGAAGATGAAGTTCAAGTTTTTAGTGAGAGAGAGAAAGAGTGCTCGAGATTATTTGTAAAAATGGATATCCGGATTTAAAATTGTTTTTATATCCATATTTAGAAAAATTACACTCAAGTGCATAAGGTGAAACGGCAGTGATTAGACCCTCTGGTTGAGGCCGTTTGACCTTTCACTCATTCGAGTGGTGACACGTGTTTTTGATAACTGTACCACTTTATGTGTGTAGTTGCCAAGAAAAAAGGAGGGGGTGCTAGTACCAATATAGAAATGGAATAGTTATTGGTGCTCACTAGACAAATCTTTCACTTTGTTGTCTGAAAATAATTTGATTGTGAAGTAATCTAAGATATCATAAGTACGAAAAAGGATTCAGAGAATCTGAATTTTCAATTTCAAATGATATTAAAGATTTCTGAACAGGTAAAAGAATTCAGAATCCTCCCGTTATTTCTTCTTGACTGAACTTTATCTTCTCCCCCTTGAATGATGTAACGAATATTTGAGAAAACTGAGTTATCAGAGAGAAGATCAGAGACTCTGACATGAGTTATCAGAGAGAAGATCAGAGACTCTGATGCTTCTATTTTTCTGAAGCTCCCTCCGATAAAATGAAAAGTTCTTTTACCCCCCCCCCTTGAGTAAAGAATGTATTCTTTTTATCTTCTCCCCCTTAACAGATGTATATAGATACAAAAGAATGATTTTGACCATTTGTTAAATGTTAAGAGGTGTTGAAATGAATTTCAGAAGCTCTGGTTGAACATGCTACATATGTCAGAGGCTCTGATTAGTGGATCAGAGACTCTGATGTTTTCCTGTTTTAGGTAGACATGTTTAACATTCCCAACTTGCTAATTAAGAAATTGAACCTTCATTCATCCAATGCTTTTGTGAAAATATCTGCAAGTTGAAGTTCAGTTGGTACAAAATACATTTCGATTGTTCCCTTTTCAACATGGTCTTTTAGAAAATGGTACCTTACATCAATGTGCTTTGTTTTGGAATGCTGCACTGGATTGGCAGAGATGGCTATGACGCTCTTTGAATCACATAGAATTGGAATTCTGTCATATTGTAAGCCATTGTCTCTGAGCTGAGTCTTCATCCAGATGACTTGAGAGCAACAACTAGCAGCAGCAACATATCCTGCCTCTGCAGTAGAAGTTGAAACACAGTTCTGCTTCCTGGATGACCAACTTACCAGCTTATTTCCCAATAATTGGCAGCATCCAGAGGTACTCTTTTTATCTAGTTTGCATCCTGCATGATCTGCATCAGTGTATGCTGTTAAATCAAAGCTAGACAGTTTATGATACCAGAGACCTAAAGAAGGTGTGCCTTTAAGGTATCCAAAAATTCTTTTTACTGCAGACAAATGAGATTCTTTTGGATTTGCTTGATATTGAGCACAAAGACATGTTGCAAACATTATATCAGGCCTGCTTGCAGTTAAGTATAGAAGTGATCCTATCATGCCTCTGTAGGTTTTGATATCTACAGATTTACCTGAAGGATCAGAGTCAAGTTTGATTCCTGTGGCAATAGGTGTTTTCATAGAAGTTGAATCATTGAGTTTGTTTTACTTGTAATCCTAGAAAGAATGTTAATTCTCCCATGAGACTCATCTCAAATTCACACTTCATCAACTCTGAAAATTTGTCACAATAGTTTTGATTTGTAGATCCAAATATAATGTCATCAACTTATATTTGTACTAACAGCATCTCATTTTTGTACCTTTTTATGAACAAAGTTGTATCAATTATACCTTTTTCAAAACCATTATTTACCAGAAGTGTGGACAGAGTAGCATACCAGGCTCTTGGAGCTTCTTTAAGTCCGTACAAAGATTTATCAAGATAATAAACATGGTTAGAAAACTCTGTACTTTCAAATCCATATGGTTTCTAGACATACACTTCTTCATTTAATTTACCATTTAGAAAGGCAGATTTAACATCCATCTGTTATACATTGAACCCTTTGTGTGCAGCATAGCCTAAGAAGATTCTTATTGCTTCTAGCCTAGCCACAGGTGCAAAGGTTTCATCATAATCAATACCCTCTTCTTGGCAATATCCTTTAGCAACCAACCTAGCTTTGTTTCTAATTATAATGCCATCCTCATCCTTTTTATTTCTGAAGACCCATTTAGTTCCAATTGCAAATTTTCCTTTAGGAAGGGGAACTAAGGTCCAGACTTTGTTTCTTTAAATCTCTTGAAGCTCATTCTGCATTACAGAGATCCAATGAGGTTCTTCAAGACCTTCATTTACCTTCTTTGGTTCAATGATGCTCAAACGGTTTACAAAATAGCATTCATTGATTGTGGCAGATCTGGTTTTGACTCCATCTGAAGGTGTTCCAATGATCTGATCAAGGGGATGATCCTTTGTCCATCTTGTTATTGGAGCTTGAATTTGGGGTGGAGTCTGAGTTTCAGAGATGACAGTTGGTGACATCTCTGTTGTACTGTTCAGAGGTTCTAAAGTGTGTTCCATAGATGGTGAAGTAGGATCTGAAGTTTCTTCAAGAGAGGTCTCTGGAAACTCTTCAGATGTCTCTGGTTCATCTTCTGCTTCTAAAGTGAATTGTCCTTCTGTTTGTCTTGATTCATTTCCTGAACATGTATTCAAAGAAGCAGAAGTTGTGACTTCAGAGGGACCGGAGAGAGTTGTACCTGTATTTTGATGTTCCTCTAAAGTTGCTCTGTGAATATCTCTGAACATAAACTCTGAGTTTTCATCATCAAAGAAGTCTTCAAATATTTTGTTTAGTTCAGATTCTCTTATCTTTGATGATTCAGAGATATTTTTGGCAGTTGTATTGAAATCATTGGTGGCAAGACTTCTGTCATCATCAAAAGATACATTAATACTCTCTTGGATTGTTCTTGGTCTCATATTGAACACTCTAAAGGCTTTTGAGGCTAATGAATATCCAATGAATTTGCCTTCATCTGCTTTTCTGTCAAACTTTCTAAGAGATTCTCTATCATTCAGAATATAACATCTGAATCCAAAAACATGGAAATATTTAACATTAGGTTTCCTATTGTTAATGAGTTCATAAGATGTTTTCTTGAATCTTTTGACAATGGTAGCTCTGTTTTGAGTGAAACAGGCTGTAGCCACTGCCTCTGCCCAAAAGTTTGTGGGAAGATCAGATCCTGCAAGCATTGTTCTTGCAGCTTCAACAAGTGTTCTGTTTTTTCTCTGAACAACACCATTTTGTTGAGGGGTTCTTGCTGCAGAGAAGTTGGGAGTTATGCCTTCTTCTAAAAGATATGAGTTGATTTTGGAATTTCTAAACTCTGTCCCATTATCACTTCTCAGCTTTTGAACTTTGCTATTGAACAGTACCTGCAGTCTTTTTAACAATCTTATTAAAATATCAGGTACATCAGACTTGGCTCTGATGAATTCTATCCAAGTATATCTAGAGTATTCATCATTCAGAACTAGAATATACTTTTTACCTGATAGACTTTGCATAAAGATAGGACCACAGAGGTCCACATGTAACATGTATAAGGGTTTTGGACAGTTGTTATCACTTTTGGTCTTGTGGTAAGATCTTTTCATTTTTCCCATTTCACAAGCAGAACAAAGATCATCTTTGTTAAACTTCAGAGATGGTAATCCCCTAACCAGATTTAGCTTAACTAATTTATCAAGTGAAGAAAAATTGAGATGAGCAAACTTTTTATGCCAGAGCCAGACATCTTCACTGTTCTCTAAGTCAGTTCTTATGTGTTTGGTAAAATTCATTCTATATAGATTACCCTTTCTGTCAGCTCTGAGCATTTCTTGACCTGTTTTTGAGTGAAGAAGTGAACAATGTTTTTGTTAGAGCATAAATCTGTTAGATACAAGATCAAGATTGCTGAAGGTCAAGGATACAAGAAGTCAAAGTTGAAAGTCAACTCTCATTAAAATCAAAGTTTATTTGTAATAAAAAGTCAAAGTCCTTGTTTTTGTATTTGTTTCCTTGTAATTCTTATAGGTATAAATACCTTGTATTTTCTATTTTGTAGAAGAGTAGTGACTAGAGCTTGTATACGAATTAGAGAGAGAGAATTCTAGAGTGAGAAAGAGCAGTCTAGAGAGAGAAAGTCAAGAACAGAGTTGTAAATCATTTGAGATTGTGAATTGAATCAAACAGGTAGTTAATCATATCTTGTCTTGTTGATTTGCTTGTGATTAGAATCTAGAAATAGGACTTACAATTGGTATCAGAGCAGATCCGATTTTGAAATCAGATCAAGAATTGGTTCAACATTGTGTTCATCGAGTTTGATTCGAATTTTGAGTTTTAGAGTGTGTGGCCCAAGAATTACTAGCTATATCACATTTAGATTGACACAAACACTTTTATTATATCAAACATATGAATTACAATTAATCACATATCTAACAATTAGTCACAGATCTCATGTATGTGTGTTTGTTCTTTGTGTGTGTGTGTTCTTACTCTCTCTCAACAACCACCAATATTACACCTTCACTTTCACACACTCAATCTCTTACTTACACAAGTATCTCTTGAAACATACAAGGACTTGCTTATATATAGGTCAACATGACCAAGCAAGGTCAAACCATCTAAGCTCTCTTAGAACACACACAAACAACTATTACAACAATTACAATAATGACCCTCTTTTAATCTTGAATACAATTACAGTCTAACAATATCCCCCTTTGGATTCAAGATTAAAAAAATTTGGCAATAATCTTCAGGTCTTTATATCTTCAGAATTGACTTCAACTTCAAATCTTTTCTGGCTTTGACATCTTGAAAACTTTGACAATTCTTCAAACTTGTCTCTCTCTTTCAATTAACTTTTGCATAAAGTCTGACTTTCTCTTTGATAAGCTTTCTTTGACAAACTTTCTTTAATCTTTGACTTCAATCAACTGAAAACTTTATCTCCTCTGAAATCTTTAAAACTTCAATCTGATCTTGAACTTTGATTATTCTCCCCCTTTTTAATGATTTGTAAGAATCAAAATCATTAAAACACTTCAAAGTCAGATCCGTCATTGAATGAACTTCCCATCATCTGATAAGCACATTCTTCAAGAACTTTCATCTCATCCTTTGGATAATAGACAATCTCCCCATATAGGAAAATAATTCTCACATCTAATCTGGATTGGCCTTAGATTCACTAACATATTCATCTGAATCTTTTCAAATTCAAACGAAATAAAAATGGTAACCCTGAATCAACATATGAAACAGTTAGAAGTGCCTGTCAGTAACACGAAGTTATTGTGTACAACAAATGTACAATATAAGGAGCTTATTTGATGTTGACTCCCCAGGACTTCCATTCAATCATTGAAAAACACAAGGTAATTCTATGAATGTTCTGACAGAAAAACATATTCTCTGTATGCTCGTGCTTGTGTTTTGAAAGAATTAGCACAATGATTATGTTTCATAAGGCTCAAAGTATGTAAATCACTGAGACATCAATGATTATACATGGACTCAATGTGCATGAGAAAGGTTCGAAGGTAGGGAAACTTTCCTTCTTTTTCAATATCAGTATCTTCCAAGTGAAGATCCGATAGATTATGTGCTGCTTCCCCAGAAAATATGAAACATTCTTTTTTTAAGAAAATAATGAGTAGCTAGGGAGGTTTTATGCAAGAGATGGCATGGGTTATTTGCCTATTTCAATGATGGTCACGAAAGAAATGTGAACCAATCAGTAATGTGGCTTCCCGGCTCAGAAAGATGTTTGGTGCAGAGTTCTAATATTCTTTTAACTCTGTTCTCTCACCCTCCTTCTTTTAAACATTTAAGCTCACATCTAACCAATATCTCATTTCCATTTTACCTCAGCTCACTCCCACACTCAATTCTTTTAGACCCCTCTCCCCTCAATCACTCAAAGGATTTCTTCCGGGGTAGGAAACACTGGTTATCGTGAATCCATGGAAGATCTAGTAAGCACTCACACTGAATCCCATGTTCCTAAAAGTACATGTTGTTCAATGATTTTCTTGACATGTAAAGCACAAGAAATCATATGTCAGTGTTTGTATGCTCATTCAAAAATCAGAAATGAAATTTGAGCATTTTGAACATTTAAGATTTCTCAAAACTTTATATGAATGAAAAGAATAGAAATGTTTTGAGAATCTGACAATAATTAAGATCAGATCAAATTATCATGAAGAAAAATATTTGGGAATTCAAAGACGTATGTTGTTTATATGAACAATATATAAACATATTATCAATGAAAGCACATTTAAAATGAAATGACGTTTGATTCAAACAACTGTGAATACCAAACGACAGGAGTATTACCACAGAAAGATATATCATTTGATACATGGTAATAACATAATCAATTTGAAAATACGGATTAGAATGATACCTGTGGATTGGAATCCTCAACTCCCCCTAGAATGAATATAGCAGTTAAAGTATCCTTGACTAGATATCCTCCCCCTTGATATCTGTAAAATATCAATCTTTTTAGAGATATTTTTATAAAAGATATAGCAATATAATTTCCAAACTCCCTTTCAAACGAAAAACTTCCTGAAAAGATGTAATCTTGAAAGCATCCTTCAGAAGAAAACATTTGAATACGGGTTTTGAACTGAATTGTCCAAAAGCCATTATGCTTTGAAGCACGAGTTCTGAACTAATTTGTTCAGAAGCCTTTGTCACATAACATATCCTGCAAGAAAAAGATTTTGGTAATCATTATAAAAATGATTCCGCTTTAGTCAGTCAACATATGATGAAATATCCAAAATATATTCAAATAAAGTATAAGTTTAGAAAACTCCCCCTACAATCATGAAGTAGCATTTAACATACCAAGTTTGCTAACTAAAAAGGTAAACCTCTTTTCATCCAACGGCTTGGTGAAAAGGTCAGCTAACTGGTAGTCTGTAGTCACAAAGTGCATCTCGATATCACCCTTCTCAACATGATCCTTTATAAAATGATAACACACGTCGATGTGTTTCGTCTTGGAATGCTGTACTAGATTAAATGTTATCGCAATCGCACTCTTAGAATCATAGTAGATAGGGACTCGTTGGTAAGTATATCCGAAATCTTTTAACTATGTTCGCATCCAGAGGACTTGTGAACAGCAGCTTGCGGCAGCTACGTATTCAGCATCGGCAGTGGATGTAGAAACACAATTTTGTTTCTTAGATGTCCAACTAACCAACTTATCACCTAAGAACTGACAAGAACTAGAGGTGCTCTTTCTATCCAGTTTGCAACCTACATGATCAGCATCAGTATAGGCAGTTAAATCAAAAGACGAACCCTTAGGATACCAAAGGCCTAACTCAGTAGAACCTTTAAGATACCTAAGTATCCTTTTTACAGCAACCAGGTGTGATTCCTTCGGATTAGCTTGATATCTCGCACAGAAACATGTAACAAACATAATATCCGGTCTACTGGCAGTTAAATACAACAGTGAACCAATCATGCTACGGTACACTTTTTGATCTACTGATTTGCCAGAAAGATCTGCATCTAAAAGTGTGCCCGTTGCCATCGGTGTTTTCATCACTGAACTGTCAGTCATGTTAAATTTCTTTAAAGTATCTCGAATATATTTTGACTGATTGATGAAAATGCCTTCGGGTAACTGTTTCACTTGAAGACCAAGGAAAAAATTTAGTTCACCCATCATTGACATTTCAAAACGAGATTCCATGATTCTTGAAAAGTTTTTACAAAACTTTGGATTTGTAGAACCGAAAATTATATCATCTACATAAATCTGGATAAGAATCATACCATCACCTTGCTTTTCCAAAAAGAGAGTAGTATCAATTGTACCTTTCTTGATTCCTGAAGCGAGTAATAATTGAGTTAAAGTTTCATACCAAGCTCTTGGTGCCTGTTTGAGTCCATACAATGCTTTGTCTAAGACATAGACATGATCAGGGTTCTTTGGATCAACGAATCCTTCTGGTTGAGCAACATATACTTCTTCATGCAATAACCCATTTAAAAATGCTGATTTTACGTCCATTTGGAAGACCGTAAAATTTTTATGCGCTGCATAAGATAAGAAGATACGTATGGCTTCCAGTCGTGCCACAGGAGCAAACGTTTCGTCATAATCAATCCCCTCCTGTTGACAATAACCCTTTGCAACAAGGCGAGCTTTGTTTCGAACTACAACTCCAAATTTATCTCTCTTATATCTGAAAACCCACTTTGTTCCAATAACAGATTTTCCTTTTGGAAGTGGTATAAGTCGCCAAACTTTGTTCCTCTCAAATTGCAAAAGTTCATCTCGCATCGCCAGTATCTAATCTGGATCGTGCAAGGCTTCTGAAGCTTACTTCGGCTCGAGAGAACTTAAAAAACTTGAATATAAACAAAAATTAGCCGATGCTGCATGCGTTTGTACACCCGATTGTGCATCACCAATAATATTGTGAAGTGGGTGATCTCTTGTCCATTTCATTGTACTTGGAATCGGATGAATTTCAGCTTGAGTATTATCTTCCTCATATTCATCATATACTGCAGGTAAATCTTTATCAACGCCAAATGTGCTCGGGACATCTTGTACAACCTCTTCTGAAGTAAATATTTCCGGAGCAATAGAAGAATCACTCGGAACTTCTGTTGCAGAATTTGGATCTGCATGCACAGAATCAACATTAGTATCTTCAGAATGTATATGTGGAGATGTACCTGATGTGGTTGAAATTGTGACATTTTCAGAAGGTCCTGAAATATCTGCTATTATAATTGGAACCTCTGAAGTTGATGCGGATATGCTTGATTTTTCAAAATCTGCACAAATATCCATAAAAGCATAAAAAAATAATAAGTCTAATTTAGCTGTAATTTTATTTGAATTAGAAGACTTATTCTGTTGGACTTCAGGTTCTATTCCGTCTTGAATAGAAACTTTCTGTTTAAGTTTGAGTTCTGAACTGTTGTGTTCAGAAGTCAACGTTGATGATTAATCGAATGACACATTAATGCTCTCCATGATCGTCTTGGTTCGTCTGTTGTAAATCCGATAGGCTTTAGATGCTAACGAATAACCAATGAAATAGCCTTCGTCAGCCTTCTTGTCAAACTTACCAAGATTGTCTCGATCATTGAAAATGTAACACCTGCAACCAAAAGTACGAAAAAATTTAATATTCGGTTTTCGATGATTAATAAGTTCATACGCTGTCTTTTTATGTCTTTTGTTAGGTCTGATTTTATAGTAATCATTGTATTTATAGGACTTGGTCAATACTGTGTTTAGTGCTTATCAGTATTGTATCTGACCAAGGGTATTTAAGTCCCTTTGGTCTTGTTGGTTGTATGTACCTGACACGCACTATTAATAGAAATCCTATCTTACACTCCTATTGTCTCTCTCTCTACTTTCTCTCTCTAGAAGTTCTAGTGATCTTGGACTTACAATTGGTATCAGAGCTTGCTAGATCTTGGGAGAATTGAGAGATTGTTTTACTGAATCTGAATTAGTGATCGAAATCGAAAATTTGATCGATTTTCTTGAATTTTTCAAGAAAATCTCGTTTTCTTGATTTCTCATCAAATTCGGATGTGTTTGTGATTGAATTGCTTTGAATTTTGTGTCTTTAGTTTCGTTTTTGATAGAAGACCGTTGTTGATTCATACTATTTTGCAAGAAAAACGGTTTTAGATCATCGATTTTGTGCTTTTATGATTTTCTGGAAAAACTCGGTCTGCTTACTGTTTCATCATTGATTTTTGAGTTTTATTGTGTTTTAATCAAATTTGTTTGTTTAAAGGTGTTTTAAAGTTGTTTTCGAAACTCAGAGTATGCTTTTCTTCCATAAATTTCTTGTTTTCGTTTAATTTTGCTAGTTTTTCTTGAGTTTTTGCGGTTTGCGTTTGTTCTTACAACTTTGCATTTCATTCTTATGCTTTGCGCCTCATTCATCATACTTTGCGTTTTCGGTTCACATTAGACCTGCAAAGTTCATTGTGCGTCTCAAGTGACACACGCAAAGTCAGGTTCTCGGATCTTACTAAACGCGCAAAGTTCACTTTGCGTTTCTAGTTAGACCCGCAAAGCTTCACTTTGCGTTTCTAGTTAGACCTGCAAAGTTCATTTTGCGTTTCTAGTGTGACCCGCAAAGTTCCATCATGCGTTCCTCAAGGCATCTGCAAAGTTCACTTTACGTTTCTTGTTAGACCCGCAAAGTCTCATCTTGCGTCTCCCTGTCTTAGTTAAAAAAAAAAAAAAAACAAGTCTGGAATTTTTTTTTAGTGTGTCATCTAAATTTTTTTTCTTTTTAAACTTTGTGTCATATCAAGTGTTTTTCAAATTGTCAATTTTTAATATTTTTTTTTTGAAAATTTTCAATTCAATCTGATTTTTGATTTTCTGATATATAGTTTGGGATGGTCATTCACTTCAAGTTGATTATTTTATCAAGATGTCTTTGCAAGCACAGATCTACAAGAATGACCTCATGATTTCTTTGGGGTCTGATACTCGTCCACCAGTACTAATCAATGAGAACGAATTCGAAAAGTGGCAGGATCGGTTTATCAACTTTATTGAAAGGCAACCTAATGGGGATAACATGATGAAATCTCTGTATGAGGGTCCTATGGTGAGGAAAATGAAAGTGATTCCAGCTACTGCTACTACTCCAGCTACAGCAGTTGAAACACCTTTAAGTGAATATGACGAAAAAGAGCTATCAAGATATAAAGCAGACAGTCAGGCTAAATCAAATCTAATTCTTGCTCTTCCCAACTCCATCTATAACAGAATCGATTGCTTCAAATATAACCCTATGCTGATGTGGACACAACTTGAGAAGATTATGCTTGGTTCTGCAATGTCTACTCAGTTACGACAGACCAGATACATGAACAACTTTGAAAAGTTTCAGGCAAAGGATGGGGAAAGTTTGAAGAGTGTGTTTGATCGATTCTGGGTTGTTATCAATGATCTTTACAAGATTAAAGTTACCAAGACTGAATTGGAGGCTACCTTGAAGTTTCTGAACATTTTACAGCCAGAGTGGAATAAAGAATGTCATAGAATGAGGAACGATGTTAGGATCTCAACAATGCAGATTCCAGAACTGTATGAGATTTTGCTGACTGATGAGAGTTTAGTTCTAGAGAAAAAGGCCAAGCTAGACAAAAAGAACAAGAAGACAGTTGATCCGGTTGCTCTTCTCATGAAGCAACTAGCTGAACAAGTGCTGTCTGATAATGCTTACACCGGGTCAACTGATAATGATGGAGAGGCCTTACAGAAAGCTATGATTCTTCTCTCTCAGCATTATCAGAAGAAGTTCCAACCAAGATCTGATTCCAACTCTTCTCGCTTCACTTCTGGGTCTAAAGCCAAAGTACCCGAGCCAAAGACTGCTGCTTGCTACAACTGTGGAAAGTCGGGTCACATCTCAAAGGAGTGTAAAGCAAATAAGGTTAAGGACTTAGTTTATTACAGAAGGAAATTGGAACTGGATGAGAAAAGAGAAAGTGGATCAGCTTTGCTAGCCGAGGAAGAATTTTGGCTGGATCACTCTGACAACGAAGCTTCGAACGTAGAGATCGCTCAGATGTGCTTAGTCGTAGATGTCCAGTCAGATGATTCTGATACTGATGAGGATGAGGTATATTCTGAATTTGACTACAATTTTATTACCTCCCAGTTTAAAATCATGATTAATGCTTTATCTGATTTGTGCTCTAAATTTTTATCTGAAAAAGTTTTAAATTCTGAAAAGTCAGATTTAATTAAAAAGCTGAAAATTTCTTTGAAGGATGAAAAATCTATTTTAGAAAATACTAAAGACATCTTTCAAAAGAAATTGGATGCTTTGGAAAATTCAAACAAAACTTATCTTGAATCTTTGACTGACATGACCAAATTAAAAGATGAGTTTTCAGATAAAATAATTAAGTTAGAAGAAAAGCTTTATCGAAGAGACCAATCTGAACAAACAATTTATATGAACAAGTCGAGGAGTGAAGAGGCTTTAAAACAGAGATGGGGACTTGGTTTTTATAATCCTCAATTTTTAAACAAAGTAATAGACGAAGTTCCCACCTTATATAAATACGATTATCTGACACTTGCTCATTATGCTCCTCAGTTCAAATTTCATTGGACTAGTGAAAAGGAAGTGTTAGATCTCGAAAATGAGAAAAGGATATATAAAAAGAAAAATGAAATTCCTTTTGCTTATATGTCCGAAAATGCAAAATATTTTCCTGAAAAATCAAGAAGAGGAAAAAGAGTTTTAAATGATATATCTTCTGTTAAATCTTCAATGTCTAATGATTTTGTTCCTTCTTATGCTCCTGATTCTGATAAAGGAAATATTTCTCCAATCATTTATGATTCAAAGAAATATACTCCTCCGTTAATATTAGAAGAAAAATCATAGATCTTGAAGATCAGATAGAAGATCAAAATATTTTGAAGAAAATTGAATCTGATATTTTTCTTTCTTTTATGACTTCAAATCTTGAAGAAAAATTTATTTTCTCAAAAATCAGATTCTATTTCTAGTCTATCTTCTGATTTTAAGGAAAACAAAAAGGAAATTTCAAATTTTAAAAACCTTTCTCAAAATTCTTCAGATTCCAAGGCTAATTCAGATTTATTAGTTGATCAGATTGGTTGCTTGGATAAATTTATTTCTTCTGATTTAAATATTAAGTCTAATATTCTTGATGACTCTTTTACGCTCAATGATCAATATTATAAACCTAAGCGTAAAAGAAGACGGTCAAATAAGTCGAAGAAACGAGATACAGTTCTTTCTGACTGTTCTAATTCTTTCGATACTATTATTTCAGATAGGACTGTGAGCCAGTCAAAGAAGCAGATCTGGAGAGCTAGGCGGACATCAACTGATTCTATGTTTGATGGAGATCGATGTGTAGACAAATTTTATAATAGTGATTCATTTGCTGTTTGTAATAAAGTTTCAAAATACTCTATAAAGCAAATGTTTCAAATTTCCAAAAATGTCTCATATTCGTCTTCTGATTCTAGTTCAGATGATCATGCTTTATCTTCTGATAGTTGTGATTATTTTTCTGATCATATTCCTCATGCTTTAAATTTCAAATCTGCTCATTATTTCCCCATAAGAACTGCAACTAACAAACATGGGCCCAAATTCAAGTGGGTTCCCAAATCTTTATCTGATTTAAAGTTGCAGGCATCACATGTTAAGGGGGAGTAAGAGAAATTTGGCTTCTAAGTAATTCAGCTCAGGACCCGCACTTCATAGACTATGACTTCTAAACACAACAGTTTAGAACTCGTTCTTCAATGATTAAGCTTCTGACTTAATGAGATACTGTGAGTACATCAATTTTAATTCCGCTGCATTTATCTCTGATAATGATGTTATTCTAGTTTTTCTCAATGTTTCAAGAATCTGAGTTTGTTTATCTATCTCATGAATTTGTATTACCCAAAATTTTCTTTTAATATGAGACACAAATTTATTTTCTTCAATGTAAAAGATGAAATAGTTGAATTTTATTTTGTTCGAACTAAATATCTATTAAAAGTTTAAATCTTTACAAATTTTATTCTATAAAGTAAAGTTTTACATTTTTTCTTTCTTTTGAATAAAATATGTGTCTAGGATAAATTTTCAAGTTCTTTTGTTTATATTAAAGTTTTTATATGGTCAAATTTCAAGTCTTACAAAAGTCGAAAAGTCAGCAACATGTTTGAAACTTTTATTAATGCTTTAAAGATATGTGAGTCGGAATTTTTATAGTTTACTTTGCTTAGACTACCTAAATGATCAGAATTATAGATTGGAATGAAAATATGGGCTAAGCATTTAGACGTTGATCTGAGTAATTGAGATGAATATTAAATTCTTAAAATACAGAAATCTCTAAGTTTAAAAGTTTGTACCTGTGACCTTTCTGGTTTGGGAAAGTACGTTCCGTGGGATGCTTGTCATCTGGTCCCCTAAGGTCATTTGGTCTGGGAGTGATCGAACAGAAATCCTTTTATAGAATCATATCGAAAGTCATGTTTTACTGGTATGAATGGGTTTAGGATATGTCGATGTAGCCTTTCTGATCCGGGAGAGTAAGTTCCAAGGGGTGCTTGACACCTAGTCCCCTAAGGCCAACTGGTCTGGGAGCGGCTGACCCAAATCCTGCAATAGGGTTAGATAGAAAGTTACGTTTACGACATGTTCTTTACTTAATAAACTTTTTGATCAAAAGATGCCAAAGTGCACTAGCTTAAAAGATTCTAAAGAGCACACTCATGTTAAGATGCCAATGAGCACACATCTCATGATACTTGGTGATATATTTGAGTTGCGACAAACCTGTAAATTTGTGAAAGTCTTAATTTTTGATGACTTAGTGTCAGTACATGCAAAGTTCTCCATAAGATTTTTAGAATTGCATTTTCTTGAAGCTAATTGAAGATTTGCATGTGAGCACACTGAATAGATTGCTGGAAGTTTTTGAAACTGAACTTGTCTTAACTTGATATGCAATGAAACTCGTTCTTGTATCCTACAACATATGTTTGATTTCCAATGATTGATAAATTTGTAATATTTTACTCTGTAGAAGTTTATTTGTTTAGTGTTTAAAATTTTATATGTTTAGTTGTTTCAAAATTTAAATTCAGTATATTTTTCTTTCTACATTAATATTTGATCATTGTGTTCTCATAAATATATTTTAATGGGTTTATGCATTATTCAAGGGGGAGTGAACAAAGAGAATGTATTTCAAAGATTATATCTATTTTTGAGGGGGAGTGTCTGTTTTTCTTTACATGAATGCCATCTTGAATTGTCTTATCTAGTGCATTTATGTAGGGGGAGTCAAAGAGCTTAAAATTGTAAAAAACTTTCCAAGGCAGATTTGCGCCTCCCACATGACACGCAAACCTTGCTTTGCGCGTCCCATGTGGAACGCAAACCTTGTTTTGCGCTTCCTTCATGAAACACAAACCTCTGTTTCTTTAATTTTGCAGATCTTACGCTGTATCGTCTCCAACATTTACATGACCAAGTTTATCAAGATCATCAAGGTCATGAGGGGGAGAAGTCAAGGAGAAGTTTAAGAGACAAAGAGCTCAAAAGATTATCTGGTGATCAAGATTCGCTCAAAGATTCTATTCTCTCAGCTACATCAAATTCTTTCGCTGTTCCTGCTCCGAACATCACAGTTCATTCGAGATCATTCAAAAGAGGTGTATCGTCTTGAGCCTAAGCAGCAAAGAAAATTTCAATCTGCAAGATGCTGAGAAGAAATTTTTTCTTTAAAAGTCAGAAAGCTTCTCAAAGTCGCTTTGTTGGTCCGTGCTGATTTAGAAGATAATTTTTTGAAGACCAAAGCGCCAATGATTACTAAGGGGGAGATTGTTAGGTCTGATTTTATAGTAATCATTGTATTTATATGACTTGGTCAATACTGTGTTTAGTGCTTATCAGTATTGTATCTGACCAAGGGTATTTAAGTCCCTTTGGTCTTGTTGGTTGTATGTACCTGACACGCACTATCAATAGAAATCCTATCTTACACTCCTATTGTCTCTCTCTCTCTACTTTCTCTCTCTAGAAGTTCTAGTGATCTTGGACTTACATCTTTTGATGACAATCGTGCGGTTTTGTGTGAAACACGCAGTAGCTACGGGTTCAGCCCACAGAAAGATTGGCAATTCGGAATAGGCTAACATTGTCCTTGCAGCTTCCACCAGTGTTCGATTCTTCCTTTCAACTACACCGTTTTGCTGAGGAGTGTAGGCAGCAGAAAAGTTGTGAGAGATCCCAACAGATATGAGATAACTCTGAGGCTTTTCATTCTTGAATTTCGTGCCATTGTCACTTCTCAAAGATATAATCGGTAGTTGTAGTCGAACCTGAATCTTCTTTAAAAACTCAATGATCAGCTCTGCTGCATCTGATTTGTTCCTTAAGAATTCCAGCCAAGTATATCTGGAGTACTCATCTATCATGACCAAAATATATTTCTTACCATTGATAGACTGAGTCCTCATCGGGCCGCAAAGGTCCATATGTATCAATTCAAGAGGTGTTGAAGATGAGAATTCTGTCTTTGCTTTATGAGATGTTCGCTTCATCTTTCCCATTTCACAAGCTGGACAAAGAGAATTCTTATCAAACCTTAGTTCTGGTAGACCTTTGACAATACCTTGTCTCGCCAATTGATTAATCGCATCAAAGTTTTGATGAGACAGACGCCGATGCCATATCCAACTTTCAGCTCGTGAAGCTTTTGCGATCAGACAAACAGGTCTTGATGCAGAAAGTGTTGGAAAATTCACAGAATAAAGATTTGCATTCCGCTTGGCTTTAAAAACTGCACGACCATCTTTATCTTCAATATAACAGCATTTATCCGTAAACCGAACTTGAAATTTACTATCGCAGAATTGACTTGTACTGAAAAGATTATGATCAGGTCCTTCTACGTATAGTACTCTTTTGATTGTCACGATGCCATTTGTTAACGATCCGTGTCCTTGAATGTATCCAGTAACCTCAGAATTAGCATAACTTACAGTACCGGCAGGTTCCTCAACATAAATATGAAGTAAATGCTTAAATCCTGTCATATGGCGCGAGCATCCTGAATCTATATACCATGTATGTGAGGCCTGCAAAAAGAACAACTCATTTCTGTTTAGGTACCCATATCCAGATGGGTCCTTTCTTGTTAGCTTTTCGCAATTCATCAATATCATCTACCTTAGCCTTAATTCGCCACTCATAGCGAGGCTTAGGTACCCATTTCCATACCATTTTAACATTAAGCTCATGAAATGTTTTCTTTTTCGAAAAATGATCAAACTTAGCATGAAAAATTTTAGCCTGATGAGTTAAGGATTTTGAAGCTGAATTGACATGAGATGTTTTTCTGGCAACTTTAGATTTAGGATGAATAGAAGGAATGATAAATGCATTATCATGACAGTGTTTGGAAATAAAATTCTTACGTGCAAATGTCAAAATCTTCGATTTACCCAATGAAGTACAATCATTCATACAACTTTGACATTTGGAAACGTTTGAATTTTTACACATCAAACTATCACTATCACTGATTTTACATTTATTTATAGCAACTTTTTTTTCCTTCACATTCTTCACCCTTTCCCCTTTACCATTCTGCCTTTTTACATCTGAAACAGGAAACAGAATCTTGTTAGTGTTCTTTGAAGAAGATGATTTTGCCTTTGAATTACAAGATGTTTCTCCTTTTTCAAAAATACTCGGAGGATATTCAGGAGTAGAAGTATAAACAACTGAAGATTTAGAATTAACAGTATCAAACTCTGGATTAGAATGAACATTCCAGTTTGTAGAGTCAAACATCTTTTTCTCCTTTAGATTTTGTTGAAACAAATCATTTTTTAAAATATTTAACTCTTTAGAGGGTTCTTTGTTTTCTTCTAAAGACTTGTCAAGTTTGAATTTGAGATCAACATTCTCATCTTCTAACTCTTCAATTGTCTTTTGAAGATCTGTGATTTGCTTCTCAAAATTAGATGTTTGATTTACCTCAGAGTTTGATTCCATTTTCTCTATAATAGGAACAGGATCTGAAGCATTCATCATTTCTGTAAAAATCTCCTCAGTCATAATTTTTGAAAAATCAGAAGTAAGGTTTTGATTCATGATATTTTCACTTTCTGAACCATTTGAGGAATTTGACGTGAATAAATCAGATGATAACACTTGATTCTCAACATCAATTTCTAAATCAGATTCATCAAACTGACACTGAGATTCAGTATTATTTTCTTCAACCTTGGCTGATTCTGTTGGTAAACAAGGAGAAAATAGAGAAGTAAATTCACTAAATTCTATCTTTCTTGTTTTGTAACTTTCATTTAAATCTTTATAAGCAAAACCAACAGATTTTAAACTTGAAATAGAATCAGCGCAAGATGAAATGTCATCATCATTCACAACTTTACCTTTTACAAAAGTATCATGAATATCAGGTTTTGTAGAATTAGAGCCCATTTTATCAAAATTATACAAATTTTCTGGTGCTCTTTTCAAAACAGTATTTCGTTCAAAACCTAATACTTTTTTAACATTATAAAATCTGACATCTTGGAGTTTGTTTGTTAAAAGATTTAATGTTTGCTCAGTCTGTCCTCTTTTCAGATTTAAATCCTCCAGTTGCTTGATTTTACAATATGCCTCGTTTCTTTCTTGAAAACATGTTTCAAATTTTAGTTGAAAATCACCTTTTTCAGCATTTAAGTTTACAAGATCTTTTTCAAGCTCAGATATCTTTGAATTTAAAACATCTTTGTCCTTTTTCAAACAATCTTTTTCAAATTCCTTTTCCTTAACCACATCTTTCAACATTGAATTTTCATCACGAAAATTCAACATCGTTTGTCTTTCATGATTAAGTTTGCCTTTTAAAGATTTAAATTCTTCTTTCATGAACTTAACTTGAGCCTTTAAGGATTGAATACGTACCTCGGAACCACAGTCAGAATGATCAGAAGATGATCCAATGTCCTCATCTACTTTGTCCATCATACACACCTGAGTAAAGTGTGCAGATTTGTCATCAGAACTCTTGTACAACCAATTCTCTTCTTCCGCCATTAAGTTCTGACCTTCTTCCACCTTCTTTGCTAACAGTGTTTTCCGAGCATAATATTCAGAATTCTTTGTACGCTTGAACTTGCAATCCTTGGAAAAATGACCTGGTTTTCCACAGTTATAGCATCTACCATATTTCGGCTCAGTCTCTTCTTTCTTTCCTTCTCTCTTCTCTTCTCGCTTTTCATCTCTTTTCTCTCCTTTTTTCTCATACTTCTTTTCAGATCTTGGTTTGTACTTGTCTTTCTTGTAGCTCTCATATTTCGGCTTGTACTTGTTCTTTCCAAAACTTTTAAACTGCTTTGTGAGAAGAGCCAGATTTTCAGCGAATCGTTGCATATCCTCATCTGAATATTCTTCACTTTCAGTATAAGATTTATCAGTGCTTGAATCAGTAACTTCAGTTAGAAGAGATTTGGATTTCCTTGACTTTGACTTGTAAGAAGAACTGGAATTGGAACTTGACCCTTTCTTACGTTCAGACATTAAGGCTAAAGAATCTTTGACCATCTTCTTTTCAGCACCAAGCTGCTTTACTTCATCCTCATGCTGAGATAAAGTTGTGAAGATATCATTGACGTCTTCTTGTGCCATGTCCTTGGTCATCTGAATGTTGATAGCATAGCTTTTCCATTCTGGGTTCAAGTTCTTGATGAACTTATGATTGATCTCTGATTCTGACTTGTTCATTCCATTTCTCCTTAGATCATTCAATATCACATTGAAACGATTGTATGTTTCCAACAAAGTCTCTCCTTCTTTCGCATGGAAACCTTCATATGCATTTATACTCTGATTCAGCTTTGTCTGAATTGACTTCTTTGATCCTTGAAACTGTCTCTCCAATTCATCCCATAAATCTTTTGCAGATTCCCTACTATCTACTCGATTGTAGATATCATTAGGGATTGCCAGAGTGAGATAGATAAGTGCCTCTTCATCTATCTTGTGTCTTGCCTTTTCCACATCAGTAAAGAATTGATATGGTTTTGGCACGTATCGATCTGCGATTGCCGGAGATGTAGTTGTGGCTGCTTGTCCAGGTACAAACGATTTTGGATTTCCCGGACCATCTATGATAGATGTCATATAATCTCTGTTCTTTAGATTTAAGAACTGAATCATTCTTTTCTTCCATTGTGAATAATCTCCAACAGATAAGACCGGAGGCTTTATATGAGATCCCATAGAGAGAAATTCATTTGCCATGATTGAAAGATGTATGTACCTTCACAAGATGAAAAATATTAGCTAGTAAAGATCTTTAAATCCAATCAAATCAAGAAAATTACAGAAATCTTAAAAAAAATTCAGAGATTTTGATCACAGAAAGAACTTTTGTCCCCCTCCGCATACTTAGCACGGGGGTCCCGCCAAAATTTTTACATTTAAAGGGTGTGTTACAGTTTTGAAAATTTCCCAAAAAAAATTCTAAGTGTGAAACGCAAACTACACTCGTCGTGTCAAGTAAGGAACGTAAACCGAACTGTGCGTTTGTAATGAGACCCGCACAACTTAACTATGCGTTTGTCGAATGACACGCACAACTTAACTATGCGTTTGTCGAATGACCTGCACAACTTAACTATGCGTTTGTCGAATGACCCGCACAATTTAACTATGCGTTTGTGCTTTTGAAACGCAAGACTCAGAATGAAAACTTATTGTGTGTGTGCGCCTTGAAACACAAGACTCAGAATACGTTTGTGTCGTGAAACGCACATCTCAGATGAATGAAACGCACATCTGATGAATGAAACGCACATCTCAGATGAATGAAACGCATACTTCTAAAATCAACAAATTTGCATCAAAAACTTATCTAAACCTCGAATTTCAATCTGAAATTTTGACAATTCATTCACAAACACATTTCGAACACAATCATAACAAGCAATTTCGATTAAAAACACAAATCATCACATTTTAATTCAAGAACAGTACGTGAAACTCAAGAACTAGAAAAACACCAAATCTTCAAATTTATGATCAAATCACATGGATTTCAAGAATTAAAAGATACTAACTCGATCGATTTCACAAAACGAACATAACCTAATCGATTTCAACTCAGAATTTTCACTAAAACTCAAAATCGATTTGAACTTTTATGAACAGTGACGTGAACAGTACGACTCAAAACATTTTCTTGATTTTCAAACGGATTTGGCTCTGATACCAATTGTGGCCCAAGAATTACTAGCTATATCACATTTAGATTGACACAAACACTTTTATTAGATCAAACATATGAATTACAATTAATCACAGATCTAACAATTAGTCACAGATCTCACGTATGTGTGTTTGTTCTTTGTGTGTGTGTGTTCTTACTCTCTCTCAACAACCACCAATATTACACCTTCACTTTCACACACTTAATCTCTTACTTACACAAGTCTCTATTGAAACATACAAGGACTTGCTTATATATAGGTCAACATGACCAAGCAAGGTCAAACCATCTAAGCTCTCTTACAACACACACAAACAACTATTACAACAATTACAATAATGACCCTCATTTAATCTTGAATACAATTACAGTCTAACAGAGTGAAATTGGAGTTGAATTCGATTAGGTTTTGTTTTCTGAGTATAATCGACCGAGTCTGTATAGTGTAATTCATAATTTGCACTGTACTTGTTCATAATTGTTGAGATTTGTAGAAGTTCGAGTTCACTAGTTTCATATGCACTGAAATTGAATCAATTTGGTTCAATTTGTGTTTGTTTGTCAAATTTAAGTGTTGTAACCTGTTAGAATATTGAAATCGAGCATCCCTACAAAGTTTCAAGTGAATTGGACAAGGTTTGGATCGAAATCTGTGAGAAAAGTTGGATTTTTGGTCGATATTCTGAAGAACGCGCAAGATCCATCAAACGCGCAAGCTGAAGAAATTGGTTTTTGGACAAAACGCGCAGAGGGTTATCTGCGAGTTCTAGAAACGCGCAAATCGAAGTCTGCGAGTTTGATAATTGGGGAAATTTTTTCTAAGTGTTGAAACGCGTACGTAGACATTAGCGAGTTCTACAAACGCGGAAGTCTTTGCTTGCGAGTTTCTTCGAAAACAGTGATCTGCGAGTTCATTCAATCCGCGAGTTTCAGAAAACGCGCACGCTACTATTAGCGAGTTTTAGAGATTATTTCGGTCTGCGAGTTTGTCAAAACACGTAAACCTTTGCTTGCGAGTTTCGTAAACGCGCAAGCTTAAGACTGCGAGTTTCTCAGTAATCTGTGTTCTGCGAGTTTAGGCGTCAGCGAGTTTCAAATTTTCATAGTGATCTGCGAGTTTCCATACTTAGAATATTTTTTGAGAAATTTTCAAAACTGTAATATGGCCTTTAATAGTGAACATAGTTTTAATTGTGATCAAAATTCCTGAATTTCTATTCCAAGATTTCTTGTATTTTTGTGATTTCATATTGGACTAACGATCAGTTTCTAGTTTCTTATTGCATATATTTTCAAAACATGTACAAACAGGATGACTTCAAAAAGATACTCTGTCTATTGTTACGGATGTAAAACCTCCTGTTCTCTTCAAAGGAGAATATGAGCAATGGAAAGACAGATTTCTGGATTTTGTTGATAGGCATGCAAATGGGGAAAACATTCTGATTTCAATTATAGAAGATCCCATGATTCCACCTACTGTCCAAATACCTGATGATGAATCCTCAGACAGTGAGGATGGAGATGCGGATAGAGCGCAAAAGATGAGAACTGTTCCGATGGATTTTACACAATATTCTGAGGAACATAAAAGCCGGTTTAAAGCAGATAAGCAAGCTAGATCCCTTCTACTTCAGCGCATTCCGAACGAGATATACATCAAGATAGATAGCTACAAGGCAAATGCAAAGAAAATGTGGGATCAACTTCAAAATACGATGATGGGTTCCAAAGTCGGTAATCAGATGAAAGTGGCTAACTGCATAAATAGCTAAGAAGAATTCAAAGCAATAGAAAATGAGAGCTTAGAGGAAACCTATGAGAGTTTTGTACTTCTTCTGAATGAACTTTCAAAGAACAAAGTGAAGAAGAAGAAAATAGAAAACAACGTCAAGTTCCTAATCATTCTTCAACCCGAATGGAAGAAACATACACGGAGAATGAAGCAGATGAAGGATTTGAGCGACATACCTTTTCATGAAGTCTACGAGACTTTGCGTCAGAATGAAGAAGAAGTGGAAGAGAAAAAAGCTGAGAAAAAGAAGATTGAGAAAGTTACAGAGCCCATAGCATTGGTAGCCGGAGAGAAGAAGAAAGAAAAGACAGAGAAGAAGAAAAAAAAGAAAGTGCTTACCAGTTCTGAATCAGAATCCGAATCTGACGAAGAAAGTCTCAAGCAAGCAATGCTATTACTGACCCGAGCATTCCAAAAGAAATTTTACAAGAAGTCGGGATCCAATTCTCAGAGATACTCTTCGTCCAGCTCCAAGAACCATGAGCACAGAGAAAGAGTTGAAGGAAAGAGATATGAAGAGAACCGGCATGTGGAAAGAAAGCCGGAAGAAAAGAAGAAGTTTGTGAATGACTACACCAGTACTGAAAAGAAGACTGCTAATGATCTGATCAAATGCTACAACTGTGGCAAGTTCGGACATTATGCAAAAGAATGTCGGAAGCCAAAGGTTTGCAACTCAGAATATTATCAGAACAAATTGCTCTTGGCCAAGCAACAAGAAGCTGGCAGAGCATTAATGGCTGAAGAGGAATAATGGTTAGATCATTCCGATGAAGAGGTAATGAACTTAACTGAAAAGGATTTCATAACCAAAATGGAAGCCATGATGATTGAGCTTCATGACCTTCAAACAAAACTGAAAAAGGAAAAAGGTAGAGTTGCTAAACGAAACAATAAGATCTTTGAGCTTAATAAGTCAGTTATTGGAAACAAAGAACTAATTGATTCTTTACGCAAATCTGCTTCTGACTCTAAAATTCAAGTGGATTGTTTTGAAAAGAAGATTTCTGATTTTGAAGCTAATATTTCTAAGTCTGAGTTAGAAAAGAAAGAATCTGGACTAACTGTTTATAAATTGCAGGTTGAAAACAAGCTTTTAAATAAGTAGGTAAATGGTCTGGAAGCCAAACTTTATGCAAGAGCCAAACAGATCAAACTATTTTTTCTTAATGCACCTAATGAAGAAGCTGATGTTAAGGGAAAATGGGGACTTGGTTTTGAAAACCCCCATTACTTAAAGAAGGCCATCAGAAAACAACCAGCACTTTATAATTTTGATTTTCTTGATGTTGCTGGTAAACATACTCATTTAAAACCCAAATTTGTTACCAAATTATCAGAAGAAGTTGAGGCCAAGGAAACTGAAAATAGAACGAATATTAAGAAAATGCAACTACCATTTAACTATGCAAAGTTAAATGATAATTATCTTTCTGAAACACCAAAAGTTCTTTCAAACAGTTATTTTTCTAGTTATTCTGTTTCGGAGATGGAGGAAAAACCTACAGTTGCAAAAGTTTATGTTCCTCCACTCATTCTTGAAAGCAAAATAGTTGAGCTTGAAAATGTGTTATCTGATGAAAGACTTTTGGTAGATATTGAACAAAGTGTATTTTCTACTGTTTTAAAGAACACAGTTTTTCAATCTAAATCTCCAAAGTTTTCTAAAGTTTCAAAGGCACCTCAAACTTCGACTGATAATTTTCATGACTTATTTGCGTCTGCAAATGATTTTCTAAATTCTGATGATGGGTGCATAGATGAAATTGATATGTGTGACTTCAATGCTCCACTTCCGGATCATTCTACTTTTCTTACAAATGGAAAAGTGTTACCAAGTGTTTTTAAAATTGGTAAATCATCAACTAAGGTTGGTGAATCAGTTTCTATAACTGCTGATTACTATGCTCAGGGTAAGAAACATAAGAAACAGCGATTACAGAAACATAAATACATTGGAACACAAAATAAAAATCAATCACAGAAATCTGATTTTCCTAATAAATCTAAATCTTTTGTTTCAGATTTAAGAAAGAAAAGGTCGAAAGCAAGAACTGAATGGCGACCAAAAAGGAAGAATGATGAGACAGCTGAATCAATTTATGATAATTCATGTAATAGATTTGATAGTAGTGATAGTGCTGAAGTTGGTCAACTTGCTTCTCCTAAACAAAACCGTGTAACTTCTTACAAGCTTTATTCAATAAAGCAATTGATTCAATTATTTTCTACTACTGCTAAATCTTATCATTATCGGAGAAATGATTTTGTTTCTCATCATAATTCTAATGATTGGTTTTGATCTTATCATTTTTATTCTTCTAAATCAAAAGTTTTCAAAAGTTTTAAAGAGAATAGAGGATCCATTTTCAAATGGATACAAAAATCTTGTGCTAATCTGTTAGGACCTGTTTTTAAATGGTACCTAAAATTGTTGTTTCCTGATTTCTCTTGCTGACCCGACATATGTGGTACTTGGATAGCGGCTGTTCCAAGCATATGACCAGGCAAAAAGCTTTATTGTCTAATTATAAAGAGAAATTCAGCGGCAATGTGCGATTTGGAAACGACCAGTTTTCACCAATCTTAGGATATGGTGACATTATTCAAGACAACATAACGATTAGGAAGGTGAGCTATGTCGAAGGCTTAGGGCACAACTTGTTTAGCATTGGTCAATTCTGCGACAAAGGATTAGAGGTCAACTTCAAAGCTAAGAGATGTTCGGTTCGTACTAAAGACGACAATGAACTCTTAGTCGGCAATCGAAAGACAAACCTCTACACCATCAATCTTTCAAAGGTTCAGAATTACAATCAGATTTGCTTACGGACAAAAGCCTCGATGCAGAAAAGTTGGCTTTGGCACCGACGACTATCACACATGAATTTTCATTATATCAACAAGTTGGTCAAAGATAAATTGGTAAAAGGACTTCCTGAGCTGAGATATGAGAAAGAACACTTGTGTGCTGCCTGTGAAAAGGGTAAGATGAAGAGAGCTGCACAAAAACAGAAGCCTGAACCAAGCACCAGTTCTCCACTAGAGTTGTTGCATATGGATTTATGTGGTCCGATGCGAACACAAATCTTAGGAGGAAAGAAATATGTGTTGGTTATTGTGGACGATTATTCAAGATACACGTGGGTCAAATTTTTATGTTCAAAAGATGAGACCCGAAGTTCTCATTACCTTTCTAAAGACGACCCAGGTGAATATGCAGAAACAAGTCAAGCTTCTTAGAACTGACAATGACACAGAGTTCAAGAATAAAACAGTTGAAGAATATCTCGAATCGGTCGGGATATCACATCAATACTCTGTTGTACGTACACCGGAACAGAATGGAGTAGTCGAAAGGCGAAATCGGACGCTAGTCGAGGCCGCTCGTACTATGTTTTGCCAATCGGACTTACCTCTATTTTTGTGGGCAGAAGCTGTGTCAACTGCATGTTATACTCAGAATCGGTCCATGATACACCACTGTTTTCAAAAGACTCCGTATGCTTTGATCAACAACCGAACACCGACAATCAAATATTTCCATATATTTGGGTGTAAGTGTTTTGTGCTAAATGACAGAGAGAATCTGAACAAATTTAGTGCTAAGGCGGAAGAAGGCATCTTCATTGGCTACTCTTCAACATCTGCAGCATACCGTGTTTATCTAAAGAATTCAAAGACTGTAGTTGAAAGCGTCAATGTAACATTTGATGAAGATGTGGCTTTTGAAGAACTCAGTTCAGAACCCGTGATAAATGGCGTATAAGCTTCTGGGCAGATCAGTCCAGAACCTGTTTCTACAGAGAACAATTCGGATAACGCTTCTACTTCACTTTCACATTTATCTGATTTAGATTTGTTATTTGAATTATTTTATGATGAGTTTCTAGGATCTAATTTGCCTAAATCTGCTGTGACTAACAGGTCTGACGACACAAGTTGCAATCATCCAGTCACTTCAGAAGTTATAACTGAACTTGAATCCCCCGTTCAGTCAGAAACTCATATTCCATTGAATACTCCAACAGTTGAAGATATACAAGTAATTGCTGAGCCAGAAGTAACTGTATCAGTTGGGTATGATACACTGTCTACTCAACAGCCAGTGTATGTTGTTCCAACTGATGCTTCTGCACCTGAAATTTCAACTGCAAACCCCCCTCCAACTATTCAAACTGAAGAGCCTGATAGTGGATTTCAAGATGATAATCATGATCAATCAGTATCTAATTCACTCCCTCACGAGCATCGTTGGACCAAAGAGCATCCTTTACACCAAGTAATTGGACATCTAAACAAGTCGGTATAAACTAGGTCAGCGAATTTGAATCATTGTATGCATGACTCATTCCTCAGCAAGATAGAGCCCACGCATGTATCAGAGGCTTTAGATCATTCGGATTGGGTGTAAGCTATGCAAGAAGAATTAAATCAGTTCAAAGCCCTGAAGGTCTGGAGATTAGTTCCAAAACCGGAAGGAAAATCCGTAATTGGCACTAAATGGGTATTCAAGAATAAAAAGGATGAAGATGGTATTGTCATAAGGAATAAAGCAAGACTTGTTGCCAAAGGTTACCAGCAAAAGGAAGGCATAGACTACGATGAGACATAAGCTCCAGTAGCGGGTATAGAGGCAATCCGTATGTTTCTAGCCTACACAGCTGTTAGATCACATATCTATTGGATTCAAGATCATCCAATCTGAAGATCGCAATCTGAAGCTAAAGCCGAAATGTCGACTCTCGATATTAAAGTCTATGTTTGTTTGTAATAAATGTCAAAGTAATTGTTTGTTATTGTATTGTTTAAGTAATTAATCTAGTTAGTTAGTTATTAGTTTAGTTAGTTTATTATAGTTAGTTATTTAATATCTTTGTAATAGATATTATTTAGAAATAATATCTAGATAATATATCTAGATATTATTGCAAGTTGTAGGAAGTGTGTTAGACACACATTAGATAGATTAGATATTGTGTATCTCTCAACAACTCTCATAGATCAGATATTATCAAGAACACAAAACACACACTTAAAGGTGTAAATCAGAGAGAAAACAGAGAACACATCTATAGCTTAAATCGATCAATCCTGTAACCGTTGTTATATATCAATACAGGTTGGTAATCGTGATTGTGTTGTTTCTATAGAACTTGATATAAACATTGTTGGACCGACAATTGGTATCAGAGCCTGATTAAGATCAAAATCAAGTTTATAAACAAAACCGACTGTGTTCTTATTGAAAAATTGTTTTCGAGATTTAAGGTGTTTTAAGTGCTAAAATCGATCAAGTTGTGATCAATTAGGTTGCTAGATAGAGTTGTGAGTGTTTGATTTCAGTTTAAAGTTTAAATCGAGTTCCATTTTGTGATTTTTGTGGTCTGAAAATCGAGTTTATAAAGTCACCGTGCCATCGATTTATTTTTTAAAAAGTGATTTTTATCAAGATCGGGTGGTCACAATCAGTTCTAGAAGTGTTTGTAGTCATATTGGTAGAGTTTGGGTCTGTTAATCTTGGAAAAAACAGGTTGAAAAGTCGAATTTATCGAAGTACAGACGAACTTGCGTAAACCAGAACACGAACTCACGCAAAGCTCATTTAACGTAACTCACTTTGCGCAACCAACTCAATACGCAAAGTCCACTTTGCGCAACCAACAGGACACGCAAAGCTTACTTTGCGCAACCAACTGCATACGCAAAGCTTACTTTGCGCAACTCAAGCAACACGTAAAGTCCACTTCTCGCATCCAACGGCTTACGCAAACACTACTTTTCGCAACACTCTTGAAACGCAAACCTCGAACACTACTTCTCGCAACAAGAAGGAAACACAAACCTCAGTTCAAGTGATCTTCTCTTCACGAAAAGCTCTAGTCAAGTTTGCGCAACCCACTCGAAACGCAAAGCTCACTTTGCGCATCCAACTTGAAACGAAAAGCTCACTCTGCGCAACCCACGTGATACGCAAACCTAAGTTTGCGCAACCCACTTGACACGCAAACCTCAAAACGCAAACCTCAACCTCTCGCGTAAACCTCAACCTCTCGCGCAACCCACTTGACATGCAAACCTCGACCTCTCGCGCAAACCTTCTCGAAACGCAAAGTTTTTCCAGACTTAGAATTTTTCATCAAAATGACATCCAGAGAAGCCCTTGCAATCGGAACTGACACCAAGCCACCAGTTCTCTTTAAAGGAGAATACGAATAGTGGAAAGATAGGTTCCTGAACTTTGTTGACTGACATGAGCTGGGTGATTTCATCAGGAAATCTATAGAAGAAGGGGTTATGAAACCAGTCATGACGACTCATTTGGTTGGAACCGTGCCAAGTCAGGTTGAACTTAAGTATCATGAGCTAGAAGATGATAACCTCAGAAGAGCTAAAGGCAACAGATTAGCTAAGTCATACATTCTACAAGGAATTCCAAACGAAATCTATGTAAAGATTGACAGCTACAAGGCCTCCGACAAAGAAATGTGGGATCAGCTTGAGAAGATGATGCTGGTTTCAAAGGTTGGAAATCAGTTTAAAATCTCCAACTGCCTGAACAATTATGAAGAATTTAGAGGCAGAGTGGGAGAATCTTTAGAAGAAACCTATGACAGGTTTGTGACTTTGCTGAATGAATTAAACAAGAATAAGGTTCACAAAACTCAAATTGAGCTGAACGTCAAATTTCTGAGTATTCTACAACCGGAATGGAAAAGATTTTCCCGACAGATGAAGCATATCAAAGATCTGAATGAGATTCCACTTCATGAGGTGTATGAAACCCTCAGACAAAATGAAGAAGAGGTGGATGAAATTCTAGATGAGAAGAAGCAGAAAGTAAAGACAGTTGAAGACACAGGTGCTCTTGTTGTCAGGAAGAAGAAAAACAAGACAATTGTGTATGAATTAGAAGAAGATGAAGGTTATGCAAACTCTGACATGGATGAAAATGAACAACTGAAGCAAGCAATGATTCTGCTGTCAAATGCTTTTCAAAAAAAGTTCTACACGAAGCCAAGTTCAAACAGTCAGAGATATTCTTCTGGTCCGAACAACTACATCCACAAGGAAAGGGTTGAAGGAAGTAGATATGAAGGAAAGGGATTTGAAGGGAAAAGAACAGAGGAGAGGAAACCTGAAGAAAGAAAGATTAAAGCTGAAGGATCCAGTCAGACAGAACCACCAACGTAATACAACTGTGGCAAAACAGGTCACTATGCCAGAGACTGCTGAAGACCAAAAGTCAGAAACTCCGATTATTACAAGAACAAGATGCTTCTTGCAAAGCAACAGGAGGCTGGTAAGGCACTGATGGCTGAAGATGAATACTGGCTTGATCATTCAGACGAGGAAGAAGAGGATGAAGAAAGAGATGAAGCCGTCAATATGTGCTTGATGGGAAAGCAAGAATCAGATGTTGAAGATGATTCAGATGATGAAGAAGAAGAGATATGTGATTTATCGTATTCAGATTTCATGAATAAAATGCATGCCATGATTTTAAAACAACAAGAGTTAGAGTCGAATCTTGAGCGAGAAAATGGTGTTATAACTGACAAAAACCAACTAATACAGAAACTTAACAATGAAATTGTTGAGAAGAAAGTATTGGTTGAGGTTTTACATAGAGATAATGACACCAACGCAAAGGAAAAGACAATAATTCTTAAAGAGAATTCTGAACTCAAGTCTAAACTGACAAAAAATGAGATTGATATATATGAGCTTACAAAATTGCATTCTTCTTGTACCAAAGAAAACTTTTCTTTATTGGGTAAATTAAAAAGTTTGGAAGAGAAGTTATACAAAATGGGTCAAACTGAACAGACTATTCATCTGAACAAACCCAAAGAGGAAATAGAGAGATGGGGAATCGGTTATAAGAATCCTCACTGTCTTCAAAAAGGAATGTCTGAAGTGCCTGCACTTTTTGATCATCTTTCTATGAAATTAGCTCGACGAATCCCTGAGTTTAAAATTTTCTGGACTAGACTATCAGAAGAGGATGAGCCAACGAAACTGAAAAACGGTTGAAATCATCTAAAGTTCATCTTCCATTTTATTATGCGAAGATGAGTAATAGTTATAATGAAAATCCAATATTTCAAAAGAAGAAAACTCTTTCAAGTGATTTCTTTCAAAGTTATTCTGAAAAAGAAATGGAGGCGAAGCCTATTCAAGGTAAACTATATACCCCTCCTCTTGTTTTAGAAAGTAAAATTTCTGAACTCGATAATTCTTTAACAGATGAAAGACTTTTGATGAATATTGAACAAAAAGTTTTTTCAACTGTGTTCAAAAATGTTATTAGTTCTAAAGCTTCAAACTCTGAGGATATGTTTGGTTTAGCAAATAAAGGGTTTGATTTTCTGAACGCTGACGGGGGTTTAGATGATTGTTCTAATCAATTTGACTTTAATACAAAACTTCCTAACCATTCATCTTTTGTTAAGAAATCTTTAGGAAAAACCAGTATGCCTGTTAACAGTGCAAAATCAACGAAAGTTGATAACTCAGTCTCTGTGAAAGCTACAAATGCTAAAGGTAAGATTATATCTCAGCATTCACAGAAACCGAACACTACTGGTAATCCGAAGAAGAAGCATTCGGTTGTTTCTCAAAAGTCTAACTCAACAGTTTCACATGTTTCAGATCTGAGGAAGCAAAGGCCAGAAGTTAAATCTCTGTGGCAACCGACATAGAAGCTTGACAAGACTGTTAAATCATTTTCTAGTGTTAATTGTAGTGACACTTCACCTAGTAAAGATATCTTAATTGCCGATGTTGACATTTTGAACTCAAAACTTGTTGTTTCTCGTAAACAATATACAATGAAGCAATTATTTCAGTTATCTTTATCTGCTAGAAAGTCTTCTACTTATGATAAACATGTTTCTACTTCTTGTCAAGATTCTGAAGATTGGTTTGGCAATTACCATGTGCATTCATCTCAATCTAATTCTTCAAATGCATTTCAAAAGAAAAGAGGACCCAATTTGAAATGGGTACCAAAATCTTGTGCTAACACAGTAGGACCCAAATTCCAGTGGGTACCTAAGGCTAATATTGTGTTGCAGGCACACAATGTTTAAAAAGGGAGCTTACAGATATGACTTCTAGACAAAACAGTCTAGGACTCGTTCCCCAAAGAAACTAGGTTCTTGAAAACAACAGTTCAAGACCCGCACTGCAAAGATAAAACGATGGTTTCTGAACACGTTTGTTCAGAACCCGTGCTTAAGAGAAATAATGGCTTTTGAACACATCAGTTCAAGACCCCCTCTTCCATGCTCAAAAGTATTAAATTTTGATTTATAACTATCTAAATCTCTTGTTTTGTTATTTCTCTTGTGCAGATCCGTAATATGTGGTACTTAGATAGCGGATACTCCAAGCATATGACTGGACAAAAAGATATTCTGTCCAATTTTAAAGAGAAATATTACGGATCAGTCAGATTCGACAACAACCAGTTTTCTCCAATAATGGGATATGGTGATGTACAACATGACAATGTCACGATCAAGAAGGTGAGTTATGCTGAAGGTTTACGGCACAACCTGTTTAGTATTGGTTAGTTCTGTGACAAAAGCTTAGAGGTCAATTTCAAAGCCAAGACGTGTTCAGTTCGCACTGAAGAAGGCGAGGAACTCTTGGTCGGCACAATAAAGTCAGACCTCTACACAATTAACTTGTCAAAAATCCGGAACGACAAGTAGGTTTGTCTATTGACGAAAGCCTCGAAGCAACAAAGTTGGCTATGGCATCGAAGGCTCTCTCACCTCAACTTCATTTATATCAACAATCTGGTCAGAGGAAAGCTCGTCAAAGGACTTCCAGCGCTCAAATATGAAAGAGAACATCTTTGTGCAGCATGTGAAAAGGGAAAGATGAAGAGGGCACCTCATAACCCAAAGCCTGAACCAAGTACAAGCGCTCCGTTGGATTTATTGCATATGGACTTATGCGGTCCGATGCGAACTCAAAGTCTAGGCGGAAAGAAGTACATACTCGTGATCGTGGACGATTACTCGCGATACACATGGGTCAAAGGATGAGACACCAGATGTTCTCATCACATTCCTAAAGACGACCCAGGTGAATCTACAGAAACCGGTCTAGTTTCTAAGAACATACAACGGCACAGAGTTCAAGAACAAAAAGGTTGAAGAATATCTCGAATCTGTCGGGATTTCACATCAATACTCTGCTGCTCGTACGCCTCAACAAAATGGAGTGGTCGAAAGAAGAAATCGTACGCTAGTCGAGGCTGCTCGTATTATGCTAAGTCAATCAGGCTTACCTCTATTTTTGTGGGCTGAAGTTGTATCGACCGCGTACTATACACATAATCGATCCATGATACACCGAAGATTCAAGAAGACTCCATATGCATTGATCAACAACCGAACACCGACAATCAAATATTTCCATATATTTAGGTGTAAGTGTTTCGTTCTAAATGATAGATAAAGTCTCAACAAGTTCAGCGCCAAGGCGGATGAAGGCATCTTCATTGGTTATTCCTCGACATCAACTACATTACGTGTTTATCTGAAGAAGTCAAAGACGATGATTGAAAGCATCAACGTCACGTTTGATGAAGAGATGGCTTTCGAACAACACAGTTCAGAACCCGTTATAACCGGCGTACTAGCTTCTGGGCAACTCAGTCCAGAACCTGCGTCTCAACAGAATAAATCAGATGAAGCATCAACTTCTACTAACCATTTATCTGATTTAGATTTATTATTTGAATTGTTTTATGATGAATTTCTTGGATCTAATGTAAAGAAATTTGTTATGTTTGACAGGATGGAAGACTTAATGACTACTCATCCAACCAGTTCAGATGTTCCTATTGAATCCAACGCCCCGATTCAACAAGAAGTTCCAATTCAAATGCCGACTCCAACAGTTGAAGAAGTTCCATGTGATGACGAGACAGAAGTAGCTGAACCAGTAGGTTGTTCTGTACAGATCCATCCACAGCCAGAACAAGTTGTATCTGCTGAGCCTTCTGAACCTACCACTTCAACTGCAATCATCATTCTTCCTGAACAAGCTGAAGAAGGTACAAGTGGATTTATAGATGATACAACTGACATACATTCATATAATCCACTACCTCATGAACATAAATGGACCAAAGAGCACCCGATAAGCCATATCATTGGTGATCCATCAAAACCGGTGCAAACTAGGTCAGCATCAATCAACATGTGCATGCATGACTCCTTTCTGAGCAAGTTCGAGCCAACACGCGTATCAGAGGCACTTGCTGATCCATAATGGGTGATCTTAATGCAAGAAAAGCTGAATCAGTTCGACGCACTTCAAGTCTGGAGATTCATACCAAAGCCTCAAGGTTAAACAATTATAGGTACAAAATGGATTTTCAAGATAAAGAAAGACGAAGATGGTACTGTTATCCGAAACAAGGCAAGACTAGTAGCCAAAGGATACAGACAAGAGGAAGGAATCGACTATGACGAGACATATGCTTCTGTGGCACGATTAGAGGCAATCAGAATGTTTCTAGCCTACGCAGCCCACAAGAACTTCACGGTCTTTCAAATGGACGTGAAACAAGCTCCTCGAGCCTGGTATGATGTCCTTTCCAATTTTCTAGTCAAGTCTGGTTTTTCAAAAGGAACGGTGGATACCACTTTCTTTATCAAAAAGGAAAAAGGCGATATCATTTTAATTCAAATCTATGTAGATGATATTATCTTTGGCTCTACAAATCCTAAGTACTGTAAGAATTTTGCAAACCTTATGGTGTCTAGATTTAAGATGAATTTGATGGGAGAGATGAATTTCTTTCTCGGTTTACAAGTCAAACAATTTTCATTGGGTATTTTTATCAATCAATCAAAATACATTATGGATATTCTTTGGAAGATCAAAATGGAAAATTCAAAACCGATTGGTACGCCAATGGCACCAGGTACTAATATTGGCACCGATCCTTCGGGAAAGGCTGTTGATGTTAGGACTTATCGAGGGATGATAGGTTATTTAATGTATCTTACTTCTAGTAGGCCAGATATAACGTTCTCAACATGCTTATGTGCAAGATATCAGGACAATCCTAAAGAAATCGATATGTCTGCTGTGAAGAGCATATTTAGGTATCTAAAGGGCACTGCAGATCTTGGTCTGTGGTATCCTAAAGATACTAGTTTTGAACTAACAGCCTACACAGATACAGATCATGCAGGTTGTATGTTAGACAGGAAGAGCACGTCGGGACATGTACAGTTCCTCGGTGACAAGCTCGTCAGTTGGGCATCGAAGAAGCAACTTTGTGTTTTAACCTCCACGGCCGAAGCAGAATATGTAGCTACTGCTAGCTGCTGTTCTCAGGTCTTATGGATGAGAATTCAATTACGCGACTACGGTTTCCTCTTCAACAAGATCCCGATATACTGTGACTCCAAGAGCGCCATCGTAATAACAAGACTAAGCACATAGACGTCAGGTATCACATTATTAAAGATCATGTTGAAAAAGGAACAATTGAACTTTTCTTTGTAAAAACTGATTATCATCTTGCCAATTTGTTTACCAAACCTTTAGACGAAAAGAGGTTTAACTTTCTTGTCTCTAAGCTTGGTATGCTAAATCTAAAGATTTAATCAGTAGTTACCTATCAAAGTTTTCTAATTGTATACTTTTTCATCATTTCTTCATTCTTAACTCTGATTGATATATGCACTTCTCTATTCTGTTCATGAACCAAGGGGGAGTATGAGAAGAAATTGACAAGTGGTCAATATTACTTCGAGGGGGAGCTCATAAAATTTTGCATATACCTTTTAATGCCAAATTTTTTTTTGTAATGCAAGAATTTAGGGAGAGCTCTTCAAGACAAAAGGGGAGTACGGATATGACTTCTTATTATTTCTGATCAGAACTCGTATTTTAAAAAGTTTTACTGCTTTTTGTCTTTTCAATTTAAGTGAATAAATTTGCTTTGACTTGACATAAGACTTTTGCATACTTTTTTAGAGAAGCTTACAAGTTCATATGTTTATGACTTTACGCTTAGCTTCATGAGATGGAAGATCGTACGTAAAGGTATAATTCTATATCTTCATCTCATATATGGTTGAAGGAAGGACAACTTTCAATCATTTGAAAACATTGTTCTTAAACGTTCAAATCACTTCCCGTTTCTTAAAATCGATTTCATGATTTGGAAGTGTGACTTTAAATGTTTTCAAGATCAACTTTGTGCTTTAACTGAAATAGTTAAACCATTCTGAGCATCAAGTGCATCATAGGAAAACAAGGATTTCATTGTGCAAGGATTAACACAACTTCTATGGAATCACCTTAACCAGTGATTTCTACCCAAGAAGTTAATCCTTAGTGATTGAGTGTGCAAAGCGAAAAGAAATGAGTGTGATTAGAGTGAGCAAAATGTTTAAAAGAAAGAGCGTGTGAGAACAGAGTTACAAGAATATCACAACTCTGCACCAACTTTTTCTGAGTCGGGCAGCCACATTACTAGTGTTTCACAATTCTTTGGTGAACATTATTGAAACAGGCAACTAGCCCATGCCAAGTCTTGATCAAACCTCACCATCTACTCATTTTCTACTCAAATAGAGGAAGGGGAAGCAGCACATATGCTATCTGATTTTCATTTGGAAAATCTGGATATTGAAAAGAAGGAAGTCTGTCCCACCTTCGCACTTCACTCATGCACATTCAGTCTGTGTTTAACTTACTGTTGTCTCAGTGGTTTACACAATTTGAGCCTTATAAGCAATCATCCGTGCTTAATTCTTTCAACACAAGCACGAACACACAAGGAATTAGTTTCTTTGTCATAACGTTTATAGAAATTACCTTTGTGGTGTTTCGATGATTAAATGGAAGCCCTGGGGGAGTCAACATCAAACAACTCCTTTCCATTGTGTATTTGTTACACACAGTGACTTAGTGTTACTAACAGGCATGTTAACTGATTCATTAGTTGATTCAGGTGTTACACGACTATTTTGTCTGGATTTGAAAAGATCTGGATGAATATTTTTGAATTAACGGATTAGAGGCTCCAAGTGGTTGACATTTCTTACAAAAAGTTTTGATAAAGTCGTTGCACTTATCATCAAAAAGGGGGATAATGACTACACAAGAAATGGAAAAGACCACATGTTTCTAGAATCACGTCGAAGATTGAAATCTTCAAAAGCAAGTATCCTGAAGACATGCTGATTTCAGAGCTAGAGAAATAGATTGCATCTTCTGAGCTGAACAAGAAGACTGAATTGCTAAAATCTTTTTTAGTAATGATCTTGATCCAAAGGGTGAGATTGTTAGATCACATATCTATTGGATTTAAGATCATCCAATCTAAAGATCGCAATCTGAAGCTAAAGCCGAAATGTCGACTCTCGATATTAAAGTCTATGTTTGTTTGTAATAAATGTCAAAGTAATTTTTTGTTATTGTATTGTTTAAGTAATTAATCTAGTTAGTTAGTTATTAGTTTAGTTAGTTTATTATAGTTAGTTATTTAATATCCTTGTAATAGATATTATTTAGAAATAATATCTAGATATTAAATCTAGTATTATTGCAAGTTGTAGGAAGTGTGTTAGACACACATTAGATAGATTAGATATTGTGTATCTCTCAACAACTCTCATAGATCAGATATTATCAAGAACACAAAACACACACTTAAAGGTGTAAATCAGAGAGAAAACAGAGAACACATCTATAGCTTAAATCGATCAATCCTGTAACCGTTGTTATATATCAATACAGGTTGGTAATCGTTATTGTGTTGTTTCTATAGAACTTGATATAAACATTGTTGGACCGACAACAACTCACAAGAATTTCACAGTCTACCAGATGGACGTTAAAACGGCCTTTCTGAATGGCATTCTTAAAGAGGAAGTATATGTATCTCAACCAGAAGGGTTCGTAAATGCAGATAAGCCAGATCATGTCTACATATTGGATAAAGCCCTGTATGGTTTGAAACAAGCCCCTCGCGTATGGTATGATGTTCTATCTAAATTCTTGGTCAAGTCAGGTTTTTCCAAAGGTAAATTCGATACCACTTTGTTTATATCAAGAAGGAAAAAGCCGATATCATCCTTATTCAAATATATGTTTATGATATAATATTTGGCTATGCAAAGCCAAAATACTGCAAAAACTTTTCTAACCTCATGGTGTCACACTTTCAAATGAGTATGATGGGAGAGATGAATTTCTTTCTCGGATTACAAGTAAAACATTTTTCAACGGGGATTTTCATTAACCAATCTAAGTACATTTTGGATATTCTTCGGAAGTTCAATATGGCAAATTGTAAACCAATTGGAACCCCGATGGCACCAGGTACTAAGATTAGCACTGATCTTTCGGGTAAAAGTGTTGATGTTAGGACTTATAGATGTATGATAGGTTCTTTAATGTATCTTACTTCAAGTAGGCCAGATATTATGTTTTCAACATGCTTATGTTCTAGATATCAGACTGCTCCTAAAGAATCCCATTTGGCTGTTGTCAAACGGATTTTTAGGTATCTGAAGGGGACTGTAGATCTTGGTCTGTGGTATCCTAAGGATATTGTGTTTCAACAGACTGCTTATTCAGATGCAGATCATGCAGGTTGCATGTTGGACAGAAAGAGCACTTCAGGTCACATTCAATTTCTTGGAGACAAGCTCGTTAGCTGGGCGTCAAAGAAACAATTATGCGTTTCCACATCGACTGCTGAAGCAGAGTATGTAGCTGCTGCCAGTTGCTGCTCTCAAGTCCTGTGGATGCGAACACAACTGTGAGACTATAGATTCAAGTTTGAGAAAATACCGATCTATTGTGACTCGAAGAGTGCAATCGCAATATCTGCTAATCCTATCCAGCATACTAAAACCAAACACATTGACGTCTGGTATCATTTTATCAAAGATAATGTAGAAAAAGGAACAATTTAATTTTATTTTGTAAAAACAGATTATCAGCTTGCAGATTTATTTACCAAACCCGTAGATGAAAAGAGATTTAATTTTCTTGTTTCTAAGCTTGGTATGCTAAATCTTAAGACATAATCGGTTGTTACCTAATAAAGTTACGTATTGTTATTTTTCATCATTTTCTTTATCATTATTTCTGAAAGATATCTACACTTTAATAGTTTGTTCATGATCTCAGGGGGAGAGTGAGATGCACTTTAAGATGGTCTACATTCTTCTGAGGGGGAGCATATTTAATTTCTGCATTTTACTTAACTGACAAATTTTTTTGATGCATGATTCTAGGGGGAGCAAATACGTCATATTAAAAGGAGTAAGACTATGATTTTCGATTATTTCAGATCGAACTCGTACTTTAATCATTTTATTTCTTTATGTCATTTACATTTGAATAAACTTTGTGAATAAAAGTTGCTTTGACATGACTTTGAGACTTGTGCAGAATGAGAGGATGCTATCAAGATCTTATCTTTAGGACTTCAAGCTTTACTTCTTGAGATTTAAGCCTGCATAGAAAGGTTAAATTTCTTACCTTAATCTAATATATGGTTGAAAGAAGGACGACTTTCAATCATAAGAAAACATATTCTTAAATGTTCAAACCATTTCCCGATTCTTAAACAGATTTCATGAATTGGAAGTGTGATTTTAAATGTTTCATTTTTCATTTTAAGCTTCAATGATTAATAAACCGTGTGTTTCCAAAGATAAAGACTTGCGTATTGTCTTTTCTACATAGTTTCAAGTATTCACACACATCGGTTTAATTTTTGATCAAATTGTTCTTACCGTGTCTCATATTGAAACATATTTTTGATGGTAAGACACTCTGCTTGTACTTCAAAGATTTTTTAGCATCATTTCATTTCGAAGCGTTTCATTCAAGAATGTCTATATTTTGTCTCATATAGACAATATCCATTATTCTTGACCATAAGCCTTGGTTGATATATCATATCATTTCTGATTATTTTCATACACTGTCAGATTTTCAAACAAGTCTCTTGCATTCATGTTCATTCATTCAATTTACTTGTTTGAAAATACTTCACTGTTTCAAAATTCTCATATCTTCATGATTATATTATGAGCATATCAACATCTGACTTAAATGAACTTCTGTGGATTCACGTTAACCAGTGTTTCCTACCCAATAAGTTAATCCTTAGTTATTTAGTGTGAGGAGTCTAAAAGAAATGAGTGTGGGTTGTGTATTGAGGTAAAATGGAAATGAGAGTTTGATTAGATGTGAGCTTATTGATTAAAAGAAAGAGGGTGTGAGATCAGAGTAAAAGAATATCAAACTTTGCACCAACTACTTTCTGAGCCGAGCAGCCACATTACTAATGTTTCACAACAGCCACATTACTAATAGCCCATGTCAACTCTTGATATAACCCCAGCAGCCACGTTTCATATTTTTCTGGGGACGCAACACATAATCTATCTGATTTTCATTTGGAAAATCTGGATATTGAAAAAGAAGGAAGTCTGCCCCACCTTCGCACTTCAATCATGCACATTGAGTCTGTGTTTATCTACTGTTGTCTCAGTGGTTTACACTATGTTGAGCCTTTATAAAAGCAACTATTCGTGCTTAATTCTTTCTACACTTGCACGAGCACACAAGGAATTTGTTTTCTTGTCATAACATTCATAGAAATTGCCTTTGTGGTATTTCGATGATTGGATGGAAGTCATAGGGGAGTGAACATCATAAAAGCTCCTTTATATTGTGTATTCATTACACACAGTGACTTAGTGTTACTGACAGGCATGTTAACTGATTCATTTGTTGATTCAGGTGTTACACATTTCTAACTTGTCTGGATTTGAAAAGATCTAGATAAATACATGATTACGGATCAATGAATCACAGGCTCAGTTTGACAGATCAGATTGATCAATGACATTTCTTGGAGAATGTTTTAATGATATCGATGCTCAAATCATCAAAAAGGGGGAGATGATTTTAAAGAAATGTCTATGTCAGAAGATTCAAAGTAAAGACTTGAAGAAGATCAAAGAATTTTTGAAGATGTGCTGATTTCAAGGAAATTTTCTTTGAAGATTGTTTGCTAAAGTGTTGGGAACTGAAGAATTCATCAAGTATGGTTAATGCTGCTGGTTCAGAGTTAGTACTGCTAGAAGACTTCAAGGTTAGTACTGCTGAGTGTTACTACTGCTAGTACTATTAATACTGCTAGTCAAAGTTAGTGCTGCTTGAACAAAGTTAGTACTGCTTAGCTAGTTAGTACTGCTAGTGGTTAGTACTGCTTAGTAGTTAATGCTGCTAGAAGAAAGTTAATGCTGCTGAAGATTAATACTGCTTATATGATGAAGATTCGTTTGAAAGGATATACATGGAAGCTTAGAGATATACATGGAAGATATATTGAAGATATTTTATTTATTGTAATTATCTTTGTATTCAGTATATATTGTATAGTTTAGAATAATAATTTAACTTCAAGTTTTCATTCTTTTAGAGAAAAACAACCTCAAGGCATAGATCCTAATTCTAGAGAAGTAGAATTCGTATTGGTGAGCCTGTTCATCAATATTGAGGTTGAGTGTGTAATCTTGTAACTTCAAAGCATTCAATACAAGTTTACAATTTGTTCTTCATATTTACTGTGTTGATTTACTGTTTCATTGAATATCAAAGTGTTATTCCGCAAACTTCTTTGATATTGTTTCTGAGAATTAATTCTTGTTGAGAATTTCGATCCTGACAAGTGGTATCAGAGCTAAACTCTCTCAGAAACAGTTATTCATCATGGAAAATCTTACAGAATCAAGCAGTACTTTGGTCTCAAAAGTTCCAATGCTTAGATCCAATGAATTTGACATGTGGAAGATCAGAATCAAGCAATATATTCTCCTCACAGATTACTCTATGTGGGACATCATTGAGAATGGCCCATCTGATGAAGGAAAGATTGGTGAAGATGGCAAAAGAACCCCTCCAAAGACAGATGCAGACAGGAAGACAAGGCAGACAGAGATGAAAGCCTTGAGCACACTGCTCTTGGCCATTCCAAATGAGTATCAACACCAATTCTGCAATTGCACTGATGCACAGATGCTCTGGAATGCTCTAGAGAAGAGATTCTCAGGTACCAAAAGTACCAAGAGAAATCAAAAGGCAATCTTAAAGCAACAGTATGAAAACTTCATCTCAACTAAGAATGAGTCCATGACTCAAACTTTTGACAGGTTTAATAAACTAATTGGTGAACTAGCTACTATGGGAGTACAGATTGATCAAGATGATGTGAACAGAAAGTTCTTAAGGTCCCTTGGAGATGAATGGACCATGTACACTGTGTCATTCAGACAGAATGATCAGTTGGAAGAAAAAGAACTTGATGATCTGTACAATGATCTTAGAGTATTTGAAGCTGAGGTGGAGGCAAAGAAGAAGCCTTCTGGATATATTCATAATGCTGCACTCCTATCAGCATCAATTGATTCTACTGCTAACCCTGAATCAGTTAATGCTGCTAATGGAACAAATCAAGATAAAGGCACTGATTCTGTGTTTGAAGCTTTTCTTTCTAATCATGGAAATTCCTCTTTGATTAATGAGGACTTAGAACAACTCCATCCCGATGATCTGGAAGAGATGGATATTAAATGGCAGATGGCCATGCTATCCATTTTGCTAGAGAATACAGAAGTGGAATGTCTCACAACAACAACCATCAACAAGCTCAATCTAGAAGTTTCGATAACAACAGAAACTCTGCTCAAGCCCTTGTTTCTCAACAAGGAATGGGGTTTGATTGGAGTGATCAAGCCGAAGAAACTATTCAGAATCAAGCTCTCATGGCTAAAGTATCTGATCTCCCATCTGAGGTAAGTTCTAATCTCTGTTCTAAAACTTGCATAGACACTGTTAAAAGGTACAGGGATCACAATCAGAAGATGAGTGATGACCTTAAGAGATTAGAAAAAGATATAAAAGACTATGTAAGGATTGTAGAGAGATTTGAAGATCAGATCAAAGGTTTTCAAGCCAATGAACTACAACACTCATATGACATAAATTACTGGCAGTGGGAGAAAAAGGATTTAGAACTTAAACTGACCAAATCTAAAGAGGAGAGTGAAAAACTGAAAGAGGAGCTAACCAAGGTTAAGCTTGATGTAGAAAAGTTTTCCAATGCTTCTAAAGCAATGGACACTTTACTACAAAATCAGATTCATGATAAGCTGAGAAGAGGAATTGGGTACAATGCAACACCTCCACCATATAACAACAATTACATTCCTCCTATTTCAGACCTGTTAGACACCAAAGATAGGAAGGACTTGCCTGAGGGAGCCACTGAAATAGATCCCTTAGATAAGGTAGTTGTTGAGGATAAGACTGAGAAAGAGGTTGGCAAGAGTAAGGAGAACAAGGTGAGTGGTGAGATTCCTCTAGAGAATAACATTATCACCAATGATGATTGTGGAAGGGCTTGGATCAAATCCAAGGACATAGAGAAGACAGAGGGAAAGTCTGGTAAGGTCCATTACAAACAGACCACAGTTGTGAATCCAGGTCCTTGCAAACAGTGTGATTGCAATAAAGCCAAGAGCCTAAATTCTGGTTTAAAAAGAGGAAATCAAAGAAACTGGAATAATCAATGGGCTCAGAAACAAGGGGTTGATCTGAGTAAAATCAATAGACCAAAACCTTGTTTTATCTGTGGCAAATTGAATCATCTTGCAAAATTCTGTTATTTCAATCCTATGAAGCAAAGGATGAATTTCCAAAGATCCATGCAAAAACCCTTTGGTTATAAGAAAAATGAAAAGAACCATGTGGCTAAGAAAACTGTTAAAACTAAAAGCCACATGAAGAAAAAGTCTGTTAAAGAAAGTGTCAATATGTGGATTCCTAAAAGCACTAAAACTGTTAGTACTGCTACCACAAATAGTGTTGCTGACAATGATAGTGCTGCTAGAAGTAATACTACTGCTAACAATGTTAATGCTGCTAACAAGGTTAGTACTGCTAAACCTGTTAGTACTGCTAAACCTGTTAGTACTGCTTACTCTGTTAGTACTTCTAAGGTTAGTACTGCTTCTAGTGTTGGTTCTGCTAAGCAAATCATATTGACAAAGTACTCTAATAAAGAGTACTCTGAGTTTAAAAACCTCATTAAAAAGGAATGTAAATACTTTGATGAGAAAGGGAGACCCAAGACCACTTTTGCTTGGGTCCCCAATCATACTAATTGATTTATTTAATGTGCAGGGCAACCAACAGCTCAAGGGAAAGAGCATATGGCATGTTGATAGTGGTTGCTCTAGGCACATGACTGGCAACATGTCATGCCTTCAGGATTTCAAGCATATTAATGGAGGACATGTTGCATTTGGAGACAATCTTACTGGTGGTAAGATAAGTGGAAAAGGTAATGTCACCAAAGGTAAGATGACATTTGAGGATGTCTACTATGTTGATCAATTAAAGTACAACCTGTTAAGTGTATCACAGGTTTGTGACAAACAACATAGTATATTATTTACTAATACTGAGTGTATGATCCTTGCTCCAGGGTTCAAGGTAGTTGATGAAAGCATGATACTACTTAGAACTCCAAGGAAGGACAATGTTTACTGTCTTGATTTGGACAATGTTGATAGTGATTCATCTTTAAATTGTCTTGTTTCAAAAGCTTCTATAGATGAATCCTCCCTTTGGCACAGAAGGATGTGTCACATGAATTTCAAGACTATGAACAATCTTGTTAAAAATAACCTTGTAAGAGGTTTACCCTCAAAAGTCTTTTCATGTGATGATCATTGTGTTGCTTGTCTTAAAGGCAAACAACACAAAACTTCTCATAAGACCAAAGAGTTAAATTCTGTTTCTACTTGTCTCCAGTTATTGCATATGGATCTGTTTGGTCCTACAAATGTTATGAGTATAGGCAAGAAATCTTACTGCTTAGTTATTGTTGATAATTACTCCAGATTTACTTGGGTATATTTTCTAAGGACTAAGGATGAAACAAGTGATCTTATCAAATCCTTTATTCTAAGAATTGAAAACCAAACTAATCAAAGAGTAAAAGTCATTAGATCAGATAATGGAACTGAGTTTAAAAATCATGATCTAAACACCTTTTGTGAAGAAAAAGGCATTGAGAGACAATATAGTGCTCCTAGGACTCCTCAACAGAATGGTGTTGCTGAAAGGAGAAATAGGACACTAATAGAGGCTGCTAGATCTCTGTTGGCTGATTCAAAATTACCAATTACCTTCTGGGCTGAAGCAGTTAATACTGCTTGTTATGTCCAAAACAGAGTTCTAGTGGTCAAGCAAAAGAACAAGACCCCTTATGAGCTTTTAAATAAAAGAAAACCTTTTATTGGTTTCTTCAAACCTTTTGGGTGTCCTTGTACAATTCTAAATACCAAATCTCACTTAGGTAAGTTTGATAGCAAAGCAGATGATGGATTTCTTGTGGGATATTCATCTCAGAGTAAGGCCTACAGAGTTTTTAACTCTTCTTCTAGAATAATTGAAGAAAGTGACAATGTCAAATGCAATGAGAACACACCAAATCCTGTTGGGTCTGGACCTCAGTGGCTATTTGACATTGACTCACTAACTAACTCTTTTGGTTTCAGTAATGAGTATACAGGAACAGGTAGTGGAGAATCAGAGATCACACAAGTTCAAGAAAGTATATCTAAATCTGTGATTTTTCCCATACCCACAGTAAATGAAGACTGTGAAAAGGAATCATTTACTGAACCAAGTCAGAGTGAAGAAGACACTAGAGATGAGGAGACTCAAGAATCAGAAGTGGCATCTGAAAACACTTCAGTTGAATTGCATGACTCTAATCTAGAGGCTGGACTGAATGAAGAACCTAGTCATAACACAAGAGTTCAAAAGAATCATCCTCCACAGCTGGTAATAGGAGATATCTCTTCTCCTATGATGACTAGACATCAAAGCAGGCTTCAAGAAATGCAAGATCAACAGCATACAGTCCTTTCTTGCTTTTTATCCCAGCTTGAGCCTAAAAAGGCACATGATGCTATGAAAGAATCTAGCTGGATAGAAGCAATGCAAGAAGAACTGTTACAGTTCAAGCTACAAGATGTATGGGATCTAGTAGACCTTCCTAAAGGTCACAGAGCAATTGGCACAAAGTGGATTTTCAGAAACAAGAGAGATGAAAGAGGTATTGTCATAAGGAACAAAGCAAGGCTGGTGGCTCAAGGCTATACTCAAGAAGAGGGTATAGATTATGAAGAAGTTTTTGCACCTGTGGCTAGGATAGAAGCAATCAGACTATTCCTAGCCTATGCTTCTTACATGAACTTCAAAGTCTATCAAATGGATGTAAAAAGTGCTTTTCTCTATGGATCAATTGAAGAAGAAGTATATGTCTGTCAACCACCAGGGTTTGAAAACCCAAGCTATCCAGACAGGGTATACAAATTAAAGAAAGCACTTTATGGATTACATCAAGCCCCAAGAGCATGGTATGACACTCTGTCATCCTATCTCTTGGAAAATGACTTTGAAAGAGGAGTCATTGATAAGACTTTATTTATCAAAAGAAAGAAGAAGGATATCTTGCTGGTCCAAATCTATGTTGATGACATTATCTTTGGATCTACAAGAAACAACATGTGCAAGGAGTTTGAGGATTTAATGCATCAAAGGTTCAAAATGAGTTCCATGGGGGAACTTACTTTCTTCCTTGGACTCCAAGTTCAACAGAAGTCAGATGGCATTTTCATATGTCAATCCAAGTATGTGCAGGATATTCTAACCAAGTTTGGTTTCTCAGAATCAAAACCTGCCAGCACACCTATGGAAACACACAAGCAGATCACAGCAGATCTTAAGGGGGAGGACATGGATGTGCATTATTATAGATCCATGATTGGCTCTCTCATGTATCTCACAGCATCAAGGCCAGATATAATGTTTCCAGTCTGTGTATGTGCAAGATTTCAAGTTAGGCCAAAGCAATCTCACTTTCAAGCTGTTAAGAGGATATTCAGATATCTCAAAGGGCAACCCAGATTGGGACTTTGGTATCCTCATAACTCACCTTTTGACCTAATAGCATACTCAGACAGTGATCTAGGTGGGGCAAACTTGGACAGAAAATCTACTTCTGGAGGATGTCAGTTTTTGGGTGCTAGACTAGTCTCATGGCAGTGTAAGAAACAAACCACAGTATCCACATCTACAACAGAGGCAGAGTACATAGCAGCTGCAAGTTGCTGTTCTCAAGTCTTATGGATTCAGAATCAAATGTTGGATTATGGGGTAACCTTTCTACACACTCCAATCTTTATTGACAACAGCAGTGCTATTAGCATTATAAATAATCCAGTCAAGCACTCAAAGACAAAGCACATTGAAATCAGGTATCACTTTATAAGAGATTGTAATGAAAAGAAACTTATTCAAGTTGTCAAAGTTCACACTGATAATCAGTTTGCTGATCTATTCACTAAAGCTTTTGATGTGGGTAGATTCACTTTCTTGGTAACAAGTGTGGGAATGATAAACTCTGAATAATCTTTTTCTCAAAAAGTGGTTTTATACCTGTATATTTTTATTCTTGGTGTTACTAATCTTCTTTTTCAAGATATGCATAGCAGTACTCAGTGTTTAGCAAGTTTAAAAGGAGTAAGTATAGTTAATACTGCTAGTAGTTAATACTGCTTTCAGTTAATACTGCTAGTGGTTAATACTCCTTTCAGTTAATACTGCTAGTGGTTAATACTGCTTTCAGTTAATACTGCTAGTGGTTAATACTGCTTTCAGTTAATACTGCTAGTGGTTAATACTGCTTTCAGTTAATACTGCTCGTGGTTAATACTGCTTTCAGTTAATACTGCTAGTGGTTAATACTGCTTTCAGTTAATACTGCTAGTTAGTTAATACTGCTAGCCGTTACTACTGCTAGTAGTTAATACTGCTCTAGGTTAATACTGCTAGTAGTTAATACTGCTCTAGGTTAATACTGCTTATATTCCGAATACTATAAATACTCTTTGCCCGCCTAAAAGTTCATAACGACTCTTTGCATACTGTTCTCTTGCGCTCAAAACCTTTTCTCTCTCAAGTTCGAAGTTTTCAGGCAAGTTTTCACTAAGATCAATGGCATCCATGACGTTCATCGACGAGCACAACGAGATTGCGATGCTACAAAAGCCAAAGCAAGCTTCAGGATTTCATCAGATTGTGGATTTCCTCAAGTCAAGCCACATTGCTCATGCTCTTACTGTATCCCCTACAATCTACATTGAGCATCAAAGGCAGTTCTGGGCTAATGCAATCATTGTTGTGGAAAATGGTGTGCAAATGATCAAGACAAGAATCTGTGATCAATCACTTACAGTTACTGAAGAAGTTATTCGCATCAGTCTACGTCTAGACGATGCATCTGGTATAACTTCTATCCCAAATGATGAACTGTTTTCAAATCTTACAAGAATGGGGTATGGAGGCCCATTGGGTGTTTTCAAATTTTCTAAAGCAAAATTCTCACCCCAATGGCGTTTCTTTGTCCATACTCTTATGCATTGCATATCCAAAAAGACTACTGGATGGAGTGAGTTCAGCAGCACTATTGCTTATGCTTTGGTGTGCTTGGCCACTGCCAGAAAGTACAATTTTTCTAAAATGATTTTCAATGATCTTGTCTCAAACATGGGAAACAAAAAGAGCTTCTTTATGTATCCCAGGTTTGTTCAAGAAGTTATTACTAATCAATTGACGGATATACCTCAACCTGTTGGGGTATATGTACCTAAACCCCCCAAAGGCAAGGTTTTCTCAAATATGAGAAGATCTGCTGGGGACTCTGAAGGAGTTGACACCCCATTGTTCTCTACAATGATGGTGGTGTCCCAAACCAATGAAGGTATGGCAGCAGGGTCAAGGCCCCCATTAGACCAACCCACTGCTAGCCAAGCCCAACCTTCCCTCTCAATATCAATTCCCCAGTCCCTTCTTGAAAAACCAACCTCTCCCATCACCCAAACCTACAAGAGAAAACAGGTAAAGAAGGCTCCTTCCCTTCTTGTACCATTACCCACTAAGCCTATAAGCCCTCTAAGGGAGAATTCTCCCCTAGAGAATATCCAAAGGGAAACCACAAGGGTGTCTCCCAACCCAAAGGAGGTGCTCTCTGAGGAGGAGGTAGAGCATATGGGTGATGAGGCTGCCACTACTCCTGCTAGCACAGAGGAGGAAAGTGGTAACATCAATAAGACCTCCCCCATGGCAACTTTGAATGAGCAATCATTTGAAGGTCCCTGGTGCCAAGAAACCACAGGGGTGGATAGTGCTTCTGCTAGGCAGAAGACTTCCACTACTAAAAGATCCAATGATCCTTCAATAGGGGGTAACACTCCTGGAGAAGGTGAGGACAGATATAACTATGATGAATTGATGGAGGCAATGGGCAACATCAACATGGATGTACTCAAACAGGGCAAAGATATAGAAGAGCTTAAACTCATAGTTCTGTCACAACAAGAACAAATCATCAAGTTGAAGCAAATGGTAAGGAAACTGATTCTGCAAAGGAAGAAGAAACAATTTGTGCTCAGAAGGAGGAAACCAGTGACTGATGCTCCCAAAAAGGGGGAGTCAGAAGCTGATGCCAAAGCTAAGGGGGAGCAAGAGGAAAAACATGATGTTGAGGGGGAGAATGAGCAAGCAGCAGAAACAGAGCCAGCAGCAGAAACCATTAATACTTCCAGTTCAAGTAAAGCAGCAGAAATGGTTAATACTGCTGAGCTGAAAGAAGCAGCAGAAACAGTAAAAGAGGTCCTTACAGAGCTTGAGGTTGCAGAAACACTCATCAAAGCCAAACATGATACTCCCAAGGTCACCTCAAAGGCCAAAGGAGTTGTCATAAAAGAAAGAGGTGATGCAGCAAAGAACTCTAGCATTGAGAAGGTGATGGGTAAAGATAAAGGTAAGGCAAAGCTAGTTGAATATGATAAACCAATGAAAAAGCAGAAGCTGATTGAATCAGATGAAGCTCTAGCTAGGAAGATACAGGCTGAATTTGAAGAAGCAGAAACCATGCAAGTGCAAAAGGATAGAGAGATAGCTAAAGCAATGGCTGCAGAGTTAAACAAAGCCTATCGACAAAGCTTAGCAACAGAACAAGCCAAGAAGAAAGCCACATCTTTGAGGAAGCCTGATAAGATCAAAATGGCTACAAGGAAAAGACAACCTTCAAAGACATACCTGGGTGCTCAAGAGAGAAAGAAAATGATTACTTTCCTCAAGGGTGCAGTAGGTGTCAAGGTAGAGATGTTTTCAAAGATGTCTTTTGAGAAGCTCAAGAAGATGTATGATGCTGAGATGATAAAGCTTCAAGGGGATGATCTTGCAAGGGTTGAAATGGAGAAAAGAATGACAGAAAGCAATGATTTCTTACAAAAACCATTCCCTGATGAGCAAGAAACTCCAGAGAAGGAAACAACAATTGGTGAAAGTCTAAGGACTTTAAAAAGAACAAAGATGATTGCCAGGAAAAATCCTACAAAGAAGCCTAGATTAGTGGAAGAAGAGGCTGAAAAGGTTGCTGAAGAAGAAGAGGCACCTGAGTCATCTACAATGAAAGAACCTGCAAGTACTGAGGATGTTAAGATGTACATGGTTGTGATGGACAAAGTGCCTGAACCAATTGCAGCAGAACCTGTAGGAGTTAAACCTCCAGAAGTTATTCACTGGGATGTTTTGGAAGTAGATGGCAAGAAGTATATCAGACTGAAGAGAAAAGATGAAAAGTATGAAGTCTACAGTACTTGGGCTAAAATTGTCAGAACATGCTCAAGGTCTGATATTGAAGAAATGTTTGATATAGGGATGAAGTTGTATGCAGATCAGTTGAAAGCTCCAGGAATTTCAATTACAAAACTGGTGATGGAGTATCTGTGTATGATGTTCAAACCTGATGAAGTGAAGGAGATCATAAGGAGTGTTTTTCAAGCAGTTACCAATTGGACTTTGTATGAAACTAGTGGTGTATATTCTGTGACTTTGGATAGAAATCACATTGAATACTTCCTAGTGGACAAAGTATACAACCATAGCAGACTGAAACTTCATTTAATGTTGAAGAAGAAGCTTGGATGTGGTGAAAATTCAGAAATGGCTAAATATTTGATCCAAAGAACAATTAATCAAAGTTTGGGATTGGATGCAAATACTGGAATTTAGGTCATGATGGAGTTTTGGGAGCATCTTGAAGAAGATCTGAAGAACTTGACTTCTTTTCCTAAAAGTCAAGTTAGGGGGAGATTGTTGGGAACTGAAGAATTCATCAAGTATGGTTAATGTTGCTGGTTCAGAGTTAGTACTGCTAGAAGACTTAAAGGTTAGTACTGCTGAGTGTTACTACTGCTAGTACTATTAATACTGCTAGTCAAAGTTAGTGCTGCTTGAACAAAGTTAGTACTGCTTAGCTAGTTAGTACTGCTAGTGGTTAGTACTGCTTAGTAGTTAATGCTGCTAGAAGAAAGTTAATGCTGCTGAAGATTAATACTGCTTATATGATGAAGATTCGTTTGAAAGGATATACATGGAAGCTTAGAGATATACATGGAAGATATACTGAAGATATTTTATTTATTGTAATTATCTTTGTATTCAGTATATATTGTATAGTTTAGAATAATAATTTAACTTCAAGTTTTCATTCTTTTAGAGAAAAACAACCTCAAGGCATAGATCCTAATTCTAGAGAAGTAGAATTCGTATTGATGAGCCTGTTCATCAATATTGAGGTTGAGTGTGTAATCTTGTAACTTCAAAGCATTCAATACAAGTTTACAATTTGTTCTTCATATTTACTGTGTTGATTTACTGTTTCATTGAATATCAAAGTGTTATTCCGCAAACTTCTTTGATATTGTTTCTGAGAATTAATTCTTGTTGAGAATTTCGATCCTGACATAAAGCAATCCGAGCTGAATCTGATGATAATTTATTTCCGAAGTCTAAAAGAGTATTGTGATAATACTGAATAGATTGTTGAAGATTTTTTTTTCATATTTGGGGAGATTGTTATATTCTTCGAAGACAGACTTGGAAGATTACAATGTTAAAGGGAGAGATTGCATCTGACATAGCTTAAAAGAGAAGACTGAATTGCTAGATCTTTCAATAGTGATCTTGAATCCAAAGGGGGAGATTGTTAGAGCATAAATATGTTGAATACAAGATCAAGATTGCTGAAGGTCAAAGATACAAGAAGTCAAAGCTGAAAGTCAACTCTCATTAAAGTCAAAGTCAATTTGTAATAAAAAGTCAAAGTCCTTGTTTTTGTATTTGTTTCCTTGTAATTCTTATAGGTATAAATACCTTGTATTTTTTGTTTTGTAGAAGAGTAGTGACTAGAGTTTGTATACGAATTAGAGAGAGAGAATTCTAGAGTGAGAAAGAGGGGTCTAGATAGAGAAAGTCAAGAACAGAGTTGTAAATCATTTGAGATTGTGAATTGAATCAAACAGGTAGTTAATCATATCTTGTTTTGTTGATTTGCTTGTGATTAGAATCTAGAAACAGGACTTACAGTTTTTCTTGAAATTTCACATCAAAACCATGGTCACAAAGTTAACTTATGTTGATTAAGTTGTGTTTTAATCCATCAACATAAGCAACACTCAATACAGAAACATTACCTCTTTATAGCTCACCATAACCCTTAATCTGACCTTGCATATTGTCTCCAAAAGTTATTGCTCCTCTAGATTTAGCTTTGTAAGAGGATAGTAACTCTTTATTTCCAGTCATATGCCTTGAGCATCTAGAATCCAAGTACCATATAGGCATATAATGTTTCTGCAAGACAGATTAGAGTTTCTTAGGTACCCATCTCATTATGGGTCCTGTCTTGTTAGATTTCTGATGATTTCTTTGAAAACTTGCCTTCTCCTATTTTGATGTTTTGGCAGAGTTATCCTTCTTTTGAGGCTTTGTCTCTGAATTTTTATTCAGAGACTGATTAAGAAAACAATGAGAACCTCTGAAGTGATTTTTTAGTTTCATCAAGAGTTGGACGCAATTGCACTTTATAGAACAAGATAAAGTAGAAGCAAAAGTTTTCATCTCATTAAATGCATTTGATACATTTTGATTCTTTTTCAAATTAGTACTAGGAATATTACAAGTATTCCTAACTACTTCCTTTCTTCTATCTTGAAAGACAACCTTCTTTTCAAGTTGTCCTTTCTTGTTCAAAAACATCCTCTTTGTTGCTCACTGGACGAACAAGATCAGAATGGTTAATTTCTTGCCATTTTCCTTTTTGTTCAGGAGTAAACTTGATTGGTTTATAAGTGCAGAGTTGAGAAGTGATAGTTTTATTCTTTGACTTTTCTTGTAATTCTTTTCAAGATCCAGAGAAGTTTTTGCTTGAAGACACATCTCTGCAAAATCAGGACGTATTGGTAATCTAGGTTTATTTTTCAAAACTAAAATAGGAATGATCAAAATTCTAGAGCCAATAGTCTCTATCTTTTTATGAATTACCTCCTATGGTCTATAGTATATTTGTTCATCTATCTCTGGATCACATTCAGAATCAGAGTCAAGAAAGTCTCTTTTAGCCTTGTCAGAGATAACTACCTTTTCATGCTTTCTTTCTTTTTCAAATCTGCTGTGACATTTTCTTTATATATTCTTTTAATGTCATCCTCAAATGTAGTTTTGATGCATTCATATGAGATTGGTGAATACGGAGGAGCATATGGATTAAGTGAACTCCGAGGTTCATCTACAGAAGTACTTGTTTCAGAGGTACTTTGTTCAGATGTCTCTGATTCATTTTTGATAAATGCATCAAACATGAAAATTTCTCTGGGATCATTGCTCTGAGGTTTTGTGAAAAGTGCCTCTGAAGTTTCTTTTTCTATTTTTAAGATAGATTTTGGAAAGTTTTTTACTTTAGAGTATGCAACATTTTTAAAGTTCAGAGCTCTTGCTTTTGATCCTTCTGAGGTTTTTGTTCTCTTGAAATTGTTCAGAGATGGATAGTCAGAGCTCTGGACCTTTCCCATACAGAAAGTAGAAGAAAGTGAAGTTTTCTTAAATCCAGTGAATGGATCCAATTCATTGAATCCCAACCCTTGAGTATCCATTTGAGAGTTTATCTTTATATGCACATCTTGAGCATCAAGATAGCTTTTGATTTGAAGTTATTTTCTTTCCAGAGATTGATGTAGGATTTCTCTTTTTCTTTTTGAAAAAAGTTGGTTAAGGCAAAAGAATTGAGCCTTTCATACTCAGATCTTTTTACTTCTTCTTCTTTAACTTTTAAAACTTTCTCAAGTGCTTTGAATTTTTCTGAAAAAGATTTTTTTTTTGTTTCTGAGCTTTTTCAAGTTCAGATTTCTCAACAAAAATCTGTCTTTTCTGACTCAAGAAGATCTTTTTCCCTTTTGTAAAAACTAAGATCTTTTGTCATTTGCTTTCTTTTTTCTTTTTCCTCAACAAATTTTCGCTTTAAGATTTGAAATTCATCTATTATCTTAATAACATCCAATTCAAGTTCACTTTAAGAGGTGGAAGGAGAGTTTACCTTTTCAGAGTAGTCCTCTGATGATCCATCATTATGATCATCTGCAAAAGCCATACCACAAAGATTGGTAGGTTCTTCCTCTCCATCATTTGTAGAGTCTGACAACCAATCTTCCAACTCTACAACAAGTACTCTTTCTCTGACGTTATACTTGTAGAGCCTGCCCCTGCAATTTGCAGAGAAATGACTAGGCTTTCCACATCTAAAACATCTCCCATCATTTTGATTTGGTGGAAGAGCATCAACTGATTCTGTCTTCTGAGCTTGTGGTTGTGGCTGGAAGTACCTCTAAGGTTGAGGATACCTTGGCTGAAATGGTTGTTGGGTTCTTGATTGTTGAGTAGTTTCATGATTGGTGAAATGAACACCCTTTTGATCACTATGCAGAGTGGATCTGGGCTCTTATTGATAATCAGCTTTCTGAAATCTTCTTTCTGGAATCTTCTTTCTGAATTTCCTCTTTTTCTTCATCATCTCTTCTTACTTCAAAAACTTTCTTGCCAAATTTCTTGTTAAATTGAAGAACCGATGTAGATGATAGATTTCCTTTCATTTCTTATAATCTATTAGTTGAACTTACAGTAGTATAGGATTTCATTTGTAATTATAACTTTCACTACTTTGTAAATATCTACAAATTAATGAGAATTTCAGTGAAGTACTCTACAACAGCACTACTGTAAAAGATCCCTCAAAATAGTAATTTGGACAAGTATGTTATGAGTCCTAATCATCCTTATATTTTGATTTAAAGTAATTTTCTTCATGTTACTTTGTCATCATCAAATAGGGGAGATTGTTGATCCAATATCTCTCATGTATTTGATAATGACCCTTTTGAACTACTTTGTGAAAATTACGTTTAACATTTATATGTATTAGCGTGTCACCATCAGCGAGCACATACTGAGTGTGTTCAGTATCGCTGATAGTCCCTCCTAAAATAGTTAGACGTAATCCCTGAAGAACAAGTTTTGCGATAAAGATGTTTGTAGTTCCAGTTTCTAGCTATTAATTGATACCCACAATATCAAGAAACACTTTCTTTATTGATCACAAAACATAAATCAAGTCATATCCCTATTTAGTGCGTTTTACAATATGTTGTTTGTGTACCTCTCTCTACCAGTATACGAAATCTGTGTGTTCTATGAATGAGCGTGTCTACAAATCTAACATGACACAAACTATTTATACTAAGTCAATAGAAGTCGACTTTACAACACACACCCTTACACTTTACAACATTTACAATACATACCCTTTTTAATCTTGAATACAATTTACATCTAACAATCTCCCCCTTCGGATTCAAGATTAAAAAATTTTTGACACAAAACTTCAGGTCTTCTTCCTTCAGAAAAATCTTCAACAAATGTTCTTTCACAACCTTGACACCTTAAAACTTTGAGGCTTTGACTAATCTTTGATAGCGCTTTAAGTAACTCTCCTTTTGGATTTCTTGAACATATTTGACAATCTTCACAAAACCTTGAGTAAAAATGCAATTTTAGATAAGCTCAACAACTTGAGAAGCTTCAGACATAACTTTGAAACATTTCTCGACTTTAACTTCTTATTTGAATCATTACTTCGACAAACTTATTCCCTTTATAACATTCAACCATCTGACTTTAATTTCTCATCCCTGTATTCTTCCCCTTTGTAACATCTTGCTTGACTTTCGCTTTAAAACATATCTGACTTTGAAATCTTGAACCCTCTCCCCCTTTTTGATGAATTTTGAGAATCAGAATCATCAAAACATTTCAAGGTCAGTTATGTCTTTGAAGTATCTCCCCAAAATAACAATATAAGCGCAGTCTTCATGAACAATCTCCCCCATGTATGAAAATAGACAATCTCCCCCAATCTGATCTGATAGATTCTCAATCTACCATCAATTCATATAAAGTATTCATCTGAATCTTTTCAAATTCAGAAAAATTAAGATTGGTAACCCTGAATCAACTAATGAACCAGTTAAAATGCCTGTTAGTAACACAAAGTTACTGAGTACAACAAATGTACTATATAAGGAGCTTGTGTGATGTTCACTCCCCAGGACATCCATTCAATCATCGAATAACACAAGGTAATTCTATGAACGTTCTGACAGAATTTTTTTTTGTGTGTTTGTGCTTGTGTATGAAAGAATTAAGCATAATTATTGCTTTTATTATGGCTCAAAATTATGTAAATCATTGAGACAACAACAGTTATACATAGACTCAATGTGCATGAGAAAGGGTCGAAGGTAGGGCATCTTTCCTTCTTTTTCAATATCTGAATCATCCGAATGAAGATCGGATAAAGTATGTGTTGCTTCCCCATTGAAATTGAAACATTCCTTTGTTGAGAAAATAATGAGTAGCAGGTGGGGTTATTTGCAAGAGTTGACATGGGCTAGTTGCCTTTTTCAATGAAGTTCACGAATAATTGTGAAACAACATATAATGTGGATGCCCGACTCAGAAAAAGTTTGGTGCAAAATTTGATATTCTTTTTACTCTGAACTCTCACCCTCTTTCTTTTAAACATTTGAGCTCACTTCTAACTAATCACTCTTTTACATTTTACCTCAGAACACACCAACTCTCAATTCTTTTGACCCCTCTCCCCTCAATCACTCAAGGATTACTTCAGGGGTAGGAAACACTGGTTAACGTGAATCCATGGAAGTCATTTTAAGCACTCACACTATGTCCCATGTATATTGTCCTAAAAGAATATGTTGCTCAACAGTTATCTTGACATTTAAGTACAAGATATCATTATCAGAAAATCTATGCTCATGACTAATATGAATGATATTTGAGCAATATTAACATTTAAGATCTCTCAAAACTTTGAACATTTATGATCATTCAATTTCATTCTTTTTGAGAATCTGACAATGATTTAATCATATCAATTATCATGAAGAAAAATGTAATAGGGTATCAAAGAACGGATATTTGTTTATATGAACAAGATATAAACAATATAACAATGAAAGAACATTTATCGTAGAAATGACGTCTGATCTCAAAAAACATTGAATACAACCGGGAGTATTACCATCGATAGATTTATCTTTCGAGACATGGTAATAACAAAGTCAATAAAGGTATTGAACCGATGTGTGTAAGAAAACATGACAGTATATAGACAAGATAATACAAAAGTATTGATCTTTTGGAAACACACGGTCAGATTATCATCAATGTATCCAAAAGCATTTGAAATCACAATTCTCAATTCATAAAAACAATTTAAGAATAGGAAGTGGTTTGAATATTTAAAAAAAATATTTTTCACAAGCGAAAGTTGTTCGTCTTTCAACAAGTGATAGAGTTTAAGAATTTAGAAATATATATACCTTTAGCCTAGAAATTCTCAACTCCCCATAAAATGAATATCATCTTGTAAGCATCCTTTGACAAAACATCAGATACTCCCCCCTACGTATCTGTAAAATGTCAATTCATTAGAAAAATATGACAATTACAATATAAGTAACTTTTGTCTTCTCCTCTCCTTAAAAATATAACAGTGAAATCTTATAAACTCCCCCTCAATTCAACAGTAAAAACTCCTTTGAAAGATGTTATCTATTAAACATCCCGAAGAAGAAAAACAGATGAAAGCGGGTTCTAAACGCAGATATTCAGAAGCCATCGTCACATATTCTCCGGTGAGAATAGTAACTCTCCCTAAAAGTAGTAATAAACTTATCATTTAATTTCCTCCTGAAAAATCAGAAAATATATCAGTAAATTTATAAAAATGTAAGTTGCCCCTTAACATATGCATAATCCTTAATCACGAAACCGAATTCTGAATTACTAGGATTGAAGTAAATTCAGAAATCAAACTCCCCCTGAAAATTTGCATTCACAAATTTATCAGAGGAAATACTATGTACTCCCCTTGAAGATTGATCATCTTTTTTGTTTCGGAGTACAGTTATTTGTCATTGAAGTCTGTGTCCTGAGCTGCTTTACTCAGATGTCATCATTCTTGAACATTGAAGATTGAGTCCTAAGTTGTTGTACTTAGAAGTCATCGTTTTTTGACATTAAAGTATGAGTCCTAAATTGATGTGTTTAGAAGTTGTAAGGCCCATGTTTTAAGTTCGGGCTTTTGTAAGATTTTAGGCTTGATAAATTAATTTTGGGCATGAAGAACTAGTAGGAATAATTGCTAGTAGTTGTCATTTAGGGCAAAAACCGATACTTCTCTGATTTTGTTAGCAAGCGGCGATAGAGAGAGGAATGGAGATTTTGGGAAGAAGTTTGGAGCTCGTGAGGAATCAAAACGAAGGTTAGTACACTTCCTTAAGTCTTTAGTAATAATTGTGATTGTGGGTTCTTTCTTTTTCTATTTTGGGATTATTGGGAGAGGTGAAGTTTAAATCCTTTGAGAATTTTTGGATTTGTTGTTGGGTTTTGCAGTAGGTTCTTATGGAACAGTTTGAATCTGAGAATGTTGTGATTAGCCTTATTTCTTTTAATCTTAGTCTCTGTATCGTTTCTAGTATAGAGATTTTCAATTGGTTGCTTTCTTCCCTAAGTGAAATCTGGGTAATTGATGGAGGTTTGTCGATCGAAATCGCCGCAGAAGGATAGTGCGGTCGTAACCCCCGGGCGACCGGATGTTGAGGAAGACCCCGGTCGAAAGCTCAGACCCCGGTCGAAAATTCAGACCTCGGTCAATAGCTTAGACCCCGGTTAACCAAGCTGGACTCCGGTCGAATCAGAGGTCGGCGCCCGGGCGGCGGGTGCTGGACTCCACTCGGCGCACTGGGACTTCGGTCGGCGCAACGGGCGGCGGGTGCTGGTCTTCGGTCAGCGCACCGGGCGGCGCGTGCTGGCCTTCGGTCTGTGCACCGGGCGGCGAGTGCTGGACTCTGGTCGGTGCCCCAGGCGGCGCATGGAGCTGTGTGTCGTGGCTCAGGAAGCGCATGGAAGGAGGTCGGTCGAGTGTTTTCTTCCGGTCATGGGGCAGTGGTTTAGGCACCGGTCGAGGGTAGGGTCCGGTCGGTTAGGGTGTGATCAAGTTGAGTCTATGCTTTCTTAGCCTGTTCATTTAGAGATCTTCCTTATTCATTATTGTAGGGAGGAAGTTTAACTAGGTACAAGCTCAAATCAGGTGAGTTTCTGACCCTCAATCTCTTACCCTTTTAAAATATTTTGTGAACTGAAATTGGGAAGTATGTTATTTTATTATTGATTAATGTTGTATTTTAACATTATTCTCGCAAGTTATCCGCTTATGATGAAATTATATAAGTGAACTTCTTTAATGGCATTGATATGGGAATGGTTGAACTTGAGATGATTATGGGAATTTCACACCACCAATGTGTATGGAATTTGTTTCCTTCACATGTGAACGGGGAGTCTGCTTGGGCCCCGGTATGAGCGGGGAGTCTGGTTGGGCCCTGATAAGAGAGGGGAGTCTGCTTGGGCCCCGATCGTGAATACGCGTATGGTAATGGTAACTTGGGACAACTACTGATCATTGTGTTCCCGTTTGGACTGTATGTAAACTACTTTGCTTTGATAAATTATCATATTGTACTTAAATTTGGGATGCGCAGATTATTATAATTTATTGAAATTTATATTCTGTAAATTATTATTCGGTGTCAGGAATTCACTAGACCTTTTGGTCTAACCCTCGCTTTTAAATCTGAAAAACCATTTTCAGGAAAGGGTGCGGGTAATGCTTCGGGAAAGGGAACGAGAAAGTCTAGAGTTTTAGAAGATGATGAAGATTCAACTTAGATTAGCTTTCTTTTAGTAACTCTCGGTTGTAGTTCAAGACTTTCGTTGACATAAATTTCTGAATTTATGTTTGTAACCCTTGGATATTGGTTTAATTTTTATGTTATGTTTGGTATCAATTTTTGGGTTGTTACAGAAGTCATCATTCTTTAACATTGAGAATTGAGTCCTAAGCTGCTTTACTTGGAAGTCATTCATCTTTCTCCCCTTAGTCTTTAGGTGCCTGCAACACAGATTTAGCTTTCGGTACCCACTGGTATTTGGGTCCTGGTTTGTTAGTTCCAGTTCTATTATGAGAGATGTAATAACAACAATACCAGTAATTCACATAATTTTTGCTAACAAAATCATTTGTACCACAGTAAGAACAGTTCATTTTCTTCTGTTCTAACCTGATCAATTGAATAACAGTGTAAATAAGATCAGGTTTGCCAAAAGTTTTACCTTTCGGAACATTGTTCTTCTTTGTATTGGATACATGCACAAATGATTTATGTTCCTTCTTCTCATCTGAAGATCCTTTAACTCTCCAAATCCACTTTTCTTTTTCATTTGCCCTTTTTACGTTTACCTGAACCATCAACTAATTTATTATAGAAAAGGTTAGAAGGACAAATATGATCTTTATGCTTAGAAGTATGATCATCATCTGAATCAAATAAAGGATTATTAGAAACATTCAGAAAATGTGAACTTGACGCTGTTTTTAATGAGCATTCTGAATCAACTAGATCATCTTTCGGTGATTGAACAATTGATTCTGGCGTCTTTTGCTCAGTCAACTTCACCTTGAACATGATCTCTTCAAGTTCTTTGATCTATGAAGATAAATTGTTTCTTTCCTTTGAGAGTAGATCAAACTTCTTGTGTAATTCAGACTTCGTCTTCTTCTCCTTCAGAATAGTTGATGATAGCTCAGATAATTTTTTTGTCAGGTTCTTTATCTTAGTCTCAAACACTCTTCTTTCTTTCTCAAAGTCATTCTCTACAGTCTTTCTTTGTTCAGATGTTTCTTTGAAGACTCCAACATTCTTCTATTTAGCTTTCTTCTTATCTTTCTCAAATTTGTCTCTCTCCAAGATGATATATTTCTCAAAGTCTGACACTTGTTGAGAAAGTTTATCACATTTGAGTTAGATTGCCTTCTTTTCCTTTTTAGCATTCCTTGAAAGATAGATAATCTTTGATTGAAAGATTTCTCTAGTTCAGCTTTCTCTTTCTTACTTCTCTCATCTGCTTTCTTTATCCAATCTTATCCCTTTTCTTAGTATGTAGATACTTGAATTTCTGTTTTCTTCAGTTTAGCATTCAGACTCTCAATCTCAACTTTCAGTTCTAAGTTCTGAAGTTTAAGCTTTGCATTCTCTTCTTCTATCAGGGGTATCTCAGGCATGTATGCCAGTGCACAGTCTCTTTTGGTCAAAACAGTGTTTCCTTTCTCGTCAATGTATGGCATCTTGAAATCTGTTTAAAATGAGCTACAAATGATCGTTAGTTTGACAAAAAGAATCAACAGAAGCAGGCCTTAAAAATTTTTAGAAAACATATTCCCAAAAATTTCTAAGTATAGAATTCTTACACAGGAGATTAGAAAGAAATTCGTACAAAAACTAACATCAGAATTCGCATGGCATGAGGAATTCGTACATAAAAGATCAGAATCCGCATATCATAAACAATTCTCATGCAAGAGATATGCGAAAACACCACAATTCGTATGTACCTTTATGCGAAATGTAAGGAATTCATATAAAGCTATATGCGAATTCTTCACAATTCGTATACCACTGTAAGCAAATTCTTGACTTAGAAAAATATGAACATTGTTCTTTCGCATAAGCTTTTCGTATCATAGAAATATGTGAAATCTACACTTAGAAAAAATTTCAATCACACACTTTTCGCATCGATATGAAATCTATACTTAGAAAATTTTTCAAAACATCATGTGAAATGTTTAAAAATTCGTATGAGACATATATGCGAATTCTAAGAAATTTGTATCCTTTTATATTTGAATTCTTTACTTTTCGCACTTCGGCATGTACGAATTCTACACTTCTCTTATCCAAGCTTATAGGAATTCTATCCTTAGAAATATTTTCAGCTTAAACTTTTCGTATAAGGGACATATACGAATTCCTACTTTTCGTACAAGACCATATACGAATTTTGCACTTAAACAAATTACAAGAAAGATTATGCGAATTCTAAGGCATGCGAGTTCTTCATACGAAAAGATCAGTTCTTGCGAGTTCTACAAGTTTCGGTCCTAAAACTCAAAATCTAGTCCAAATCCCAATCCAATCCTCGAATTAGAAGTTGTAAACTCACAAGAACATTCACGATTAGTGTTAGAAACAATCCAAATCAATGATTAGCACAAAAATAGACTAAAACGTATAAAACCATGATCAAATAGTGCATAAGACTCGTCAAACCATGAACTTACCAAAATCAAAATTGAGATATCAAAATCAGTTTAACATTGAAAATCAATCACATAAATTCATTTCAATGCATAAAATGAACACTTTTCAACCAAAAATTTAATCAAAAACACTTTTGAAATCAAAAATCACTCAAAAAAATCAAGAACTCAGTCAACGACTCCATTTTCTGTCAATTCGGTCGAATGTAGCTCTGATACCAATTGTAGTTCCAGTTTCTAGCTATTAATCGATACACACAATATCAAGAAATAGTTTCTTTATTGATCACATAACCTAAATCAAGGCATATCCCTATTTAGTGCGTTTTCCAATATGCTCTGTGTGTACCTCTCTCTACCGGTATACGAAATCTATGTGTTATATGAATGCGCGTATCTACAAATCTAACAAGACACAAACTCTTCATACTAAGTCAACAGAAGTTCACTTTACAACACACACCTTTACACTTTACAACAATTACAATACATACTCTTTTTAATCTTGAATACAATTCACATCTAACAATGTTCACCGCTGAATCAAAGATATAGCAGCTGAACAGATGACAAGTCTACTCCTGATGTGATGCGAACATCATTAAAATCAAGACAAGTCTACAAACACACGAAGAAATCTGTAGTAAAGCTCAGCGATCACTGAACTTCCATTGAACTCACTAAAGGAAGATATATTCAGCGATTAATGATTACAAATCTTACGCTTCAAGTTTCTTTATGTTTGGCGATCATGAAAAGCAATTTATGCAACCTTATTTTAGAAATAAAATTATTGCATGAATTCGGTCGGCACTCACATTTTAATACTACGCTTCCCAACATCCCGACGTACTATAATCATCCGGATGCCTCAAGCATTTTAGGGAAACAATCCTATAAATTAACTTACAATTTTTCTCGAAATAGAATCGATCTAACAAGCTTATAGTTCTAATTCCACCAATGAATCTGACTCAAGATGATTAGCTTAATGCGTTCCTCGCACTTACTATCATCCCGAAGAGACATTGCTATAAACAACAATCATACTTTGGCTTACTAGCTTGGAAACTTTCGCACTACTCCAACGGTCAACATACCAAGGTAGAGCAGGTAAACACATTAAGAATGTAGGTTCACCATAAAGGACTAATGGCTGCTACACAAGCATGGGAAAGGGTAAGAAAGAGATAAACTGAAACAAGCACGAAAGACACGTACCACCACGTCTACCAATTGTCGTAACATTAGCAAACCAAGTACACTCAGGTAAAATATCCTCATATAACACATAAGGAATCATGTTACCATCATCACGACGCTTGGTTAGCATAACTTCCGTCGACTCTAAGACTGACCCATCTGAGAAGTTCTACCCAATCTCACAATCATTGCCTATCAAATCAGTCTAAGTCTAGACATCTTACATTCACGCCTAGTTCACTTAAACTAGAGCTCTGATACCAACTTGTAACACTCTAAAAATCAGAGTAAATTTAAAACCTGGAATTATGGCAACATGACACTTGTATTGATATAAAACTCCCATAAAGGGGATCAGTCCTTAAGACTTTACAAAACCTGCACATATATAGGATTCATCAACAAACTAATCTAGACACCTCTATCAAGATTACATCAGTTGACAATCCATAATTCACCAAAAGAATGGGACTTATCAAAAGCTCAGTTACAATACTAGTCATCTCAAAATGCCTCGAGACCAAACCCGTCTCTCAAAACCTTGGCAACCCACCGCTAAGGGAAACCTGTTATACACATCATTTGAGGAAAAGTGTTAGGCTTAAAGCCTAGTGAGAATATATACAGTTCATAAATCTCAAGAGATATAATCAAATGCATCAAAGTAAATCCTTCCAAAGGTTTAGTTATGCACATAAAGTTCTTTGATAATATGCGGACAACCGGTCCAAAAGACATCTTCCGATGACGGGGATTACCCGATTTACCAAGGATTATAGTGGAACACAAAGTAAGCCACAATTCCGAGTTATGAGCTAAATACATGGAACCATGGCCACGAACGCTTCGGTCCGTACTACGATGTGAGGGAGGCCCCCAAGGAACCAATCATACTCTTTCGTTAGACTACATTTGACCCATGGCTAGTAACCGGTCTCACATAACCGTACTAAATGCCCCCGAAGATCAAATGTATCTAACTACAACAGAAGGGGTACAAAAATCCCAACAATAAGCCGACTTGATACCTACGGATCCGCTATTATAGTCATGACTTGTCACAATATTTCATGTGACCATTTTAAAGCTAGATAAATAGCTTTCAACACATTTATATTTCAAAATGCCATTTTCCAGACCAACTGCTGGTAAGAAAGATAATCATAAAACCAGTTTATATACATTCTTTCAATAAGCCACAAACATGGGCAAGTAAAACATCATTTTACTTCTAATAAGGCGGAACCCGTCATTTTAGTCAAAACTGATCGGGAACCCCGAAAATCACCAAAAACTTCATTTATATCAAAATGAAGAGAACATGAAATCATACCGTAGAAATACTTCGGATTTCGCAAATAAGAGTTTTGACATGTATAAAGTTTGTAAAATGGTAGTAGGAACTCACCAGTAGGTTTTAGAATAAAACCCGGAAAACCATATATCAATCACGACGAAGAGGTGAAGCTTTTAATACCGACCCTTGCTAGTAACACTTAAACTAGCAATCCAAACGAGCTCTTAAGATCCAAGAAAATAAGGAGGGAAACCAGAGAGAGAGAGAGATTAAATCTGAGAAACTTTTTGAGATATATGAAAATATCTCACAAAAAGATATTTAAGGCAACAAAAATATCAACACTGACACAACGCACGACCCGTGCATTTTCAAGGAAGGGAAAGCGCACGACCCGAGCGAAACCCACTACCTTCGACCCTGATCTTGCGCACGACCCGTGCGTTCTTTTCTGAAGGAGGGCGCACGACCCGTGCGCCCTGTAGACCAGTGCAGACAACCCCTTTTTCCTCTTTTCTTTCTCGTAAAAGACCAAACGAAATTGGGGTGTTACAAATCTCGCAACCTTAGAACGATTTCGTCATCGAAATCTACTCTTCTCAATGGAACACTGTTCGCAGAGAGGATTGTCCTTAACCCAAGAGCCATAATCATTAACGTGATCCGAATACCGACATCCGTATTAGCTACCCTTCTTGGGCACATTTCACTCCTAACCAAGCGAATAATCAACTCTCCAAAGTAACCTTTACTCATAAGGTTATGGTTGTCTCCCAACCTTGGGTAACAATTACTACCACCAGGAAATTAGTGACCTCAATTTCCCACCGAACAATTTATTTCGAAACTCGACGGTTCCGAACCCAAAGCCAACGGTCGATGCTAATCTTCCAAAATCCTCAGATTTCACTGATCCACTCCTAAAATCGGTAAAGATAAACTTACAAGGCGCACCAATGCATCTTTAAGGCAATCGGTTAACACAGATTCTGCTATCACTCAACTCCGATCCGACCCCAAATCTGGAAATAGAAAAATATTTAAATTTTCTAAATACATCAAAATTACTTCGTCTACAACCACAATAAAATGATTAACCTCAATACGTACAACCAATCTATACATTTCAGACTATAAAGGATGGGCGCTACTGAAACCCATGCGTAGTCACTATCTCCAACCTGTGGAAGACTTCACCAACAACTTACTCTAGCTCAAGGCTAAGGCCCGACTCCTCAAAGCACTGCTAGAACCGAACCCCCAACAGGAAATGATGCACATGTAGATAAATAAAAAGGGTTAAGCTTAACGCCTAGAGAGCTCAAGAGTTTTACATAAGTAAAAGTATTTAAATGGATGAACTTCTCTTTAAATCAGAACCTTTCAAATAATGAACTTTAAAACATGGAAACAAATCCCTTTCAAAGTCATGCACTTTCAAAGACGGATACTTCATTTCAAATATGTTTTATAAATTGACACAACTTGTATAACTCGAAGTATGAAATATTAGTAACACCATCCATATCGTACGTCCGAAAACATGGACACTAGGACCAATACCCACGCGACCAAAATACGAAAGAAAACTAAATACCAACACACAGGAATAACACATTTCATTCAAACCTTAATATACGTGGGGAGAACCCAATATTAAAGTCATCATTTACCGTCGACCACACATATACCAAAGTTGGTAAAAATATGAGATTAGCGTTTAAAATACCCCGGGTCTACGACGGAGAGACCCGTAAAAAAAGATAATAGAAGAACACAAAAGTAGGCCCCCCACACAACTTCCTCGCATGACCTCTAAACGTTTCCATTTTGGGTGGCGAAAACAATGAATGGGGCCACCCGTGATGTTATTGGATTTCACCACGTATCCCATTCTTAGTTCCCATGCCATACCAGACATCACAACTTCAAACCGTTTATTTCCTCTAGTCATACTCCGTCGAGTTCCACCTCAAAGGTTTACGGTTATGGGTGCCTATCCAATCTAGACGAGTTTCAACTCAGCGGCTCGTGCCACCTATTGTCTACTCGCTCGCCAACCCGAGCGGTCACTAAGTGTAACCCAAAACCTCAGGCCTTACAAAACAGATAGACTGTATATGGATCCTTTACAACACCACCTAACATTACATGACTCCAAATGAATGACCAAAACACTAAAAACATGCAACTCACCAAAGACCCGAATAAACGCCATCATACTAAAATCTTTCATTACGGTTATAAATTCGGACAAATGTCCACACGACTCATTTAGTCAAAACCGAGCCAAAGGCCCAACATTTTACGTAAATCTCTAACGAAAGCCTTCGTAAACCTTAAAACACATTTAACCGACATTTAACGTTCCCCAAATAATGAAATGTCTTTAAACAATGTTTATGAAAACACACATCACAAAGACATGATTTCTCAAAACTCAACTGGTATTGGGACCAAAGATTTTCCAAAGGTTTATGAATGCAATTATACTAAGATGCCTATGTCATGAAATAAACTTTGCTTGCACAAAATCATCAAAGATGCATAAATCATAATATAGATTTTACGTGTACAAAATCACCCAGAATACGGTACTCACGCTATTTACTTGTTGATATATTCGAGCTCGACATGAGCAATTTATGATGTTAAAACAATCCAAGTTACCGAATACGAAAATTTATTAAAATACTCACACCTTGAGAAATACCGAGTAAAACATATGCAACAATTTACACTATAAACGTGAAAATAGGCTCTTGCACCTCAACACGTGCAACAATTGTTTGTACAACTCCCAAGGGGAAATCACAATTTTATCTTTAAAATTCTTCCTCTAAAACCAAGAGACGTTGCAGCAAAAAAATCTTCAACTCACCCCATATGCAACGATTCATTCCCCAAAGGGCGGTAATATAACGGGGATGCAAATAAAATTTCAAATCGAGTTTAAAGCTTCACGTTGTAAAGATAAACACATTTGATGAAAATAGAAACTACAACGACGAAATACCGTTAACTTTCTAAATGCTTTGCGGAAATTTTAACAGTAAGAGTTAATGATGGAAATACAATCAGAACGAAAGTCCTGTTTTAAAAATAACATAAATTTTTTATGCCATCATTCACACCAACGTTATACTTAAATCCAATGCACATAGTACACGACAGCTGACATTTGATAACAAAACCCCGAAATTAACGCACACAATGATGCACATGCACATGCCCTCCCAAAGTTATTTACGCGATGCAAAAGTCGTAAGATGTGACACCATAATCCAACTGGATTTTTATAAAACTCATTAACGCTAAAAATCAAGTGGTGTCAAAATTTCTATTTTTCAACATAAGGTAAGGTGACCATTTAGACAAGATTCTGATGAGACATGACTCAGAAAGAACTCATAAATTGCACACAATTTTAAAATTAAACTTACGCATCTCAAAATATACGCACGTGTTAAAAGAATCCGTAAAACAATACTCCATGCAATTCAACAAAACTCACACAACTAAAATTTCCAAGAAACTTCGACTCAAAACATGAGAATAACTTTTCCTTTAAAACCGTTGACATACGTGGAAGAGATCCAATGTCATGGTCAAAAATTCCACAACTACTTGCCCACTAACTCAAAAAGCATTAAAACACGGATATTACAACATCCGCATATAGCGTTAAACACAAGATGTGAATAAAGAGAGTTTTGATAACAATTGTAATCAGGTGCACCAAAACCATTTTAAGCATGCTTATGCTCACAGATTTAAAATCTGATGGGTGCTAAAAGCTTTTGCCAAAGCGTTACAAGGTAAAACACTTTATATTTGGCGATCATGAAAAGCAATTTATGCAACGTTATTTTAGAAATAAATTTAGTGTAAGAATTCGGTCGGCACTCACATTTTAATACTATGCTTCCCAACATCCCGACGTACTATAATCATCCGGATGCCTTAAGCATCTCTTAGGGCAACAATCCTATAAATTAACTTACAATTCTCCTCGAAATAGAATCGATCTAACAAGCTTATAGTTCTAATTCCACCAATGAATCTGACTCAAGATGATTATCTTAATGCGTTCCTCACACTTACTATCATCCCAAAGAGACATTGCTATAAACAATTGTGTGTCCCTGAATCTAGTTTCTAAACACAATAATCAAACACAAACAAGATTTCAATCAAATTACCTGTTTGATTTCACTTCAAATTCAAGATTACAAACTTTCTCTCTTAAAACACTCTTTCTCTCTCAACATATTTCTCTCTCTAAAATACAACTGAATAATACATTTTACTTGATCTTGTATCCAACAGATTTATGCTCTAACAATCTCCCCCTTTGGATTCAAGATCACTGTTGAAAGATCTAGCAATTCAGTCTTCACTTTTTAAACTCTGTCAGTACAATCTCCCCTTTTTCTTTGATTGTATTCTTTCCAAAAACTGTCTTCAAACGATTAACAATCTCCCCAAAACTTTCACAAGACACTTTCAGATTTTGGAAAGAAATTATCTTCAGAATCAGCTCGAATTGCTTTAGCAAATAATCTTCAAAGAAGATTTCCTAAAATCTTCAGAAATTCTTTATCTTCTTCAAGTCTTTACTTTGAAACTTCTGACTTGGACATTTATGAAAGTCATCTCTCAAAACTTTTATCATTTCTTGATATCATCTCCCCCTTTTTCATGATTTGAGCATCTATGTCATCAAAACTTTTCTCCCAAGAAATGTCGTTGACCATTCTGATCTATCAAACTAAGACTCTGATTCTGTGATCCATAGCCAAGTATCCATCTAGATCTTTGCAAATCCAGACAAAATAAGAACAGGTAACTTCTGAATCAACAGATGAATCAGTTAAAATGCCTGTCAGTAACATAAAGTCACTGTGTGTAACGAATACACAATATAAAGGAGATTTTTGATGTTCACTCCCCCAGGGCTTCCATCCAATCATCGAAACACCACAAAGAAAATTTCTATGAATGTTATGACAAAGAAACAAATTCCTTGTGTGTTCGTGCACGTGTAGAAAGAATTAAGCACGATGATTGCTTTAAGTAAGGCTCAACATTGTGTAAACCACTAAGACAACAGTAGTATAAACACAGACCCAATATGCATGATTGAAGTGCGAAGGTGGGGCAGACTTCCTTCTTTTTCAATATCCAGATTTTCCAAATGAAAATCAGATAGATTATGTGTTGCGTCCCCTTGAAAATGTGAAACATTTTCTTTTTGAGAAGAAAATGAGTGGTTGGTGGGGTTTTAACAAGAGTTGGCATGGGCTATTTGTCTGTTTCAATAACGTTCACCAAAGAGTTGTGAAACGCTAGTAATGTGGTTGCCCGACTCAGAAAGTAGTTGGTGCAGAGTTTGATATTCTTTTACTCTGATCTCACACCCTCTTTCTTTTAATCATTAAGCTCACTACTAACCAAACTTTCTTTTCCATTTTACCTCATCACACCCACACTCATTTCTTTTAGACTCCACACACTCAATCTCTATGGATTAACTTCTTGGGTAGAAATCACTGGTTAACGTGATTTCATAGAAGTTCATGTAATTCCTAGCACAAAGAACCCATATTTCCTATAAAAGCATAATGTTGTTCAAATGATTTAGCTTTATCAGTTAAAGCTCAAATACAAATGTCAGATTAATATATTCTCATAAAATATAATCATGAAGGTATGAGCATTTAAAAACATTGAAGATATTTCAAACAAGTTAATTGAATGAATGAACATGAATGCAAGAGACTTGTTTGAAAATCTGACATTGTATGAAAATGATCAGAAATGAATGATATAATAATCAAGGCTTATGGTCAAGAATAACGGATATTGTCCATACAAAAGAAAATATATACATTCTTGAAATGACGTTTCGAAATGAAATATCGCTCAAAATTCTTTGAAGTACAAGCGGGGTGTCTTACCATCGAAAAAAAATTGTTTCAATTTAGAGACATGGTAAGAACAATTTGATCAAAAATTAAACCGATCTGTGTGAATACTTGAAAGTATGTAGAAAAGATAATACGCAAATATTTATCTTTGGAAACACATGGTTTATTTATCAATTAAGCACAAAAATAAAATGAAAACATTTAAAAATACACATCCAAATTATAAAATCTGTTTAAAATTTGAGAAGTGGTTTGAACATTTACGAACATGTTTTCTATATCTGAAAGTTGTCCTTCTTTCAGATACATTTGAGATTAAGATAAGAAATTTACCTTTTCGCTCAATCTTAATACTCATAAGGTCAGCTGAAGTCAAAAATGATATGATCGTATCATCCTCTCTCATCCTGCATAAGTCTCAAAGTCTAGTCAAAATTTATTCACAAAATTTATTCGAAAATAAAAGAACATAAAACAGTAAAACGATTAAAGAACGAGTTCTGATCAGAAATAATCAGAAATCATAGTCTTACTCCTTTTGATAAGCTCCCCCTAAAATCATGCATCACAAAAATTAATCATTTAAGTAAAATGCAGAAATTAGTTATGCTCCCCCTCAAATGAATGTAGATCATCTAAAATCTTCTCTTACTCCCCCTGATATCATGAGCAAACAATTAAAGTGTAGATATCCTTCAGACATAAAGATAAAGAAAATGATGAAAAATAACAATACGTAACATTATTAGGTAACAACCGATTATGTCTTAAGATTTAACATACCAAGCTTAGAGACAAGAAAATTAAATCTCTTTTCATCTAAGGGTTTGGTAAATAAATCTGCAAGTTGATAATCTGTTTTTACAAAATAAAGTTCAATTGTTCCTTTTTCGACATTATCTTTTATAAAATGATACCTGACATCAATGTATTTGGTTTTCGTATGCTGGACAGGATTAGCAGATATCGCGATTGCACTCTTCGAGTCACAATAAATTGGAATTTTATTATACTTGAATCCATAGTCTCGTAGCTGTGTTCGCATCCACAAGACTTGAGAGCAGCAACTCGCAGCAGCTACGTACTCTACTTCAGCAGTCGATGTGGAAACGCATAATTGTTTCTTTGATGCCCAGCTTACGAGCTTGTCTCCAAGGAATTGAACGTGACCAGAAGTACTCTTTCTGTCCAACATGCAACCTGCATGATCTGCATCTGAGTAGGCAGTCAGTTGAAACCCAGTATCCTTAGGATACCACAGACCAAGGTCTGCAGTCCCCTTCAGATTTCTAAAAATTCGTTTGACAGCAGCCAAATGGAATTCTTTGGGAGCAGCCTGATATCTAGAACATAAGCATGTTGAAAACATAATATCTGGCCTACTTGATGTAAGATACATTAACGATCCTATCATACCTCTATAAGTTCTAACATCAACACTTTTACCCGAAGGATCAGTGTTAACAATAGGTTTACAATTTTCCATTTTCTACTTCCGAAGAACATCCAAAATTTACTTAGATTGGTTAATGAAAATCCCCGTTGAAAACTGTTTAACTTGTAATCCGAGAAAGAAATTCATTTCTCCCATCATACTCATTTGAAAACGTGACACCATGAGGTTAGAAAAGTTTTTGCAATATTTAGGATTAGTAGAGCCAAATATTATATCATCAACATATATTTGAATAAGGATAATATCAGCTTTTTCCTTTTTGATAAATAAAGTGGTATCAACCTTACCTTTAGAAAAACCGGACTTGACCAAGAATTTAGATAAAACCTCATACCGTGCTCGAGGGGCTTGTTTTAAACCATACAGGGTTTTATCGAAGATGTAAACATGATTTGGCTTCTCTGGATTGAAGAACCCTTCTGGTTGAGACACGTACACTTGCTCTTTAATAATGCCATTCAGAAAGTGTGTGTTCCAGATTCTAGTTTCTAATACAAAACAATCAAACAAACAAGATTCAATTCAAAGATTACCTGTTTGATTACTCTTTAATTCTCAATTTACACTTTCTCTCTCTAGAACTCTCTCTCTCTCTCTACATATTCTCTTTCAAAATCTCAATTCTAACTCTTTGATATTACAATACGTACATTCCTTGTCACACCTAAAATACAAATAGAAAAACTATTTTTATATTACCATCTAAAACAAGGAAACAACAAATACAAAGACATTTACTTTTATTAAGCGACTTTGACTTTTAATGAGATTTGACTTTAGCAGCTTTGACTTTCTCAACTTTGACCTTCAGAATACTTGATCTTGTATCCAACAGATTTATGCGCTAACAATCTCCCCCTTTGGATTCAAGATCATTGTTGAAAGATTTAGCAAGCTCTGTCTGAACAATCTCCCCTTTTCCTTTAACTGTCTTCTTTCCAAAGGTATCTTCAGATGATTAACAATCTCCCCAAAACTCTCATAGAATGCTTTCAGACTTTGGAAAGAAATTATCTTCAGAATCAACTCGAATTGCTTTCAGTAAATAATCTTTAAAGAAAATTTCTCAAAAATCAGCACATCTTCAGAAATTCTTTGATCATCTTCAAGTCTTCAAATCTTTAATTTGAACTTTTCTGACTTGAACATTTTTGAAAATCATCTCTCAAAAACTTTATCATTTCTTGATACCATCTCCCCTTTTTTGATGATTTGAGCATCTATATCATCAAAACTTTTCTCCAAGAAATGTCATTGACCATTCTTATCTGTCATACTGAGCCTCTGATTCTGTCAATCCTCCAAGATAATCATCTAGATCTTTTCAAATCCAGACAAATTAAGAACATGTAACTCCTGAATCAACAGATGAATCAGTTAAAATGCCTGTTAGTAACACGAAGTCACTGTGTGTAACGAATACACAATATAAAGGAGCTTTTTGATGTTCACTCCCCCAGGGCTTCCATCCAATCATCAAAATACCACAAAGGCAATTTCTATGAATGTTATGACAAAGAAACGAATTCCTTGTGTGTTCGTGCAAGTGTAGAAAGAATTAAGCACGATGATTGCTTTTTAATAAGGCTCAACATTGTGTAAACCACTGAGACAACAGTAGATAAACACAGATAGATAATATGCTGCGTGCCCTTGAAAATGTGAAACATCTTCTTTTTTAGAAGAAAATGAGTGGTTGGTGGGGTATTAAGCAAGACTTGGCATGGGCTATTTGCCTGTTTCAATAATGTTCACGAAAGAATTGTGAAACATTAGTAATGTGGCTACCCGACTCAGAAAGTATTTGGTGCAGAGTTTGATATTCTTTTACTCTGATCTCACATCCTCTTTCTTTTTATCACTAAGCTCACAACTAACCAAACTCTCTTTTCCATTTTACCTCATCATACCCACACTCATTTCTTTTAGACTCCTCACACTCAATCACTAAAGGATTAACTTCATGGGTAGGAAACACTGGTTAACGAGAATCCATAGAAGTTCAGTTAATTCCTAGCACAAAGAACCCATAGTTCCTATAAAGCATGTGTTGCTCAAATGATTTAACTATAGCAGTTAAAGCTCATATACAAATATCAGATGAATATATGCTCATAAAATATAATCATGAAGATTTGAGCATTTTTAAAACAATAAAATATTTTCAAACAAGTATATTGAATGAATGAATATGAATGCAAAAGACTTGTTTGAAAATCTGACATTGTATGAAAATGATCAGAAATGAATGATATAGCAATTAAAGCTTATGGTCAAAAATAACGGATATTGTCTATACGAAACAAAAATATAGACATTCTTGAAATGACCGTTTCAAAATGAAATATCGCTCAAAATTCTTTGAATACAAGCAGAGTGTCTTACCATTGAAGAAAAATTGTTCCAATTTAGAGACATGGTAAGAACATGTTGAATAAAGTCAAACCGGTGTGTGTGAATACTTTAAAGTATATAGAAAAGACAATACACAAGTATTTATCTTTGGAAACACATGGTTTGTTTATCAATTAACAAAAAAAAATGAAATGAAAACATTTAAAATCACACTTCCAAATTATAAAATCTGTTTAAAAATCTGGAAGTGGTTTGAACATTTAATAACATGTTTTCTATACCTGAAAGTTGTCCTTCTTTCAGATACATTTGAGATTAAGATAAGAAATTTACCTTTTCGAGCAATCTTAAATCTCAGAAAGTCAAGCTATAATCATTTAGATATGATCGTGTCAGCTTCTCTCATCCTGCATAAGTCTCAAAGTCTAATCAAAATTTATTCACAAAAATTTATTTGAAAATAGAATGACATAAAGCAATAAAACGATTAATGTACGAGTTCTGATTTGAAGTAATCAGAAATCATAGTCTTACTCCTTTTGACTTATAAGCTCCCCCTAATCATGCATCACAAAAATTTTGTCAGATAAGTATAATGCAGAAATTAGTTATGCTCCCCCTCAAATGAATGTAGATCATCTAAAATCTTCTCTAACTCCCCCTGAGATCATGAACAAACAATTAAAGTGCAGATATCTTTCAGAAAATAAAGATAAAGAAAATGATGAAAAATAACAATTCGTAACTTTAGTAGGTAACAACCGATTACGTCTTAAGATTTAACATACCAAGCTTAGAGACAAGAAAATTAAATCTCTTTGCATCTAAGGGTTTGGTAAAAAAATCTGCAAGTTGATAATCTGTTTTTACAAAATAAAGTTCAATTGTTCCTTTTTCTACATTATCTTTTATAAAATGATACCTTACATCAATGTGTTTGGTTTTAGTATGTTGGACAGGATTAGCAGATATGGCTATTGCACTCTTCGAGTCACAGTATATTGGAATTTTATCAAATTTCAATCCATAGTCTCGTAGTTGTGTTCGCATCCACAAGACTTGAGAGCAGCAACTGGCAGCAGCTACATACTCTGCTTCAGCAGTCGATGTGGAAACGCATAATTGTTTCTTTGAAGCCCAGCTAACGAGCTTGTCTCCAAGAAATTGAACGTGACCAGAAGTACTATTTCTATCCAACATATAACCTGCATGATCTGCATCTGAATATGCAGTCAGTTGAAACCCAGTATCCTTAGGAAACCACAGACCAAGGTCTGCAGTCCCCTTCAGATATCTAAAAATCCGTTTGACAGCAGCCAAAAGGGATTCTTTGGGAGTAGCTTGATATCTAGAACATAAACATGTTGAGAACATAATATCTGGTCTACTCGATGTAAGATACATCAATGAACCTATCATACCTCTATATGATCTAACATCAACACTTTTACCAGAAGGATCAGTGTGGATCTTAGTACCAGGTGCCATCGGGGTTCCAATTGGTTTACAATTTTCCATTTTGTACTTCCGAAGAATGTCCAAAATGTACTTAGATTGGTTAATAAAAATCCCCGTAGAAAACTGTTTAACTTGTAATCCGAGAAAGAAATTCATCTCTCCCATCATACTCATTTGAAAACGTGACACCATGAGGTTAGAAAAGTTTTTCCAATATTTTGGATTAGTAGAACCAAATATTATATCATCAACATATATCTGAATAAGAATAATATCAGCTTTTTCCTTCTTGATGAATAAAGTGGTATCAATCTTACCTTTTGAGAAACTAGACTCGACCAAGAATTTGGATAAGACGTCATACCATGCTCGAGGGGCTTGTTTTAATCCATAAAGGGCTTTGTCCAAGATGTAAACATGATCTGGCTTATCTGGATTGACGAACCCTTCTGGTTGAGACACGTACACTTCCTCCTTAAGAAAGTCATTCAGAAAAGTTGTTTTCACATCCATCGGAAAGACTGTGAAATTTTTATGAGCTGCGTAGGCTAGAAACATTCTGATTGTCTCTATACGCGCTACTGGAGCATACGTATCATCATAATCGATGCCTTCCTCTTTTTTTTTTTTGGAGAGGTATCCCAGACCACATTGGGCCCAGACTAATCCTTGGCAATATGGGCCGAAGCCCGACTGCTAAATCATGCAGCCCGGGGTCGAAGCCCCCGTACCTCTAGGATGCGTCCCCCAGGATTCGAACATGAGACCGCTACTAGCTAGTCCACATGCCTTACCACTAGGCTAACACCCTTTTGGTCGATGCCTTCCTCTTACCGGTAACTTTTGGCAACAAGTATAGCTTTGTTTCTTATGACGATACCATCCTCATCCTTTTTATTCTTGAAAACCCATTTAGTGTCGATCACGATTTTACCTTCCGGCTTAGGAACTAATCTCCAAACCTTTAGGGCTTCAAACTGATTGATTTCTTCTTGCATTGCAGATACCCAGTCCGAATCAGCAAGAGCCTCAGATACTCGTGTTGGCTCAATATTACTGAGGAATGAGTCATGCATACATTGGTTTATAGTCGTTGACCTTGTCTGTACAGTCTTGTTGAGATCTCCAATTACTTTATGTAATGGATGCTCTTTGGTCCAGCGATGCTCATGAGGGAGTGGAGTAGATGAAGTTTGAACATGATCATCATCTAGAAATCCACTTTCAGAATCTTCAGTTTGAATATCATGAGGGGGTTCTCAGTTGAAGGTTCATGTGCAGAAGTATCAGTTGGAACAGCAGATTCAGGCTGTTGAGTAGACAAAGTAGTACACCCAACTGAAACAGTTACTTATGACTCAGCATTAACTTGTGTAACTTCAACTGTTGGAGTAACATCAGGAATATGAGTTTCTAACTGAACAGGGGATGCTCGTTCAGTTATGACATCTGAAGTGATTGGATGATGACAGCTTGTATCTTTAGACCTGTTAGTCACAGCAGATTTAGATACATTAGTTCCAAGAAACTCATCATAAAAGAATTCAAATAACAAATCTAAATCAGTTAAATGTGAAGTAGACGTAGATGCGTTATCCGAATTAGTCGCTGTAGATGCAGGTTCTGGACTGATCTGTCCAGAAGCTAATATGCCAGTGATAACGGGTTCTGAAATGAATTGATCAGAAGCCAAATCTTCATCAAATTTGACATTGTCGCTCTCGACAACTGTCTTTGATTCCTTTAGATAAACACGATATGCTGCAGAAGTTGAAGAATAACCGATAAAGTTGCCTTCGTCCGCCTTAGCACTGAATTTATTCAGACTCTCTCTGTCGTTAAGCACAAAACATTTACACCCAAATATGTGAAAATATTTGATAGTTGGTGTTCTGTTGTTGATTAGCTCATATGGAGTCTTCTAAAATCGGCGGTGTATCATGGAACGATTTTGAGTATGGCATGCAGTCGACACAGCTTCTGCCCACAAAAATAGAGATAAGTCCGATTGGCTAAGCATAGTCCGAGCGGCCTCGACTAGCGTTCGATTTCGCCTTTCGACTACTCCATTTTGTTCAGGCGTTCTAGCAGCAGAATACTGATGTGAAATCCCAACTGATTCGAGATATTCATCAACAATCTTGTTCTTGAATTCTGTGCCATTATCAGTACGAAGAAACTTGACTGGTCGCTGCATTTTCACCTGGGTCATCTTTAAGAAAGTAATGAGAACTTTTGGTGTCTCATCTTTTGAACGAAGAAATTTGACCCACGTGTATCTTGAATAATCATCCACAATAACCAACACGTATTTCTTTCCTCCCAAACTCTGAGTTCTCATTGGACCATACAAATCCATATGTAGCAATTCTAACGGAGAACTAGTGCTTGGTTCAGGCTTCGGTTTATGAGCGACTCTCTTCATCTTACCCTTTTCACATTCTGCGCATAAGTGTTCTCGTTCATATTTCAGCTCAGGAAGTCCTTTGACCAATTTCCCACGAACCAGCTTGTTGATGTAGCGAAAGTTCAAATGAGATAAACGTCTGTGCCAGAGCCAACTTTGTTGCATTGAAGCTTTTGTCATCAAGCAAACTTGATTGTCAATCTGAACTTTAGACAAATTGATGGTGTAGAGGTTGGTCTTTCGATTTCCAGATAAGAGTTATGTTCCATCTTCAGTGCGAACTGAGCAACTCTTAGACTTGAAGTTGACCTCTAACCCTTTATCGCAGAATTGACCAATGCTGAATAAGTTGTATCCTAAGCCTTCGACATGCTCACCTTACTTATCGTTATGTTGTCTTGTATAATGTCACCATATCCTAAGATAAGTGAAATCTGATCGTTCCCAAATCTGACATTTCCACTGAATTTCTCTGTATAGTTAGACAATAAAGCTTTTTGCCCAGTCATATGCTTGGAACATCCACTGTCCAAGTACCACATATGTCGGGTCTGCAAGAGAAATCAGATAATAATAGATTTAGGTACCCATTTAAAAACGGGCCCTAACGGATTAGCACAAGATTTTGGTATCCACTTGAAAATGGATCCTCTGTTCTTTTGAAAACTTTGAAAAACATTTGATCTCAAAGAATTAACATGATAAGATCCATACCAATCAGAAGAATTATGAAAATAAGAAAAATCAGTTTTTCGATAATTAGGACGAGATTTAGTAGTAATAGGAGATAATTGAATCAATTGGTTTATTGAGTAACGCTTGTAAGAAGTTACAAGGTTTTGTTTATGAGAAGCACATTGACCAACTATATCAGAATCACTACTAACAGATTTAGTACAAGAATTATCAGTAACTGATTCAGCTATCTCAGCATCCTTCTGTTTTGGTCTCCATTCGGATTGAGCTTTTATCTTGTTCTTCCTTAAATCTGAAACATAAGATATAGATTTATTAGGAAAAGTAGATTTCCGGGATTGAGTTTTCTTTTGTGTACCAGTGTATTCCTGTTTCTGTAATCGTTGTTTCTTATGTTTCTTACCGTGAGCATAGTAATCAGCAGTTACAGAAACTAAATCACCAACCTTAGTTGATGTTTCACCAATATGAACATCACTTGGTAACACTCTTTCATTTTTAAGACAAGTAGAATGATCAGGAAGTTTAGAATGGACATCAAACATATCAGATTCTTCCATGCACCCATCATCAGAATTAAAAGAATCATTTGCAGACTCAAATAAGTCATCAGAATTATCAAAGAAAGTTTGAGGTGCCTTTGAAACTGTAGAACACTTTGTTGATTTATCTTGAAAAACAGTGTTCTTTAAAACTGTAGAAAATACATTTTGTTCTATATCAACCAAAAAATTTTCATCAGATAAAACATTTTCAAGCTCGACTATTTTGCTTTCAAGAATAGATGTAGGAACATAAACCTTTGCAATTGCAGGTTTTTCCTTCATCTTAGAAGCGGAATAACTAACAAAATAATCGTTTGAAAGAACTTTTGGTGTTTCTGAAAGATAACTATCATTTAACTTTACATAGTTAAACGGTAGTTGCATTTTCTTTTTATTCTTTCTATTTTCAGTTTCTTTGGCCTCAACTTCGTCTGACAATTTGGTAACAAATTTGGGTTTTAAATGAGTATGTTTACCAGCACAAGCAAGAAAATCATAGTTATAAAGTGCCGGCTGTTTTCTGATGGCTTTCTTAAGATAATGGGGGTTTTCAAAACCAAGTCCCCATTTCTCTTTAACATCAGCCTCTTCATTGGGTGCATTTAGAAAAATGGTTTGATCTGTTTGACCTCTCGCATAAAGTTTTGCTTCCATACCATTTACCTTCTTATTCAAATTCTTGTTTTCAACCTGCAATTTATAAACATTTAGTGCAAATTCATTCTTCTCAAACTCATATTTAGACACTTTACCTTCAAACTCAGAAATCTTCTTTTCAAAACAATCTACTTGAGATTTAGAATCAAAATCAGACTTGCGTAAAGAATCAATCAGATATTTGTTTGAAATAACAGACGTATTAAGCTCAAAGATCTTCTTGTTCTTTTTAGCAACTCTTTCTTTTTCCTTTTTCAGATTATTTTGTAAATTTTGAAGCTCAACCATTATGGTTTCCATTTTGGTAATAAAATCTTTTTCAGTTAAATTTAATACCTCATCAACTGCCTCATCATCTGACTCGACATCCTTTACTTCTTTGCCCATTAGACAGATATGAGATGTTTCTTTTTTCTCTTCACTTTCATCCTCAGAATGATCAAGCCAAAATTCATCCTCGGCCATTAGAGCGATTCCTGCTTCTTGTTGTTTGGCCAAGAGAAGTTTGTTCTGATAGTATTGAGAATTCCGAACTTTTGGCTTTCTACAGTCTTTTGCAAAATGACCAATCTTGCCACAGTTGTAGCATTTGATTGAGTCAGTTGCTGGCTTTGCAGTAACAGTGTAGTCATTCACGAACTTCTTCTTCTCATCCGGTTTCTTCTCCACATATATATCCTCTTCATACCTCTTTCCTTCCACTTTCTGTCGATGCTCGTGGTTCTTTGAACTGGATGAAGAATAGCGTTGAGAATTTGATCCCGGCATCTTATAAAATTCCTTTTGAAATGCACGGGTCAGCAATATCATGGCTTGTTTCAGACTCTCTCCATCATCACTATCTTCTTCAGAATCAGACTCAGAACTTGAACTCACTTTCTTCATCTTCTTCTTTTCTATCTTCTCTTTCTTTTCTTTCTTCTTCTCACCAACAACCAAAGCAATCGGATCAGGAACCTTCTCAGCCTTCTTCTTTTCAGCTCTTTTCTCCTCTACCTCTTCCTCATTCTGACGTAAGGTCTCATAAACTTCGTGAAGAGGTATTTCACTTAAGTCTTTCATCTGCTTCATCCTACGACTATGTTTCTTCCACTCTGGTCGTAGGATGCTCAGGAATTTGACATTATTTTCCAACTACTTCTTTTTGACTTTGTTCTTTTCAGCTCTTTTCTCCTCTACCTCTTCCTCATTCTGACGTAAGGTCTCATAAACTTCGTGAAGAGGTATTTCACTTAAGTCTTTCATCTGCTTCATCCTACGACTATGTTTCTTCCACTCTGGTCGTAGGATGCTCAGAAATTTGACATTATTTTCCAACTGCTTCTTTTTGACTTTGTTCTTTGTCAGCTCATTCAGAAGCAAAGTGAATCTTTCATATGTGTCTTCTAGACTCTCATTCTCTTTAGCCTTGAATTCCTTATAATTATTGATGCAGTTAGCCACCTTTATCTGATTCCCGATCTTTGATCCCATCATCATCTTTTCCAATTGATTCCACATCTGTTTAGCATCATGCTTGTAGCTATCAATCTTGATGTAGATGTCATTGGGAATGCTTTGGAGTAGAAGAGATCTCGCTTGCTTGTCAGCTTTATATCGACTCTTCTGTTCTTCAGAATACTGAGAGAAATCAACCTTAACTTGTTTTGTCTTTTCTTCCTTTTCCGCATCACCATGTCCACTATCAGAAGAATCATCATCATCATCAGGTACATTAACCATGATTGGTTTCATAGGACCGTCTTTGATTGATTCCAAAATATTTTCTCCATTTGCATGTCGGTCTATAAAATCCAGAAATCGATCCTTCCATTGCTCATACTCTCCTTTGAATAGAACTGGAGGTTTGACATCAGTGCTGATTGAAAGTGCATCTTTGGAAGTCATCTTCTTTAAACCTGTTTGAAAAATATATCAAATAAGAAACTAGAACTGATCGTTAGTCCAAAATATGAAATCACAAGAAAAATCTTGAAAAGAAATTTAGAGATTTTTGAACACAGAAAGAACTTTTGTCCCCCTCCGCAAACTCGCAGATGATGAAACTCGCAAGTGCCTAAACTCGCTAAAAACTGTTCACGCTGAAACTCGCTAACAGAGGTGTGCGCGTTTTCCAAACTCGCACGTCGAAGCTTGCGCGTTTGAACAAAACTCGCTAGCTTCCCTTGCGTGTTTCTACTATTCCTCTCCAAACTCGCACGTCGAAGAACTCGCAAACAACTGTTCCTTTCAAACTCACTAGCTTCGATTAGCGCGTTTGGTGAACTCGCAGATCACTACGTGCGCGTTCTGGTCCTTAGAAAATTTTCCAACTTTTCCAAACTCGCAGACTTCAACTAGCGCGTTTTTAAAACTCGCTAGTCGTTACTTGCGCGTTTTGACCAAAATCGATTCCTTTGACTTGCGCGTTATAGCTGATGAACCTTGCGCGTTTGACGAAGAACTTGCGCGTTTGAGAGATCTAGCGCGTTCTTCAGTTTGTCGACTCAAAAACTGAATTTTTCCATCTAAAATCGATCCAAACTTGTCGAAATGATCTGTAACTTTGCAGAATCCTTTGCAATCAATCCAAGAACATTTTACAATACATGAATTTTACAAACAAACACTCACAAAACAAAAAGATAGATGAAATAGTGAAAGTCGACTCGTGAACAAAATTCAACAAAAATCACAAAATTCGTGTGATTAACAGTGCAATACAGAAATTGAATTACAAAGATTCGATCTAATACACTTTTAGAACAATTCCTAAACAAAATCTGCTCCAAAATATCACTCAAACTCAAACTTCGATTTTCGGCTCAAGAACAGTGACGAACCACCAAAATCTTAAATTTCTTGAACTGATTTCACCTTTGGATCTGCTCTGATACTAATTGTGTGTTCCATATTCTAGTTTCTAATACAAAACAATCAAACAAAAAGATTCAATTCAAAGATTACCTGTTTGATTACTCTTTAATTCTCAATTTACACTTTCTCTCTCTAGAACTCTCTCTCTCTCTACGTATTCTCTTTCAAAATCTCAATTCTAACTCTTTGATATTACAATACGTACATTCCTTGTCACACCTAAAATACAAATAGAAAAACCATTTTTATATTACCATCTAAAACAACGAAACAACAAATACAAAGACATTTACTTTTATTAAGAGACTTTGACTTTTAATGAGATTTGACTTTAGCAGCTTTGACTTTCTCAACTTTGACCTTCAGAATACTTGATCTTGTATCCAACAGATTTATGCGCTAACAGAAAGGCTATTTTTACATCCATCTGAAAGACTGTGAAATTCTTATGAGCTGCGTAGGCTAGAAACATGCGGATTGCTTCTATACGCGCTACTGGAGCATACGTCTCATCGTAGTCTATGCCTTTCTCTTGCCGGTAACCTTTGGCAACAAGTCTAGCTTTGTTCCTTATGACGATACCATCTTCATCTATTTTATTCTTGAATACCCATTTAGTTCCTATCACTGTTTTACCTTCTGGTTTTGGAACTAATCTCCAAACCTTTAGGGCTTCAAACTGATTGATCTCTTCTTGCATAGCAGATACCCAGTCCGAATCAGCAAGAGCCTCTGATACTCGCGTTGGCTCAATCTTACTGAGAAATGAGTCATGCATACATTGATTAAGAGTCGCTGACCTCGTTTGTACAGGCTTGTTGAGATCTCCAATTACTTGATGTAATGGATGATCTTTGGTCCAGCGATGCTCAAGAGGGGGTGGAGTAGATACTGATTGAACATGATCATCATCTAGAAATCCACTATCAGAATCTTCAGTTTCAATAACAGGAGGGGGGTTTGCAGTTGAAGTTTCAGGTGCAGAAGCATCAGTTGGAACAACAGAATCTGGCTGTTGAGTAGACAAAGTATTACACCCAACTGAAACAGTTACTTCTGGCTCAACATTTACTTGTACATCTTCAACTGTAGAAGTAATTGTAGGAATGTGAGTTTCTGACTGAACAGGGGATGCTTGTTCAGTTATAACTTCTGAAGTGACTGGATGATTGCAACTTGTGTCTTCAGACCTATCAGTCACAACAGATTTAGGTATATTAGAACCTAGAAACTCATCATAAAAGAATTCAAATAACAAATCTAAATCAGTTAAATGTGAAATAGATGTAGAAGCATTATTCGAATATTAACATCACTTGGCTGTAGAAGCAGGTTCTGGACTGATCTGCCCAGAAGCTAATACTCCAGTGATCACGGGTTCTGAACTGAGTTGTTCAGAAGCCATTTCTTCATCAAATGTGACATTAACGCTCTCGACAACTGTCTTTGACTTCTTCACATAAACACGATATGCTGCCGATGTGGAAGAATAACCAATGAAGATACCCTCGTCCGCCTTAGCACTGAATTTATTCAGACTCTCTCTGTCGTTAAGCACAAAACATTTACACCCAAATATGTGAAAATACTTGATTGTTGGTGTTCTGTTGTTGATCAGCTCATATGGAGTCTTTTGAAAACGGCGGTGTATTATGGATCGATTTTGAGTATGGCATGCAGTCGACACATCTTCTGCCCACAAGAATAGAGGTAAGTCCGATTGGCTAAGCATAGTTCGAGAGTCCTCGACTAGCGTCCGATTTCGCCTTTCGACTAATCCATTTTGTTTAGGCGTTCGAGCAGCAGAGTACTGATGTGATATCCCGACCAATTCAAGATATTCTTCAACTATCTTGTTTTTGAACTTTGTGTCGTTGTTCATTCGAAGAAACTTGACTTGTCGCTGCATTTTCATCTGGGTCGTCTTTAAGAAAGTAATGAGAACTTCGGGCGTCTCATCTTTTGATCGAAGAAATTTGACCCATGTATATCTTGAGTAATCGTCCACAATAACCAACAGATATTTCATTCCACCCAAACTCTGAGTTCTCATTGGACCACACAAATCCATATGTAATAATTCTAACGGAGAACTAGTGCTTGGTTCAGGTTTAGGTTTATGCGGACCTCTCTTCATCTTACCCTTCTCACATGCAGCACATAAGTGTTCTTTCTCGTATTTCAGCTCAGGAAGTCCTTTTACCAATTTCTCACTAACCAGCTTATTTATATAACGAAAGTTCAAATGAGATAAACATCTGTGCCAGAGCCAACTTTGCTGCAATGAAGCCTTTGTCATCAAGCAAACTTGATTGTCATTCTGTACCTTTGAAATATTGATGGTATAGAGGTTCGTATTTCGATTTCCGACTAAGAGTTCATTGCCATCTTCCGTACGAACCGAACATCTCTTAGCTTTAAAGTTGACCTCTAACCCTTTATCACAGAATTGACCAATGCTGAATAAGTTGTGCCCCAAGCCTTCGACAAAACTCACTTTAGTGATCGTTATGTTGTCTTGAATAATGTCACCATATCCTAAGATAGGTGAAAGCTGATCGTTTCCAAATCTGACATTTCCACTGAATTTCTCTGTATAGTTAAACAATAAAGATTTTTGCCCAGTCATATGCTTGGAACATCCACTGTCCAAGTACCACATATGCCGGGTCTGCAAGAGAAATCAGGAAACAATAACTTTAGGTACCCATTTAAAAACGGGTCCTAACAGATTAGCACAAGATTTTGGTATCTATTTGAAAATGGACCCTCTGTTCTTTTGAAAACCTTTAAAAATATTTGTTCTTGAAGAATAAACATGATAAGATTCGAACCAATCAGAAAAATTATGAGAGTAAGCAAAATCATTTCTCCGATAATGATAAGATGTAGTAGAAATAGGAGATAATTGAATCAATTGCTTTATTGAATATCGCTTGTAAGAAGTTACAAGGTTTTGTTTATGTGAAGCAAGTTGATCAATTACATCATTATCACTACTAACTGATCTGGTACAAGAGTTATCAGAAACTGATCCAGCTATCTCATCATCCTTCCTTTTTGGTCGCCATTCAGTTCGAGCTTTCAACCTTTTCTTGCTTATATCTGAAACACAAGATGTAGATTTATTAGGAAAAGCAGATTTCTGAGACTGAGTTTTCTTTTGTGTACCAGTGTGTTTCTGTTTCTGTAATCGCTGTTTCTTATGTTTCTTACCTTGATCATAGTAATCAGCAGTTACAGAAACTGATTCACCAAACTTAGTTGATGATTCAGCAATATTAACATCACTTGGTAACATTTTTTTATTTATAAGACAAGTAGAATGATCAGGAAGAGAAGCATTGAAGTCAAACATATCAATTGCGTCTATGCACCCACCATCAGAGTTTAAAAAATCATTTGCAGACTCAAATAAGTCATCAAAGTTATCAGTTGAAGTTCGAGGTGCCTTTGAAACTGTAGAACACTTTGTAGATTTAAATTGTAAAACAGTGTTCTTTAAAACTGTAGAAAACACACTTTGTTCAATATCTATCAAAAGTTTTTCATCAGATAAAACATTTTCTAGCTCAATTATTTTGCTTTCAAGAATGAGTGGAGGAACATAAACCTTTGCAATTTCAGGTTTTGCCTTCATCTCAGAAACAGAATAACTAGCAAAATAATCGTTTGAAAGAACTTTTGGTGTTTCTGAAAGATAACTATCATTTAACTTTGCATAGTTAAATGGTAGCTGCATTTTCTTTACATTCTTTCTATTTTCAGTTTCTTTGGCCTCAACTTCTTCCGGTAATTTGGTAACAAATTTGGGTTTTAAATGAGTATGTTTACCAGCACATGCAAGAAAATCAAAATTATATAATGCTGGTTGTTTTCTGATGGCTTTCTTTATGTAATGGGGGTTTTTAAAACCAAGTCCCCATTTTTCCTTAACATCAGCCTCTTCATCAGGTGCATTAAGAAAAATGGTTTGATCTGTTTGGCGTCTTGCGTAAAGTTTGGCTTCCAGACCATTTACCTTCTTATTCAAAAGCTTCTTTTCAACCTGCAGTTTATGAACAATTAGTGCAGATTCTTTCTTCTCAAACTCATATTTAGAAACTTTAACTTGAAAATCAGAAATCTTCTTTTCAAAACAATCTACTTGAGATTTAGAATCAAAAGCAGACTTGCGTAAAGAATAAATCAGATCTTTGTTCTCAATAACCGACTTATTGAGTTCAAAGATCTTATTGTTTCTTTTAGCAACTCTGTCTTTGTCTTTCTTTAGTTTTACTTGAAGATCATTAAGCTCAACCATCATAGCTTCCATTTTGGTTACAAAATCTTTTTCAGTTAAGTTTAATACCTCATTAGCTGTCTCGTCATCTGACTCATTATACTTCACTTCTTTTCCCATAGGACAAAGATGAGCAGTTTCCTCCTTCTCTTCCTATTCACCTTCTGAATGATCCAGCCAAAATTCTTCTTCAGCCATTAAAGCGATGCCTGCTTCTTGTTGTTTGGCTAATAACAGCTTGTTCTGATAATAATGAGAATTGCGAACTTTTGGCTTTCTACAATCTTTTGCAAAATGACCAATCTTTCCATAGTTGTAGCATTTGACTGGATCACTTGCTGGCTTTTCTGCAACAGTGTAGTCATTCACGAACTTCTTCCTTTCATCAGGTTTCTTCTCAACATATATGTTCTCTTCATATCTCCTTCCTTCCACCCTTTCTCGGTGCTCAGGATTCTTGGAACTTGATGAATAGTACCTCTTTGAGTTAGATACCGGCTTCTTGTAAAACTTTTTCTGGAATGCACGGGTCAATAACAACATAGCCTGTTTGAGGCCTTCTCCATCATCACCATCTAATTCAGATTCAGACTCAGAATTGGTAATCACTTTGTTCTTTTTCTTCTTCTCTTTCTTTTTCTCTCTAGCTACCAATGCAATTGGATCAGGAACCTTTTCAGCCTTCTTTTTCTCAGCTCTTTTCTCTTCCACTTCTTCTTCATTCTGCCTCAAAGTCTCATATACCTCATGTAATGGTATGTCATTCAGATCCTTCATCTGCTTCATTCTACGTGTATGCTTCTTCCATTCAGGTTGTAGGATGCTCAGGAATTTGACATTGTTATCAAGTTGCTTCTTTTTCACCTTATTCTTGGACAACTCATTCAGAAGCAAGACAAACCGTTCATAAGTATCTTCTAAGCTTTCATTCTCTTTGGCTTTGAATTCCTCATAACTGTTGATGCAATTAGCCACTTGCATCTGATTCCCGACCTTGGATCCCATCATCATTTTCTGCAACTGATCCCACATCTTCTTAGCATTTCCCTTGTAGCTGTCTATTTTGATGTAGATGTCATTCGGGATACTTTGAAGAAGTAAAGATCTTGCTTGTTTATCTGCTTTGTATCGGCTTTTCTGTTCTTCAGAATACTGAGAGATATCCAATGCCACTGTTTTCATCTTTTGATCTTTTTCCTCAGTACCATCTTCACTATCAGACGATTCATCATCAGGTATCTGAACCGTGATTGGTACCATAGGACCTTCTGTGATTGACACCATAATATTCTTTCCATTTGCATGTCTGTCTATAAAATCAAGGAATCTGTCTTTCCACTGTTCGTACTCTCCTTTGAACAGAACAGGAGGCTTGACATCAGTGCCAATGGAAAGAGCATATTTGGAAGTCATTCTGATAAAACCTGTTTGAGAAATATATGCAATAAGAAATTAGAAACTGATCGTTAGTCCAAATGAAACAATCAAGAAAATACATAAAACTAGAAATATAAAATCAGAAATTTTGATCACAACCAGAAATATGTCCCCCTTCGCAGACTTAGCACGGAGGTCCCGCTACACTATTAAAGGGCATATTATAGTTTTGAAAAATTTGTCTAAGTCCTCTACACTTTGCGCTTCAAGTGCGATGCGCAAACTTTTACTTTGCGTTTGAAGAGGCAAACACAAACGTTTACTTTGCGTTTCAAGTGACAAACGCAAACCTTACTTTGCGGTTCATGTGGGAAGCGCAAACCCTTAATTTGCGGTTCAAGTGGCAAAAGCAAACCTTACTTTGCGGTTCAGGATAGAAACGCAAACCCTTACTTTGCGTGTCACACGGAACGCAAACCTCTATCTTTCGTTTCTCTTTACTTGCCTAAAATACACTGACTAGAAGCAAACGCAAATCAAACTTTGTCTCTGAGCTCAACCACTTTTACTTTTCGTTTGTCTTTCAACCCGTAAAACCCACTTCTCGTTTCTCAAAAAAAATACGCAAACTTTAACTTCTCGATTCTCGAATGAAACGCAAACCTAAACTTCTCGATTCTTGAAGGAAAAACAAACCTTCACTTCTCGATGAATGAAACGCAAACCTTGATGAATCAAACGCAAACTTTGATGAACACCCGCAAACCTCTAAAATCGAACAAAATCGCACCAAAAACTCATTTAGACCTAGACTTTCAACACTATACTTCGACAATTCACTCGTCTAACTAATTCAAACACAAAACTAACACAAAAATTCGATCAAATACGCAAACGATACAAATTTGATACACATACAGTGTCAAGAACTCGTGAACAGAAAAACTACAAAAATTCGAAAATTCGAATTGATTACAGTGCAATTCACAAATCTTTCTATACAAACTCAATCGATTACACTGTTCTAACAGAATCTAATCAAAAACAACTCGAAATTCGCACAAAAACTCGAAAACAGATCTGAACATGAAGAACACAGTGTCGAACATTCTGATTTTCTTGATTTTTCGATTTGAATCTGCTCTGATACCAATTGTGTGTCCCTGAATCTAGTTTCTAAACACAATAATCAAACACAAACAAGATTTCAATCAAATTACCTGTTTGATTTCACTTCAAATTCAAGATTACAAACTTTCTCTCTTAAAACACTCTTTCTCTCTAAACAGTTTTCTCTCTCTAAAATACAACTGAATAATACGTTTTTCTTCTTACTACTAATTACAAAGGAAAGAAACCTATTTATACCTACAACTAAAACAAGGAAAAACAAATACAAATTCAATACATTGACTTTTATTACAAAAGACTTTGACTTTGATAAGATTTGACTTTCTTCCGCTTTGACTTTCTTGAACTTTGACCTTCAGTCTTCTTGATCTTGTATCCAACAGATTTATGCTCTAACAACAACAATCATACTTTGGCTTACTAGCTTGGAAACTTTCGCACTACTCCAACGGTCAACATACCAAGCTAGAGCAGGTGAACACATTAAGCATGTAGGTTCACCATAAAGGAGTAATGGCTGCTACACAAGCACGAGAAAGGGTAAGAAAGAGATTAACTGAAACAAGCACGAAAGACACGTACCACCAAATCTACCAATTGTCGTAACATTAGCAAACGAAGTACACTAAGGTAAAATATCCTCATAATAGCATTAGCTACTTGAGATTATGAACATATAACACATAAGGATTCATGTTACCATCATCACGACGCTTGGTTAACATAACTTCCGTCGACTCTAAGACTGACCCATCTTAGAAGTTCTACCCAATCTCACAATCATTGCCTATCAACTCAGTCTAAGTCTAGACATCTTACATTAATGCCTAGTTCACTTAAACTAAAGCTCTGATACCAACTTGTAACACTCTAAAAATCATAGTAAATTTAAAACTTGGAATTATGGCAACATGACACTTGTATTGATATAAACCTCCCATAAAGGGGATAAGTCCTTTAGACTTTACAAAACCTGCACAGATATAGGATTCATCAACAAACTAATCTAGACACCTCTATCAAGATTACATCAGTTGACAATCCATAATTCACCAAAAGAATGGGACTTATCAAATGCCCAGTTACAATACTAGTCATCTCAAAATGCCTCGAGACCAAACCCGTCTCTCAAAACCCAGGCAACCCACCTCTAAGGGAAACCTGTTATACACATCATTTGAGAAAAAGTGTTAGTCTTAAAGCCTAGTGAGAACATACATTTCATAAATCTCAAGAGATGTAATCAAATGAATCAAAGTAAATCCTTCCAAAGGTTTAGTTATGCACATACAGTTCTTTGATAATATGCGGACAACCGGTCTAAAACACATCTTTCGATGACGGGGATTACCCGATTTACCAAGGATTATAGTGGAACACAAAGTAAGCCACAATTCCGAGTTATGAGCTAAATACATGGAACCATGGCCACGAACGCTTCGGTCCATACCACGATGTGAGGGAGGCCCCCAAGGAACCAGTCATACTCTTTTTCGTTAGACTACATTTGACCCATGGATAGTAACCGGTCTCACATAACCGTACTAAGTGCCCCCGAAGATCAAATGTATCTAACTACAACAGAAGGGGTACAAACATCCCAACAATAAGCCGAATCGATACCTAGGGATCCACTAGTATAGTCATAACTTGTCACAATATTTCATGTGACCATTTTAAAGCTAGATAAACAACTTTCAACACATTTATATTTCAAAATGCCATTTTCCAGACCAACTGTTGGTAAGAAAGATAATCATAAAACCAGTTTATATACATTCTTTCAATAAGCCACAAACATGGGCAAGTAAAACATCATTTTAATTCTAATAAGGCGAAACCCGTCATTTTAGTCAAAACTGATCGGGAACCCCGAAAATCACCAAAAACTTCATTTATAACAAAATGTAGAGAACATGAAATCATACCGTAGAAATACTTCGGATTTCGCAAATAAGAGTTTTGACATGTATAAGGATTGTAAAATGGTAGTAGGAACTCACCAGTAGGTTTTAGAATAAAACCCGGAAAACCATATATCGATCACGACTAAGAGGTGAAGCTTTTAATACCGAACCTTGCTAGTAACACTTAAACTAGAATCCAAACGAGCTCTTAAGATCCAAGAAAATAAGGAGAGAAACCAGAGAGAGAGAGATTAAATCTGAGAAACTTTCTGAGATATATGAAAATATCTCACAAAAAGATATTTAAGGCAGCAAAAATATCAACACTGACACAACGCACGACCCGTGCGTTTTCAAGGAAGAGAAAGTGCACGACCCGTGCAAAACCCACTGCCTTCGATCCTGATCTTGCGCACGACCCGTGCGTTCTTTTCTGAAGGACAACCCCTTTTTCCTCTTTTCTTCCTCGCAAAACACCAAACGAAATTCGGGGTGTTACACAAAATATAGAAACCTGAAAGTCCAAGAATCTCTAAATCATTAGAGAGAGAAAGTAGAGAGAGAAAGTAGGAGCGCCAAATGTAATCAGAAATATTCAAATGAAGTGCCAAAGTTACAAAAATAAAGGACAAGGGGACTTTGAATCTCCCCCTTAGTAATCATTGGCGCCGTTGTCTTCAAAAACAATTTTCAAAAACAGCGTAGACCAACCAGGAGACTTTGAAGAATCAGTGACGTTCTTCTCGTTGACGAAGTCTATTAAGCCTGATTAACACTTCCAAACATCGCAGAGTGGAACGGAAATTCAATCTTAATTAAACTGAATTTAAAGTCTTCTGGAGAAGACGGATTTCATCATTATCAACTAGAAATGCATTTTCTCTTGTTTCCAAAAATCTTCTTTTAGCCTCCTTCAGATGTTGCTCCAACTGAAGTTTAATCACCTTTAAAGTTCCATCAGGGTAATGAGCAATTTCTTCAAATCTGATAAAGCATTTTTCATTTGAGCCATTCTTGTACACCACTCCATATGGATCTTCAACTATGGTGAGAAGGGGATAAGACTCTAAGTTTGGCAAACTTCGGTTGGGCTTATGAAGATTAACAACCGGATGAAAACTTTCAATGCCCATCTGGAAATCAAAAACTCGGAAGAATCGGATTGGCCGTCCAATGAATCTTTTGTTGACGAAAAAAACTTTTGAAACATCCTGTGTTCTATGATATAGGTTCCTGAAATGGTCATATGAGAATTCAATGTCATCTATAGAAAGGTCAGTGAAGTCTGCCTCTGAAAATTTATACCGCTTGCAGTCTCTTCTTTCAACTTCAAAATCAGGATACCAGATATTCACAAACTTGTTGATTGTGACACTGATGACTCGAACAATCAAGTGTTGAGAAGAAACGGTATTATTCCTTTTGCGCTGGCACTTAATGAACATTAAGTATTCAAATTGATATTCATCTAAATCTTTCTCTACCCCAAGAACTGCATAGATGTTAATTGCCCTTCTTCTAGAAACAAAGATGTTACTCTGAGTGTCTTCTAGAAAAGCTGATCTGAGTCTTGATGCCATGTATATCTGTTTCAAATTTCTCTGTCTCTGTTGTCTAGATAAAGCTGGTCCTTCTTCTAGAATAGACGATGAAATCACAGGATCAGAAGGTGGAACATCAGCTTGTGCTCCTGACGACTGACCAAATTCAAATAATCTTGAAGGAATAGTGGTAGTCGGAGTTGAACTAGTAACAGGATTAGATGTGACATTAGAAGATTCAGGAACCTCACTATGAGCAGGAAGATCACGGTATAACATTTCTGCCTCTTCTTCATCTTTTGCATCCATGAACACTGAATCATCTTCTGTATCAGAAATGATAATGATGTCATCACAATCTTCTATCTTCACTTTACAGACTTTTTCATACATAGAATCATCATCATCATCTGAATTAATTTCAATAATATTCGAAAAGAAAGACTTCATCTCAGATACAATATCAGCATTAGCAACTACAACTGGATTGGAAACAATATCTGGATCTTCATAAACAACAACCTATCAGTTTTTCTCTTTGTTCTGCTTAGAAGCTTTGATAAAATCAGACATTGAAGAAGAATCAACCCTATCAATCAACAAATTCACCAAGTCATTAAGGTTGCAATCTTCAACATTTTCATCATTTTGTTCAGATCCACCAACCGCTTCTTCTTGAATTGGATTATCTCTCTCTGAAGAAGTTACTTTCATTCTTGGTCTCTTAGCCATCTCCCCCTCATGGCCTTGATGATCAGGATCATCTTGGTCATGTCGGCGCTTAAGAGACGGGACGGCCTCAGTTCTGCAGCTTTGTTCCAGATGTTCAACCTTGTTAGAGATATCAGAAAAAGCTTGAGTCAAAAAAGATTTAAGATCAGCAAAACTTGATTGAACTTCTAATCTGAATGCATGAAACTCATCAGATAAAGCAGTAATACGGTCAGATTCAGAAGAAGGAACTAGAGGCGGCGTAGGTTGGAAGTTCCGTATCAATGAAAGAAGATCTTGATCCTGATGTTGTGGCGGTGACATAGACAGTAAACGCGCATATAGTAGATCAGTCAACTCAGAAATAGGAAGTTCATGGAGAGAAGACCATGAAGATGTACCAGAAGGAGTAGACATAGAAATTCCCGCAGACATAGAAACCACCGATGGAAATGGAAGAGAAACAATCGGAGAAGTAGTTGAAGTCACAGCAGAAGAAGGTTCACGAAGAACTACCCCAGTTGGTCGTCTGAAAGGAATCTCTGGAGGAATGACAGACGTATCAATCTCAGGCATCTTGCCTTTGAAGAAAGTCTTCAACTTCAAAATCTGTGCTTCCTTTTCTGCATCCATTTTCTCTGATAACTGACGAATGACATCATTCAAGGTAGAGAATTTGTCGGAAGAAACCCGAGCTTGATCAGAAGTAAGCTCTACAGCTGGAACTGTTGAAGACTGAATAGCCGCAAGCGATGTTGCTGGAACTTGAGTTTGTACCCAAGCTGATACTTGATCAAATGCTGTATCTAATTCATCTACTTGAAGATGTGCAACAGAAGGATTAACAGGAACAGAATCCTCTTCAGAAACAACTTCTGTTAAAACAACCACTTCCGGTGTCCTGTTCTTTCTTTCATAAATCCGAATACTCGGTTGATCAGCATCATCAGCATCATCAACATCATCACCAGAATCATTATCATCATCCCCAGAATCATCATCATGCACAACTTCATCTTGATTACCATCATCATCAGAAACATCAATAGCAGCATGAGAAGTATCATGAATCGGGGAGTCAGTAGCAATTTGAGCAATTACATCTTCAATTTGTTGAGAAGCGACATCTGCTTGAACTTCTTGATGTTCAATATTTACCTAAACTTCTTGTTCAACAGCTTTGTTGACCTCTTGTTCAGAAACAAATACTTCAACTTCGACTTCTTGATTAGCAGGAACTTCAACTTCTTGATCAACTTCAAGAAGTATTTCATTATCCATGCAATATTCGATAATACTTTCATCCGACGGATCGACATAAATCATAATAAGCTCCAAAGGAATAGGCATCAAATATTCAAAATTCCGCTTCACCTTTTGGATGTAAGTCATTTATGTATCAGGAAGTGTTGGCCAAGACAATCTTCGAGGAATATCCGGATTGCTTCTGAGTATGCTTCTGATGATTTGCTTCAAGAATCGAATGAATGGAATAAACTTGCGTTTCTTGTTGGTAAGCTTGTCATGCACCACCTCTGAGAGTTCGGTCCAGAAAATGATTGTGTAGTCGACATGCAAGTCATAGACGACTGCATGGAACAAACGGAGATACAGTAGACTTGCACTGTCCATGCCGGAATGTTTTGACGTTAGGCACCTGATGATGACAGAGAAGAGAGCATACCAAACTGGAGGTAATTTAGACTTATCAAAATCACGCACTTTGTCCAATGTCCCAACATATCCAAGATTCCTTATCCCTTCAAATACTTCCTCTACAGATGGAAAGTTGTCATATGTAGTTCGGTTGGGTCTGGAATTAGGCTCAGGAAGCTCCAGTATAAGTCTGAGACGCTTGTATGAAAGATAAGAATCATACTGATCAATTTGAAGCTCAAAGCGATGCGTACGAGAGAGTTCATTCTTTGTAATTGTATGCCAGGCTTGCTGAATGTATACTTCTGGAACTTCAGCACACGATGAAAGAGCCTGAGCAAGTGGATGACCTCAAAGAATTGCACAAATCACCGGATGTATTTTGATTCTGTCGAAGTCCACAAAATAATTGTTGGGCTTGTAAGGAAAAATATACATCAAAGAAGGGAAGACATCGTTTGGCGTTCGGCGAGATGCAGAAAGATTAGCCCCGACTGAAGGAACAGAAGGCATCGGCATCTCAAGTGATGCTTGATCAGAAGGATCCTCGAGAAGTACATTCTCGTCTTGAATCATTGGATCTGTATTGGTTTTAGAAGACATTTTATACCTAAAAGAGAAAACAAAGAAGAATTAGACAAAACAGGAAAAAAACACAGAATTCACAAGGCAGGTTTGCGCATCAAGTTAGATGCGCAAACCAAGATTTGCGTATTGAACAAGATACGCAAAGATAGGTTTGCGTATCTAACTAGATCCGAAAACAAGACTGAAATGAACTCCAAACAAGAAGGTTTGCATATCAAGATGGATACGCAAAGTACACTTTGTGTATCTAACGGGGTACGCAAAATAGTCTTTTGCGTGTCCTTTGTGATGCGCAAAACAAACTTAAAGAAAAAACACAAGAAACAAGGGGTTTGCGTATCAAGATAGATACGCAAAGTACACTTTGCGTGTCCAATGGGATACGCAAACTTAACTTTGCATTTCCTGTTGGTTGCGCAAAGTAGACTTTGCGTACAACATGATACAAAAACAAACAAACACAAACAAAAAAAGAGGGTTTGCGTATCAAAGAGGATACGCAAAATAGACTTTGTGTTTCCTTATTGATACGTAAACTACACTAAACAAGAACAAACACAAAAACAACAGCTTTGCGTATCAAGTATGAAGCGCAAAGTATACTTTGTGTAACCAACGGGACGCGCAAAACGAACTTTGCATTTCCAGTTAGATACGCAAAAGCACACTTTGCGTTTCTAGTTAGATGCGCAAATCACAGTTTGCGTTTCTAACTAGATGCGCAAAGTATAATTTGCGTAACAATCATACTTGATGCGAAAAACCCTAGTTTTCGGGTGTTCGAACCGAAAAACAAAATAGACAAAATTAAAGCTAAAAAAGAAGAAAATAGAGTAAAAGGATACATACCTGAGGAACGAAATTTGATTCTAAACACAACCCAATACCTAATTCGAACTAATAAAAATCGAATCTGAAGATTTAGAACAGATGAACAGTAAAAACGAGAAACATTCAGTAAGAAATCGAACACGAAATCAAAATCAGAATAAGAACAATGCTAAGCTAATCATAACAACAAATCAAAATAAAAAGGAGAACACATACCTTATCGAAATGAACAACAATCTAAAAGCAATGAAAAAAATGAGTTCGGCGCACAGAGAGTAGGAGGGAAGAAGATGAACAGTTCTCAAGGTTCAAAAAGATAAAGGAAGCAATAAAAGTGAAGAGTCACATACTAACCTCTATTTATACTAAACTTTTAAAAAAAATAACACTAAAAAAAATACACTTAAAAAAAATAATATTCCTAAAAAAATATTCTTAAAAAAATATAGCTAATTGAAAATTTTACCTGTCAGATTCCTTTACTCCCCCTACACAAATGCATAAAAAATTAACATATCAGTATAACAAATGTGTAGGAATATCAGAAAACTTACCTGATAAATTTCTGATTAGTACGTGAAATTTTTTATCAGCTATGATCCTTCCCCCTCAAAAACATAATGTTTTCAGATTTGACAAGCAGATGATCTCTCCCCCTCGAAAAATGCACAGACCATATACAAAAGCACAGATACTCAAACATCAAGACATCAGTATGAAAGATGATCATATAGAATATAAATTTTGTAACAACTAAATATATAAACTTTTAAACACTAAACAAATTAAAGTCTACTCAGTAAAATATCACAGATTTATCAATCAGTTGAAATCAAGCATATGTTGTTGGTTGCAAGACCAAGTATAATTGCATATCAAGTTAAGACATGTTCAGTTTCAACAACTTACATCTGTCTATTCAGTGTGCTCGCATGTGAACTTCAATTAGCTTCAAGAAAAATGCAATTCGAAAATTATTATAGAAAATTGTGCATGTACTGACACTAAGTCGTCAAAAATTAAGACATTTACAAATTTACAGATTTATCACAACTCAAACATATCACCAAGTATCATGAGATGTGTGCTCATTGGCATCTTTTTAGCAATGTGCACATTGGCATCTTCACATGAGTGTGCTCTTTGGCATCTTTAAAGCGTTGTGCACTTTGGCATCTTTTAATCAAACAGTTCTTTAAGTAAAGAACATGCCGTAAACGTAACTTTCTATCTGACCCTATTGCAGGATTTGGGTCAGCCACTCCCAGACCAGTTGGCCTTAGGGGACTAGGTGTCAAGCACCCCTTGGAACTTACTTTCCCAGATCAGAAAGGCTACGTCGACACATCCTAAACCCATTCATACCAGTAGAACATGACTTTCGATCTGATTTTATAGAAGGATTTGGGTTCGATCACTCCCAGATCAATTGACCTTAGGGGACCAGATGACGAGCATCCCACGGAACTTACTTTCCCAAATCAGAAAGGTCACAGGTACAAACTTTTAAACTCAGAGATTTATGAATTTTAAGAATTTATAATTCATCTTAATCACTTAGATCAATGTCTAAATGCTTAGCCTATATTTTCATTCCGATCTATAATTTTGATCATTTAGGTAGTCTAAGCAAAGTAAACTATAAAAATTCCGACTCACATATCTTTAAAACAGTATCAAAAGCTACAAACATGTTGCTGACTTTTCGACTTTTGTAAGACTTGAAATTTGAACATATAAAACTATAATATAAACAAAGAACTTGTAAAAGATCCTAGACATACATTTTATTCAAAAGAAAGAAAATCTGTAAAATTTTACTTTATAGAATAAAATTTGTAAAGATTTAAACTTTTAAATTCAACATGCCTAATTTTGAAAGCAAAAAATTGAAACGTTTTTCATCTAAGGCTTTTGTAAAGATATCAGCAAGTTGATATTCAGTTGGTACAAAATATAATTCAATAGTACCTTCTTCCACATGATGCTTTATGAAATGATACCGTATATCTATGTGCTTAGTCTTGGTGTGTTGGACCGGATTGAATGATATGGCAATTGCGGACTTGCTGTCACAATATTTTGGCACTGTCTTGTATAGCATCCCGTAATCCCGAAGTTGTGTTTTCATCCAAAGTACTTGAGCACAACAACTATTTGCAGCGACGTATTCAACTTCGGCTGTTGATATTGATACGCAATTTTGCTTTTTCGACGCCCAGCTTATCAATCTGTCTCCGAGAAACTGAAGGTGACCTGAGGTGCTCTTCCGGTCCAATTGATTACCACCATAATCTGCATCAGAATAAGCAATCAATTTATAGTCAGAACTTTTAGGATACCATAAACCTAAGTAAGGAGTTCCTTTAATATATCTAAAAATACGCTTGACTGCGAGTAGATGAGATTCTTTAGGTTTGGCTTGGAATCTGGCACACAAACATGTTGAGAACATTATGTCTAGGCGACTTGCAGTTAGATACATCAGTGATCTGATCATTCCTCTGTATGTATTTTGATCTACAACTTTTCCATCTGGATCGAGTCCGATTTTGGCACCATGAGCCATCGGTGTTCCGATTGAAGTAGATTTGTCCATCTTGAATTTCTTCAAGATGTCAAATACATACTTTGACTGGTTGATGAAGATACCATCAGGAAGCTGCTTCACTTGTAAGTCGAGGAAGAAATTGATTTCTCCCATCATGCTCATCTGGAATCTAGAGGTCATTAGATCAGAAAACCATGTACACAAAGATTTGTTAGTAGCACCGAAAATAATATCATCAACATAAATTTGTACTAAGCAAATATCCAAGTTTGAATGATATATAAAAAGAGTAGTATCGATCGAGCCTTTGGTGAAGCCGGATTTGACTAAGAAAGCAGACAACTCGTCATACCACGCCCTTGGAGCTTGTTTCAAGCCATACAGTGCTTTATCGAGAAAATATACGTAATCTGGACGATCTTTGTCAACAAATCCCTCTGGCTGAGATACATATACATCTTCTTTCAGCTTGCCATTGAGAAATGCCGTCTTGACGTCCATTTGATATACTGTGAAGTTGCGATAAGCAGCGAAGGAAAGAAACATTCGGATAGCTTCCAATCTGGCAACGGGTGCAAATGTTTCATCGTAGTAAATACCTTCTTCTTGTCGATATCCTTTGGCTACCAACCTTGCTTTGTTTCGCACGACGACACCATCTTTATCGTTTTTGTTCTTGAAAATCCACTTAGTGCCAATATTGTTTTTTCCTTTCGGCCTCGGTACAAGTCTCCACAGTTTGAGCGCATCAAATTGATTAAGCTCCTCTTGCATAGAAATAATCCAATCCGGGTCCTCCAACGCTTCAGAAACTTTTGAAGGTTCAATCTTGCTTAGGAAGTAAGTGAAGAGACATTCGTTGGAAGTAGCCGACTTGGAGCGTGTAGAAACACCGGCTTGAGGATCTCCAATAATTTAATGTAGAGGGTGAGATCTTGTCCTTTTTGTGGTATGAGGGAGAGGATCAATGATGTCTTGAACCACTTCTAATTGATGAGAAGGAGGTTCAGAAACTTCTACATCAGATGAAGAGATAGAAATAGTTTCAACTTGAGGAGGAGGTATCTCAACAATCTCTGAATCAGATTCGGGAACAGTTTGTTGAATAACATCATTTTGTACTTCTTCCTGAAGTGTTTCCTCTTGAACAGGTTGATCTTGAATAGACTCTTCTTGAATAGATTCTTCAAGAATAGGCTCAGTTTCTGATTGAACATTGTCTGATTGAACAAATTCTTGTTGAGCCGATTCTTGTTGAACAGGAGAGACTGGAGCAGAATCATTGTCAGAGATAGATGCAGCGAAATTTGGAATAGATGAGCTCTCAGTTTCCTGATTCAAAACATTAGAAACATTTTCAGAATTAGATCTAGGCACATCATCATAAAAAATTTCAAACAAAAAATCAAGATCAGAAAGATTAGGAGAGGGAGTAGAAGAATCCTGGTTATCCGGTGAAAGAGCAGGTTCTGAACTGATTTGTTCAGAAACTGAATTTTCAGTAATAGCGGGTTCTGAGTCTGAGTGACTAGAAACCAAATTAGCAGCTTCGTCAAATTTTACATTGACACTCTCTATGACCTTTCTTGCAGAGAACAGAAAAACTCTACAAGCAACAGAGTTTGAAGAATAACCCAAGAATACACCCTCGTCTGCCTTCGGACTAAACTTGTTGAGATTCTCCCTGTCATTCAAAACGTAGCATTTACATCCGAATGACTTGAAATACTTGATGTTCGGTTTGATCCCGTTCATATGTTCATACGGTGTTTTGTTAAAGCGACGATGCAGCATTGATCTGTTCTGTGTATGACAGGCGGTTGACACTGCTTCAGCCCAGTAAGACAAAGTTAGACCTTGTGTGTCCCAATATGCAATCATTCAATCAAGTAAACAAATAATCAACACAATAATGCAAACCTGATATTGATTAATCAAACGATTCAACGAGTTACAAGTTCTTGATATCGATCTCTCTCTCTGTTTCTCTCTTCACGGCGCACCACCACCACCACAAACCTTCTCTCACTAATTGATTCTTCTATTAAGCTCTTCTCTTTCTCTAACCTAATTACCACTAAACAAGATTAATTTATACTTAGGCTAACTAAGCCTAATGGGCTTGACAAGGTTTGGTAATGGGCTTTACAATGCTTGGCCCAAAAACAAACTAAGTTAACTAAAATTAAAACTAACTAATAAATAAATAAAATACGTAAACAGACTTTGACTATTTATTACAAAAGGACCCTAGACTATTTGTTGAGACGACTTTATCAGCTTTGACTTCAGATTTCCATCTTCAGATAATTATGATTTTGAATCCAATAAATATGTGCTTTAACAATCTCCCGCTTTGGATCAAAATCATTCTTTAAGCTCAGAAAATGTAATCTTTCTCTTTGTCTTTCAAAGAAAATTTCTTCAAAGCAGCAAACCTTCATAACATTTTCAGAAATTCTTTCAAAAACTTTTGAACTCCGCATTTCTTGATTGACGCTTCTCCCCCTTTTTGATGAAAAAAGCAAAGAGTTCATCAAAACATGTCTTCAAGAAATTTCTTCCACCATTGATCTTGCAAACAGAACCACTAAGTATCCGTCAATTCATTAAGATGTTCATCTAGATCTTTACAAATCTAGACAAATTAGAAAATGAAGTGTAACACCTGAATCAACAAATGAATCAGTTAAAATTTTCGGTCAGTAACACATAGTCACTGTGTGTAACGAATACACAATATAAAGGAGCTTTTGTGATGGTCACTCCCCCAGGACTTCCATTCAATCATCGAAAAACCACAAAGGTAATTTCTATGAACGTTATGACAAAGAAACAAATTCTTTGTGTGTTCGTGCAAGTGATAGAATAAATTAAGCATATGATGTTTGCTTATAAGGCTCAAAATGTGTAAACCACTGAGACAACAGTTAGTTAAACACAGACTCAATGTGCATTAGTGAAGTGTGAATGTGGGGCAAACTTCCTTCTTTTCAATATCCAGATTTTCCAAATGAAAATCAGATAGCATATGTGCTGCGTCCCCTTTTTAAAATGAAACATTTTCTTGTTGAGAAGAAAATGAGTAGCTAGTGGGGTAATGTCAAGAGTCGGCATGGGCTAGGTACCTGTTTCAATAATGTTCACCAAAGAAATGTGAAGCATTAGAAATGTGGCTGCCCGGCTCAGAAAGTAGTTGGTGCAGAGTTTGATATTCTTTTACTCTGATCTCTCACCCTCTTTCTTTTAATCTTTAAGCTCACAGCTAACCAAACTCTCTTTTAAAAATTTCTCTCATCACACATCCCACACTCATTTCTTTTTGAACTCCTCACATTCAATCACTACAGGATTAACTTCTTGGGTATGAAACACTGGTTAACGTGAATCCATAAAAGTTTCTTTGAAGTCCTAGCACACTGATCCTATGTTTTCCTATAAAGCATATGATGCTCAGATGGTTTAACTTTATCAGTTAAAACTCAATGAAGAATCAGAAAATATTTAAAATCATACTTCCAATTCAAGAAATCTGTTTGAGAATCGGGAAGTGGTTTGAACATTTAAGAACATGTTTTCTTATGATTGAAAGTTGTCCTTCTTTCAACCATGAATGAGATGAAGAAAAGAAATTATACCTTTCGAGTACAGTCTCACATCTCGCGAAGTCAAGCTTAAAGTAATAAAGATATGATCTTGTAAGCATCTCTCAATCTGCAAAAGTCTTAAGGTCTAGTCAAAGTAACTTTATTCACAAAAATTGAAATGACATAAAGCAGTAAAACACTTAGTGTACGAGTTCTGATCAGAAATAATCAGAAGTCATCACCTTTACTCTCCCAGAAATTATGCATCAGAAAAATTATAAGTGAAAAATATAATCATTGACTCCCCTCAATATCATATCTGACAGATGCATAAAATTTCAGAAAAGTATGCACTCCCTCTTGATGGTTGATTTCCTCATTGGAGTATTGGAGTACAATTTCTTATCAGCACAGGAGTAAGGTCTTTTGATAACTGAAGTACGAGTCCTAAACTGTTGTGTTTAGAAGTCAAACTTCGTTGAAGGACGGGTTCTAAGCTGATATACTTAGAAGCCTTAGTTCTCTTACTCCCCCTTGACAGTTGGTGCCTGCAACACAAATTCATCCTTTTTCTTTGGTACCCACTGGTATTTGGGTCCATGTTTGTTAGTTGCAGTTCTTGTGGGAATAACAGAGTAAGAACCATACCAGAAATGATCACTTGTTTTATGAACAAGATCATGTGTACGACAGTAAGAACAATAGAATTGTTTACCTGACAACCTGATTAATAGATCTCTCGTGTAGATATGTTCAGGTTTACCTTTATGCGCATTGTTCTTTTGTGCTTTGGGTGTATGCACACATGATTTATTACCTTTCAGCTCATCTTCAACTGGTTGCTTCTTCCAGACCAGTTCCTCTTCTTTGTATCTCCTTCTTCTTTGATGTGTACCTGAACCATCTATATTGCTATCATAGAAAAGGTTAGTTTTACGAATCTGATCAAAAGATTTAACTGACCTTTGTGAAGAGACATATTTCTGATTTGAACTTGATACAGACTTTTCAAGCACTTTAATCATCGAAGCAAAGTTGTCTCTTTCTTTAACAAGCAGGTCAATCTTCTTCGTGAATTCAGACTTCGTTTTGTGTTCTTTTAATGCATTTGCAGATAGTTCAGATAGCTTCTCAGTAAGCTTTTTGATCTCAGCCTCAAATATGCTTCTTTCTTCTTCAAAGCCCTTCTCAGCATTGTTTCTCTGGCCTGAAATTTCCTTGAAGAATCCCACATTCTTCTGTTCAATCTCCTTCTTCTCCTTTACAAACTTTTCTCTTTCCAAGATTATTACTTTCTCAAACTCAGAAACTTTCTGAGAAAGCTTGATACACTTCAGCTCAATTGCCTTCTTTTCGTCTGCACATTTTCTCGAAAAATCTGAGAATTTCTTTATAAATGCTTTCTTTTCAATTTCAAACTCAGATATTTCTTTCGCCATCTTTTTCTCCAGGTCAGATATCTTCTTTTGAAGCTCAGCATTTGCACTCTCCAAATCAATAACTTTCTCATTGTTCTCAACAGAATCTAGTTTCTGGATTTGAGCATTCAAAGCAGAAATCTTTTCTTTTAGTTCAGAGTTCTCAAATTCCAGAAACTTTACTCTTGAAGACAACTTTGGTCCTGTCTCAATCTTCTCAATATGTTCCCATAATAGCTTTCCTGTAGCATTTTTACTGTCTAATGTAAAGAAAATCTCTTTTGAAATCTTTTTTGACATTCATTTCATTAGGAAAGATCGAGCTAATCTGTCAGCTTCATGCCTTTTTCTTTGCTCGTCTGAGTACATATCAAGTGGTAATGGGAGCTCTTTTTCTTCGCTTTCTCCATTATCCTTTATATGATTAAAAACTTTCCTTGGAGTTGTCATACATCCTTCCCTCAGAGATATTCTACTTAGTTTCCTTAATGCATGTTTATCAATGAAATCTATGAACTGATTTTTCCATGCATCATACTCTCCTTTGAAGAGTACTGGTGGCTTCTCATCCGTACTGATTGAAGGAGCTTTGCTGGAAGTCATACTGATAGATATAAGATAAGAAATTGAAAAATGACCATTAGTCAAGATAAAATCACACAATACTGACAATCTTAGAATGAAATTCAGAAAAATCTGATCACGAACAGAACTTTGTCCCCCTTCGCAGACTTAGCACGGGGGTCCCTAGAGAAAACATGAGATGTGTTTGCAAAAATCGACCGGGGATGTGCTTCGACCGGTATTGATTCGACCAGAGACTTGTAAAGACCGGTAGAGAGTTCGACCGGGAGCTTGTTCGACCGGGGAATTGCAACGACCGGTAAGATGAAAGACTGGAACTTTGCTTGACCGGTAAAATTGATTCGACCGGTAACTTGTTAAGTCCGGTCGAGTGATTTGACCGATATAGAGTTCGACCGGGAACTTGTAAAGTCCGGTCGAGTGATTTGACCGATATAGATGCTTTGACCGATATGACTCGACCGATATACTCTTAGACCGGTGTTACTCGACCGATATGTTCGACCGATAAAAGCTTAGACCGGGTGAACTGTGAGTGTACCGGTCGAATGTAAGACCGATAAAAAAGTATTCGACCGGAAGTGAAAGGACCGATATAGTTTGACCGATAATGTGCTTAGACCGGGGTGAAATGTGAGTGTATCGGTCAAATGCAATAGACCGATAAAAGATGTTCGACCGGAAGAAATCAAAGACCGATAGAGGTCTTCGACCGGAAAAACACAAAGACCGATACTTACAAAGACCGATATGTTCTTGAAACTGTATCGACCCAGAAACCAAAATCAAGCCTTAAATCACTTGATATCACGAATTAAACAACCAAACTTTGCCAAAACGATCAAATAAACAACTAGAATAGATTGCTATCAATTAATTTCATTAAAAACCATTAACAATGAATCTTGATTTATGAAACAGTGACTTCACAAGAACGAACCCAAAATTGCCAAAAAGACCAAATTGATAATAAAAAACGATGCAATAATCAAATCAACCAATACCCAATCATGATAATAGACAAAACAAACACAATCCAACCAATAACAACTTGAATGAACGATTACACAATAAAAATTATGAATCTTTGACAGAAAAATAGAACCGAACAAAAAAACTTATTCAATTCAATTTGTTTAGCTCTGATACCAATTGTGTGTCCCAATATGCAATCATTCAATCAAGTAAACAAATAATCAACACAATAATGCAAACCTGATATTGATTAATCAAACGATTCAACGAGTTACAAGTTCTTGATATCGATCTCTCTCTCTGTTTCTCTCTTCACGGCGCACCACCACCACCACAAACCTTCTCTCACTAATTGATTCTTCTATTAAGCTCTTCTCTTTCTCTAACCTAATTACCACTAAACAAGATTAATTTATACTTAGGCTAACTAAGCCTAATGGGCTTGACAAGGTTTGGTAATGGGCTTTACAATGCTTGGCCCAAAAACAAACTAAGTTAACTAAAATTAAAACTAACTAATAAATAAATAAAATACGTAAACAGAATTTGACTATTTATTACAAAAGGACCCTAGACTATTTGTTGAGACGACTTTTTCAGCTTTGACTTCAGATTTCCATCTTCAGATAATTATGATCTTGAATCCAATAAATATGTGCTTTAACAGACCTGAATAAGCGAGCATTGATCTGGCGGACTCAACGAGCGTTCTGTTTCTTCTTTCAACAACGCCGTTCTGTTGCGGAGTACGGCAGTAGAAAATTTTTGTTGTATACCTTGAGAATCATAGAAGGCCTGAAGAGAACTATTCTTGAATTCAGTGCCATTATCTGATCTTACCACTTTGACTTGCTTCTTCTTATTTGTTTGAGTTGTCTTGATGAGATTGATAAGAACTTCGGGAGTCTCGTCTTTTGACTTCAGAAATTTTACCCATGTATATCTGGAGTAATCATCAACAATCACCAAAACATATTGCTTATGTTTTAAACTCTTCGTCTTCATTGGACCACACAAGTCAACATGCAAAAGATCAAGAATATTCGTCTTCAGGCTTAGGCTTGTGTGGAACTTTCTTCATTTTTCCTTTCTCACAATTCTGGCAAAGATGGTCTTTCTGGAAACGGAGAACTGGAAAACCTCTCACTGAATCATTCTTGACCAGGCAATCCATATACTTGAAGTTAAGATGAGCCAGTCGACGATGCCAAATCCAACTTTCATTAATAGAGGCTTTGGATGGTAAACACATATCTGATGAGATCTTAACTTTGGAAAGATCAATTGTATACAAATTAGATCTTCTCTTTCCAACCATTAAGTCTTTGCCACTATCATTCTTTACAGCAACCCTTTTTTATTTGAAGCTGACTTCAAGATCTTTATCGCAGAATTGGCCGATGCTGAACAGGTTGTGACTTAGACCCTCGACATAGCTTACTCTTTTGACAGTTATGTTTCCTTGAACTAGATCGCCATAACCAAGAATCGGAGTTGTCTCACAGTTGCCAAATTTCACACGACCGCAACATTTATCTTTAAAATTAGACAGAAGTGATTTGTTGCCAGTCATGCGTTTTGAACAACCCGAGTCCAGATACCATAATCGACTTAGCAGCACACACAGAAACTACACCTTTTTAGGTACCCATATGCTTATGGGTCCCTTGTTAGATTTATGTCTTTTATTTTTCATAGATTTATTTTTCATGCAAGAATGAAAGCAATTATCAATAGAAGATAAAACACAATCATCAGAATCAGAACTAGAAGAAGCATATGAGATATTCTTTGATATATCAATCATTTGCTGAAAAGAATATTTTGGGTTTTTATTACATGAAGCAAATGTATCAGTATCACAAAGAGTGTCTACACATTTAACTCCTAATAGTTTAGATTCTGGTGATTGTTGTTTAATCTTCCAAATCTGCCTTGGTGACTTCCTCACAATCCGATCTGAAGAAGAAAAATCAGAAACATTAGAATTTTCAGATAAGACAGTATCATGTTTCTTTAACTTCTTTGATCTTCTTTTTTTACGCTTATTTTTATAAAATTGAGCATTTAGCAGTAAAGAATCATCAATAATTGAATCAGAAGAAGAAACTTTATCAAAGAAATCAGTCTTAGCATTTGATATTGAAGAACTAGTCTCGGAGTGAAAATTTTCAAAAAAACATAAGTCTGGAGGAGGTTTGTGCTTCCCATTGGAGGCGCAAACTGAGCTTTGCGCGTCCAACTGTATGCGCAAACTTTCAGTTTGCGTTTCCAACATGGAACGCAAATGCTCATTGTTTTTCAAAACTTTAGCATTTTCCTTTGAATCTTTTGAAAATTCAGTAGAAATTTTATCTTCAAAACTTGTTTTTATTATTAAAAGAAATATATCGTTTTCTAAACAAGTTTGAAGATTTTGTTCTTCCAATCGATCTTCAAGATCAACACTTTTTTCTTCTAACACTAATGGGGGAATGTATTTCTTAGTATCATAAGACACCTGAGATACATTTTCCTTATCAGTGTTAGCAAATATATCAACAAAATCTGTTGATAATGAAGATTTATTGGAAGATTTGATATTTAAAATATTTTGAAATTTTCTGAATTTCTTAGATTGATCAGGAAAATACTTTGCATTTTCAGAGGTGTAAACAAATGGCATTTCCATCCTCTTGTTTTTCATCCTTTTCACATTTTCATCTTCCAAAATTTGTTTCTCAGTTGTCCAAAAGAATTTAAACTGAGGAGCATATCTTGCAAAAGTAAAATGATCATATTCATATAAAGTAGGAACTTCATTTTTAGCATGATTTAAAAAATGCCGGTTTTTGAAACCAAGTTCCCACTTTTCTTTTATAGCTTCTTCACTCCTTGGTTTCTGCATGTAAATGGTTTGCTCAGATTGTTCTCTTTTATATAATTTCCTTTCTAAAACAATTATTTTCTCAGAAAGATTTTGATTTGAAGAAGTCAGTTCAGTCAACGAATCACGATAAGTCTGATTTGAATTTTCTAGATCAACTAACTGCTTTTGACATTTCTCTTTTGTATCAATTAAAATTGACTTTTCCACTTTTAGAGAAATTTCCAGTTTATCGATTAAATCAGATTTTTCTTGATTTTTAAACTTTTTAGAAACCAACTTTGAGCGCAAACCATGCAAAGCAGTGATAAAAACATTCATTTGAGATAAAAAGAAATCATAGTTAAACGCAGATTTTACCTCAGAACTATCAGATGAGGTATCCTCTTCCTCATCATCACTTTTATCGTCACCAATAAAGCACATAGCCGCAGTCTCCTCATTTTCAGCCTCGTTGTCCGAATGATCCAACCAGTATTCTTCTTCGGCCAACAGGATGGTCCCACTTTCCTTCTTTTCAGCTAGAGCCAACTTCTTTCGGTAAAAAGCAGCATCCTTTACCACTTTGACTCTGCAATCCTTAACCATATGTCCAGGCTTCCCACAGTTAAAACAGTTCATCACCTTTTTGTCATCTTTCTTTTGGTCAACTACCTTAGTTGGTTCATACTTTGGAGTGTATGTCTTTGAAGGAGCACCAGGTTCTATCTTCTTAGAACCAGAAGTAAACCGCAGGTTGTTCGACCCAGATCTATGTTTGAATTGTTTCTAATAATGCTGAGTTCAAAGAATCATGGCCTTTTCGAGAGCTTCGCCATCATCATCTGTAGATCCATCATAAGTCGATTCGGTCAAAGCTTGCTCAACCAGTTGGCTAGCTATAAGAGCAATGGGATCTACTGATAGAGGCTTGTTCTTCTTATCCATTTTTACCTTCTTCTCCATTACCATAGATTCATCTGTCATCAAGATTTCGTATAACTCCTGAATTGGCATGGTTGATATTCTGACATCGTTTCTCATTCTGTGGCGTGACTTGTTCCACTCTGGTTGTAACGCGTTCAGGAATTTCAAGTTAGCCTCCAACTCAGTCTTAATAACTTTAATCTTGTAAAGATTGCTGATGACAACCCAGAATCGATCAAACACACTCTTCAAACTTTCCCCATCCTTAGCCTTGAACTTTTCAAAGTTGTCCATGTACCTAGTCTGTCGCAAGTGAGTAGACATTGCAGTACAAATCATAATCTTCTCAAGTTGAGTCCACATCAGCATTGGATTATGTTTGAAACAATCGATTCTGTTATAAATGAAGTTGGGAAGAGCAAGGATCAAATTTTACTTAGCTTGACTGTCAGCTTGATAACGAAGGAGCTCATCAGCAACATATTCTATTAATGCTTTTTCTACTGTTGAAGCATCAGAGGTTGCAGTAGCAGGAATAACCTTCGTTGGCCTTTCCATTGGACCTTTAGTCAAAGACTTCATCATATTCTCCCCATTCGGTTGCCTTTCAATAAAGTTGATAAACCGATCCTGCCATTGTTCGAATTCGTTCTCATTTATGAGTACTGGTGGATGAGTATTAGACCCCAAAGAATCATGAGGTCATTCTTGTAGAGTTGTGCTTGCAAAGACATCTTGTGAAAAAAAAAACAGAAATTTCAAAAAAAATCCAAGTCTTAAGCTTGCGCAAACTAAAGGTTTGCGTATGCAGTGGGGTGCTCAAAGTATACTTTGCGTATGTAGAGAGGTACGCAAACTTGGCTTTGCGTAAGCAGGGACGTATGCAAACTGAGTGATACGAGAACCAGACTTCAGATAACGAAGGATGCGCAAACTTGAAGTTTTCGGACCATTGAGGATACGCAAGATGAGGTTTTCGGACCACCAAGGGTGCGCGATCTGAGGTTTGCGTATCTAACAGAATACGCAAACTAAGCTTTGCATATTAAGCTTGAGCCGCAAACTAAAGAGGGGAAATTTTTCGGAAGCCACTTGGTGCGCAAAATAAGTCTTGCGTATGTAACTTGATGCGAAAACCTGAAATACACTAACACCAAATATAGAAGAACAGTGAACTTGCGCAAATAAAAATGAATGATGCGCAAATCTATATGAATGATGCGCAAACATACAAGAATGATGCGCAAACCACATAAAATCAAATATAATGCGTAAGATCGATTAAAACACTGAAATTCAAACAAGTAATTCACACAATGATGAACGAAAACAACTTTCTTACACAATTTAACTAACAAATTCGATTAAAAACTACAAAAACTCAAAATCTTGAATGAAACAGTACGTGAACTTCGAGTTTCCAGAAAATCACAAAAACACAAAATTAAAGATCAGATCATGGTTTTTATGCAAACTAATGTGAATCAAATATGATCGACTATCACAAACGCAACTAAAGAAATCAAAAACGCACAAATTCAATCAGAAACCTATCCAAATTTTATGAATCAAGCAAAAAAACGAGATTTTTCTTGAAAAATCAAGAAAATCAATCAAATTCTCTGCTTGTTCTACAAATTCAGTATCTAAAAACAATTTCTCTCAATCCTCTCAAGATCTAGTATGCTCTGATACCAATTAAATTAGGCATCTGAAATATGTCAATTAAAGCAGGATAGAGATCAAACACTCCCTTTTGAATTGTTAGACCATCAATATCAGAAAAATCTAGCAGTGAAAAAGTATAGGATAGAGATCAGATCAATTCACTTGGGAAGTAGACCATCATATCCATCGGATGCAAAAACACAGGAATAAGGTCTTTTGATTGCTGAGGTTCGAGTCCTAAACTGTTGTGTTTAGAAGTCAAACTCCGTTGAAGTAGGGTCCTAAGCTGTGTACTTAGAAGCAATTATCTTTCAGCTTTGAAGTCCGGGTTTTGAACTGTTGTGTTCAAAAGCCATAATCTTCTTACTCCCCCTTGACGTGAGGTGCCTGCAACAAAGAATCAAGTTTCTTTTTTTGGTACCCACTGGTCTTATGGATATGATCATGTGTATAACAAATAGAAAATTAATATTTCTTACCGTTAGCTGCTTTGTTCTTCTTTGCTTTGTGTATAGGTACACATGATTTCTTCTCTTTCAGCTCATCAGTCTTGTCATCTTTGACTGATTTCTTCATCCAGACCAGTTTCTCTTTCTTGAAACTTTTTCTCCTTGGATAAGTATCTGAACCATCTAAATATTCATCATAGAAAAGGTTAGTGCGACGAATCTGATTAAAGGATTTGAATGACCTTTGTGAAGAGATGAATTTCTGATTTGAACTTGAAACAGACTTTTCAAGTTCTTTGATCTTTGATGCAAAGTTGTCTCTTTCGATCACAAGCTGGTCAATCTTTGTCTGGAATTCAGACTTCGTTCTTTGCTCTTTTAGTGCAGCAGCAGACAGTTCAGATAACTTTGAAGTCAGCCTTTTGATTTCAGCTTCAAATATAGATCTTTCTTCATCAAACCCTTTCTCTGACTCATTTCTCTGGCCGGATAATTCTTTAAAGAATCCCACACTCTTCTGTTCTATGGCCTTTTTTTCTTTCTCAAACTTCTCTCTTTCCAAAATTAATACTTTCTCAAAATCAGAGATTTGTTGAGAAAGTTTTAAGCATTTAAGCTCCACTACCTTCTTTTCTTCAAAGCACTTCCTTGAGAAATCTGAGAACTTAGTTGAAAATCCTTTCTTTTCTTTCTCAAAAACAGCTTTTTCTTCAATAACCTTTTGCTCAAAATCAGATATATTCTTTCTGAGTTCCGCATTCTCAGATTTCAATCTCTTTATCTTCTCATCATTCAACCCAGAAGATCTTTTCAGAAGATCTTCATTGAGAGTCTTTAAAACACTGACTTCTTCTTTCAGTCTTATGCTTTCTTCATAATGCTCTTTTGACTTTTGTGAATGAAAATCAATTGTATGACCCAGATTAATTTTCTCTAAATTCAGCTTTCTAATCTTCTCTTCAAGTTCTGCAAAATATCCCATTTTGAAAGAGTTTATTAGCTTGATATGAATGATCGTTCCAAACTATATATCAGAAAATAAAAAAAAAACAGATCAAATTGAAGTATTTAGTACAAATTGAAAATTTGAACAACATTTGTTATGGTGCAAAGTTAAAAAAAAATTCCATAGATGACCAAAAAAATTTCCAGACTCTTTTTTTTTTTTTTTAATTTAAAACAAAAAGATAAGGCGCAAAGTAGAGTTTATCGAATGCAAAGTAAGCTTTTCGGATGAGTCTTGATGCGCAAAGTGTGATTCTCGGGTCCTGTGTGATACGCAAACTAGATTTGCGTATGAGATTCGACGCGCAAGATGGACTTTGGGTGTGCTTAAGGATGCGCAAAAGATGGTTTGCGTGTCTAACTTGATGTGCAAAGTGAGCTTCTCGGATCCAACTTGATACGCAAAGAGAGCTTTGCGTATGCTGAATGATACGCAAGAGAGACTTTACGTGTTGAACTTGATGTGCACAGTTCCCTTTTCAAACTTTGTAATGTGCAAAGAAACTTTTCGGAACCTGTGGAATACGCAAACTAAACTTTTAGAAATAACGAAAATGACACATTATGATACTTGCGCAAACCAGATATGAGTCTTGCGCAAATTTTATGAATGAAGCGCAAACAGTATGAATGTTGTGCAAACCATGGATCTTGATTAATTCTAACTCAAATCGACTTAAATCTGCAAAAATTTACCATTAAATCTGTAAACCATGGATCTAGACTAATTCTAAGCACAAATTTACCATCAAATCCAGATTAAAACAACAAAATTCACAATTTTGATGAAGAACAGATAACGAACTTGTTTTCAAGAAAACTCAAAAAATCAGAAATTGGAATCGATTTTGAATGAATTACGATATGGAATCAAAACAAGAATCAATCAACAACATAAAACGAACTCATTGATTTCATTTTCTTGCATTAAGAACGATTTTACACACAAAAATTCAGATTAAACAGTGAAAAACTCGTTTTCTTGAAAAAACTTTCGAAACTATCAAATTTTCAATTCAAAACATCAGATTTCAATTCAAATCACGATCAAATCTTTTCTGAAAAGTTTGGTTCAACTCTGATACCAATTGAAAGTCTAAGAATCTCTAAATATTTAGAGAGAGAAAGTAGGAGCGCCAAATGTAATCAGAAATATTCAAATGAAGTGCCAAAGTTACAAAAATAAAGGACAAGGGGACTTAAATACCTCTACCCTTAACAATACTCATTACACAATTAAGAACAGTCTAGGCTAGAAAATAAATACAATGATTACTATAAAAACAGATCTAACAAAACCCTTGATTTCTATATCTCCCAACCTTCCTTCTCTATTTCTTAGTGCGAACATCTTAGTGATTTCTTAAATTTGTTTAGATTAGGTTCTACTTAATCTCATTCCGCAACAAACTAGTGGTATACCCGGTAGTGATTGTATTCACCCCCCCCCCCTTTCTACAAACTTGTTGAGCACCTCCGGGACCAAAAATTTGACTTCCCAGACTGGTGGTATACCCGGTAGATCGTCGGGAAACACATCAAGATATTTGGAAAGAATATGTATGGGTGCAGAAGTAGGGAATACCTGTTCGGGGTCTTGTAAAGCCGCTAGAAAACATTCGTTGCTTTGCCAAGTATACTTTTTCATAGTAATAGAGGCTAAAGTGCTAACATCTTCTTTTGGAGTACCTCCTTGGAAGATTGCCTTTGGTTTGTCAATATCCCCAAACAATATGTGTTTGGATTTACAGTCTATAGTTGCACGGTGGTGTGACAACCGGTCCATACCCAATATTAATTAAAAGTGGGACATATGCATTGGAAGTAGAGTGTCTTCCCGTATGCGGTCCCTAATAAATAACGGATAGTTTGAAAATTGAGTCAACACACAGATCGCACCACCCATTGGGGTAGATATCACTACTGGAATTTCGGTGGTTTGCTCATAAGGCTTTAACCGGAATTCTAATTCTTCATAAATAACAGAGTGTGTCGCCCCGGTATCAAACAAGACATAAACAGATAAATCAATTAAGTTAACATGGCATGCTCAAGGTATGTAGGCATCATATTTGACATGGTCTGACGAACCACATCAGTAATATTAGGCTCACTTCTACCCCCCACTAGGTTAGGATTTGGGTTACCCTCAGGTTGAGATTTGGATTTGCGTGGGCCGTATGGAGATCTACTGTGGGGCCCCGAGGACAAGTAGTCCTTACGTTTGTGGAAGAGTCTCGGTGTGGATTTGGGCACTGCTTGTGTCGCGAATGTTGTGAGATAATTCTTGTTTAATAATTATGCATTTTTTTTTGTTTATCTTAAACTAGGCGAAGTTGGAAATTCACTAGACCATCCGGTCTAATCCTCGCTTCTATTCTTCTTAAAACCCCATTTTCAGGTAACAGAGTGCTCTGGGATCTTCTAAAGGAAAAGAACAATGCTAGGGGCTAGCGTGCCGGTGAGCGGGCCTTAGTGCGGCGTAGTTACAGTTTTCTTTTAAAGATTCTCGGTTGTAATAGACTCGATTTGTGATCATGTCAATCGTTTTATTTACACTTTTGTATTGGGACACGTTTATGGGAATGGATATTATTAAAATGGGTATGTTAAGTTTTTGGGTTGTTACATTTGGTATCAGAGCCATAGTTTAAGGGATTTAGGAGACCGGTTGGGCCTAAACTTAAACCGTAGAACATGACACAACCGAGAAATAGGATGTCTTAGGGGTTACCGCTATAGGAAGGTGTGTTTTGAGAGGTGGGGACTGACATGTGAGGTAAATTTGGAATTACATCTAGCCAATGTAGTTGTGAATTTACAGGCACATGTATGTGCTAGGATTACCTTTCTATGCGTAGAAATCCATAGAATGTGGGGTGTGTGTGGATAGTTTAGTCCTCGTCGTGATCGGAGAGTTATTATTGAGAGGTTAGCCTATGAAGAGGTGATGGAAGGGAATAAAGTTCTCGCCATGCGTTATTGACAATAGTTTGGTGCGGTGCGTGTGGTTGCTTGTGGTGAAATTGATGATAATATTACTAAAAGCAATAACAGACCGATCAAGGAAGAACTTTATCTGTTCGAAACGAGTGAAGGATGGATTAGAGGGAACTTTCAGTGTCAAGTAAGTTCTCATGATGTTAGTTAGTGTGTTTGTCTGTTCGGACAGGAGAAAAAGGTTTGGGTTAGGATTCTGAAATGGCTAAATTCAGGGTTGAGGGAAAGATGGAATCTTATGACTTCCTAATCGGGATCGAAGTAAATTATTAGAGAAACCGATCGAGGGGAAAATGTGTTTGGGTTACTTGGCCTGTAGGGGTCAAAATTCGAAATCATACGAATTATACATCAGGGCTCAAGGAGAGATCTTGGTGGAATAATCAATTAGCTAGGGTGTGAAACACCTGAACTGCAAGTGGTTGTTACGAGAAATTAAACAGTAGCTAAATGATAGATGCCATGATCATTGGATGAGTGTAACAGGTGACCTCGAGTGAGTGAATAGCCTTCAACTGCAAGTGAGTTCATTCATTGTGTATGTAACGGTATCTCAAGAGCTCGGTCATGATTTAAAGGTTGATTCACACATAACTAATTTCATGTTTGGAAATAAACCAAGGCGTATACGTGGGTGTTTAAAGAGGAAAGACAAACCTATCTTTGTTGAATAATAAAATTCTCCTTAAAGTTAGTGATTTGTGAAGAATATCACTTCTTTTCATGTTGAGATAAAATGTGTTGCGGAACCCATGAACACATTTGGCAACAAACCTTTATAACAAAATTGAGTCTGAGACGATATCTTATAAAAGAGTGTGAGAGCCATTTGTTTTATTTTGTGCATGCAGTTTCGTTCAGAATTTTTTTTCTAGTCATATAAGGAAATTTCCTCTCTGCACTACGATTGTCGCGACGTCGTTTTAGTTGATCAAAGTGATATTTTACCAAACGATTCTTGAGATCGTTTTGCATGACTTTGAAGTTATCAGAGTGTTGAGTCTTGTGTGCTCGGAAAGTTTTCAAATATTTTGCCCTTTTGAGTGTTCAATTGTGAGGAATGATTTTTATTTTATTTTATTTATCGAGTCATCATGCATGAAGGCTATTAACTCATGAAGTCGTGAAGGTTATTGGATTCGGGACAAGGAGCGGTTCGACCGTGGGGAATATATCGGTCTAGCTAATGTTAAATGAACTATGACTTCGGTGTTCTTTTTAAGCAAGAGGTGGAGAATATGGAAAATGTCGAAAATAGACTGTGACATTGATGGTATTATGGAAGTTCGAAATCTTGTTTGGAAAATTTGGAATGTTGTTGTAGGTGAATGGTCGTATTTGGGGTGAAAGACTCGAAATCGTCGAAATGCCGATGTTAGTGAATAAGAATACTTGAAACGTTAAAGAAGATTGAACCTAAGCTGGTTGGGATGGCCCTGTAAGTCAGGCCTTGCAACAGATAGACCTTGAACCCTCTTCAGATAAAGATGGGGAAGTGCTTTTTGCAATGTGTTTGGGAAAAAAAGATGGCATTATAAATTCTTAGTGCCAGATATATAGTGGAAGTACTATCATGTCTATTATTGTCACGATTGCAGTAGAAGATGTTTAAAATGTGCCGAGAAAAGAGCGTCGACAGGAGTTGGATTTTACGAGTTTATCTTGGTGATTATAGACGAAGTAAGACGTTCAAGGATGGTGTATACTTGTTAGGTATTGGATAACCTTGCGGGAGCATTGGGATAATGAAAGATTGTTGTGTGTGGAGTGTTTTCCCTGCGAGATTCTAGCGTTTCGTAAGTAAGGAAGTAATTAGTACAATCAAGTGAGTGAATGGATATTATCGGGAATCGTGAGACGTGATTCATTTGGATTGGAGAAGAGATGGAGCCAGGAGATGATCTGGGTCTTACATGCGAGTAGGTGTTTATGAAGGCAGGTTTGGTTATGTATGCGGATGACAGTGAGGACTTGAACTCGCCTCCCAGTATATTTAAGTGTAATTGTGTTATGCTGCTGAGCATGAAGGTTATATAACTAGAGTTGCGAAGGATGAGTTGATGGTATGATCAAGTGGGTGATATGGTATGCCAAATTACGTGTGTAAGTTGGCAACGTGGTATTGGACTGTCGTGATAATTGGATTATGAATTTCTAGATCATGTGGTATGGCAAGGATAACCGTAAATCTGGTATGTTAAATTTAGAATGAAGATTCAAATGGCGACAGTCTAGAAGAAGAATTGGTATTCTTCTCGACTGCGGTTAACTACGGGTAAGTTCATATGTTTTCGACAAATCGTTGATGAGAAAGTTTTAGGTGGTTGGTTGTAGTGGCTTGTTGTGGATTGAAGTTCGACAAAGAAGGTGAAACATCTTGGGGATGAGTAAATCCCGGTAGTCAGATCGAAATGGTTAGTGAGAAGATGAGGCTTGTATGTCGCCATAATGAGAGGAACCTGAAAATAAGAAGTTCGCCTATGACTAGGAGAGTCAACTTTGCGAGTATATGAATAGCACGCGATATTATAAGGAAGCACTCGATTATAGGTTGGGTATTGTTATTTCCGCTTGTGTTTGGTCTAAAGCTTTCCACCTAGAGTAAGCCTTTCTTTGAAAGTGGGTGATCTACGCTTTCATAGAAGCAAGTCAAGTGATTGTTCGAGATGGTCAAAGGGAATGACCGGAGGATGTGAGAAGTTGTTAGCGTGATAAGCTTTCTGAGTGAGTATTGAGTTTGACATTGGGGAATTAAACTTGGATTGTGGGAAAGAATTGCTCCTCTTGTAGGGTAAGTTGAACCGGAATAAGACTAAGAGAGTTATGAGTACGGGTGGGATCGGTGGTAATAGACTATATGTATGGGGGAGCTAAACTCTTCGGCAGACTATTCGAGCAGTAAACATGTGGAATGTGTACGTTCTCAAGTGTCTGCAAATGTGCAAAGGGATAGGTGGAAATGATATTTCGATCAAATTGTGCATGGTATGGATAAATTGGCTATCAGCACTGTTTTAGTAATCGATGATCGGGATGGGAGTAGGTATTAATGCGATGTATATTTCTAGGGAGTATTGTGTTTAATATCGAGAAAGTTGGGATATTACGTGGGTTTGTGTCACTTTACTTTAAAGATGCGGACACTGAAGCGATTATAAATGTATGGGATTTTATAGATTCCGTGGTGCACTATTTTGTACCTTTGGGACTGACTCATCTTGACAAGAGAATAAATTGGCAATAGCTCGAAGGATGATGTAAGGTTAAATATAAGTAATATTGAGCTGCCCCCTATGGAAGAAAATGTCGGACCCCATTGTGTTGGAATGAGGTGGGGGATAGGCAGTTGGCAGGACCCGAGTTAGTGCAACTGACAACGGATAAAGTTATTCAAGTCTGAGAAAGATTGAAGGTGGCACGCGACCGTCAAAAGAGTTATGCGGATAAGCTTCGAAAGGACATAGAATTCCAGGTGGGTGATAAAGTGATGTTAAAGGTATCACCTTGGAAAGGGGTAATACGCTTTGGGAAGAGAGGAAAGTTAAGCCCACGATTTATTGGCCCGTTTAGAATCAGTGAACGCGTTGGCGTAGTGGCGTATAAGTTGGATCTACCCGAGGAATTGAAAGGCATTCACAGTATTTTCCATGTTTCTAATCTAAGGAAGTGCTTAGCAGATGTTGATATGTTTGTGCCTATTCGAGATATACGGGTGGATGAAAAGTTAAATTTCATCGAAGAACCTGAATCTATAGTGGATCATAAGGTTAAGCGGCTGCGGTCCAAGGATATCAGTCTAGTGAGAGTTCAATGGAAATTTCACAAAGGGCGAGAAGCGACGTGGAAATTAGAATCGGTTATGAGATCCAAATATCCTGAATTGTTCGACAAAGAGATTCCGAGGACGGAATCCCTTTGAAGAAGGGGAGTGTTGTAACGACCGTTAAAATTCTCAGAGTTAGGTGGAATTATATTTTTGGGTTGAAAGTATGAAATAAGAAAATGGTAGGGGGCCAATGTGTAAATAGTCAAAAAGGGCCCAAAAGAAATGGGCCTAAAACCCAAAACCTTATGCATTCCCGTTCCTTGAGAGTTTTAGTATTTTTGTTTGCGTGTTTTGTGTGTACGGCGACGAGAAGGGAGAAGAGAGAGTCCGATCGAAGTGGAAAGCGGAAATCAAGGTCTGAAATCGCGAAAGGAATATCATTCGGAGGTAAATATCGAACTAGAACTCTTGTTTTTCTTCCTTTTAATTTGTACATCAAGGTTTTTGGGTGTTTTAGATTTTGGGGTCGAACCTGTGGATGAGACTGGGAGTATAAGAAAATTGTTTGCCACTTGATTTCTATATCTAGAATCTGGTTTAGGTTATTAACCAAATTAAGAAATGTAATGGATGGGGTGGTGTTGGGTTTTAGTCGGATTAATGGATGATTGAGTTGATGCTTGATTTCCTGTCAATCGCCCGGGACAGTAGATTATCGACCGGGGTGGCTCGGTCTTCTCTCGCCCGGGGTCACCCAGTGTAGCATCGACCGAATGGGGTGGACGCCCGGGGCCGACCGGTGTCATCCTGACCGGGGCCGACCGGTGTCATTCTGATCGGGGCCGACCGGTGCCTAAGTGACCGGGTTTGCCCGGTGTCCTCTTGACCGGGGTTGTCCAGTATGATCTCGACCGCAGTTTAGTATTCCTCATTTTCCCTTAGTCGATCATTGGCCTTGAAACTACAAAAATTAAGACAGGTTTTATAACGGCTTTACTATACGGTTTGTAGGGGTTCGAATTGTGCAAGGTTAAAGTGCGAACTGTGTGGAATTTTTGTTCATAAGGTGAGTTCCCTCATTTTAACTATATAAATATGTTTACGAACTGAAATTGGTTTATGATCTAGTTCTTGCCATGTTATCTTAATCGAGTGGATAAATTGTATTTTTTATATCGACGTAAATTGTGGTTGTGTAAATGTTTTTGTGTAAAGACTCGATTATATTTATATCTTTCATCACACATGTATATTGATTTGAGGTTCGAACGGGTTTGGCCAAGGCTGTGTTTATTTAACCATGGGGGATGGTAAAGTCGTGTGTTTGGAATTCGTTTCCCTACACACGGAAACGACATCGACTAGGGGGCCGTATGGGGATTTACTGGGGGCCCCCGAGGACAAGTAGTCCTTACGTTTGTGGAAGAGTCTCGACGTAGATTTGGGCACTGCTTGTGTCGCGAATGTTGTGAGATAAATATTGTTTAACAATTATGCATTTTTTTGTTTATCGTAAACTGCTCCACACGCCGCACTAAAACCCCATTTTCAGGTAACAGAGTGCTCTGGGATCTTCTAAAGGAAAAGAACAATGTTAGGGGCTAGCGTGTCGGTGAGGGGGCCTTAGTGCGGCGTAGTTACAGTTTTCTTTTAAAGATTCTCGGTTGTAATAGACTCGATTTGTGACCATGTCAATCCTTTTATTTACACTTTTCTATACACGTTTATGGGAATGGAGTTTATTAAAATGTGTATGTTAAGTTTTTGGGTTGTTACATTTAAGCTTGCTTCTAACCAAACACTCGTTTTCATTTTACCTCATCACTCAACCCATACTCAGTATTTTGACTCCTCACACAATCAATCACTCAAGGATTAACTTCTTGGGTTGGAAACACTGGTTAACGTGGATCCATAGAAGTTCAGTTGAAGCTCACATAATAAACCCATGTAATCCTATAAGTATATGTTGCTCAAAATGGTTTAACTTTGCAAATAAAGCATATATAAATTCAAGTCAGATGTCTGTATGCTCAATGAGATAAACGTAAAGATTTGAGCATTTTAAACATTGAAGACTTTTCAAAACAAGTATATTGAATGAATGAAATGAATACAAGAAACTTGTTTGAAAATCTGACATTGTATGAAAAAGATCAAAATAGCGGAATGATGTATCAATTTAGGCTTAGCTCAGCAAAAAATGGATAATGTGTATACGAAACAAGATATAGACACTCTTGAAAGAAAAATTTTGAAACGAAATCACGCTCAAAATTCTTTGAAGCTCAAATGGGGTGTCTTACCATAGAAAATTTGTTTCATATACGAGACATGGTAAGAACAAATCCAACAAAATATTAAACGGTGTGTGTGAATACTTGAAAGTATATGGAAAAGATAATACACAAGTATCAATATTTGGAAACACACGGTTTATTTATGATTTAAGCACAAATAACATGAAAACATTTAAAATCACACTTCCATAATCATGAAATCATTTTTAAGAATCGGAAGTGGTTTGAACATTTAAGAACATGTTTTCATATCTTAAAGTTGTCCTTCTTTCAGACACGTATGAGATTTAGATTAGAAATAAATCTTTTCGCTCAGTCTTAAATCTCATCAAGTCAACTCAAAAGTCATATTAGATATGATCGTGTAAGCTTCCTCTCAAATCTGTAAATATCACAAAGCCGTCAAAGTTACAAACTTTATTGAAAATTAAAGACATAAAGCTATAAAACATGTTAAGAACGAATTCTGATTAGATGTAATCAGAAGTCATTTACTCCCCCTGAAATTATGCATCATAAAATATGTGAGTGAAAAACATGATAGAGATCTACAACTCCCCCTGAAATGTAGATCATCTGATCTTGTGGATGCATATTTTCAGTAAAAATATGTACTCCCCCTTGAAAGTTGATCTCCTCATTTGAGTATAAGAGTACAATCTCATTCAGCACACGTGGGAGTAGCATCTCTTTTGATCATTGAAGAACGAGTCCTAAACTGTTGTGTTTAGAAGTCAAACTCTTTATCTTGGAGGAACGAGTCCTGAACTGTTGTACTCAGAAGCCTTGGTTCACTTACTCCCCCTTGACTTGAGGTGCCTGCAACACAGATTCATCTTTCGGCATTGGTACCCACTAGTATTTGGGTCCATGTTTGTTAGTTGCAGTTCTATTAGGAGTAATATACCAGTAATGATCACTTGTTTTATGCACAAAATCATAAGTACGACAGTAAGAACAATAATTCCTTTTAGACAACCTGATTAATTGATTTCTCGAGTAAGCAAAATCAGGTTTACCTTTCAACACATTGTTCTTTTTGGATTTTGATCCATGTACAAATGATTTGTTGTGTTTCTTTTCATCATTCTTTTCTTTATCTACTGGTTTCACTTTCCAGACCAGTTTTTCTTCATTATATCTCCTTCTTCACCTTCTTTGTGTACATGAACCATCTACATTTCGATCATAGAAAATGCTAGTAGTTCGAATCTAATCAAATGAGTAAACTGACCTTTTTGAAGAAACATTTTTCTGATGTGAGCATGCAGCTGTATGGAATGAACATTCAGAATCAGTTGAATCATTTCTAGGTGTGGAGATTTTTGACTCTGGAGTCGTTTGCTCAGTCACCACCACCTTTGAAACAATGTCTTCAAGCTCTTTTATCTTTGAAGAATAGTTGTCTCTTTCTTTGACAAGCTGGTCAATCCTTTCTTGGAACTCAGACTTCGTTTTCTGCTCTTTCAGTGCACAAGTTGATAGTTCAGATAACTTCTTTGTCAGCTTCTTTATCTCAGATTCAAACATTTGTCTTTCTTCTTCAAATCCCTTCTCAACATTATTTCTTTGACCAGATATTTCCTTGAAGATTCCAACATTCTTCTATTCAATGGTCTTTTTCTCCTTCTCAAACTTGTCTCTTTCGAAAATAATCACTTTCTTAAAATCATATACCTGTTGAGAAAGCTTAGAACATTTAAGCTCAACCATTTTATTCTCTTCCAAACTCTTCCTGGAAAACTCAGAAAACTTCTTTGCAAATCCTTTCTTTTCATTCTCAAAATCATCTCTGTCTTTGATTATCTTTTGTTCCAAATCTGATATTTTTTTTTGAAGCTAAGCATTAGCATCCTCCAGATCTTTAATCTTCTCCTCATAACTGTCAACAGAAGCTGCTTGTTGGATTTGAACAATCTGATTTTCTAAGTCATAGAGTTTTCTTTTCAGATCAGTATTCTCAGTTTCCAAACTCTTTACTCTTTCTCTTGAAGACATCTTTGGTCTTTCCATCATCTTTTCAAGTTGTTCCCACAACTGTTTTCCTGTAGCCTTTTTACTATCAAAATTGATAGAAATTTCATCTGAAATTCCTTGCAAGATAAAGGATTTGGCTAATCTGTCAACTTCATATCTTTTTCTCTGCTCATCTGTGTACTTATCAAGTGATATTGGAAACTCTCCCCTTTCCATGAATCCATTTTCTCCCGGATAAGAGTATGTCCTTTGTTGGATCAAATAATTGTATTCAAGATTAAAGGGTCTAAACTATATTTATTTGATAGTTAAAGTTTGGGGTTTAAATTGTAATAGATTGATAGTTATTAGCTATTGGGCCCAAGCACATTAGGCCTTAAAATCCTAAGTATTTAAAGTTTTAGTTATTTAGGTTTTAGGGTTAATCCTCACAATTACTTTCATAATCCTATTAGAGAGGTAGCAAGTTTTCTCTGTATTCAAGGGTATCAAGAACACACAAGGTTTAACCGTTTATTCAAGGGATTGGTATGTTTTGTTAATATTTATATCTCTTGATTATTATTGTGTTTATGTGATTGTTAATCAACTAGATTAAACTGGGATAACAAGTGGTATCAGAGCCAAAAGAATAAAAAAAAAATTTTGAAGTTACTATTCATCGAAAGTTACTGTTCATCGAATTTTTTTCTTTTCATCTGAGTTCATGAATTAATGTGTTTATTGGTTTAAAGTTGATCTGATTAGTTGAGGTTCATGCTTCTGAATGATATCTGATTGATTAATTGCATTAAAAAGAATCAAGTGATTGAATTTATAGATTTTGTGTTTTCTGGGTTTGCATGAATATCGACACTGTGTTCCTTAAATTGAATGCATGAAAGTTGATTTTAATCTTTGTTATTGATTGGGTTGTGTTTGATACATGTTTCTGAGTGCAATAGCCTGATTTTTGCATTTGGTTTTGAGTTCGTGTTTGATTTCTGGGTTGATTTTCTGGGCTGCTTATCGACAATTTTGGTTGAATTAAGAACATATCGGTCGAACACTATACCGATCAAAGCACCATATAGGTCGAACACTATACCGGTCATAGCACCTTATCGGTTGAACATATATTATCGGTCCATATCATCTATCGGTCAAAGCCTATACCGGTCTATCACACTACCGGTCGAGTTCACCATATCGGTCAAGTCCATTACCGGTTCGCGTATCAAGTGGGTTGTGCAAACTGAGATTCGACCGGAAAGACGTAAAGACCGGTATTTTGTTCGACCGGGAGCTTGCTTCGATCGGTAAGTGATAGGACCGATACTATGCTTTGACCGGTATTGGTCTTCGACCGATACAAAGGTATGGACCGATATAACTATTCAACCGGTATTCTATTTGACCGATAAACTATATTCGACCGGTATACTCAACCCACTAGTCCCGCAAACCTCTGCTTTGCGCAACCCAAGTGTCACGCAAAACCTTCACTTTGCGCGACCCACTTCTTGCGCAAACCTCACTTTGCGCAATTACTGTTCACTTTGCGCAAGTACTGTTCACACTATTCACTATTCACTGTTCACTTTTGCGAAGGGGGACAAAGTTCTGTTCGAGATCAACATTTTCTTTTTGTTCAGTATTATTTGAAGCTTTATACTGATTGAAAGGACTGCATTTAATTATTTTGGAAAAAAAAATTCTGGAAATTTTTTAGTGTGGTTTTTATTTTGATTCTAACGATCTCTTCTAGTTGATTGTGTTGATACAGAAAAGTTTGATTACTAACCATACAGCCAGAATGTCGAATCAGCTAAATATGTCTGAAGGTTATAGCCATGATTTTAACAACATGACTCTTTCAGAAGTAAAAGCAAAGGCTAAATATCTTGCTGGACAGTTATCAACATCATCTCGCATGATTGATGAGTATGACAAAGAGGACAAAATGCTCAAAGCTGCGAACAATGCTTCACAGATTCAGAACTCATCTTTTCTTATTCAGATCAATGCTTTAAAAGAAAATTCAAAAGATTCTGATTCTTTAATTGACCTTGCAGGAATAATTGAGTATAAAGAAAAAAAGATCTTGGATCTTCAAGCTAAGTTGAAAAGATCTGAATCCAGCTCTACATGGTCTAAGAAGGAGTTAATGCAAAAAGAGCTTGATGAGCTTAGAAGAAGAGCAAACATTGCTATTCAGACATCTCAAGAGCTTAAAAAGACAAATTCTCAAGTCTTTGCAGAAAGAGATAAAGTGAAAGATAAAGTTCTCAGTCTTGAGGTTGAGATTAATAAGCTGAAAGAAAAGGCAACCCAAGACAGAGACAATGCAATAGCTCAAGATGAGATGTTAAAGATAGAAAGAGAAAGAAAAGAATTTGCCAAGAAATTCTCTGATTTCTCCAGAAAAGCCTTTGAAGAGAAGAAATTTTAGAGCTTAGATGTGTTAAGCTTTCTCAACAAGTTTCAGATTATGAGAAGGTTATCATTCTTGAAAGAGAAAAGGCTGAGAATGAGAAGAAGAAAGCTGAGTTGAAGGATACAAATATAGACTTTTCTGAAGAAAAGAAAATATTTGAGACCGAGATAGCCAAGCAGACAGGAAAGCTATCTGAATTGTCAACAAATATCATGAAGGAGAAGAATGCAAAATCAGAGTTGCATAAGAAGTTTGATCTGATTGAAAAGGAAAGAAACAGTTTGTCTTCAAAGATAAAGGAACTAGAAGAGATCGTATTCAAGGTGAAGCTGGCTGAGCACAAGACGCCAGAGTCAATAGCTCAATCACCAAGAGATTATTTAGCTGATTCAGATAGTTCATTAAAAACAGCTTCAAGTTCACATTTTTCAAATGTTTTCTATAATCCTTTCTATGATTTAGATGATTGTCTTACTTCTAAATCTACTGATCAGATTCGTCCTTCTAACCTTTTCTATGACAAAAATGTTGATGGTTCAGGTAACTTCAAGAAGACTAAGTCTCAAAAGAAAAGTTTCTGGAGAAGGCATGATGAGAAAGAAAGAGGAAACTGGATCTGGAGAGTTAAAGGATCCTCGGAGGAGAAGAAGAAAGAAGAATCATTTGTGCATACATCAAATGATAAATGGAACTATCCTACAAAAGGTAAAACTTTTGGCAAACCTGATCTGGTTTACACAATCCATCAATTGATCAGGTTAGCACAAAAGAAAATTAGTTGTTCCTACTGTGGCTCAAATGATTTTGTAAGAAAATATTATGTGAATAACTGGTACGGTTCTTATTTCATATCTCCTACAAGAACTACAACTAACCCATTAGGACCCAAATACCAGTGGGTACCAAAAGCTAAATCTGTGTTGCAGGCACCCAATGTTTTAGGGGGAGGTAGAACTATGGCTTTTGAACAACACAGTTCAAAACCCGGACTTCATCGTCAAAAAGAAGACTTCTAAGTAAATCAGCTTAGAACCCGCACCTCAATGGAGTATGGCTTCTAATCACATCAGATTAGGACCCGCACTTAAGTGCTTTATTTTTCCTGTTTGATCTTTAAAAAAAAAATTAATCAGTTAAGGGGGAGAATATCTGTGATGCTAACAGATTTTTGGATACTTAAATGCTTATCTGACCGTGTGTTCTTAAAGATAAATACTTGCGTTTTATCTTGTCAATATACTTTGTCAAGTATTCATACACATAACGGTTCAGAACATTCTATTTGACTTTGTTATTACCATGTATCAAAAGTTAAATCTTTCTATGGTAATACTCACGTTCTTTGTATTCACTGTTGATTGAATCAAACGTCATTTCATGTGCTTTCATTGAAAATATGTTTATATATTGTTCATATAAACAACATTCGTTTTTGATACTCCAGCATATTATTCTTCATGACAAATTGATATGAACTTATTGCCAACCACTTTTAGGTTGAGGGAGAGAATTGCATCGTCAAACACAACTGTTTTGACTTCTCCGAAAGTCTTATTTTTCATGTAACAAGTGGTATTTGTGCTTACATGTACAATAGCTTGTTGAACAACACATTCTTTTAGGAAAATACATGGGATTCAGTGTGAGAACTTAACAGAACTTCCATGGATTCACGATGTTAAATAACATATTTATTGGATTCAAGATCATAATTATCTGAAGATGGAAATCTGAAGTCTAAGCTGATAAAGTCGTCTCAACAAATAGTCTAGGGTCCTTTTGTAATAAATAGTCAAAGTTTGTTTACGTATTTTATTTATTAGTTAGTTTTAATTTTAGTTAACGTAGTTTGTTTTAGGTTGTTGGGCCAAGAATTGCAAAGCCCATTACCAAAGCCTTGCAAAGCCCATTAGGCTTAGTTAGCCTAAGTATAAATTAGCTTTGTTTATGCTAATTAGGTTAGAGAGGTTATTAAGGGATCTTAATTAGAGAGAATCAATTATTAAGAGAGGTTAGTGTGGCGCCGTGAAGAACAAGAAGTAGGGAGAGTTTTGATTTTATCAAGAGCACTTGTAATCCTTTGAATCAATTAAATAATCATATAAGGTTTGCATTATCGTTGTTGCTTAATTGTTTACTTGTTTGAATGATTACGTATTGGGACACACACACGATAACCAGTGTTTCCTACCCAGGAAGTATATCCTGAGTTATTGAGGGGAAAGGGGTAAAAAAGAATTGAGTGATGGTGTGTGAAGAGGTAAAATGAAAAGAGAGATTGGTTAGAAGTGAGCATTAAAAGAAAGAGGGTGAGAGAACAGAGTAAAAGAATATTAAACTCTGCACCAAACTTCTTTCTGAGCTGGGCAACCACATAATCTAATTGGTTCACATTCTTTGGTGACCATCATTGAACTAGGCAACTAGCCCATGCCATCTCTTGCATACAACCCCACCAACTACTCATTCTTTTCTCAAAAAGAGAATGTTTCACATTTTCTGGGGAAGCAGCACATACGCTATTGGTTCTATATTTGGAAGATACAAATATTGAAAAAGAAGGAAAGTTGCCCCACCTTCGAACCTTTCTCATGCACATTGAGTCTATGTATAATTTGTTGTTGTCTCAACAAGTTTACATACGTTGAGCCTAAAATGAAAAGCAATCATCTATGCTTAATTCTTTCATACACATGCACGAGCACACATAAACTTGTTTTCTGTCAGAACATTCATGGATAACCATGTGTTATTCGATGTTTGAATGGAAGACCTGTGGAGCAAACATCAAAACCAGCTCCTTATATAGTAACTTTGTGTTACTCAGTGACTTTGTGTCATTGACAGGCATTCTAACTGAGTCATTTGTTGATTCAGGGTTACACTTATTAACTGTTTGAATTTGAAAAGATTCGAATGGTTACTACTTTCTATTTTAATCTGAAAAAGATTGAAATAATCACTCTTTCCGTCTGGGAAGACTGCTCTTATTTCCATACAAAGCTCGTTACATGATGACCATATTTAAAGGAGGAGATTGTTTTGACAAGTTTTGATGATGATGATTCTCACCACTCATCAAAAAGGGGGAGAAGATACAAAAAGGGAGAATAATCAAAGAAGGAGAATATCTTAAGGGGGAGACTGCTGAAGAATTTAATCTGAAGATTTCTGAAAGATTTGAAGATTTGAAGACTATTTTAAAGATATCAAGTTTTGAAAATATCAGTTTTGAAGATATCAAGTTTTGAAGCTATCAACGTCATATCTAAAGTTTTTCAAGAAAAGTGAAGACAAGTGAAGACTTGAAGACAATTACCAAATTTTTTTAATCTTGAATCTAAAGGGGGAGATTGTTGGATCAAATAATTGTATTCAAGATTAAATGGTCTAAACTGTATTTATTTGATAGTTAAAGTTTGGGGTTTAAATTGTAATAGATTGATAGTTATTAGCTATTGGGCCCAAGCCCATTAGGCCTTAAAAGCCTAAGTATTTAAAGTTTTAGTTATTTAGGTTTTAGGGTTAATCCTCACAATTACTTTCATAATCGTATTAGAGAGGTAGCAAGTTTTCTATGTATTCAGGGGTATCAAGAACACACAAGGTTTAACCGTTTATTCAAGGGATTGGTATGTTTTGTTAATCTTTATATCTCTTGATTATTATTGTGTTTCTGTGATTGTTAATCAACTAGATTAAACTGGGATAACATCCTTGTTGGAGTTTTCATCTTTCCTTCCTTCAAAGATATTTTGATATATTTTCCCAAATCATATTTATCTATAAAATCTAGAAAAATATTCTTCCACTACTCGTACTCTCCTTTGAAGAGAACCGGTGGCTTTACGTCGGTTCCGATCGCGAGAGCTTCTAGGGAAGTCATCTTTGGCTTTACACTGCTTTTTATGACCGTCAAAATTCATAAATAAAGGTCGTATCTACAAAAATCAAACTTAGTCAAAATTCAGAAAAATCAGAAAACTTACTAAGTATAGAAAGCGCATAACACATAAAAGAATACTTCGTGCTGAGACCTATATGCGCGTTTGAACTATGCGCACAAAGAAGGTCAAACGAACTCCACTTCTCGCACACAGGGTTATGCGAGTTTGTGGTTCACGCAAGACATAAGATGCGTGAACTCAGGTTCGCGTACGATACTTTATGCGAGTTCTAGGTTCTCGCACTCTACTATGTGCGAGTTCTAGTGCTTCTCACAAAGACTTGCGAGTTCAGAACATAGAATTTTTTTTCAGAAAATAGGTTCGCGCTAAATGCAAACGCGCAAGAACCACTTCTCACGAAACCTCTTGCGAGTTTTGGACTTAGAAAAATTTTAAACAAAGAACTTCGCGCTAAAATGGAAACACGCAAATAGATCACTTCTCGCAGGGATACTTCGTCCATAACTCTTCGATTAAACAGTAAGAACTCGCACAATGCCCCTTGCGAGTTCCTACTTCTCGCACAACACTGCGTGCAAGTTCTTCATATTTTTAGGAAATTATCCTTGTGTGATTTTCTTCAACCCTGCGAGTTTTACCCTTTGCGAGTTCTTGAGATGTGAGTTCTTCCTCTGCGTGTTCTTCAGATCTTACGAGTTCCTGACTTGTTCTTTCAAAAACTCAACTTTTCGATTCAATATCAATCCAACACTTCACCAACTGATTTGAAACTTCACAGAAATGATCTTGAACATTATTCGAAACAATTACAGACAAATGATTTTAATCTAAAACAACAAATATTCAAATTCGATCTAATGACAGTATAACTCGAACACTTCGAACAAAAATTCAAGAAAATCTAAAATTCACAATGAACAGTTGTGAATTTGACCAAACATTTGAAGCCAAACATGTTCTAAATGCAAAAACGAATACTAAAACACAAAAATATGATCCAAAACAAGACAATAGCCCATAATTCAAATCTCTATAGTTCATTTGTGAGTTCTTGAAAAATCGGCCCAAAATCTTGAATTAAATCTTGTTATTTCTGAATTCTTCTACTCTGATACCAATTGTTATGTCCCAATTCTATCAAGTTCTTAATGCAATTACAATCAACGACAAGATGAGAATCAAATTCTAATCACATGTCATTGATTATAAAATCACAGATTACAAGATTCTATATCTCTCTACTTTCTTTCTTTAGAAGATACAACAATGAACCTCTTCTCTAATCTGCTTCTCACGTCTATGCTTGTTCTTACACAATATTACAAAAGCAAGACTGTTTATATTAAGCTATAAACAACAAGGAAACAAAACACAATACTTTGACTTTGACATTTATTACAAAGACTTTGACTTTCTTGCTTGAGAGTTGACTTTGAGCTTTGACTTGCTTTACTTTGATCTTCAGTAATAATGATTTTGTATCCAACAAATATGTGAACTAAAATTCTTGAAGTTTCAACTTTAATATCAGACCTGATGTAGACCATAACCTCGACTGAGTGCACATAATGACAACTTTTGACTTTAGTAAACCCAACACATTCCTTAACGCCCACAAGAATGATATGTGTGGATTATGGAGTGACACTCAAGTGCATCTTCAATATATAACATCTGATCTGTATTTGAACCATGAGTTGAAATAAGAGTTCAGCATAAGAACTTTATCTGATCAGCTTACGCACGGTAGCATCCGGTAGCAACACTACAATGCAAGGGTTAGAAGGCAAGCACTGTTCAACAACTGATAAAATATGCTCATTTTCTGACTGCTTTCCAGAATACTGAACAATCAAACCCATAACTCCTTTCTTCACGAATCATCTGGATGATTATAAGCACTCAGGATTCTGAATCACAATTCAAGCATCAGAACAATGATTGCAGTCGCTCACACTAATGAGTGATCAGTTCAGAAGAATGATAAAGTGCTCTCAACAGTCTAACAACTCAAGAAGCTTTTCCAGATTGATGATTGCAGATGCTCAGGCAACTAAATCAATCCAATCAGAGACTAAATCATCAAATCCAGAATTTGAAAATCTTGAAAAGTATGAGCACTCGTGAAAATGTAAATCAGTTGCTAAAAATATGTGACCAACGGAAGATAGGCATGATGTCACATATGCATTCAACGAAAATCTCATGAACAGATTGTCCCCCTCCGCAGACCTAGCACGGGGGTCTGGGGGCAACGCCCCTAGAGAAAGAATTTTTACAATTAAATCTCATAAGGCATCTTGTAAAAATAGGTTCAGAACACTTAATTTTCCCAGAAAGTCACAAACTTTTCGCATATCTTCAACAATTTGCAGATCACTATTCAAAATTAGCACAATTCGCATGATAGACTAAGCTGAAAAATCACAATTTGCATAATCTTGCTTGCGAAATCTTCACAATTCGCAACACTCACACCTGCGAATCCTTAACTTCTCGCATCACTCACACGTACAAACTCCACACAATTCACATATAGGTAGGATGCGAATTCTCAACTTTTCGCATACTACTACCTGCGAATTCTTCACATAGAAAACTTTTTTACCACAAGGAATTCGTATGAATTCGCAAAAGACACGCATGCGAATTCAGCACTTTTCGCATCACACTGATCTGCGAAATCTGTACTTAACAAAATTTCAGCTTCAAAGAACATTGTGTGAATTCTGACCATGCGAATTCTTCAACAAATTAACTTTGCGAATTCTTTCTATGCGAGTTCTTCCAAATCTATGAGTTCTTTATTTGAATCATGCAAATTCTATGGATCTCGAATGTTTTTAACAAAAATCTTCAATTTAATCCTCTATACTTCGACTTTTGAGTTGCTACTTGATACACAAGTTCGAAAACAACTTCGGAGCACAATTGTTGTTGAATATTTCTTCTAAAAACGACTATAAACCACAATTTGATCTCAATCACTGTGAAAACTGTTCTCGAACAAAGATTATTCAAAAATCCATCAAATCATCCTCAAATGTTGAAATTTAACAAAGTAATCGATTCTATGATGATCGACTAAAAGTATAGAATCGATTTCACATCAAATGACATCCGATTTGAATGAAAATTGAAGAAATTCGAAATTATCAACATCGACTATTCTGTTAATCAAATCTGATCTCGATCGTCGTAGAAAAATTTGCGTTCGACTCTGATACCACTTGTTAGGTCCATTGAGATCAAAGAATGATTAATTGAATGATAAACAAGGAGAATTGGGAAAATGAATATGTAGTGTAGATCCCAGTACAGTGCAATCAATAATAAATATTCAATGTAGAACAATAATCAAGCCACAACTGCTAGTCATATGATTAATATGAAATCAAAGGGTTGAGGTTTACAGAGAGAATATATGATCAGAATATGTAAACCTATAGACCAGCAATCTAACAAATGACTTGAGTTACCTGAAACATGAACAAGAAAAGCCTTTATATACACAGGCTTACAAGATAATGGGTTTATGGGCTTGGGCCCATCTAATTAATCAACTATTAAATAATTACATTTTGAACCCTTATAAATACTTTATTCCACTTTCAACACATAGGACTTTCAGTCCTAACAATCTCCCCCTAAAGTTGAATAAAGCATTTAACAACTTGAAAAACTTCAGGCCTTGATCTTCTTTCCCTCTTGAATCTTTGAAGAACTTTGGTGTTGCATGTCTTCATGACTTTCCATGCTCCCCCTTGAATAAAGCTCTTGGTTTTCATAGTTTCAACTTTGTAACCAGATTCAATGTACAGTAGCCTCAACTGAATGCACTATCACGCAACTTTTAACTGTAGAAACTCAATCACATCGGATCAGCACACAAGAAAGATAATGTGAGAGTAACGTGACTTTCCACGGTGCAACTTCAGTTTAAAACAAAGAATCTGTCTTTGAACCGTGAGTTGAATAGACTTTCAGCTTAAGAACTTGTTGCAATCAGCGCATAGGAGGAATGATAAACAAATTTGTAGCAAACACCACATGATATGGTAAAGAATAAATAATACAACTTTGAAAAATGAAACATCATGTTCATCTATTTAATCTCTAGAATGTCTTCAGAAATAACTTTCTTTCTTTAAAACTTTAAAACATTGAAATTGAACTTTTCTCCCCCTTTTTGATGATTGTGAGCATCATGATCATCAAAACTTCTTCAATTTCAGCACTTTCTTTGATCTCCCCTTTTATGATAATTTGACATTCTCCGCCCTTTGATCTGAGTATCCGTCAATTCATGAAATGTATATATCCGAATCTTTTCAAATTCAGATATAATAGGAATTGCAAACCTGAATCAACAAATGATACAGTTAGTATGCCTGTAAGTAGCACGGAGCCACTTTGTACAACATATGTACGTTGGAAAGGAGCTTTTGTGATGTTCACTCCCCCAGGGCTTCCATTCAATCATCGAAAAACCACAACGGAATTTTCTATGAATGTTATGACAAGAAAACTCATTCCTTGTGTGTACGTGCAAGTGTAGAATGATTGACGCTACTTAGCTATATCAGGCTCAAATTGTGTAAACTGTTGAGATAGCAACAGATATTACACGGACTCAAGTGCATGAAAGAGGTGCGAAGGTGGGGCAACTTTCCTTCTTTTTCAATATCTAAATCTTCCGATCGAAGACTAGATAGCATATGTGTTGCGTCCCCAAAGAAAATGAAACATTTCTTTGTTAAGAAAGAAACGAGTGGTTGGTGGGGTAATTGCAAGAGTTGGCATGGGCTCACTGCCTTTTTCAATGATGGTCACCAAAGAATATGAACCAATCAGTAGATGTGGATGCTCGACTCAGAAAGTGTTTGGTGCAGAGTTTTTATATTCTTTTAACTCTGTGCTCACACCCTCTTTCGTTTTGTCATTAAAGCTCACTTCTAACCAAACTCTCTTTTTCATTTTTCCGCTCATCACAATGAGAAAAACTCAACCGGATGAGTTATCTCCCCCACTCTTTGATTTAATACCCCTCACCCCTCAATCACTCAAGGATAACTTCCTGGGTAGGAAACACTGGTTAACGTGAATCCATGGAAGTTCTGTTTAAGTTCTCATACATATCCCACGTAAGTCCTATAAAGAATGGTTTGCTCAACAGTTTAACTTGAACAGTTAAGCACAAAATGTATGATAACACTGTCAAAATGTATGCTCATAACATTTGAGCAATTGAACTTTGAAGATTTCTCAAAACAAAGATATTGAATGAAAGAAATGAAATCAAAAGAGTTGTTTTGAGAATCTGACAATGTATCAATCAGATCAAATAAACTGGTTAGGGTATCAAAGAATTAGATATTATGTTTATGTGAACAAATATAAACAATTTAGCAATGAAAGCACAAATTTAGAATAATGATAGATGCTCAACAACATTGAATATCAAACGGGGGTATTACCATCGAAAAATTGTTTTGCTATGAGACATGGTAATAACAAATACAAATGAAGTACTGAACCTGTGTGTGTGAATACGTTACAGTATAAGGATAAGATAATACGCAAGTATTGATCTTTAGAAACACACAGTAAGTTAAACATTAATGCGCAAAAAGTGAAAAACATTTAAATTCACACTTCTAGATTCATGAAACCTTTTGAAAATCAGAAGTGGTTTGAACATTTCAGAAACTGTTTTTCATGATGGAAAGTTGTTCGTCTTCCAAACAGCCAGAGATCTAGAGTTAGAAGATACTTACTTTTAAGCTCCCCCTCAAATCATGATAGAATGATATAGATCAAATACGTTCCCCCTGGATATTTGCACAATATCCAAGTCTGAACGTTGAAGAACGGGTCCTAATCTGTCATGTGATCAGAAGCCAAATTCGTTGAAGTCCGAGTTCTAAGCTGATTTACTTAGAAGCCATCATTCTTCTACTCCCCCTTGACAGTAGGTGCCTGCAACACATAATCAGTTTTCGGTTTTGGTACCCACTAGTATTTGGGTCCTCGAATGTTAGTTCCAGTTCTTGTGGGGGAAATAGAATAAGAACCATACCAGAAATGATCACTGGTTTTGTGAATGTGATGATGTGAACGACAATAAGAACAGTGGTATTTCTTACCTGATAACCTGCTTAATTGATCTCTCGTATAGATATGATCAGGTTTCCCTTTACGCACATTGTACCTTTTGGCATTAAACGCATGTACACATGATTCTTTTTCCTCCAGCTCATCTTCAACTGGTTTCTTCTTCCAGACCAGTTCCTCTTCTTTGTATCTTCGTCTTCGTTGATGTGTACCTGAACCATCTATATTGCTATCATAGAAAAGGTTAGTTTTACGAATCCGATCAAAGGATTTAACTGACCTTTGTAGAGAGACCGATTTCTGATTTGAACTTGATGCAGTCTGTTCAAGCACTTTAATCGTCGAATCAAAGTTGTCTCTTTCTTTAACAAGCAGACCAATCTTCTTCATGAACTCAGACTTCGTTTTCTGCTCTTTCAGCACACTTTCAGATAGTTCAAATAACTTCTTAGTAAGCTTTTTGATCTCAGCCTCAAACTTACTTCTCTCTTCTTCAAATCCCTTCTCAACATTGTTTCTTTGGCCGGATATTTCTTTGAAGACGCTAACATTCTTTTGTTCAATGACCTTCTTTTCTGTTGCAAACTTCTCTCTTTCAAGAATGATTACTTTCTGAAAATCAGAAACTTGCTGAGAAAGTTTTATGCATTTCAGCTCAACTTCTTTCTTCTCATCATAACATTTTCTGGAAAAATCTGAGAACTTCTTTGCGAACGATTTCTCAAACTCGGATTTATCTTGAGCATGCTTTTGCTCCAAATCAGATATTTGCTTTTGAAGCTCAGCATTTGTTTCTTTCAGATGCTCAATCTGCTGCTCAGAACTTTCAACAGATGATGCTTGTTGGATTTGGACAATTTGAATTTCCAGATTAGAAATCCGTTTTTTTAGTTCAGAGTTCTCAGTTTCCAAAAACTTTACTCTTGAAGACATATTTGGTCCTGTCATTATCTTCTCAAGATGTTCCCACAGCTGTTTTCCTGTAGCCTTTTTACTGTCTAAACTTACAGAAATCTCTTTTGAAATCACCTCGGAAATTCCTTGGAAGATAAAAGCTTTAGTCAATTTATCAACTTCAAATCTCTTTCTTTGCTCATCTGTGTATTCCTGAAATGGTAGTGTGTACATTTCGTGTTCCGTTCTTCCATTTTCTCCCATAAAATAACAAATATTTGTCGGAGTTTCCATTTTCCTTCCCTCAAAGATAATCTGATATAATCACTCAAGTCAAGTTTATCAATGAAGTCTAAGAACTGAATCTTCCATTGGTCATATTCTCCTCTGTAAAGAACAGGTGGCATCTCATCTATACTTATTGAAAGAGCTTCGCTTGAAGGCATTCCTTTTGATATACAGGGACTGAACTTGACAAGAGGTGGAATTTGAAAGTGCAGGGACCAAAAGTGACCAAGTGTGAAACTTGAAAGTTTGGGGTCACTAATGACAAACTACTGAAACCTGGAAGTACGGGGGCTAATAGAAATGCACTGCAAAATGATCGTGAGACAAAAAATTTGACCCTTTTTTCCTTTTTTTTTTTTTTTTTTTTTTTAAGAAACAAGGACCCGGTCGAGCAGTGTACCAGTCAAGCAAAAGACCGATAACGACAATGTACCGGTCAAGCAAAGAACCGGTAAAGGCAAACTACCTGTCAAGCAAAGGACCGGTATTGACAAAGTATCGGTCGAATCAAAGGACCGGTATCAACAATGTACCGGTCTAATCTTATTATCGTTCAAAACAAATCCGATTGAACCAAAGGATCGGAAGTGACAATATATCGGTCAAAGGACAAAGACCTTTAATCAGGATACCGATCGAAGTGATGTGTCGGTCGAATAAAAGACCGGTATTGGCAAAGACCCGGTCGAATCAAAGACCGGTAGTGACAAAGTCCTGGTCGAAGGTTATCTATCGATCAAATAACCTATCGGTCTAATAACAGATAAAAACAAAATAAGAGATAAACCGATAAACACAAACACCGATAAACATATAAGTCCGATAAACTCGAAGAATACCACCGAAGAACACGATGAATCTGGAATTCGACCGAAATCAAACCCAGAAAATTGAAATCGAACAGACCGATAAATTACAAAATCGATTTTCATTGGACACACAATGACCGACAAACAACTCAGATTTCAGATAATCAAACGACCGATAAGAATACCAAGCACAAACACAGATCGATACTCACTTTTTCCAGAAAAAATAATAGACCGAATCTGATTTTTTCAAATAAAAAATTCGATCGATGAACCACATAAACATATATCAATTGATAAAACTATTAATCGACACAGATCAACCAAGAACTTAATAGATTAAGCAGATAATCGAATAGGGTTTTTTTAGACAAACCTTTTTTTGGATCAAACCTTTAGTCTCTTAGCTCTGATACCAATTATAGATCCCAGTATAGTGCAATCAATAATAAATATTCAATGTAGAACAATAATCAAGCCACAACTGCTAGTCATATGATTAATATGAAATCAAAGGGTTTAGGTTTACAGAGAGAATATCTGATCAGAATATGTAAACCTATAGACTAGCAATCTAACAAATGACTTGAGTTACCTGAAATATAAACAAGAAAAGCCTTTATATACACAGGCTTACAAGATAATGGGCTTATGTGCTTGGGTCCATCTAATTAATCAACTATTAAAGAATTACATTTCGAACCTTATAAATACTTTATTCCACTTTCAACACATAGGACTTTCAGTCCTAACATGTAGTCTTATTAAACAGAAAATAAAACTACACTACAGAGAGAGAGAGCAATTCGTACATGCTACATTGTTGAATGAAAGTTTCAAACTAAACTAACACTACAAGATTCTATTTATACTATCCCACTCTTGTACACTATCAAGCCCAAACCCATTACAAGGTCCAAAACAAACTAAGTAGATTACTTTACTTAACTTTCTAAAGTAGAACATATTTATGTTCTAACAGGAACCGGGCAAACTTGTAGCCAACTGGGTTCAGAACAGTCACAATTCGCATAAATCACCTAACTTTTCGCATATCTTCAACAATTCGCAGATCACTACTCAATTTAGCACAATACGCATGAGGCTTAGCCTAAAATTCTCAGAATTCGCATAGGCCTGCGTGCGAATTCTAGCTTTTCGCACGCGCATATGTGCGAAATCCTTACTTCTCGCATGATTCTTTAAACGAATCCTTCCTTTTCGAATCACTCAAGCAGGCGAAATCTTTAGCGAATTCTAAACTTAAAATTTTCTTTATCAACGTAGAATTCGTATAAACATTTCGCATAAGACTTGCATGGGAATTCTGCACTTTTCTCACCTCTCTGTCTTACGAAATCTATACTTCAAAATTTTCATCTTCAAAGTCCTTCATCGTGCGAATTCTAATCATGCAAAATTTTCCAAATTTTCATGCGAGTTCTTTCCATGCGAGTTCTTCAATGTCATGTGAATTCTGTGGATCTCGAATGTTTTTCCATATTTTCTTCGAATTCAACCTCAATACTTCGAATTTTAAGATGATACTTTGTGAGCAGGTTCGAAAACAACAGTGAAGTACAATTGTTGTTGATGATCTAGTCCAAAAACGTCTCTAAATCCCAATCGATCTGAACCACAGTGACAAACATGTTTTCGAACAAAAATACTCAAAAATCGATCCAATTAGCTCAAATTTATGAAATTAAACCTAGTGATTGATTCCATATGGTTCGACATTATCCACCGAATCAATTAGACATTAAAGAACATTCAATTTATCATCAATTTCTAGAATTCGAAATTTCTTCACAGTGACTGTTGCATCAACTCAATATGATCTCGATCATGTGATGAATGATTCTTCGGTAGGCTCTGATACCACTTGTGAGGACGAATGAGATCATAATTGATTGATTTATAAGATAAACAAGGATGATTGGGAATTGAATCTGTAGTTTTTTGAACACATAAATTAAAACTACAAACTATAGAGAGAACAATTCGTATGCCTACATTGCTAAAATGAAACTTACAAAACAACTACACTAACAAATCCTATTTATACGACCTAACACCCTTGTTACACATTAAGCCTAAACCCATGCACAAGGCCAAATACAAATAGAAATGGATTACTTTACAAAACGTCCTAAAATAGAACATTTTTGTTCTAACATTCTCCCGTAACTTTTGTAAAGTAATCATTCTCTTTTCAGCTAAGCTTTTTTCTTTTTCTTGTTTTCTTTTTTCTTTTTATAAAGTAATCATTCTTTTTTTTTTATGTTTTAACAGGATACATAATGTTGGCAAAGAAAATTACAAAATTCATCTTCTCCGGATCACCCCAATATTTATCAAATCTATCCTTCATTTTTTTCCCACATTCTGTTTATAGGAAAATCAAAAGAAGTACATAACTATATCACGTTATCAATGTATTAATGTAAATTAGGAATATAAATAAACTAATAAAGTAAGACAAATTAAGTTTGAGACTTTGAATTGTACCTTTTAAGTCAAATTCGGAGAAGCAATCATCTCTGTAAGCGAGAATCCCAAATCACATATCTTAGTCAAGTAAGAATTAGAAGTGATATAAAGAAAGCCTGAGATTCTTACCGTCATCTCATAAAAGGTCTTTAAAAGGGTAACGATGCTCTCTAAATAAACCCAATCATAATCCGCGAGCACAGAATCACCTAGATCTATCTTGAATGATGCATCATGGTCGTCATAGGCTTCAAACACGTATCGATAAGAAATGGCATTCCTGAGCATCATGTAAGTTGAGTTCCATCGAGTAGGAACATCAAGACAGAGCGAGTTATTTTCTTCAACACCAAGTAAAGTATCAAGTTCTCTAAACTTTGACAATCTAGATGGAGAAACCCTAACCCACCTCACAGTATCCCTAAGCTTCTTAAGTGCCAACTCAGACATCTTCAACCCATCTTGGACAACCAAATTGAGAATATGTGCAATGCATCTCATATGCCAGTATTGATATCTTACAAATGAACATCCCCAAGATATTAGTTTGCTTTTCAAAAACACAAGGGCAACATCGTTACTAGATGCATTATCTACGGTGATGGTAGAAATGTTTTTTATGCCCCACTCAACCAAACAAACCTCTAAAGCTTTGGCAATTGCATCCCCTTTGTGTGATTGGATCGACACAAAAGATATTATCTTTTTGTTCAACTTCCATTCGGCATCAATACAATGTGCAGTTATGCACATATAATTTATCCGTTGCATGGATATCCAAATATCAGTGGTCAAACTAATACGTTGTGAGTGTTCCTTAAAAAAATTTAAGGATAGTCCGCTCTTCAACATAGATTACAAATATGTCTCTATTAACCGTCCATCTAGACGGTATTTTAAACATTGGACAAGCTTGTTGCACAAATTGCCTAAGCCCCCTACCCTCTAAAAATTTGAAACGTAGTTTATCCATGATGATCATCTTAGCCATTGCTTTCCTAACATTCTCTTGATTAAACACCCAATTGGTTAAAATAATTTCATTGCTTTCACCCCTCAAACCAAATGCCAACATGGATTGTCCAGTTTCTTTGGACTGTGGGTTCTTAAGGCATGAAAGCAAAAGATTTTTTAATGAGGATGGGCCATGTTTTTTTGGGTCGGCCGCATATGTTTTCTCACATTATTTTCATTTTCCTTTAATCAAATTACCTTCCGGGCTTAAGATTTTTTTCAAAATGATCCCATACATGAGATCTTGTGTCAGGATCGAATTCTCAACAAGAATTAATTCTCAGAAACAATATCAAAGAAGTTTGCGGAATAACACTTTGATATTCAATGAAATAGTAAATCAATACAGAAAATATGAGGAACAAACTGTAAACTTGTATTGAATGCTTTGAAGTTACAGGATTACACACTCAACCTCAATATTGATGAATAGGCTCACCAATACGAATTCTACTTCTCTAGAATTAGGATCTATGCCTTGAGGTTGATTTCTCTCTTGAAAATTAATTATCAAAAGTTCTTTCTATCTATTCTAAACATTCTATACATATACTGATAAAAAGATAATTACAAAGAATAAACAAATCTTCAGTATATCTTCCATGTATATCTTCTAAGTATATCTTCAGTATATCCAGCTGTAGTATTTTCCATCCGGATCTCTTTAGCAGCACTAATAATGCTCAGCAGCATTAACTTCATCTAGCAGCATTAACTGCAAGCAGTACTAACCACTAGCAGTACTAACTAGCTAAGCAGTACTAACTTTGTTCAAGCAGTACTAACTTTAACTAGCAGTAGTAATTCTACTAGCAGTAGTAACACTTAGCAGTATTAATCTTCAACTTGTTCTGGCAGTAGTAATTACATTTATACTAGCAGTAGTAACTACACTTAGTAGAATCTTCAGTTCCCAACAATCTCCCCCTAACTTGACTTTTAGGAAAAGAAGTCAAGTTCTTCAGATCTTCTTCAAGATGCTTTCAACACCTTACATTTAGTTGCCCAAATTTGGATCTAGGCCCAAACTTTGATTTACAGTTCTTCTCACCACAATCTTGGCCATTTCTGAATCCTTTGTACAAACCAGTGTAGCTTTAAGCATCCCTTCTAACTTCTCCTTGCTATGCTCATATATTTTGTCCACCAGGTAGTATTCATGATAACAATTGTCAATAGTAATCATGTATACTCCACAGTTTTCAAACAGTATCCATTTGTCAATCTTCTTGAATATGAACTCATGCATATGATCTTTAATCCTATGGTGCACTCTTGCAGGCTCAAACATCATGCACAAGTATTCCAATGTCACTTTGAGAAGATTCTCTTCAGTACCTTTCAACACAGGTTCATAAAGTTTCATCCCAACTTTATATAGTTCTTCCATATCAGCTCTTGAACAACTTCGGATGACTTTCCCCCATGTTGAATAGGCTTCAAATGAACCATCAGCTCTCTTGATTCTGAAGAAATTCTTTCCATTGTCTCTCAGAATATCCCAGAAGATGATCTCTGGAGCTTGCATAGAGATTGGAACAGCTTTCAAAGGTTCCACTATTGTCATGTACGGATCCATACTTTCATCAGTTTGCTTAGTGACCTGCTCTGGGCTCTGTACTGGCTCTGTTGGGGATGTGATTGAAGGTTCTGCTTCCTTTTCAGTTTCTTCCACCCTAGGCCTTTTCAACTGCCTTTTTGGAGCAATTGTTTTCACTCTTTGTCCAGACTTGGCTTCTCTACCAACATTTCCAGGTTCTTCTTTCTTCTCTTCTTCTTCTTCTTTGGAAGGTGTGGTTTTCTCAGGGAATGGTTGTTGGATGTTGAGATCATGTCTCTCTTTCATCCTTCTTTCTGCTTCTTCCCTTTGAGAGGAATCCCCTTGGAGCTTTGTCATTTCCTTCCTGTATAGCTCTTCAACCTGAGAGTATGCCATATGAGTAAACATCTCCCCCTTAACACCAATTGCACCTTTCAGGAAGTTTATCATCTTTCTTCTTTCCTGATTGGCCAAAAAGGTCTTGGAGGGTTGTCTTTTCTGCTTTTTGAATGGCATTCTTTTTACTTGTACTTGCTTGGCCTGAGCTGCTGTTTTCATGCTCTTCTGATACTCTTCATTTAGTTTTCTGGCCATATTCAGTGCAAGCTCTCTATCCTTCTCAGATTGAAGTTGTTCCTCCCTTTCCATTTCTGCCTGAAGCTGCTTTGCCACTTCTTCATCCAGTTCTATCTGAATTTTCTTCTTTGCAGGTTGTTCAGGTTCAATCATCTTAGCTTTACCCTTTGTATCCTTCAACCCTGCCTCACTTCTTTCTTGTGTCTTCTTTTCAAGGTCTCCTTCATTGATGACCACTCCCTTAGCCTTTTGAGTAGCCTTAGGAGTGTCATTCTTTGCTTTTACTAAGGTTTCAGCTATTTCCAATTCTTCAACAGATAGCCCTGTTGCTGCTTGAACATTATCTGTTTCTACTTCTTGTGCTTCTGTTTCTGCAGCTTTCTCCCCCTTAACATCAAATCCCATCTCAGAAATACTTTCTTTTTCTGCTTCAGCCTCTGAATTCTCCCCCTTGTTGAAATCATCTTCAACACTTGTCCTCCTCTTTAGCACAAACTGTTTCCTTCTCCTTTTCTGTAACAATCTTGTCACCATTTTCTTCAGTTTGGTGATCTGAACTTGTTGAGATAGAATAATCAGCTTCATCTCCTCTATTTCTTTTCCTTGCTTGATGACATCCTGGTTGATGTTTCCCATGGTCTCCATCAATTCATCATAGTTATATCTGTCCTCACCTTCTCCAGGAGTGTTACCCCCTATTGAAGGATCATTGGATCTTTTATTAGTAGATGTCTTCTGCCTAGCAGAAGCACTATCCACCCCTGTGGTTTCTTGGCACCAGGGTCCTTCAAATGATTGCTCATTCAAAGTTGCCATGGGGGAGGTCTTATTGATGTTACCACTTTCCTCCTCTGTGCTAGCAGGAGTAGTGGCAGCCTCATCACCCATATGCTCTACCTCCTCCTCAGAGAGCACCTCCTTTGGGTTGGGAGACACCCTTGTGGTTTCCCTTTGGATATTCTCTAGGGGAGAATTCTCCCTTAGAGGGCTTAAAGGCTTAGTGGGTGATGGTACAAGAAGGGAAGGAGCCTTCTTTACCTGTTTTCTTTGATAAGTTTGGGTAATTGGAGAGGTTGGTTTTGTAAGAATGGACTGGGGAATTGTTTTTTTGAGTGAGAAGGTTGGGCTTGGCTAGCAGTGGGATGGTCTAATGAGGGCCTTGACCCTGCTGCCATACCTTCAGTGTTTTGGGACACCACCATCATTGTAGAGAACAATGGGGTGTCAACTCCTTCCGAGTCCCCAGCAGATCTTCTCATATTTGAGAAAACCTTGCCTTTTGGGGGTTTAGGTACATATACCCCAACAGGTTGAGGTATATCCGTCAATTCATGGTTAATTACTTCCTGAACAAATCTGGGATACATAAAGAAACTCTTTTTGTTTCCCATATTTGATACAAGATCACTAAAAATCATCTTTGAGAAATTGTACCTTCTGGATGTAGCCAAGCATACCAAAGCATATGCAATTGGACTGCTGAACTCACTCCATCCAGTGGTCTTTTTGGAGATGCAATGCATCAGGGTATGAACAAGAAAACGCCATTGGGGTGAAAACTTTGCTTTTGAGAATTTGAAAACACCCAATGGGCCTCCATACCCCATTCTAGTAAGATTAGAAAACAGTTCATCATTAGAGATAGACATTATACCAGAGGCATCGTCTAGACGTAGACTGATGCGAATGACTTCTTCAGTAACTGTAAGTGAGTGATCACAAATTCTTGTCTTGATCATTTGCACACCATTTTCCACAACAATGGTTGCATTTGCCCAGAACTGCCTTTGGTGCTCAATGTAGATTGTAGGTGATACAGTAAGAGCATGAGCAATGTGACTTGACTTGAGGAAATCCACAATCTGATGAAATCCTGAAGCTTGCTTTGGCTTTTGTAGCATCGCAATCTCGTTGTGCTCGTCGATGAATGTCATGGATGCCATTGATCTTAGTGAACACTTGCCTGAAAACTTCGAACTTGAGAGAGAAAAGGTTTTGAGCGCAAGAGAACAGTATGCAAAGAGTCGTTATGAACTTTTAGGCGGGCAAAAAGTATTTATAGTATTCGGAATATAAGCAGTATTAACCTAGAGCAGTATTAACTAACTAGCAGTATTAACCGCAAGCAGTATTAACCACGAGCAGTATTAACTGAACTAGCAGTATTAACTACTAGCAGTAGTAACTAACTAGCAGTATTAACCGCGAGCAGTATTAACTGAACTAGCAGTATTAACTACTAGCAGTATTAACTAACTAGCAGTATTAACCGCGAGCAGTATTAACCACGAGCATTATTAACTGAACTAGCAGTATTAACTACTAGCAGTATTAACTAACTAGCAGTATTAACCGCGAGCAGTATTAACCACGAGCAGTATTAACTGAACTAGCAGTATTAACTACTAGCAGTATTAACTAACTAGCAGTATTAACCGCGAGCAGTATTAACCACGAGCAGTATTAACCACGAGCAGTATTAACTGAACTAGCAGTATTAACTACTAGCAGTATTAACTGAAAGCAGTATTAACTAGACTTACTCCTTTTAAACTTGCTAAATACTGAGTACTGATATGCATATCCTGAAAAGAAGATTAGTAACACCAAGAATAAAAATATACAGGTATAAAACCACTTTTTGAGAAGAAGATTATTCAGAGTTTATCATTCCCACACTTGTTACCAAGAAAGTGAATCTACCCACATCAAAAGCTTTAGTGAATAGATCAGCAAACTGATTATCAGTGTGAACTTTGACAACTTGAATAAGTTTCTTTTCATTACAATCTCTTATAAAGTGATACCTGATTTCAATGTGCTTTGTCTTTGAGTGCTTGACTAGATTATTTACAATGCTAATAGCACTGTTGTTGTCAATAAAGATTGGAGTGTGTAGAAAGGTTACCCCATAATCCAGCATTTGATTCTGAATCCATAAGACTTGAGAACAGCAACTTGCAGCTGCTATGTACTCTGCCTCTGTTGTAGATGTGGATACTGTGGTTTGTTTCTTGCACTGCCATGAGACTAGTCTAGCACCCAAAAACTGACATCCTCCAGAAGTAGATTTTCTGTCCAAGTTTGCCCCACCTAGATCACTGTCTGAGTATGCTATTAGGTCAAAAGGTGAGTTATGAGGATACCAAAGTCCCAATCTGGGTTGCCCTTTGAGATATCTGAATATCCTCTTAACAGCTTGAAAGTGAGATTGCTTTGGCCTAACTTGAAATCTTGCACATACACAGACTGGAAACATAATATCTGGCCTTGATGCTGTGAGATACATGAGAGAGCCAATCATGGATCTATAAAGATGCACATCCATATCCTCCCCCTCAAGATCTGCTGTGATCTGCTTGTGTGTTTCCATAGGTGTGCTGGCAGGTTTTGATTCTGAGAAACCAAACTTGGTTAGAATATCCTGCACATACTTGGATTGACATATAAAAATGCCATCTGACTTCTGTTGAACTTGGAGTCCAAGGAAGAAAGTAAGTTCCCCCATGGAACTCATTTTGAACCTTTGATGCATTAAATCCTCAAACTCCTTGCACATGTTGTTTCTTGTAGACCCAAAAATAATGTCATCAACATAGATTTGGACCAGCAAGATATCCTTCTTCTTTCTTTTGATAAATAGAGTCTTATCAATGACTCCTCTTTCAAAGTCATTTTCCAAGAGATAGGATGACAGGGTGTCATACCATGCTCTTGGGGCTTGATGTAGTCCATAAAGTGCTTTCTTTAATTTGTATACTCTGTCTGGATAGCTTGGGTTTTCAAACCCTGGTGGTTGACAGACATATACTTCTTCTTCAATTGACCCATAGAGAAAAGCACTTTTTACATCCATTTGGTAGACTTTGAAGTTCATGTAAGAAGCATAGGCTAGGAATAGTCTGATTGCTTCTATCCTAGCTACAGGTGCAAAAACTTCTTCATAATCTATGCCCTCTTCTTGAGTGTAGCCTTGAGCTACCAGCCTTGCTTTGTTTCTTATAACAATACCTCTTTCATCTCTCTTGTTTCTGAAGATCCATTTTGTGCCAATTGCTCTGTGACCTTTAGGAAGGTCTACTAGATCCCACACATCTTGTAGCTTGAACTGTAACAATTCTTCTTGCATTGCTTCTATCCAGCTAGATTCTTTCATAGCATCATGTGCCTTTTTAGGCTCAAGCTGGGATAGAAAACATGAGAGCACTGTATGCTGTTGATCTTGCATTTCTTGAAGCCTGCTTTGATGTCTAGTCATCATGGGAGAAGAGACATCACCTATTATCAACTGTGGAGGATGATTCTTTTGAACTCTTGTGTTATGACTAGGTTCTACATTCAGTCCATCCTCTAGATTAGAGTCATGCAATTCAACTGAAGTGTCTTCAGATGTCACTTCTGATTCTTGAGTCTCCTCATCTCTAGTGTCTTCTTCACTCTGACTTGGTTCAGTAAATGATTCCTTTTCACAGTCTTCAATTACTGTGGGTATGGGAAAAATCACAGATTTAGATATACTTTCTTGAACTTGTGTGATCTCTGATTCTCCACCACCTGTTCCTATATACTCATTACTAAATCCAAAAGAGTTAGTTAGTGAATCAATGTCAAATAGCCACTGAGGTCCAGACCCAACAGGATTTGGTGTGTTCTCATTGCATTTGACATTGTCACTTTCTTCAATTATTCTAGAAGAAGAGTTAAAAACTCTGTAGGCCTTACTCTGAGATGAATATCCAACAAGAAATCCATCATCTGCTTTGCTATCAAACTTACCTAAGTGAGATTTGGTATTTAGAATTGTACAAGGACACCCAAAAGATTTGAAGAAACCAATAAAAGGTTTTCTTTGATTTAAAAGCTCATATGGGGTCTTGTTCTTTTGCTTGACCACTAGAACTCTGTTTTGGACATAACAGGCAGTATTAACTGCTTCAGCCCAGAATGTAATTGGCAATTTTGAATCAGCCAACAGAGATCTAGTAGCCTCTATTAGTGTCCTATTTCTCCTTTCAGCAACACCATTCTGTTGAGGAGTCCTAGGAGCACTATATTGTCTCTCAATACCTTTTCCTTCACAAAAAGTGTTTAAATCATGATTTTTAAATTCAGTTCCATTATCTGATCTAATGACTTTTACTCTTTGATTAGTTTGGTTTTCAATTTTTAGAATAAAGGTTTTGATAAGACCACTTGTTTCATCCTTAGTCCTTAGAAAATATACCCAAGTAAATCTGGAGTAATCATCAACAATAACTAAGCAGTAAGATTTCTTGCCTATACTCATAACATTTGTAGGACCAAACAGATCCATATGCAATAACTGGAGACAAGAAGAAACAGAATTTAACTCTTTGGTCTTATGAGAAGTTTTGTGTTGTTTGCCTTTAAGACAAGCAACACAATGATCATCACATGAAAAGACTTTTGAAGGTAAACCTCTTACAAGGTTATTTTTAACAAGATTGTTCATAGTCTTGAAATTCATGTGACACATCCTTCTGTGCCAAAGGGAGGATTCATCTATAGAAGCTTTTGAAACAAGACAATTTAAAGATGAATCACTATCAACATTGTCCAAATCAAGACAGTAAACATTGTCCTTCCTTGGAGTTCTAAGTAGTATCATGCTTTCATCAACTACCTTGAACCCTGGAGCAAGAATCATATACTCAGAATTAGTAAATAATATACTATGTTGTTTGTCACAAACCTGTGATACACTTAACAGGTTGTACTTTAATTGATCAACATAGTAGACATCCTCAAATGTCATCTTACCTTTGGTGACATTGCCTTTTCCACTTATCTTACCACCAGTAAGATTGTCTCCAAATGCAACATGTCCTCCATTAAATTGCTTGAAATCCTGAAGGCATGACATGTTGCCAGTCATGTGCCTAGAGCAACCACTATCAACATGCCATATGCTCTTTCCCTTGAGCTGTTGGTTGCCCTGCACATTAAATAAATCAATTAGTATGATTGGGGACCCAAGCCAAAGTGATCTTGGGTCTACCTTTCTCATCAAAGTATTTACATTCCTTTTTAATGAGGTTTTTAAATTCAGAGCACTCTTTATTAGAGTACTTTGTCAATATGATTGGCTTAGCAGAATCAACACTGGAAGCAGTACTAACCTTAGAAGTACTAACAGAGTTAGCAGTACTAACAGGTGTAGCAGTACTAACAGGTGTAGCAGTACTAACAGGTTTAGCAGTAGTATTACTTCTAGCAGCACTATCATTGTCAGCAACACTATTTGTGGTAGCAGTACTAACAGTTTTAGTGCTTTTAGGAATCCACATATTGACACTTTCTTTAACAGAATACTTTTTCTTCATGTGGCTTTTAGTTTTAACAGTTTTCTTAGCCACATGGTTCTTTTCAATTTTCTTATAACCAAAGGGTTTTTGCATGGATCTTTGGAAATTCATTCTTTGGTTCATAGGATTGAAATAACAGAATTTTGAAAGATGATTCAATTTGCCACAGATAAAGCAAGGTTTTGGTCTATTGATTTTACTCAGATCAACCCCTTGTTTATGTGCCCATTGATTATTCCAGTTTCTTTGATTTCCTCTCTTTTTGTCCTGTTTTTGGGGCTCATTCTTCTTACAAGTACACTGTTTGCAAGGACCTGGATTCACAACTGTGGTCTGTTTATAATGGACCTTACCAGACTTTTCCTCTGTCTTCTCTATGTTCTTGGATTTGATCCAAGCCCTTCCACAATCCTCATTGGTGATAATGTTGTTTTCTATAGAAGTCTCACCACTCACCTTGTTCTTCTTACTCTTGCCAACCTCTTTCTCAGTCTTATCCTCAACAATTACCTCATCTAAGGGATCTATTTCAGTGGCTCCCTCAGGCAAGTCCTTCCTATCTTTGGTGTCTAACAGGTCTGAAGTAGGAGGAATGTAATTGTTGTTATATGGTGGAGGTGTGGCATTATACCCAATTCCTCTTCTTAATTTATCATGAATCTGATTTTGCAGTAAGGAGTCCATTGCTTTAGAAGCATTGGAAAACTTTTCTACATCAAGCTTAACCTTGGTTAACTCCTCTTTCAGTTTTTCACTCTCCTCTTTAGATTTGGTCAGTTTAAGTTCTAAATCCTTTTTCTCCCACTGCCAGTAATTAGTGTCATATGAGTGTTGTAGTTCATTGGCTTGAAAACCTTTGATTTGATCTTCAAATCTCTCTACTATCCTCACATAGTCTTTTATATCCTTTTCTAGTCTCTTCAGGTCATCACTCATCTTCTGATTGTGATCCCTGTACCTTTTAACAGTGTCTATGCAAGTTTTAGAGCAGAGATTAGAACTTACCTCAGATGGGAGATCAGATACTTTAGCCATAAGAGCTTGATTCTGAATAGCTTCTTCTGCTTGATCACTCCAATCAAACCCCATTCCTTGTTGAGAAACAAGGGCTTGAGCAGAGTTTCTGTTGTTATTGAAGCTTCCAGATTGAGCTTGTTGATGGTTGTTGTTGTGAGACATTCCACTTCTGCATTCTCTAGCAAAATGTCCCTTCAGATGGCATTTGTAGCATTCTACCTTTGATTTATCAAACCCTGCTCCATCTTCTCTTCTTTGTGAGAAGTTGTTTCTTCCAGTCCTCTTTATAAACTTTTTAACCCTCATGGAGAGCATGGCCATCTGCCATTTAATATCCATCTCTTCCAGATCATCAGGATGAAGTTGTTCTAAGTCATCATTGATCAGAGAAGAATTTCCATGATTAGAAAGAAGAGCTTCAAATACATAATCAGTGCCTTTATCTAAATTTGATCCATTAGCAGCATTAACTGATTCAGGGTTAGCAGTAGAATCAATTGATGCTGATAGGAGTGCAGCATTATGAACATATCCAGAAGGCTTCTTCTTTGCCTCCACCTCAGCTTCAAATACTCTAAGATCATTGTACAGATCATCAAGTTCTTTGTCTTCCAACTGATCATTCTGTCTGAATGACACAGTATACATGGTCCATTCATCTCCAAGGGACCTTAAGAACTTTCTGTTCACATCATCTTGATCAATCTGTACTCCCATAGTAGCTAGTTCACCAATTAGTTTATTAAACCTGTCAAAAGTTTGAGTCATGGACTCATTCTTGGTTGAGATGAAGTTTTCATACTGTTGTTTTAAGATTGCCTTTTGATTTCTCTTGGTACTTTTAGTACCTGAGAATCTCTTCTCTAGAGCATTCCAGAGCATCTGTGCATCAGTACAATTGCAGAATTGGTGTTGATACTCATTTGGAATGGCCAAGAGCAGTGTGCTCAAGGCTTTCATCTCTGTTTGTCTTGATTTCCTGTCTGTATCTGTCTTTGGAGGAGTTCTTTTGCCATCTTCACCAATCTTTCCTCCATCAGATGGGCCATTCTCAATGATGTCCCACATGGAGTAATCTGTGAGGAGAATATATTGCTTGATTCTGATTTTCCACATGTCAAATTCATTGGATCTGAGCATTGGAACTTTTGAGACCAAAGTACTGCTTGATTCTGTAAGATTTTCCATGATGAATAACTGTTTCTGAGAGAATTTAGCTCTGATACCACTTGTCAGGATCGAATTCTCAACAAGAATTAATTCTCAGAAACAATATCAAAGAAGTTTGCGGAATAACACTTTGATATTCAATGAAATAGTAAATCAATACAGAAAATATGAGGAACAAACTGTAAACTTGTATTGAATGCTTTGAAGTTACAGGATTACACACTCAACCTCAATATTGATGAACAGGCTCACCAATACGAATTCTACTTCTCTAGAATTAGGATCTATGCCTTGAGGTTGATTTCTCTCTTGAAAATTAATTATCAAAAGTTCTTTCTATCTATTCTAAACATTCTATACATATACTGATAAAAAGATAATTACAAAGAATAAACAAATCTTCAGTATATCTTCCATGTATATCTTCTAAGTATATCTACAGTATATCCAGCTGTAGTATTTTCCATCCGGATCTCTTTAGCAGCACTAATAATGCTCAGCAGCATTAACTTCATCTAGCAGCATTAACTGCAAGCAGTACTAACCACTAGCAGTACTAACTAGCTAAGCAGTACTAACTTTGTTCATGCAGTACTAACTTTAACTAGCAGTAGTAATTCTACTAGCAGTAGTAACACTTAGCAGTATTAATCTTCAACTTGTTCTGGCAGTAGTAATTACATTTATACTAGCAGTAGTAACTACACTTAGTAGAATCTTCAGTTCCCAACATCTTGTTTCGGTAGCTTTACGCTTCTTTGGTTCAGGGGGTGCACTATTTTCAGCTTGAGATCGAGACATACGTGAACTGTAAATGAACAATCAACAAATTGGTGCCAAGATCGAGACATAAGTCATAAGGTGTCCACATAAATGGACTTACTTCAAACTCATAGCAATAGCATATGATAATCAACAAATTGGTGCCAAGCTAAATGGACTTACAAAGTTACACAGTTACACTTACTGAGTTACTGGCAGGCCAAGTAGACGGAGGAATGGTGAAGCAGCATAAACGAGACTGAATTATAGCTTCGAAACCAAGCAATTGTCAAATTAACTGATAAATCTCCAAAATCATACCCTAAACTCGAATCCTGATACATTTTGATTGGAAGTTGACCTTGTTAAACCCTAAACCAAAATCGACCAACTCTAAAAATCGATAAATCTGATTTCTAAAGTTCTGCGATAATTGCGATTTGCTGCTCAAAACCGAGTGTCAACCGCCAACTAAAGTAATGTTAGGTTTTTCAGTAATATAATGACATTCAAAAAAAATAAAGATTCAGTGAATAACCCCAAGATTCAGTTAACAATGAAAGTAATAACAGTCTATGTGTGTAACTAGTTTATTAACAAAAAAAATCAAATAAACGAAACCACACTTATAGAGTTATAGATTCAGTCAAGATTCAGAAAAATAACCCCAATCGCCGGTGGGCCGTGGGTGTCGCCGATGAGCTAATCGAGAATCGAGATGAGTTCTGAGATGGGACGATTGTTGTGACGAACTGATGATGAATCGAATCGATGAAAAATGTAAACCCTCATTTGAACTTTGAAACGTAAACCCGACCCTCTTCTTTTGTTTTTTCAGTGTTAGGGATTTGGGAAGGAGTATACGGAGTATACGATTTTAGACTTTTATTTAGTTTTTCGAATATTCGGGTTGGATCAGGTTGGGATTTGGGTACCCAACCCGATCCTATATTATCTGATATTTTATTCGGTTCGGTTATCTTTGGGTTTGGATATTCAGGTTTCGAGTTTTTCAACTATTTTCAGGTCGGGTTGGGTCGGATATTTCGGGTTGGGCGGGTTGTGCTCACCCCTAGTCTTTTCCTTTCAGTTAAGATATTTTATATTTATTTAGTTTTCAAAATTCATACTTACACTAACGACTTCAAATTTGTTACTCAAAATGTTCTCGTTTATAGATTCATTTTCTCAAAATTCATTTGAGTAGATAAAAGACCAATTTCTTTTGAGGGTTCTTTGGGTTATTGTTTGCTCACGTTTTATGTTTTACCACCCAATCTACACATTATTTTGAAGTCGTTCATTATCCAATTACGATAAACATGCTAAGCACTATAGGAACATTAAACAATATAAATCAAGATGAATATTGTAGATCCTCAAGGATTTCATAATTATCAGATACCCAATGGACATCAACCGGGTATAACTATAAAATTCCAAAATTGAAAATTGATCAAAAGGAAATTGATGGAATATAACTCGAATAGAAAATCACATACAATAAGACAATGAACTTACTAGTTTTTCTCTTAATCCAGACATCCCAACCTATGTGGGTACTTGGCTTTTGTCACATACTTGTTTTGCCACCTTAGACACATCCTTACAATGCAGATAAAAAAATACATCAATATTTAGGAAAAAAATAAGTTAAGATCAAACAACGATAATTGTAACAATGTATACAATTATAACTTTGAAATTCGAGTGAAGGTCTCCATTCTATCAATGGGTGACATTGTGCTTGTTCCAGAAACTCAACGTAATGTTTTGGAACGATTTTGAGTTTCCCAGGTTTACATATAGAGTTGAATTGAATATACTTTACATGCAACTTCCTTCTAAAAGCATGCAAATATTCATCGATATGACGCATCATGAGTTCTCTCATAGATTCATCAATTTCATAATAATGCGGAAAAATATTCAATTGTATGTTGGTCACACCTAATAGGATGAACAATAAAAAAAACATTAACCTTAAATATAGATATTGCTAGATGCAGACAATTATTGAGTCCCAAAGAACACCTTCTATGGGAGCATAAAAACATGTCGTAGTGGAATTCATGTTCAAGCAAAATCACAATATTTTTGGGGCGGATAATTCATTAACAAATATTCTCAGATGAAAGTTATTTAAAAATATGGAATCGATCAGACAAACATCAACAACATTTGAATTTTGAACCAATCAAATTCATACAGGTAGAGTAAATCAAAACATAAATCTAATAAAGGAATAAAGAGGAGAAGGATATGTTATGTCTTAATTTGATACCTTATCAAATTAGATAACTTTACCTCTCTTTAATGACAATCATACTCATGTACTCATGCTTCTTCCCCTCTTTGATCTTTAGAACATGAACAATGTGCCAACTCTGGATTGAAAGGTGACATTTGTTGTAATTCTTAGTCATCATTTCCTTCTATGAGTCGTAAGTTAATTTTGATGTGAAGAACAAGATTTTATCAAAACTACCTTCTAACTTGATGTAAGTGTGCAAGTTATAACCTACATTTGACAATCATTTATCAGAAGAGTGCATGTTCCATTCGTGCTCGAAAGCCTACACCCATGTTCCATACACAAAATATTTAACAAAATATGGAAAACCACTACGAATAACACTAAAACCCAATTCTTATAAAAGATCGATAATCATGCTTGGGGAAAATATAACATGTACGTGTGTTTCTTGAATCCCCCCCCCCCTCATCTTTCGTCCTAAAGTCCAAGTCTTTCTGATTTCATGTAAAGTTAATTTGATTTTCTTGTTGTGAGAATGTTTTGTAAACAACAAGTCGAAACCCTGGCACCCCAAGTCAAGAGCAAATCAAGGCATTAATACAAACTTTACAAAAGAAAAAACCTATACAAGAATCAAGAATCTAACACAATATCTCATGAAGAAAACCTAGAACTAGAAATAAAATTGAAGAACCCATATTCAATTAATCTGATATGAAAATCGAGAATTACCATGATGCATGGGTGATGGCTGTGGAAAGTGGATAGTGCAGACTGATGGTGGTGGCGATAGCTGATTCAATCCGACGAGAGGGGGGTCGTTGTGGTTGCGGTCGGTGACGACAACCCAAGGAGTGGAAGCGAGTGAGAGAGAGTAAAATGGAGAGCAGAGCACAATTTGAGGAAAATTAGGGATGCTATTATCTTTGAACTTATTGAATTAGCCGTTGTTTTTAGTTTCTAAGTTTTGATTATTTTGTACTTAAAAAAAAGGTTTTGAATATATTGAATTTGGCAAAATTACATCACATTTTGTTTTTTGTCTCCCGTTTAACGAATATAAAGGCTTTTAAATTTTCTTGAAATAAATAAATTTTATATTTAGTTTTATTAGTTTTAACTTAATATTGAATTTTGATTCAACTTTTATTTGAAATATATAAGTAAACGTCCATCACATATGTATGTATACGAGTCATATTAGGGGTGCTAAAAAACCCACTAACCAGAAATAACTCAATTTAACCCAACCGAAGCTACTTGATACTTTATCAAAATGTAAAATCTTTAAACCATGTGTATTGGTTTAGGACCATTTGAATCCAACTCAACCTGGTGAACCTGATGACATTGGATCGTTTTAGGTTAAACTCGGTCATGTTTGATTGATGAATCATATTGAGTTATAATAGATTACTTTGGGTTGTAATAGGTTTGGTTGAATTATATTGGGTTAAAATGGATCTTATTGAGCTATATTGGGCTAAAGACAAAACAAGAAAAATACAAAAGGGGCTAAAAAGACCAAAATAGCCATCACTTAACGGATTTGTTTTAACATAGTTAGTGATAGGCTATTTATTTTACTGGAAGGGGTCATATTATATTATAATATCTTATAATGGGGCGTAATGGGTTGTAAAGGTGTGATAATGTGTCATATTTCGTTGTAATAACTAGGTGACAATGGATAGAATTGGGTTTGTATTGATATGTTATGATGACTAATGGGATATATTACGTTGTAACAGATGATAGTGGTTTGTAATGGGTCATATTGGATTGTACAGTGTTTTGATATGTAATACTGGGTTGTATGAGCAATAATAGATCATTTTGGGTTGTAATTAATGATATTGAACCATATTGGATTGTAACATGGGTAATAAGGGATCATATTGGATTATAAAGGGTCATATTAGCTTTGTAATAGGAGGTGATAATGAACCATCTCTGATTTTGTAATGGGTTATAATGAACGATAACGAGTCATATTCGGTTGTAATAGGCCGTATGGTTTACATTAAGTTATACTGGATTGCAATTTGTCATATTTGATTATGTTGTAATTGGTCATATTTTGTAATAATGAGTCATAGGTTTATAATTGTTTATAAGGGGTGATATAACACATTCTGTTATAAATATGAGAGTTTATGGTAAGCCCTTTTTTTTTGGGGGGGGGGGGGGTTACTGGATGCATACCTACCATGCTACCACTATATCAAATCTTACAAGTGTTTGATTTGCAAAATAATTTTCAATTGATGGAATTAATGGACGATCTTAAATCCAGTTAAATCTCATTTTTTCAAAATCAAGTTAATCACTATACGTTCTAGCCACCCTTTGTGGTGTCAAAATAAAACAAATTGTTAAGTCTGATTTTATAGTAATCATTGTATTTATAGGTTTGGTCTAATACTGTGTTTATAGGGTTTATTCTGTATTGTATTAGCCAAGGGTATTTAAGTCCCTTGTGGCTTTGTTTGTTGTAAGGAAACTAACGCATTACTCAATACATTGTTACTTTGTGCTTTCAAACTCTCTCTCTCTACTTTCTCTCTCTATGATTTAGTGATTTTTGGATTATCAATTGGTATCAGAGTTGTTCTAAATTTGAGAGAATCGAGGGAAATGTTTTTCGAATTCTGAATTTGTGTTGAATCAGAAAATTTGATTGATTTTCTTGAATTTTGTCAAGAAAATCTCATTTTTTTTTTCATCAAATTCGGACAGGTTTGTGATTGAATTTTCTTGAAAATTGGTTTGTTTGATTCGGTTTTGATTATAAAACATATTTGATTCACATCATTTTGCAAGAAAATCAGTTTTTGATCATCAATTTTAAGATTTTTCGAGTTTTTTAAAAAGTCTTTGAACGTACTGTTGGTTTTTCGATTTCTTAGTTTTGTGTTTTTTTAATTGAATTGTTTGATTAAAAGTGTTTAGAAACTGTTTTTCGATCTTATCTTTGTGAGAAATTGTCATTAAATCCGACTCTGTAATCGAATTTGGAGGTTTACTTGATTTTCATCGTTTTGCGCCAGATCTGAAATTTGCGCGAGTTCTTCGAGTTTTGCGCGAGTTCATCCCAAATTTTCGTGAGTTCATCAAGATTATCAGAGTTTCAGTTACTGAAGATAAAGTCAAATTTTCGCCAGTAACCTGTCACGCAAATCTTAACTTTGCGTCACCTTCGTTTCACGCAAAACAAAGTTGGGCCAGTAACCTTTCTCAAGGTTAAGTTCGCGTCTCTTATACTTCGCGTCTTCTAAAGTCTCGCGCAAATCATAATTTTGCTCCACTTAATTGTCAAGCAAAGAAGGTTCTCATCGAAATTATCTCATGCAAAGTCTATTTTGCGTCTTCAGTACATCACGCAAATCTAAGTATGCACCATCCTTATCTCACGAGAAGGTCATTCTAGACTGTGCAAGTGATATTTTGCGCCATCAACTCTTCACGCAAATTTAAGTTTGCGCCAACTTCTTCTCACGCAAAAGAAAGTTTGTGCCATCCACTGTTAGCGCAAATCCCAAGTTTGCGTCAGATCCTCTACTTTCAGACTTAGCATTTTTCTGAAGTTTTTCTCTATGGATTCTGAAAAGTTTGCGTTTCAAGCTCAGTTCTACAAAAGCGATCTCATGATGTCATTGGGCATAGAAACTCGTCCTTCGGTTCTAGTTGATGAAAATGAATTTACTCAGTGGCAAGATCGATTTCTGAATTTCATCGAACGTCAAAAGAACGGAGATGACATGATGAAGATCTTATCTGTAGGATCTTTTGTACAACCCACTTTGGCTAATGGATTATCAAATCCTATCAAAGAATATACACCCGATGAGTTGGAGAAATATCAAGTTGATCGTTATGTAAAGGCTAATCTGATGCTAGCTTTGCCAAATTCTATCTACAACAGGATTGACTACTTCAAAAATAATCCTAAACTAATGTCGGCACAACTAGAAAAGATTATGCTTGGGTCTTCAGTTGCAACTCAACTTCGGCATACACGTTACATGAACAACTTTGAAGAATTCAAAGCCAAGGATGGGGAGTCACTGAAAATTGTTTACGACAGATTATGTGCGATAATAAATGATCTGAGGAAAATTAAAGTGGAAAAGACTGAGATGGAAACAAATCTGAAGTTCCTCAATGCTTTGCAACCAGAATGGAATAAATCTTGCCACAGATTGAGGAATGATGTCAGAATATCAACCATGAAAATCCAAGAGATGTACGAGATTATGCTGACAGATGAGTGCATAGTCATAGAGAATAAAGCCAAATTGGACAAGAAAAACAAGAAAACAGTGGACACAGTTGCACTTCTCACAAGAAAACTATCTAAACAAGCATTATCCAAGAATGCTTATGATGGTGCAACTGATGACGATGGCGAAGCTCTTCAGAAAGCTATGATCCTTCTCTCTCAACACTATCAGAAGAATTTCCAACCTCGTTCGAGTTCCAACATTATTCGCTTCACTTCTGGGTCCAAGAATGTTCAAGTGCCCGAGGCTAAGAAACATGATGCATGCTTCAACTGTGGGAATCCGGATCACTTTGCTAATGAGTGTCGAGTGAAGAAAGTTCGGGATTCGGCATATTATCGGTAGAAATTGGAACTAGCCGAAAAGAGAGAGAATGGAACAGTTCTACTAGCTGAAGAAGAATTTTGGCTAGATCACTCCGATGATGAAGCTGATAATATCGAGAATGCTCATATGTGCTTTATCGGAGATGATCAAAATGATGATGATGACACTGATGAAGATGAGGAAATTTCTGAGTTTGATTTCAATTTTATTTCTTCTCAAATGAACATTATTATAACTGCTTTACATGATTTACGCTCGAAGTTATTATCTGGAAATCATTTAAATTCAGAAAAGTCAAATTTGATTGATAAATTACAAATTTCTTTGAAAGATGGAAAATCTATTTTGACTCATACAAAAGACATCTTTCAGAAGAAATTAGATGATTTAGAAAAATGAAATATGATTACCTTGATTCTTTGACTGAAATGACCAAATTAAAAGATAATTTTTCAGATAAAATAAATGAGTTGGAAGAAAAATTATATCGAAAAAATCAATCTGAACAAACTATTTATTTGAACAAACCGCGGAGTTATGAGTCGATAAAAGAAAAATGAGGACTTGGTTTTGAAAATCCTCATTGTTTAAACAATGCTATCAAAAAATCCCCTACTTTATATAAATACGATTATCTATCTCTTGCTAAATATGCTCCTCAATTTAAAATTGATTGGATGAATGAAAAGCAAGTGTTAGAAATCGAAAATGAGAAAAGGATGAATAATAAGAAAAAGAAAATTTCTTTTGTTTACACAAGCGAAAATGCTAAATATTTTCCTGACAAATCAAAGAAAGGCAGAAAAAGTTTAAATGACATATCTCCAAATAAGTCTTCAGTGTCTGATGATTATTATGATATACATGCCACTAAATCTGATAAGGAAAATATCTCTCCAATCTTTTATGATTCTAAGAGATATACTTCTCAATTAGTATTAGAAGGCAAAATCATTGACCTTGAAGATAAAATGGAAGATCAAAATATTCAAAAAGAAATTGAATCAGATGTATTTCTTTCTTTCATGACATCAAGTCTTGAAGAAAAATTATTTTCTCAAAAACAAGATTCTATTTTTGGTCTTTCTTCTGATTTTCATGTAAACAAAAAGGAATTTCTAAAATCTGAAATCTTTTCTCAAATTTTTTTTGACTCCAAGGTAAGTTCAGATTTATTGCTTCTTCTGATTCAAATATTAAACCAAAAATTCTTGATCAATCTTTTACGCTAAATGATGATTATTATAAACCAAAGCGTAAAAGAAGAAGGTCAAAGAAGTCTAAGAAACAAGATACTGTTATTTCTGAAAATACTAATTCTTCGGATTCGATTATTTCAGATAGGACTTTGAGCACACATTCAAGGCAGGTATGGAGAGTCAAGCGGACATCAGATGATTCTACGACTGATGAGGATAAATATATAGACAAACACTATAAAAGTGATTCATTTGCTTTCTGTAATAAAATTTCAAAATACTCAATAAAGCAAATGATTCGAATTTCAAAAGATGTCTCATATTCTTCTTCTGATTCTAGTTAAGATGATTATGCTTTCTCTTCTACTGATTCTTATGTTCATTATTCTGATAATATGTCTCGTGCTTTCAATGTTAAACCTAACAAATATTTTCCCACAAGAACTGCAACGAACTTTCATGGACCCAAATACAAGTGGGTTCCAAAACCAAAGACTGTTTCTGATTTGCAGGCACCTAATGTAAAGGGGGAGTAAGAGAAAATTGGCTTCTAAGTACATCAGCTTAGAACCCGTACTTCAATGGACTTTGACTTCTAAACATGTCAGTTTAGGACTCTGTCTTCAAAGCTTTTAGCTTCTGACTAATGAGAAACTGTGAGTACATCTACTTTATTCCACTGCATTTATCTCTGTATATTATGTTGTTCCAGTTTTCTCAAAGTTTTTCAAGAATCTGAGCAAGTTCAATCTAAACTTGATTTTGTACAACCTGAATCTTTCATATGAGACACAAAGTCGTTATACATTATGTGAAAAAAAAGGTTTTATTTAATTTTATTTTGTTCTAACTAAATATCAATTTGCCGAATTCTTTACATTTGTCTTAAATGAAAAAATTTCAAACTTGGCATATTGAATTTAAAATTTTAAATCTTTATAAATTTTATTGTATAAAGTAAACGTTTCACAATTTTTCTTTCTTTTGAATAAAATGTGTGTCTAGGATAAATTTTCTGTCAAGATCGAAAAATTCTAATGAATAATTTATAATTAACACACTCAGAAACAATGTTATACAAGTTGAGGAATAACACTTTAACAATTAATCAAAACACAGAATTTGAACTCAAATCATAAGTTTATATTGCATAAAACTTAATGATTACAAACTCAACCTCAATCTGTTGAACAAACTCAACAGACGTTCTAAACTTCTCTAAAGAAAGGATTACAATGAATCTTGAGGTTAATTCTCTAAAACAACGTATATTGAAAACTCTATCAATGTGTATAACTCTATCAAGAACTTCTAGACTATATATACAGAATTAATTACAAGATAATTATCAAAACAAAATTGATCTTCATTCCATAATTATCTTCATCTCTATCTCCAGCTCCTTTTCTTTCTCTTCAAGCATTATCTTCATAAGCAGTAATAACTTCATCCTTATCCAGCAGCATTAACATCATCAACAGTATTATCATGCTTGCAGTATTAACCTTTCACTTGCAGTAGTAATCTTCAAGCAATACTAACTACTAGCAGTACTAACTATTAAAGTAGCAACACTAACTCTTCAAGCAGTATTAATTCTACTAGCAGTAGTAATATTTCATCTTGCAGTAGTAATACCTTTCAAGTAGCAGCAGTATTCATCCTTAGCACATTCAGACCCAACAATCTCCCCCTAACTTAACTTTTCAAAATGAGAAGTTAAGTTCTTCAGTATAGGGTCTTCATCATGCTTTCAACACTTCAGCTTAATTTCCCATATTTGGATTCAATCCCACACTTTGATTAATTGTCCTTCTAATCACAATTTTGGCCATTTCTGATCCTTTAGCACATACCAGCTTGGCTTTCAACATCCCTTCCAACTTAGCTTTGCTATGGTCATAGATCTTGTCAACCAAGTAGTACTCATGGTAGCTTTTGTCAATTGTGATCATGTAGACACCACAGTTTTCAAATAACATCCAATGATCAATCTTTTTGAATCCATACTCATGATGTAAGTCTTTGATCTTGTACTTCACTCTTTCAGGCTCAAACATCATGCATAGGTACTCCATGGCAATCTTGATTAAGCTCATTTCAGTCCCTTGCAATACAGACTCATACAACTTTATTCCAACTTTGTACATTTCCTCCAAGTCAGCTCTGGAACAACTTCTGATCACCTTGCCCCAAGTTGCATAAACCTCAAACTGATCACCCATTCTTTTGAATCTGAAATATTCTTTTTTGTTGTCCTTCAGAATATCCCAAAAGATAATTTCTGGTGCTTTCATGGAGATAGGGTCAGCTTGCACAGGTTCTTCATTTGTCAAAGTCATGTACAAATGGAATTGCTCATTGGATTGTTGATTGAACTGCTCTTGATTCTGCTCTGGCTCTGCTGAAGGTTCTGCTCTTGCACTTTCAATCTCCTTTTCAACTTCTTCAATTCTTGACCTCTTTGCCTTAGGCTTGGTAGCAATAGATTTCTTTCTTTTTATAGATCCAATCTGTTGATCCAAATTCTATTCTTGCTTAGCTTTTGTCTTTTCTTTGATAGGAGTGCCTTCTTCACTGTCGGGGAAGGGCTGTTGTATGTTAAGGTCATGTCTTTCTTTCATCTTTCTTTCAACTTCTACCCTTTGAGTGAAATCCCCTTGTAATTTGGCCATCTCCTTCTTATACAGTTCTTTTATTCTACCATAAGACATGTTGGTAAACATCCCTTCTTTGACTCCAACAGACCCTTTCAGAAAGTTGATCATCTTTCTTCTTTCTTGATTGGCCAGAAATGTCTTTGAAGATTGTCTTTGTCATGTCTTTAATGTCAGCCTTTGCCTTGAAGCCTTCTTTGTAATTTTCTTAGCAGCAGCAGTCTTTAAACTCCTTTGAAATTCCTCATTAAGCTTTGTAGATAACTCCAAAGCAATCTCTCTGTCTTTTGCAGATTGGATTTCTTCTTCCTTTTCCATTTCTTCTTGCAGTTTCTTTGCCAACTCTTCATCCAAATCAATCTGTTTCTACCATAAGACATGTTGGTAAACATCCCTTCTTTGACTCCAACAGACCCTTTCAGAAAGTTGATCATCTTTCTTCTTTCTTGATTGGCCAGAAATGTCTTTGAAGATTGTCTTTGTCATGTCTTTAATGTCAGCCTTTGCCTTGAAGCCTTCTTTGTAATTTTCTTAGCAGCAGCAGTCTTTAAACTCCTTTGAAATTCCTCATTAAGCTTTGTAGATAACTCCAAAGCAATCTCTCTGTCTTTTGCAGATTGGATTTCTTCTTCCTTTTCCATTTCTTCTTGCAGTTTCTTTGCCAACTCTTCATCCAAATCAATCTGTTTCAGCTTCTTCATTGGTTTCTCAGACTCACCCACTTTTTTCTTTCCCTTTCTTTTTGATCTCTTCCTCACTGATCTTTTTCTTTATCTGTTCTAATTCTCCTTATTTAATGACCACTCCCTTAGCCTTTTGAGTGGCCTTGGGAGTGTCATTCTTTGCCTTCACTAGAGTTTCTGCAATTGCTATTTCCTCTACAGACATACCTGTTTCAGCTGCAACTTTATCTGTTCCTCACTGATCTTTTTCTTTATCTGTTCTAATTCTCCTTCTTTAATGACCACTCCCTTAGCCTTTTGAGTGGCCTTGGGAGTGTCATTCTTTGCCTTCACTAGAGTTTCTGCAATTGCTATTTCCTCTGCAGACATACCTGTTTCAGCTGCAACTTTATCTGTTTCTACTACTGTTGTTACTACTTCTGGTGTAGTTACTGCTGCTGATGTATTTTCTACTTCTTTTGTTGTGTCTGCTTCTGCACCAATCTACCCCTCAAAATGAGATTCCATTCTAATAGGGCTTTGCTTTTCAAATTCAGCTTGACTCTCCCTCTTTTTGGAAGCATCATGAGGAATGCTCCTTTTCTTCAATAGAAACTGCTTTCTCTTCTTTTTCTGTACCAACCTCCGATCCATCTTCTTTTAGTTGTTTATCTGCACTTGTTGTGAAAGAATCACCAATTTCATCTCCTCTATTTCTGCACCCTGTTTGAGTACATCCAGATTGACATTTGCAATAGTTTTCCATCAATTCCTCATAGTTATATCTATCCTCACCTCTTTTAGGTGTGGGACCTTTGGATGATTGCTCACCCAAAGTTGCCGTGGGGATGGTCTTAAGGATGTTCACATTGTCCTGTCCTGCACTTTGTGCAGAATCAGTAGTGTGAGCCTTGCTGCCCACATGCTCTTCCTCCTCCTTATTGAGCATCTTCTTTGGGTTGGGAGACACCCCTGTGGTTTCCCTTTGGATATTCTCTGATGGAAAATGCTCCATCAGAGGGCTTTTAGGCTGTGGGGGTGAAGATACTAGAAGGGAAGGAACCTTCTGTACCTTTTTCCTTATATACGTTTTGGTGATGGGGGATTTGGGCTTGTCAATAGGGATCTGAGGAATATTAAACGAATTGAATGGTGTGGGTAGGTCATCAGTTGGGTGGTTAGATGTGGGTTGTGACCCTGATGCCTCACCATGGTAATGAGACACACCCGTCATTGGGGAGAACAATGGAGTGTCTTGTCCAGAAAAGTCCTTGGAATGCCTTTTCATGTTTGAGAACAACTTCCCTTTGGGAGGTTTTGGTACATACACCTCTTCAAGAGAGGGTAGATCCGTCAATTCCTTTAGAAAAATCTCTTGTACAAACCTAGGATACATATAAAATGTCTTTGTTTTAGTATCTAGGTTTGACAGCAAATCATTTAAAAGCATTCGTGAAAAATTAAACCTTCTGGAGGTTGCTAAGCAGAACAGAGCATAAGCTATGGTACTGCTGAACTCACTCCATCCAGTTGTTTTGCGTGAAATGCAGTGTTGTAGGGTACGAACAAACAATCGCCACTGAGGTGAAAGTCTGTTCTTGTAAAACTTGTAGACATCAGTGGGACCTTCATACCCCATACGACTAAGAACTTGGAAGAGATCTTCCTTAGGAAGAGAGGTAATACCTGAGACATCATCTAAGCGTAGATAGATGCGAATACACTCTTCTAAGATGGTCAGGGGTTTATCACACAACCTTGTTTTGATGACCTAAGTGCCCTCTTCAGTGTGGATGGTAGCATTTGCCCAAAATTGTCGTAGATGTTCCACACAGATTGTGGGATTGACAGTAAGGGCATAGGCAATGTGTGACGATTTGAGGAAATCCATAATCTGATGAAAACCTTCAGCCTGTTTGGGTTTTTGCAGCATAGCAACCTCATTGTGTTCATCAAAGAATTCTATTTCTGCCATCGTTCTGATTGATTCTAGGGTTCGAATCGCAACTAGGGTGTACACTGGTGAGCAAGAAATCGAGAGAGAGAGAGAAAGAGAAGCAATGGAAGTTCAAAGAGCCGTTTGTATTTTGGCGGTCACAAAGGGGTATTTATAGGTGGAGGGTTTCAGTTAGAAGCAGTACTAAGTACCCTAACAGTATTAACCAACTCGCAGTATTAACTCATATTAGTAGTAGTAACACATACTGGCAGTAATAACACAAACTAGCAGTATTAAAACCTACCAGCAGTATTAACACTGATTAGCAGTATAATTAAAGAAAGCAGTAGTAATTTTGCACTGGCAGTATAAACTACCTAGTAGTAGTAACCATACTTAACTCTTTTTGTACTGTTATCATGAGTAATATAGAGAGCAGTATTAACTGAACTAGAAGTACCAAGTATTCAATGGAAGCAATATGAAACATTTAAACACACAAGGTTAGCAGTACCATGCACAATATAATATGAGAAAGTAGACAGGAATGAATCTATACAGAAATGGTACATAAAGCAGAGCAAAGGAGGCTTATTCAGAGTTTATCATGCCCATACTTTTGACCAAGAATGTGAATCTACCCACATCAAATGCTTTGGTGAATAGATCAGCAAATTGGTTACTTGTATGGACTTTCACAACCTGAATGAGCTTCTTTTCATTACAGTCTCTGATAAAGTGGTACCTGATTTCTATATGCTTTGTTTTGGAGTGCTTGATTGGATTATTAACAATGCTAATAGCACTGTTATTGTCTATGAAGATTGGAGTGTGAAGAAAAGTCATACCATAGTCCAACATTTGATTCTGAATCTAGAGTACTTGTGAATAGCAGCTTGTAGAAGCTATATACTCTGCTTCTGTTGTAGAGGTGGACACTGTGGTTTGTTTCTTGCACTGCCATGATACTAGTCTTGCACCCGAAAACTGACATCCCCCTGAAGTTGACTTTCTATCCAAATTTGCACCACCCAAGTCACTGTCTGAATAAGCAAGTAGGTCAAATGGTGAGTCATGAGGATACCAAAGACCTAATCTAGGTTGGCCTTTGAGATATCTGAATATCCTCTTGACTGCTTGAAAGTGTGACTGCTTAGGCCTTACTTGAAATCTTGCACACACACAAACAGGAAACATGATATCTGGTCTTGAAGCAGTGAGATACATGAGGGAGCCAATCATGGATCTATAGTGATGAACATCCACATCCTCCCCCTCAAGATCTGCATTGATCTGTTTGTGTGTCTCCATGGGTGTGCTTGCAGGCTTTGAATCTGAGAATCCAAACCTAGTAAGCATGTCCTGCACATACTTGGATTGGCTTATAAATATCCCATTTTCTTCTGCTTAACTTGTAGCCCAAGGAATAAAGTAAGTTCACTCATAGAACTCATCTTGAATCTCTTGTGCATCAAATCTTCAAAATCTCTGCACATTTGATCTTTTGTGGATCCAAAGATAATATCATCCACATAGATTTGCACTATTAGGATGTCCTTCTTCTTCCTCTGAATGAATAGAGTCTTGTCTATGATTCCTCTTTGAAAACCATTTTCCAAGAGATAGGTAGACAAAGTGTCATACCATGCCCTTGGTGCTTGATGTAGCCCATAGAGTGCCTTCTTCAATTTGTATACTCTGTCAGGATAATTTGGATTCTCAAAACCTGGAGGCTGACAGACATACACTTCTTCTTCAATTCTCCCATACAGGAAAGCACTCTTTACATCCATCTGGTAGACCCTGAACTTCATGAAAGAAGCATAGGCTAAAAATAGCCTGATTGCCTCAATCCTGGCCACTGGTGCAAATACCTCTTCATAATGAATTCCCTCTTATTGAGTATACCGTTGTGCCACTAATCTGTCCTTGTTCTTTATTACTATTCCTCTCTCATCTTTCTTGTTCCTGAAGATCCATTTAGTGCCTATAGCTCTGTGTCCTTTTGGAAGGTCAACCAAATCCCATACATTATGCAACACAAACTGCAGTAGCTCCTCTTGCATTGCTTCTATCCAGCTTGGATCCTTCATTGCATCATATGCCCTTTTTGGGTTCAACCTGAGATAGAAAGCAAGAAAGTAAACCTGATTGTATATCTTTCAATCCTCCCAACTTACTTTGATTCCTTGTGATTATAGGTGAATTGATATCACCAATCACCAATTGAGGAGGATGATTTTTCTGAACTCTTGTTTGATGAACAGCCTCTTCATTAATATATGTTTCCAGATTAGAGTCATTCTTTTCAGGAGTGTTGCCACCAAAAACTGAAGAGTTATCATCATCTGTGTCATCTTCTTCTAAACATGGCATCTCAAGACCTTTGATTTTTGAATCTGAGGGTTGATCTGTCTTTTCACCTCTGTCCTCTTCATTCTGAGCTAGTTCAGTGTCGTTTGAATCTGAAGTATCTTTCTTATCTTGGTCACAGAATTCAACAGGATCAGCAGTAGGTGTTGGGAACAGCACAAACTCTTGTCTTTGTACTTGTACCTTTTCTGTCTCTGTTCCTGCATTTTGCTCATTACTGAAAACCAAAGAATTAGATAGTGAATCAATGTCAAATAGCCAATCAGGACCTGAACCAAGTTGATTTGGTGTGTTCTCATTGCATTTGACATTGTCACTTTCCTCAATAATCCTAGAAGAGGTGTTGAAAACTCTGTAGGCCTTACTTTGAGATGAATATCAAACAAGAAACCCATCCTCAGCTTTGCTATCAAACTTGCCTAGGTGAGTTTTGGTATTGAGAATAGTGCAAGGACACCAAAATGGTTTGAAAAATCCAATAAAAGGTTTCTTCTTTTTCAAAAGCTCATAAGGTGTCTTGTCTTGGGATTTCACTACTAGAACTTTGTTTTGAACATAACAGGCAGTATTAACTGCTTCTGCCCAAAAAGTAATTGGAAGTTTTGAATCTGCCAACATAGATCTAGCAACTTCTATCAGAGTCCTATTTCTCCTTTCAGCAACACCATTCTGTTGAGGAGTCCTAGGAGCACTGTATATTGTCTCTCAATGCCTATTTCCTGACATAAGTTGTTTAGGTCATTGTTTTTAAATTCAGTGCCATTATCAGACCTGAAGACTTTAACTCTTAGATTTGTTTGGTTTTCAATTCTAAGAACAAAGGATTTGATCAGTCCACTTGTCTCATCCTTAGTCCTCAGAAAATAGACCCAAATGAATCTAGAGAAATCATCAACAATAACCAAGTAGTAGGATTTCTTACCAATACTCATCACTTTTGTAGGTCCATACAGATCCATATGCAGTAAATTAAGAGGTGAAGAGATTGTATTTATCTCTTTGGACTTATAAGAAGTTTTTTGTTGTTTGCCTTTAAGACATGCAACACAATGATCATCACATGAAAATACCTTTTGTGGCAAACCTCTTACAAGGTTGTTTTTCACAAGTTTGTTCATTGTTTTAAAGTTCATGTGACACATCCTTCTGTGCCAAAGAGATGATTCATCCAATGAAGCTTTTGAAAATACACAATTTAAAGATGAATCAGAAGATACACTCTCCAAATCTAAGCAATAAACATTGTCCTTTCTAGGAGTTCTAAGTAGTATCATACTTTCATTAACTACCTTGAACCCTGGAGCAAGGATAATACATTCAGTATCATTGAATAATATGCTATGTTTCTTGTCACAAACCTGTGATACACTTAACAGGTTGTATCTCAATTGCTCAACATATTATACATCCTCAAAGGTCATCTTACCTTTTGACACATTACCTTTTCCACTTATCTTTCCACCTGCTGGATTATCACCAAAGGCCATGTTACCTGTCATGTGCCTGGAACAACCACTATCAACATGCCAAATGCTCCTTCCCTTGAGCTGTTGGTTGCCCTGCACATATAATAAAGCAGTTAGTTTTTAATAGGAACCCAAGCCAAAGTGGTCTTGGGTTTCCCATTCCCATCAACATATATTCATATTCAGACTTGATGAGATTATCAAACTGAGGAATCTTATTGCTTGAATACTTTATTAGAAGAATAGGCCTGTCACTGGAAGCAGTACTAACTTGATTGATAGTACTAACTTTGTTAACAGTACTAACATCATTAGCAGTACTAATTGGGTTAGCAGTACTAACTTTGTTAGAAGTATTAACTGGGTTAGCAGTAGTATTGCTTGCAGCAGCACTATTTCTGTCAGCAGTACTATTTGAAGTAGCAGTACTAACAGATTTCTTTACTTTTGGAACCCAAACCTGGACAAAGTTGTTTGCTTTCTTTTTCTTTAAGTTACTCCTTGGCTTATTCGGAGTATTTTTCTTTGAATTAGCAAACTTATTCTGAACATGAGATTTTATAGGTGCCCTTCTCACATTCTCAGCCATATGATTCCTTATTTGCTTCCTATAACCAATAGGATTTTGTATATTTCTTTGAAAAGTGATCCTTTGGTTAATAGGATTGAAATAACAGTGTTTGGCTAGATGATTTAACTTGCCACAGATAAAACAAGGCTTTGGTCTGTTAATTTTTCTCAGATCAATTCCTTGTTTTAAAGCCCACTGATTATTTCTGTTTCTTTGATTTCCCCTGGTTTTATCATGTTGTTGGGGCTGATTCTGTTTACAAGTACAGGGATTAACAACAGTGGTTTGCATGTAATGGACTCCCTGTACCTTTCCCTTCCTTTCTTAGAACTTTCAGCATTCTCACTCTTTACAAAAGGTTACCCCCCTTTCATTAGCAAGAATATGATTTTCTAAAGGGATTTCTTTAAGGTCATCCTTATTCTTACGCTTAGTGGTCTCTTCTTCAGCCTCTTCCTCAATCACTACACTGTCAAGAGAATCTACATTTGTGGCACCTGTAGGTAAGTCTATTTTCTCTTGTCTTTCTAAGAGGTCTGAAGTGGGAGGGATATAGTTATTGTTATAGGGTGGCGGGGTACTGTTGTATCCTAAACCTATTTTCAGGTTGTCATGGGCTTGAGATTTTAGAAGTGAGTCAATTGCTTTAGAGGCATTGGAAAACTTCTCAATGTCCAACTTGGTTATCTCAAAATCACTCCTTATCTTTTCACATTCCTCTTCAGACTTTTTAAGCTTAATTTCTAACTGATTCTTTTCCCGCTTCAAGTAGTTAGTATCATATGTGTGTTGAAGTTCATTGGCTTTGTATGCCTTAATATGTTCTTCCAAATTCTTAACAATCACAACATATTCTCTTCTATCTTTTTCTAACCTTTTTAGGTCATCACACATGCTTTGATTGTGATCCCTGTACTTTTTAACAGTTTCTATGCAAGATTTTGAGCAAAGGTTAGATTTTACCTCTGTGAGAATATCAGTGCTTGCTGACTCTGAAACTTTATCCATTAAAGCTTGATTCTGAACTGCTTCTTCTGTTTGGTCACTCCAATCAAATCCCATTCCTTCTTGGGAAACAAGAGCTTCAGAAGAGTTTCTGTTGTTGAAGCTAGTGGACTGTGATGGTTGATGGTTGCTATTATGCTGTTGAGGCATTCCACTTCTACATTCTCTTGCAAAGTGCCCCAGCATGTGACATCTGTAACATTCAACCTTGGATTTATCAAATCCAATCCCATCTTCTCTTTTCTGAGAAAAGTTGTTCCTTCCAGTCCTTTTGATGAACCTTTTTACCCTCATTGTGAGTATAGCCATCTGCCACTTGATATCCATCTCTTCTAGATCATCAGCATTTATCTGTTCTAAGTCATCATTTATTAGAGTGGAGTTAGCATGACTGGCTAGAAAAGCTTCTAAAACTGAGTCATTAGCTCCATCTTGCTTTGATCCATGGGCAACACTAACTGATTCTGTATTAGCAGCAGAATCAGTAGAAGATGATAAAAGAGCGACATTGTATCAGTATCCAGAGGGCCTCTTCTTTGCTTCTACCTCTGTTTCAAACACTCTAAGGTCATTATAGAGGTCATCCAGTTCCTTGTCCTCCAGTTGGTCATTCTGTCTGAAGGAGACAGTGTACATAGTCCATTCATCACCAAGAGATTTGAGAAATTTTCTGTTGACATCATCTTGATCTATCTGGACACCAACATTAGCTAATTCACCAATTAACTTATTAAATCTATCAAAAGTTTGAGTCATGGACTCATTCTTTGTAGACATGAAGTTTTCATATTGCTGCTTCAGGATTGCCTTCTGATTTCTCTTGGTACTTTTGGTACTAGAGAATATTTTCTCCAGTGCATTCCATAGAATTTTTGCATCCGTACAGTTGCAGAACTGGTGTTGGTACTCATTAGGTATAGTCAAGAGCAGGGTGGTCAAGGCTTTCATCTCTGTCTGCCTCATCTTTCTTTCTCCATCAGTCTTTGGTGGAGGTCTCTTGCCATCTGCATCCATCTTTCCTCCATTAGAGGGACCATTCTCAATGATGTCCCACTTTGAGAAGTTTGTGAGAAGAATATATTGCTTGATTCTGATTTTCCACATGTAAAACTCATTGGGTTTGAGCATGGGAACCTTTGATACCAAAACGCTGTCATTTGCACTGTCCATGATTATAGGTTTCTGAGTTTTCTAGCTCTGATACCACTTGTCAAGATCGAAAAATTCTAATGAAGAATTTAATTAACACACTCAGAAACAATGTTAAAGAAGTTGTGGAATAACACTTTAACAATTAATCAAAACACAGAATTTGAACTCAAATCATAAGTTTATATTGCATAAAACTTAATGATTACAAACTCAACCTCAATCTGTTGAACAGACTCAACAGACGTTCTAAACTTCTCTAAAGAAAGGATTACAATGAATCTTGAGGTTAATTCTCTAAAACAACGTATATTGAAAACTCTATCAATGTGTATAACTCTATCAAGAACTTCTAGACTATATATACAGAATTAATTACAAGATAATTATCAAAACAAAATTGATCTTCATTCCATAATTATCTTCATCTCTATCTCCAGCTCCTATTCTTTCTCTTCAAGCATTATCTTCATAAGCAGTATTAACTTCATCCTTATCCAGCAACATTAACATCATCAGCAGTATTATCATGCTTGTAGTATTAACCTTTCACTTGCAGTAGTAATCTTCAAACAGTAATAACTACTAGCAGTACTAACTCTTCAAGCAGTACTAACTATTAAAGTAGCAACACTAACTCTTCAAGCAGTATTAATTCTACTAGCAGTAGTAATATTTCATCTTGCAGTAGTAATACCTTTCAAGTAGCAGCAGTATTCATCCTTAGCACATTCAGACCCAATATTTTCAAGTTGCTTTGTTAATATTAAAGTTTTATATATTCAACTTTGAAGTTTTTTAAAAGTCGAAAAGTCAGCAACATGTTTGAAACTTTTGCATTCTGCTTTAAAGATATGTGATTCGGAATATTTATAGTTTACAATGCTTGGAAATCCTAAAAAGTCAGAATTATGGATTGTAATGAAAATATGGGCTAAGCACTTGTATGTAAAACTGAGTCATTGAGATGCTTTATATATATTAAATACATAAATCTCTTAGTTTAAAAGTTTGTACCTGTGACCTTTCTGGTTTGGGAAAGTAAATTTTGTGGGATGCTTTTCATCTGGCCCCCTAAGGTCAATTGATCTGGGAGTGATCGAACCCAAATCCTTCTATAGAATCAGATCGAAAGTCATGTTCTACTGGTATGAATGGGTTCAGGGTGTGTTGATGTAGCCTTTCTGATATGGGAGAGTAAGTTCCAAGGGGTTCTTGACACCTAGTCTCCTAAGGCCAACTGGTCTGGGAGTGGCTAACCCAAATCCTCCAATAGGATCAGATAGAAAGTTACGTTTACGGCATGTTCTTTACTTACCAAACTTTTTGATTAAAAAGATGCCAAAGTGCACAAGCTTAAAAGATGCCAAAGAGCACACTCATGTGAAGATACCAATGTGCACAATGCTAAAAGATGCCAATGAGCACACATCTCATCTTACTTGGTGATATGTTTGAGTTGCGATAAACCTATAAATTTGTGAAAATCTTAAATTTTGATGGCTTAGTATGAGTACATGCAAAGTTCTCTATTATATTTTTAGAATTGCATTTTCTTGAAGCTAATCGAAGTTCGCATGCGAGCACACTGAATAGATTGCTGGAAGTTTTTGAAACTGAACATGTTTTAAACTTCATATGCAATGAAACTTATATCTGTATCCAACAACATATATTTGATTTCATTTGATGGATAAAATTGTGATATTTTACTGAGTAGAATTTAATTTGTTTAGTGTTTAAAATTTTATATATTTAGTTGTTTCAAAATACATATTCAGTATATTTTTCTTTCTACATTGATGTTTTGGTCCTTGTGTTCTCGTATATCAGGTTTAATGGGTTTGTGCATTATTCACGGGGGAGTGAATAAGGCGAATTTTCTGAAAGATCATATCTGTTTTCGAGGGGGAGTATCTGATTCTCTATATGAATGCTAACTTGAATTGTCATATTTAGTGAATTTGTGAAGGGGGAGTCAAAGAGCTTAATCAGGGGAAATTTTTCTGAGTATAAGTCAGCTTTGCGCCAACAGTTGGTAGCGTAAAACAATCTTTGCGCCACCAATAGTTAGCGCAAACCTCTCCTTTTTCTCCTTTACTCTGATTTTGAAGATCTTAAACTGTCTCGTCTCCAACATTTGCATGACCAAGTTGATCCAGATCATCAAGGTCATGAGGGGGAGAAGTTAAGGAGAAGTTAAAGAGACAAAGTGTGTGTCCCTTAATTAACGAATCAATCAAGTAATCAAATAAACAATAACAATATGCAAACCTGATACGATTATACCAACGAATTGAACGATTACAAACTTGAAGATCAATCTCTTTCTCTCTGGTTTTCTCTCTATCTCACGGCTCTACTCTCTCTCTCTCTCTATATTCACGGCTCAAACAAGCAGCCTCTCAATAATTAACACTCTAAACCTAATTAACTCTAAACAAACTAATTTAAACTCAGGCATATAAGCCTAATGGGCTTGGGCCCAACATACTAAAACCTATTTAACTTATTTAAAAGATAAAGACTAATAATGTAAATACAGAAAATAAACTTTGACTATTATTACAAAGGACCCTAGACTATTTGTTGAGAGTCGACTTTATCAGCTTTTACTTTAGATTTCCATCTTCAGATAATGACGATCTTGAATCCAATAAAACTGTGCTTTAACAATCTCCCCCTTTGGATCAACATCATTACTAAAAAGATTTAGCAATTCAATCCTTCTCTTTAAGCTCAGAAGATGCAATCTCCCTCTTTGGCTTCAGAATGTACCAATCTCTCCAAACGATGAGAATATAATCTCCTGGAAAGAAATTATCTCAAGTATCTGCTCGGAATGCTTTAGCAAATCATCTTCAAAGAAAATTTCTTCAATTCAGCATATCTTTAGAAATTATTTCAAAAATTTTTGTTCTCTCCATTTCTTGGTTGACACTTCTCCCCCTTTTTGATGAAAAGAGCAAAGAGTTCATCAAAACTTTTCTTTAGGAAATGTCATCCACCACTTATCATGCAAACAGAACCACTGATTATCCGTCAATTCATAAAGATGTGCATCCAGATCTTTGCAAATCCAGACAAAATAGAAAGGTAACACATGAATCAACAAATGAACCAGTTAAAATTGCCTTTCAGTAACACGAAGTCACTATGTGTAACGAATACACAATATAAAGGAGCTTTTATGATGTTCACTCCCCCAGGGCTTCCTTTCAATCATCGAAACACCACAAAGGCAATTTCTATGAACGTTATGACAAAGAAACAAATTCGTTGTGTGTTCGTGCAAGTGACAGAATAAATTAAGCATAAGATGATTGCTTATAAGGCTCAAAAAGTGTAAACCACTTTGACAAGTAGTTAAACGCAGACTCAATGTGCTTTAGTGAAGTGTGAAGGTGGGGCAAACTTCCTTCTTTTCAATATCCAGATTTTCCAAATGAAAATCAGATAGCATATGTGTTGCGTCCCCTTTGAAAATGAAACATTTTCTTGTTGAGAAGAAAGTGAGTGGTAGGTGGGGTAATGGAAAGATTTTGCATGGGCTATTTGCCTGTTTCAAGAATGTTCATCAAAGAGATGTGAAGCATTAGAAATGTGGCTGCCCGGCTCAAAAAGTAGTTGGTGCAGAGTTTAATATTCTTTTACTCTGATCTCTCACCCTCTTTTTTTTATCATTAAGCTCACGGCTAACCAAACTCTCTTTTACAATATCTCTCATCACACATCCCACACTCATTTCTTTTGACTCCTCACATGCAATCACTAAGGATTTACTTCTTGGGTAGGAGACACTGGTTAACGTGAATCCATAGAAGTTCAGTTAAGTCCTAGCACACTGATCCCATGTTATCCTATAAAGCATATGATGCTCAGATGGTTTAACTTTATTAGTTAAAGTGCATAGATGAAGCAGAAAACATTTAAAATCACACTTCCAATTCAAGAAACCTGGTTGAGAATCGGGAAGTTGTTTGAACATTTAAGAACATGTTTTCTTATGATTGAAAGTTGTCCTTCTTTCAACCATAGATGAGATAAAGATAAAGAATTATACCTTTTAGAGTGCAATCTTACATCTCACAAAGTCAGGCTTAAAGTCATAAAGATATGATCTTTGAAGCATCTCTCAACCTACAAAAGTCTAAAAGTCTAGTCAAAGCAACTTTATTCACGAGAATTAAAAATGACATAAAGCAGTAAAACAACTAAAGTACGAGTTCTGATCAAAAGTAATCAGAAGTCATTGTCATACTCTTTACTTGTATGCTCCCCCTAAAATCATGCATCACTTAACAAGTTATCAGTAACCACAATGCATTTAAATATGCTCCCCCTCAAAAATAACATTAATCATCAATGAAGTACTTCTCACACTCCCCTGAGAGCATGGACAAACTATTAAAGAGCAGATATCTTGCGGAAATAATAATAAAGAAATGAAGAAAAGACACAATAAGAAACTTTAATAGGTAACCACTGATTAGGTCTTAAGATTTAGCATACCAAGCCTAGAGACAAGAAAATTGAATCTCTTTTCGTCTAAAGGTTTGGTGAACAAATCTGCAAGCTGAAAATTAGTTTTACAAAGTAAAGTTCAATTGTTCCCTTTTTCACATTATCTTTTATAAGGTGATACCTGATATCTATGTGTTTAGTCTTAGTATGTTGAACAGGGTTAGCGGTAATCGCAATAGCGCTCTTCAAGTCACAATAGATCGGGATTCTATTGAAATGAAACCCATAGTCTCGCAGTTGTGTTCTCATCAACAAGACCTGAAAACAGCAGCTAGCAGCAGCTACATATTCTGCTTCGGCAGTTGATGTGGAGACACATAATTGCTTCTTCGATGCCCAATTGACGAGTTTATCTCCGAGGAATTGTATATGAACCGAGGTGCTCTTCCTGTCTAACATGCAACCAGCATGATCTGCGTCTGAATAAGCTGTTAGTTCAAAGCTTGTATCTTTAGGGCACCACAGACCAAGATCTGCAGTCCCCTTCATTATATCCGGCCTACTAGAAGTAAGATACATTAAAGAACCTATCATCCCTCTATAAGTCCTAACATCAACAGCTTTTCCCGAAAGATCGGTGCCAATCTTAGTAGCAGGTGCCATTGGGGTACCAATCGGTTTACAATTTTCCATTTTGAACTTCCGAAGAATATCAAGAATGTATTTATATTGATTGATAAAAATCCCCGTTGAAAATTGTTTGACTTGCAATCCGAGAAAGAAATTCATCTCTCCCATCATGCTCATCTGAAAACGTGACACCATGAGGTTTGCAAAATTCTTACAGTACTTAGGATTTGTAGAACCAAAAATAATATCATCCACATATATTTGAATAAGAATGATATCGCCTTTATCCTTTTTAATGAAAATAGTGGTATCGACCGTCCCTTTTGTAAAACCTGACTTCACCAAGAACTGAGATAGGATATCATACCAGGCGCGAGGAGCTTGTTTCAGTCCATAAAGAGCTTTATCTAAGATGTAAACATGATTAGGCTTATCTGGATTTACAAACCCTTCTGGCTGCGAGACGTAGACTTTCTCCTTGAGTACTCCATTTAGAAAAGTTGTCTTCACGTCCATTTGATAAACGGTGAAGTTCTTGTGGGCGGCGTAGGCTAAGAACATCCGAATTGCTTCTATACGCGCCACTGGAGCATAAGTCTCATCGTAGTCTATCCCTTCCTCTTGCCTATATCCCTTGGCAACAAGTCTTGCTTTGTTACGGATAACGGTACCATATTCATCTTTCTTGTTTTTGAAGACCCATTTCGTACCAATGATGGTTTTACCTTGAGCTTTGGGTATGAGTCTCCAGACTTTAAGTGCTTCAAACTGATTCAGCTCATCCTGCATCGCAGTTACCCAATCTGAATCGGCAAGGGCCTCAGATACGCGAGTAGGATCGATCTTGCTCAGAAAGGATTCATACATACATAGATTTGATGTTGCAGACCTAGTTTGCAACGGTTTAGAAGGATCTCTAATAATTTGATGTACCGGGTGCTCTTTGGTCCACTTATGTTCATGAGGGAGTGGATTAGATGTAGATTGATCATTAGATCCAAGAAATTCATTATAAAATAGTTCAAATAATAAATCCAAATCAGATAATTTATAATTAGACGATGAAGCGTCATCTGATTTGTTCTCTTGAGGTGCATGTCCTGGACTGGTTGGCCCAGAAGCTAGTACTCCTGTTATTACGGGTTCTAAACTGACGTGCTCAGAAGCCATATCCTCATCGAATGTTGTTAGGACACAATCTCATTGGATTCAAGATCATACAATACGAAGATTGCAATCTGAAGCTAAAGCAGAAAAGTGATCTTGATCCAAAGGGGGAGATTGTTAGTACACAGTCTCATTGGATTCAAGATTCATACAATACGGAGATTGCAATCTGAAGCTAAAGCATAAAAGTCGTCTCATTAATATTAGTCTAAGTCGTTTGTAATAAAATAGTCAAAGTTAGTTGTTATTGTATTTTATTGTTATTAAGTAATTAGTTAGTTTAGTTATAATATCTAGATATTATTTTGTTAGTTGTTAGACAATATCTTTGTTAAGATATTATGTTGGTTGAAGCAAGTGTGCAAGATACACTAAGAAAATATCAGATCACTTTAACACACACACTCACGGTATAAAAACAGAGAGAACGCATCAGAGCTAAAACCGAACACCAAACCTTGTAATCGTTTATTATTAATCATACAGGTTGGTAATCTTCTTGTTGTTGTTGTTTTTGTAAGAACTTGATGTAGTATTGTGGACTGTCAATTGGTATCAGAGCCTGATTATAGATTCAAATCAAGTTTTTGAAAAACTCGACTCTGTGTTCTTATTTTCAAAATCATTTTCGAGTTTTAGGGTGTTTTAGGTGTTCAAATCGATCAGGCAGTGATCGATAGGTGTTTTAGAACGATTTGGTGGTGATTAATTTCAGTTTATCACATCAATCGAGTTCCAATTTTGTGATTTTGTGGTCTGAAAGTCGTTTCTAAAAGAGCACTGTTCCATCGTCTTAAATTTCAAAAAGTGGTGTTTATTGCGATCGAGTGGTAATAATCTGTTCTAGAAGTGCTTGTAGTCATTTTGCTAGAGTTTGGGACTGCTAATCGTGGAAAAACAGGTTTTTAGTTGAAATCCGAAGTCGCTGGGACGAACTCGCGCAAACACAGGGACGAACTCACGCAAAGTTGAACTTTGCGCGACCCAATTTGCGCCACCAACTGCTCACGCAAAGTCTTACTTTGCGCCATTAACTGATCACGCAAACTTCAGTTTGCGCGACACCCTTGTAGCGCAAACCTCAATTCTCGCGACCAACGTATCACGCAAACCTCAATTCGCGCGACGCACTACTCACGCAAACCTCAGTACACGCCATCAACTCTTAACGCAAACTGATGGAGATGATGGAGAAAATCTCAAGCAAGCACTGCAATTACTGACCCGTGCATTCCAAAAGAAATTCTACAAGAAACCGGGATCAAATTCACAGAGATTTTGTTCATCAAGCTCCAAGAACCACGAGAATAAATAAAGAGTAGAAGGAAGTAGATTTCTTGAGAAGAAACCAAAAGAAAGGAAGCAATTTGGGAATGACTACACCAGTATAGAGAAGAAAGTTAATGTCCCAATCACATGCTACAACTGTGGCATGATTGGACATTACGCCTCAAACTGTCGAAATCCAAAGGTTTGCAATTTGGCTTATTACCAGAACAAACTAATGTTAGCCAAGCAACAGGAAGCTGGCAAAGCGTTAATGGCTGAAGACGAATTCTGGTTAGATCATTTTGAAGAGGAAGAAGAAGAGGAGAATGAAGAAGCTGCTAACATGTGTTTGATAGCCAATCATGCAAAGTATGATGATTCAGATAATGAAGCAGCTGAAGAGGTAATGAACTTAACCGAAAATAATTTTATGATTAAAATGGATGCGATGATGGTCGAACTTCAAGACCTTCAGTCAAAACTGAAAAGGGAAAAAGGCAGAGTTGCTAAGCGTAATCAAAAGATCTTTGAGCTAAATAAGTCAGTTATAGGGAACAAAGATCTCATGGATTCCCTACGCAAATCTGCTTCTGATTTTAATCTTAAAAACGATTGTTTAGAAAAGAAGATTTCTGATTTTGTTTCTCAAATTTCTAAGTCTGGTTTAGAAAAGAAAGAAACCGCCATAATTGTTTATAAGCTGCAATTTGAGAACAAGAATCTAAATAAGAAGGTAAATGGTCTGGAAACCAAACTTTACTAAATAGGCCAAATAGATCAAACTATTTTCATGAATACACCTAACGAAGAGGCTGATTTTAAAGCAAAATGGGGATTAGGTTGTAATAATCCTCATTACCTAAAACATGTTATCATAAAACAACCTGGTTTATATAATGCAGATTATATGTATGCTGCTCGTAAACATTCTCATTTGAAACCCAAATTTGTTACCAAAGCATCAGAAGAAGTCAGAGCAAAGAGAAGATACAAATAGAAAGAATTTGAAGAAAATGCAACTACCATTCTGTTATGCAAGACTGAATGATAGTTATCTTTCGGAAAAACCAAAAGTTCATTCAAAAGAATATTTGGCTACATATTCTTCTACTGAGATGGAGGCAAAACCTGTTCGAGCTAAAACTTATCTACCTCTACTCGTATTAGAAAGCAAAATAATTGAGTTAGAAAATGTCTTATCTGACGAAAGAATTTTGGTGACTATAAAACAAGTTGTGTTTTCTACTGTTATGAAGAACATTGTTTTTCATTCTAAATCTACAAAGTGTTCTACAGTTTTAAAAGCACCTCACACTTCTACTGATTTCTTTGATGACTGATTTGAGTCTGCAAATGATTTTTTAAATTCAAAAGAAGGGTGTATAGAAGGAGTAGATATGGTTGATTTTAATGCTTCACTTCCAGATCATTCTATTTTTCTTGTAAAAAGAAAAGCTTTACCAAGTGTTTCTAAAAATCAGCGTTCACCGAAACAGAACACCTCTAGTAAACGCAAGAAAAGCCAATCTCAGAAATCTGATTTTCCTAATAAATCAAAATCTTCAAATCAGATTCGTACTACTAACCTTCCTTTTGACAGAAAGTTAGATGGTTCAGGTTCACTTTAGAGAAGAGGGAGCTACAAGGAAGAAAATATTTTCTGGAAGAAGAAACTAGTTAAAGATGAAAGTTCATGTGTACATACGTATAATGAAACGAAGAACAATGCGCTGAAAAGTAAACCTGCTCATGTTTACACGAGAGATCAAATGATCAGGTTATCTGGTAAGGAAAATTCTTGTTCTTACTGTCGTACACATGATCCTGTTCACAGAACCAAAGATCATTACTGGTATGGTTCTTATTCCATAACCCCCATACGAACTTCAACTAACACATATGAACCCAAATACCAGTGGGTACCAAAGAAGAATAATGATTCTGTGTTGCAGGCACCTACTGTCAAGGGGGAGTAGAAGAATAATGGTTCTTGAGTAAATCAGCTTAAGACCCGGACATCAATGTCAGAGTGGTTTCTAAGTAAATTAGCTTAGAACCCGTGCTTCAAAGAAGAATGGCTCTTGAATACAATAGTTCAAGACCCACACTTCAATGATCAAAAGACCTTACTCCAATGCTGATATGAGAGATTGTACTCCGATACTCCAACGAGGAAATCAACCTTCAATGGGGAGTACATATTTGTCTGAAATTTTAAATGCATATTTTTTCAATGATAATTTTTTCAAATGCATAATTTCAGGGGGAGTAAGAGAAGTTATTTGTTTTACTGCTTTTTGTCTTTTCAATATTAGTGAATAAAGTTTCTTTGACTTGACTTAAGACTTTTGCAAAATTTTTGAGAAGAGCTTACACGATCATATGTTTATGACTTTAAGCTAAGCTTCATGAGATTTAAGATCGCACTTAAAGGTATATTCCTCTATCTTAATCTCATATGTGATTGAAAGAAGGACAACTTTCAATCATTGAAATATATTCTTAAACGTTCAAACCAATTCCAGATTTTTTCATAAGATTTTATATTTCGGGAGTGTACTTTAAATGTTCTACATGAGCTTACATGATTATAAATCATTTTCAGCAACATATTCATCATAGGAAAACAAGGATTTCTTTGTGCTAGAAATTAACACAACTTCTATGGAATCACGTTAACCAGTGATTTCTACCCATGAAGTTAATCCATAGTGATTGTGTGTGAGGAGTCAAAAGAAATGAGTGTAGAAGAGTGCTGAGGTATCATGAAAAAGAGAGTATGGTTAGCAGTGAGCTAAATGTTTAAAATAAAGAGGGTGTGAGAACAGAGTTAAAACAATATCACAACTCTGCACCAACTTTTTCTGAGCCGGACATCCACATTTCTAGTGTTTCACAACTCTTTTGTGATCATTATTGAAACAGGCAACTAGCCCATGCCAACTCTTGAAATTACCCCACCAGCTACTCATTTACTTCTTAAAAGGAAAATCTTTCATTTTCAAAGGGGAAGCAGCTCATATGCTATCTGATTTTCATTTGGAAAATCTGGATATTGAAAAGAAGGATGTCTGCCCCACCTTCGCACTTCACTCATGCACATTGAGTATGTGTTTAACTTACTATTGTCTCAGTGGTTTACACAATTTTTAGCCTATAAGCAATCATCAAGTGCTTAATTCTTTCTATCACAAGCACGAAGAGACAAGGAATTTGTTTCTTTGTAATAACCTTTTGCAAAATAACCTTTTGCAAAATAACCTTTGGATGATTTAGAAAATTCAAATCAGACTTATCATGATTCTTTGACTGAATTGACTGATTTGGACAAAAGTTTATCTGATAAAATAATTGTGTTAGAAGAAAAATTGTATAAAAGAAACCAAACTAAGCAGACTATATATATGAATAAGCCTAGGAGTGACGAGGCTATAAAAGAAAGGTGGGGACTTGGTTTTGAAAATCCTCATTGTCTAAACAATATTATTTCAAAAAACCCAACCTTATATAATTTTGATTATCTAACTCTTGCGAATTATGCTCCTCAATTTAAAATTGACTGGTTGAATGAAAAGCAAGTTTTAGAAATTGAAAATCAAAAGAGGATAAATAACAAGAAAATGGAAATGCCATTTGTTTATACGCCTGAAAATGCCAAGTATTTTCCTGAGAAAACGAAAAATTCCAAAAATTCCAAAAATGTTTTAAATGTCAAATCTTCCAATAAATCTTCATTACCAAATGAATTTGATGATATATATGCTAACACTGATAAGGAAAATGCATCTCCGGTGTCGTATGATTCTAGGAGATACATTCCCCCATTAGTGTTAGAAGGCAAGATAATTGATCTTGAAGATAAATTGGAAGAACAAAGTCTTCAAACTGATTTAGAAAACGATTTATTTCTTTTTACAGTGAAAACAAGTTTTGAAGACAAAATGTCTTCTGGATTTTCTATAGATTCTAAGGAAAATACTCAAGTTCCTAAAAACAATGTGCATTTGCGCAATCAGTTGGTTACGCAAACTGATACCTTGCGCAAGCCGTTGATCGCGCAAAGTTCAGTTTGCGCCACCAATGGGTTGCGCAAACCTCTTCCTGACTTGTGCATTTTTGACAATTTTCACTCCGAAGCTAGTTCAAATGTGCTGAATGCACAGTCTGATTTCTTAGATAAATTTTCTTCTTCTGATTCAATTATTGATGATTCTTTAACACTAAATGTTCAATATTATAAAAAGATGCGTAAAAGAAGAAGGTCAAACAAGTCAAGGAAATATGATAGTGTCTTGTCTGAAAATTCTAATTCTTCTGATTTTTCTGTTTCAGATCGGACTGTGAAGAAGTCACCAAAGCTGATATGGAGGGTTAAGCAGCAATCACCAGAATCTGACTTTTAGGAGATAAATGTGTAGAAAATCTTTCTGATACTGATACATTAGCTTCTTGTAATAAATCCTCAAAATATTAAATTCAGCAAATGATTCACATAGCAAAGAATGTCTCATATGCTTCTTCTAGTTCTGATTCTGATGATTGTGTTTCTTCCTCTATTGATGATTGCATTCTTGATTGTTTGAATAATAAATCTTCGAAAAATAAAAGACACAAATCTAACAAGAAGGGACCTATAAGCATATGGGTACCTAACTCTGTGTAGTTTCTGTATGTGTAGCTTAGTCATTTATGGTATCTGGATTCGGGGTGTTCCAAACACATGATGGGCAACAAATCACTACTTTCCAATTTTAAAGAAAAATGTTGCGATCGTGTTAAGTTTGTTAACTGTGAGACGGCTCCAATTCCTGGTTATGGTGATCTTGTTCAAGGAATTATAACTGTCAAGAGAGTCTGCTACGTCGAAGGTCTAAGCCACAACTTATTCAGTATCGGACAATTCTGTGATATAGATCTTGAAGTTAGCTTCAAATCTAAAAGAGTTGCTGTGAAGAATGACAGTGGCAGGGACTTATTGGTTGGAAAGAGAAGATCCAATTTATATACAATTGATCTTTCCAAGGTTAAGATCCCATCAGACATCTGTTTGCTATCTAAATCCTCTGTTCACGAAAGTTGGATTTGGCATCGTCGACTAGCTCATCTCAACTTTAAGTATATGGATCGCCTGGTCAAGAATGATTCAGTGAGAGGTCTTCCAGTACTTCATTTTCAGAAATACCACCTCTGTCAGGATTGTGAGAAGGGAAAGATGAAGAAAGCTCCTCACAAGCCAAAACCTGAACCCTGCACTTCAGACATACTTGATTTATTGCATGTTTATTTATGCGGACCAATGAAGACAAAGAGTATTGGTAAGAAAAGATATGTCTTGGTGGTTGTTGATTATTACTCAAGATATACATGGGTGAAGTTTCTAAAATCCACAGATGAGACCCCAGACATTCTTATCAACCTCATCAAAACAATTCAGACCAACAAGCAAAAGAAAGTCAAGGTTGTCAGATCAGAAAATGGAACTGAATTCAAGAACAGTACTCTTCAAGCTTTTTACGAGGATCAAGGAATTCAACAACAGTTTTCTGTTGCTAGAACACCGCAAGAGAATGGGGTTGTTGAACGTCGAAATAGAACGCTTTTGAGGCTGCAAGATCTATGCTTTCTTATTCTGGTCTTCCTTTGTCTCATTGGGCTGAAGCTGTTTTAACTGCATGTCATACTCAGAACCGATTGATTCTACATCGCCGATTCAACAAAACACCATATGAGCTGATGAACGGTATCAAACCGAATGTCAAATATTTCAAGTCTTTTGGGTGTAAGTGTTACGTTCTGAATGAAAGGGATAATCTGAATAAGTTTAGTCCGAAGGCAGATGAGGGTATTTTTCTGGGTTATTCTTCTAACTCTGCAGCTTACAGAGTCTTTCTTGGACCGGAAATGTACTTCAGATCACCTTCAATTTTTGGGAGACAGACTGATAAGCTGGGCGTCGAAAAAGTAAAACTGTGTGTCTATATCAACAGCTGAAGCTGAATACATCGCTGCATTTAGTTGTTGCACTCAAGTTCTATGGATGAAGACACAACTTCGGGATTACGGGATGCTGTACAAAACCGTACCTATCTATTGTGATAGCAAATCCGCAATCGCGATATCAGTCAACCCGGACCAGCACACTAAGACCAAGCACATAGATATGCGGTATCATTTCATAAAGCATCATGTGGAACAAGGTACTATTGAATTATATTTTGTACCAACTGAATATCAACTTGCTGATATCTTTACAAAACCATTAGATGAAAAACGTTTTAATTTTCTGCTTTCAAAACTTGACATGTTGAATTTAAAAGTTTAAATCTTTACAAATTTTATTCTATAAAGTAAAAGTTTACAGATTTTCTTTCTTTTGAATAAAATGTGTGTCTAGGATCTTTTACAAGTTCGTTGTTTATATTGAAGTTTTATATGTACAACTTTCAAGTCTTACAAAAGTCGAAAAGTCAGCAACATGTTTGAAGCTTTTAGTTCTGCTTTAAAGATATGTAAGTCGGAATATTTATAGTTCACTTTGCTTAGACTACCTAAATGATCAGAGTTATAGATCGGAATGAAAATATGGGCTAAGCACTTAGATGTTGACCTGAGTGATTGAGATGAATAATTCTATATATAAAATACAGAAATCTCTGAGTTTAATAGTTTGTACCTGTGACCTTTCTGGTTTGGGGAAGTAAGTTCCGTGGGATGCTTGTCATCTGATCCCCTAAGGTCATTTGATATGGGAGTGATCGAACCCAAATCCTTCTATAGAACCAGATCGAAATTCATGTTCTACTGGTATGAATGGGTTTAGGATATGTCGATGTAGCCTTTCTGATCCGGGAAAGTAAGTTCCAAGGGGTGCTTGACACCTAGTCCCCTAAGGCCATCTGGTCTGGGAGCGGCTGACACAAATCCTGCAATAGGGTCAGATAGAAAGTTACGTTTACGGCATGTTCTTTACTTACCAAACTTTTTGATTAAAAGATGCCAAAGTTCACACGCTTAAACGATGCCAAAGAGCACACTCATGTGAAGATGCCATTGTGCACAATGCTAAAAGATGCCAATGAGCACACATCTCATGATACTTGGTAATATGTTTGAGTTGCAATAAACCAGTAAATTTGTGAAAATCTTAATTTTTGATGACTTAGTGTTAGTACATGCAAAGTTCTCTATAATATTTTTAGAATTGCATTTTTTCTTGAAGCTAATCGAAGTTCGCATGCGAGCACACTGAATAGATAGCTGGAAGTTTTTGAACTGAACATGTCTTAACTTGATATGCAATGAAAACTTGTTCTTGCATCCAACAACTCACGTTTGATTTCACCTGATTGATAAATCTGTAATATTTTACTGAGTAGACTTTAATTTGTTTAGTGTTTAAATTTTTATATGTTTAGTTGTTTCAAAATTTATATTCAATATTATTTTTCTTTTTACACTGTTGTTTATATGGTTATGTATCCATATTTTTGTTAAATGGTCTTTGCATATTTCGAGGGGGAGAGCCAATCTGCAAAGAATATCTGATCTATTCTGTTTTTGAGGGGGAGTGATTTTAGCTGCTAAAATTCTTCATGTACTGATCAGAATTTTCAACAGGTAAGTATTTCTGATATTCTACACAATTGCTATTCTGATATGTCAAATTTTGTGCATTTGTGTAAGGGGAGTAAAAGGTATTCTGGTAATATTTTTTTTAGAGTATTTTTGTTTTAGGTAAATATTTTTTTTGTTTTAGGTAATACTTTATGTTTTTAATTTTAGTTTAGTTTTAGTCTTTTTGGTTTATATAGTGTTTTCTCTTTCATTTCTCTTTTCTCGCTTGTTGAGTTTTCTCTTTGACCATCGAACTTCACTCTCTCTGTTGAACTTTCATTGTGCCGTACTCTAATCTAATTCCTTTCATATTTTGATTCTTGATAATCAGGTATGTTTCCGATTCCCTATTTCATTCGATTCTTGATATGAGTGGTATTGTGTATTGTGTTCTTAATCGATTCGAAATGTTCTTTATCTGATTTACGGCTTTATCCTCAAACTGTTCATCTTCCCAGATTTCAAATTTGTTGTTTATTGCTTGAATTGATTGTTGGGTTTGTCTTAGATTTCAAATTTTTTATTGCTTTAATTTCAAATTTTTTTTGCTTTAATCAAGAATGGTTTACGCAAAGTTAAGTTTGCACAACCAACAGGACACACAAAGTCCAGTTTGCGTACCCCGTTGGTCACGCAAAGTGTACTTCGCGTAACATACTTGACACGCAAACCTCAATGTTTTTGTGTTGTTTGTTTTGTGTAGTTTGTGTAACTCATTAGTCACGCAAAGTCTACTTTGCATAACCAGTTGGTCACGCAAAGTCTACTTTGCGTAACCTACGTGTCACGCAAACTTTGTGTTTGTGTTGAAAGTTTTCAAGTAAGGTTTTCGTAACAAGTTAATCATGCAAACCTCAGTTTGCGTTATGAACTGAATACGCAAACATCAGTTTTCGTATCATGCCTGTCACGCAAACTGTCCTTTGCGTATCACATTCATTGCGCAAACCTCACTTTGCGTTTCTTACATGTTACGCAAACCAGACTTAGAAATTTTTTTCATTTTTCAGTATTCTTACTTTGTCTATTTTTTCGTCGTTTTTGTTTTCCAGGTCATTAAATGACTTCTAAAACTCAATCAGATCCAATGATACAAGAAGAGAATGTTCTTCTCGATGATCCGTCTGATCAAGCTTCTCACGAGACGCCGATGCCGTCTGTTCCTTCAGTAGGGGCCAATCTATCTGCATCTCGTCGAACGCCGAACGATGTCTTTCCTATTATGATGTACATTCTGCCATACAAGCCGAACAATTACTTTGTGGATTTTGACAGAATCAAAATACATCCGGTGATTCGAGCGATTCTTAGAGGACATCCACTTGCACAGGCTCTTACTTCATGTGCTGACGTTCCAAAAATATATATACAGCAGGCATGGCATACAATTACAAAGAATGAGCTTCCTCGTCCGCAGAGATTTGATCTGCAGATTGATCAATATGATTCATTTCTTTCTTACAAGCGTCTACATCTTCTTCTGGAGCTTCCTGAGCCCAACTCCAGACCAGGCAGAATTTCATATGACAGTTTTCCTTCTGAAGAAGATGTTCTTGACGGAATTAGAAATCTTGGATATACTGGCAGATTGAACAGAGTTAGTGATTTTGACAAGTCACCGCTTCCTCTAGTTTGGTATGCTCTCTTATCTGTTCTCATCAGGTGTCTTACGACAAAGCATTCAAGAACGGACAATGCAAGTCTACTTTATCTCCGGTTGTTCCATGCAGTCATCTATGACTTGCATGTCGACTATACTTATATATTCTGGACTGAACTCTTGGAGAGGGTACAAGACAAGCTTACAAACAAGAAGCGCAAGTTCATTCCATTTATCAGATTCTTGAAGCTGATCATTCGAAGTGTGCTCAGAAGCAATTCAGCTATTCCACGCAGATTATCTTGGCCACAGGTTCCGGATACAGAAATGCTTTATATTCAGAAACAGAAGCAGTCGTTCAACTATTCCATGACTATTCCGTACACTCAAATCGCCAACTATGCTGATATGACTGATGACAATGTCATTCAGTACTGCATGGAGAACGAATTCTTGGAAGCTGATCAGGAAGAGCCGGATAATGATTAACGAGCAGAACCTTCCAATGTCGAACAAGAGGTTGAAGAACAACAGTTTGAAGAAGATATGGCTGATCAACAGCTTAATGATGTTCTTGCTGATATTGTTATTGAACCGACTGTTCATAATACTTCTGATGCTACTGTTGATGCTTCTGCTGGTGATGGTGATAAAGATGAAGCTAGTGATAAAGAAGCGAATATTGGTGCTGATATTTCTGATAGTGAAGATGATAATGATGATGATAATGGCGGAGATGACGATGTTCAACCAAGTCTTCGGGTATATACAAGGCAATATAAGGAACTTGTAGTCCATGTGTCAGAAGAAGTTGTATCAAAAGATGAATCTGTTTCTGTTAATCCTTCAGTTGCTCGCATTCAAGTAGATGAATTGGATTTAGCGTTTGCTTAAGCCTCAACCCAGATACAGAGTCAAGCTCCAGCAACTTCTCTTGTTGATATTCATTCTACAACCGTTTCAGCTGTAGAGCTTTCTTCTATTCAAGCTCGGGTTTCTTCTGATAAATTTTCTCCTCTGAATGAGATGATTCGAAAGATGAGTGAGCAGTTTGAAGAGCACAAGAATGAGGAAATTCAGAAATTGCTTGCTTTCTTCAAGGGTAAAATGCCAGAAATTGATACCTCTTCAATCCCTGAAGTGATTCCGTTCAGACGCCCATCTAGGGTTGTTTTTAGAGAAACGTCTTCTACTGTTCAATCATCTGCTCCTGCCTTTATTTATATTCCTCTTCCTCCTTTGTTTACTCAGTCTGCGGGTATTTCTTCATCAGCTCCTTCTAGTACATCTTCAAGGTCTACTCTTCATGATCTTCCAATATCTGAGTTGTCAGATCTGCTTTAAGCTCGTCTACTGTCTATGTCACCGCCTCAACATCAGGATCAAGATCTGCTTTCTCTGCTAAGGAATTTCCAACCTACGTCGCCTCCAGTTCCTTCATCTGATTCTGACCGGATTCTGAAATTCAATCCAACTTTGTTGACCTTAGGTCTTTTATGACTCAAGTATTTTCAGAACTCTCTAACAAGTTTGATAATCTTGAACAGAGTTGTAGATCTGAGGCAGGTCCGTCTCTTAAACGTCAACATGACCAAGATGATCCACATCATCAAGGCCATCAACTAGAGAAGATCAATCTCAAGAAGAGGTGGCTGGTGATACAGAAAAGAATGCTGACAATGTTCAAGACTGTAGGGTTGAAGATATTGTGAATGTCATGATCGAAAATATTGATCTGTCTTCCATGTCAAATATATTGAATTTTTCTGAACAAGATATAGAGAATAATATGCAGATTGTTGTTTATATTGATCCTCATACTGCATCAAGACCAATTGATTTAGAGGAGTCTAAAGCTGCAAATGACATGAGATCCTTCTTTGCAAATTTCATAGAGATAAATTCAGATGATGATGAAGACATCAGATTTGAAAAGATTTTCCAAGTAAAAGAAGAGGATTGTGATGACCTAGTCATTGTTTTTGATACTGAGGATGATTCTATATTCATGGATGCTAAGGATGAAGAGATTACAGATATGTTGTATAGAGATCTTCCTTCTCAAGAAGAGATTCCTGAAACTTCTCCAAGTACTGAAGCTACTCAAGTTCCATAATCTACTCCAATTTCTTCTCCTCCTGTTGCTAGTACAGCTCCGACTACCACTGCTCCTCAAAGCTCATTTGAAGTTGGTTAGTCGTCAAGAGCTCAAGCTGATGTTCTTCCATTTGAACTCGTGATTCCTCCGACAATTCTAGAGGAAGGACCAACTTTGACCAGACAGGAGAGATAAAGAAGTCTTCAACAAAGGTATATGGCTTCAAGACAAACATCTGCCTTTCTAGAAGATTCTCAGTGTAATATTTTCGTTTCTTGAAGAAGGACGATCAACATTTATGCTATCCTTGGCGTTGAAAAGGAGTCAGAGGCTTATCAGTATGAATACTTGATGCTCTTCAAATGCCAGCGCCGTAGAAACAATCTCGTTTCTTCTCCACATTTGATTGTCCGGGTTATCAGCGTCACGATAAACAAGTTAGTAAATATCTGGTATCCGGAATTCGAAGTGGAAAGAAGAGATTGCAATCGATATACTTTCTCTGAGGCAGATTTTTCTGATCTTTATATTGATGATATTGAGTTTTTATATGATCATTTCAGAAATCTTTATCATAGAACTCAGGATGTTTCTCAAGCACTATTTGTCATCAAAAGATTCATTCGATGGTAAATCAGATTCTTCAGAGTGTTTGATTTTCAGATGGCCGTTGAAAGCTTTGAGCCAGTTGTAAATCTTCTAAGGCCCAATCGAAGCTTGCCAGACTTAGATTCTTATCCTTTATTCACCATAGTTCAAGATCCATATGGAGTTGTCTACAAGAATGGATCAAGTCAAAAATGCTTTATTAGATTTGAAGAAATTGCTCATTACTCTGATGGAACTTTGAAGGTGATCAAACTTCAGTTGGAGCAACGTCTGAAAGAAGCTAAAAGAAGATTTTTGGAATCAAGAAGTAATGCTTTTCTGGTTGATAATGATGAAATTCGACTTCTCAAGAAGACATTGGATACTATTCAAGATAGATTGAATTTCCGCTCAACTCTGCGACGCTTGGAAGTTTTTCTCGGACTGAATCGACTTCATCAAAGAGAGGAGCGTCAATGATTACTAAGGGGGAGATTGTTAAGCCTAATTTTGTAGTAATCATTGTATTTATTCTCAGTTGTCTTTACTATGCTTAATGTTCTTATCTGTATTGGTTAAGACATGGGGTATTTAAGTCCCTTAGGTGCTTAGAGTATGTAACTTTGAGATCATTTTGAATAGAACGTACACATTTGGAGCTATCTACTTTCTCTCTGTACTTTCTCTCACTAGATTTAGACCGATTTTGGACTTTCATGAAAGAAGAAGGTAGATATTGAAGTAGTTGCAAAGATGAGGGGTTGATTCAAAAATTTTGTTTTGTAAATAGATTTTCTTAGGGTGAATCCATCTCTTTCTCTTCCTCTTCCTCTTCCTCTTTCTCTTTCACCTGCCATAAAAGTGTGCCATCTTCTTTTTCTTCCTTTTGTTTTTTTTTCTTTTTCCTTTTAGTTTTTAGTCTTTGTTTATGTTGAGGGATGAATTTTTAGATTTAGGTTTTTTTCTTTTTTTTCTTTAGTTTAGATTTTAGGTTTATTTGTAATCCCTCGTTTCTTGATTCTTTTGAAGATGTGATGTTTCGGCGAATCAAAGATGAAGATGGAATATGACAGATTCTCATTCAACATTCCACATCTGTTGCAATGTTTTGTTTCTTCATATTTTTTTTTATGTTTAAATTTATTATTTTTACCATTTATCTGTTGTTAACGTTCTTCTCCTTATATTTATTTTCTGCATCATTTTAATTAGTTCTGAACGAAATCACGCTCAAATATCAATGAAGTTCAAACGAGGTGTCTTACCATCGAAAAATTAGTTTCAAATTTGAGATATGGTAAGAACTTAGTCAATAAAAGTACTAAACCAGTGTTTGTGAATACTTAAAAGTATATGGAAAAGATAATACACAAGTATTTATTTTCGGAAACACACGGTTTGTTTAACAATTAAGATCATGAAAAATGAAAACATTTAAAATCACACTTCTAAATTCATGAAATCATTTTGAGAATAGAGAAGTGGTTTGAACATTTAAGAACATGTTTTTATATCTGAAAGTCGTCCTTCTTTCAGACATATATGAGATTCAGTTTGGAATGAACCTTACACTCAACTTAAATCTCATGAAGTCAGCTCGAAAGTCATATTGGATATGATCATGAAAGCTCCCTCTCAAAATCTGCATTCAGTCAAAAGTCGTCAAAGCACAAAGTCTTATTCACAAAAATTATTGAAAAATAAAAGACATGAAAGCAATAAAACTTGTTAAGAACGAGTTCTGATCACATGTAATTAGAAGTCATTGTCCTTACTCCACCTGAAAATATGCATCACAAAATATGTCAGTGTAAGAAATATGAAAAATTCTCTAGGTTCCCCTAAAATATAGATCATCATATCTTTATCTCACACTCCCTCTGAAATCATGAACAAACTTCAGTACAAATATCTTTCAGATTAAAAGTAAAGAAATGAAGAAAAATAACATAATCTAAACTGTACTAGGTAACAACAAATTAAGTCTTGATATTTAGCATGCCAAGTTTTGAAATGAGAAAGTTAAATCTCTTTTCGCCAAGTGGCTTGGTAAACAAATCCGCAAGTTGATAATCTATGTTTACAAAGTAAAGTTAGATTGTACATTTTTTAACATTGTCTTTGATAAAATGATATCTCACGTCAATGTGCTTAGTTTTCGTATGTTGAACAGGGTTTGCAGATATTGCAATAACGCTCTTTGAATCACAGTAGTTCGGGATGTTGTTGTACTAGAAACCAAAATCTCGGAGTTGTGTTCACATCCACAACACTTGAGAACAACACCTAGCCCCAACTACGTATTCTGCCTCAACTGTTGAAGTAGATACACACAAATGTTTCTTTGAAGCCCAACTCACGAGTTTATCGCCTAAGAATTGTGTGTGTCTCGAACTACTCTTCCTGTCATGCATACAACCTGTATGATCTGCATCTGAATACGTTGTAAGCTCAAAACCAATATCTTTAGGATACCACAGACCATGATCTGCAGTGCCTTTCAGATACCTAAATATACGCTTTACCATTGAAAGATGGGATTCTTTAGGTGAAGCCTGATATCTAGCACATAAGCACGTAGAAAACATAATATTTGGCCAACTAGCCGTCAAGTACATCAAGGAACCAATCATCCCTCTATAGGTTCTAGCATCGACAACTTTTCCTGAATGATCAGCTCCGATCTTAGTTCCTGGTGCCATCGCGGTAGAAATTGGAGTACAATTTTCCATTTTAAATTTTCTCAGAATATCATAAATGTACTTCGTTTGATTAGTAAAAATCCCCGTAGAAAATTGTTTGACTTGTATCCGAGAAAGAAATTCATCTCTCCCATCATACTCATCTGAAAATCTGGACACCATGAGGTTAGAAAAATTCTTACAGTACTTTGGATTAGTTGAACCAAATATGATTTCATCCACATATATTTGAATTAAAATAATATTAGCTTTCTCCTTTTTAATGAAAATAGTAGTATAGATTTTACCTTTAGAAAAGCTCGACTTGACTAAGAATTTGGATAGAACATCGAACCAGGCGCGAGGCGCTTGTTTTAAACCATAAAGAGCCTTGTCAAGGATGTATACATGATCTGGTTTATCTGGATTAATGAAACCTTCAGGCTGAGAGACGTAGACTTCCTCCTTTAGAACGCCATTCAAAAAGGTAGTCTTCATATCCATTTGATATATTGTGAAGTTCTTGTGTGTAGCGTAGGCTAAAAACATTCTGATTGCCTCTATACGAGCAACTGGAACATAAGTCTCGTCGTAATCTATGCCTTCCTCTTGCCTATATTTTTTAGCAACAAGTCTTGCTTTGTTCCTTATCACGATACCATCTTCATCTTTCTTATTTTTGAAAACCCATTTTGTGCCAATAATAGTTTTACTTTCAAGACGAGGCACGAGTCTCCAGACTTTAAGCATTTCAAATTGATTAAGCTCTTCTTGCATTGCAGTTACCCAATCTGAATCAGGTAGAGTTTAGATACTCGTGTAGGCTCTATCTTGCCTAGAAAGGAATCACGCATGCACTGGTTTAATGTCGCAGACCTAGTTTGCACCGGCTTGGATAGATCTCCAATGATTTGATGTATTGGGTGCTGTTTGGTCCACTTATGTTCATAAGGGAGTGGATTAGATGTAGATTGATTATGATAATCTTCTAAATATCCACTTTCATCATCTTGTTGTTCCGTAAGGGGTTTAGTTGAAGTAATCAGTGTAGAAGCTTTAGTTGGTTGGATAGTGGATGTCTGTTGAGTAGGCATTGTCGTACATCCAACTGATTGTGTAACTTTTGGCTCTTCATTAACATGTACAGCTTCAACTGATTGAGTAGGCATTTGAATTTGAATTTCTTTTTGAATCGGGGAATTTTATTCAGTTGAGATATCTGAAGTGATTGGATGATGATTGGTCGAATCTTCCGATCTGTCAATCATAATAGGTTTAGTCACTCTAGTACCAAGAAATTCATCATAGAAAAATTCAAACAATAAATCTAAATCTGTTAAACGAGATGTCGACGTACGTTGACGCTTTATCAGATTTATTAACGTGAACCGCAGGTTCTGGACTGATTTACCCAGAAGCTAATACTCCAGTAATAACGGGTTCTGAGCTGTCTTGAGCAGAATCCATTTCTTCATTGAATGTGACATTAACGCTCTCCACAACTATCTTCGACTTCTTTAAGTAAAATCTATATGCAGCAGACGTCTGAGAATATCCGATAAAAATGTCTTCATCAGCCTTTAGACTGAACTTGCTCAAGTTCTCTTTGTCGTTAAGCACGAACCACCTGCATCCAAATATGTAAAAATGTTTAATGCTAGGTATTCTATTATTAATTAAAACATATGGTGTTTTACCAAACCGGCAATGAATTATGAAACGATTCTGAGTATTGCATCAATTGACACAACTTCAGCCCACAGAAATAGAGGTAGATCAGACTGACTCAGCATCGTGCGAGAAACCATCACTAGGGTTCTGTTTCACCTCTCTACAACTCTATTCTGTTCTGGTGTTCTGGCAACAGAAAATTGATGTGTTATCCCTACCGATTCGAGATAATCATCTACAATTTTGTTCTTGAATTTTGTGCCATTATCAGTTCTAAGAAGCTTTACTGTCTTCTGCAGATTCACCTTAATGGTCTTTAAAAATGAGATGATGACATCAGGCGTCTCATCAGGCGTCTAAGAAATTTCGATCTAAGAAATTTAAAAATGAGATGATGACCTAGCCCCAACTACGTATTCTGCCTCAACTGTTGAAGTAGATACACACAAATGTTTCTTTGAAGCCCAACTCACGAGTTTATCGCCTAAGAATTGTGTGTGTCTCGAACTACTCTTCCTGTCATGCATACAACCTGTATGATCTGCATCTGAATACGTTGTAAGCTCAAAACCAATATCTTTAGGATACCACAGACCATGATCTGCAGTGCCTTTCAGATACCTAAATATACGCTTTACCATTGAAAGATGGGATTCTTTAGGTGAAGCCTGATATCTAGCACATAAGCACGTAGAAAACATAATATTTGGCCAACTAGCCGTCAAGTACATCAAGGAACCAATCATCCCTCTATAGGTTCTAGCATCGACAACTTTTCCTGAATGATCAGCTCCGATCTTAGTTCCTGGTGCCATCGCGGTAGAAATTGGAGTACAATTTTCCATTTTAAATTTTCTCAGAATATCATAAATGTACTTCGTTTGATTAGTAAAAATCCCCGTAGAAAATTGTTTGACTTGTATCCGAGAAAGAAATTCATCTCTCCCATCATACTCATCTGAAAATCTGGACACCATGAGGTTAGAAAAATTCTTACAGTACTTTGGATTAGTTGAACCAAATATGATTTCATCCACATATATTTGAATTAAAATAATATTAGCTTTCTCCTTTTTAATGAAAATAGTAGTATAGATTTTACCTTTAGAAAAGCTCGACTTGACTAAGAATTTGGATAGAACATCGAACCAGGCGCGAGGCGCTTGTTTTAAACCATAAAGAGCCTTGTCAAGGATGTATACATGATCTGGTTTATCTGGATTAATGAAACCTTCAGGCTGAGAGACGTAGACTTCCTCCTTTAGAACGCCATTCAAAAAGGTAGTCTTCATATCCATTTGATATATTGTGAAGTTCTTGTGTGTAGCGTAGGCTAAAAACATTCTGATTGCCTCTATACGAGCAACTGGAACATAAGTCTCGTCGTAATCTATGCCTTCCTCTTGCCTATATTTTTTAGCAACAAGTCTTGCTTTGTTACTTATCACGATACCATCTTCATCTTTCTTATTTTTGAAAACCCATTTTGTGCCAATAATAGTTTTACCTTCAAGACGAGGCACGAGTCTCCAGACTTTAAGCATTTCAAATTGATTAAGCTCTTCTTGCATTGCAGTTACCCAATCTGAATCAGGTAGAGTTTAGATACTCGTGTAGGCTCTATCTTGCCTAGAAAGGAATCACGCATGCACTGGTTTAATGTCGCAGACCTAGTTTGCACCGGCTTGGATAGATCTCCAATGATTTGATGTATTGGGTGCTGTTTGGTCCACTTATGTTCATAAGGGAGTGGATTAGATGTAGATTGATTATGATAATCTTCTAAATATCCACTTTCATCATCTTGTTGTTCCGTAAGGGGTTTAGTTGAAGTAATCAGTGTAGAAGCTTTAGTTGGTTGGATAGTGGATGTCTGTTGAGTAGGCATTGTCGTACATCCAACTGATTGTGTAACTTCTGGCTCTTCATTAACATGTACAGCTTCAACTGATTGAGTAGGCATTTGAATTTGAATTTCTTTTTGAATCGGGGAATTTTATTCAGTTGAGATATCTGAAGTGATTGGATGATGATTGGTCGAATCTTCCGATCTGTCAATCATAATAGGTTTAGTCACTCTAGTACCAAGAAATTCATCATAGAAAAATTCAAACAATAAATCTAAATCTGTTAAACGAGATGTCGACGTACGTTGACGCTTTATCAGATTTATTAACGTGAACCGCAGGTTCTGGACTGATTTACCCAGAAGCTAATACTCCAGTAATAACGGGTTCTGAGCTGTCTTGAGCAGAATCCATTTCTTCATTGAATGTGACATTAACGCTCTCCACAACTATCTTCGACTTCTTTAAGTAAAATCTATATGCAGCAGACGTCTGAGAATATCCGATAAAAATGTCTTCATCAGCCTTTAGACTGAACTTGCTCAAGTTCTCTTTGTCGTTAAGCACGAACCACCTGCATCCAAATATGTAAAAATGTTTAATGCTAGGTATTCTATTATTAATTAAAACATATGGTGTTTTACCAAACCGGCAATGAATTATGAAACGATTCTGAGTATTGCATCAATTGACACAACTTCAGCCCACAGAAATAGAGGTAGATCAGACTGACTCAGCATCGTGCGAGAAACCATCACTAGGGTTCTGTTTCACCTCTCTACAACTCTATTCTGTTCTGGTGTTCTGGCAACAGAAAATTGATGTGTTATCCCTACCGATTCGAGATAATCATCTACAATTTTGTTCTTGAATTTTGTGCCATTATCAGTTCTAAGAAGCTTTACTGTCTTCTGCAGATTCACCTTAATGGTCTTTAAAAATGAGATGATGACATCAGGCGTCTCATCTTTCGATCTAAGAAATTTTACCCAAGTGTATCTTGAATAATCGTCCACTATCACTAAAACATATTTTTTGCCGTTGATGCTTTGAGTTCGCATTGGACCATATAGATCCATATGCAACAATTCCAATGAAGAACTTATACTTCATTCAGGCTTAGGCTTATGAGAAGCACTTTTCATCTTGCCTTTCTCACACGCATCATACAGATGTTCTTTGACATATTTCAGCTAAGGAAGTCCTTTTACCAAGTTACTAGTCACCAACTTGTTGATGTATCAAAAATTGAGGTGAGATAGTCGTCTAAGCCATAACCAACTTTGTTGAATAGATGCTTTAGTGAGTATACACACAAAATTTTTAGTTTTGACTTTAGACAAATTAATCGTGTAGAGGTTTGACTTTCTTGTCCCGACCAAGAGTTATTTTCCATCTTCAGTTCGAACACAACACCTCTTGGCCTTAAAATTCACCTCTAAATCCTTGTCTCAAAACTGAACAATGCTAAACAGATTGTGTCCTAGAACTTCAACATAGCTCACCTTCTTGATTGCGACATTTTCTTGCACCACATCTCCATATCCGAGTATTGGTGAAAACTAGTCATTTCCTAATTGAACGTTCCCGCGGAATTTCTCTGTATAATTAGATAAAATATCTTTCTCCCCGGTCATATTCTTGGAGCATCCAGAATCTGTGTACCACATATGACGGGTCTACACATGAGAAATCAGGAAACAACTGGTTTTGGTACCCATTTATATCTGCGTCCTAGCGTGTTAGCACAAGATTTTGGCATCCATTTGAAATTGGACCCTTTGCTCTTTTGAAAAACATTTGAACCAATAGAGTTATAAGAATAGACATGATATGATCCAAACCAAACATTAGAATATTGTCAAGATACATAATTAATCCGACGATATGTAGAAGACTTTTTAGTAGACGGATATAATTGGAGTAATTGCTTTATTGAATAGCTCTTGTAAGAAGATACAAGTTTTGGTTTATTGAAAGAAATATTACCAACTACATCAGTTTTACTATCATTCAATCTATTACAACGAATATCAGAAGATGATTTTGTAGTCTCATTAATTTTCCTCTTTGGTCTACACTCTGATTTCACTTCAGTCTTTCGCTTTTTCATATCTGAAACATTTGAACTTTGAACGTTAGAACTATGAGATTTGAAAGATTGCTTATTCTTTGATTTACCAGTGGTTGTCCGTTTCTGTGAATGCCTATTATTTTTCTTCTTACGTTTAGCATCCTTGGTACTCACAGAAACTGGTTTATCAACTTTCGTTGATGATTCACCTTTCTCGTACACACTGGGTAAACCATTAGAATTAATGATGAATTGAGAATGATCTGGAAGTTTTGCATTAAAGTCAAATTGATAAACATAATCATCAAAACAACCATCAGAGTTTAGGAAATCAAACTCTTCATCAAACAAACCATTAATTTCATTTGATTTTGAAGCTTTGGAAGACATTGAAAAATCAATGTTGATGAAAACAGTTGAAAACACCATTTGTTCTAACCCAGTCAAAATCCTTTCTTCTACTAGAGTGTTCTCGAGTTCAAAAATTTTACTTTCTAAAACGAGTGGAGGAACATAAATTTTAACTTCAACTGGTTTTGCCTCCACTTCCTCTGTAGAATAGCTTTGAAAGTAATCGTTAGAAAATTTTTTTGACTATGTAGAATTGTAACTAGAATTCAACCTCTCATATCGAAATAGGAGTTTCATTTTAGTTTTGTTCTTTCTTTTCTCAATTTACTTAGCTTCATCCTCATCTAATAGTTTAGTCCATATAACTTTGAGTTCTGGGTATTGAGGTGCCAATTTTAGAAAACCAAAATCATATAAAGCAGGCACTTTGGAAATCCCCCTTTTTAGATAGCGTGGGTTCTTAAAAATAAACAATTTTTCGCAACCTATTTAACCTCAAGTTCACACAGTTTATATTTGGATGTTGTTTCAGATAGTTGATTAAGAATTACAGTCTTTTCTCTCGCACTAGTATCAATAATTTTATGTAAAGCTTTAACCAATACATTCTTCTCAGCAATATCATTGTTGAGCTTCAGTATTGACTGGTTTTTCTCTGTAATGATACCTTTTTCGTGTTTAAGCTTAGACTACAAATCCTGAAGTTCAATCATCATGGATTGCATTTGATTAAGGAAATCAGATTCGGACATATCACATACCTCTTTATTATCCTCAACATCAGAATCTGCTTCATTCTCTTTCTGACCTATAAAGCATAAATGAGCATTTTCATCTTTGTCCTCGTCCTTTGAATGATCTAGCCAGTACTCGTCTTCAGCCATCAATGCTTTGCCAACTTCTTGCTGCTTAGTCAACAACATTTTATTCTTGTAGTACTCTGAATTGTGGACCTTCGGTTTCCGACAATCCTTAACATAATGGCCTACTTTCCCGCAGTTGTAGCACTTTACTGGCTCAGATTCTTTCTTCTCCTCATATCTGTATCCATACTTCTTCTCCTCTGGTCGTTTCTCCTCAGACCTTTTTCCTTCAACTCTCTGTTTGTGCTCATAATTTCTTGATCCCGATGAGTATCTCTAACTGTTTGACCCTGGTTTCTTGTAGAATTTTTTTTAGACAACTTTGGTTAACAGTAGCATAACTTGTTTCAGATTCTCACAGTCATCAGAATCAGAATCTTCTTCACTTTCAACTTCATCAGACTCAGATACAATCACCTTCTTCTTTTTCTTCTTCAACCTCACTGACCTTTTCTCTTTCTTCTTCACAACTAATGCCACTAGATTTTCAACCACTTTCTCAACTTTCTTCTTCTCATCTTTAATCTCTTGTACCTCTTCCTCATTCTGTCTCAAAGTCTCATAAACCTTATGAAGTGGTATTTCAATCAGGTCTTTCATCTGTTTCATTTGTCTGGTAAACCTTTTCCACTCGGGTTGTAGTATGCTCAAGAATTTAACATTCAGCTCAATCTGAGACTTCTTGACTTTGTTCTTGTTGAGCTCATTCAGAAGAGTTACAAACCTATCATAAGTGGCTTCAAGAATTTCACCCTCATTTGCCTTGAACTCTTCGTAGTTGTTGAGGGAGTTAGATACTTTCAGCTGATTTCCAATCTTAGATCCAAGCATCATTTTCTCAAGTTGATCCCACATTTCCTTTCCCGTAGCATTTTTTCTATTTATCTTCAAATATATTTCGTTGGGAATTCCTTGTAGTATGAATGATCTTGCTAACCTGTCACTTTCAGTCTTTTCTTCTGTTCATCAGTGTACTCTTCAATTGGCAACGGATACTCTTGATTTACCACTTCATGTCCATTATCTGTTTCAGTAGTATTAATCTTCGTAGGAGGTTTCATCATTCCTTCTTTCAGAGACATTCTAATGTAGTCACCCAGATCATTCCGGTTAATGTAGTCTAAGAATCTATCCTTCCACTGCTCATACTCTCCTTTAAACAGAACTGATGGGCTTCACGTCTGTACCGATAGCAAGAGCCTCTCTGGAAGTCATCCTGACAAAAACACTTTACAATAAGAACTTGAAATGATCGTTAGTTCAAAAGAAATCAAAATCCAGAAAAACTTAGAAACGTTTTCAGAAATAAATTTCCAAAAATTTCCTAAGGATGGAATTTGTACACCACTATTCACTAAACAATTCGCACAAAGACAATCAAACAACACAATTTGCGGAAACCCTACAATTCGCACACTTCAGATTTCTCACACCAAGAATTCGCAGAACAGAAGCAATTCGCACACCATAATTCGCAAGTGCCTAGATGCGAGTTCTAAGAATTCACACACTACTATATGCGAAATCTAGACTTGGAAAAATTCGAAGAATGCCAACTTTTCGTATACACTTTTCGCACACCAAGGATATGTGAATTCTATACATAGAAATTATTTCCACTTCGAGCAATGCGTATCGATACGAAATCTAGACTTAGAAATTTTTTCAATTTTCCATGTGAAATCTGAGCAATTCGCCTATACCGTTATGCGAAAACCTTACTTTTCGTATGACACTCTGATGCGAAGTCTATCCTTGAAACAACTTTTCGTATATGAGAGTTATGCGGATCTTGATCAACTCGCACAACACCTTATGCGAATTCTGTACTTTTGATTCTCAGATAACTTTTATGCAAAATCCCTTATGCAAAATCCTTGAATCTTACGAGTTCTTCAGAAATTTATACGAGTTCATCAAGAATTTATGCGAGTTCTTCAGATCTTAACACCGATATTAATTCCCAAATTTATCAAGTTCTAATTACAATTACACACAAACAAGATGAACACAAATTGATTACTCAACCTGTTACCACTTTGATTTCCAACAAAAAATTCTTATACAATCTTTCTGATACTTTCTCTCTCTAAAACCCTATGTCCGCGTACAATGAATCAAGTCACAAGCTTACAACCAACACAACTATCTATATACCTACTTGAAAAATGCACGCCCTTACAAAGACAACAAGAAACAAAATACAATGCTTTGACTTTTGACTTTATTACATTTGACTTTGACTTTCTTGCTTGAGAGTTGACTTTAAGCTTTGACTTGGTTGACTTTCAGCTTTCTAGAATTCATGATCTTGTATCCAACAAATATGCTCTAACAATCTCCCCCTTTGGATTCAAGATCATCTCTAAAAGATTTTGCAATTCAATCTCCCCCTTTCGTTGCATTTTTAATCTTTATCAACTTGTCTTCCCCTTGTAGACTTCTTGTCAACTCAGAACATCATTAGAAATAAACATTTGAGCAATCTCCCCTTTGTCAGAATATTATCATATTAAATCTCCCTTTTTACTTAGCAATCTCCCCTTTCTTTGACAAAATCAGTCTTAAAAAACTTTTGTAGTCTCCCCAAAGTCTGTTTTCAAGAATAGTAACAATCTCCTCAAGGTTGTGAAACCTCTTTCAGACACCAGAAAGAATTTATTTTCAAATTCCACTCAGTTTGCTTCAGCAAATAGTCTTCAATGAAAGTTTCAGTAAAATCAGCTCGTCTTCTGAAATCTTTGAACTTTCTGTTTCAACTTCCAACAAACTTCCTCAAAATAAACTGTATTGACATAATTTTATTGATCACTTCACACATTTCTTGATCCTCCCCCCCTTTTTGATGAATGAACCATGATATCATCAAAACTTTACAAGAAATGTCCTGAATCTATTCTGACCACTGATCTTTTAACACCGAGCTTCTGATTATTCATCAATCCAAAAAGATATTCATCTGAATCTTTGTAAATTCAGACAAATTATGAGTGTAACACCTGAATCTACAAATGAATAAATTAAAATGTCTGTCGGCAACATGAAGTAACTGTGTGTAACGAATACACATTGGAAAGGAGATTTTGTGAAGTTCACTCCCCCAGGTCTTCCATTCAATCATCGAATAACACAAGTTTATTCTATGAACGTCGTGACAAAAAAACGAACTTCCTGTATGTACGTTCTTGTGTTTGAAATAATTAAGCACAGATGATTGCTTTTATAGGTTCAAAATTTTTTAAACCATTGAGACGACAACAATTAAACATAGACTCAATTGTGCATGATCGAAGTGAGAATGTGGGGCAGACTTCCTTCTTTTTCAATATCCAGATTTTCCAAATGAAAACCAGATAGATTATGTGTTGCGTCCCTGTGGGTCCAACAATACTATATCAAGTTCTTAGATTAACAACACAATAAGATTGCCAACCTGTATTGATTATAATAAATGGTTACAAGGTTGATCGATTCAAGCTTGGATGTGTTCTCTCTGTATTACACCTTTAAGTGTGTATTTTTGTGTTCTTGATAATATCTTATCTGATCGTTTAGAGAGTTGTTGAGATATGATATTATCTCATATCAAGTTCTTAGATTAACAACACAATAAGATTACCAACCTTTATTGATTATAACAAATGGTTACAAGGTTGATCGATTCAAGCTTGGATGTGTTCTCTTTGTATTACACCTTTAAGTGTGTGTTTTTGTGTTCTTGATAATATCTTATCTAATCGTTTAGAGAGTTGTTGAGATATGATATTATCTCAAGCTTCTTAGATACTCTATCTAACAACTTGCAAGAACAAGTTGTAATATTAAACTAATATAACTAGATAATATCTAACAAGTAGATATTATATCTAACTAATAACTTAACTAAATAACTAACTAAGTTAAATACTAGAAACTAACTATTACAATACTATAACTTAGATATTTAAATCTAAGTAAACTAAAACAATTACATTGACATTTATTACAAACGACATAGACTTTAATATTGATAGTCGACGTTTCGGCTTTAGCTTCAGATTGCGATCTTCAGATTGGATGACCATGAATCCAATGAGACTGTGTCTTAACAGTCCCCTTAAAATATTGAAACATTTTCATGTTGAGAAGAAAATGAGTAGATGGTGGGGTTTTTATCAAGAGTTGGCAGGGGCTAGTTGCCTGTTTCAATGATGTTCACGAAGAATTGTGAAACATCGGCAATGTTGTTGCCCGACTCAGAAAAAGTTGGTGCAGAGTCTAATATTCTTTTACTCTGATCTCTCACCCTCTTTCTTTTAAATATTAAGCTCGCTTCTAACCAAACTCTCTTTTTCATTTTACCTCATCACACCCACAATCATATATTGACTCCTCACTCTTCGATAACTCAAGGATTAACTTCTTGGGTAGGAAACACTGGTTAACGTGAATCCATAGAAGTTTCAGTTAAGCTCACACAATGAACCCATGTAATCCTATAAGTACAAAATTGCTCAAACGGTTTAACTTTGCAGTTAAAGCACAATATATGAAATACAAGTCAGATATCTGTATGCTCATAGATTTAATCATGAAGATTTAAGCATTTTAAACATTGAAGATATTTCAAAACAAGTATATTGAATGAATGAAATGAATAAAAGAAACTTGTATGAAAATCTGACATTGTATGAAAAAGATCAAAATCTGAATGATTTATCAAATAAAGCTTAGGTCAGCAAAAATTGGATATTGTCTATAAGAACAATTATAGACATTCTTGAAACAAACGTTCTGAAATGAAATCAACGCTCAAAATTTGAATATTAAGCGGGGTGTATCACCATCGAAAAATTTGTTCAATTTGAGACATGATGATAACATATTCATCAAAAGATTAAAACCGGTGTGTGTGTGAATACTTGACAGTATATGGAAAAGATAATACACAAGTATTTATCTTTGGAAACACACGGTTTATTAAACATTAAAGCACATATAATAATGAAAATATTAAAAATTACACTTCTATATTCATGAAATCTGTTTAAGAATCAGAAGTGGTTTGAACATTTAAGAACATATTTTCATATCTGAAAGTTGTCCGTCTTTCAGACACGTATGAGATTAAGATTAGAAATAAACCTTTTCACTCAGTCTTAAATCTCATCAAGTCAGCTCTAAGTCATATATGATATGATCATGTAAGCTCGCTCTCAATTATGCAAAAATCACTAGTCGTCAAAGTACAAAGCTTTATTCACAAAATTTAATGAAAAATAAAATGACATAAAGAAATAAAACTTTGAATGTACGAGTTCTGATCAGATGTAATCAGAAGTCATATACCATACTCCTTATCTGTTACTCCCACTGCAATTATGCATTAGAAAATTTATCAGTGATAAACATATGCAAAAATTTGTAAACTCCCACTCAAATGTATGTAGATCAACTTAATTTCTTCTCTCACTCACCCTGAGATCATGAACAAACTTAAGAGCAGATATCTTTCAGAATAAAAATAAAGAAATGAAGAAAAATGACAACAACAAAGCTTTATTAGGTAATCACAGATTAAGTCTTGAGATTTAACATACCATGTTTTGAATCGAGAAAATTAAATCTCTTTTCATCCAGAGGATTGGTAAATAAATTAGCAAGATGGAAATCTGTGTTTACAAAATAAAGTTCAATTGTACCTTTTTCCACATTATCTTTGATAAGGTGATATCATACATCAATGTGTTTTGTCTTGGTATGATGAACAGGATTCGCAGATATGGCAATCGCGCTCTTTGAAGCACAATATATCGGGATCTTGTTACATGTGAAGCCATAATATCGGAGTTGTGTTCTCATCCACAATACTTAAGAACAACAACTCACCACAACGATGTATTATGCCTCAGCTGTTGATGTGGATACACATAGTTGTTTCTTTGAAGCCCAACTCACGAGTTTATCACCCAGAAATTGTATGTGACCCGATGTACATTTCCTGTCAAGCATACAACTTCTTGGTATGCATCTGAATATGCTTTCAGTTCAAAACCTGTATCTTTGGGATACCACGGACCAAGACCTACAGTGCCTTTCAGATATCTAAAAATTCTTTTAACTGCAGACAAATGAGATTCTTTTGGATTAGCCTGAAATTGAGCACATAGACATGTAGAGAACATTATAGCTGGCCTACTCGAAGTTAAATACCTCAAAGAACCAATCATCCCTCGGTAGGTTCTAACATCGACAACTTTTTCCGAAGGATCAGTGCCAATCTTAGTTCCTAGTGTCGTCGAGGTTCCAATAGGTGTACAATTTTCCATTTTGAATTTTCTAAAAATATCGAAAATGTACTTTGATTGATTAATAAAAAACCCTGTCGAAAATTGTTTGACTTGTAATCCGAGAAAGAAATTCATCTCTCCCATCATACTCATTAGAAATCTGGACACCATGAGGTTAGAAAAACTCTTACAGTATTTTGGATTTGTTGATCCAAATATAATGTCATCCACATATATCTGAATTAAAATGATATCGGCCTTTTCCTTTTCGATAAACAAAGTAGTATCGATCTTTCCTTTATAGAAGCTAGAATTGACTGAGAATTTAGATAACACTTCGTACCAGGCTCTAGGGGCTTGTTTCAGACCGTAAAGAGCTTTGTCTAGAATGTAAACATGATTCGTCTTTTCTGGATTGACAAAGCCTTCAAGCTTAGAGACGTAGACTTCCTTCTTCAAGATGCCGTTGAGAAAGGCAGTCGTCACTTCCATTTCGTAGACAGTGATGTTTTTGTGTGAGGCATATGCTAAAAGCATCCTTATAGCTTCGATGCGTGCCACTGGAGCATAAGTCTCGTTATAGTCAATACCTTCCTCTTTCCTATACCCTTTAGCCACTAGTCTTGCTTTATTTCTGATCACCATACCTTCTTCGTCCTTTTTGTTCTTGAATACCCATTTCGTGACGAAAATAGTCTTACCTTCAGGCTTAGGTACAAGTCTCCAGACTTTGAGTGCTTCAACTTGATTCAACTCATCTTGCATCGCAGTTATCCAATCTGAGTTGGCTAGAGATTCAGATACGCGTGTTGGCTCTATCTTACTCAGAAATGAGTCATGCATACACATGTTTAAAGTAGCAGACCTAGTTTGCACCAATTTAGATGGATCTTTGGTCCACCTATGTTCATGAGGAAGTAGATTTGATGTAGATTGATCATGATTTGCATCTAGAAATCCACAATCTTCTTCTTGTTCAGGGAGTGGTTTATGTTAGGTCTGATTTTATAGTAATCATTGTATTTATAGGGCTTGGTCAAATACTGTGTCTAGTGTCTAATTCTGTGTTGTTTTGACCAAGGGTATTTAAGTCCCTTTGGTCTTGTTCCTTGTAACACTTTCACGCTTACATTGAATACACAGTATCTTTGTGCTTCCAAGTCTCTCTCTCTCTACTTTCTCTCTCTAGGATTTAGTGATCTTGGACTCTCAATTGGTATCAGAGCCAATCTAAATCTGAGAGGATTGAGAGATTGTATTTTTCTGATTCTGAATTTGTATATTAATCGAAAATTTGATTGATTTTCATGAATTTTTCAAGAAAATCTCGTTTTCTTGATTTTTCATCAAATTTGGATGTGTTTTTGATCGAATTCTTGGGAAAATTGGTTTGTTGGATTCGAATTTGTTTGTAAAACCTTTTTAATTCACATCAATTTGCAAGAAAAACTTGTTTTGATTGTTGATTTTGAGTTTTTTAAGTTTTCTGGAAAAACCATTTTTCTCGTCCTGTTCATATACGATTGTTCGAAATTGAAGTTTTTGATCGAATTTTTTGATTGAAAGTGGTTCGAAATCAGTTTTCGACCATATCTTTGAAAGAAATCATTATTGAATTCTAATCTGTAATCGAGTTTCTTGATTTTTTATGTTTTGCAGGTGGTTTGCGCAAGATCCACACTTTGCGAAAGTTCTTCCCGGTTTGCACAAGTTCATCAGGTGCTTTGCGCTAGTTGATCTTGCTGAGTTTAAAGTTCATCGTGTAGTGAACTTTGCGTATCCTTCAGATCACGCAAAGGAAACTTTGCGCAAGTAGAGCTCACGCAAACCCAAGTTTGCGTCTTCAGTGTCACACGCAAAGCTCATTTGCGCAAATCACGTCATACGCAAAGCTTAGTTTGCGTATCCTTCCACATACGCAAAGCTTAGTTTGCGTATCCTTCTTCATACGCAAAGTCCAGTTTGCACAACCTTCTTGTTCCGAAAAGTTTGGTTCTCGTATCTCTCAGCTTACGCAAACCTCAAGTTTACGCAAACCTCAAGTTTTTTTTATCTATGGATTCTGCAAAATTTTCTTTTCATGCTAAGTTCTACACGAGTGACCTCATGATGTCATTGGGCACAGAATCTCGTCCTCCGGTCCTAGTTGACGAAAACGAATTCACTCAATGGCAAGATAGGTTTCTGAACATCATTGAGCGTCAAGCTAATGGAGATAACATGTTGAAGTCTTTAACTGAAAGACCTTTCGTAAAGCCTAAGAAAGAGACTCCTGCAACAACTGAAGAGGCTTCGCGAATGAAAACTGATCGAGAATTAAAAGCTAATCTGATGCTAGCTTTACCAAACTCTGTCTACAACCGGGTTCATCATTGCAAGGATTATCCAAATCTGTTATGGGCACAATTGGAGAAGATCATGCTTGGTTCATCGGTTGCAACTCAACTCCGTCATACACGTTATATGAACAATTTTGAGGAGTTTAAAGCCAAAGAATCAGAGTTGCTAAAGAGTGTTTATGACAGATTCTGTGCCATTATAAATGATCTGAGGAAAATTAAAGTTGAAAAGACTGAGCTGGAAACAAATATGAAATTCCTCAATGCACTACAACCAGAATGGAACAAATCCTGCCATCACTTGAGGAATGATGTCAGACTATCATCAATGCAGATCCAAGAGTTGTTTGAGATTTTAATGACTGATGAGTGGATAGTCACTGAGAAGAAGGCCAAACTGAAGAAGAAGAACAAGAAATCAGTGGACCCGGTTGCTCTCCTAACGAAACAACTGTCAGAACAAGCCTTGTCTGAAAATGCTTATAACGGGTCAACTGATGATGATGGCGAGGCACTGCAGAAAGCTATGATCCTTCTGTCACAGCATTACCAGAAAAAGTTCCAACCAGGGTCGAGTTCCAACACTTCTCGCTTCACTTTTGGGCCAAAGAATGTTCCAGTACCCGAGACTAAGAAAGCGGCTGCTTGCTACAACTGTGGTAAGCTGGGGCACATGTCAAAGGAATGTTGAGTTAAGGTGGTTCGGGATTCGGCATACTACAGAAAGAAACTGGAACTGTCCGAGAAAAGAGAGAACATAACTGCTCTTTTAGGAGAAGAAGAATTCTGGCTGGATCATTCCGACGATGAAGCTGCAAATGTCGAGATCGCTCAGATGTGCTTGGTTGGAGATGACCAGTCAGATGATTCTGATACTGATGAAGATGAGGTATATTATGATTTTGATTATAATTTCATTACCTCTCAGATGAATATTATTATTACTGCTTTATCTGATTTTCGTTCAAAACTCTTATCTGAAAAGAATTTAAACTCTGAAAAGTCAGATTTGATTGACAAATTGAAAATTTCTTTGAAAGATGAAAAATCTATTTTGGTTCATACTAAAGACATCTTTCAAAAGAAATTGGATGATTTGGAAAATTCAAATAAGACTTATCTTGAATCTTTGACTGCTATGACTAATTTAAAAGATGATTTTTCAGATAAAATAAATAAATTAGAAGAAAAGCTTTATCGAAGGAACCAATCTGAACAAACAATTTTTATGAACAAACCAAGGAGTGAAGATGCTTTAAAAGAAAAATGGGGACTCGGCTTTGTCAATCCTCATTGTTTAAACAAAGTCATAACCGAAGTTCCTACTTTATATAAATACGATTATCTAACTCTTGCACATTATGCTCCTCAGTTCAAATTTCATTGGACAAGTGAAAAGCAAGTATTAGAAATCGAAAATGAGAAAACAATGAATAACAAGAAAACGGAAATTCCTTTTGTTTACATTTCTGAAAACGCCAAATATTTTCCTGACAAATCAAGAAGAGGTAGAAAAAGTTTAAATGATATATCTCCTGTCAAATCTTCAGTATCAGATGATTTTCTTTATTCTTATGGTCCTAATTCTGATATGGAAAATATTTCTCCAATCATTTATGATTCTAAGAAATATACTCCTCCATTAGTATTAGAAGGAAAAATCATTGATCTTGAAGACAAGATAGAACATCAAAATATTTTGAAGAAAGTTGAATCTGATATTATTCTTTCTTTCATGACTTCTAGTCTTGAAAAAAAGTTATTTTCTTAAAAACCAGATTCTATTTCTAGCCTTTCTTCTGATTGTCAAGTAAATACAAAGGAAGTTTCTAAATCTGATATATTTTCTCAAAATAATTCTGACTCCGAGGTAAATTCAGATTTATTAGTTGATCAGATTGGTTGCTTAGATAAAATTATTTCTTCTGATTTAAATATTAAGTCTAAAATTCTTGATGAATCTTTTACGCTAAATGATCAGTATTATAAACCTAAGCGTAAAAGGAGAAAGTCAAAGAAGTCTAAGAAACAAGATACAGTTCTTCCTGGCAGTTCTAATTCTTCCGATTTTAGTTTTTCAGATAGGACTTTGAGCAAGTCCAAGAAGCAGAACTGGAGAGCGAAGCGGACATCAACTGAGTCTATGACTGGGGAGAATAGAAATGTAGACAAATATTATAAAAGTGATTCATTTGCTAACTGTAATAAAATTTCAAAATACTCCATAAAGCAAATGATTCAAATTTCAGAACATGTCTCATGTTCTTCCTCAGATTTTAGTTCTGATGATTATGCTTTCTCTTCTGATGGTTGTGGTTATAATTCTGATCATATTTCTTGTGCTTATCGTGTTCAATCTCACCATTATTTCCCCATAAGAACTGTAACTAACTTTCATGGGCCCAAATACAAGTGGGTTCCCAAATCTCAATCTGATTCTAAGTTGCAGGCATCTCATGTTAAGGGGAGTAAAAGATATATGGCTTCTGAGTACTTCAGCTCAGAACCCGTGCTTCAAAGACCTCGACTTCTAGACAAATCAGTCTAGGACTCGTTCTTCATTGCTTAAGCTTCTGACTAATGAGAAACTGTGAGTACATCTATTTTCATTCCGCTGCATTTTATCTCTGATTAAGATGTTGTTCCAGTTTTCTCAATTGCTTTTAAAAAGAATCTGAGCGAATTTTACAAACTCTGATTTTGTTCAACCCAAATTTTTCTAATGAGACTCAATTCATTTTACATCACGTGATAGATGATGTTATTGAATTATACTTTGTTTCAACTGAATATAATCATGCTGATTATTAAAAAAAAAATATTAAACTAGGCATGTTACTTTTAAAAGTTTAAACTTTTACAAATTTTATTTTATAAAGTAAAAGTTTTACAATTTTCTTTCTTATGAATAAAATGTTTGTCTAGGATAAATTTTCAAGTTGCTTTGTTATATTAAAGTTTTTATATGGTCAAATTTCATTTCTAACATAAATCGGAAATTCAGAAACATGTTAGTAGCTTTTGTTTTTGCTTTAAAGTTGTGTGATTCGGAATAATTATAGTTTACAATGCTTAGAAAACCTAAAACGTCAAAATTTTGGATTGTAATGAAAATATGGGCTAAGCACTTAGATGTAAAACCTTGTGATTGAGATGAATATTAAATTCTTATAAATCAGAAATCTCTAAGTTCAAAAGTTTGTACCTGTGACCTTTCTGGTTTGGGAAAGTAAGTTATGTGGGATGCTTGTCATCTGGTCCCCTAAGGACATTTGATATGGGAGTGATCGAACCCAAATCCTTCTATAGAATCAGATCGAAAGTCGTGTTCTACTGGTATGAATGGGTTTAGGATGTGTCGATGTAGCCTTTCTGATCTGGGAAAGTAAGTTCTAAGGGGTGCTTGACACCTAGTCCCCTAAGGCCACCTGGTCTGGGAGCGGTTGACCCAAATCCTGCAATAGGGTCAGATAGAAAGTTACGTTTACGGCATCTTCTTTACTTACCTAACTTTTTGATTCTAAAGATGCCAAAGTGCACGCGCTTAAAAGATGCCAAAGAGCACATTCATGTAAAGATGCCATAGAGCACAATGCTAAAAGATGCCAATGAGCACACATCTCATGATACTTGGTGATATTTTTAAGTTGCAATAAACCTGTAAATTTGTGAAAGTCTGATCTATTGACGAATTAGTGTGATTATGTGCAGAGTTATCTATTATATTTTTAGAATTGCATTACTTGAAGCTAATCAAAGTTCACATGCGAGCACACTGAATAGATTGATGAAAGATTTTGAAACTGAACATGTCTAAACTTGATATGCAATAAAACTTGTTTCTGTATCCAAACACATACATTTGATTTCATTTGACGAATTTTATTGTGATATCTTACTAAGTAGAATTTTATTTGTTTCTGATTGAATTTTTATATATTTAGTCATTTCAAAATACATATTCAGTATATTTTTCTTTCTACATTGATGTTTTTATTTCAAGTGTTCTCATTTCTTTTCAAATGGGTTTGAGCATTATTCAAGGGGGAGTAAAAAAAAAAAAAGGAGATTTTCTAAATGTTCATATCTGTTTTCGAGGGGGAGTATCTGATTTTCTTTATATGAATGCTAACTTGAATTGTCATATCTAGTGCATTTGTGTAGGGGGAGTCAAAGAGCTTAAAAAGGTTAAATTTTTCGAGTTTAAGTCAGCTTTACGCCATCAGTTGGTCACGTAAACCTCGCTTTGCGCAACCTGCGTGTAACGCAAACCTCGCTTTGCGCAACCTGCGTGTAACGCAAACCTTACTTTGCTCCACCAACGTGAAGCGCAAACCTCCCCTGTTTTCTCTGTTTCTTTGATTTTGCAGATCTTAAGCCGTCTCGTCTCCAACATTAGCATGACCAAGTTGTTCAAGATCATCAAGGTCATGAGGGGGAGAAGTCAAGGAGAAGATAAAGAGACAAAGAGCTCAAATGTTTATCTGCTGATCAAGATACTCAAAGATTCTATTATCTCAGCTACAACTTCTTTTGTTGTTCCTGCTCCGACCACTACAGTTCATTCAAGGTCATTTAAAAGAAGTGTGTCGTTTAGAGAACAAGCTGATGAACCGACTGTTCCTTCAAGTTTAATTCAAACTGGTTCAGACTTGTCAAGACAGCAAAGACATCTTTATCTGAAAGATGCTGAGAAAATTTTTTCTTTAAAAGTCAGAAAGCTTCTTAAAGTCGCTTTAATGGTCCGTGCTGATTTAGAAGATAAATTTTGAAAACCAAAGTGCCAATGATTACTAAGGGGGAGATTGTTAGGTCTGATTTTATAGTAATCATTGTATTTATAGGGCTTGGTCAAATACTGTGTCTAGTGTCTAATTTTGTGTTGTTTTGACCAAGGGTATTTAAGTCCCTTTGGTCTTGTTCCTTGTAACACTTTCACGCTCACATTGAATACACAGTATCTTTGCGCTTCCAAGTCTCTCTCTCTACTTTCTCTCTCTAGGATTTAGTGATCTTGGACTCTCAGTTTAGTTGAAATATTTTGTGCTGAAGTTTCAGTTGGGACAACATTTTCTGACTGTTGATTAGTCGTTACAGTGCAGCCAACTGACTCAGCGACTTCGGGCTCATCATGAATGTTCACAGCTTCAACTGTTGAAGTAGGAGTTTCAATTAGAATATCTTTATGAATCGGGGAATTTGATTCAGTAGATATATTTGAAATGGTTGGTTGATTTCTTCGTGAATCTTCTAATCTGTCAACCACAACAGGTTTAGACACTTTAGTTCCAAGAAATTCATCATAAACTATTCAAACAATATATCTAAATCAGATAAATGTGAAGTAGATGATGACGCTTCATCTGATTTTTTCACAGTAGATACATTTTATGGACTGATCTGCCCAGAAGCTAGTACACCAGTGATAACGGGTTCTGAACTGTCTTGAACAGAAGCCATCTCCTCATCGAATGTAACATTTACGCTCTTTACTACAGTCATTGACTTCTTCAAATATACTCTGTAGGAAGCAGACGATTGAAAATAGCCGATAAAGATGCCTTCTTCAACCTTTGGACTGAACTTGTTTAAGTTCTCCTTGTCATTTAGTACAAAGCACCTGCATCCAAAAATATGAAAATGTTTAATGCTAGGTGTACGGTTATTTATCAAAGAATATGGAGTTTTAACAAACTGGTGGTGGATTATGAATCGATTCTGCGTGTTGCAAGTAGTCGATACATATTCAGCCCATAGAAACACAGGTAGATCCGCTTGATTCAACATAGTTCGGGCGGCCTCGACTAGCTTTCGGTTCCGTCTTTCAACAACTCTGTTCTGTTCAGGCGTTCTAGCAGCAGAATACTGATGTGTTATCCCAACCGATTCGAGATAATCTTTAACAATTCGGTTCTTGAATTATGTGCCATTGTCTGTTCGTAGAAGCTTGATTGTCTTTTGCAGATTCACTTGGGTAGTCTTTAAGAATGTGATGATGAATTCGGGCGTCTCATCCTTTGTTCTCAGAAATTTGACACAAGTATACCGCGAGTAATCGTCCACAATCACTAAAACATACTTTTTGCCGTTCATGCTATGTATACGCATAGCACCGCAGAGATGCATATGCAGATGTTTAAAGGATGAACTTGTACTCGGCTCAGGTTTCGGCTTATGAGCGGCTCTCTTCATCTTTCCCTTCTCGCACGCTGCGCACAAATGTTCTTTCACATATTTAAGCTCAAGAAGTCTTTTACTAACTTTCCGGTGACTAGTTTGTTGATGTAACGAAAATTCAGGTTGGAAAGACTTCGATGCCATAACCAACTTTGTTCCAACGAGGATTTTGACAATAGACACACCTCAATGTCAGTCTAGACTTTTGACAGATTAATAGTATAGAGGTTAGACTTTCGCGTGCCGACCAAGAGTTCCTTACCGTCTTCCGTACGCACAGAACATCTCTTGGCCTTGAAATTAACCTCTAGATCTTTGTCACAGAACTGTCCAATGCTGAACAAATTATGTCCTAAACCTTCAACGTAGCTCACCTTCGTAATCGTCACGTTGTCTTCAATCACATCACCATAGCCCAGAATAGGTGAAAAATGATCTTTTCTGAAGCGTACTGTTCCGCAATATTTCTCTGTATAATTAGATAATAAATCTTTTAGCCCCAATTCTGAATTGTAAAAGTATTGAAAATAGCTCAAGTCTTCCTCTGAAGATACTCATAGACATCCGCAAAAGAAAGCCAAGTCTGGCTCTGAAGCCAATTCAGAGACATACTCTCAGAAGAGAAGACATCAGAGATATCTTCATCAGAGCTCTGAAGATCTTCTCTCTGAAGATCAAGTAAAGATTTATACAAGTGTTGAACTGAAGAACAGATGACACGTCACTTAGTGATATGATTTGCGTTCTAGAGTAGGTCACTATTAGAGCATGTCTTGAGCTTACCTATTAGGTAAGACACTATTCAAGCATGCTTCTATTTGTCAGGATAGTACACTGTTTACTTTATGGTCCTATAAATAGGACCATCACTCCATTGACAAAAGTGTGCTTTTTGATATATTGTATCTGATAAATTAATTGAATATATTTCAAAGAAGATCTTGTTCTTTCGACATATTTGTTTATGAGCTGCGATATTTGAATCTGCTTTTGATATTAAACTATATCGCTTCCTGATAGTCCCAATTCTATCAATATCTCAATGTAAACAGAAATCAAAATGAGAAATCAGTCATATGTCATTGATTACTCCAAAGATTACAATCTCTCTAACTCTACATATTACACTTTCTCTCTCTAAGAATGATATGCTATGAACCACTTATCTAATCTGCTCTCACATGCTTGAATGACTTACACACTTACAATCTTACTTGTTACAACTGAATTCTTACAAAGACTTAAAAGGTATTTATACCTCCATACAAATACAAAGAAACAAACAAATACAATATGTTGACTTTGACTTTTATTACAAAATGACTTTGACTTTCCATGAGAGTTGACTTTCCAGCTTTGACTTCTTGAACTTTCACCTTCAATCTTTATGATCTTGAATCCATCATATTTATGCTCTAACATTTCCGCTGTTATTACTCTTGTTGTTTATATCATTATTATTGTAAGACTAAATCTGGGATCCAACAATTGGTATCAAAGCCTCCTTTGTTTTCTAAACAAAGAAAGATCATATCTGCATACTCGGATAGATTTATATCTTACTGATTCAAGCTTTCATTATCTGTGCATATTCATATAAACATTGGTTTATTAAAGAGAACTTCATATGCTCCAGATTTGAAAGTAAATTACAGTTTCATTTCTTGATAAAGATCTTCATAGAAAAGCATCAGTTCTACAAATCTTCATCCTTTCTTCACAAAATGGCAAACTCAAGTATAAGTGCCATTTATACAGCTGGATCATTAACCAAACCTCCTACACTTCTAAGGGATGAATATACTCAATGGTAGATAAGGATGGTAAATTTCTTGGAAGGTATGGACAGGGATCTTTTAAGATCAGTGAACGATTGACCTCACCAACCAATGGTGTTGATACCAAGAGTTCCAGCAACAACAGATACTGCTGAAATACCTTCTTACTATGAAAAGAAAACTTCAAACTTTACGGATGAAGAAACTAACATGATGGAAAATGATTCAAAAGTTGTTAGATTACTTATTATGGCCATTCCCAATGATATCTTCCAAGAACTTGATTCTTGTGTAACTGCAAAAGAGATATGGGATCAGTTGTTAAATAAACTTGAAGGAGGCCTACAAACTCAGATAAATAGAAGAAATCTTTGCATCAATGAGTATCATGATTTTTATGCATTACCTGAAGAAACCTTGCACCAAACATATTCAAGGTTCAACATTCTCATCAATTAATGCAGGAAATTTAGAGTTATGAGGACAAAAGAAGAAAACAATGTTCTATTCCTCAAAAGCTTAAATGAAGAATGGTCACAACTGTCCATGTCAATACAGGCCAATCAAATATTACAATCATGGTCATTGACTGACATTTATGGCACTCTTGTAGCACAGAAAAAGAAGTTGTTAAACAAAAATCAAAAACCTCTTTAGGTCGACCACTTGCACTCATTTTAAAACAAAAAGGTGTATCACAAGAAGGAAGAAAGGTAGAAACAAATAACTGTTTGAAAAAGGAACCTAAAAGAAAATCCAAGAAGGTTCTGATGAGTGAAGAAGTTGAACACTCAGATTCAGACTCAGATGATGACATCAATGCATTTGCCAAATCTCTTGCATTAATCACTCTTCAATTTAACAAGAAATTTCCCAAGAAAGTTTTTGAAGGAAGAAGAGATGATGAAGAAAGAAAAGTAAATCCAGAAAGAAGATTGCAGAAAGCTGATTATCAACAAGAGCCCATATCTACTCTGCATAGTGATCAAAAGGGTGTGTATTTCATCAATCATTAAACTACTCAACAATAAAGAACTTAACAACCATTTCAACCAAGGTATCCTCAACCTCCGAGGTACTTTCAGCCACAACCACAAGCTCAGAAGACAGAATCAGTTGCTGCTCTTCCACCAAACCAGAATGATGGGAGATGTTTCAGATGTGGAAAGCTAGGCCATTTCTCTGCAAATTGCAGAGGTAGGCTTATCAATTATCAAGATTACTACAAGAACAAATACAAGTACAATGTCAAAGAAAGAGTACTTGTTGCAGAGATGGAAGATTGGTTGTCAGACTCTACAAGTGATGGAGAGGAAGAACCTACCAATCTCTGTGGTATGGCTTTTACAGATGATCAAACCGATGGATCATTAGAGGACTGCTCTAAAAAGGTAAACTCTCCTTCCACCTCTGAAAGTGAACTTGAATTGGATGTTATTAAGCTAACAAATGAGTTTCAGAGCTTAAAGCAAAAACTTTTTGAGGAAAAAGAAAAAAGAAAGCAAATGACAAAAGATCTTAGTTTTTACAAAAGGGAAAAAGATCTTCTTGAGTAAAAAAAGAGAGACATTTTTGTTGAGAAATCTGAACTTGAAAAATCTCAGAAACAAAAAGAAAAATCTTTCTTAGAAAAATTCAAAGAACTTGAGAAAGTTTTAAAAATTAAAGAAGAAGAAGTAAGAAGATCTGAGTATGAAAGGGTCAATTCTGTTGCCTTAACCAATTTTTTTCAAAAAGAAAGAGAAATCCTACATCACTCTCTAGAAAGGAAAGAACTTCAAATCAAAATCTATCTAGATGCTCAAGATGTCCATATAAAAATAAATTCTCAAATGGACACTCAAGGGCTGGGATTCAATGAATTGCATTCATTCACTGGATTGAAGAAAACTTCACTTTCTTCCACTTTCTCTTTAGGAAAGGTCCAGAGCTCTGACTGTCCATCTCTGAACAATTTCAAGAGAACAAAAACCTCAGAAGGGTCAAAAGCAAGAGCTCTGATTTTTAAAAATGTTGAATACTCTAAAGTAAAAAACTTTCCAGAACCTATCTTAAAGATATAAAAAGAAACTTCAGAGGCACTTTTCACAAAACCTCAGAGCAATGATCCCAGAGAATTTTCAAGTTTGATGCATTTATCACAAAAGAATCAGAGACATCTGAAACAAGTACCTCTGAAACAAGTACTTCTGAAGACAAATCTCAGAGTTCACTTAATCCAGATGCTCCTCTGTATTCACCAATCTCAGATGAATGCATCAGAACTACATTTGAGGATGACATCAAAAGAATAAATAAAGAAAATGTCATAGCTGATTTAAAAAAGAAAGAAAGCATGAAAAGAATGATTAAAGTCTCTAGACCCAAGGAAATTAAAAAACCAACAGAGATAGTTATCTCTGACAAGGCTAAAAGAGACTTTCTTGACTCTGATTCTGAATCTGATCTAGAGATAGATGAACAGATTTTCTGTAGTATTCCGAATTCCTAACCTTCGACTTTCGAAAATCTTTTGCATAATGTCCAACGTTGCCACAGTTGTAGCATTTGATCAGATCATCAGCTTTCTTTTCAGTACTGGTGTAGTCATTCACATACTTCTTCTTCTCATCTGTCTTCTTCTTGACAAATCTTGTTTCTTCAAATCTTCTACCATCAATTCTTTCTCTGTGGTCATGATTCTTTGATCCCGTAGAAGAAATCCTCTGTGAGTTTGACCCTGGTTTCTTGTACAACTTTTTCTGGAAAGCTCGGGTCAGTAAAAGCATTGCCTGCTTGAGATTCTCCCCGTCATCACCATCGGATTCAGAATCAGAATCAGAGCTAGAAATGAAAATCTTGTTCTTTTTCATCTTCTCTTTCTTCTCTTTCTCCTTCTCTCCAGCTACAAGTGCTATGGGATCGACAACCTTCTCAGATTTCTTTTTCTCAGCTCTTTTCTCTTCCACCTCTTCCTCATTCGGTTGTAAAGTCTCATAGTCTTCATGAGGAGGTATATCACTCAAGTCTTTCATATGTTTCATCCTACGTGTATGTTTCTTCCATTCTGGTTGCAGGATGCTGAGGAACTTCACGTTGTTCTCAATCTGCTTCTTTTTAACCTTGTTCTTTGATAGCTCATTCAGAAGCAGAACAAACCGTTCATAAGTATCCTCCAGACTTTCATTCTCTTTTGCTTTAAACTCTTCATAGCTGTTTATGCAGTTTGCTACCTTCATCTGGTTGCCTACCTTTGAACCCATCATCATTTTCTATGGTTGATCCCACATAGACTTGGAAATGTCTTTGTAACTGTCAATCTGGATATAGATCTCGTTTGGTGTACTCTGTAGCAGAAGAAATCTAGCTTGTTTGTCAGCTTTGAATTTGTTTTTCTGTGCTTCAGTAAACTGAGAAATATCTTTATCAACAATCTTTGTCTTCACAACTCCATCATCATCTAATTCATTATTCTCATCAGGAATTTCCTCAGTAGGAATCTTCATTTGTCCTTTTGTGATTGATAAGTAAATGTTTTCACCGTTTGTGTGCCGATCTACAAAGTCAAGAAAGCCATCCTTCCACTGTTCGTATTCCCCTCTGAATAGAACAGGAGGCTTGACATCAGACCCGATAGCAAGTACTTCTCTAGAAGTCATCTTTGATCTATACAACTTTTTATGATCGTCAAAATTCAGATAACAAATTGGATCTACACAAATTAAACTTAGTTAAATTTCAGAAAAAATTCAGAAAAATTGACTTAGTATGAAACTCACATACCAAGTAAACCAATCACAAGAAAACGTGCAAATGCCTTCGTGCGAGTTTGAGAAACGCGCACAAGGAAGGCTGCGTGAAGTCACTTCTCGCACACAATGTTGTGCGAGTTTGTGCTTCGGGATCGAATTCTCAACAAGAATAAAGTCTCAGAAACAATATCAAAGAAGTTGCGGAATAACACTTTGATATTCAATGAAACAGTAAACAAACAGTATATAATAAACACTTTGCAAACTTGTATTAAAATCACAAGATTACACGCTCAACCTCAATCTTGAAGAACAAGCTCTTTCAAGACGAATTCTACTTCTCTAGAATTAGGAACTATACCTTGAGGTTGATTCTCTCTTTTTCAAAAACTTAGAATTTTTTAAATCACACTCTAAACTATTCTGTCAAATCTATACATATACTGAACAAAAAGATAAATACAAATAAATAAAATATCTTCAGTATATCTTCCATGAATATCTTCAGAATATCCTTGTTTATCTTTACCCACGATCTCTTCATCATTATCTTCACATTACCTTATAAGCAGCATTAAGTCTTGGCAGCATTAACTACTAAGCAGCACTAACCACTAGTAGTACTAACTAGCTAAGCAGTACTAACTTTGTTCAAGCAGCACTAACTTTGACTAGCAGTATTAATTCTACTAGCAGTAGTAATACTCAGCAGTATTAACTTTGGAGTCTTCTAGTAGTAGTAATTCTGAACTAGCAGCATTAATCACTTGAGTTATTCTTCAGTTCCCAACAATCTCCCCCTAACTTGACTTTTAGGAAGAGAAGTCAAGTTCTTCAGATGCTCCCAAAATATCATTCTTCAGATCCCTGTATCAACATTTATCCCCAAACTTTGATTGATCATTCTCTGAATCAGATATTTGGCCATTTCTGAGTTTTCAACACATCCAAGCTTCTTCTTCAGCATTGCATGAAGCTTAAGTCTGCTGTGATTGTATACTCTATCCACTAGGAAGTAATCTATGTGATTTCTATCCAAAGTCACTGCATATACTCCACTAGTTTCATATAGAGTCCAATTTGTGACTGCTTGAAACACATTTCTTATGACATTCTCCACTTCTTCAGGTTTGAACATCATACACAGATACTCCATCACCAGTTTTGTAATTGAAATCCATGGAGCTTTTAACTGATCTGCATACAACTTCATTCCATTTCAAGCATTTCTTCTATATCAGACCTAGAGCATGTTCTGACAATCTTGGCCCAAGTGTTGATTACCTCATACTTATCATTCTTCCTCTTGAGTCTGATATACTCCTTTCCATCCACTGTCAGTGTATCCCAGTGAATAACTTCAGGAGGCTTTATACCAACAGGTTCTGCTGAAATTGGTTCAGGAACTTTGTTCATCACTACCATGTACATCTTTAAATCATCAGTACTTGAAGATTCCTTCTTTTCAGATGACTCAGGTGCCCCTTCTTCTTCAGCAACCTTCTCAGCCTCTCCTTCAGCTATTCTAGGCTTCTTGGTTAACTTTCTCCTTGCCATCATCTTGGTTCTCTTTAAAGTCCTTAGACTTTCACCTAGAGTGGCTTCTTTCTTTGGTGGTGTTTCTTGCTCATCTGGAAAAGGTTTTTCTATCATGAAATCATAGCTTTCTTTCATTCTCTTCTCCATCTCCACCCTGGTAGTTTCATTTCCTTGAAGCTTAGTCATTTCAGAATTGTATAGCTCCTTGATCTTGATCAAATGTCATCTTGGAGAACATCTCCTTTCTGACTCCTATAGCACCCTTGAGAAAAATTATCATCTTGTTTCTCTCTTGAGTACCAAGGAAAGTCTTTGAGGGTTGTCTCTTCTTTGCAGCTGTTTTTATCACCACATATTTCTTCAAAGATGCTGCTTTCTTCTGTGCAAGTTCAGTTGCCAGGCTTTGTTGATAGGCTTCATTCAGTTCAGCAGCTAGAGCCTTTGCCATCTTCCTGTCCTTTTCAACCTGAACTCTTTCTTCCTTTTCAATATCAGCCTGCATCTTCCTGGCCAAGGCTTCATCTGATTCAACCAACCTTTGCTTTTTGACTGGTTGATCAGATTCCACCATCTTTGCTTTTCCTTTGTCTTTGTTCATTACCTTCTTACTGTTATCTTTCTTGATCACTTCACCTTGTTCTTTGATGACTACTCCTTTGGTCTTTGAAGTGACCTTGGGAGTATCATGTTTGGCTTTAAGTAAGGTTTCTGCAATCTCAAGATCTGTTAAAACTTCTTTCACAGTTTCTGCTGCTTTGCTTATTTCAGCAGTACTAACCATTTCTGCTGCTTTAATTGAACTAGCAGCATTAATGGTTTCTATTGCTTGCTTTGTTACTGCTGCTTGTTCTTTTATCTCTGCTTGCACTGATTCTCTTTCTGTTTCTGCTTCTTTCTCCCCCTCAACATCAAATCTCTCCCCCTCACCACCATATTTCATCCCATCAAGCTCCCCCTTTTTGGGAGCATCATTCCCAGATTTCCTTCTCCTTAGCACAAATTGTCTCTTCTTCTTTTTCTGTACTAGCTTCATCACCAATTTCTTGAGTTTGGTAATCTGCACTTGTTGGGACAAGATTACCAGCTTCATCTCTTCAATTTCTTTCCCTTGTTTGAAAACATCTTGGTTGATGTTGCCCATTGTTTCCATCAATTCATAGTAAGTATATCTGTCCTCACCTTCTCCAGAAGTGTTACCCTTTTTGATGGATCATTGGATCTTTTTGTAGTGGAAGTCTTCTGCCTAGTAGAAGCACTATCCACCCCCTTGGTTTCTTGGCACCAGGGACCTTTGAATGATTGGTCATTCAAAGTTTCCATGGGGGAGGTCTTATGTATCATACCACTGACCTCCTCTGAGCTAGCAGGAGTAGTGGCAGCCTTCTCTCCCATATGCTCTTCCTCCTCCTCAGATAGCACCTCCTTTGGGTTGGGAGACACCCTTGTGGGTTCCCTGTAGATATTCTCTAAGGGAGAATCCTCCCTTAGAGGGCTTAAAGGCTTAGGGGTCAATGGTACAAGAAGGGAAGGAGCCTTCTTTACCTGTTTCCTTTTGTAAGTATGGGTTATTGGTGAAGTTGGTTTATCAAGAAGAGACTAGGGAAGTGATGTAGAGTGGGAAGGTTGGGATTGGCTAGCAGTGGGTTGGTCTAATGGGGGCCTTGACTCTACTGCCATACATTCATCAGTTTGGGACACCACCATCATTGAAGAGAACAATGGGGTGTCAACTCCTTCCGAGTCCAGAGGGGATATTTTCATGTTTGAAAAGACCTTACCTTTGGGAATTTTGGGTGCATATACCCCATCAAAATGAGATATATCCGTCAATTCATGGTTAATAACTTCTTGGACAAACCTGGGGTACATATAAAATCTCTTTTTACTTCCCAGGTTTGAGACAAGATCATTAAAACTCATTTGTGAAAAATTATACTTTCTCGCAGTGGCTAAGCATACCAAAGCATAAGCAATGGTGCTACTGAACTCACTCCATCCAGTAGTCTTTTTAGATATACAGTGCATAAGAGTATGGACAAAGAAACTCCATTGGGGTGAAAATTTGGCTTTTGAGAACTTGAACACACCCAATGGGCCTCCATACCCCATTCTTGTAAGAGTATAAAACTGTTCATCATTAGAGATAGAAGTTATACCAGAGGCATCGTCTAGACGTAGACTGATGCGAAGTACCTCTTCAGTAACTGTCAAGGGTTTGTCACACACCCTTGTTTTGATCATTTGCACACCATTCTGAGTAACAATGGTGGCATTTGCCCAGAATTGCCTTTGATGCTCTATGAAGATGGTAGGAGATATAGTGAGAGCATGGGCAATATGGCTGGACTTCAGAAAGTCGACTATCTGGTAAAAACCTTCAGCTTGTTTTGGCTTTTGGAGCATCACGATTTCATTGTGCTCGTCGATGAACGCCATGGATGCCATTGAGCTTGAAGGTTCTTGCTTGAAAACTTTGAGAGAGAAAGGGTTTAGAGCGCAAGTGAACAGTATGCAAAGAGTCGTTATGAACGTTTAGGCGGGCAAAGGGTATTTATGTATTCGTGACATAAGCAGTATTAACCTAGAGCAGTATTAACTGAGAGCAGTATTAACTGAAAGCAGTATTAACTGAAAGCAATATTAACTGAGATCAGTATTAACTGAAAGCAGTATTAACTACTTAGCAGTATTTACTGGAAGCAGTATTAACTGAAAGCAGTATTAACTACTTAGCGGTATTAACTGGAAGCAGTATTAAGTGAAAGCAGTATTAACTGAAAGCAGTATTAACTACTTAGCAGTATTAACAATGCACTGGCAGTATTAACAATGCACTGGCAGTATTAACAATGCACTGGCAGTATTAACAATGCACTGGCAGTATTAACAATACACTGGCAGTATTAATAATGCACTGGCAGTATGAACAATACTTACTCTTTTCAACTTATGATGAACTGAGGACTGCTATGAATTCCCTGAAAAGAAAGATTAGGACCACCAAGAATACATAATATACAGGTATTGAACCACTTTTTGAGAAGGAGTTTATTCAGAGTTGATCATTCCCACACTTGTTACCAAGAAAGTGAATCTACCCACATCAAAGGCTTTGGTGAATAGATTATAGGAGAGGATATATCTCCTATTACCAGTTGTGGAGGATGATTCTTTTGAATTCTGGTGTGATGATTAGGTTCTTCATTAAGTACCACCTCTAGATTTGAGTCATTCAACTCAACTGAGGTGTTTTCAGCAGCTACTTCTGATTCCTTATTGACTTGAGTCTCCTCATCTCTACTCTCTTCTTCACTCTGACTTGGTTCAGTAGATGGTTCCTTTTCACAGTCTTCAACAGGATCCACTGTGGGTATGGGAAAGATCCCAGATTGAGATAAACTGTCTTGAACTTGTGTAGTTCCTGATCCTCCACTCCCTGATCCTGCATAATCATCACTACTGACACCAAAAGAGTTAGTTAGTGAATCAATGTCAAATAGCCACTGAGGACCAGACCCAATTGGATTTGGTGTGTTCTCATTGCATTTGACATTGTCACTTTCTTCAATTATTCTAGAAGAAGAGTTAAAGACTCTGTAAGCCTTACTCTGAGATGAGTAACCAACAAGAAATCCATCATCTGCTTTGCTATCAAACTTACCTAAGTGAGATTTGGTATTGAGAATAGTACAAGGACACCCAAAAGGTTTGAAAAATCCAATAAATGGTTTTCTTTTATTTAAAAGCTCATATGGGGTCTTGTTCTTTGGCTTGACTACTAGAACTCTATTTTGGACATAACAAGCAGTATTAACTGCTTCAGCCCAGAAGGTAATTGGCAATTTTGAATCAGCCAACAAAGATCTAGCAGCCTCTATTAGTGTCCTATTTCTCCTCTCAGCAACTCCATTCTGTTGAGGAGTCCTAGGGGCACTATATTGTCTCTCAATGCCTTTCTCTTCACAAAAGGTGTTTAGATCAAGATTTTTAAATTCAGGCCCATTATCTGATCTAATGACTTTTACTTTTTGATTAGTTTGGTTTTCAATTCTTAGGATAAAGGATTTGATCAGTCCACTTTTCTCATCCTTAGTCCTTAGAAAATATACCCAAGTAAATCTGGAGTAATCATCAACAATAACCAAGCAATAAGATTTCTTGCCTATACTCATAACATTTGTAGGACCAAACAGATCCATATGTAGTAAATGGAGACAAGAAGAAATAGAATTTAACTCTTTGGTCTTATGAGAAGTTTTATGCTGTTTGCCTTTAAGACAAGCAACACAATGATCATCACATGAAAAGACTTTTGAAGGTAAACCTCTTACAAGGTTGTTTTTAACAAGTTTGTTCATAGTCTTGAAATTCATGTGACACATCCTTCTGTGCCATAGAGAGGATTCATCCGCAGAAGCTTTTGAAACAAGATAGTTCAGGGATGAATCACTATCAACATTGTCCATATCTAGACAATAAACATTGTCCTTTCTTGGAGTTCTAAGTAGTATCATGCTTTCATCAACTACCTTAAACTCTGGAGCAAGGATCATACACTCTGTGTTAGTAAATAATATGCTATGTTGTTTGTCACAAACCTGTGATACACTTAACAGGTTGTACTTCAATTGATCAACATAGTAGACATCCTAAAATGTCATCTTACCTTTTGTGACATTACCTTTACCACTTATTTTACCACCAGTAAGATCATTTCCAAAAGCAACATGTCCTCCATTGATATGCTTGAAATCCTGAAGGCATGACATGTTCCCTGTCATGTGCCTAGAGCAACCACTATCAACATGCCAAATGCTCTTTCCCTTGAGCTGTTGGTTGCCCTGCACATAAGATAAATCAGTTAGTTTGAATTAGGAACCCAAGCCCAAGTGGTCTTGGGTACCCCTTTCTCATCAAAATACTTGCATTCCTTCTTGACAAGATTTTTAAACTTTGACTCCTCATTTATGGAGTACTTTGTCACAATGATAGGCTTGGAAACAGATTTGCTAGAAGTAGTACTGGTTTTAGAAGTACTAACTGCATTAGCAGCACTTGCATGCTTAGCAGTACTAACCTTATTAGAAGTAGTAACTGTTTTAGCAGCAGTAACTGTGTTAGCAGTATTCATCTTTGAGGAAGTACTAACAGTATTAGCAGCATTAAAATTTTCAGCAGTACTAACACTGGTAGCAGCCGTAATGCTTCTAGCAGCACTATCTCTGTCAGCAGCACCAACAATTTTAGTGCTTTTAGGCACCCACATTTTAATACTTTCATTCAAAACCTTTTTCTTCATAGGGCCTTTGTTTTCAGCAGGTTTCTTCACCACATGTTTCTTTCCAGCCTTCCTATAACCAACAGGTTTTTGCACAAATCTTTGAAAGTTCATCTGTTGGTTAATAGGGTTAAAGTAACAGTACTTAGCCAAATGGTTTAACTTTCCACATATGAAACAAGGCTTTGGTCTATTGATTTTACTTAGATCAATGCCTTGTTTTTGTGCCCATTGGTTGTTCCAGTTTCTTTGATTTCCCCTTGGTTTATCATGTTTTTGGGGCTTAGAAGTATTGCATGCACACTGCTTGCAAGGGATAGGGTTCACAACAGTGGTCTGCTTATAATAAACCTTCTTGTTCTTTCCCTCAGTCTTCTCTATCTCATTGGACTTGATCCAATGCTTTCCACATCCCTCATTGGTGATTATGTGGTTTTCTATAGGAATCTCACCACTCACAGTGTTGTCTTTATCCTTGACAACTTCTTTCTCAGTTTTATCCTTAACAACTACTTCATCTAAGGGATCTATCTCAGTGGCTCCCTTAGGTAGGTCCTTCCTATCCTTTGTTTCTAACAAATCTGAACTAGGAGGGATGTAGTTGTTGTTATAGGGTGGTGGTGTGGTATTGTACCCTATTCCTCTTCTAAGTTTGTCATGGATTTGAGTTTGGAGCAAAGAGTCCATTGCTTTAGAAGCATTGGAAAATTTCTCAATATCCAGCTTGGCTTTCTCAAACTCCCTCTTTATCTTCTCATTCTCCTCTTTGGATCTGGTCAGTTGAAGTTCTAAGTCATTCTTCTCCCACTTCCAGTAGTTTGTGTCATAAGAGTGTTGAAGCTCATTGGCTTGAAAACCCTTATTCTGCTCTTCAAATCTCTCAACTATCCTGACATAATCTTTTATGTCCTTTTCCAATCTCTTAAGGTTATCACTCATGTTCTGATTGTGATCCCTATATCTCTTAACAGTGTTAATGCCATTTTGAGAACAAAGATTGGAAGTTACCTCTGTTGGGAGATCAGACACCTCTGCCATTAGAGCTTGATTCTGTATGGCCTCATCAGCTTGATCACTCCAATCAAACCCTATGCCTTGTTGAGAGACAAGGGCTTGTGCAGAGTTTCTGTTATTATTGAAGCTTCCAGATTGAGCTTGTTGATGGTTATTGTTTTGAGGCATTCCACTTCTGCATTCTTTAGCAAAGTTTCCCTTCTGATGGCATTTATAGCATTCCACCTTTGACTTGTCAAAACCTGCTCCATCTTCTCTTCTTTGTGAGAAGTTGTTCCTTCCAGTTCTTTTGATGAACTTATTGACTCTCATAGAGAGCATGGCCATCTGCCATTTAATGTCCATCTTATCAAGATCATCTGGATGGAGTTGTTCCAAGTCATCATTAATGAGAGAAGAGTTTCCATGAATTGCTAGAAAGGCTTCAAATACAGTTTCAGTGCCTTTCTCTTGAGTTGCTCCATTGGCAGCACTAACTGATTCAGAGTTGGAAGTAGAATCAGTTGATCCTAAAAGGAGTGCAGCATTGTGAACATATCCAGAACGCCTCTTCTTAGCCTCTACCTCAGATTCAAAAACTCTTAGATCATTATATAGATCATCAAGTTCCTTTTCTTCCAGTTGATCATTCTGTCTGAAAGACATAGTATACATGGTCCATTCATCACTCAGGGACCTTAGAAACTTTCTGTTCAGATCATCTTGATCAATTTGTACTCCCACTGTAGCAAGTTCACCAATAAGCTTGTTGAACCTGTCAAAAGTTTGAGTCATGGACTCATTCTTGGTTGACATAAAGTTCTCATATTGTTGCTTCAGAATGGCTTTATGATTTCTCTTGGTACTTTTGGTACCTGAGAATCTCTTCTCTAGAGCATTCCAGAGCATCTCTGCATCAGTGCAGTTGCAGAACTGAAGTTGATATTCATTGGGGATAGCCAAGAGCAAAGTGCTCAAGGCTTTCATCTCTGTCTGTCTAGCCTTTCTTTCTGCATCAGTTTTTGGTGGAGTTCTCTTTCCATCTGCACCAATCTTACCTGCTTCAGAAGGACCATTCTCTATGATATCCCACATAGAATAGTCAGTGAGGAGTATGTACTGCTTGATTCTGATCTTCCACATATCGAATTCATTGGGTCTGAGCATTGGTACCTTTGAAACCAGAGTACTGTTTGATTCTGCAAAGTTTTCCATGATGAATGAATAGATGTTTCTGAGAGAACAGGCTCTGATACCACTTGTTAGGATCGAATTTTCAACAAGAATAAAGTCTCAGAAACAATATCAAAGAAGTTGCGGAATAACACTTTGATATTCAATGAAACAGTAAACAAACAGTATATAATAAACACTTTGCAAACTTGTATTAAAATCACAAGATTACACGCTCAACCTCAATCTTGAAGAACAAGCTCTTTCAAGACGAATTCTACTTCTCTAGAATTAGGAACTATACCTTGAGGTTGATTCTCTCTTTTTCAAAAACTTAGAATTTTTTAAATCACACTCTAAACTATTCTGTCAAATCTATACATATACTGAACAAAAAGATAAATACAAATAAATAAAATATCTTCAGTATATCTTCCATGAATATCTTCAGAATATCCTTGTTTATCTTTACCCACGATCTCTTCATCATTATCTTCACATTACCTTATAAGCAGCATTAAGTCTTGGCAGCATTAACTACTAAGCAGCACTAACCACTAGTAGTACTAACTAGCTAAGCAGTACTAACTTTGTTCAAGCAGCACTAACTTTGACTAGCAGTATTAATTCTACTAGCAGTAGTAATACTCAGCAGTATTAACTTTGGAGTCTTCTAGCAGTAGTAATTCTGAACTAGCAGCATTAATCACTTGAGTTATTCTTCAGTTCCCAACAGTGCACAACTCTACATGCGAGAACCAAGGTTCGTGCACATGTACTCTGCGAGTTTCTACTTCTCGCACACCACAATGTGCGAGTTTTGAAACTTCTCGCAAGACCTTTGCGAGTTCGAGACTTAGAATATTTTCTAAGCACGACTTCTCGGTAAAATTAAACGCGCAAGATTAAAGTCTTGCGAGTTTTGGACTTAGATAAATTTTCAATATTAACACTTCGCGCTAAATACAAACGCGCACAGTACAACTTCTCACAAACACCACTTCGCGTACAACAAGCAAGTTGAACAGTAAAAACTCGCACCTAGGGTCGTGCGAGTTTTAACTTCTCGCACGTCTCTGTTTGCGAGTTTTATACTTCAATTCCACAAACAGTCTTCTGCAAGTTCTTGACTTTAGCGAGTTCTTCCTTCTACGAGTTATTCACTTGCGAGTTCTACCCTTAGTGTGTTCTTGGCTTGTGAGTTTTCTGGATCTAGCGAGTTCTTGTCTTAGACGAACAAAAACTCCATTTTTCGAACTGGAATCGATGCAAATCTTCTTCAATTAAACTGAAATTTCGTAAGTATGATCAGAAACTGATTTCGAACATACTACAACCAATGAATTTCAGATTTAAACAACAAAATAACAACTTCAATCTAGACTCAGTTCGTTTACAGACTCAAACAAAAAATTCAACAAAAATCCAAAATTCACCCTAACATATGTGAATTAGTCTATGAATTACAAATGAAATCTGTTCTATATGAAAAATCGAATACAACAATACCAAAAACATATTCAAATCATCATTAATTCGTGAAAATCAGAAATGAACAGAACAACTTCCGAGTTCTTGAACTGATGATTCAAATTCTTCAAAATCGATCAAGTCTTTCTGAATTCTGTGTGCTCTGATAACAATTGTGTGTCCCACAATGTGTATAGATCAAGATGCTAACATTTAATTTCCAAATTCAAACTGTTTTTTTTATCTTAGTTTCAATGTACAATATTTCTCTCTCTAACTTAAGAACACGCTCAACAATGAATCTGATACTCTCTCAAAAATTACACGCACAACAAGGTACCATATACCTATTTATACACAAGCCACAAACTCTCAAGATACTAAACACTCATACAATAAAACACGCATAACACTAAAAGAAAGTAAAATTGCAACTTTTACTTTGAAATTTATTACACTTGACTTTGACTTTGATACTGAGAGTTGACTTTAGCTTTGACCTTCAGTCTTCACTCTCCTATGATCTTCTATCCAACATATTTATGCTCTAACAGATAGAGATTGTTGGTTCTGGAGTTTTGAACATTCCTATTTCTGTTTGGAAAAATAAACCCAGAATACCAATATGTCCTGATTTTGCAGACATGTGTCTACAAGCAAAAAGTTCTCTAGACCTTGAAAAAGAATTACAAGAAAAGGCAAAGAATAAAACTAACACTTCTCATCTCTACACTTATAAACCAATCAAGTTTACTCCTGAACAAAAAGGAAAATGGCAAGAAATTAACCATTCTGATCCTGTTTGTGTAATGAGCAACAAAGAGAAGAGGATGTTTTTGAACAAGAAAGGACAACTTAAAAAAAAGGGTGTCTTTCAAGCTAGAAGAAAGGAAGTAGTTAGGAATAATTGTAATATTCCTAGTACTAATTTAAAAAAGAATCAAAATGTATCAAATACATTTAATGAATTGAAAAACTTTGCTTCTAATTCTCCTTGTTCTATAAATTGCAATTGCATTCAAGTCTTGGTGAAACTGAAAAATCACTTCAGAGGTTCTCATTGTTTTCTAAACTAGCCTCTGAATAAAAATTCAGAGACAAAGCCTCAAAAGAAAAAGGACAAATCTGCCAAAACCTCAAAAGATGAAAAATCAAAAATCCAAATAAATCATCAGAAACCTAACTAAACAGGACCCATAATGAGATGGGTACCTAAGAAACTCTAATCTGTCTTGCAGAAACAGTCTATGCCAATCTGGTACTTAGATTATGGATGTTCAAGGCATATCACTGGAGATAAGAAGTTACTATCCTCATACAAAGCTAAATCTGGAGGAGCAGTAACTTTTGGAGACAATATGCAAGGGCAGATTAAGGGGTATGGTGAGCTAACAAGAGATAATGTTTCTGTATCAAAGGTTGCTTATGTTGATGGGTTAAAACACAATTTGATCAAAATTAGTCAACTTTGTGACCATGGTTCTGATGTGAAATTTCAAGAAAAACATTGTCCACCTCTTCACTCAAAAACAGGTCAAGAAATGTTCAGAGCTAACAGAAAGGGTAACCTATATAGAATGAATTTTACCAAACACATAAAAACTGACTCAGAGAAATTTGTCTAGTATCCCTGAACAGTGAAGATGTCTGGCTCTGGCATAAAAAGTTCTCTCATCTGAACTTTTCTTCACTTGATAAATTAGTCAAACTAAATCTGGTTAAGGGATTACCATCTCTAAAGTTTAGCAAAGATCATCTTTGTTCTGCTTGTGAAATGGGAAAAATGAAAAGATCTTCCCACAAGACCAAAAGTGATAATAATTGTCCAAAACCTCTGCATATTCTTCATGTGGACCTCTGTGGTCCTATCTCTGTGTAGAGTCTATCAGGTAAAAAGTATATTCTAGTTCTGATTGATGAATACTCTAGATATACTTGGATAGAATTCATCAGAGATAATCCTGATGTCCTTGATATTTTAATAAGATTGTTAAAAAGATTGCATGTTCTGTTTGACAGCAAAGTGCAGAAGCTCAGAAGTGTTAATGGGCTAGAGTTCAGAAATGCCAAAATCAACTCATATCTTTCAGAATAAGGCATAACTCCCAACTTCTCTGCAGCAAGAACCCCTCAACAAAATGGTGTTGTTGAGAGGAAGAACACAACACTTGTTGAAGCTGCAAGAACAATGCTTGCAGGATCTGATCTTCCTACAAACTTTTGGGCAGAGGTAGTGGCTACAACATGTTTCACTCAAAACAGAGCTGCCATTTTCAAAAGATTCAACAAAACATCTTATGAACTAGTTAACAATAGGAAACCTAATGTTAAATATTTTCTTATCTTTGGATGGAGATGTTATATTCTGAATGATAGAGTCTCTTGGAAAGTTTGACAAGAAAGCAGATGAAGGAAAATTCATTGGATATTCATTAGCCTCAAAAGCTTTTAGAGTGTTCAATCTGAGAACAAGAACAATCCAATAGAGTATCAATGTGTCTTTTGATGATGACAGAAGTGTTGCCACCAAAGATAACAATTCAACTGCCAAAAATATCTCTGAATCATCAAAGATAAGAGAATCTGAACTAAACAAAATATTCGAAGATTTCTTTGATGATGAAAACTCAGAGTTTCTTTTCAGAGATATTTCTAGAGCAACTTCAGAGGAACCTCAAAATACAGGTACAAATATATCTGGTGCCTCTGAAGTTACAACTTTTGCTTCCTTGAATACAGGTCCACGAAATGAAACAAGACAACCTGGAGGACAATTCTCTTCAGAAGTAGAAGATGAACAAGAGACATCTCTTAAAGAGACTTAAGAGCATGCTTCACCATCTCTGGAACCCACTTCAGAGCCTCTGAACAGTACAACAGAGATGTCACCTACTGTCATCTCTGAAGTTCAAACTCCACCTCATATTCATGCTCCACTCACAAGATGGACAAAGGATAATCCTCATGATCAGATCATTGATTCACCTTCAGATGGAGTCAAAACTAGATCTGCCACAATCAATGAATGCTACTTTGTAAACTTTTTGAGCATCATTGAACCAAAAAAGGTAAATGAAGCTCTTGAAGATCCTCATTGGATTTCTGCCATGCAGGATGAACTTCAAGATTTTGAAAGAAACAAAGTCTGGACCTTAGTTCCCCTTCCTAAAGGAAAATTTGCAATTGGAACTAAATGGGTCTTCAGAAATAAAAATTATAAAGATGGCATTATAATCAGGAACAAAGCTAGGTTGGTTGCAAAAGGATATTGCTAAGAAGAGGGTATTGATTATGATTAAACCATCGCACCTGTGGCTAGGCTAGAAGCAATTAGAATCTTCTTAGCCTATGTTGCACACAAAGGGTTCAAAGTATATCAAATGGATGTTAAATCTGCCTTTCTAAATGGTAAATTAAATGAAGTAGTTTATGTTCAGCAACCACCTGGATTTGAAAATACAGAGTTTCCTAACCATGTTTATTATCTTGATAAAGCTCTGTATGGACTTAAGCAAGCTCCAAGAGCCTGGTATGCTACACTGTCCACATTTTTGATTAATAATTGTTTTGAAAAAGGTACAATTGACACAACATTGCTCATCAAGAGGTACAAAAATGAGATGCTTTTAGTACAGATATATGTTGATGACATTATACTTGGCTCTACAAATCAGAAGTATTGTGACAGGTTTTCAGAGTTAATGAAGAGTGGATTTGAGATGAGTCTAATGGGAGAATTATCATTCCTTCTGGGATTACAAGTAAAACAAACTTCAGAGGGTACTTTTATAAGTCAATCTAAGTATGTCTCTGACATTTTGAAAAAGTACAAATTCAATGATTCAACTTCTATGAAAACACCTATTGCCACAGGAGTCATAATTGACTCTGATCACCAGGAAAATCTGTAGATGTCAAGACTTACAGAGGCATGATAGGATCACTTCTATACCTAATTGCCAGTAGGCCTGATATAATGTTTGCAACATGTCTCTGTGCTAGATATCAAGGAAATTTAAAAGAATCTCATATATCAACAGTGAAAAGAATTTTTAGATACCTCAGAGGCACACCTTCTTTAGGTCTCTGGTATCCTAAACTGTCTAGTTTTGATTTAACAACATATACTGATGCAGATCACGCAGGGTGCACACTAGACAGGAAGAGTACCTCTTGATGCTGTCAATTATTGGGTAATAAGCTGGTAAGTTGGTCATCCAAGAAGCAGAACCGTGTTTCAACTTCTACTACAGAGGCAGAATATGTTGCTGCTGCTAGTTCTTGCTCTCAAGTCATTTGGATGAAAACTCAGCTCAGAGACTATGGCTTACATTATGAACGAATTCCAATTCTGTGTGATTCCAAAAGTTCCATAACCATCTCTGCCAATCCAGTACAACATTCCAAAACAAAGCACATTGATGTAAGGTACCATTTTCTGAAAATCATGTTGAAAAGGGAACAATTAAGATATATTTTGTATCAACTAAACTTCAACTTGCTGATATTTTCACAAAAGCTTTAGATGAACGAAGGTTCAATTTCTTAATTAGCAAGTTGGGAATGTTGAACATGTCTACCTAACAAAGAAGAAAATCAGAGTCTCTTATCCACTCATCAGAGCCTCTGACATGTGTAGCATGTTCAACCCCACAACCTCTGAAACTAGTTTCAGAAGCCTCTTGACTTTTCACAAATGGTCAAGATCACTCTTGTGTATCTCTAATCATCTGTCAAGGGGGAGAAGATAAAAAGAATACATTCTTTAGTCAAGGGGTAGCAAAAGAATATACTTTTCATTCTATCAGAGGGAGCTTCAAAAAAAAGGGAGGATTCTGAATTCTTATACCTGTTTTGCAATCTTTAATATCATTTGAAATTGAAAATTCAGATTCTCTCAATCCTGTTTCACACTTATGATATTTTAGATTACTTTACAATCAAATTATTTTCAGACAACAAGGTGAAAGGTTTGTCTAGTCAGAACCAATAACTATTTCATTTCAATATTGGTATTAGCACCCCCTCCTATTTTCTTGGCAACTACACGAATAAAGTGTTACGGTTATCAAAAACACGTGTCACCACTCAAATGAGTGAAAGGTCAAACGGCCTCAACCTAAAGGTCTAATCACTGTTGTTTCACCTTATGCGCTCGAGTGTAATTTTTCTAAATATGGATACAAAAACAATTTTAAATTCGAATATCCATTTTTACAAATTACTCTTGAACACTCTTTCTCTCTCTCACGAAGAACTTAATCTTCATCTTCTTTGCTCCAACTCTCCAATGGCGTCTTCAAAGGAATGGTGCAAACTTTTTCCCAAATCGGGTGAACCTTCAAGAGTGTATCGTTTTCCAATCAAAGACAACAATCACATGATACAGCTTGATTCCCCCAAGTTCGAGGAACAATACAGAATCATCTGCGAGTTTTTTTCAAACTGTGAACTAACTCAAGCCCTCATCGCCTCCACCACTGATTGCCCCCTCACTTTTGTTCAAGAATTGTACTCCTCTAGTCACTACAGCGACGACCACCATGGAATAATTGGAGAGTTTGACATCTCTCAAACTGTGAAATGTAGGTTGCTTATCAATCCTACTGTTCTACGAGAAGTTATTCCACTTCTCACCAGTGAAGAACTTCAAATCCCTCGCTTTGAAAAGGACCATCTTCTGAAACTCTACTGCAGTTCATTCATCTGCTTGGTTACAATACTGAGATCACCAGGCTGATCAATTTCAGACGACAACATCTACCCCCAATATGGAACTTTATGTTTTCAGTACTGAATCGCACCCTAACCTGTAAACTGGGAAGCATGGACCAAGCCACACCCGAGATTATGTCTATCATGTGTGCATTGTTCTTTAATCGCAACATTGATATGGACAGAATAATCTTTGATCTCATTCTGACGTCTATAGAAAAAAAGAACAAGTGTTTGGCAATGGACCCTGAACAAACGACCCCATCCTCCAGAGTTCCTTCAATCGCTTTTCCGAGATTTCTTGCCTTGATCATCCATGATGCCATAGAGAAACTCCACATTCTATCCCACTCTGAACAACCTAAGACTCCTTTCTACATAATGAACAGCTTCAAACCGACCATTCTTTATGAAGGCTATCCAGGAGCACGACGGATTCCTCACCACATGCTCAATTAGTTAAATCCTCAATCTATAGCCTTAGCCTCTTATCTTCGAGTTGCCCAAGGACTAGAGCCAGTCCTGGGAACCCCAACACACTTAGGTCCTATGCCCCAAATGGAGAGTCAGAGAAACTCTACTTCAGAGGGACCAGAGGACCCTGAAGTTCAGAGTTCTCTGAGGAGTGAATCAGAGGGTACTCCTATAAGAGAAATTGTAGTACAAAGAGATGACAGTACACTAAAAGGGGTTGTCAACGAGGGAGCGAGGGAAGACCCCTCAGATGCTGGTAACGAGAGTAGCTCTACTAGCTCTGAGGCAAGTGAGGATGAATCTTCAGAGGCTAGTTCTGAAGATTCTCAAAGTGAGAATAGCGAGTCCTCTAAGGACTTAGAGAAACTAGAGAGTTCTCACCCCTCTCCTCAAAAAGATGCCCAAAGGCACATCTATTTTAAGACTCCTACCCCCTCTCCCAGTGCAACCACACAATCTAACCAGCCTGATCTAGAGGCTATGGTTATTGAAACAAAGGTGCACACCTCGAACCCATCCCAGATGCCACTTCAGAGGTGCCTTTTTCTACCTATGAAGTTCACAAACTTGAGGAAGCCCAATTTCTGTATAAGTCCTCTCAACAGGACCTACCTAAAGTAATAAGTACTTAGTTGCTTCAGAGTATGACAAATATTCCTACACATGATGATGCCTCTGTGGATCATCTCTAACCATTTAGTTTATCCCATAGGATTTGTCCAACTCAGGGACATTGGCTTAATCTTCAGTCACAAGGATTGACTTGCCTGGATCGCAAGCTCAACTCCCACATTGACTTCCAGTCCTCTGAATCTGAGGAGGAGGACTTGGTTGAGAACAGAACGCTCAGGGATGCTTCTCCGGAATATCGAGGACCGAGTGAAAGCCCTTCCAGAGACAACATACAATCATCTCTGAAAGAAGGCTCCTCTGGACTTGAGAACAAATTGGCAACATGTGTTGTTACCAATGTACCCATCTCTGACCTTCTCACAAAACCAGAGTTCCAAAGATCATGTGAGGAAGTCAGAGGCTCCTTGAATGAGCCTAACTTTCAAAGAATTGACGGTTCAGAGACCTCTGCTCTACGCTCTGAAAATGACAAACTCAGAGCAGAGGTTTCTACTCTGAAGACCCAACTTCTGAATTCCAATCACAAGATTCAGAGGTTGGAACAAGAACTGTTTCAGCACAAAGTAGTTTCATCTCTGGAGATTGTAGCTTTTAAAGCTCAAATTGCTACCCTTCATACTCAATCTTCCACATTTGCAGATGTTCAGAGAGAGGTCCAGCATATCAGGAACGAGGTAGTGGCCACCAGATCACTTCCACTCTCATCAGAGCAATTGGCCTCTATCTCTGACCTCATCAAGTCAACCATTCAATCCTCTTTTCCATGAACCAGCGCACCTTCAGAGATCCCCATTCCACCAGTACGCACAACAGAAGACCTTATCACCAAAAATGACCTGGCCTCATTCAAATCTGCAATCATGAGCAAAACGCTGACATGTTCTTCAAAGATATCTACTTTTCCTAAAAGCAGGTGAAAGCTACTCTAGAGGTTCACAAATATAATATAGAGGATCAGGTAACGGAAATCGTAAGCGCACCTTCATAGGCAATAACATCGATTCAGCAAGCTGCACTTGACCCCAAGAGAAAGGGATTGGCTGCTGCAGGGTCTCCAAAATATAAACGCAAGTTCGGAGGTGATACTTGCAGCGGATCAGCCAAAAAGTTCCGGTTTGATGATTTAGAGGGCTCTGACAAGGATGAAGCCTCTTAATCTCAAAAGGGGGAGATTATAGAAGCAACAGGACAAACCTCTGAAGCTGCTCCCTCTGAACCTACAAAGACAAGTGGCACTGCTTCACCAACTTCAACAAATTAGGGGAGTTGAAGAGAAGGAACCAGAGAGGAACACCACCTCTGTTGATGACAAACAAGCAATTCAAAACATCCCCTGTACCCGTAACACTCCTAGCACCATCAACTTCAGAGGCTCCAATTGTTCCTATTGTGAACGTTGAACCAGAGACGATTGGGGCTCTGAAGGAAGATGAAGACGAACAATTAATAGACTTCTCAACATCCGATGATGCGTTTTTATCACCAGAAAGACCAAATATTGTGATGAGAGATGCCTTTGGATCAGAATCTGATTATGAAGAAGAAGAAGGAGTTGCTGAAGAAGAACAAGTTGAAGTAATCGATGTTGAAGAGTATGTTTTCAAGAATGCCCAACCACATTATACTTCAACAGAAGTAGAATTAAGAGAATCACCAGAGATTGATGGTTATATCTCTGAACCCAATCAAGATCTTCAGCTGAAGGAACCAGAGACAATACAATTGTCTGCTGAAGAAACCAAGGTTGTCGATGAACAGGCTCCAGAGGATCTTGTTCAGAAGACAAGCATTGGTTTACCATCCAAAGTCTTCACCCATCCTCCTACATTTCTTGCCTCCAAGACCGAAGCTTCAATAGAAGACCACTTCCGATATATCTTCTGTGAGTTTAATCTGGAAGATACTCTAGTCATTCCTCTGAATCCAAGAATCAGAGAGAACATGCCTGACTATGAGAAAAGACTCATCAGAGATAAAACAACTCCAAGAGCAAAGGTTCTCTCTGATGATCCAATAATTAACGTCAACAAAATCTCTGAAAGGAAGTTTGCCTATAACAAGATCATCTACAGACACTATGAGGTAATTCGCTCTGATCAGAAGGTTTACGAGTTCAACGATAATGATCTCGTAAATCTAAATCCATATGATCTACCTCATTTATACGCCTACTTCTTTGCAAGATACGATCAAGGAAGGGAATTCAGAATGGGCATGCTTGAAGTAAGAAGAGCAATGGAAGCATATGTTAAACTCAGAGCAAGACTTGACTTCCAGATTGCTCTGAATCTGGGCGAAGAAAAGCAAGGAGTGACTGAACCTGTGGAGACAATCGAGAATCTCGAGAAGCAGAAGACATGATCAATCATTTCAGAGCCTCTAGGATTCGTCTACAGAGTTAATCAAATCAAGAAAATCTTCCTTTCTTCAGAAGTATCGAAGTACTCTGATGAAACCATAAGAGGTGTGCAGAAGATGATTCATGTGAAGGAAGAACGACACGGAGCAGATCTTCTGGCGATAGTGGACTTAGAGATTGGCTCAATGGTTAACTTCAGAGAGCTTATTATGAAGTTTCATGGAATTTGTTCTAGTGATAGGTGCTAGTTTATTTCATTACTTTTTGAACGTTACTTTCTCTGTTATGAATTTCCAAATGTTTGTGAGAAGTAATATTTAAGAGGATGACTTTCTTCTCTTCGCTTTCTAGATTAACATTTTTCTGTTATTCTTGCATTTTTTTTATTTTCAATACTTAGGGGGAGATTGTGAGCCCCAATTCTGAATTATAAAAGTATTGAAAATAGCTCAAGTTTTCCATTGAAGATACTCAGAGACATCAGCAAAGAAAGCCAATTCTGGCTCTGAAGTCAGTTCAGAGACAGACTATCAGAAGAGAAGACATCAGAGATATCTTCATCAGAGCTCTTGTTCAGAGCTCTGAAGATCTTCTCTCTGAAGATCAAGTCAAGATTTATACAAGTGTTGAACTAAAGAACAAATGACACGTCACTTAGTTATATGATTTGCGTTCTAGAGTAGGTCATTGTTCAAGCATGCTTCTATTTGTCCGGATAGTTCATTGTTTACTTTATGGTCCTATAAACAGGACCATCACTCCATAGACAAAAGTGTGCTTTTTGATATATTGTATCTGATAAATCAATTGAATATATTTCAAAGAAGATATTGTTCTTTCTACATATTTGTTTATAAACTGTGATATTTGAATCTTCTTTTGATAGTAAACTATATTGCTTCCGCTGTTATTACTCTTGTTGTTTATATCATTATTATTGTAAGACTAAATCTAGGATCCAACAAAATCTTTCTGCCCGGTCATAAGCTTAGAGCAACCAGAATCCAAGTACCACATATGACGGGTCTGCACAGAAGAAATCACAAAACAATAGATTTAGATACCCATTTATATATGGGTCCTACAGTGTTAGCACAACATTTTGGCATCCATTTGTATATGGACCCTTTGATCTTTTGAAAAACATTTGAAGCATGAGAATGATAAGAATATACATGATATGTGCCAAACCAAACATCAGAATATTGCTAAGACGCATAATCATTTCTTTTATAATTAGAATACTTTCTAGCAGACAAAGATAATTGGAATATTGCTTTATTGAATAACACTTGTAAGAAGTTACAAGTTTTGATTTTTGAAAAGCAACATTCTCAATTACATCAGTTATACTATCTGTTCTTCTGTTACAATCAGGATCAGAATATGATTTAGCATTCTCGTCCATTTTCTTTTTTGGTAGCCATTCTGATTTAACTCCAGATTTTCCTTTTCTTATATCTGAAACATTTGAAACTTTAGAATTAGAATTATGAGATTTGAAAGATTGCCTTTTCTTTGGCTTACTAGTGGTTTTCTGTTTCTGTGAATGCCTAGATTTCTTCTTCTAACCTTTGACATTCTTGGTATTCATAGAAACTGGTTCATCAACTTTCGTTGATGTTTCACCTTTCTCAAACACACTGGGTAATCCAAATAAGTTTATTATAAATTGTGAATGATCAGGAAGTTTAGCATTAAAATGAAATTGACCAACACATTCATCTAAATCACCTTCAGAGTTAAGAAAATCAAACTCTTCAAGACCACAACACTCACTACTCTCTATAAGTTTATTCAAATGAATGGTCTGTTCAGTTTGACCTAAAGTGTTAAGTTTTTCTTCCAAAACATTCATTTTATCAGTTAAAGATTTTTTTTATTTTGAAAGAAACGACCACTTTTTAGCAATCTCTTTGTAATCAAATTGACACAGTTTATATTTAGAAGTAGATATAGCTAATTCATTGTGAATTATAGTCTTCTCAGCAATATCCTTGCTAAGATTCAGTATTGACTGGTTTTTCTCTATATTGATACCTTTTTCGCGTTTAAATTTAGATTTTAATTCCGGGAGTTCAACCGTCATAGCTTGCATTGCATTAAGAAAGTCAGATTTAGACATATCACATACCTCTTCGTTGTCTTCACAATCAGAATCAGCTTCATCTTCAGTCACTGTCTTACCCATAAAACACAAATGGGCGTTCTCTTCTTTCTCTACTTCCTCATCAGAATGGTCGAGACAGTACTCATCTTCAGCCATAAGTGCCTTGCCAACCTCCTGCTGCTTCGCCAAGAGCATCTTATTTTTGTAATACTCGGAGTTTCGGACCATGGGCTTTCGGCAGTCCTTTGCAAAACGTACGAGTTCCGCAGTTGTAGCACTTTGTCGTTTCTGGCTCTTTCTTCTGTTCAGTTCTGTACCTTTTCTCATCAGGCCTTTTATCTTCCATTCTCTTTCCTTCAATCCTCTCCTTGTGTTCATAGTTCCATGAACCCGAAGAATACCTCTGACTGTTCGAGTCAGGATTTTTGTAGAGTTTCTTCTGAAAGGCTTTTGTCAGCATTAGCATAGCCTGCTTCAAGTTCTCACAGTCATCGGAGTCTGAGTTATCATAACTGTCCACTTCCTCGGACACATAAACTACTACTTTCTTTTTCTTCTTGAGGCTCACTGACTTCTTCTTGACAACCAGGGCAATCGGATTAGCAACCACCTTCTCAGCCTTTTTCTTTGCATCTTTGATCTCCTCCACCACTTCCTCGTTTTGCCTAAAAGTCTTATACACCTCGTGAAGTGGAATCTTGTTCAGATCTTTCATCTGTTTCATTTGCTTGGTAAACCTCTTCGACTCAGGTTGGAGGATGCTGAGAAATTTGACATTAATCTCTATCTGAGACATTCTGACTTTGTTCTTGCTGAGCTCATTCAGCAAAGTCACAAATCTATCGTAAGTTGCCTCAACAGATTCTCCCTCCTTGGCCTTTAACTGTTCGTAGTTGTTGAGGCAGTTGGAGACTTTGAGCTAGTTGCCTATCTTAGATCCGAGCATCATATTTTCTAATTGATCCGATATTTCCTTTCCTGTGGCGTTGTAACTGTCAATCTTGACGTAGATCTCATTGGGAATGCCATGTAGAATGAAAGATCTAGCCAGTCTATCAGCTTTTGCCCTTTTTCTCTGTTCTTCTGTGTACTCCTCAAGTGGTAGTGGGTACTCTCTCTGTTCCTCTTCTACTTCTTCATTTTCAACCACATGAACCTTCATAGGAGGTTTCATGATTCCTTCCTTCAGAGATATTCTGATTTAGTCTCCCAAGTCGTTGCGATCAATGAAATCCAGAAAACAATCCTTCCACTGCTCATATTCTCCTTTAAACAACACTGGAGGTTTCACATCAGTTCCGATTGCGAGAGCTTCTATGGAAGTCATCCTGTTATCAAAATGTTCAATAAGAACTTGACAATGATCGTTAGTCCAACTGAAATCAGAAAAATACAGAAAAACATAGAAAGAAATTCAGAAATGTAATTTCCAAAAATCTCTAAGTATGGAATTCGCACAATACCGTGAAATACAAGGAATTAGTATGCAAAATTCGCATAAAAGCTCAAACAACACAGAATTTGCACACCACTCACACTAACTTCAGAATTCACATACAACCAGAATTTGCATGCAACTTGTTAATCCCTGAAATCAAGTTTCTAAATCACAAAATCAATCAATCAAACAAACAAGAATGATCACAACTACCTGTTTTGATTCAATTCCCAAAATCAAATGTAAACAAATGTATTTCACACTTTCTCTCTCTAGACGACTCTCTCTCTGTCTACTATTCTCTCTGATATCCAAAATCTAATTTCTTACCACCTCACTATTAAAGAACAAATCACTCTATTTATACCTACTACAAATACAAAGGAAATAAACCAATACAATTGATTTTGACTTTTTATTACAAATTGACTTTGACTTTCCATGAGAGTTGACTTTCTAGCTTTGACTTCTTGAATCTTTCATCTTCAATCTTTATGTTCTTGAATCCAACAAATCTGTGCTCTAACATTCTCCCGCTTTGGATCAAGATCATTACTAAAAAAAAAATTAGCAATGCGATCTTCTCTCTTTAAAATCTTTAAGCTTCATTTTGAATCCTCTCCATCTTTGTAGAACGATTATCTTCTCAAGCAATTAATATGCTCCCCCTATCAACATGAAATATTTACATTCTCCCCTTCTCTGATAAGTTCTATCCCTTCAAAAACTTTCAACAATATTTTCTCAAAAATCTGTTCTTCAAGAATATTAACATTCTCTCCCAAGGTTGTACACAAACCTCTTTCACAAATAAAATTTCAATAAAATCTTCAAATTCTTTCAGCTTTCAATCAAATCTTGAACAACTCTCCCATATCTTGAATTTCGGACAATTTATCAAACTTTTCAACCAACATTTCTTTATATAAACTCTTTGTTAGGTCTGATTTTATAGTAATCATTGTATTTATAGACTTGGTCAAATATTGTGTTTAGAGTCTTAATCTGTGTTGTATTGACCAAGGGTCTTTAAGTCCCTTTGGTCTTGGTTGTTTGGAAGGTTCACACGCATATTAATCAGAATACTTACTTTGCGCTACTTTGTCTCTCTCACTCTACTTTCTCTCTGTTCACACGCACATTAATCAGAATACTTACTTTGCGCTACTTTGTCTCTCTCACTCTACTTTCTGTCTCTAGGATTTAGAGATCTTGGATTCACAATTGGTATCAGAGCTAATCTAGATCTTGAGACAATTGAGAGAATCGATTTTCGTATCTGAATTTATGCATTAACTCTAAAATTTGATTGATTTTCTTGAATTTTTTCAAGAAAATATCGTTTTTGAAATTTTCATCAAAATTAATTTGTTTTGTGAACGAATTCTTGTGAAAATTGGTTTGTTGGATTCGATTTTGATTGCTATAGACTTTTAATTCACATCGATTTTCAAGAAATTCAGGTTTTGATTATCGATTTTGAATTTTTTTCGATTTTCTGGAAAACTCGTTTTTGTGTACTGTGCTAGACACGAATTCTTGTTTTTGTGTTTTTTAATCGAAATAGTTGATTGAAAAGTGTTAAAAAGGTGTTTTTCGAACTTATTTGGACAAGAAAATTGCAACAAATTTAGTTTCGTATTCGATTTTTAGAAGATTTTTGTGTTTCTTCATCGGTTTGCGCTAGATCTACAGTTTGCGCGACTTCATATAAGTTTGCGCGAGTTCATATTAGTTTGCGCTAATTTCTTGTTTTTCTAATCTTTGCGCCAGTGTATTTCAGGTTTTCATCCAGGTTTCTGATCACGCAAAGCTAACTTTGCGTCTTCCGTGCATCAAGAGAATTATACTTTGCGTCTTCAGCTCGTCACGCAAACCTAGTTTGTGCCTTGAACCTCTCACTCAAAGTGAAGTTCTCGTCATTCATGTCTCACGCAAATCTCTTTTTAAGTCATCTTCATATCACGCAAACTCAAGTTTGAGTTGGTCTTCTCACAAAAAGTCAGTTTGCGCCTTCGGTTGCTCACGCAAAGAGTGATTTGCGCTTCCTCTTATTCACACAAATCTAAGTTTGCGTCTCCAGCATCTAACGAGAAGTTTTAGTTTGCGTCTTGCTCTTCTCACGCAAAGCCCAGTTTGCTCTTCTTGCCTCTCACGCAAACCTCAAGTTTGCACCAGTTCTCAGTCCAGACTTAGAATTTTTATTTTCTGGATTTCTGCCATGGATTCTGCCAAGTTAGCCTTTCAAGATCAGTTCTATAAGAATGACCTCATGATGTCATTCGGTACATACACTCGTCCTCCTGTACTGATAGATGAAAATGAATTCACTCAGTGGCAAGATCGATTTCTCAACTTTATTGAACGTCAAACTAATGGAGCAAACATGATGAAGTCTCTAACTGAAGGACCTTTCATAAAGACTAACAGAGAGATTCCCGCAACACCTGACGAAGTTTTACGAATAAAAGTTGATCGAGAATTAACTGCTAATCTGATGCTAGCTTTGCCAAACTCCGTCTATAACCGTGTTGATCATTACAAAAATTATCCAAATCAGATGTGGGAACAGTTAGAACAGATCATGCTTGGATCTTCAGTTGCGACTCAACTTAGACATACACGCTTCATGAACAACTTTGAGGAGTTCAAGGCAAAGACAGTGAGTCTATAAAGAGTGTTTTCGACAGATTCTGTGCCGTGATCAATGACCTGAGAAAAATTTAAGTGGAAAAGACCGAACTTGAAACAAATCTGAAATTCCTCAACGCTCTTCAGCCTGAATGGAATAAATCTTATCACAGACTGAGGAACGATGTTCGAGTCTCCGCTATGCAGATTCAAGAATTATATGAGATTCTAATGAGTGATGAGAGCTTAGTCATAGAGAAGAAGGCCAAACTAGACAAAAAGAACAAGAAATCAGTGTACCCAGTTGCACTTCTGACGAGCCATCTGGCTGAACAAGCGTTTTCTGATAACGCAACGGGGTCACTGATGATGAAGGAGAGGCGTTACAGAAAGCTATGATCCTTCTCTCTTAGCATTATCAGAAAAAGTTCCATCATCGGTCGGGTTCAAACAATCTTCGCTTCACTTCCGGTTCAAGAGTCAAAGTGCCTGAGGCTAAGAAAGTTGATGCTTGTTTTAACTGTGGAAAGCCGGGGCACATTTCAAAGGAGTGTCGAGCAAAGGTGGTTCGGGATTCCGCATACTACAGAAAGAAATTGGAGCTAGCAGAAAAGATAGAGAATGGAACTGCTCTATTTGCTGAAGAGGAGTATTGGCTGGATCACTCCGGCAATGAAGCTGACAAAATTGAAACTGCTGCTTTATGCTTTGTTGGAGATGATCAATCTGACGATGATGACGACTCCTCAACCGATGCTGATGAGGTACCTTCTGAATTTGACTATAATTCATATCTTCTCAGATGAATATCTTTATTTCTGCCATTCATGATCTACGCTTAAAGTTATTATCTGAAAAGAATATAAATTCTGAAAAGTCAGATTTGATTGACAAATTACAAATTTCTTTGAAAGATGAAAAATCTATTTTAGAAAATACAAAAGACATATTACAAAAGAAATTAGATGATTTGGAAAAATCAAATAAGTCTTATCTTGAGTCTTTGACCGCTATGACCAATTTAAAAGACAGTTTTTCGGATAAGATAAATAAATTAGAAGAAAAGTTATATCGAAGAAACCAATCTGAGCAAACAATTTTTATGAGTAAACCAAGGAGTGAGGAAACTTTAAAAGAAAAATGGGGACTTGGTTTTAAAAATACACATTGTTTAAACAATGCGATTGAAAAATCCCCTACTTTATATAAATACGATTATCTAACTCTTGCTCAATATGCTCCTCAATTTAAAATTGATTGGATGATTGAGAAACAAGTGTTAGAAATCGAAAATGAGAAAAGGACGAATAACAAGAAAAGGGAAATTCCTTTTGTTTATACATTTGAAAATGCCAAATATTTTCCTGATAAATCGAGAAGAGGTAGAAAAGGTTTAAATGATATATCTCCTGTTAAATCTTCAGTATCTGATGATTTTGTTGATATTTTTGCCAATAAATCTGATATGAAAAATATTTCTTCAATCATCTATGATTCGAAGAAATATACTCCTCCTTTAATAATAGAAGGCTAAATCATTGATCTTGAAGATAAGATGGAAGATCAAAATATTTTAAAAGAAATTGAATCTGATATTATTCTTTCTTTCATGACATCTAGTCTTGAAGAAATTTTTTTTTCTCAAAAACAAGATTCTATTTCTAGCCCTTCTTCTGTTTGTCAGGTAAATGAAAAAGAATTTCCAAAATCTGAAAACCTTTCTCAAAATAATTCTGACTCCGAGGTAAATTCAGATTTATTGTCCGACCAGATTGGTTGCTTTGGTAAAATTATTTCTTCTGATTTAAATATTAAGTCTAAAATTATTGATGATTCTTTTACGCTCAATGATGATTATTATAAACCTAAGCGTAAAAGAAGAAGGTCAAAGAAGTCGAAGAAACAAGATAATGTCCTTTCTGACAGTTCTAATTCGTCTAATTCAATTCTTTCAGATAGGACTTTGAGCAAGTCATCAAAGCAGATATGGAGAGCTAAGCGGACATCTGATGAACCTGTTACTGATGAGGATAGATGTGTAGATAGATTATATAAAAGTGATTCATTTGCTTATTGTAATAAGTTTTCAAAATACTCTATAAAACAAATGATTCAAATTTCAAAACATGGCTCATGTTCTTCCTCAGATTCTAGTTCTGATGATTATGCTTTATCTTTTCTGATTCTTATGTTCATTCTTGTGATTTTATCTCTCGTGCTTCTCGCATCAAATCTTCTAACTATTTCCCCATACGAACTACAACTAACAAACATGGGCCCAAATTCAAGTGGGTACCAAAATCTCAATCTGACTCAAAGTTGCAGGCATCTCATGTCAAGGGGGAGTAAGAGAAAGTATGGCTCTTGAGTAAATCAACTCAAGACCCGAACTTCATTGTCAACATTTTGGCTTCTAAGTACATCAGCTTAGAACCCGTGCTTCAAAGACATTGACTTCTAGACATGTCAGTCTAGGACTCATTCTTCAATGTTTTAAGCTTCTGACTAATGAGAAACTGTGAGTACATCTACTTAATTTCCGCTGCATTTATATCTGATAATGATGTTGTTACAGTTTTCTCAAATGTTTTAAAAGAATCTGAGCAAATTAATTTCAACTCCTGAATTTGTTCAACCCAAAATTTTCAAATGAGACACAATTTTTATTTTTACATTATGTGAAAGATAATATTAATGAATTATATTTTGTTTCATAAAGAGTTATCTGAAGCTGTTTCAAAATAAAGATTGTGTGAGTTTGAATCTAAAGAGCTTTCTAAAATGTATTCTTCGATTTCAAAAGAAAACAAATCTTTAATTGAAAAGGTGAATGCTTTGGAAGGGAAATTATATGCTTTGGGTCAAACTGAACAAACCATTCATCTAAACAAACCCAAAGAGAACAGAGCGGGTTGGGGACTCGGATAGGAGAATCCACAATGTCTTAAAAAGGGTATATCTGAAGTGCCTGCTCTTTATAATTTTGGATTTTTAAAACTGGCACCTCAATACCCTGAACTTGAATTTTTCTGGACTAGACTGTCTGAAAAGGATGAAGCCCAGGAAACCGAGAAAAGAAAGAACACATCTAAAATTCAACTTCTATTTCGTTATGAGAGATTGAATAATAGTTATCGTTCTGATAAATCAAAATATTTTCAAATGACCATTTTGAGAGTTATTCTGTAAAAGAAATGGAGGCTAAGCCCATCGAAGGTAAGCTTTACGTTCCTCCTCTCGTGTTGGAAAGTAAAGTTTATAAACTCGAGAATACTCTCAAAGAAGAAAGGATCTTGATGGACTTAGAACAAACTATTTTTTCTACTTTGTTTAAATATTCTGATTTTTCTAAATCATTAAAGGCTTCAAAATCTTCTCATATGTTTGTTTACCTTTTGAAGGGTTTGATTTTCTAAAATCTGATGGTTGTTTAGATGACTGTGTTGGTAGTTTTTACTTTAATGCTAAACTTCCTAATCATTCTTCTTTTGTTGTTAATTCTTTTGGATTACCAAGTGTGTATGAAAAAGGTGAAACATCAACAAAAGTTGATAAATCAGTTCCTGTGAAATCCAAAGTTGCCAAAGGTAAGAGGAAGAAATCTGGGCATTCAGAGAAACAGATCACCGCTGGTAAGTCAAAGAAGAAGCATTTGTTTGATTCTCACCATTCTAACTCTAAAGTTTCAAATGTTTCAGATTTCATAAAGAAAAGGCTTGGTAAAGATAATCGAAACAGAAGATCGTTGAGAAAGCTAAATCAATTTCTAGTTCTGATTGTAATAAGAAGACTAATAATAAAGATGATTTGATTGTGAATGTTGCTATTTCTAAACCAAAACTTGTCAATTCTCGCAAGAAATATTTCATACAACAATTATTCCAGTTATCTTCGTCTGCTAGAAAGTTTTCAAATTATGATACATATCATTATGCTTCTCGAAAATATTCTGATGTTTGGTTTGGAACTTTTCATGTATACTCTTATCGTTCTAATTCTTCATTTGGTTTTCAAAGGAAAAGCGGACCCAAATTTTAATGGGTGCCAAAATCATGTTCTAACACTGTAGGTCCCATTTATAAATGGGTACCTAAACCTCTTGTTTCCTGATTTCTCTTGTGCAGACTCGTCATATGTGGTACTTGGATAGCGGGTGTTCCAAGCATATGACCAGGCAGAAAAGTATGTTGGCTAACTATACAGAGAAATACTGCAGAACAGTTCGATTTTGTAACGACCAGTTCTCACCAATTCTGGGGTATGGTGATGTGGTTCACAACAATGTAATGATTAGGAAGGTGAGGTACGTAGAAGGATTAAGACACAATCTTTTTAGTATTGGCTAGTTCTGTGACAAAGATTTAGAGGTAAATTTCAAGGCCAAGAGGTGTTCGGTATGCAATGAAGAAGGTAAAGAACTCTTGGTCGACACTCGCAAGTCAAACCTCCACACCATCAACTTGTCAAAGGTCCAGAGTGACAATCAGGTCTGTCTAATCTCAAAAGCATCGATGCAACAAAATTGGCTATGGCATCGACGACTTTCTCACCTGAACTTTAGCTACATCAATAAACTGGTCAGTGGAAAGTTAATGAATGGACTTCCTGAGCTCAAGTACGTAATAGAACACTTGTGTGCAGCATGTGAAAAAGGTAAGATGAAGAGAGCTCCACACAAACCGAAGCCTAAACCGAGTACCAACTCTTCATTAGAGTTGTTGCATATTGATCTCTGTGGTCCTATGCGAACGCAAAGCTTAGGTGGAAAGAAATACGTGTTAGTTATTGTGGACGATTATTCGCGATACACGTGGGTCAAATTTCTACGGTCAAAAGATGAGACACCCGAAGTTCTCATTACATTTCTAAAGACGATATAGGTGAATCTGCATAAACCAGTCAAGCTTCTCCGAACTGACAACGACAAAAAGTTTAAGAATAAAACAGTTGATGAATATCTCGAACCAGTTGGGATATCACATCAATACTCTACTTCTCGTACGCCTTAACTGAATGGAGTAGTTGAAAGGTGAAACCGTACGCTAGTCGAGGCCGCTCGTACTATGCTCAGTCAATCCGACTTACCTCTATTTATGTGGGCTGAAGTTGTGTCGACTGCGTGTTACACTCAAAATCGATCAATGATACACCGCAGATTTCAAAAGACTCCTTATGTGTTAATAAATAACCAAACACCAACAATCAAGTATTTCCACATATTTGGGTGTGAGTGTTTTGTGCTAAATGACAGAGAGAGTCTGAATAAGTTCAGTGCTAAAGCGGAAGAGGGCATTTTATCGGCTATTCTTCTAAATCTGTTGCATATCGAGTGTACTTGAAGAAGTCAAAGACTGTGGTTGAGAGCGTAAATGTTACATTTGATGAAGAGATGGCTTCTGAACACGTCAGTTCAGAACCCGTGATAATTGGAGTACTAGCTTCGGGACAAATCAGTCCAGAACCTATCTGATTTAGAACAAATCAGATGGCGTATCAACGTCTACTAATCACTTATCTGATTTAGATTTACTATTTGAACTATTTTATGATGAATTTCTTGGATCTAAAGTGACTAAATCTGTTGTGGTTGACAGGATGGAAGATTCGATTACTACTCATCCAACCATTTCAGATATCTCTACTGAACCCAACTCCCGATTCAGCAAGAAGTTCAAGTTCAAATACCTACTCCAACAGTTGAAGATGTGACCAACAATAAAGAGACCGAAGTAGCTGAATTAGTACGGTGTACTGTAAGGACTGATCAACAGACTGATCACGCAGAACCCACTGAAACTTTTGCACCTTCTGCTTCAACTGAACCCCCCATTCCTACTAAACAACCTGAAGAAGATACCAGTGGATTCTTAGATGATAATCATGATCAATCTGCATCTGATCCACTCCCTCATGAACACAAGTGGACCAAAGAGGACCCGGTGTCTCAAGTCATTGGAGATCTATCAAAATCGGTGCAAACTAGGTCTGCAATATTAAATCAATGTATGAATGACTCCGTTCTGAACAAGATTGAACCTACTCGCGTATCCGAGGCTCTTGTTGATTCACATTGGGTGACTACAATGCAAGAAGAGCTGAATCAATTCGAAGCACTTAAAGTCTGGAGACTCGTACCCAAACCTCAAGGTAAAACCATAATTGGTACGAAATGGGTTTTCAAAAACAAGAAAGACGAAGATGGTACCGTAATCCGAAATAAAGCAAGACTTGTCGCCAAAGGATATAGGCAAGAGAAAGGAATAGATTACGACGAGACTTATGCTCCAGTGACGCCTATAGAAGCAATTCGCATGTTTCTTGCATACGCTGCTCACAAGAACTTCACCGTCTATCAAATGGACGTGAAGATAGCCTTTCTGAATGGCATACTCAAGGAGGATGTCTACGTCTCGCAGCCAGAAGGATTTGTCAATCAAGAGAAACCGAATCATGTATACATTCTCGACAAAGCACTTTATGGACTGAAACAAGCTCCTTGCGCCTGGTATGATGTCTTATCTCAATTCTTGGTCAAGTCAGGTTTCACAAAAGGTACGGTCGATACCATTTTATTCATTAAAAAGGAAAAATCCGATATCATTTTTATTAAAATATATGTGGACGATATTATTTTTGGCTCTACAAACCTTAAATGCTGTAAGAGTTTTTCAAACCTCAAGGTGTCAAGTTTTCAGATGAGTATGATGGGAGAGTTGACTTTCTTTCTCGAATTACAAGTCAACCAATTTTCAAAGGGGATTTTCATCAATCAATCTAAATACATTCTTGATATTCTTCGGAGATTCAAAATGGAAAACTGTAAACCGATTTGTACCCCGATGGCACCTGGTACTAAGATTGGCACTGATCCTTCGGGAACAGCTGTTGATGTTAGGACTTATAGAGATTTGATAGGTTCTTTAATGTATCTTACTTCCAGTAGGCCGGATATAATGTTTTATACATGCTTATGTGCTAGATATCAGGCCAATCCTAAAGAATCCCATATGTCTGAAGTCAAACGTATTTTTAGGTATCTGAAGGGGACTGCAGATCTTGGCATGTGGTATCCTAAAGATACTAGCTCTGAACTAATAGCATATTCAGACGCAGATCATGCTGGTTGCATGCTAGACAGGAAGAGCACGTCGGGTTATATACATTTCCTCGGTGATAAACTCGTCAGTTGGGCAACGAAGAAGCAATTATGTGTCTCCACTTCAACGTTCGAAGAAGAATATGTAGCTGCTGCTAGCTGCTATTCTCAGGTCTTGTGGATGAGCACGCAACTGCGAGACTTTGGTAATCACTACACTAAAATCCCGATTTATTGTGACTCAAAAAGAGCTATCGCTATATCAGCTAATCCTGTTCAGCATACGAAGACCAAACACGTTGATGTTAGGTATCATTTTATAAAAGATAATGTCGAAAAAGGAACAATTGAACTTTACTTTGTAAAAACTGATTATCAGCTTGCAGATTTGTTTACCAAACCCTTAGACGAAAAGAGATTCATTTTTCTTGTCTATAGGCTTGGTATGCTAAATCTTAAGACATAATCAGTGGTTACCTATTAAAGTTTTCTCATTGTACATTTTTCATCATTTCTTTATCATTATTTTTGAAAGATATCTGCACTTTAATAGTCTGTTCATGATCTCAGGGGGAGTGTGAGAAGTACTTCATAAATGATCCATGATATTTTGAGGGGGAGCATATAAAATTTCTGAATTTTCTTATCTGTCAAAGAAGTATGTCTATGACTTCTGATTACTTCAGATCAGAACTTGTACTTTAATCGTTTTACTGCTTTATGTCTTTTAATTTTTGTGAATAAAGTAGCTTTGACTTGATCTAAGACTTTTGCAGTTTTGAGAGATGCTTACAATATCATATCTTTATGACTTAAAGCTTGACTTCATGAGATGTAAGATTGCACGCAAAAGGTATAATTCTTTATCATCATCTCACATATGGTTGATAGAAGGACAATTTTCAATCATAGAAAACATTATTCTTAAATGTTCAAACCACTTCCCGATTCTTAAACAAATTTCATGAATTGGAAATGTGTTTTTAAATGTTTTCATTTTTATTTGTGCTTCAATGCTTAACAAACCGTGTGTTTCTAAAGATATATATTTGTGTATTATCTTGTCTATATACTTTCAAGTATTCACACACACCGGTTTAATTCATTTGTTGAATAAGTTATCACCATGTCTCATATTGACCAAGTTTTCGATGGTGATACACCCCGCTTGTATTTCAAAGATTTGTGAGCGTCATTTCATTTCGAAGCGTTCATTTCAAAAATGTCTATATTTTTGTTTCGTATAGACCATATACATTATTTTTTACCATAAGCCTTGAATGCTATATCATTTCATTTCTGATCATTTCATCCAATGTCAGATTTTCAAACAAGTATCTTGCATTCATGTATGTTCATTCAATTAACTTGTTTGAAATATCTTCAATGTTTCAAATGCTCATATCTTCATGATAATATTCTGAGCATACAAACATCTGACTTGTATTTGAGCTTTAACTGATAAAGTTAAATCATCTAAGCAACACATGCTTTCTAGGAAAGCATGGGATCTTTGTGCTAGGACTTAATTGAAACTTCTATGGATTCACGTTAACCAGTGTTTCCTACCCAAGAAGTTAATCCTTAGTGATTGAGTGTGAGGAGTCGAAAAGAAATAAGTGTGGGTTGTGCGTTGAGGTAAAATGTAAATGAGAGTTTGGTTAGATGTGAGCTTATTGATTAAAAAGAAAGAGGGTGTGAGATCAGAGTAAAAGAATATCAAACTCTGCACCAACTACTTTCTGAGCCAGGCAACCACATTACTAATGTTTCAGAATTCTTTGGTGAACATTATTGAAACAGGCAACTAGCCCATGCCAACTCTTGACATTAACCCACCAGCCACTCATTTTCTTCATAACAAGAAAATGTTTCATTTTTCAAAATGGGAGCAACATATTTACTATCTTATTTTCATTTGAACAATCTGGATATTGAAAGAAGGAAGTTTACCCCACCTTCGCACTTCAGTCATGTACATTGAGTCTGTGTTGAACTTACTGTTGTCTCAGTGGTTTACACAATTTTGAGCCTTTATACGTAATCATTCATGCTTTATTCTTTCTATCACATGCACGAACACAAAAAGAATTTGTTTCTTTGTCATAACGTTCATAGAAATTCCCTTTGTGGTGTTTCGATGATTGGATGGAAGCCCTAGGGGAGTGAACATCAAAAAGCTCCTTTCCAATGTGTATTCGTTACACAGTAACTTTGTGTTACTGACAGGCATATTAACTGATTCATTTGTTGATTCAGGTGTTACATTCCTATTTTTTCGAGATTTGAAAAGATCTAGATGAATATATTGTTCGAATTGGCAACGGAACAGTGGCTCATTATCAAAGATCAGAGGTCAAAAAGAATTTCAAAGACATTTCTTGAGAAAGTTTTGATGATATTGATGCTTTTTTCATCAAAAAGGGGGAGAAGAGAAAGTTTGAAGAAATGTCCATTACAAGTTTTCTTTCAAGAGACGATTGAAAGGAGAAGAGTTAACCAATATATGGGGAGAATACAATTTTTAAAGAAATATCCAAGTCAGAACGTTCAAATTTTGAGGAAATTTTCTTAGAAAATATTCTGCTAAAGCATTCTGAGCTGAATCTGGAGATAATTTCTTTCCATCATCTGAAAGAGTGTTTTTCTACTACTCTTGGGAAGATTACAAGATGTGTTAAAGAAAAAGAGAGAGATTGCATTTTCCATCATCTTGATCCAAAGGGGGAGATTGTTAGATCATAGATTTATTGGATTCAAGATCATCAAGACTGAAGACGAAAGATTCAAGAAGTCAAAGCTGCAAATTCAATTCTCAATTGAAGTCTAGGTCATTTTGTAATAAAAAGTCATAGTTTATTTTTTATGTATTTTTTTGTTTTTCTCTAAATAGGTATATGGTTATTAGGGTGCTAGGGTTGTGTGTGTGTAAGTGTGTGCAAAAATAGAAATCATCAGCCGCACCTTTTCAAGAGAGAGAGAGAGAGAGAGCTTAGAGAGAAATCCTTTAAAGAGAGAATTTGTAATCCTTTGATTGAGAAATCAAAAACAGGTTTGTTAATCTTTTGATTGTGATTATATGTTTAATGTGATAAGAAACTGAATTTGCAGGGAACATCAGTTGATTATAAAAATATCTATTTCGTCTAAAGGATGATGACGAAAAGGTTTTGGGAGCTGGAATTCATGTGTAAGTTCAATAGGCGCATTATTGTTCTTAACACAATACACTTGACCGTATATTGTATTTCTCAGGGAACTTGTTAGCTAGATTTAGCTCAGTGCCAACACAACATCATTGGAATGATATCAAATTAATCTTTTGGAACCATTGACATAGGCTTATACTTTCCATATAGAAAGAAAAATGGGATTGATAATGAAACTTCAATACCTACTTAGAATATAAGCATCAAAAGTACTAGCTCTTATAGAAAAACACCAAACAATGTCTTGGTATGTCTTTGCTAATATTAGGTGTTTGTCTCAGCCATACAATGGTTGTTCCCAAACTGGATAATGAATTACCACAGGGGAACACTCCGATCGCTTGGAAGTAAGCTAAGATAACCATTGCAACTACCTCCTTGAACGACTCCAATACTATTACTCTCCATGAGACTGTTCAAGAGATGTATATGATTAAGAACTGTCATTACACATATTAGAGGAGCTAGTGATTTTTAGTTCAACCACTATCCTACTTGCATATATAGAAATAATGCATCATATATTTAATAAATGAAAGTAAGATACATCAAGGGTGATAACACAAAGCATATTCTGCTTAAGTTTCTATGCAATCAACAATAACAAACTCTCCTCTAGATTCAAGTGAATCAAGTAAGTTGTCAAGAGAAAATGACAAATTTACCAAATCATATATTGGGAAGCATGTAGAAAGTAAATGCAAATGTTTTCCAAATCCCTTGATTAATGCACGAATTAGGGGGAGTAGTAGACAAAAGGGGGAGCTTACTATACATGTGATGTTGGTTTGTTGTGCTCTTTCCATCAACCAAGGTTTTATTTTTCCCATTGGTTTTTGTTCCTTGGAGTAAGGTTTTAGTGAGGCAACAATCTATATACCATCATGTTTTCCTAACTCTCATGATTAATTTACGAATCTAAGAGAAAACTAGACTAAAAGAAAAGTCTATGTATTGCAAAGAAGCTGGTACGGTGTACTCTTTCCTTCGTCAAACTTTTATTTTTTCCCACTGGATTTTTATTTTTGAGTAAGGTTTTAACGAGGCAACAATTGTGCACCATCACTTCACTCATTTGACTCGGCACAAGGGGGAGTGTTGAAGAATTATGTGCCATCATCAAAAAGAAGTGATTGACAGAATATTTTCCTACTATTAAAATTTACCATAATAAAGTTTTCTTTTTCTTTGTAAACATCTCCCTATTTAAAGGGTTTATGATTAATGAGAATTACAGACTTCTTCTCTCTGTCATATTGTTATTATCTCTATATTGATTGTTCTATAACAAGAATCGCATTCTTCAAGGCATATTTTGAAAACCGTTTATAAACCCAAGTCTTGGGCCTCTAAGAACCTAAACAGGTTTGGATTCTAACAAGAACTCTCCACAATGTTAGTTTCTACAAGTCATTGACTTTTTATGGTTCTAAAGAATAAAAAAATTAACTATAATCGGGATTAAAAGGGTTAATTTTAGATGAACTTTCAAAAATTGTTTTCTTGTTTTTTCGAAAAACTTTGAATTTAAACATCTTATGAAAATGAAAAATATATTATCCATCATCTTCCTATAAACTAATAACTTGTTATGATTTTTAATATATTACAAAATTGTGAGAATTGAAAAAGACACATTTTCACGTAAAAAAATAGGAAAATACTACACTTTTTACTTGGTTTAGGGTGGTTGTAGAGGTGGCGGAGGAGTTGTTGTAATGGAGGAACAGGTGGAAGTGCCAACAGTGGTTGGCAGTGGTTGTGAGTGGCCATCAGTGGTGGTGACGGTGATGGGTGGTGGTGATTGGTGAAGGTGGAGGTGGTCGACGATGGTAGTGGTTGTGGCGATGAGCATTGACTGTGGAGGTGGTGGAGGAGATTGTAGAAGTGGAGGAAGAGGTGGAGGTGGCCGATGGTGGTTGGCGGTTGATGACAATTGGCAATGATGGGGTGATAACCATTAAAACAAATATTATCTAAGGTTTATATATCAAATGAGGGTAGATTAGTAATTTTTTAGTTATATCTCACTCTTGTCCCATTTTGTTCCACCTATTTTGGTGGAACAAGAAAAAATCCTCTTTGTCCCATCCTGTCCTTGTCCCATCCTGTCCTTGTCCCATGTCGCGCCAAACATGGAACAATGAGTTTTTGTCCTATCCCCGGTTATGCCAAACATGGGACAGTGAGTTTTGTGCCGTCATGTCTTTATCCCGTCCCATGTACCTTACGTAGCCTAAAGACCTAATTTCGTTTGCTTTCATTTCAATTCTCTTATTTTTCTTCACCTTTGAAGGTGGAGGTGGCATCAAGGCTCAAAAGCCCTTAAGGCCCGAATCTAAATTAAATTTGGATCTAGATCAGGATTCATTACATTTTGATTGCTTAAAAGAAACTGTTTATTACCAATTGGTTCTATTAGATATGATGTTCTAAATAACAAGTTATCGGAGAACAGAGGGTAGTTAAAAACATCGAACATGGATCTTGGTCAATGGATAAATTAAAATGGATTGGGCTTTAAGGCCATTAACACATTTTGGCTACAAACCGGGTTCTGGAATTTTATCGATTCAGCGAATGCGAACAATTGAGAAGTGGAAACTAAAAACTTAATGTCTTTGATGGACTTTCTTTAATTGAGTCCTAAAAGTTGAACCTACAACTTGAAAACTAAATCTAATTAATACATGTATATTTTGGTTTTGGTTATCTGTTCGGTCTAAATCACTCGAGAAAATATTCAAATCGTAGACCTAACTGGACCACCGGACGACTTGAACTGCCAAAAACGATCCGTTTTGACTTGGTTTTAGCAGTCCAATGATTTTTTTGAACAACCCTACAAGTCAGGGAACCATACCAGTTATGCCATAAGTAATTACGTGATGAAACTTTTTGTCCGACACAAATTATAGCTGGTTAATGGACGAGACAACTGGTTTTACCACCTAAGTAAATAAAAAAAAGAGGACAGAAGCTGCCGTCTGAAGAGTCCATAGCACACTTCTCCTACAGCCATCATGGGGGAAGATAAATCATAACAAAGACAATAAATGGTGGTAGCAGGGCTTGAACCCGGACCACCACCCTACCCCTGAGGCACTAAACGGAGCACATATAAATAAGATTAAAGATGGAATTGAACATTTAAGAAGGAACCAAGAGGTCAATGCATCATTCAAACAAAAAATAAAACATGATGGCACAAAATCTTGGATTTTTAAGAAAATATGAGTTAAGAATCATGGAAGTCTACAATTCTAGATTCTAACATCCAATTTGACAAGCAAACATTACTTCCAAACATGAAAAATTAAGCAGTAGCTGCCACCACCTTCTTTTTGTCTTCCTCAAGCTGCTGCAGCTCCGCTAGTCTTTCAGCCCAAACTCGATCCCTGGCTACTGCAGCCATCTTCCGTTCTATCCTTTGAATTCTCTTCTTCCTCTTGGTTCCTGCAACTCAACCTTATGTTTCTTCTTTTCTGCCTGTCAAAACCCAATTCACATGAATACAAAACTTCATGCTTGTAAAAGTTCTTAAAAACAACTTACTAAGCATTATGTACTGGTTATTAATGCAAAATCTCTTAAAATTCTTAAAACTACCCTGTTTATATGAACCAATAGGTATTTGGCATGACGAATGACCAAATCTGTAAGTCATATACAACTTCATATAATAAATAGATCAAATTATCATGATACTTCTGTGCAATCCTAGTTCTCATAGATTGATGCATCTGTTCCCAACTCTTGCAAATTTCATCACTTTTTCGACACATATGGCATACAAATATAAACGGATCCGCTATGCATTTAGAGTTCGGTAATGCATAGGATGGTTAACTGCTTATGATACATGAGTGTGTGTCTGTGTGTATAAGAGAGAGAGAGAGAGAGAGTAGGTTTCAGGAGATTTTTATAACTATAATGAAGTTACAAGGGTATTGGAAAAGATTCATTCACTCGTGGTAATATATCACTTTAACTACATCATAAACACTATCGGCTAGACCAAAACTCCATGCAAAAGAACTGGGTTATCATGTTGACAAAAGAAAACTGCATAGCCTTGAGGAGTTTTCTAGGAAGGTATGTGATAGGGTTAATTTATCTGTATCACTTTTCCTATGCTTAAATGCCTTTTTTCTAGGATATCATTGAGTCTTTTTTCTAGGATATCATTGGAGTAGTTTATGTATGAGGCTCGCCGATGTGAAATCGCTGAAAATCAGGGATTAATTTTGTCATTTACAATCTTTTAACCATTACAGGTTTGAGTCACTGATTGGAGCAGAATCACTGATGCTTGCTGATTTTTGAAGGAGTTGCTGATGCTAAACCAATCTCTAATCGCTGACAATTGCTGAAGACCACTGATTCCAAGATCACTGATGATCTTGAAGACTTGTTTGATAAATATTTCCTTTGTTGGGCCAGTGTTTGGGCCGTATAATTTAAGACAATTATTTTAGTATTTAAGCATATGTTTGATTATAGCCTTTTTGTTTTGGGTACCTCGAAACCCTCACCCTCTTTCCATTTTTAGAAAGGGTGTTGGTTTTATCTTTTTTGCCATTTCTAGTTTAAAGTACTCTCCAAGGCTTTCAACCAATTCACTTCGCTGAAGGATTTTTAGTTTTAATCATTTCAAGTAATCTAAAGTTCAGTTATTGCAAGTTCTTCAAGTTTCGTGTACTTACCAACATATTTTTGCTACTCGATCGTTTGTGATTAAATGTGGATCTAAAAATCCATTTCTTAATCCGAAGCAAACAGTTGAATAGTACAAGATGAATTCTACAGTTTACAAGTCTTTTGCTTTAATTTTATTTCTTTGCATGCAAGCTTCTCTTCCCCTCGTAATTTCGTCCCTTTAAATTCTTGCCACTTTAATTTTCTGCACTTAACGTTTATGCACTTCTTTACTTTCGGCAATTTAATTCTCTGTAATTTACTTTTTCGCATTACTTTATTTGCACTTCAAGCTACAAATATTTGTTCCTCAAGAAAGTTGATAACTTACGTAGCAAGTTTCTTCTCTTGAAATGTAACGCTTTTTACCTTTTACGCATTTTCCATATCCGTTATTTAGCTTAAAAGTCTTTTCATCATTTATAAAAAGAAACCAAGTTATGACAGGCTGACAACCTGAGCATGGGGTGTGAAGTCTAGTTGAGAATTGAACCAATTTCACGCAAAAAAGTATATTTACATAGTCTTATTGTCATTTAAATCAATTTATAAATATTTCATTGAAGATTACACTTAATCAATTGGCAACTGGTAATCTGAAAGTCCAAGATCTACCAAATCTTAGAGAGATAATGTAGAGAGAGAGATAGTGCGCCAAAAGTAAACGATGTATTCAAATGAGTTCCAAAAGTTACAAAGACAAAGCAACTAAGGGACTTAAATACCCTAAGGGCTAAACCAATACAGATAAGCAAACTAAACACAGTTAAGACCTCGTTTAATAAATACATTGATTACTATTCAAAATAGACTTAACAATCTCCCCCTTAGTAATCAATGGCGCTCTTCTCTTTGACGAAGTCGATTTAATCCAAGCAAAACTTCTAAGCGTCATAGAGTTGAACGGAAGATCAACCTCTCATCAATGGTAGTCAATACTGTTAGTGCATTGAAAGTTTCGAAAGTAAATGTATTATAAATTGTAATTGTATAGAGCTTAAAGTGTAAGGGCTCGTGCTTACATGCTGTAGAAAAGGTGGTAGGTAGGATTAGTGACTCTATAAATAGATGGTTAAGGCCTTGTAATCATTTGATAATTGCAATTTACAAAATGTAGTCTTTTAAGAATTCTTTCTCTCATTAGTGTAGTTTTCCATTTCTAATAAATGTTCAACAAATCCTAATCCTATCTCATCCTACTTAATCAATTACAAACACTTGAGATGTCTAGATCTAGGGTCCTACAATTGGTATCAGAGCCTCACGAAGAAATTTTTCTCGTAACCATCGGATCTCGACATTTTCAAGCATTTTGTGCCTGATCTAATCGTAAGTTCATCAAATTCTTAAATCCTCTTGAAGTATTGTTCTTAATCGTATTCCAGATCTATCTCCATTCGTAAAATCGCATTTCGATAATTTTTGAGATTTTTCGATATTTTCAGTATCGTTTTTCGCGTCAAATCTATCGATCCGAAAATTTGTTGCATGAATCGATTTGAATTATCAAGATCTATTCTTTATTAAATTTCGAGCGATCTACAAGTTTCGGATCTGAATTTCGTCGAAAATTGAGCAAGTTATAAGCATTTTATGTCGTTTCGCCGGAGAAAAAGTAGATCTCGCCGGAATTCAACCGGAAAACCGAGGTATGTGCGTTGATATTGTCACATCTCTTCCAGATCTGTCCTAAATGTTTATATCGATTGTTTGATGCAATTTTGATCAACAAAATCGAGTTTTTTGATCTGAAATTCGAGCCTCGCCGGAAAAACGTTTTAGCCGGAATTTTCACTTTTCACGCCGGAAAAAAAACGTGAAATAAACTACAAAAACGTGCAGATCTGTTCAATATGATAATATCTATCATTTGACAAGTTTTTTACGCGATTAGAGCAAGAAAAGTCGAAGTTTTGATGAGTCGCCGGAAAATCGTGCCCGAAAAACGCTGTCACCGGAAAACGGTACTGTTTCGCCGGAATATTGCTGTGAATCGACTTAGACCTGTTAAAAGTCGTTATTTTGATCGTTTGGCACATGAATTACAAAGGATTCAGCAAGTATTCATGAGGTTTGGAGTTGTTTTGGTTGTCTAAAGCACATCGCCGGAAAAGTTTGTTGTTCGCCGGAATAATTTTCAGGATTGCATCGATGTGTTTAATTGCTGAAATATGGTTAATTGATGATACTAAATGCAATACACAAATTGATTGAACGTGATTGTTGAAAGCAAAGTGAAAAGAAAAATATGCAGATTGTTATTTCATGTGAAGAAGAAGATTAATAGTACACTTAACGGTTCCGTTAGTGCCGTTAGTTTTTTTTTAACAAAATTGGTCCAAATTTGTTAAATTTGACCAAGTTTTGTTCCTCATCCCTTGGTGCATGATCCATCGTTCCCTCTTCGAGCGACAAGTTTACGACTCTCAAACGGAAATTCCTATTCGATTCGCGTTTTAACGACGAATTCGTGGTTAAAAACTAAGTATGCACCGGTTCATCATGTAAAATCCTCTTGTTGTCATTCTTGTGGGCTTAACGTAACAAGTTGGATTTCAACATTTTAAGATGCTTCGAGGTGCACTTAGTCGAGCTTATGGACTACCTCGAATTCAGTTTTAAAATCGAAACCGCAAGAGTGAGAGCAACAACGAAGGGGGAGTCGAGCCTTTGATTGTCAAATTTGCGCCAAAGTTCGTCAAGTAAATCCAAGGGGAGAGGATTTAAATCTTCAAGAAGGATGATTTACTTTAACAAACTTTAGGGGGAGAATGTTAGTGCATTGAAAGTTTGGAAAGTAAATATATTATAAATTGTAATTGTATAGAGCTTAAAGTGTAAGGGATTGTGCTTACATGTTGTAGAAAAGGTGGTAGGTAGGATTAGTGACTCTATAAATAGTAGGTTAAGGCCTTGTAATAATTTGATAATTGCAATTTACAAAATGTAGCCTTTTAAGAATTCTTTCTCTCATTAGTGTAGTTTTCCATTTCTAATAAATGTTCAATAAATCCTTATCCTATCTCATCCTACTTAATCAATTACAAACACTTGAGATGTCTAGATATAGGGTCCTATAAATACTCTCTTGAGAAGTTGAATCTCTTCATTCTTGATCTGATACAGTTCACTTCTTGATTCCAAAAAGCTTTTTACAGCGGCTTTTAAACGATTCTCCAACTGTAGCTTGATCACCTTCAACGTTCCATCAGAGTAATGATTAATCTCTTCAAATATTAGGAAGCATTTCTGACTAGAAGCATTCCTATAAACAACTCCATATGGATTCTGAAGAATAGTGAATAAAGAATATGAGTCGATGTTTGGCAAGCTACGGTCGGGTCTTTGAAGGTTTACCACAGGCTGAAAGCTTTCAACAACCATTTGAAAGTAAAAAACTCTGTAGAATCTGATTTGTCATCGAATGAATCTTTTAATCACAAACAGTGCTGGAGAGACATCTTCAGTTCTGTGATAAAGATTCCTGAAATGATCATACAGAAACTCAATGTCATCAATGGATAGATCATTAAAATCAGCCTCCGAGAAAGTATACAAGTTGCAGTCTCTTCTTTCCACTTTAAACACTGGATACCAGATATGTACAAACTTCTTTATTGAAACATTGATAATCCTGACAATCAGATGAGGAGAAGAAACCAGTATCTTTCCACGACCCTGACAGTTGATGAACATCAAGTATTCATACTGATAATCAGCAGACTGCTTTTCAACCCCAAGAATTGCATGAATGTTGATCTGTCTTCTCCTAGAAACAAAAATATTGCTTTGAGAGTCTTCTAGAAAAGCAGATCTTAGCCTTGAAGCGATATGCCGTTGTTGCAAACTCCTTTGTCTCTGCTGCCTAGTTAATGTTGGACCTTCTTCTAAAATAGTCGGTGGAATCACAGGATCATAAGGAGGAATTTCAGCTTGAGCTCTGGACGACTGACAAACTTCAAATGTACTTGAAGGAGCAGTGGTAGTCGGAGCTGTACCAACAACAGGACTAGTAGTAACAGGAGAAGCTTCAGGAATCTCATATTGTGAAGGAAGGTCTCCGTACAAAGTATCAGCTACCTCTTCATCCTTTGCGTCAAGAAAAATAGTATTATCTTCTGTGTCAAAAATGATAACAATATCATCTAGATCTTCTTCTTTCACTTTGCACAACTTCTCATATCTGATATCATCGTCATCATCAGAGTTGATCTCTATGAAGTTTGCAAAGTAAGATCTCATGTCGTTTGCTGCTTCAGAATCATCTAGGTCACTTGACCTTGTTGAAGTGTCTGGATCAACATAAACGACTATCTGCAAGTTATTCTCGATGTTCTGCTCAGAAATATTCAACACATTAGACATAGCAGACAAATCAACACTTTCTATCATATTATTTACAAGATCTTCAACACTACAGTCTTGAACATTATCAACATTCATTTCTCTATCAGCCACTTCTTCTTGAGTTTGATCTTCTATAACTGAAGAACTCTCCACTCTTTGTCTCTTTGACATCTCCCCCTCAGGACCTTGATGATCTGGATCATCTTGGTCATGTGTCTGTTTATGAGACAAACCTGCTTCATTTCTGCAACTCTGTTAGTGACGATCAAACCTGTCAGATAAAACAGTTAAAGCTTGAGTCAATAGAGAGAGAGTCCTTCCTTGATTTAACAAAAAAAATTTCGAGCTTCAGATCTGAAAGAAGTGAACTCCTCGTGCAACACAGAAACTCTGTCTGGAGCAGAAGTAGATGCTTGAGGCGGAGTCGGTTGAAAAATTCTTTAACAGATAAATCAAGTCTTTATCTTGTTGTTCGGGCGGTGACATAGAAAGAAGACGAGCATAGAGCATATATGATAACTCTGAAATCGGAAGATCTTGAACTGGAATGCTGGAAGATACCGGAGGATGAGTAGATGCAGAGACACCAACTGATTGAGTAAATGGTGGGGGAAGTGGAATGGATACTATCGCAGGATCCGTAGTAGAAACAGTAGTAGACGGTTCACGGATAACCACCCTAGATGGGCGTCTGAACGACAATACTTGAGGGATCGCAGAATGATCAATTTCAATCATCTTTCCTTTGAAAAGAGCCCGCATCTTATGGATTTCTTCATTCTTTTGTTCTTCAAACCGTTCGCTCATTTGTCTGATGACTTCATTCAAAACAATAAACTTTTCTGTTGGATCTCGAGCTTGAACGGAAGAAGGCTCAACAAATGAAGTAGGTGTAGCTGAAGAAGGAATATCAGAGAGAGAAGTGGTTGGACCTTGATTCTGTAGCTGAGCTGTAGCATTAGCAAAGGCTAAGTCTAATTCGTCGACCTGTATGGCAGCAACTGCATGATTGATAGACACAGATTCTTCATCAGACATAACAATGACCGGTTCATTGAAATCTGGTGCTCTAATCACCTTGTCTAAGATACGAATAGCACGTTGATAATTATTTGCATCATCACCATCATCATCATTATTATCGTCATTACCATCTTGACCAACATCTACATCTATATCTCCATCTCCATTTCCATCATTAGCATCATCAGCAGTAGTAGCATCATCATGAACAATATCAGTAGGTTCAATGTCAATAGCAACAAGTACATCACCTATTTGTTAATCAGCAACATCTGCTTGAACTGCTTGTTCAGCATGAAAAGATTCAGCTTGTTCATCACGAGAAGGTTCATCTTGGTCAGCTGCCAATGAAAGATCATGCTCCAGACAATATTGAATTATGCTGTCATCAGATGGATCAACATAATTCGCAATAAGCTAATGAGGAATCGACATGGAGTAGTAGAAAGTCTGATTCTGTTTCTGAATGTACGTCATCTTAGTATCCATAACATAAGGCCAAGACAGACGACGAGGAATAGCAGGGTTACTTCATAGCTTACTTCGAACGATTAGCTTCATGAACCGAGCAAAAGGAATAAACTTTCGCTTCTTATGATTCAATTTGTTTTGCACTCTCTCGGAAAGTTCGGTCCAGAAGATGTATGTGTAGTCGACATTCAGGTCATAGACAACTGCATGGAACAGTCTGAGACTGTGAAGACTTGCATTATCCGTGCATGAATGTTTCAACGTGAGGCACCTGTTGAGGATAGAGAATAAAGCATACCAAACTGGAGGCAGGTTCGATTTATCAAACTGACTCACTCGATCCAAATCACCAATATAGCCCAGATTATGAATAGCCTCTAATACATCCAATTCAGAAGGATAGTTGTCATAGGAAGTGCAGCCCGATCGTGAATTAGGTTCAGGGAGTTCTAAAATCAGCCAAAGACGTTTGTATGATAGAAAAGAATCAAACTGGTCTATATGTAAGTCGAATCGATGAGGAGGAACGAGCTCATTCTTTGAGATTGAATGCCATGCCTGTTGGAGATAAACCTCAGGAACATCGGCACAAGAAGTGAGAGTTGGAGCAAGCGGATGTCCTCTGAGAATTGCTCGAATCACAGGATGAATCTTTATCTTGTCAAAATCCACGAAGTAATTGTTAGGCTTGTAATGCAACATATACATCATAGTCGGAAACACATCATTCGGTGTTCTCCGCTGAACTGAAAGATTTGCACCCGTGGAAGGTACAGACGACATGGGGGTTTCGCGCGATGCAGGATCAGATGGATCATCGTAGAGGACATTCTCATCTTGAATTATAGGATCAGTAACGTTCTGAGAACCCATGAGAATACCTGTGAAACAAAAAAAATGAAGAAAAATAAAATTGAAAAACAAAAAAATGAAAAAATAAATTCTAAGTCATGTTTGCGCGACAAGTGAGAGGCGTAAACTAAGGTTTGCGCTATGAACTGGAGGCGTAAAGGAAGGTTTGCGCGACCAACGGTTGGCGCAAAATGAAGTTTGCGTAACGAGTACATGGCACAAAAAGAAGTGTGCGCAATTTACTTGTGAAGCAAACTTGCCTTAGAAATATTTCAATAACACGAAATACTCAACAAGGTTTGCGAGACACGAAGGTAACGCAAAGGTAACTTTGCATGACCAAAGGGTAGCGCAAAGTGAACTTTTCTGACCAATGGGTAGCGCAAAGTTTACTTAGCTAAACTATCAGAATACGCAAAACCTTAGACCACATAAAACATTGCGTGAGTTCATCTTTTGATTTCCAAAAATTCAAATGAAACTGTTTTAAACCAAAATTAGTGTTCGAAAATCATAAAAGAATGATTAGAAACACATTTCTATCAAATTAATACTGAATAAAATCAGTAATCAACTAAAAAAATTGAAAATGTTGAAAGTCCAAAGATGAACAGTCGCAATCAATCTAACCCAAAATCGAAGCAAAAAAAACAACAAATCAAAGATTAAAATCACATACCTGGTGATCGAAATAAGCAACTAAGACAAACCCAAGTGTTGTTTTTAACAAAGAGGAACAATCTGATGAAAAAGAAGATGAACAGTGCGAATGAAGAAATCGCATAGTAAGAAATCGCACAAGATATCGAAATCAAATAAGAACAATGCTATAGGAAAAAATAACCACAAAACAAGAATGAAAATAAATAGGAACAAATCTGAATCGAAGAACAATGCTGAAATCACATAAACAAAGATCGACTGAGAGAGAGAAAAAGAAGCGACAAAGTTCAAACAAAGCAAGAGAAAAAAAATATGAACAATACCTGAACTATTTATACTAAGAGAAAAGAAAAAAAAATACTAAAAAAAATAACACTCTTTTTAAAAAAAAAATACAACATATAGCAATTAAAAAAAATTTACCTGGAAATCTCTTTTACTCCCCCTACACAAATGCACTAAAATATAACAAATCAGTATAGCATTTGTATAGAAAAGTAAAAAAATACATACCTGATAAACTGTTGATCTGAACGTGAAACACTGTATAAAATATGTACGTGACCACTTTATTTACTCCCCCTCAAAACTAGAAGATATCAGAATTCATTCAGATTGTCTCTCCCCCTCGAAATGTGCACATACCAATTTTCAAAGATATGGATACACAAACATAGAAACATCATTGTAAAAAGAAAATTATACTGAATATAAATTTTGAAACAACTAAACATATCAAATTTTAAACACTAAACAAATTAAATTCTACTCAGTAAAATATCACAGATTTATCAATCAGTTGAAATCAAGTATGTGTTGTTGGATAAAGACACAAGTTTTATTGCATATCAAGTTAAAACATGTTCAGTTTCAAACACTTCCAGCAATCTATTCAGTGTGCTCGCATGCGAACTTCGATTAGCTTCAAGAAAATGCAATTCTAAAAAATATAATAGAGAACTTTGCATGTACTCACACTAAGCCATCAAGAATTAAGACTTCCACAAGTTTATAGGTTTATCGCAACTCAAACATATCACCAAGTATCAAGAGATATGTGCTCATTGCCATCTTTTAGCATTGTGCACAATGGCATCTTCACATGAGTGTGCTCTTTGGCATTTTTTAAGCTTGTGCACTTTGGCATTTTTTAATCAAAAAATTTGGTAAGTAAAGAATATGCCGTAAACGTAACTTTCTATCTGATCCTATTGCAGGATTTGGGTCAGCCGCTCCCAGACCAGTTGGCCTTAGGGGACTAGGTGTCAAGCACCCCTTGAAACTTACTCTCCCAGATCAGAAAGGCTACATCGACACATCCTAAACCCATTCATACCAGTAGAAATTGACTTTCGATCTAGTTCTATAGAAGGATTTAGGTTCGATCACTCCTAGACCAATTGACCTTAGGGGACCAGATGACAAGCATCCCACGGAACTTACTTTCCCAAACCAGAAAGGCCCAGGTACAAACTTTTAAACTTAGAGATTTCTGAATTTTATATATATAAAATGCATCTCAATCACTCAGTTCTACATCTAAGTGCTTAGCTAATATTTTCATTACGATCCATAATTAAGATTTTTTAGGATTTCCAAGCATTGTAAACTATAAATATTCCGAATCACATATCTTTAAAGAAGAATGCAAAAGCTTCAAACATGTTTGCTGACCTTTCGATTTTAGTAAGACTTGAAAGATGAACATATAAAACTTCAATATAAACAAAGCAACCTGAAAATTTATCCTTGACACACATTTTATTCAAAAGAAAGAAAACCTGTAAAGCTTTTACTTTATAGAATAAAATTTGTAAAGATTTAGATTTTTAAATTCAACATGCCATGTTTTGAAAGCAGAAAATTAAAACATTTTTCATCTAAAGCTTTTGTAAAAATATCGCCAAGTTGATATTCAGTTGGAACAAAATATAATTCAATAGTACCTTCTTCCACATGATGCTTTATGAAGCGGTACCTCATATCTATGTGTTTGGTCTTTGTGTGCTGGACCGGATTAACTGATATCGCGATCACTGATTTGCTATCACAATAGATTGGAACTGTTTTGAATAGCATCCCGTAGTCACGAAGTTGTGTCTTCATCCATAACACTTGAGCGCAACAACTAGCTGCAGCGACGTATTCTGCTTCCGCAGATGAGATAGAAACACAATTATGCTTCTTCGACGCCCAACTTATTAGTCTATCACCAAGAAATTGAAGATGGCCTGAAGTACTTCTCCGGTCCAATTGATTTCCACCAAAATATGCATCAGAGTAAGCAATTAGTTAAAGTCAGAACTCTTAGGATACCACAAACCTAAGTACGGAGTTCCTTTGATGTAACGGAAAATTCGCTTCACTGCTAAGAGATGCGATTCCTTTGGCTTGGCTTGAAATCTGGCACATAAGCAAGTAGAGAACATGATATCCGAACAACTTGCAGTTAAGTACATCAGTGATCCGATCATTCCTCCATAAGTTTTGACATCTACAGCTTTTCCATCTAGATCTAGTCCAATTTTAGCACCATGAGCCATAGGTGTGCCAATTGAAGAAGATTTGTCCATCTTGAATTTCTTCAATATGTCAAACACATACTTCGATTGGTTAATAAAAATTCCATCTGGAAGTTGTTTCACTTGTAAGCCGAGGAAGAAATTAATTTCTCCCATCATGCTCATCTGAAACCTGGTGGTCATAAGATCAGAAAACCAAGTACATAATGATTGATTAGTCGCACCAAATATAATATCATCTACGTATATTTGAACTAAGCAGATATCCAAGTTAGAACGATAAATGAAAAGAGTGGTATCTATGGATCCTTTGGTAAACCCGGATTTGATCAAGAAAGCCGACAACTCATCATACTACGCTCTCGGTGCTTGTTTCATGCCATACAGTGCTTTATGAAGAAAATATACGTAATCAGGATGGTGTTTGTCAACAAACCCCTCTGGTTGAGAAACGTAGACTTCTTCTTTCAGTTTCCCGTTGAGAAAGGATGTCTTCACGTCTATCTGATACACGGTAAAATTGCGATAAGCAGGAAAAGCGAGAAACATTCGAATAGCTTCTAGTCTTGCAACCGGCGCGAAAGTCTCATCGTAGTCGATTCCATCTGCTTTTCGATAACCCTTGGCAACCAATCGATATTTGTTAAGAACGACGATACCATCTTTATCTTTCTTGTTCTTGAATATCCACTTTGTGCCAATAATGCTTTTTCCTTTTGGCCTTGGAACAAGTCTCCAAAATTTTAGCACGTCAGATTGATTGAGTTCCTCTTGCATCGCTATAATCCAATCCGGATCCTCCAACGCTTCAGATACTTTGGTTGGTTCAATCTTGCTTAGAAATCAAGTGAATAGACATTCGTTTGGAGTTGCCGTCTTGGAACGAGTAGATACGCTTGCTTGAGGATCACCAATAATCTGATTAATTGGATGAGATCTTGTCCATTTGGTGGTACGAGGAAGAGGATCAATAATATCTTGAACAACCTCTAATTGTTGAGATAGAGCTTCAGTTACGTTTATGTCAGATGAAGAAATATCAACAGTTTCAACTGGAGGAGGAGGTAACTCAACAACATCAGAATCAGACTCTGAAATTTTTGGTTGAATCTCAGCTGTTTGTTCTTCTTCTTGAACTGGTTCTGCTTGAACTCATTCTTCTTGAACAGGTTGTTCTTGAATAATTTCTTCTTGAACTAAATCTGTGTTCACTTGTTCAGATTCTGATTGCTCTGGATTAGATTTAGAAATACTGTTTTGAGTGACAGGAGGTACTGGAACAACATCATTGTCAGAGATAGATGCAGAATTGGAAGTAGATGCCCTCACAGTTTCCTCATTCAAAACATTTGAAGCATTTTCAGAATTAAATTTAGGCACATCATCATAAAAATGGTCAAATAGAAAATCAAGATCAGTAAGATTAATCAAGGAAGAAGATGGATCCTGGTTTGTCTGTTGTAGTGCAGGTTCTGAACTGGCTTGATAAGAATCTAAATTCCCTGTAATTGCGGGTTCTGAACCTTATTGTCCAGAAACCAAATCGGCAGCTTCGTCAAATTTGACATTTACACACTCTATCACCTTTCTGGCTGAGATAAGAAAGACTCCGTAAGCCGCTGAAGTAGAAGAATAACCCAGAAATATACCGTCGTCTGCCTTTGGACTAAACTTGTTCAGATTGTCTCGGTCATTCAGAACATAACACTTACACCCAAATGACTTAAAATATTTGACAATCGGTTTGATACCGTTCATAAGCTCATATGGTGTTTTGTTGAATCGGCGATGTAGAATTGATCTGTTCTGAGTATGACAAGCAGTTGAGACAGCTTCAGCCCAATGAGTCGAAGGAAGACCAGAATATGCAAGCATCGATCTGGCAGCCTCAACAAGCGTTCTATTTCGTCGTTCAATAACCCCATTCTTTTGCGGTGTTCGAGCAGCAGAAAACTGTTGTTGAATGTCTTGATCCTCGTAGAATGCTTGAAGAGTGTTGTTTTTAAATTATGTACCATTGTCGGATCTGACAACTTTGACTGCTTTTTGCTTGTTAGTCTGAATTGTTTTGATGAGGTTGATGAGAAGGTCAGGAGTTTCAACTTTAGACTTGAGAAACTTAACCCATGTATAGCGTGAATAATCGCCAACAACCACCATAAAATATCTTTTCTTTCCGATACTCTTTGTCTTCATCGGTCCGCATAAATCAACATGTAACAAATCAAGAATATCCGAAGAGTAGGCTTTAGGCTTTGGCTTGTGCGGAGCTTTCTTCATCTTTCCTTTCTCACAATCTTGACAGAGGTGGTCTTTCTGAAATCGGAGTACTGGGAGACCTCGAACTGAATCATTCTTGACAAGGCGATCCATGTATTTAAAGTTGAGATGAGGTAGTCGTCGGTGCCATATCCAGCTTTCATGAATAGAGGCTTTAGAAAGCAAACAGATATCTGATGGAATTTTAACCTTGGAAAGATCAATTGTATATAAATTGGATCTTCTCTTTCCAACTAGTAAATCCCTGCCACTGTCATTCTTTACAGCAACTCTTTTGGATTTGAAGCTAACTTCAAGATATTTGTCGTAAAATTGCCCGATGCAGAATAAATTGTGGCTTAGACCTTCAACATAGCTAACTCGTTTGACGGTTATATTACCTTGAACAAGATCACGATAACCTAGAATGGGAGTTGTCTAACAGTTTCCATACTTAACACGACCGCAACATTTTTCTTTAAAATTTGAAAGCAGTGATTTGTTGCCCGTCATGTGTTTGGAACACCCCGAATCTAGATACCATAATTGACTAAGCTGCACATACAGAAATTACACAGATTTAGGTACCTATATGCTTATGGGTCCCTTCTTGTTAGTCCTTTGGCGTTTATTTTTCATAACTCTCTTTTTAGAAAAAAATATGAACATAATCATTCATGGAGGGAGAATCATAATCATCTGAATCAGAAGTAGAAGAAAAATATGATACATTCTTTGCAATTTGAATCATTTGTGTTAGGGAAATTTGTATGTTAAATAGAAGTTCAGGGTGTATTTTGTAAATTTCTTAATAGTTTTATAGCTTGTTGGGCCTAAAAGCCCATAAGCCCATTATCTTGTAAGCCTGAATATATAAAGGCGTTTCTAGTTCATATTTCAGGTTACTCAAGTCATTTCCTAGATTGCTAGTCTATAGGTTTACATATTCTGATAAGATATTCACTCTGTAAACCTAAACCCTTTGATTTCACATTAATCATATGACTAGCAGTTGTGGCTTGATTATTGTTCTACATTGAATATTTACTATTGATTGCACTGTATTGGGATCTACAATTGGTATCAAAGCAAAGAGATTAAAGGTTTGATCTAGAAAAAGGTTTGTCTAAAACCTTAATCAGTTATTTATGTTAATCGCTTTTATCTGCATTAATTGATTATGTGTTTATGAATTTACCGGTCGATCTGTTTGTTTTCAGGAAAAAGTGATTATTTGGAAAAGTGTTCTTCTTACGATCTACTTTATGATTATCGGTCGTATTTTTTCTGTGTTTTATCAACTATCGATCTGTGTTTCTGAATAAATCAATTTATCGGTCGAAGTTTCTTTTCTGAAAAGGTTATTTATCGATCGTTTGAGTTGATTATCGATCTTGTGTGTCCAGTAAAAATCGATTTTTGGTGTTTATCGGTCTATTGATTGTTTAATTTCTGGGTCGAATAATATTGAAATTCATCGAGTTCTTCGGTGTTCTTCGACTTTATCGACCCTATCTGCTAATCTGTTATTTGACCGATAGACATCCTTCGACCGGGAAGTTGTATTTTCCGGTCATTGTGTTCGACCGATACATTGTATCTACCGGTCTTCGTGTTTGACCGGGACGTTGTTGATACCGGTCCCCCTCTCGACCGGCACCTACTTCGATCGGTACCCTGCTTACCGGTCTTTGTCATTTGACCGACAATTTGTATTTTCCGGTCGTTTGATTAGTCCTGCTTCGATCGGTACCCTGCTTACCGGTCTTTGTTCTTTGACCGATACCTTGTCACTTCCGATCTTTTGGTTTGACCGACCTTGCTTTGACCGGCATTTGGATTCGACCAATAGGTTGTCTATACCGGTCCTTTGCTAGATCGGTACGTTGTATATATCGGTCGTTTACTTGACCGATATCCAGCTTGAGCGGACCCTGTTTCGACCGGGTCCTTGTCTTTTTCTGTTTGTTATTGTTTATGGATCATCCTGCTTGTCTCACGATCGTAACAATGCTTTTAAGTTAAGAGATTTAAGATGAATTCAAGAGACGCATTAGCTATTGGTTCGGATCAGAAGCCCCCGGTTCTCTATCGAGGGGAATATCCTCAGTGGCACGATCGCTTCATGAACTTCATTGAATCGAAATCAAACTATGAAGCCATTTACAAGTGTCTGACAGAGGGGCCGCAAGATTGGCCAATGAAAGTTGTACCGGGAAACACAGAAGAAGGTCGACTTGAACGCAATGTTCGAAAATCTGTCAGTGACTTTACAAATCAAGAGAAGGATATGTATTATGCTGAAAAGCAAGCAAAGACATATCTTCTACAAAGTCTACCCAATGACATCTATGCTTGCATCGACAGTTATAAAGGGTCTGCAAAGAAAATGTGGGACCAGATTGAGAAGATGATGATGGGGAGCCACATCAACAATCAGCTCAAGGTGACAAACTGCATCACCAGATATGATGGCTTCAAAGCAAGAAAAGGCGAGACACTGACAGAAACCTATGAAAGGTTCAACTTGCTTCTGAATGATCTCCAGAAAAACAAGATTACAAAGACGAACACTGAGAACAACATCAAGTTCATGAACAACCTCCAGCCTGAATGGAAGTCGTTTGTCTCTCATATTCGTCATACTCAGACCTTGGAGAAGCTTTTTCTACATGAACTTTATGAAATGCTGCTCCAGGATGAAGAGGAAGTTATGGAACTAATGCGGAATCAGAAAGCTGAAGAAAAGCCGGTAGTTGATCCGTTAGCACTCGTATCTGAGAAAAGAGTGAAGTCTGTTAGTCGTTCGTCTGAAAAGAAGCCAGTGCAAAGTGAGTCTGAACCCAAAGATCCTGATAGTGATTCGGATCCTCAACTCAATAAGATGAAAGAAGCTATGGTATTCTTGACTCAACAATTCCAGAAAAGGAAGTTCTTTAACAAGTCTTCCAACAAGCAAAGGTTTTCCACTCGCCGTGACCTTCAAGAGAAGTATGAAGGTAAGAAACGTGTTGAAGATGGAAAGAAGTCTGACAAGAGACACGAAGAAAAGCCAAAAGATGAGCCGATCAGATGCTACAACTGTGGTCGGTTAGGCCACTTTGCCAAGGATTGTCGCAAACCTGTTGTGCGCAACTCCGACTATTACAGAGCCAAGCTGCTTCTGGCCAAAGAGAAGGAAGCTAGTAAGGCTCCCATGGCTGAAGATGACTACTGGCTACAAGTCTCTGATGAAGAACCTGAAGATTCCGAAGCACACTTGTGTTTCATGGGCAAGCATTCATCACCTTCTGACACTGATGATGAAGATCGAAACTCTCCATGTCAGGTATGTGCTCCTTATCACGAAGCTTTAATTGTTCATATGCAACTTGCTATGAATAAACTAGACTCTTTCAATCTACTCATAAAAGAAAAAGAACAACTCATCTCATCTCTAGAAAAACGAGTTGTTGCACAGTCTGAATGTATTGAAAATCAAAGTTTAGAAATCTCAAGCAATATGTGCACAATTTCTAAAGAATCACAAGAGCTAAAGACCAAAGTAGATGATCTGACCAGTGCGCTACACATATCCGAAAATGAGAAAATTGATATTGTGTCTCAAAACGTGGCTTATAAAAATGAAAATCAAAGATTATCTAATCAGTTAAAGGAGATTGAAAAGAAGCTTTATAGAATTGGTCAATCTCATCAAACGCTAAATCTAATTGCACCAAAGGAACCCAAGTATGCGAATACGAGTATCGGTTACGATAACCCATATTATCTGAAAAAGGCCCTATCCAAAGTTCCTACGATTTTTGCGTCCGAATTTTTTGGAATAGACAAGACATATCCAGAATACAAGATCAATTGGACCAAACCAATTGAGGATGAGGACTGGGAAGAGGATAAGTTGAGAAGGGAGAACTCTACTAAAATGAAACTTCCTTTTGTTTATGATTCATTAAATGCATCTTACAACGAAGAAAAACCTTGTTTCCTATCAAACGACTATTTTAGAAGTTATACTCAAGCTGAACTTGATGCTAAAACAGTTAAAACTGAGGAGGAATCTCTAGATCATAAAGTTTATGTTCCACCTCTGATTTTAGAAAAGAAAATTGTTCAGCTAGAAACGTCATTTGAACAGGAAAGGGACAATTTTCAAAAGGAAAAACAAGACCTGTTATCTCAAAGTGAGTGCCTCACTTCCAATAAAGAGGAATCTGTGTCCAACAAGGAAAGAGAATACTTTCAGACAGAAATAAAGAAGTTAAACTCACAACTGTCTGCCTTTGCAGCAGATCGTCTGAAGGAACAATTTCACAAGGATGAGCCTCAAGCTAAGCCTACCCTGTCTGACAATTCTTATCCTGCCTCCGACACATCTACCTGTAAAGCCTTTTTGGGTGACTCGTCACCAAATCTTTCAAATAAAGGAAAAGAGCCTCATGTTTTAGAAACAAATTATTGTTCTGATTTTAAACATGCTTCCGCCTATGATCCTCTTAAAACAAATTCTTCCGATGTCCTAAATTCCTCAAGCGATAAGGTCCTTTCTGATGAGGAAATGGAATTTTCAGCACTCTTGAATTCCGAGGTGTGTCTAGACAGTGATTTGACCCAATTTGATTTTAATCCGTCTCTACCAAGTCACGTTGATTTTCTAAACTCTTCTTGTGAGCCTCCGGTAAAATTTTATAAGGGTGAATGTTCCACATCTGCCCCACAAAAACCTTTTGTGAACGATTCTTCAAAGTCAAAATCCAAAAAACGTTCACAAAAGAAGAAAAAGACCGGTCGCTCCAAAAGACAACAATTTTCAAGTTTCACATCTTCTGAGTATAAGTTTAACGGTCTTTCAGATACTTTTGGTCGGCGCAAAGAAGTTAAATATGCTTGGGTAGCTAAGAAGTCAAAGGAAAGCTCGGCGTCATCAGAATTAGTTGATCCAGTTTTAAAGTCTAGGAAAAACAATAACAATCATGATGTTTTTCATTCTAAACTTTTAGTTGAATGTAATGGAACTTTACCTTTAAAAGTTTATTCTATTCCGCATTTACTTCAACTGTCTCATGATTGTATTTGTTATTCTTATTGTGGATCGAATGATTTTGTTGATCGTCGTTATGCATCTGATTGGTTTGGCTCGTATCATGTTGCTAATTATCATTGTTGGATCCCAGATCTAATCTCGTAACAATGATATAAACAATAAGAGTAATGACAGCGGAAGCAATACAGTTTAATATCAAAGGAGATTCAAATATCACAGTTCATAAAGCAGATAAAGATAAACAAGATATTCTTAGAATAAAATATTCAACTTATATTATCAGATATATATCTTCTTGAGCACGTTTGAACAATAAGGTGATGGTCCTATTTATAGGACCATAAAGTAAGTAGTGTACTTGCGTGACAAAAAGAGCATGCTGAACAGTGACCTACTCTAGGAAGTAAATCTTATCACTAAGTGACGTGTCATCTGTTCTTCTGTTCATTAGAAAACTTGTGCATTCAGAGAGAATGTCTTCAGAGCTCTGACGTTGTCTTCAGAGCCTCTGATGAAGCTATCTCTGATGTAAGTTGCAATCTCTGATAAGTACTTCAGAGGCAGGTTTGTCCTCTGGTCTTCATCCTCTGATGTCTTCTGAGTTGCACTGATAAGTACTTCAGAGGTAGGTTTGTCCTCTGAAGTCTTCGTCCTCTGAAGTCCTCAGTTGCAATCTGATAAGTACTTCAGAGGCAGGTTTGTCCTCTGAAGTCTTCTTTCTCTGAAGTCCTCTGAAATAGGACGGTTATTTTCAACACTTTAACAGATGATTTGGAGCTAACAATCTCCCCCTAAGTGTTGAAAATAAAAGATACAAAAATAACAGAGAATTGAATTTTAATCTAGAAAGCATAGAGGAGAAAATCATCCTCTTAAGTATTACTCCTTAAACATTTGGAAGTTTAATACAAAGTAATATCAAGAAAAATAAAGAAACAGACTACAATTTGTCAGTTGAACAGATTCTATGGAATTTCATGATCAGAGCTCTGAAGTTGATCATCGAGTCAATCTCTAAGTCAAGCTTTGCCAATAAATCTGCTCTGTGCCTTTCTTCTTTTGCATGGATCAATTTCTTTATACCTCTCAAAGTTTCATCAGAATACTTCGACACTTCTGAAGCTAGAAAGATCTTCTTTTCTTGATTTACTCTGAAGACGAAACCTAGAGGTTCTGCAACGATTGATCCAGTCTTCTGTTCTTTAAGTTTGTCAAATGACTCCACAGGTTCAGTTACCTCCAGCTTCTCTTCCCCTAGGTTAAGAGCTATTTGAAAGTCACGTTTTGCTCGGTGTTTGACATAGGCCTCCATTGCCCGTCGGACTTCAACCATGCCCATCCTGATTTCCCTTCTTCCATGATCATACCTGGCAGAGCAATAGGCATATAGATGTGGTAAATCATATGGATTTAGATTTACGAGATCATTGTCATTGAACTCGTAAATCTTCTGATCAGATCGAGTTACCACATAATTCCTATAGATAATCTTGTTGTAAGCAAAGGTCTTTTCTGAGATTTTGTTGATTTTGATGATTGGATCATCAGAAAGGACCTGTGCTCTTGGTTTGGTTTTATCTCTGATAAATCTTCGCTCATAGTCTGGCATGTCCTCTCTGATTCTTGGATTCAGAGGAATGACTAGTGTGTCTGCCATGTTGAACTCACAGTAGATGTATCTGAAGTGGTCTTCTATGGAAGCTTCGGGATTTGATTCGAGGAATGTGGGAGGTTTATTGAACACTTTTGCTGGAAGACCGATGCTTGTTTTCTGAACAGGATTCTCTGAAGGAGCCTGTTCATCAACAACCATGGTTTCTGGTTCCTTCGTCTGTGGAGGATCTTCTTTTGAGGGTTCAGAGATGTAGCCATCTATCTCTGGTGATTCCCTTAGCTCTGACGTTGTTGAAGTATGATGTGGTTGAGCATTCTTGAAGACATATTCTTCGACATTAACTACTTCAACTTCTTCTTCAATCTCTTTTCCAGAATATGTTTTTTCTTCTTTTTCAGATTCTGATTCGTAAGCATCTCTCATCACATAAGTTGATCTTTCTGGTGATGAGAATGCATCTTCTGATGTTGAGAAGTCTACGAGCTGTTCATCTTCTTCTTCGTCCAGAGCTCCAATAGTTTCTTGAGATGCAGCTGTGATTTGTTCAGCTGTGATTGGAACTATTGGAGCACCTGAAGTGGATGGGGCTAGAAAGATGACAGGTACTGGCGACTTTAGAGTGGCCTGAATATCTTCAGCAGAGGTGGAGGTTGAACGTCTCTCTGTTCCTTTCTCCTTGTGTTGGTTTAATTTAGAGGGAGTGGACTCCTTTTGTGTTTCAACAGGTTTTGGAGTAGGAGTCTTCTCCCCCTTTTGAAGAGCGGATGACCCCTGAGATTGGTCATCTTCGTCATCAGAATCTTCATACCTAGCCTTCTTCCGCGCTTCCTCAGAGCATGCGACCTCTGGTTCCTTTCTCTTCAATACTCCCTCTGAAGATTTGACATTCTTCAGAAGGTCTTCAATTTTCTTGTTCTGCTGAGTGGTCTTGGAGACGAACTTGCTGGATATAGTCATTACATTGCTGGTGATCTTCTTGGAGAAGTTGGTCAGGTCAGCCTTTGTAATAAACTCTGTAGCAGAAGCAGCAGTAGAGGTAGGGATCTTTGCAAGTACCTCTGCCAAAGAACGCAAGACTTCCTCTTTGAATTGAGAAAAGTCTGCATTTGTTGGAGTGGGGGCAGAGGTAGGTGGAATCGCCTGGAGGAGCTCTGTTTTTGAGTTCTGATATTCCCTGTACAATACGGAGTCATTTTTTATGACCAAGCTTTCCAGAGCATCCAGTTTTTCGTTCTGATTGAGAACCGTCGTGCGCAGCTCAGAGACCTCTGAAGTGAGCTTTTCAACTTCAGAGTTAGAGGCAGAGGCCTCTGAGGTCTTCTCCATTTGAAGTTTTATCTCCTTCAGAGATTCTCTGATTTCATCACCAAAGATTCTGAACTCTTCTTTGGTAACGTAATCAGAGGGGGTAACCTTAGGATCAACACATGATTCTAAGTTTCCCTCGAGTTTAGAGGGGCCTTCTTTCGGAGGTGGTTTGAGGTTTTCTCCGGAAGGACTTCCCATTAATCCTTGGGGACCCTTTTTCAAGGATTTCCCTATAATGGTTCCGATTGGTCTCTGATCATCAGAGTCAGAATCTGATGATGAGAACCGAATGTGTTTGGAAACCTTGCTGTCCAGGCTAAGAATTCCTTGTGCAAGAAGGTCGTGCCATTCTTTTTCTGACAGGCAATGCTTACGTTCTAAGGGACGGTCCAACTTAGTTTGAGCCACAAAGGCATCATGTGTAGGTAGAGGTGACATACTCTGGGGTGATTGAGTATTTTTATCTTGGTCTAAGTCCTTTTGGGAGGACTTAGCCGTATCAGAGGTTTCCCCTCTAGTGCATGCTTCAGAGGCAGAAACAGATGCCTCTGAGCGGTTAGGATGGGTAGGGTTCGAGGTGTGCACCTCTGTTTCAATGTCCATTGATGCTGGACCACCTTGGACAGTAAATTTGGTTGCACTGGGATTTGGGCTTTGGATTCTCTCATTTGTGTCGTCAAGGACATCTTTTTCTACCTCACCGCCCTCAGATTCTAAGTTTAGAAACTCACCCTCTGGAATTCTCTCTTCCTCACTTTCCTCTGCTCTGACAGAGATATTCTCTTCGTCAGAGGGAGGGTTCTCATGTTCTCTCTTCCTCACTCTCTCAGAGCCACCCTCTGGTTGCGCTCTGTTAATGTTTTGAGCAGTATCATAGATATCACTCTCTGATTCAGGCTCAGGCTCAGAACCTAAGTGTGTTGGGGATCCCATCATCGGTTCTGATGATTGGTCAACACGACTAAGTAGGAGATGGGTAGGAGAGTCAGTAGGAATTACCTCAATCATGGTGTGTGGGAATCGTCGGTCATGTGGATAAGGAGGAACCTCTGTTGCTTTGAATGAGTTCATCATAAACAGAGGAGTCATTGGGCCCTCCTCAGTGATGGAGAATTTCTCCATTGCTCGTTGAATGACCACAGAGATGAATCGAGGAAACAGTACCGATATTGGTTGTTTTCCTTTGGCCAAGTCCTTGTTCTTCTTGTCCACCGCCGTCAGCATCTCACAGAAGAGAATGTGAGCCATATTGATGCTTCTGTTGAAAAAGAGAGCATACATTATGGCTATTATCGCTGGATGAGTCTGATCCTGACTTCCAATCTTGCACGTTATTGTTCGGTTGAGAACACTGAACATAAAGTTCCATTTGGGAGGCAGGTACTGACGTCTGAATTGACTTAGGCGTGTTATTTCTTTGTTGTAGCCCAAGTGGTGGAGGAACTGAAGAAGGACTTATTGACTTGGTAGTTTCTCAAAAGCATATATTTGAAGATCAGTTGTCGTGAGGAGGTTGAATCGACGAGTCAGGGTTTGTGGGGTTATTCTTATTGTCAGGCTTTGTTCTCCTAAGTCAATGTGCCCAACCAGTCCTTCCTTTTCAGTGTCGTATTCACTTGAATACCACCATTGTTGGACAAAGCGAAGGGGAATATCTGAGGCATGTTTGGTTAGAACATCATTGAGTTCGCAGTTGGTGAAAAAGTCGAGGATTGGGCGAAATTGTTCATCGTATTTTGATGGGGTGACGTCCAGAAAGTAGTTGTTTCCTTTGACTGGAACATCGAACTGTACCATATTCAAGCTTGGAACAAGTTTGCTTGAGTTATCTGAAGTTTGGGAATGAGCCGCCATTGTTGCAGGTTGAGAAAGATGAAAGCTTAGAAGGAGAGATTTGGGATTTTGGATTTTCAGAGCGTAAAGGATAATAAAAAGGGAAACAGGGTTTTTATAGACACAGGGTAGAGGGAGAGGTTATGGAAATGGCGAATGAGAGTCCTAATGTCAGAAAGGACGTTCCATCATCCCCTAATTAATAGGTGACACGTTTAGGTATGTAGGGGAGAGTCGCTTTGTGTCAGAAAACCGCCAGTTGGTTTTAAAAAGAAACGAATGGTTATCCAAAAAGATTTATTATTTAAACGAATTTCCTGGAATATTCGTTTAATGAGAAAAGATCAGAAGCTCTGATATAAATATCAGAGACAAGATCAGAGGCTCTGATATAAATATCAGAGACAAGATCAGAGGCTCTGATATAAATATCAGAGACAAGATCAGAGGCTCTGATATAAATATCGGAGACTTTTCTTCCTCTTGAAAAGCTGAAAGGGTCTTTGTCTCCCCCTTGACCAAAGAAAGAAGTCTTTGATGTTCTCCCCCTTGACACATGCTTGGAGAAAACAAGTGATTTTTACCATTGGTGAAAAAGTCCAGAGGTTCTGATTGAAAGGATCAGAGACTCTGAAGTTTTCTTGTGGACATATGCTACTTGGTTCAGAGTTTCTGATAATTGATCAGAGACTGAGTTTACCAATTTTTTTTGTTAGGTAGACATATTCAACATTCCCAACTTGCTAACTAAAAAATTGAACCTTCGTTCATCTAAAGCTTTTGTGAAAATATCAGCAAGTTGTAGTTCAATTGGTACAAAATACATCTCTATTGTTCCCTTTTCAACATGATCTTTTAGAAAGTGGTACCTTACATCGATGTGCTTGGTTTTGGAGTGTTGTACTGGATTGGCAGAGATAGCTATGGCACTTTTTGAATCACAGAGAATTGGAATTCTTTCAATTTGTTGGCCATAATCACTGAGCTGAGTTTTCATCCATATTACTTGTGAGCAGCAACTAGCAGCAGCAACATATTATGCCTCTGCTGTTGAAGTTGAAACACAGTTTTGCTTCTTGGATGACCAACTTACCAGCTTATTGCCCAATAACTGACAGCATCCTGAGGTACTTTTTCTATCAAGCTTACATCCGGCATGATCTGCATCAGTGTAAGCTGTTAGATCAAAACTAGAAAGTTTTGGATACCAGAGGCCTAATGAGTGTGACCCTCTGAGGTATCTGAAAATTCTTTTGACAGCAGATAAATGAGATTCTTTTGGATTTGCTTGATATCTAGCACAAAGACATGTTGCAAACATTATGTCAGGCCTACTTGCAGTTAAGTATAATAGTGAACCTATCATACCTCTGTATGTTTTTATATCCACAGATTCTCCTGAAGGATCAGAGTCAAGTTTGACTCCGGTGGATAGAGGAGTTCTCATCGAAGTTGAATCATTGAGTTTGTATTTTTGCAAAATTTCAGAGACATACTTAGATTGACTTATGAATGTACCTTCTGAAGTTTGTTTTACTTGTAAGCCCAGAAACAAAGTTAATTCTCCCATGAGGCTCATCTCAAATTCACTCTTCATCAACTCTGAGAACTTGTCACAATACTTTTGATTTGTAGAGCCAAATATAATCTCATCAACATAAATTTGTACTAAAAGCATCTCATTCTTGTACCTTTTGATGAATAAGGTAGTATCAATTGTGCCTTTTTCAAATCCATTTTGAGTTAGAAAGGTGGACAGAGTTTCATACCAGGCTCTTGGAGCTTGTTTAAGTCCATACAGAGCTTTATCCAAATAATAAACATGATTAGGATACTCTGTACTTTCAAATCCAGGTGGTTGCTGGACATAAACTTCTTCATTTAATTTACCATGAAGAAAGGCAGATTTAACATCCATTTGATAAACTTTGAATCCTTTGTGTGCAGCATAGGCCAAGAAGATTCTGATTGCTTCTAGCCTAGCTACAGGTGCAAAGGTTTCATCATAATCAATGCCTTCTTCCTGGCAATATCCTTTTGCAACCAACCTGGCTTTGTTTCTGATTATTATTCCATCCTCATCATTTTTGTTTCTGAAAACCCATTTCGTTCCAATTGCAAATTTTCCTTTGGGAAGGGGAACTAGGGTCCAGACTTTGTTTTTTTCAAACTCTTGAAGTTCATCCTGCATTGCAAAAATCCAATGAGGATCTTCAAGAGCTTCTTTTACCTTCTTTGGTTCAATAATGCTCAAAAAGTTTACATAGAAGCATTCATTGATGGTGGCAGATCTTGTTTTAACTCCTTCGGATGAGGATCCAATTATTTGATCAATTGGATGATCTTTTGTCCATCTTGTAATTGGAGCATAAATTTGGGGTGGAGTTTGAGCTTCAGAGTCTCTGACAGTTGGTGACACCTCTGTTGTATTGTTCAGAGGCTCTGTTGGTGATGCCTCTGTTGTACTGTTCAGAGGCTCTGAGTTTTGTTCCGGAGATGCAGATTTTTGTTCATCATTTGGTTCTGGAGTTGCTTCAGATACTTCTTGATCATCTTCTGATTCACTTTGTTGATCTGCATTTGGTGAAACAGAAGGTGTTGGTTCAGAGGGCCCTGAAAGGGTTGTACCTGTTTCTTGAGGTTCTTCTGAATTCTCTCTCTGTCTATCTCTGAAGATAACTTCAGAGATATCTTCATCATCAAAGAAATCTTCAAATATTTTGTTTAATTCAGATTCCCTTGATGATTCAAAGATTGGTGATGAACTTTCTTGTTGTTCAAAGCTTTTATTGTCGTCAAAAGTGATATTGATGCTCTCTTGGATAGTTCTTGTTCTAAGATTGAACACTCTAAAAGCTTTTGAGGCTAATGAATATCCAATGAATTTGCCCTCATCAGCTTTCTTGTCAAACTTTCCAAGATATTCTCTATCTTTCAGAATATAACACCTGCATCCAAAAACATGAAAATATTTAATATTAGGTTTCCTATTGTTAATGAGTTCATAGGATGTTTTCTGAAATCTCTTGACAATTGTAGCTCTATTCTGAGTGAAGCAGGTTGTTGCTACTGCTTCTGCCCAAAAATTTGTTGAAAGATCAGATTCAGCAAGCATTGTTCTGGCAGCTTCAACAAGTGTTCTGTTTTTCCTTTCAACTACTCCATTTTGTTGAGGAGTTCTTGCTGCAGAGAAGTTAGGGGTAATGCCTTCTTCTGATAGATAAGAATTGATTTTGGCATTTTTGAACTCTGTTCCATTATCACTTCTTAGTTTCTGAACTTTGCTGCTGAATAGAACCTGTAATCTTTTTAACAACCTTATTAATGTGTCAGGGACATCAGATTTAGCTCTAATGAATTCTATCCATGTGTATCTGGAAAATTCATCAATCAGAACCAGAATGTATTTCTTACCTGCTAGACTCTGTACAGAGATAGGACCACAGAGGTCCACATGTAGCATGTGCAGAGGTCTTGGACAGTTGTTTTCACTTTTGGTTTTATGGGAAGATCTTTTCATTTTTCCCATCTCACAAGCAGAACAAAGATGATCTTTGTTAAACTTTAGAGATGGTAATCCCTTAACCAAATTAAGTTTAACTAACTTATCAAGTGAGGAAAAGTTTAGATGTGAAAACTTTTTATGCCAGAGCCAGATTTCCTCACTGTTCAGAGATACAAGACAAAGTTTCTCTGAATCAGTGTTTGTGATTTTGGTAAAGTTCATTCTGTAGAGGTTACCTTTTCTGTCTGCTCTTAGCATTTCTTGACCTGATTTTGAGTGAAGAAGTGAACAATATTTTCATTGAAATTTCACATCAAAACCATGATCACAAAGTTGACTTATGCTTATCAGATTGTGTTTTAATCCATCCACATAAGCAACCTTTGATACTGAAACATTTCCTCTTGATAACTCACCATATCCTTTAATCTGTCCTTGCTTGTTGTCTCCAAAAGTAACTGCTCCTCCAGATTTTGCTTTAAATGAGGATAGCAGTTCTTTATCTCCAGTCATATGCCTTGAACATCCAGAATCTAGGTACCATATCGGCATTGACTGTTTCTGCAAGACAGATTATAGTTTCTTAGGTACCCACCTCATTATGGGTCCTTTTGTGTTAGACTTTGGTGGATTTGAATGACTTTTTGGCATCTCATCTTTTGATGTCTTGCCTTTACGTGTCTTCTTTTGAGATTTTGTCTCTGAGATATTTTTCAGAGATTGATTCAAAAGGCAGTGTGATCCTTTAAAATGATTCTTCAGTTTCATCAGGAGATAAATGCAGTTACAATTAATAGAACAAGAAGAAGTAGGAGCAAAGTTTTTCTCTTTATTAAAAGCATTTGTTACATTTTGACTTCTTTTGAAACTAGCACTAGGAATATTACATTTATCCCTAACTACTTCTTTTCTTTTTGCTTGAAAGACAGTCTTCTTTTCACGTTGCTTTTTCTTGTTCAAAAACATCTTCTTTTCTTTGCTGCTTACTGCACAGACAGGATCAATATGATTAGTTTTTGTCCATTTGCCCTTTTGTTCAGGAAAGAATTTTATTGTTTTATAGGTGTAAGAGCCAGAAGTGTTTGTTTTATTCTTTGCCTTTTCTTGCAACTCTTTTTCAAGTTCCAGAGATGTTTTTGCTTGTAAACACATATTTGCAAAATCAGGACTTATTGGTATTCTGGTTTTGGTTTTCAATACTGAAATTGGAACATTCAAAATACCAGAGCCAACAGTTTCTATCTTTTTGTGAATTACATTCCCTGGTTTACAAAAAATTTGTTCATCAATCTCTAAATTAGATTCTGAATCAGAGTCAAGAAAGTCTCTCTTAGATTTGATAGAGATATCTACCTCTACTGGTTTTTTAATTTCTTTTGATCTAGAGACTTTGATGATCCGTTTCATGCTTTCTTTTCTTTTTAAGTCCTCCATGACATTTTCTTTCCATATCCTTTGAACATCATCTTCAAACGTGGTTCTAATGTTTTCATCTGACTTTGGTGAATACAGAGGAGCATTTGGATTAAGTGAACTCTGAGATTCATTTTCAGAAGTACTTGTATCAAAGGTACTTGGTTCAAATGTCTCTGATTCACTTGAGATGAAGGCATCAAATCTGAAAATTTCTTTGGGATCATAGCTTTGAGGTTTTGTAAAGAGTACTTCTGAAGTTTCTTCTTTTACCTGTAACACAGACTTTTGAATGTCTTTTACTTCAGAGTACGTAGTATTTTTGAAATTCAAAGCTCTTGCTTTTGATCCCTCTGATGTTTTCATTCTTTTGAAATTATTCAGAGATGGACTTTCAAATCTTTGGACCTTTCCCATACAGAAAGTGGAAGAAAGTGAAGTTTTCTCCAATCCATTAAATGAATTCAACTCATTGAATCCTAGTCCTTGAGAGTCCATTTGTGATTTTATTTTGTCAAAGACACTTTGTGCATTAACATAGCTTTTGATTTGAAGATTTTTTCTATCTAGAGATTGATGTAAGATTTCTCTTTCCTTTTGAAAAAATTTGGTTAAGGCAATAGAATTGAGCCTTTCATACTCAGATTTCTTTACTTCTTCTTCTTTTCCTTTTAAAACTTTCTCTATTTCTCTTATTTCTTCTGAAAATGATTTTTCTTTTTGCTTGAAGGTTTCTTCAAGTTTAGTTTTTTCAAGAAAAATATCTTTCTTTTCTGATTCCAGAAGATTCTTTTCTCTTTTGTAAAAGATGAGCTCTTTTGTTGCATGCTCTCTTTTCTGTTTTTCTTCAACAAATTTTTGCTCTAAATCCTGAAGTTCATTAATTAGTTTAAAATCATCTATTTCAGGATCACTGTCAGAGGTGTAAAGAGAGTTTACCTTTTAAGAGTTGTCTTCGGATGCTTCATCAGTTTGATTTCCATCTGAAAAAGCCATACCATAGAGATTGGTAGGCTCTTCCTCACCATCACTTGTCGAGTCAGATTGCCAGTCTTCCATTTCTGCTACAAGAACTCTTTCTTTTACATTGTATTTGTATTTGTTCTTGTAGTAATCTTGATCTTTGACAAGTTTTCCTCTGCAGTTTGCAGAGAAGTGGCCTTGTTTTCCACATCTGAAGCATCTTCCATCATTTTGATTTGTTGGAAGAGTGGCAGTACTTGTCCCTGGCTTCTGTTCTTGAGGTTTGAAGTATCTCTGTGGTTGTGGATACCTTGGTTGGAATGGTTGTTGTGGTCTTGTTTGTTGTGTTGCATCATCATGATTGAAGTTTGCACCCTTTTGATCACTATATGGAGTGAATCTGGGTTCTTGTTGAAATCTTCTTTCCGGATTTCTTCTTTCTTCATTCTCTCTCTTTCCTTCAAATACCTTCTTACCAAATTTCTTGTTAAATTGATGAGTGATTAATGCAAGAGATTTGGCAAAGGCATTGATATCTTCATCTGAGTCTGAATCTGAATGAGTTTCTTCTGCCATCAAGACCTTTTTGGATCTTCTTTTTGTTTCCAAACATTTTTGTGACTCTTCACAGTTGTTTTCTTTTGATATTTGTTTTGAAACAAGCGCAAGGGGTCCACCCAAAGAGGTTTTTGATTTTTGCTTCATAACTTCTTTTTCTTGTGCAACAAGAGTACCATAAATGTCAGTTAATGACCATGACTCAAGATCTTGATTAGCCTGTATAGACATGGACAGTTGTGACCATTCTTCATTCAAGCTTTTCAAAAAAAGAACATTGTTTTCCTCTTTTGTTCTCATTACTCCAAACTTTCTACATTTGTTTATTAGAATGTTGAATCTTGAGTAAGTTTGGTGTAATGTTTCTTCTGGTAGAGCATGAAAATCATGATATTCATTGATGCATAGATTTCTTCTATTTTTCTGGGTTTGTAGGCCACCTTCAAGTTGATTTAACAACTTATCCCATATCTCTTTTGCAGTTTTACAAGAATCAAGTTCTTGAAAGATATCATTGGGAATGGCCATTATGAGTAATCTAACAGCTTTTGAGTCATTATCCATCATATTATTTTCTTCATCAGTGAAGTTTGTGGTTTTCTTTTCATAATATGCAGGTATTTCGGCAGTATCTGCTGTTGCAGGAACTCTTGGCACCAACACCATTGGAATGTGAGGTCCAATGTTCACAGATCTAAAAAGATCCCTGTCCATACCTTCTAGGAAATTTACCATCCTTATTTTCCATTGGGGATATTCATCTCTTAAAAGTGTAGGAGGTTTTGTTAATGACCCAGCTGTATAAATGGCACTTATGCTTGAGTTTGCCATTTGTAAAAATGAAGATTTGAAGAACTGATGCTTTTTGTAATGAACTGAGATTTACTATCAAATCTAGAGCATATGATATTCTTTAATAAACTGGGTTTATATGAACATGCACAGATAATGAAAGTTTAGAATCAATGAGATTTAAATCTATCCGAGTATGCAGATATGATCTTTCTTTGTTTAGAAACAAAGGAAGCTCTGATACCAATTGTTGGATCCCAGATCTAATCTCGTAACAATGATAATAAGAGTAATGACAGCGGAAGCAATACAGTTTAATATCAAAGGAGATTCAAATATCACAGTTCATAAAGCAGATAAAGATAAACAAGATATTCTTAGAATAAAATATTCAACTTATATTATCAGATATATATCATCTTGAGCACGTTTGAACAATAAGGTGATGGTCCTATTTATAGGACCATAAAGTAAGCAGTGTACTTGCATGACAAAAAGAGCATGCTGAACAGTGACCTACTCTAGAAAGTAAATCTTATCACTAAGTGACGTGTCATCTGTTCTTCTGTTCATTAGAAAACTTGTGCATTCAGAGAGAATGTCTTCAGAGCTCTGACGTTGTCTTCAGAGCCTCTGATGAAGCTATCTCTGATGTAAGTTGCAATCTCTGATAAGTACTTCAGAGGCAGGTTTGTCCTCTGGTCTTCATCCTCTGATGTCTTCTGAGTTGCACTGATAAGTACTTCAGAGGTAGGTTTGTCCTCTGAAGTCTTCGTCCTCTGAAGTCCTCAGTTGAAATCTGATAAGTACTTCAGAGGCAGGTTTGTCCTCTGAAGTCTTCTTTCTCTGAAGTCCTCTGAAATAGGACGGTTATTTTCAACACTTTAACAGATGATTTGGAGCTAACAATCATTCTCAGTTTGATATCACCCGTCAAAGAAAAAGACCCAAGTCTAAATGGGCATCCAAAACGGGTGTTAAATCTAACCCCAAAGGACCCATTTACGAATTGGTACTTAAAAAGGAATAACTTGTTTTGCAGGACGGTCATGTGTGGTATCTAGATTCAGGCTGCTCCAAGCACATGACCGGAAGAAAGGAGCTACTCACAAACTTCACCGAGAAGTTTTGTCGAAATGTAAGGTTTGGGAAGGATCATTATTCTCCCATCAGGGGTTACGGAGATATCGTAAAGGATAACCTCACGATCAAGAAAGTGTCCTACGTCGAAGGCCTTGGTCACAATCTCTTCAGCATCGGTCAATTCTGCGACAAGGATCTAGAGGTCACCTTCAAAGCAAACAGGTGCAGCATTCGGACTGAAGATGGTAAAGAAATATTAGCTGGAACGTGTCGTACAAATCTGTACACGATTGACCTCTCGTCTTTGAAAACAGATAAGGAAGTTTGTCTGATGTCCAAAGCATCTGCCAAACAAAGATGGTTATGGCATTGTCGTCTCTCGCACATGAACTTCAAGACTATTAATAAGTTGGTGCTCGGTGGACACGTCAAGGGAATGCCTGATCTTAAATTCGAAAAAGATCATTTGTGTGCCACCTGCGAAATGGGCAAGTGAAGAAGGCTTGTCACAAGCCTAAAGTCACTCCTAGTACTTCTCGGTCCCTTGAACTCATTCACATGGACTTATGTGGACCGATGCGCGTCCAAAGCATCAATCATAAGAAGTATGTCCTGGTGATGGTTGACGATTTTTCTCGCTATACATGGGTCCGATTCCTCCGATCAAAGGATGAAACTCCCGAATTGATCATCTCTCTCCTGAAGAGTATTCAAGTCAGTCTCAACCTATCAGTCCAGACCATAAGGACGGATAGGTACAGAGTTCAAGAATCAAGTGCTCACCGGTTTCTTGACTTCAGTAGGCATAACGCATACCTTCTCAGCTGATCGCACTCCTCAGCAAAACGGGGTAGTAGAGCACCGGAACCGAACTCTTGTCGAAGCAGCTCGCACGATGTTATCTCAGTCCAAGCTACCGCTATTTTTATGGGCAGAAGCGGTTGCGACCGCTTGCTACACTCAAAACCGCACTATCATCAACAAGCGGTTCAACAAGACACCGTACGAGATCATCAACAAACGCATCCCCAATATCAACTATTTTCATGCATTCGGGTGCACATGCTTTGTACTGAATGACAGGTATGATCTCGGCAAATTCAGCCCCAAAGAGGACGAAGGAGTGTTCATTGGATATTCCCAGTACGCCAAAGCTTACCGTGTCTACATCAAGCGAACGAAGACCGTCGTTGAGAGTGTGAACGTGACTTTTGACGAGGCCGCTGATATGACTTCTGAACACCTCAGTTCAGATCCCGCTTTAACTGGTGTTTTATGGAATCAGTTCAAGTGGGAACGGAACAGGGTTCGGGTTCTGGTACTCGAACAGAAGGACAGGGAAAGGCACAGGAACAGTGTATGGATTTAGTGTTGTATGATATTCCAAGGGTTGAAAAGCCTGAGGAATTTGATGAAGGTTCTCCGATTGTACTTGAAGACTGGGCGTTAATTCTTGATCCTTATGAAGTTACTGACCCGACAGAAGAATGTGCAAACACTGAAAGAGCTCTGGTAGTTATGCAAGCTGAAATAGAGGAGATTCTTCATCCATACGATCAGACTTTTGTCGCGGTACCATTGTTGACTTATCCTGTTGATCACCCTGATCTTCGTAATACAGATATTCCCGTCAGATCTCCTCCAGCTTCACCAGTTAGTGAATCAGAAAGTACTCATCCAACTCCACCATCCAAGTGGGAAAGAGTAAGAATCAAAGTTCCTTTCCTTGAAGAAAGTCAAAAGAAAATCTTTGCCCACTGGATTCGTTCATATGATGAAGTTGTACTTCATGGTTTACAGTCTGTGAAAACCAAGGAAAAGCAGCGTGAACTTGTATTTGTGTATAAGAAGTTTCAAGGCAAGCACTCTAAGACAAAGCTCAGGATTACATCAGTTGACCAGATTCAATATGCCTTTTTCATGAAAGTAAAGTATTCAGACTTCATGGTAACGAGGGAAGATGGTCAGAAGTATTGTTTTTCTGAAACTGACTTTCTGTGTCTTGAACCACAAGATCTGTTGTTCATTCTTCGAGACTTAAAGACCAGAACCATCAGACCCGGGGAAGTCATTGATGCACTCGAGACCGTAAAGAGATATATGAAGTGTGCGATGAAACTTGACTCGGTGGAATATTTTCAGATTGGGTTAGAAAGCAGCCAGCGAAAGATTAATATGCTGAAGTCTGATTTGAAGATTCCGGCTGATGCCCAGAATGTGCCTGCATTTACTGTGATAAAGATTCCAGAATTCGGCATGACATATGTGAACAACGAAGGTGTTCTACGTTTTATCCGATTCGATCAGATTGCCAGATTCTGTGATGGTACATTGATGTTGCTGAAAGACAAGTTGAAGCATGCACTTAGTCAAGATGAAAAAGGGGTTCAGCCTTTGGATCCTAAATACAAGCCACTTGTTCTTGAAGCACTGGGAGTTATTGAAGAGCGACTGGAGTACAGAACTCAAATGAGATATTTCGAGATCAGCTTTTGTTTCCGAAAGATTTATGTTCCAAACTAGCGCGATTATCAACTTCTATTTAAAAGGGGAGATTGTTAGGAAAATTTATATGTTAAATAGAAGTTCAGGGTGTATTTTGTAAAGTTCTTAATAGTTTTATAGCTTATTGGGCCTAAAAGCCCATAAGCCCATTATCTTGTAAGCCTGAATATATAAAGGCGTTTCTAGTTCATATTTCAGGTTACTCAAGTCATTTGCTAGATTGCTAGTCTATAGGTTTACATATTCTGATCAGATATCCTCTCTGTAAACCTAAACCCTTTGATTTCATATTAATCATATGACTAGCAGTTGTGGCTTGATTATTGTTCTACATTGAATATTTACTATTGATTGGACTGTACTGGGATCTACAATTTGCTTTATTGAATATTTTGTGTTTTTATTACAAAATGCAAATGTATCCGTTTTACAAAGACGATCTACACATTTATCCTCTATAGTTGCAGATTCATTTGACTTCTGTTTGATCCTCCCGTATCTGCCTTGATGATTTCTTCAATGTCCGATCTGAAACATTAGAATCAAAAGAATTAGAATTTACATAAATGACACTATCTTGTTTCTTGGACTTCGTTGACCTTCTTCTTTTACGCTTTGGTTTATAATATTGATCATTTAGCACAAAAGAATCATCAACAATTGAATTGGAAGAAGAAATTTTATCTAAGAAATCAAACTGAGCATTTAACATTGAAGAACTAGCCTCGGAGTCATTAATTTTAGAAACACACAAGTTAGGAAGAGTTTTGCGCGACCCACTGGTGGCGCATACTGAGTTTTGCGCTACCAACCTCTGGCACAAATCTTTAGTTTGCTCTACCTGTGGTTGGCGCAAACTTTCACTTGTTTGTACTTTTTGAGTATTTTCCTTAGAATCGATAGAAAATCCAGAATTTATTTTATCTTCAAAACTTGATTTCATGATAAAAAGAAATAAACTCTTTTCAAAATCAGTTTGAAGATTTTGTTCTTCCATTTTATCTTCAAGATCAATGATTTTACTTTCTAATACTAATGGGGGAATATATCTCTTAGAATCATATGAAACCGGAGATATATTTTCCTTATTAGTATTATTAGCATATATATCAAAATAATCATTTGATACTGAAGATTTAATTGAAGAATTGACATTTAAAACATTTTGAGATTTTTTGGATTTATTTGATTGTTCAGGAAAATACTTAGCATTTTCACTAGTATAAACAAATGACATTTCCATTTTCTTATTGTTCATTCTTTTCTGATTTTCGATTTCTAATTTTTGCATCTCATTCATCCACTCAATTTTAAATTGAGGAGCATATTTTGCAAGACTTAGATAATCAAAATTATATAAAGTGGGGGTTTTTGTTGTAACATTGTTTAGACAATGTGGATTTTCAAAACCAAGTCCCCATCTTTCTTTCATTGCCTCATCACTCCTTGGTTTATTCATATATATGGTCTACTCAGTTTGTTCTCTGTTATATAATTTTCCTTCTAAAACAATTATTTTATCAGAAAAAGTTTTATTCAAATTGGTCATTTCTGTCATAGATTCAAGATTAGTCTTGTTCAAATTTTCTAATTCATCCAATTTCTTTTGTATCTGTCAAAATAAAATTTTCATCTTTCAATGAAATTTGCAATTTTTCAATCATCACAGATTTTTCTTGATTTAGGTACTTTTCAGATAAGAACTTCGAACGTAAATCATGTAAAGCAGTTATTATGACGTTCATTTGTGATGAAATAAAGTTGTAATCAAACTCAGTAGGTACCTCAGATTCATCAGTGGAAGTGTCCTCATCTTCATCATCATTCTTGTCATCCCCAATGAAACACATGGCAACTGTTTCCTCATTCTCAGCTTCATTATCTGAGTGGTCAAGCCAATATTCCTCTTCAGCAAGCAGAATTGTTCCATTCTCTCTCTTTTCTGCGAGTTCCAACTTTTTCCTGTAGAAAGCAGAATCCTTGAAAACCTTCACTCAACACTCTTTTGCTATGTGTTCGGGTTTTCCACAATTAAAGCGATTCATAACCTTCTTATCTTCCTTTTTCGGTTCTGCCACTTTAACAGGCTCATACTTTGGAATAAATGGCTTTGAGGGAGCACCGGGTTCCACTTTCTTTGACCCAGAAGTAAAGCGAAGGTTGTTAGAACCTGATATGTGCTGGAATTTCTTCTGATAATGTTGAGAGAGAAGGATCATGGATTTTTCAAGAGCTTCACCATCATCATCTGTTGACCCATCATAAGCATTTTCAGACAATGCTTGTTCTGCCAGCTGACTTGCTAGAAGAGCAATTGGGATCACAGTCTTTGGTTTATTTTGCTTGTCAATCTTAGCTTTCTTTTCCAGCACCAAATTCTCACCAGCCATTAAGATCTCATACAGTTCCAGAATTGGGATTGTGGAGATCCGTACATCATTCCTCATCCTATGACAAGATTTGCTCCATTCTGGTTGAAGAGCATTTAAGAATTTTAGATTGGCTTCCAGTTCAGTCTTTGTCACGTTTATCTTGTACAAATCATTGATCACTGCCCAAAATCTGTCAAACACACTTTTCAGACTCTCTCTATCTTTTGCCTTAAACTCCTCAAAGTTGGTCATGTAACGAGTCTGACGAAGTTGAGTGGAAACTGCTGATCCAAGCATTATCTTTTGTAATTGAGTTCACATTAGCATCGAATTCTGCTTGAAACAATCAATTCGATTATATATTGAATTGGGTAGTGCAAGAATCAGATTAGATTTTGCTTGATTATCAACTTGATATCTCAAAAGCTCTTCAGCATCATACTTTCTTGTAACCTTCTCAACTCTTGTAGCCGGAGTAGTTGCAGTAGCTGGTATTTCTTTCATAAGCCTTTCCATAGGACCTTCAGTTAGAGACTTCATCATATTGTCCCCATTTGGTTGTCGCTCTATGAAATTGATGAATCTGTCTTGCCACTTCTGAAATTCGTTTTCATTTATCAGAACTGGAGGGCGAGTGTCTGATCCCAAAGACATCATTATGTCGTTCTTGTAAAACTGAGCTTGTAGAGACATCTTGACATAATCACAAAGTCAGAAAGTTCTATGTCTGAAATATGGAATACTGGTGCAAACTGAATGTTAGCGTGAGCAGTATGTAGCGCCAATGAGATTTGTGTGAGCTGTGGATGACGCAAATCAAACTTTGCGTTAAATGCTGGGGGCGCAAATGAAACTTAGCGATTGAGGTATATGGCGCAAACTAAAAGTTGCGCGAGGTAAAGATGACGCAAATTTAACTTTGCGCACTGAACATAACTTTTCGTGAACTGAGGATGACGCAAAGTTTACTTTGCGTGATATGAAGGTGACGAGAACTTGTACTAATCGTAAACTTGCTTTCCTGAAGAGACAGACGCAAAACAGAGGAAGAACTGGCGGAAAGTTCTATGAACTGGCGCAAAGTTCCAGATGAAGCCTGATGAACTGGCGCAAACCTGAGATGAACTGGCGCAAAGATCAGATCTGGCGCAAACTCTGAAAAACAATAAAAACTTCCAAACTTTGATTTACAAATACGAATTTGATAAAACTTTCTCAACCAGAAGTGATCGAAAACAGTTTTATAACAACTTTCAACCAATAAGATCGATCAAAAACCATAAAATCATGAATTCGAAAAATGTACAGTACGAAAAACGAGTTTTCCAGAAACTTGAAAATTTACAAAATTAAAGATCAAAAACTGATTTTCTTGCAAAAAGATGTGAATCAAAAGTGTTTTACTATAAAAACCGAATTCAACAAACCAATTTACAACAAAGATCGATTAGAAATCAGTCTGAATTTGAGGAAAAATAAAAAAACGAGATTTTCTTAAAAAAATCAAGAAAATCAATCAAATTTTCTGATTTAAACACAAATTCAGAAACAAAAACAAGTTTCTCAAATCCTCTCAGATTTAAACGATGAGTAAACGATGTATTCTAATGAGTTCCAAAAGTTACAAAGACAAAGCACCTAAGGGACTTAAATACCCTAAGGCCTAAACCAATACAGATAAGCAAACTAAATACAGTTAAGACCTCGATTAATAAATACATTGATTACTATTCAAAATAGACCTAACATTATCTGTATGAAAATGTGTTGATCTTTCAAAGATCATTTAAATATTTATTCCCTAAGATGACAAAAGTTTGCTATAGTATCTTTTTGTTGGATTATAGGTTTTTAATCTCAACAATACATTACACCCTTTGATTCTTTTTTATAATTAATTTTCTCAATAGTTATTAATTAACAAACAGACAAAATATTTCCCTCGTTCGCCATCTGAAACCAACTTTTAAAGAATAGACTTGTGAGAAACTGTAGGAAACCTCTCCCTGTGGGATCGATATCCGGTACTTGTACTGTTATTACTTGTTTGAAAAGGACAGTAGATTAAGATGTATACTTGCGTTGAGATCTATTTTCACGCTCAGTCCAGGATTGCATAAACTCTAGACAACAGTATGCTTTGAATCAATTAATAAGAACAGAGAGGCATGGATTAATTGTACCAACCAATGTCTTATTATGAGTATAATGCATCAATTAACACCTTGTTTTATACATCTATTAAAATATAAAAGTAAAAATGTGTACTTGAATATTTTAAAAAGAATAAAGAAAAAGAAAAAAAAATATGGGAGAGAGAGAGAGAGGAGAGATTATATAATCAGAAATAGAAAGAGAGATCAAATGATCAAAAGGAGAGATTGTTTGGTGACAGATGCAAAATCTTGATAGATAAGTTTCACCAACAAATTGGAAAACAAGTATTGTGTAGAATGCCCATAAGAAGGTATTAACCGGTTCATCTAGCAGAGGCAAAAGACCGTATAAAAGATGGACGGTAGATTAAAAACGACCCCTTTTACTCGATCCTATGATCTCGTTCACATATATGAAGGTTGACTATTCGCTTGGAGGGTATTTGGACCACTTAGAAGGGCAGCCTACGAGCAACCACACCAAAGGTCATTACGAGATTACTTAAAGGAGGTTTGATGATTTATACGCAGTGCTTTCCATGTTCAAAAGGTTGGTGAACCAACAGATTTGTAACATGATATTGATTATTTGTAAAATGATATTGATTAAGCAATGCAAACTTTGTTTAGAAGATTTTGAAGTGAAGTGCAAAATTCTTCTAATGAAGATAAAATAAACGGAAGATTGCACTGTGCAAGATATTTGCCGAATTCTATTATTCTCATGTAAAACAAAATAACGGGTGGCAATATGTGTGACATTCAGATTCCGAGTGATAAATAGCATTGGAAGAGTGGTCATCGAAATGACTACATCTTAGACCGTCTAAAATGATGCATAAAAAATGCTGGTCCTCAAACATAAATAATAAGTTACATGCTTATATGGAACAAAGCAAGGATATATCATATGTTGTTCAGGCTCTGTGTGTTAGTGGTAAACCCCCATTGCGATTACGTATAAGAAAAGGGTCTAGTAGGTGGGACCAATTACTTCTATTAGTTGTTTTTTTTTATAATAATTACCCAAGGAAATTTTTGGGTTTTTCCTTTTGATTAGTGGAGCGGGAATCTGTACGTTTGGGGGGAAAATGTTTTCGGTTGGTCATTCTATTTTTGTGTGAATTGTAATTCGAGCTTAGGCTCTGGCCATTGAATTGATTTCCTTTGTAGTAAGCAATCTAAACATAGACATTTGGTACCAGTCTATAGCATTTTGGTATCGGAGCAAAACGATTTAGGGATGGTGAATCGAAGTGTGGCATCATGTGTGGACGATATGGAGAGTAGTGTTGGATCAATCGAAAAAGGGATGCAGACAATTTTGCAACAGATGGAGAAAATTCTCAAGCAACTGAATGAAGTGACGAGTAAGTTGAATTCGATCCCAACATCAGAAGGTGACGACTCTTCTGGATCGAGTGGAAAAAGGAGAGAAGGAGTAGGTCATGATTATGATTGATATTTGGCAGTGAAGGGAAGAAAATTGGAGATCCCGTCGTTTGACGGAAATGATCCAGACAGATGGACTCTTAGAGCGGAAATGTATTTCTTGTTGAACCAATTGAATCAGGAAGAAGAGATTGATGCGTCGTTCATTGCCTTCGATGGAGACGCTCTAAAGTGGCTTCAATAGGAAAACAAACGCCATCCGATTATGAGGTGGGAGGATCTTAAGCATCTCATACTACGACAATTTAGATCGTTAGCCGTTGGATCTTTGTGTGAACAATTTCTAGGAATCAAACAAGAAGGCTCAATTGACGAGTATAGGAGGAAGTTTGTGGAATTTGCTGCTCCGTTGGATGAAATTCCAGAGGAAGTTTTTCTGAGCCAGTTCATCAATGGCTTAGAAAACACGATTAAGGCGGAGATCCGTTTGATGAATCCGGTATCATTGAGTGAAGCATTGGAAACCGTGTCGATAATTGAATTAAAGAATAAGTTGATCGGAAGAGATCGAATTCTCAACCACGAGCCTATCCTATTGCAACTAACAAATCGGTAACGGAATTTAGGAGATTGTCTGATCAAAAATTCCAACAGAGGCGATCACTCAGTCTCTGTTATCAGTGCGATGAGAAATATTCTCCGGGGCATAAGTGTAAGAAGGAGATGAATGTAATTTTGGTACAGGAAGATATAACCGAGGAGGAAAACCTGGAAGAGGAGGAGAAGATGTTGGACAAAGTGAATGTAGTGGATCTCGGACAGAAGGTGGAGGTTCATCTGAATTCGGTAGTAGGCTTAACTAATCCGAAAACGATGAAAATGGAAGGCGTTATTGGTGATCAAAAAGTGGTGGTGCTTAAAGATAGTGGAGCTACTCACAACTTTATCTCGAAAGAGGTCGTTGGAAAGTTAGGGATAGAAGTATAGAATACAAAGGAGTACACCATTACGATGGGAACGGGCATAATCGTGAAGAGAGAAGGAATTTGTAGACATGTGACACTGTTGATACAAAGTATGGATATTGTAGAAGATCTCTTAACTATTCAGTTAGGTAATAGTGATGTGATTCTCCAGGTGCAGTGGCTGGAAAAGTTGGGTGCCACAAATACGAATTGGAAGCAACAGTTAATGAAGTTCACGCTCGGAGGGAAATCAGTATCACTACAGGGTGATCCTTCGTTGGACAGATCTAAAGTAGCATAGAAAGCAATGGGGAAGTGTCATTCAACAAGAGGGACATGGGGTTCTGGTTGTGTCAATGTAATGTTTAGATCAATTAGTTTGACTTTATGTTTGACTTTATTTATAAGCTTGTGAGAGTTTAGTCTCATGAGTGTGTCTCATATATAGTTGCTTAAATTTGTGAGAGTTAAGTGAGTAACCATTGAGCGCGTATTGTACTTGTTACTTTCTCTCACAACTTTATCTCTCTAGAATCTTGTGTGATTTTGATTGTTTGATTAATATGGCTTGATTTTGTGGACTAACATTTGGTATCAGAGTAGACCAAATTATTCAAATGGTTTGAAAAACTTGGATTTGATTGATTTTTTGATTCTTGAAGAACACGTAGAAAAGTTCTTTTTTTAAATCACTGTTATATCAAATTTTTCGTTAAAAGTCAATTTTCGTGAAAGAAAATGGAACCATAGTGATCGATTACTATTTTAGAAACTTTCTTGTTTAGATTCGATCGCAAAATTAACAACAATTTACATTCAATTTTGAGTTTTTGTTGTTTTTGGTTTTGAAGCTGTTCGAACTCTATTTGATTCGATTCATTGTGATTTTGTTGTTTCTAGTCTAAAATTCGTATTAGAAAAGTGTTCTAAATGTTAAATCGACTAACCCTGTGCATTTCAAGCCTGAATTGCATGTTTTAAAGATTTTTGATCGAATCCGTGTTCAAGATTCAAGAACACGCAAGATTCAAAGAACGCACAAGTGTCAAAGGGAAGAACACGCAGGCTAAAGAACACACACAGTGAAGAACACACAGGCTAAAGGATAATGTCTTCTGCAAGTTCTTGACCAATACACGCAAAGGGTGATATGCGAGAAGTGGAATCACGCATGAAACTGTTTGCGAGTTCTTAGTTTTTAGTACTTTGATCTACAAGTTCTAGTGTTTAGCGAGAAGTGTTTGGGAGAATTCATTTTGCGTGAAGTTAAAGTTCAAAATTTTTCCAAGTATAAAATGCGCAAAAGCATTGCGAGAAGTTAAAGTTCAAGAACACGCACGACCTTATCTACGAGAACTCAAACCGCACACGTCCCTATTTGCGATAACCATAAATGCGCACGTAGTGTTCTGCGCGAACCTGAAACGCACATAAGCTTGTCTACGCTTAGTAGTTGCTACAGTGTTCTGTGAGTTTCTTTGGTTTGTGAGTTTGTGCCTTAGAATTTTTTTAAACTTTTTCAAGTTTGATTTTCTAGTCAAATTTTTATCTGTATATTTTGGACGACCATTTCAAGCGTACTATTTGTGAGTCCGTGATCGTTACCAGATAAATCAAACCACAGATATATTAGATTACCAACCTGTTTAGATTACAAACGCGGATTATAGGGTTGATGTTTTCTCTGTTTAAGCTCACTTCTCTCTGAATGTTCTTGATGTTAGATATCTAGGACTAATAGTAAAATACAATAAAATTTAACATTTATTACAAAGGACATTAGACTTAATATCGAGAGCGACTTTTCAACGTTAGCTTCAGATTGCGATCTTCAGATTGGATGATCTTGAATTCAATAAATCTGTGATCTAATAATCTCCCCCTTTAGATCAAGATAATTACTAAAATGATTTAGCAATCTAGTATTTTCTTTCATCCTAGAAGATGCAATCTCTTTCTCTCTTCAATTTGTAATATTCTCCAGGTTTAGCTCAGAATGCTTTAGCAAAGTATCTTCAAAGAAAATTTCTCTCAGATCAGCATGTTTTAGAACACTTTGAAGAATCTTTTCTTGGTTAGCTCTTCTCTTCTCTGTCTTCAGAATAGTTGGAAGAGTTCTCTAAACCTTTGATCTTTCACATTTCTTGGTAGGCTCTTCTGTCACACCCCGCTAAAGCGGAAATACGGAATATGACAGTTCGATAAACATAGCATTAGGAAATGATATAATACCTTCATACATATCAACCATAGTTTACATCCTGTTCCAAAATAAGCTTTCTTTTCAAAACCCAAATTTAAATTACATGATACTATTAAACGATTAAGCGCAAAAACTAAATCTCAATCATTATCCGGATACCTTCTTGTTCCCTGAAAAGCATGTATAAAACAAGGTCAACTACAAAGAGTTGGTGAGTTCACAAGTTTTAAAGATGCACAAAAATAAATTTTTATATGCAGAATTGACCAATTAAAAACATAATATCAAATCCACCCTTTGAACCATAATTCACGATTAAAATTTTTAAATTATATGACAGTAAATATGCCTCAAAACCTTTTCGTATGTTGAACCTCTACTAGACCGTCCACTGACCAAACAAATATGCCCCAAAAAGAACTACCGTTGTGGCCATGAATCACATTGATAGCTCCTATTTCTCTAGAATTAGTGCACCCTTACTCGTCAGTATAAGGTGGGCTTGTCACACCAAATAGCGCTATCCACTAAGACTATAGGCTCCCGCAGGAGTTAACTAGTAGAGTCGGGGACTTAAAGAAACAATCCAACATACTAATATCCGCATACATGTCATATAATATCCAAAACAAACGCTTTATCACCAAAGCAACCAAAATCATCCATGATAATCATAACAAACTTCGTGAATTATTGAAATAAATTACATGCCTTTCACCCCAAAATATATAAAACATTAAAATAGGGGTTGTGAATACTCACCTTTTATGATGATGCAAGAGTATAACAACACAATTCTCTAGCCCGGTCCTTAAATCCCTATAGAGTAATTGTACCAAAAATTAATACCCATCCTCAAAACCTAACTCGACCATTCTTACATCTCAATATGTATATATATATACATATGCCATTATGTTTAACTTATTGTTTAGAATAAGATTTTAGAATTTACTATACCAAAGAAATCACCAAAACATAAGTTTTTAAAGTTTTAGGATCACTTTTTGGATTTCAGCACTTGCTGTCAAAATTTTGTGATCTCAAAATAAGCTTCAAAATAACATTTCCCAAATACCAAAATTAACCATATTTTTACAGTAGTCAAAATACTGAGTTATGAACTATTCTGCAAAATTTTATGATTTAAGGAAGTGTTTAGGTGTCCCAAATAAATTCCACAAAACAGATTGTCACTAATTTTCAGATTAGTGACACACTTCACTTGCAGCTTACATTTGGGATATCAAATCTCAGAATTAAGCAATGAGCCATATAAGGTTGTAAAACTAACTCAAAAATCTAACATGTGGAAAAAAGATTCACTCAATTTGGACAAGAATTGAGGGAGTTATGGTCTTTGAAAGTTGGGTATATGATTCTGCCAATTCTGGACAGATTACACCACTTTCTTCTAAAATACAAATGAGTGACCAAACCTCCATAATTTTGAGTGATTCTTGATGCTATAAATCACTAATACCTTAAATTGAAGTTTTGTAACAAAAATCCTAAATTTTTAAGGAGTATGAACTGACTTATAAAGCTTGAAAGTGAAGGCACAAACCATGACAGCAAGCTGTTGACATGATGAAGTTTGTATTAACATAAAATGATGATCATTTGGCATGGTTTTCATTAATAACTCATGGCCTCACATCTTAAATGAATATACAAAGATTCTAATAACTCAAATATACATCATGGATTCATAGCAACTTCAAGTGCTCATCCAATCCCATGCATGACAACATAATCACTAAATAAGTGATATTACGCCATTTTAGATGCTCTTAATCATTTGAGATTTGAGTAATCTCATTCTAAGAGTTTCTTTATACTCAAAATGGTTGTAAATATATAAATTTCAGTCCAAGTATCACCAAAATTTCGTGGACCAAAGTACCACATTTCATAACACTATTATTTTGATAAAATCTCAAAAATCTCACTTAAATTCCAAGTTTTATGGGAAGATCATTCAATGGTTTACTTGGCAAATGTAATATTTACCAAAGGTATCCCATTTCTCTTCTAGAACAAAGATTTTATAACTTCTACATGAAATGGTATGAAACCCTCATATTTTGAATAAAAACTTGAAAAATGAAGATATAAAGTGATTACCTTCTTACTTGGAGATGAGAACTTGAATTCTTGAAGTAGAAGAGGGTTTAAATCTTGATTTCTTCTTGGAAATTTTCTGAAAATCGATTATGGTGGTGGTGGTGTGTGGTGGCCGGCGTGAGAAAGAGAGAAGAAGGAGAAGAGAGGAGGTGAGGAGTTTACTTGGAAACTTAAAATGAGTAAATAGCCTCTACACTCCACTTTTAAATTTTAAAATGATGAAAGGAAGGGAGGTGGTCTAAATTTCGGCCATGTGGCCTTGATGACACCCTCAAAGAAATAAATAAAAAAAAATATATAATTATGATGCATACTTGATTTAAAATCAGATAAATTTGAGAGTTGTAACCCTAAATTTTCAGTTTACATCTAAAAATAAACATTATAAATGGATAAATATATTTTACTATAAAAATAAAAAAAATCCTATTATTATGGGTATTTTAGACTCACAACATAATTTCTGGCATTTTTGAGATGTAACGGTCAGTTATCAGTCCGAACCGGGTATTTTTACGCGACTTCCGAATTTTTCGAGTAAACTTCTAATTTAATCATTCTAACTAGACATTAAGGAATTTAACTTCATAAATAATTTCTAATAGGTCAGAGATTGCTAACCTTATCATACTGGTTATTAGGCAGCTGTCACATTTTCCCCCTGTTAAAAGAATTTCGTCCCGAAATTCATACTTAAATTCCTTCTGATTAAATCTTTTCAAATAACTGAGGATATTGATTCCTCATATGATCTTCTCTTTCCCAAGAATATTCCGGACCGAATCTTGATTTCCATCGGACCTTTAGAATTGGAATTTTGCGGTGCTTTAATCGCTTAACGTCTCGATCGAGAATCTCAATGGGTTCTTCTTTAAAACACAGACGTTCATCGACTTTGATTTCTTCTGGTGAAACAATCAATGATTCATTGGTCACACACTTCTTTAAATTTGATACATGAAATGTATCATGAATGGCACTCAATTCTTGGGGTAGTTTGAGTTTATAAGCCACTGGTCCAATTCTCTTTGTGACTTCGAATGGTCCAATAAACCTTGGACTTAACTTACCCCGCTTCCCAAAGCGAATGATGCCTTTCCAAGGTGATACTTTTAATAGCACTTTATCACCTACTTGGAACTCCAATGGCTTTCTTCGATTATCAGCATAACTCTTTTGACGATCTCTTGCTGCCTTAATCCTATCCCGAATAACTGATATTTTATCGGTGGTTTCCTGAACGATGTCCGGTCCAAACAATTTACTTTCTCCGGCTTCTATCCACCCCAGTGGTGATCTACACTTTCGTCCATAAAGAGTTTCATATGGTGCACATTGGATACTGGAGTGATAACTGTTGTTATAAGAGAATTCAACCAATGGTAAATGTTGATCCCAATTTCCGCCAAAATCTATCGCGCATGCACGCAACATGTCCTCCAAGGTCTGAATGGTCCTTTCCGTTTGACCATCCGTTTGAGGATGATAAGCTGTACTTAGATCCAATCTAGTGCCCAAAACCTTTTGAAATGTCTGCCAAAATCTGGAAGTAAAGCGACTATCTCTATCGGAAATGATAGAAATGGGTACTCCGTGGCGAGAAACGATTTCATCAATATACAGTTGCGCTAACTTTTCCATTTTGAAATCTTCTCGTATTGGTAGAAAGTGCGCAGACTTTGTAAGTCGATCCACTATTACCCAAATAGCGTCATGACCTTTCCTAGTTCTGGGTAATTTGGTTACAAAGTCCATTGAAATTTGATCCCATTTCCATTGAGGTATTTCGGGTTGTTGAAGAAGACCCGAAGGCTTTTGGTGTTCTGCTTTCACCTTTGCGCAGGTCAAACACTCACTTACATACATAGCAACATCTCGTTTCATTCCTGGCCACCAATAATAGCTTCTCAGATCCTGATACATCTTGTCTGCTCCGGGATGAATCGAATATTTTGATTTATGAACTTCTTCCAAAATTTTGGACCGCAGGTTGTTAGCCTTTGGTATCCAAATTTTATCCTTAAAATAACGTACTCCATCTACTCTTGTTTCAAAATCCTTCTCCAAATGATGAAGAGACTCATTTCTCAAATTATCAGACTTTAATCCTTCCTCCTGAGCTTCAAGAATTTGCGCCTTAAGATTTGTCTGAACAATTACTCCCATAGCTCGTATCCTCAAGGGCTTTACTCTCTCCTTTCTACTTAACGCATCTGCTACAACATTAGCTTTTCCTGGATGATATTTTATTTCACAGTCATAATCACTGAGCAATTCCACCCACCTCCGTTGTCTCATATTAAGCATCTTCTGATCAAAGATGTGCTGAAGACTCTTATGATCAGTAAAAATGGTACATTTTGTCCCATAAAGATAATGTCTCCAAATCTTTAGTGCAAAAATTACAGCTCCCAATTCCAAATCATGGGTGGTATAATTTCTTTCATGCACTTTTAACTGCCTAGACGCATACGCAATCACCTTATCCTTTTGCATTAGGACACACCCCAATCCTTGGCGTGATGCGTCGCAATAAACCACGAAATTGTCAGTGCCCTTAGGCAATGCTAAAATTGGAGCATTGCAAAGTCTTTGCTTGAGCGTTTGAAAAGCTTCTTCCTGTTTATCTGTCCATATAAACTTTTCATCCTTTCGAGTTAAAGTGGTTAAAGGCTGCGCAATCTTGGAGAAGTTAGAAATGAATCGCCGATAATATCCTGCTAAACCAAGAAATTGACGAATCTCCGTGGGGGTCTTTGGAATCTCCCATTTCTTGATGGCTTCCACCTTTGCTGGATCAACTTGAATTCCTTCTTGATTAACTACGTGCCCGAGAAAATGAACTTCTCGTATCCAAAATTCGCATTTGGAAAATTTGGCATATAGTTTCTGATCCTTAAGTAATTCGAGTATCCGCTTCAGATGCTGCTCGTGATCCTCTTTGCTTCGGGAGTAGATGAGAATGTCGTCAATGAACACGATTACAAATTTATCCAAGTATGGTCTGCATACTCTGTTCATTAGATCCATAAAAACTGCCGGTGCGTTCGTTAATCCAAAAGGCATAACCAGAAATTCATAATGCCCATACCGAGTTCTAAAGGCTGTTTTGGGAATATCTTCTTCACGAACTCTCATCTGATGGTATCCTGATCGAAGATCGATCTTTGAGAAATAAGCAGCTCCTTGTAATTGATCGAACAAATCATCGATTCGGGGAAGAGGATATCGATTCTTGAGAGTTAGCTTATTGAGCTCTCTATAATCGATGCACATTCGGAAGGTTCCATCCTTCTTTTTGACAAAAAGAACTGGGGCTCCCCAGGGCGAAGAACTTGGTCTGATAAATCCTTTTTCAAGAAGTTCTTGGAGTTGTTCGGACAATTCTTTCATCTCCGATGGTGCTAGACGATATGGAGATTTTGCCACCGGTGCAGCTCCAGGGATTAAATCAATGTGGAACTCAACTTGTCTTTGCGGTGGCAATCCAGGTAATTCATCGGGAAAAACTTCTGGAAAATCTTGGACTATTGGAATATCCTGGATGCGCTTCTCCTTTAACTTCTTATCTACTACATGCGCCAAAAATGCAACACACTCTTTTCTTAAATACTTACGCATTTTCATGCATGATACTATTTTTAAACTTGTTCTTGGCTTCTCTCCATAAACTAAAAGCATTCCTCCTTTTGATGGTTGAATTCGAAGTTTCTTTTCGGAACAACAAATTTCTGCTCGGTTCTCGGATAACCAATCCATACCCACCACTATATCGAAACTTCCTAATTTAATTGGAATCAAATCTATGCTAAACTCCTTCTCCGCCAAAACTAATGTACAGTTAGGAACTACTTCGCTAACCCTAATTTCTTGACCGTTAGCAAATTTAATAACATAATCTTCCTTTAACTTTTGAGACTTTTGCCCAATTTTAGATCTGAATTCTAATGATATAAAACTCTTATCTGCTCCAGAATCAAATAATACGGACGCAGAGTGATTATTTAAGAGAAACGTACCTGTAATCACGTCCGGATTTTGTCTTGCCTCTTCCGCTCCAATTTCGAACACTCGTGCTCTTGCTGGCCTTCCTGGGTTCCCCCGATTAGCTGGTTGGCCTTGATTTATAGGCATCCTTCTGTTATATTTAGGACAGGCACTCCTTAGATGATCCATACTTCCACATTCAAAACATACTCGCTTTTGAGTGCTCTTGCAATCCTTAGCAAAATGGCCTACTTTACTGCACCTATGACATATTATACAACGCCCTTGATGGTAATAATTACACTTATCACATTTTGGCACCATCTCTTTTTCTTTACCCGAAGACTGGGCCTGAATTCCAAAGTTTCTTGTTATTCTCTGCTCTTTACCTTTCCTCCCATCAAACTGTCTTCTCCGGGGTTCCTCCATCTTCCTTTTACCTTTGGCTATTTCGTTTGAAAACAGTCCTGAACGAGTCGCGTTATCAGTCAACTTAGCGGCTAAACTTACTGCTTCCTGCATAGTGTTCGGCCTTCCTGAAGTCACATCTCCCCTTATTTCAGGTGCTAATCCCCAAATATACCTATCAATTCTATTCTCTTCTGGTGTTACTAATTGAGGAACTAACTTTGCTAATTCGTGAAATCGAGACGTATAGGTATCCACATCATTCCCTTTCATCTCGTGGTTCCACAATTCTGCTTGAAGCTTCTGCATTTCGTTCCTTGGGCAATACTCTTCCTTGAGCATTTCTTTAAATTCATTCCATGAAAGTCTAATCACTGCCTCTCGTCCACGAGTTTGGACTAGGGTATTCCACCAAGTTAACGCTCGCCCTTGCAGTAGGCAAGCTGCAAACTCCACTTTGTTTGCCTCTGAACATTTGCTAATGTGGAGTACTGATTCCATACTCTCGATCCATGATAGTAATCCAACCGCCCCTTCGGTTCCATGAAATTCTTTTGGATTACATGTCCTGAATGTCTTATAGGTGCATTCCTTTTCTCCGGTTGGTCTTACATTATTCTCGCGATTAGCATTTAAACCTACCGCAACCTGGCTAACGATGTTTGGAAGTGCTGCTATAAGCTGATCGGACACAAGACGTGCTAGATCGGGATCTTCTCTTCTAGGAGGCATAATTCTATTACAAAATTCCAGGTTGGAGTTAATTAATCGCCTAATCCGGCAATTAATTTATATAACGTACAACAACAACATTTATTTTATAAATCATGCATAATACTAACGATCATAAATAAATTCCACCAAAACTATCAAAATTTATAGTTGATAAATGTTCATCATAAACAAATGATGTCTTCAGGTCCACAAAATACATATTCCCAAAAAACATAAGTTTTAAAGATTACGGAATATTATCAAAGAAGACAAACATGTCTAATGCACATAGAATAAAACAAACCAACCCATAATGACTATCAGGGCTCCCAAAACTAAGGCTAAACTCGCGTATAGCCTTTGAATCACTCTTCTAGACTCCGCAAGCATGATCAATACCCCATTCATGGTCTGGTCTTGGATTTGCAACATTCCAATTACTTTATCAAGAGATTGACCATAGTGGTCTAATCTGGTTTTAGATATCTCCAACTCTCGGGACAAACCCGAAACCCAAAAACTCTCAAGTGCTGACATACCGGTCGGCTGTCCTGCCGGCCTGGCTACCTGTGAAGAAGAAGGTGCGTCACGCCTAACCCTCAGTCGGGAGGGTCCCGCCTCATCCCTAGATGGAATGATAAAGGTCTCCCTAACTGGTGCTGGAATACTAATCCGAGCGGTCGTCCGAACCCTAGCTCGAGACGCCGACTGTGAAGGTGCGGGCACAAGGGATGACGACCTTGTTGGCGATAATTCAGATCCCGAGTAACTATGCTCAGATGGATCATAGTTATCACTCATGTTTGCCTTCCTAGATTGACTAGAAATATGTCCGGACTCTTCAGAAGGTGACTCAGAAGACGAAGAAGAATGCGACAAGGTAACTGCAAATATATGACAAATTTTTATCCATTAGCATACTAAAATAAGTATTAAAATTTCAAAATACTTATGTGGACTCTCTTATTAATCATGCTTCTTCATTTTTGGAACAAAAGTTTCTATTTTTAGCAACTCTTAATATAGCTATTTCAAGTCCCTTCTTAAGCATACCAAATTAGACATAGGTGATCAAACTTTGTCTAAGTATAATATGCTAAGCTGACACTCGTCTTAGTTATACTATTAGTATGCTCAAACTTAAGATTGTTTATAAAATAATTTTTGAAAATAGTGGTTATAGTGTATGGTTTTTATAGTAAAAACCGGTATTCTCTATAACCTATGGCTCTGATACCAAGTCTGTCACACCCCGCTAAAGCGGAAATACGGAATATGACAGTTCGATAAACATAGCATTAGGAAATGATATAATACCTTCATACATATCAACCATAGTTTACATCCTGTTCCAAAATAAGCTTTCTTTTCAAAACCCAAATTTAAATTACATGATACTATTAAACGATTAAGCGCAAAAACTAAATCTCAATCATTATCCGGATACCTTCTTGTTCCCTGAAAAGCATGTATAAAACAAGGTCAACTACAAAGAGTTGGTGAGTTCACAAGTTTTAAAGATGCACAAAAATAAATTTTTATATGCAGAATTGACCAATTAAAAACATAATATCAAATCCACCCTTTGAACCATAATTCACGATTAAAATTTTTAAATTATATGACAGTAAATATGCCTCAAAACCTTTTCGTATGTTGAACCTCTACTAGACCGTCCACTGACCAAACAAATATGCCCCAAAAAGAACTACCGTTGTGGCCATGAATCACATTGATAGCTCCTATTTCTCTAGAATTAGTGCACCCTTACTCGTCAGTATAAGGTGGGCTTGTCACACCAAATAGCGCTATCCACTAAGACTATAGGCTCCCGCAGGAGTTAACTAGTAGAGTCGGGGACTTAAAGAAACAATCCAACATACTAATATCCGCATACATGTCATATAATATCCAAAACAAACGCTTTATCACCAAAGCAACCAAAATCATCCATGATAATCATAACAAACTTCGTGAATTATTGAAATAAATTACATGCCTTTCACCCCAAAATATATAAAACATTAAAATAGGGGTTGTGAATACTCACCTTTTATGATGATGCAAGAGTATAACAACACAATTCTCTAGCCCGGTCCTTAAATCCCTATAGAGTAATTGTACCAAAAATTAATACCCATCCTCAAAACCTAACTCGACCATTCTTACATCTCAATATGTATATATATATACATATGCCATTATGTTTAACTTATTGTTTAGAATAAGATTTTAGAATTTACTATACCAAAGAAATCACCAAAACATAAGTTTTTAAAGTTTTAGGATCACTTTTTGGATTTCAGCACTTGCTGTCAAAATTTTGTGATCTCAAAATAAGCTTCAAAATAACATTTCCCAAATACCAAAATTAACCATATTTTTACAGTAGTCAAAATACTGAGTTATGAACTATTCTGCAAAATTTTATGATTTAAGGAAGTGTTTAGGTGTCCCAAATAAATTCCACAAAACAGATTGTCACTAATTTTCAGATTAGTGACACACTTCACTTGCAGCTTACATTTGGGATATCAAATCTCAGAATTAAGCAATGAGCCATATAAGGTTGTAAAACTAACTCAAAAATCTAACATGTGGAAAAAAGATTCACTCAATTTGGACAAGAATTGAGGGAGTTATGGTCTTTGAAAGTTGGGTATATGATTCTGCCAATTCTGGACAGATTACACCACTTTCTTCTAAAATACAAATGAGTGACCAAACCTCCATAATTTTGAGTGATTCTTGATGCTATAAATCACTAATACCTTAAATTGAAGTTTTGTAACAAAAATCCTAAATTTTTAAGGAGTATGAACTGACTTATAAAGCTTGAAAGTGAAGGCACAAACCATGACAGCAAGCTGTTGACATGATGAAGTTTGTATTAACATAAAATGATGATCATTTGGCATGGTTTTCATTAATAACTCATGGCCTCACATCTTAAATGAATATACAAAGATTCTAATAACTCAAATATACATCATGGATTCATAGCAACTTCAAGTGCTCATCCAATCCCATGCATGACAACATAATCACTAAATAAGTGATATTACGCCATTTTAGATGCTCTTAATCATTTGAGATTTGAGTAATCTCATTCTAAGAGTTTCTTTATACTCAAAATGGTTGTAAATATATAAATTTCAGTCCAAGTATCACCAAAATTTCGTGGACCAAAGTACCACATTTCATAACACTATTATTTTGATAAAATCTCAAAAATCTCACTTAAATTCCAAGTTTTATGGGAAGATCATTCAATGGTTTACTTGGCAAATGTAATATTTACCAAAGGTATCCCATTTCTCTTCTAGAACAAAGATTTTATAACTTCTACATGAAATGGTATGAAACCCTCATATTTTGAATAAAAACTTGAAAAATGAAGATATAAAGTGATTACCTTCTTACTTGGAGATGAGAACTTGAATTCTTGAAGTAGAAGAGGGTTTAAATCTTGATTTCTTCTTGGAAATTTTCTGAAAATCGATTATGGTGGTGGTGGTGTGTGGTGGCCGGCGTGAGAAAGAGAGAAGAAGGAGAAGAGAGGAGGTGAGGAGTTTACTTGGAAACTTAAAATGAGTAAATAGCCTCTACACTCCACTTTTAAATTTTAAAATGATGAAAGGAAGGGAGGTGGTCTAAATTTCGGCCATGTGGCCTTGATGACACCCTCAAAGAAATAAATAAAAAAAAATATATAATTATGATGCATACTTGATTTAAAATCAGATAAATTTGAGAGTTGTAACCCTAAATTTTCAGTTTACATCTAAAAATAAACATTATAAATGGATAAATATATTTTACTATAAAAATAAAAAAAATCCTATTATTATGGGTATTTTAGACTCACAACATAATTTCTGGCATTTTTGAGATGTAACGGTCAGTTATCAGTCCGAACCGGGTATTTTTACGCGACTTCCGAATTTTTCGAGTAAACTTCTAATTTAATCATTCTAACTAGACATTAAGGAATTTAACTTCATAAATAATTTCTAATAGGTCAGAGATTGCTAACCTTATCATACTGGTTATTAGGCAGCTGTCACATCTTCTCCCCCTTTTTGATGAAAAGTGCAACGACTTCATCAAAACATATATCAAGAAATGTCTTTCATCAGGAGCCTCTGATCCGTCAATTCAAAAGATTTTCATCCAGATCTTTGCAAATCGAGAAAATATAATCGTGTATCACCTGAATCAACAATTGAATCAGTTAACATGTCTGTCAGTAACACTAAGTCACTTTGTGTAATAAATACTCTTTTGAAAGGAGTTTTGGGATGTTCACTCCCCCAGGGCTTCCATTCAATCATCGAAACACCACAAAGGCAATTTCTATAAACGTTATGACAAAGAAACAAATTCCTTGTGTGTTCGTGCTTGTGATAGAAAAAATTAAGCATATGATGATTGCTTATAGGCTCAAAATTGTGTAAACCACTAAGACAACAGTATGTTAAACACAGACTCAATGTGCATGATTGAAGTGCTAAGGTGGGGCAGACTTCCTTCTTTTCAATATCCAGATTTTCCAAATGAAAATCAGATAGTAAATGTGCTGCTTCCCCTTTGAAAATGTGAAACACTTTCCTTTTGAGAAGAAAATGAGTAGTTGGTGAGGTTTGATCAAGAGTTAGCATGGGCTAGTTGCCTGTTTCAATAATAATCACGAAAGAATTGTGAAACATTAGAATTGTGGTTGCCCGGCTCAGAAAAAGTTGGTGCAGAGTTCTGATATTCTTTTAACTCTGTTCTCACACCCTCTTTCTTTTAAACATTTAGATTACTCTAACCAAACACTCTTTTTCATGTATAACTCATCACTCAATCTTTTCGACTTCTCACATTCAATCACTATGGATTAACTTCGTGGGTAGAAATCACTAGTTAATGTGATTGCATAGAAGTTGTGTTAATTCCTAGCACAATGAAATCCTTGTTTTCTTATGATGCATATGATGCTCAAATTGGTTTAACTATTTCAGTTAAAGCACAAAGAAGTTCTTGAAAACATTTAAAATCACACTTCCAATTCATGAAATCAGTTTGAACATTTAAAAACAATGTTTTCAATGAATGAATGTTATCCTTCTTTCATCTATATATGAGATTAAGATAAAGGATTATGCCTTTACGTGCGATCTTATATCTCATGAAGCTAAGCTTAAAGTCAAAAAGATATGAACATCTAAGCGTCTCTCAAAAATCTGCAAAAGTCTTATGTCATAGTCAAAGAAAATTTATTCACTTAAATTAAAAAGACAAAAAACAGTAAAACAAATGAAAGTATGAGTTTTGATCTGAAATAATCAGAAGTCATCACCTTTACTCCCCCTGAAATTATGCATCAGAACATTATCAGTGTTAAATATATGCATAAAATTTTAGACAAATATGTACTCCCCCTTGAAGGTTGATTTCCTCATTCGAGTATTGGAGTACAATCTCTTTTTCAGCTCGGAGTAAGGTCTTTTGATCAATGAAGTACGTGTTCTAAATTGTTGTGTTTAGAAGTCAAACTTCGTTGAAGTATGGGTTCTGAGCTGAAGTATTCAGAAGCCTTTGGTTCTCCTACTCCCCCTTGACAGTAGGTGCCTGCAACACAGAATCATCAAGTTTCTTTGGTACCCACCGGTATTTGGGTCCATGAGTGTTAGTTGCAGTTCTTGTGGGGGTTACTGAGTAAGAACCATAACAGTAATGGTCACTAGTTTTATGAACAGGATCATGTGTACGACAATAAGAACAATATAAATTCTTACCTGACAAACTGATTAATTTATCTCTCGAGTAAACAAAATCATTTTTACCTTTATGCGCATTGTTCTTCTTGGCATTAGGCGTATGTACGCATGACTTTTTACTTTTTAGCACATATTTCTTCTTTTCTTCAACTGGTTTCCTGTTCCAGACCAGTTCAACTTCTTTGTAGCTGGTTCTCCTTCTTTGATGTGTACCTGAACCATCTATATTTCAATCGTAGAAAAGGTTAGAACTACGAATTGGATTAGAAGATTTAACTGACCTTTTTGAATAAACAGGTCTGAATGTTGAACTTGCAGCTCACTTGAATGAACATTCTGAATCAGCTGAATCATATCTAGGTGAGTGGACAATTGACTCTGGAGTCTTGCGCTCAGTCACCACCACCATTGAGATAGTCTTTTCAAGCTCATTAACCTTTGAAGAATAATTGTTTCCTTCTTTGACAAGTAGGTCAATCTTCTTCTCAAGCTCACACTTCTTCTTCTTCTCTTTCTGTTCACACGTAGAAAGTTCAGACAACTTTGCATTAAGCTTTCTAATTGCAGCATCAAAGGTGCTTCTTTCTTCTTCAAATTCCTTCTTTGCAGCCTTTGTTTCATCTGATATCTCTTTCTAAAATGATTACTTTCTCAAAGTTACTAACTTGTTGAGAAAGTTTTATACTTTTAAGCTCTATCACCAGCTTCTCTTCAACACCCTTCTTGGAAAGATCTGAGAACTTCTTCTCAAACTCATATATTTTCTTTTCTAGCTCAGCATTTGTACTCTCCAAATCCTTAGATCTCTTCTCATTGCTCTCAACAAGATCTACCTTATGTTTTTGAGCTTCAAGATCAGAAATCTTTTCTTTTAGTTCAGAGTTCTCAGCTTCCAAAACCTTAACCTTTTCTATTGGAGACAATTTCGATAAACCTTCAAGCTGATCCCATAACTTTTTTGTTGTAGCCCATTTGCTATTTATTTGAATAGAAGTCGCATCTGGACTTCCTTTCAATATAAGAATTTTGGCAAATTTATCAGCTTCATGTCTCCTTCTTTGCTCATCAGTGTATTCATTAAGATAAACTGGACCTTCTTTCATTTCCATATATCCATAGAATCCTCGATAAGAATTGAACTTTGATGGAATTTTCATCATTCCTTCCTGCAAAGATAATCTGATATAAGTATTCAATTCATGTTTGTCAATAAAGTCTAAGAAATGAATTTTCCACTGCTCATATTTTCCTCTGACTAAAACAGGAGGTTTCATATCAGATCCAGATGATAAAAAATCTTTCGAAATAGACATCTGGTCTAGTTGATACTGTTCTTGAAGATCTGAAACCTTCTGTGACAGACTTTTCTCTTTTGGTGGAGCAAAGAAACCATCAAGATCCATGATTCCTGTAACAAAGGAACTTGACAAATATGATCGTTAATCCAACTAAAATCAAATTAAATTCAGAAATAAAATTTCCAATTTTAACCAAGTATAGAACTGCATTTTGCTCGAGTAAAGGTTGGCGCGAATTGAGGTTTCCGCGAGTGGAAGGTCAAGCAAAATGAAGTTTGCGTGAGACGTGTATGCCGCAAAGGATACTCGACCGGGGCCTTGATGCTCGACCGGACTGATGTTGTGCCCGGAGATACCTTCGACCGAGGTTTTTTTTTTTTTCCGAACCGGTACTGTAGCGACCGGGTTACTGTAGCGACTGGATCTTTGCTTGTTCGACCGACCGGTATGAATAGTGACTGGATGAATAGTGAAACCGGATGATTTTCGACCGGATGAAAGTTTGTGACCGGGAATGTGCAGTGTCCCGACCGGTATTGAATGTGTGTGTGACCGATGTATTAAGACCAACCGGTACTATGCTTGACAGGTAAAGAGATCGACCGGTAATATGCTTGACCGGTAAAGAGATCGACAGGTAATATGCTTAACCGGTATGAATGACCGGTAGTATGTTCGACCTAAATGATTTTTACGACCGAGGCCGGTATTAATAGTGTCGACCTGTATTGATTTTACGACCGATATTAAACCTTCGACCGGTATCGTTTATTCTTCGATAGATCGGCCCTGTTTATCCCAAGTTGAACAGACTATAGGTCGAATTAAAGCCCCAAACTTTGACAGATTGATCGACTTACCAACTACAACAACTTACAACTCTTTGATTTCGAAAACAACCACAGTTTTAAGATTTGGATTGATAGCACAGTGTGTATGAAAAATGAAGAACACAAAGACTTTAATAATTTTATTTTGATCTGGTATAGGCTCTGATACCAATTATGAGTCTGTGATCGTTACCAGATAAATCAATCAACAGATATATATATATGATTACCAACCTGTTTAGATTACAAACGCGGATTACAGGGTTGATGTTTTCTCTGTTTGTTATTCCCTGATTTTCTATTTTCTAATCACAAACAAATCAACAAACAAGATTCAATCAAATTACCTGTTTGATTCAAACACCAAATCTCAAAATTACAAACTTTCTCCCTCTAGAACTCTCTCTCTCTCTCTCTCTCTCTCTATCTGGAAAAACGTACAACTGAATACAACTACTAAAAATAGAAATACAAAGCTATTTATACCTACAAGAATTACAAAGAAACTAAAAACAAAATACAAATGTTGACTATGACTTTTATTACAAAAGACTTTGACTTTAATGAAAGTTCACTTTCTCAGCTTTGACTTTCTTAAATTTTGACCTTCAGTCTTCTTGATCTTGTATCCAACACATTTATGCTCTAACAATCTCCCCCTTTGGATTCAAGATCATTGTTGAAAGATCTAGCAATACAGTCTTCACTTTAAGCTCTGTCAGTACAATCTCCCCTTTTCCTTTAACAACATTCTTTTCCAAAACAATCTTCAAACAATTAACAATCTCCCCAAAACTTTCACAAAACACTTTCAGACTTTGGAAAGAAATTATCTTAAGAATCAGCTCGGATTGCTTTAGCAAATAAACTTCAAAGAAAATTTCCTCAAAAATCAGCATATCTTCAGAAATTCTTTGATCTTCTTCAAATCTTTTCTTTGAATCTTCTGACTTGGACATTTCTGAAAAACATCTCTCAAAACTTTATCATTTCTTGATACCATGTCCCCCTTTTTGATGATTTGAGCATCTATATCATCAAAACTTTTCTTTCAAGAAATGTATTTGACCATTCTGATCTGTCAAACTGAGCCTCTGATTCTGTGATACATAGCCAAGTATTCATCCAGATCTTTTCAAATCTAGACAAAATAAGAACATGTAACTCCTGAATCAACAAATGAAATAGTTAAAATGCCTGTCAGTAACACAAACTCGCTGTGTAACGGATACACAATATAAAAGAGCTTTTTAATGTTCACTCCCCCAGGGCTTCCATCCAATCATCGAAACACCACTAAGGCAATTTCTATGATTGTTGTGACAAGAAAACATATTTCTTGTGTGCTCGTGCAAGTGTAGAAATAATTAAGCACTTAATGATTGCTTTTAAGGCTCAACAATGTGTAAACCACTGAGACAACAGTAGATAAACAGAGACTCAATGTGCATGATTGAAGTGCGAAGGTGGGGCAGACTTCCTTCTTTTTCAATATCCAGATTTTCCAAATGAAAATCAGATAGATTATGTGCTGCATCCCCAGAAAATATGAAACATTTTCTTTTTGAGAAGAAAAATGAGTAGATGGTGGGGTTTTATCAAGAGTTGGCATGGGCTAGTTGCCTGTTTCAATAACGTTCACCAAAGAGTTGTGAAACGCTAGTAATGTGGCTGCCCGACTCAGAAAGTAGTTGGTGCAGAGTTTAATATTCTTCTACTCTATTCTCACATCCTCTTTCTTTTGATCATTAAGCTCACTACTAACCAAACTCTCCTTTACATTTTACCTCATCACACCCACACTCATTTATTTTAGACTCCTCACACTCAATTGCTATGGATTAACTTCTTGGGTTGAAATCACTAGTTAACGTGATTTCATAGAAGTTCATGTAAGTCCTAGCACAAAGAACCCATATAATCCTATGAAAGCATAATGTTGCTCAAATGGTTTAACTTTATTAGTTAAAGCTCATATACAAATGTCAGATATGAATATGCTCAGAGATATAATAATGGAAATATGAGCATTTTTTAAACATTGAAGTATTTTCAAACAAGTATATTGAATGAATGAACATGAATGCAAAAGGCTTGTTTGAAAATCTGACATTGTATGAAAAATGATCAGAAATAAATGATATATAACAATCAAAGCTTAAAATCAAGAATAATGGATATTTTCTATACGAAACAAAAATATAGACATTCTTGAAATGACGTTTCGAAATGAAATATCGCTCAAAATTCTTTAAAGTACAAGCGGGGTGTCTTACCATCGAAAAATTGTTCCAATTTAGAGACATGGTAAGAACAATTTGAACAAAAATTCAAACCAGTGGGTGTGAATACTTGAAAGTATATAGAAAAAACAATACACAAATATTTATCTTTGGAAACACACGGTTTATAATCATGTAAGCACAAGTAATTCTTGAAAAATATTTAAAATCACACTTCCAATTCATTAAATCTGTTTAAGAATCGGGAAGTGGTTTTTACATTTCAGAACATGTTTTCTACATTTGAAAGTTGTCCTTCTTTCAGATATATTTGAGATTAAGATAAGAAATTTACCTTTTCGCGCAATCTTAAATCTCATGAAGTCAAGCTGAATTCATTAAGATATGATCTTGTCAGCTTCTCTCATCCTGCAAAAATCTCAAAGTCTAGTCAAAGCAACTTTATTCAAAAATTTATTCGAAAGTAAAAAACATAATGCAGTAAAATGATTAAAGTACGAGTTCTGATTTGAAATAATCAGAAATCATAGTCTTACTCCTTTTGATATGACGTATATGCTCCCCCTAAAATCATGCATCACAAAAAATTTGTTAGTTAATCAAAATGCAGAAATTAGATATGCTCCCCCTCAAAATAATGTAGATCATCTAAAATCTTCCCTTACTCCTCCTGAGATTATGAGCAAACAATTAAAGTGCAGATATCCTTCATACATAAAGATAAAGAAAATGATGAAAAATAACAATACGTAACTTTATTAGGTAACAACCGATTATATCTTAAGATTTAACATACCAAGCTTAGAGACAAGAAAATTAAATCTCTTTTCATCTATTGGTTTGGTAAATAAATCTACAAGCTGATAATCTGTTTTTACAAAATAAAGTTCAATTGTTCCTTTTTCGACATTATCTTTAATAAAATGATACCTGACGTCAATGTGTTTGGTTTTCGTATGCTGGACAGGATTAGCAGATATCGCGATTGCACTCTTCGAGTCACAATATATTGGTATTTTATCAAACTTGAATCCATAGTCTCGCAGTTGTGTTCGCATCCACAAGACTTGAGAGCAGCAACTGGCAGCAGCTACGTACTCTGCTTCAGCAGTTGATGTGGAAACGCATAATTGTTTCTTTGATGCCCAGCTAACGAGCTTGTCTCCAAGGAATTGAATGTGACCTGAAGTACTCTTCTGTCCAACATGCAACCTGCATGATCTGCATCTGAATAGGCAGTCAGTTGAAACCTGGTATCCTTAGGATACCACAGACCAAGATCTGCAGTTCCCTTCAGATAACTAAAAATCCGTTTGACAGCAGCCAAATGGGATTCTTTAAGAGCAGCCTGATATCTAGAATATAATCATGTTGAAACATAATATCTGGCCTACTTGAAGTAAGATACATTAACGATCCTATCATACCTCTATAAGTTCTAACATCAACACTTTTACCCGAAGGATCAGTGCTAATCTTAGTTCCTGGTTCCATCGGGGTTCCAATTGGTTTGCAATTTCCCATATTAAACTTCTGAAGAATATCCAAAATGTACTTAGATTGGTTGAAAAAAATCCCCGTTGAAAATTGTTTAACTTGTAATCCGAGAAAGAAATTCATCTCTCCCATCATACTCATTTGAAAACGTGACACCATGAGGTTAGAAAAGTTTTTGCAATATTTAGGATTAGTAGAACCAAATATTATATCATCAACATATATTTGAATAAGGATGATATCGGCTTTTTCCTTTTTGATGAACAAAGTGGTATCTATTTTACCTTTGGAAAAACCGGACTTGACCAAGATGTAGACATGATCTGGATTATACTTCCTCCTTAAGAATGCCATTCAGAAAGGCTGTTTTCACATCCATATGATAGACTATGAAATTCTTATGAGCTGCGTAGGCTAGAAACATGCGGATTGCCTCTATACGCGCTACTAGAGCATACGTCTCATCGTAGTCTATACCTTCCTCTTGCCGGTAACCTTTGGCAACAAGTCTAGATTTGTTCCTTATGACGATACCATCTTCATCCTTTTTATTCTTGAATACCCATTTAGTCCCAATCACGAATTTACCTTCCGATTTTGGAACTAATCTCCAGACCTTTAGAGCTTCAAACTGATTTAATTATTCTTCAATGGCAGATACCCAATCCGAATCAGCTAAAGCCTCTGATACTCGCGTGGGCTCTATCTTGCTGAGGAATGGATCATGCAGACATTGATTCAAAGTTGCTGACCTAGTTTGCACAGGCTTGTTAAGATATCCAATTACTTGATGTAAAGGATGCTCTTTGGTCCAGCGATGCTCATGAGGGAGTGAAGTAGATACTGATTGAACATGATCATCATCTTGAAATCCACTATTAGACTCTTTAGATTGAATAATAGGAGGGGGATTTACAATTGAAGGTTCAGGTGCAGAAGCATCAGTTGGAACAGCAGAATCTAGCTGTTGAGTAGACAATATATCACACCAAACTGAAACAGTTACTTCTGGCTCATCAGTTACTTGTGTATCTTCAACTGTAGGAGTAGTTGTTGGAATGTGAGTTTCTGACTGAACGGGTGATACAATTTCAGTTAAAACTTCTGAAGTGACTGGATGATTGCAACTTGTGTCTTCAGACCTGTCAGTCGCAGCAGATTTAGGCAAATTAGATCCTAGAAACTCATCATAAAAGAATTCAAATCATAAATCTAAATCAGATAAATATGAAACTGAAGTAGAAGCGTTATCCGAATTTTTTCTCTGTAGAAACAGTTTCTGGACTGATCTGTCCAGAAGCTAATACTCCAGTAATTACGGGTTCTGAATTGAGTTTTTCAGAAGCCATATCTTCATCAAATGTTACATTGACGCTCTCTACGACTGTCTTTGACTTCTTCAGATAAACACGATATGCTGTAGATGTGGAAGAGTAGCCAATGAAGATGTCTTCATCCGCTTTAGCACTGAATTTGTTCAGATTCTCTCTGTCGTAAAGCATGAAACACTTACACCCAAGTATATGAAAATACTTGATTGTCGGTGTTCTGTTGTTGATCACCTCATATGGAGTCTTTTAAAACGGCGGTGTATTATGGATCGATTTTGAGTATTACATGCAGTTGATACAGCTTCTGCCCACAGAAATAGAGGTAAGTCCGATTGGCTAAGCATAGTACGAGCGGCCTCGACTAGCGTCCGATTCCGCCTTTCGACTACTCCATTCTATTCAGGTGTACGTGCAGCAGAGTATTGATGTGATATCCCGACCGATTCGATATATTCTTCAACTGTTTTGTTTTTGAACTCTGTGCCGTTGTCAGTTCGAAGAAACTTGACTTGTCTCTACATATTCACCTGGGTCTTCTTTAAGAAAGTAATGAGAACTTCAGACGTCTCATCTTTTGATCGTAGAAATTTGACCCACGTGTATCTTGAATAGTCGTCCACAATAACCAACACGTATTTCTTTCCTCCTAAGCTTTGTGTTCTCATTGGACCGCGGAGATCCATATGTAACAACTCTAGTAGAGAACTGGTGCTTGGTTCAGGCTTCGGTTTATGTGCAGCTCACTTCATCTTACCCTTTTCACATGCAGCGCATAAGTGTTCTTTCTCATATCTCAGTTCAGGAATTCCTTTTACCAACTTATCTTTGACCAGCTTGTTGATAAAACGGAAATTCAGATGTGATAGTCATCGGTGCCAAAGCCAACTTTGTTGCATCGAAGCTTTTGATAATAAGCGAACATGACTGTCATTCTGGACCTTTGAATGATTGATGGAGTAGAGATTTGTCTTTCGCTTGCCAACTAAGAGTTCTGTGTCGTCTTCAGAACGAACTGAACATCTCTTAGCTTTGAAGTTGACCTCTAACCCTTTGTCGCAGAATTTACCGATGCTAAACAAGTTGTGTCCTAAGCCTTCGACATAACTCACCTTCCTAATTGTTATGTTGTCTTGAATGATGTCACCATATCCTAAGATTGGTGACACTTGGTGGTTCCCAAATCTGACATTTCCACTGAATTTCTCTGTATAATTAGACAATAAAGCTTTCTGCCCGGTCATATGCTTGGAACAGCCGCTATCCAAGTACCACATATGTTGGGTCTGCAAGAGAAATCAGGAAACAATAACTTTAGGTACCCATTTAAAAACGGGTCCTAACAGATTAGCACAAGATTTTGGTATCCATTTGAATATGGATCCTCCTTTTCGTTGAAAACTTTAAAAAAAATTTGATCTTGAAGAATAAACATGATAAGATCCAAACCAATCAATAGAATTATGAGAATAAACAAAATCATTTCTTCGATAATGAAAAAATTTAGTAGTAATAGGAGATAATTCAATCAATTGCTTTATTGAATAACACTTGTAAGAAGTTACAAGGTTTTGTTTAGGTGAAGCAAGTTGATCAACTACATCATTATCACTACTAATTGATCTATTACAAGAGGTATCAGAAACTGATTCAGCTATCTCATCATCCTTTCTTTTTGGTTGCCATTCGGTTCTCGCTTTCGACCTTTTCTTCCTTATATCTGAAACAAAAGATTTAGATTTATTAGGAAAATCAGATTCTGAGATTGAGTTTTCTTTTGTGAACCAGTGTATTTCTGTTTCTGTAATCACTGTTTCTTATGTTTCTTACATTGAGCATAGTAATCAGCAGTTACAGAAACTGATTCACCAAACTTAGCTGATGATTCACTAATATTAAAACCACTTGGTAACACTTTTTCATTTAAAAGACAAGTAGAGTGATCAGGAAGAGTAGCATTGAAGTCAAACATATCAATTTCTTCTATGCACCCATAATCAGAATTAAGAAAGTCATTTGCAGACTCAAATAAGTCATCAAAGTTATCAGTTGAAGTTTGAGGTGCCTGAGAAACGTTAGAACACTTTGTAGATGTAGTTTGAAAAACAGTGTTCTTTAAAACTGTAGAAAACACACTTTGTTCAATATCTACCAAAATTCTTTCATCAGAAACAACATTTTCAAGCTCAACTATTTTGCTTTCAAGAATGAGTGGAGGAACATAAACCTTTGCAGTTACTGGTTTTGCCTTCATCTCAAAAACAGAATAACTAGCAAAATAGTCATTTGAAAGAACTTTTGGTGTTTCTGACAAATAGTCATTAGTTAAATGGTAGTTGCATTTTCTTTACATTCTTTCTATTTTCAGTTTCTTTGGCCTCAACTTCTTCTGGTAATTTGGTAACAAATTTGGGTTTTAAATGAGTATGTTTACCAGCACAAGCAAGAAAATCAAAATTATATAATGCTGGTTGTTTTCTGATGACTTTCTTTAAGTAATGGGGGTTTTGAAAACCAAGTCCCCATTTTTCTTTAACATCAGCCTCTTCGTTAGGTGCATTAATAAAAATGGTTTGATCTGTTTGGCCTCTTGCATAGAGTTTGGCTTCCAGACCATTTACCTTCTTATTCAAAAGCTTGTTCTCAACCTGCAATTTATGAATGGTTAGTGCAGATTTTTTCTTCTCATACTCAAACTTAGAAGATTTAACTTCAAACTCAGAAATCTTCTTTTCAAAACAATCTACTTGAAGTTTAAAATCAGAAGCAGACTTGCGTAAATAATCAATTAGATCGTTGTTCCCAATAAAGGACATATTAAGCTCAACTCTGTCTTCCATATTAAGCTCAACTCTTTCATTAAGCTCAACCATCATGGCTTCCATTTTGATTATGAAATCTTTTTCAGTTAAGTTTAATACCTCAGCAGCTGTCTCGTCATCTGACTCATCATATTTGACCTTTTTTCCTATTAGACAGAGATGAGCAGTTTCTTCTTTCTCTTCCTCTTCGCCCTCTGAATGATCCAGCCAAAATTCGTCTTCAGCCATTAATGCTATGCCAGCTTCTTGCTGTTTGGCCAATAGCAGTTTGTTCTGATGATAATACTGGGAGTTTCAAATCTTTGGCTTTCGACAATCTTTAGCAAAATGTCCAATCTTGCCACAGTTGTAGCATTTGATTGGATCATTTGATGGCTTTTCAGCACCATTATGATCATTCACGAACTTCTTATTCTCTTCCGGCTTCCTTTCCAAATAGAGGTTCTCTTCATATCGCTTTCCTTCCACTCTTTCTCGGTCTTCATGATTCTTAGAACTGGATGAAGAGTATCTCTGAGAATTTATCCCGGCTTCTTGTAGAATTTCTTTTGAAAAGCTCGAGTCAGTAAAAGCATTGCTTGTTTCAGACTTTCTCCATCATTACCATCTGATTCAGATTCCGACTCAGAACTTGTAAGTACTTTCTTCTTTTTCTTCTTCTCTTTCTTTTGTTTCTTCTTCTCTCCTGCTACCAAAGCAATAAGTTCAGGAACTGTCTCTGCCTTCTTTTTCTCAGCTCTTTTCTCTTCTACTTCCTCTTCATTTTCCCACAGATTCTCATAAACCTCATGTAACAGAATTTCATTGAGATCCTTCATTTGCTTCATCCTACGAGTATGCTTTTTCCATTCAGGTTGTAGGATGCTCAAAAATTTGACATTATTCTCAGGCTGCTTCTTTTTCACTTTGTTCTTTGTCAGTTCATTCAGAAGCAAGACAAACCGTTCATAAGTATCTTCCAAGCTTTCATTCCCTTTGGCTTTAAATTCCTCATAACTGTTAATGCAGTTAGCCACTTTCATTTGATTCCCAACCTTGGATCCCATCATCATCTTTTGCAGATGATCCCACATCTTCTTAGCATTATCCTTGTAGCTATCAATATTGATGTAAATCTCATTAGGAATGCTCTGAAGTAAAAGAGATCTTGCTTGCTTGTCTGCTTTATACCGGCTTTTCTGTTCTTCAGAGTACTGTGATAGATCCATTTTAAATGTTTTTGTCATTTGTTCTCTGTCCTCATCACCATCTTCACTATCAGATGATTCATCATCAGGTACTTCAACAGTAGGTGGAATCATTGGACCTTTGGTAATTGAAAGTAGAATATTTTCTCCGTTTGCATGTCTGCCTATAAAATCCAGAAATCTATCTTTCCACTGTTCGTATTCTCCTTTGAACAGAACAGGAGGCTTGACACCAGTGCCAATGGAAAGAGCATCTTTAGAAGTCATCTTGATTAAACCTGTTTGAAAAATATATGCAATAAGAAACTAGAACTGATCGTTAGTCCAAATATGAAATCACAAGAAAAATCTTGAAATATAGAAAAATCAGCAATTTAGAAAAATTTGACTAAGTGACAAGAACTCGCAAGTCACTATTTCTGAAAAACCCACAGACTAAGGCTTGCGCGTTTGTGAAACTCGCACGCAAAGACTTGCGTGTTTTGAAAAACTCGCTAGTCGCTGGAACTCGCTAGTTGCTAAAACTCGCAAGATAATGTTCTCGAAGAAACTCGCTAATGCCTAAACACGCAGGTCACTATTCACTGAGAAACACACAGGCTTAGACGTGCGTGTTTGAGAAACTCGTAGCCACTACTAGCGCGTTTTCGACCAAACTCGCAGATCGACCAAATTCACAGATCAACCAAACTCGCAGATCGACCAACCTCGCAGATCGACCAAACTCGCAGATCACTATTCCGGCTCAAACTCGTACCCTTCGATTAGAGCGTTTGTAGAACTCGCTAACCACTACATGCGTGTTCTGGTCCTTAGAAAAATTTCCCAACTTTCAAAACTCGCAGACTTCGATCAGCGAATTTCTAGAACTCGCTAATAACGCCTTGCGTGTTTTTGACCAAAATCAACCCTTCGACTTGCGTGTTCTTCCAGATGAGTCTTGCGTGTTTGTTCAATGAACTTGCGCGTTTTGATGATCTTGCGCGTTCTTGAAGTTTTTCGAACAAAAACTTGATTTTCACTTCAAATTCGATTCAAATCTCCACCAAATGATCTGAAACTTTGCAGATTTCTTCTAAATCATGTTTCGAACCAATTACAAAGCAGAGATTACAAACCAAAACAACAAAAATACAAGATTGATCTATGTAACAGTGCTCTAAAAAAAACTCGTGAACAAAATTACAACAAAATCCAAAAATATCAAACAATTACAGTGCAATTTTGAAATTAAACAATACAAACTAGATAGAAATCACTAATCACACAAAACCTGATCGACTACACCTCGAAATTCTCACTAATACTCAGAATTTGATTTCGACTCAAGAATACAGTGTCGAACCACACTTTTTCTATTTCTTGATCTGATTTCACTGTTGGATCTGCTCTGATACCAATTGTTATTCCCTGTTTTTCTAGTTTCTAATCACAAACAAATCAACAAACAAGATTCAATCAAATAACCTGTTTGATTCAAACTCCAAATCTTAAAATTACAAATTCTCTCTCTCTCTAGAACTCCCTCTGTCTCTATAGATCTCTCTCTGGAAAAACATACAACTGAATACAACTACTAAAAATAGAAATACAAAGCTATTTATAGCTACAAGAATTACAAAGAAAGAAAAAACAAAATACAAATGTTGACTTTGACTTTTATTACAAAAGACTTCGACTTTAATGAAAGTTGACTTTCAGTCTTCTTGATCTTGTATCCAATAGATTTATGCTCTAACACTGTTTAAGCTCACTTCTCTCTGAATGTTCTTGATGTTGGATCGATATGTTTGTTCTGAGATATTGAAAGTTATGAGATTATAATATCTCAAAACCTTTTATATCACAAACATAATATCACAAAATAATATCTAAAACATAATAATATCTAGATATTAATTAAACTAATATAATATCTAAACTAAATATCTATTAATTAGATATTTAGGACTAATAGTAAAATACAATAAACTTTAACATTTATTACAAACGACATTAGACTTAATATCGAGAGCGACTTTTCAACGTTAGCTTCAGATTGCGATCTTCAGATTGGATGATCTTGAATCCAATAAATCTGTGATCTAACAATCTCCCCCTTTGGATCAAGATCATTACTAAAATGATTTAGCAATCTAGTCTTCTCTTTCAGCTTAGAAGATGCAATCTCTTTCTCTCTTCAATTTGTAATATTCTCCACGTTTAGCTCAGAATTCTTTAGCAAAGTATCTTGAAACAAAATTTCTATCAGATCAGCATGTCTTTAGAACACTTTGAAGAATCTTTTTTTGGTTAGCTCTTCTCTTCTTTGTCTTTAGAATAGTTGGAAGAGTTCTCTAAACCTTTAAGCTTTCACATTTCTTGGTAGGCTCTTCTCCCCCTTTTTGATGAAAAGTGCAACGACTTCATCAAAACATATATCAAGATATGTCTTTCATCAGGAGCCTCTGATCCGTCAATTCAAAAGATATTCAACCAGATCTTTGCAAATCCAGACAAAATAATCATGTATCAGGTAGAGATTGTGCCATAATGTACATGCCTAAAATACCTGCCATAGAAGCTGTTAGGTTTGATTTTATAGTAATCATTGTATTTATAAGGCTTGGACATATACTGTGTTTAGAGTCTTTCTGTGTTGTATCTGACCAAGGGTATTTAAGTCCCTTTGGTCTTTGTTCCGTGTAAGAACCTTTCACACACATACTGAATTCTCTGTTTTGCGCATCCTTGTCTCTCTCTACTTTCTCTTTCTAGGATTCATTGATTCTTGGACTCACAATTGGTATCAGAGCCATCTGAATCTTGAGAGGATTGAGAGTTTGTAATTTTGAATCTGAATTTGTGATTGAAATCGAAAATTTGATCGATTTTCTTGAATTTATCAAGAAAATCTTGTTTTCTTGATTTCTCATCAAATTTGGATGTGTTTGTGATTGAATTGTGTTGATTTTGATTTCATTAGTTTCGTTTTTGATAATCGATCACATTTGTTTCAGATTGTTTTGCATGAAAACAAAGTTTTGATCTTCGATTTTGTGTTTTAAAGTTTTTCTAAAAACTTGTTATTGTGTACTGTTACATTTACGAAACCTGTTTTTTGTGGATTTTAATCGAATTTTTCGATTGAATTGAGTTAAAAAGGTGTTTTCGATCTTATTTGTATAAGAAAATTTCATCAAAATAGGTGTTGAAATCGAGTTTTTAGAAGATTTTGTGTTTTTTCTTCGGTTTGCGCAAGATCTAAAGTTTGCGCATATTTCATATAGCTTTGCGCAAGTTCATAGTTGGATTTGCATATTCTACTAATTTTGTTCATTTGTTTCAGGTTTTCGCATCGAGTTATATACGCAAAGTTCATTTTGCGTATCCTGTGGTTTCCGAAAAGTAAAGTTTGCGTATCATTCAACATTCGCAAAGCTATTTTGCGCATCAGTTTCATACGCAAAGCTCAAAGTATAGTTTTCACATTCATTTTCATACGCAAAGATCAACTTTGGGTTTCCTTCTACATCCGAGAATCGTCTGTTTGCGTATCCTTCAGCATACGCAAAGTCTAGTTTGCGTTTCCTCCGTGTTACGCAAAGTTCAGTTTTTGTATACCTCTACTCACGCAAAGTTGGTTTGCGTATCAAGTTCATTACGCAAAGCAAGATTGGCGCAACAAGTGACTAACACAAAGTCCAATTTGCATATCCTGCTTCTAACGCAAAGCTCAGTTTGCGTATCTGCCTGCTCACGCAAAGTCTCGTTTGCGTCTCATCATTCTCACGCAAAGTTCAACTTTGCACAAGTCTCAAACTTAGAATATTTTTGAACATCTGCCATGGATTCTGACAAATTTTCTTATCAAGCTCAGTTCTATAAAAGTGATCTTATGATGACTTTGGGTACAGAAAGTCGTCCACCAGTACTGATAGATAAAAATGAATTTACTCGGTGGCAAGATAGGTTCCTGAACTTCATTGAACGACAAAATAATGGAAATGACATGATGATCATTTTATCTGAAGGACCGTTCGAAAGACCCAAATTGGCTTCTGGATTATACAAACCTACTAAAGAATATTCACAGAATGAGTTGTCGGCATATTAAGCTGATCGGGATATTAAAGCAAATCTAATGCTGGCCTTGCCTAACTCGGTATATAACAGGATTGATTGTTTCAAAACTCATCCTAATCTGATGTGGCAACAGTTGAAAAGATTATGCTTGGTTCTTCAGTTGCAACTCAACTCAGGCATACACGCTACATGAATAATTTTGAGGAATTCAAAGCCAAGGACGGGGAGCCACTAAAGACTGTGTTTGATCGTTTATGTGTTGTGATCAATGATCTTCGAAAGATAAAGGTTGAAAAGACTGAAATTGAGACAAATCTGAAGTTCCTCAACATATTGCAGCCTGAATGGAATAAATCATGCCACAGATTGAGGAATGATGTCAGAATCTCTACAATGCAGATCCAAGAGATGTTCGAGATCTTGCTAACTGATGAGAGCTTGGTGATAGAGAAAAAGACAAAACTTGAGAAAAAGAAGAAATTAGTGGACCCGGTTGCTCTCCTCACAAAGCAATTAACTGAACAAGCGTTGTCTGATAACGCTTACAACGGGTCAACTGATGACGATGGTGAGGCATTGCAGAAAGCTATGATCCTTCTCTCTCAGCATTAGCAGAAAAAGTTCCAACCAAGAACGGGTTCCAACTCTTCTCGCTTCACTACTGGTTCAACAGTCAAAGTGCCCGAGCCAAAATCTACTGCCTGTTATAACTGTGGAAAGACGGGCCACTACTCAAAGGAGTGTCGAGCGAAGAAGGTTAGAGATTCAACTTATTATAGAAAGAAAATGAAGCTAGCTGAAAAGAGAGAGAACGGAACTGCTCTGCTGGCCGAAGAAAAGTTCTGGCTGGATCATTCCGATGATGAAGCTTCAAACGTTGAGATCGCTCATATGTGCTTAGTTGGAATTGACCAGTCAGTTGATTATGACACTGATCCTGATGAGGTATATTCTGATTTTGATTACAATTTCGTTACCTCTCAGATGAATATTATTATTTCTGCTTTATCTGATCTTCATGCAAAACTCTTATCTGAAAAAGAATTTAAATTCAGAAAAGTCAGATTTGATTGACAAACTGAAAATTTCTTTGAAAGATGAAAAATCAATTTTAGAAAATACTAAAGACATCTTTCAATAGATATTGGATGATTTGGAAAATTCAAATAAGACTTATCTTGAGTCTTTGACTAAAATGACTTCTTTAAAAGATGAATTTTCAGATAAAATAAAAAAGTTAGAAGAAAAGCTTTATCGAAGAAACCAATCTGAACAAACAATTTTTATGAACAAGCCAAGGAGTGAAGAAGATTTAAAACAAAGGTGGGGACTTGGTTTTAACAATCCTCATTGTTTAAACAAAGTGATAAACGAAGTTCCTACCTTATATAAATACGATTATCTAACTCTTGCACACTATGCTCCTCAGTTCAAATTTCATTGGACTAGTGAAAAGCAAGTGTTAGAACTCGAAAATGAGAAAAGGACAAATAATAAGAAAATCGAAATTCCTTTTGTTTACACAAGTGAAAATGCCAAATATTTTCCTGAAAAATCTAAGAGAGGAAGAAGTTTTTTAAATGATATATCTCCCGTCAAATCTTCAGTATCTGATGATTTTGTTCCTTCTTATGCCCCTGATTCTGATAAGGAAAATATTTCTCCAATCATTTATGATTCGAAGAAATATACTCCTCCATTAGTTTTAGAAGGCAAAATCATCGATCTTGAAAATTAGATAGAAGATCAAAATATTTTGAAGAAAATTGAATCCGATATTATTCTTTCTTTCATGACGTCTAGTCTTGAATAAAAATTATTTTCTCAAAAATCAGATTCTATTTCTAGCCTTTCTTCTGATTCTAAGGAAAACGAAATGGAAGTTTCAAATTTTAAAATCTTTTCTCCAAATAATTCAGACTCCAAAGCAAATTCAGATTTATTAGTTGATCAGATTGGTTGCTTAGATAAATTTATTTCTTCTGATTTAAATATTAAGTCTAAAATTCTTGATGATTCTTTTACGCTCAATGATCAATATTATAAACCTAAGCGTAAAAGAAGAAGGTCAAACAAGTCGAAGAAAAAAGATAAAGTTATTTCTGACTGTTCTAATTCTTCAGATTCAATTCTTTCAGATAGGACTTTGAGCCGGTCAAAGAAGCAGATCTGGAGAATGAAGCGGACATCTACTGATTCTATGATTGATGGGGATTTATATGTAGACAAATATTATAAAAGTGATTCATTTGCTTCTTGTAATAAGATTTCTAAATACTCTATTAAGCAAATGATTCAGATTTCCAAAAATGTCTCATATTCGTCTTCTGATTCTAGTTCAGATGATTATGCTTTATATTCTGATGATTGTGCATATTTTTTTGATTATCTTTCTCGTGCTTCTAGTTTCAATTATTTCCCCATAAGAACTGGAACTAACAAACATTGGCCCAAATTTAAGTGGGTACCAAAATCTTTATCTGATTTAAAGTTGCAGGCATCACATGTTAAGGGGGAGTAAGGGAAATTAGTTTCTGCGTACTTCAACTCAGAACCCGTATTTCATAGACTACGACTTCTAAACAAATCAGTTTAGAACTCGTTCTTCAATGATTTAAGCTTCTGACTAAATGAGATACTGTGAGTACATCATTTTTATTTCCGCTGCATTTTATCTCTGATTTTGATGTGTTCCATTTTTTTTTTCAAGAATCTGAGCTTGTTCAACTATTTCTTAATTTTGTATAACCCAATTTTTCTTTAATTTGAGGCACAAATTATTTTTATAATGTGAAAGATGAAATAACTGAATTTCATTTTGTTCCAACTAAATATCAATTTGCCGAATTCTTTACATTTTGTCTTTAAGAAAAATTTTTAACATCGGCATATTGAGTTTAAAAGTTTATATCTTTACAAATTTTATTCTATAAAGTAAAGTTTTACATTTTTTCTTTCTTTTGAATAAAATATGTGTCTAGGATAAATTTTCAAGTTCTTTTGTTTATATTAAAGTTTTTATATGATCAAATTTCAAGTCTTACAAAAGTCGAAAAGTCAGCAACATGTTTGAAACTTTTATGACTGCTTTAAAGTTGTGTGATTCGGGATATTTATAGTTTACAATGCTTGGAAAATTCTAAAAAGTCAAAATTTTGATTGTAATGAAAATATGGGCTAAGTGCTTTTATGTAAAACTGAGTGATTGAGATGAATATTAAATTCTTAAAATTCAGAAATCTCTAAGTTTAAAAGTTTGTACCTGTGGCGTTTCTGGTTTGGGAAAGTAAGTTCTTCAGGATGCTTGTCATCTGGTCCCCTAAGGTCATTTGATCTGGGAGTGATCGAACCCAAATCCTTCAATAGAATCAGATCGAAAGTCATGTTCTACTTGTATGAATGGGTTTAGGATATGTCGATGTAGCCTTTCTGATATGGGAGAGTAAGTTCCAAGGGGTGATTGACACCTAGTCCCCTAAGGCTAACTGGTCTGGGAGCGGCTGACCCAAATCCTGCAATAGGGTCAGATAGAAAGTTATGTTTACGACATGTTCTTTACTTAATAAACTTTTTGATCAAAAGATGCCAATGTGCACACTGCTAAAAAAATTCTAATGAGCACACATCTCATGATACTTAGTGATATGTTTAAGATGCGATAAACCTATAAATTTGTGATAATCTTAATTTTTGATGGATTAGTGTGAGTACATGCAAAGTTGTCTATTATATTTTTAGAATTGCATTTTCTTGAAGCTAATTGAAGATTCGCATGTGAGCACACTGAATAGATTGCTGGAAGTTTTTGAAACTGAACATGTTTTAACTTGATATGCAATAAAACTTGTTCTTGTATCCAACAACACACGCTTGATTTCAACTGATTGATAAATCTGTGATATTTTACTGAGTAGACTTTAATTTGTTTAGTGTTTAAAATTTTATATGTTTAGTCATTTCAAAATTTACATTAAGTATATTTTTCTTTCTACATTAATATTTGATCATTGTGTTCTCATAAATATATTTTAATGGGTTTATGCATTATTCAAGGGGGAGTGAACAAAGAGAATATTTTTTTTCAAAGATTATATCTGTTTTTGAGGGGGAGTATCTGATTTTCCCTTATGAATGCTAATTCGAATTGTCATATCTAGTGCATTTGTGTAGGGGAGTCAAAGAGGTTCAAAAGGTAAAAAAAAAATTTCTGAAGATTAAGTCAGCTTTGCGACATCAGTTGGTCGCGCAAACCGTGCTTTGTACAACCCGCGTGAAACACAAACCGTGGTTCGCGCAACACACGTGTAACGCAAACCTCAGTTTGCGCAACCAACGTGAAGCGCAGACCTCCCCTGTTTTTCTTTGTTTCTTTGATTTTGCAGATCTTAAGTTGTCTTGTCTCCAACATTTGCATGACCAAGTTGATCCTGATCATCAAGGTCATGAGGAGGAGAATTAAGAAGATGTTAAGGAGATGATAAAGAGACAAAGTGCACAAACGTTTATCTGCTGATCAAGATTTGCTCGAAGATTCGCTCAAAGATTGTATTATCTCAACTACAACTAATTCTTTTGTTGTTTTTGCTCCGACCACCACCGTTCATTCAAGATCATTAAAAAAGGTGTGTCGTCTAGAGCTCAAGCTGCAAAGACAACTTAATCTGAAAGATGCTGAGAAGAAATTTTTCTTAAAAGTCAGAAAGCTTCACAAAGTCGCTTTGTTGGTCCGTGTTGTTTTAGAAGATGATTTTTGAAGACCAAACTCCAATGATTACTAAGGGCGCGATTGTTAGGTATGATTTTATAGTAATTATTGTATTTATAGGGCTTGGTCATATACTGTGTTTAGAGTCTTTCTGTGTTGTATCTGACCAAGGGTATTTAAGTCCCTTTGGGCTTTGTTCCGTGTAAGAACCTTTCACAAACATACTGAATTCTCTGTTTTGCGCATCCTTGTCTCTCTCTCTACTTTCTCTCTCTAGGATTCATTGATTCTTGGACTCACAGAAGCTGAACGCGTTAAACTGAAGATTCAGATATCAAAGCTTCTAAATCAGATTCAGGAATTTAAAGCTAATATGTTAAATTCTGATAAAACTTCTGAGGGTGCAAAATGTATTAACAATTTTAAATCTGATTTTTCATGTATTATCAAGGCAAAAGAGAAAGAAATTAAAGTGAAAGAGAGAGAGAGAGAGGGAGATAACCAAACTTCAAAGTCAACTGAAGACAACTCAACAGAAATCATCAGAGTTAAAAGGTGAATCGGTTGATCTACATAACAAATTCAAGGCTTTTGAAGAGAAGATATTTGCATTGGAAGCAAAGTGAAAATGTATTTCCCAGATTAAATCAAGCTATTCATACTATCTCACTCAAGATCTAACAGTGTTTATTGTAGAGAGAGAGAGTAGAGAGAGAAATATTTCTATATTCATATATCTGACAATTAAAGCATTACATTGAATTCTAACACGACATAAGGTATTTATACCACATGTTCAAACTCTCAAATAGTCCAACTAAAACTCTCAAGTACTTAAAACCCCTTAAGCCTTATGTTGACTTTCTACATTTTGACCTACATTGACTTTCATTGACTTCTCAAATACAAGGCTTTTTCAATTAAATCTAGTATACAATTTAATACACTAACATTCTCCCCCTTTGTATTCAAGATTTAAAAAAAAATTGACATTAGTCTTCAGTGCTTGATTCTTCAACTTTTGTCTCTGACATCTTTAAAACTTTGAAGCTTTAACAGTCTTCAGTCTTTCAATCTTTAAAGAATTATGAAAAGTCTTTTGCACTTTGCATTTTTGAAAAGTCAACAAGTCTTGAACAAATCTTTGAAACTCTTTAAACTTCTTCGAAACTTTGCAGACTTCGAGGAATCTTTGAAAATCATGTATCTTCATCTTTTGTGATCTCTGGACCGTGTTCGGAAAAACAAACTTTCACGAATATTCTTCAGAATCTTTTAAAACTTTCATCTGGCTTTGATTTTCAGAATTATCTTCACCATTTTAATCAGAAAGACTTTTTTGAAGCATTTATTTCCAAGTCTTTGTTTGAAATTGATCTTTGTAGATATTTTTTTTATTTTTTATTTTTTTATTTTAATTTTTTTAATTTTTTTAGAGAGAAATATTTCTATATTCATATATCTGACAATTAAAGCATTACATTGAATTCTAACAAGGCATAAGGTATTTATACCACATGCTAAAACACTCAAATAGTCCAACTAAAACTCTCAAGTACTTGAACAAACTCTCAAGTACTTAAAACCCCTTAAGCCTTATGTTGACTTTCTACATTTTGACCTACATTGACTTTCAGTGACTTCTCAAATACAAGGCTTTTTCAATTAAATCTTGTATACAATTTAATACACTAACACAAAGAATGCTGATGTGATGAAAAATCTCATTGCAGATACAATTAAAGCTGATATGGAGAAAATCTATGCTCAAAAGCTATCTGATTTTTCAAAGAAAGAATTTCAAGAGAAAAAGGATTTGGAGCTAAGATTTTTAAAATTCTCCAAGCAAGTATCCTAATTTGAAAAGATTGTTATAATTGAAAGAGAGAGTTTTGCAAAAGAGAGAAAAGTTCATGAAAATAAAACAATTGAACTTCCCAAACAAATTTCTACATTACAAGACTTACTTGAAAAGGAAAAACAAATCTTTCAAGAGAAGAAAAGTCTTTTGATGTTGAAAACAAAAAGTTTGAAAAAAAATGTTGGGATTTTCATGGAAATATCTGAAAAGAACAAGAACTTGGAAAAAGATTTTGAGCAAGAACGTCAAATCTTTGAATCTGAAATATCTAAGCTCACATCCAAGATATATGTTATATCATCAGACATTCAAAAAGAACATACGGCTAGATCTGATTTGAAAAAGAAGTTTGACACACTTTTTGAGGAAAAAAACATTTTATCTAAAAAGATAAAGGACTTGGAAGTTGCAAATGTTGAATTGTCAGAAAAGATTTCTGCAGACGTGATTAATCAATCACCTCATGAAAATTCAACGGAATCAGTTTGTTCTTTCAAAACTTCTTCAAGTTCTATTCATGAAAATGTTTCAAAAAGGACATGTGTCAAATCTAAAATTGTCAAATCAAATCAGATTCGTCCATCTAATCTGTTTTATGACAAAACTGTTGATAGTCCAGCAAGCTTTTATGTCAAATCACTTGAAAAGCATAATTCAAGGAATGGTCAGATGGTCTGGCGAGTGAAAGGTTCTCCGGATGAAAAGAAGAATGACAAATCATCAGCATCCACAACAAATGCCAAAAAGAACTAAGCTCATATAGTTAAATCTTTTGGTAAACCTGATATATTTTACTCTGCTAATCATTTGATCAGGATTGCTCAAAAAAAAATTTGTTGTTCTTACTGTGGAGAGAATGATTTTGTTGAAAGAGAATTTGCTCATCACTGGTGCGGAACTTACAGAATAACTTCTCAGAAAAATGCAATTAAAAGTGTTAAATCTAATGAGAAGTGGATTCCTAAATCTAAACTACCAGGACTAAAATACCAGTGGGTACCAAAACCTGTCAAATCTGATAGTCCAACAAGCTTTTATGTCAAATCTCTTGAAAAATATAATTCAAGGAAAGGTCAGATGGTCTGGAGAGTGAAAGGTTCTCCGGATGAAAAGAAGAATGACAAATCATCAACATCCACAACAAATTCCAAAAAGAACTGAGCTCATAAAGGTAAATCTTTTGGTAAACCTGATATGTTTTACTCTGCTAATTATTTGATCAGGATTGCTCAAAAGAAAATTTGTTGTTCTTACTGTGGAGAGAATGATTTTGTTGAAAGAGAATCTGCTCATCACTGGTGTGAAACTTACAGAATAACTTCTCAGAAAAATGCAATTAAAAGTGTTAAATCTAATGAGAAGTGGATTCCTAAATCTAAACTACCAGGACCCAAATACCAGTGGGTACCAAAACCTGTCAAATCTATTTTGCAGGTACCACAGGTGTAGGGGGAGCAGGAATGATGGATTTTGAACAAAGTAGTTCAAAACCAGGTCTTTAATGTTAATATTAATGGGTCTTGAATATTTCAGTTCAATACTTGCACCTCAATGTCAAAGAGTTATGGTTTCCGATTACAACAGATCAGGACCTGGTCTTAAATGTTAAAGGACTAACACTTCTAAACACATCAGTTTAGAACTCGGTCTTCAATGTTTAAAGATGAGGATATTATGTAAATATCCAGAGGGAGCTTATTAGAATTTAATTCATTTTATCATGATTTGAGAGGGAGATTAAATGTAAGTATCTTCTAATCTAAATCTCTGATTGTTTGAAAGAAGAACATCTTTCGAACATGAAAAGTATTTTCTTAAATGTTCAAACCTCTTCTGGTTCTCAAAAGATTTCATGAATTTAGAAGTATGATTTTCAAATGTTTTTCATTATTGAGCGATAATGTTTACTTGACCGTGTGTTTCGAAAGATGAATACTCGTGTATTAAATTTTCTATATACAACGAAGTATTCATACACACCGGTTCAGTAATTCATTTCGATGGTAATACCTTCGTTTGTAATTCAATGTTATTGAGCATAAATCATCATTTCAATTTTTGTACGTTATTTGTTATATTGTTTATATTCGTTCATATAAACAAAATGTCAAGTTCTTTGATACCCCAACCATTTCACATTCATATCTGATGATATTTGATCTCATAGATACATTGTTATATTCTCAAAACAATTCTCTTGATTTCATTTCATTCATTCAATTTCATTGTTTTGAGAGATCTTCAAAGTTCAAATTCTTAATTATCATTCCTATTCTTGATGAGCATTTATTCATGTGACAATGTTATCACATTTTAAGCTTTAATTGTTCAACATAAATTGTTGAGCAACTATTCTTTTTAGGATAAAATTACATGGGATTCGTGTGAGAGCTTAAACAGAAGTTCCATGGATTCATGTTAACCAGTGTTTCCTACCCCGGAAGTTATCCAATAGTTATTGAGGGGTGAGGGGTTTTTAAATCAAAGATTGGGGGAGATAACTCATCCGATTGGGATTTTCTCAGTGTGTGGAGCGGAAAAATGTAAAAGAGAGTTTGGTTAAAAGTGACCTAAATGTTAAAAAGAAAGAGGGTGTGAAAACAAAGTTAAAAGAATATCAAAACTCTGCACCAACTACTTTCTGAGTTGGGCAACCACATCTACTAATTGGTTCACTTTTTTTGGTGACCATCATTGAAAAAGTCAGTGAGCCCATGCCAACTCTTGCAACTACCCCCCCAACCAATCGTTTATATTTCTTAACAAAAAAATGTTACATTTTCTTGGGTACGCAACATATCTTCCATATGGTCTTCACTCGAAAGATTTAGATATTGAAAAAGATGGAAGTTTACCCCACCTTCGCACCTTTTTCATACACATTGAGTCCGTGTAAAACTTGTTGCTGTCTCAACAGTTTACCCATTTTGAGCCTGAAAATGCCGACGTAGCTTCAATCATTTCTACACTTTTATGTACAAACCAAGAATATATTTTCTTGTCATAACATTCATAAAAAATTTCTTCGTGTTTTTCGATGATTGAATGGAAGCCTTGGGAGTGAACATCACTAAAGCTCCTTTCCATGGAGATCCATATGCCACAATTCTAAAGGAGTGCTTGTGCTCAGTTAAGGCTTAGGCTTATGTGAAGCTCACTTCATTTTCCCTTTCTCACATGCATCACACAGACGTTCTATTTCATATTTAAATTCTGGAAGTCCTTTCACCAAATTCCCTGTCACCAACTTGTTAATGTAGCAAAAGTTGAGGTGAGGTAGCCTCTAATGCTATAACCAACTTTGTTGCATAGAGGGTTTAGATAATAGACACACAACATTATCCGACTTTACATTAGACAGGTTAATCGTGTAGAGGTTTGACTTTCTAGTTCCGACCAAGAGTTATTTTCGTTCTTCAGTTCTAACACAACACCTATTGGCTTTGAAATTTACCTCTAAATACTTGTCATAAAACTGACCAATGTTGAACAAATTATGTCCTAATCCTTCGACATAATGCACCTTCTTGATCGTTACGTTATCTTGTACGACATCTCAATAACCAAGTATTAGTGAAAACTGGTCATTTCCAAATCTCACGTTGCCACAAAATTTCTGTGTAGTAAGATAAAATATTTTTTTGCCCTGTCATATGCTTGGAACATCCTGAATCCAAGTACCACATATGACGGGTCTACACAAGAGAAATGAAGCAACAATTGGTTTAGGTACCCATTTATAGGTGGGTCCTTTCATGTTAGCATAAAAGTTTGGCATCCATTTGAATTTCGACCTTCTGAACTTTTGAAAAACTTTTGAAACATATTATGATATACATGATATGAACCAAACCAATGAGCAGAATATTGTCGAGACACAAAATCATTTCAAAGATATGTGGAAGACTGAGTAGTAGACGGGGATAATTGGATCAATTGGTTTATTGAATAAGACATGTAGGAAGATACAAGGTTTTGTTTATGAGAAATAACTAGATCAATTACATCATAAACACTTTCAGTAACCTTATTACATTCAGAATCAGAAAATAGTTTTGTAGAGTCGTCAATCTTCTTCTTTGGTGTCCACTCCAGTTTTCCTTTGGACCTTTTCTTTCTCATATCTAAAACATGTGAATTATACATGTTAGAACGATGAGATTTCTAAATATGGTTCTTTCTTGACTTACCAGTGTTGGTCCGTTTCTGTGAGTGAATTTTCTTTAGTTTCTTACCTTTGTCATAAAAGGTGCTCACAAGAAGTGGTTCATCAACTTTCGTTGACGATTCACCATTTTCATAAACATTTGGTAAAACATTAGAAGAAACAATAAATTGAGAATGATCTGGAAGTTTCGCATTAAAATCAAACTATTCAACTCATTTATCAAAACAACCATCAGAATGTAGAAAATCAACATCATCACCAAACAGGTTATCATCATCAACAAATATAGAAGCTTTGGATACATTTGAGAAATCAATGTTTATGAAAACAGTAGAAAATACCATTTGTTCTAACTCAATAAGAAATCTCTCTTCTACAAGAGTGTTCTCAAGCTCATAAATTTTACTCTCTAATATGAGTGGAGGAACATAAAGTTTGCCTTCAATAGGTTTTGCCTCCATTTGCTTTGTAGAATAACTTTGAAAATAATCATTTGAAAGAAATTTTGATCGTTTAGAATTGTAACTAGAATTCAGCTTTTCATAATGAAATGGTAGTTGTATTTTAGTTTTATTTTTTATGTTCTCATCTTCCTTAGCTTCAACTTCATCTAATGATTTTGTCCATTTGACTCTGAGTTCAGGGTGTTTCAGTGCTAGTTTTAGAAAACAAAAATCATATAAAGCAGGCACCTTTGAAATACCTTTTTTCAAATAATGTGGGTTATCGTAACCAATACCCCAACAATCAGTAACCTCTTTTTGTTTATTAAGATGAATGGTTTGAGCAGTCTGATCTCTAGTATAAAGTTTTTCTTCCACACCAATTATCTTTTCAATCAAATTTTTTTTTTCGTTCTTTAAAGATAAACACTTTTTAGCAACTTCTTTTATCTCACGTTCACACATTTTGAATTTAGAAGATGTTTCAGATAATTGATTATGAATTACAGTATTTTTCTTTAGCAAAGGTATCAATGTTTTTGTGTAAAGTCTCGATCAATACATTCTTCTCAACAATGTCTTTGTTGAGTTTCAGTATTGCTTGGTTTTTCTTCTCAATGACACCTTTTTCGCGTTTGAGTGTAGATTGCAGATCCTGAAGTTCAACCATCATGGATTGCATTTGTGAAAGAAAATCATATTCAATCATATCATTTACCACATCAGAATCCTCATCATCTGAATCTTTGTCAACAACCTTATGTCCCATGAAGCACATATGGGCAGTCTTCTATTTGTCACTCTCAGGCTCAGAGTAATCCAACCAATGATCATGTTCATCCATTAAAGTTTTACCAGCTTCTTTCTGCTTGGCTAGAAGCATCTAGTTTTTGTTGTACTCAGAAATACGAACTTTTGGCTTCCGACAGTCTTTGGCAAAGTGGCCTCTTTTTCCACATTTGTAGCACATGACTGGTTCAGTCTCTCTCTTCTCCTCGTACCAAATCACATACATCTTTGTTTCAGGCTTCTTCTCCTCACTCTTTTGTTAGATACGAATTCTATTCAAGATTAAATGAGGGTCTATTTTGTAATTGTCTAATTGTCAAAGGGTTTTGTTGTAAAGTCAACCTTTGTTGAATTAGTATTAATAGCTTAGTTGTGTCTTTGTGATCTTTAAGTCACGCACACAAGTTAGATACATTCATTCAAAGAGAACACACATAGAGAACTCGTATACTTTCCAAAGTGAGATTTGTAATTGTGAGATCTGCGGCATAGTAATCTTGTGACTTTAAAACAAATGATAATTTGATAATCTGTGTTTGAATGAGATTGCTAGATACTGGGATCACATTTGGTATCTGTTAAGTCCAAATATTGTATCCAAGATTTAATTAGGAAGTCAAAGTTAGAAGTCAACTTTGTCAAACTCAAGATTGTCTTTGTATTAGTTTAGTCAAAGCTTGTTTAGCATTACTTAGTTGTTAAGTCTTGTTTAGTTAGTGGGTTTATATAGGTTTGTCTTTCATAATCTTGTAACCACGTATCAGAGGATCAAAGGTGCATTTATTGTAATATTCAGAGACTTGTGATTTGGAATTCAAGATCTACATTTTCTCTCTAAACTCTCTCTCTAGTTCTTGATCTTTATTGTCATATATTGAGTAATTGCTTGATGTAATTGGGATTTATTGATTAACAATTGGTATCAGAGCTGAACCAAATTTTCAGAAATGATTTGATCATTGATTTGAATTGAAATCTGGATTTTTTGATTTGAAAATCATTTGTTTTCGAATTTTTTCAAGAACATGAGTTTGGGTACTATTCATCAGAATTTTGTGTGAAAAATTGTTTTTAGTGAAAGAAATTGGATTGATTGTGTTCGATTTGTATTGGTAATTGATTCTTGTACTGATTACATTTCATAATTCTATCAATTTCGATGTCAATTTTCGAATTTTGAGTTTTTCTTGAAATATTCGTTCGAACACTGTTCTTGATTGAAAATGTACGAATTGGTGATTTTAATCGAAATTTGATAGCAAATTTGTATTTAGTATTGTTTGTCGATGATACTGATAAGTTCTTGAGATCAAAGTTGCAGGTTTGAATCGATTTGGATCGAAATGTACAAGACAGTTACCACTTTGCGCAAGATCCACGCTTTGCGCAAGTTCATACGCTTTGCGCAAGATTCATAGTTGTTTGCGCAAGCCTTGGGCATTTTAGTTTGCGTATTGAATTTGTCATGCAAATCTCCATTTGCGTTTGAAGCCTATCACGCAAAGCTTCTTTGCGCAATACAAGGATCCAAAAGGCCACTTTGCGCATCAAGGCAAATACGCAAAGTCACATTTACGCATCTTTCGGTGTACGCAAAGCTCACTTTGCGCATCAAGGAATTCACGCAAAGCTAATTTTGCGCATCAAGGCACTTACGCAAACCTCCTTTGCGCAAAACGCTTATCCCGAGAACCTTACTTTGCGCAACTCGCTTATACCGAAAACCTGACTTTGCGTATCACGTAGTTTACGAAAAACTAAGTCTTGTGCCTCCAACTGTCTTTTCATACTTAGTCAAATTTTTCAAAACTGTAATATGTCTTTTAAGTGTGAATTTTTTTTTTCTAGGGGCACTGCCCCTCGACCTCGCAAGGGCGTTGCCCCTTGACCCCACCTGCTAACCGGGTAGCGGGACCCCAGTGCTAAGTCTGCGGAGGGAGACATTGTTCTGATTGTGATCAAATATTTTATGATTTACAGTTTGGGAACGAAAAATTATATCAAGCTAATTTCTTGTTCAAAAATGGGATATTTTGCAGATCTTGAAGAGAAGAATAGAAAGCTGGAATTAGAGAAAGTTAATCTGGGTTATGCTGTTGACTTTCATTCTCAAAAGTCAAAAGAGTATTTTGCTGAAATCATCTCATTGAAAGAAGAAATTTGTGCTTTAAAGACTCTCAGTGAAGATCTTATGAAAAGATCTTCTGGCCTAAATGATGAGAAGATTCTGAAATTGGAATCTGCGAACGATGAGCTTAGAAAGAATATATCTGATTTGAAACAACAACTTACTGAAAATAAAGCTGATTTTGAAAATGAAAAGAAATTTTTTTCAAAGATGTTCTCAGATTTCTCTAAAAAGTGTTTTGAAGAGAAGAAGTCAGTGGATCTTAAATGCATAAAACTTTCTCAACAAATTTCTGATTTTGAGAAAGTACTGATTTTAGAAAGAGAGAAATTTGCTAATGAAAAGAAGGTCATAGAACAAAAGAATGTGGGATTCTTCAAGGAACTATCTGGCCAAAGAAATGATTCAGAGAAAGGATATGAAGAAGAAAGGTGCATCTTCGAGACTGAAATAAAAAAGTTGACTTCAAAATTATCTGAACTATCTGCTACTGCACTGAAAGAGAAGAAAACGAAGTCTGAATTCAAGACAAAAATTGACCTGCTTGTGAAAGAAAGAGACACCTTTGCTTCAAAGATCAAAGAGCTTGAAAAGTCTGTTTCAAGTTCAAATCAGAAATCTGTCTCGTCACAAAGGTCAGTTAAATATTTTAATCAGATTCATCGAACTAACATTTTCTTTGATCAATTTTTAGATGGTTCAGATACATATCCAAGGAGAAGAAGTTACAAGAAAGAGAAACTGGTCTGGCAGAAGAAACCAATTAAAGATGAGATGTCAAATGAGCTGAGAGGGAAGACATCATGTGTACATACACACAAAGCAAAGAAGAACAAAGAGAATAAAACTAAACCTGACCTTATATACTCAAGAGATCAATTATTCAGGTTTTCAGGTAATAAATTTTATTGTTCTTACTGCTGTACACATGATCATATCCACAAGACCAGTGATCATTTCTGGTATGGTTCTTACTCGGTTACCCCTACACGAACTGCAACTAACATATCTGGACCCAAATACCAGTGGGTACCAAAGAAGAAAACTGATTCTGTGTTGTAGGCACCTCAACTCAAGGGGGAGTAAGAGAACAATGGCTCTTAAATAACACAATTCAAGACCCACACCTCAATGTTAATTAAGACTATGGCTTCTAAGCACATCAGCTTAGAATCTGTACTTCAAAGGAATTTGACTTCTAAACACAAAAGTTTAGGACTCGGACCTCAGCGATCAAAAAGACCTTACTCCTGTGTTTGTACATCCAATGGATATGATGGTCTACATCCCAAGAGAATTGATCTGATCTGTATCCTATTCTTTTTCACTGATAGATTTTTCTGATATGATGGTCTACAATTCAAAAGGGAGTGTCTGATCTCTGTCCTGTTTTTAACTGACAAATTTCAGATGTTTAATTTATAGGAGGAGTAAAGGTGGTGGCTTCTGATCACATGACAGATCAGGACCCGTTTTTCAATGATCAATGAAGGATATTCTGCTAATATCCAGGGGGAGCTCAAAAGATCTAAATCATTCTATCATTATTTGAGGGGGAGCTTAAAAAGGTAAAAATCTTCTGATCTAGATCTCTGAGTGTTTGAAAGAAGAACAACTTTCAAGCATGAAGAACAATTTCTGAAATGTTCAAACCACTTCTGATTCTAAAAAGGTTTCATGAATTTAGAAGTGTGATTTTAAATGTTTTTCAAGTTTTGAGCTTTAATGTTTAACTGACCGTGTGTTTTCCAAAGATCAATACTTGTGTATTATCTTCTCTATATAATGTCAAGTATTCACACACACCGGTTCAGCATTTCAGTTGAAATTGTTATTACCATGTCTCTAAATGAACCAATTTTCCGATGGTAATACCCCCGTTTGCTTTCAAAGTTGTTGAGCATCATTCATCTTTTACATATCTGTGCTTTCATTGATAAATTGTTTATATTTGTTCATATAAAAAAATTTCCAATTCTTTGATACCCTATCCATTTCATTTGATCTGATTGATACATTGTTAGATTCTCAAAACAATTCTCTTGACTTCATTTCATTCATTCAATATCCTTGTTTTGAGAAATCTTCAAAGTTCAAATGCTCAAATTTCATTCATATTTTTAAATGAGCATACATTCTGACACTGTTATCTTGTTGAGCTTAACTGTTCAAGTTAACCTGTTGAGAAACTATTCTGTATAGGACGTACATGGGATTCGTGTGTGAGCTTAAACAGAACTTCCATGGATTCACGTCAACCTGTGTTTCCTACCAAGGAAGTTATCCTTGAGTGATTGAGGTGTGAGGGGTCATGTTGGTCCCGAAGGTGCTTAACAAGTTTGTAGAAGGGGGGGGGGGTTGAATACAAACACAGAAATTAAAGTTTAATAAATTGTTTATTGATAAATCAAAATACAATTTACAAGTTTTTTGCGGAATAAGATTAAGACAGACTCAATCTAAACAAACTTAAGAAACACTAAGATGGTTGCACAAGAAATTCAGAGAATGGGGGATTTTTAGAGAGATAGAAAACAAGGGTTTCTATTTTTGGAGTTCAAGGATTGAGCACACCTTCAGATGAAGGAGTGAGCTTCCTATTTATACCCTATGCATTAAATGCATGGCAGGGTACTTTACACGTGGCATTCATAGATTGGCTTTGGTAGTCTCACTTTTGGAGACATGCTTTTGGCCACTTTATGAACAGTGTAGTTGACAGAGTTGGTGTACGATTTGTGGCAGAGACTTGTCCGTTCTGACACATCGTACTGGTTGTGCAAGGTAAGACAAAAGAAAACTTGAGGCATAAGCTTTATGATCGTTGATCGCTGAGTATCTCTTCTTCCAGAGACAAAGAAGTTCAGCTATCGCTGAAGCTTTTCCTCAGGCTTCTTCGCGTAAGTAGATTTGTCTGGTCTTCGCTGATATCCGCATCAGGTCACTAGTAGACTTATCTATTGTTCAGTGGCTTCGTCTTCGATTCAGCTATGAACTATGTTGACGCGAGACTTGTCTTCAGGGATTACGTTAACTGTGTTACATAAGAAACGATCAGTGATGACTGAACAGACTCAGTTTGATCGCTGAAAGTGAAACACATACATATTAATGTTTACAGAAAGGTCATCAGCGATAACTGAACAGACTCAGTCTGATCGCTGATGATGAAACACTAATACATATAATAACGTAATTTTCACTAAGTATAAAAGAGGGTCGTTATCAAATCACTGAGAGAGTTTGGATCAACAATCTCCCCCTATTTGATAATGATAAAGTAACAAAAGAAAATTACTTTTTAATTCAAAATATAGGAATAAAAAGGACTCATAGAATGCATGTCCCAATTACTATTTTGAGGGATCTTTTACAGTACTGATAGGGTTAAGTACATCACTGCAATTTTCATTTAATTCAGGGATAGAATTACAAGATATGAAAATCATAAGTACAAGTGACTAACTAACTACTGTAAGTATAACTAACAGATTGCAGATAAGAAAACTAATCTATCAGCTATAAGAAGATTTGGGAGGATTGATCATATACTCAGGTATTTCTTCTCCTTTCTGTCTTCGTTCCAAAGATTCTTGACTGATAATTTCTTTAATTTTTTCAGCAGCAGGGAAGAAGTCACACCATAAGCATAAGAGATCCTTGAGATGATTCAGAGGACAAATAGGAATCTCAGAGATTCTTTGAAATCTGAGTTCCTCATCATCATCTCTGAAGAATATTCCATAAGGCTTGTCGATTACTTGACCAGCTTGGAAGGGACCACCAGGAGGCAGAGATAAGTCCAGAACTGAAAGATCAGGAGGAGGACCAAACAGTGCATCTCTTGAAAATTTGATAGAAGTTTCATTCCTGATGATGGCGACATCTTCAGAGGAGAAGGACCCAATTTTTCTCTTGAGTTTCAAAGATTTGGGAGGAAGAGGAGATGGCAGCTTTAGTACAGAAACGACTCTATTTATGAGGGCTTCAAGGAGTCCTTCAACGTAGCCTCTGTATGTAGATTTGGATTTCTTCAGCGCATCCCAGAACTCTAACCATTCCGTAAATCCGAAGCTTTCAAGTTTTGATACGTACATTGCTTTTTGGGTTCCATCCTCTCTGGTAATCTCCATGGTCACTGAGAGTTGATCTTTCTTCTTGCGACCAGAGATAGTCACGGCTGATATTGGAAGAAGATCAGAACGATAATCCATCTTTTGTTTGCACCATTCGATAGACTTATCGTTGATCTCTTGTTCTTTGAAGCGTTCCTCTTCAATTTCTTTCAGTAGTGCTGCTTGAACTTCCACAGGTTTGCTTTTTAGCTTTTTGTCCCTAACTTGAGAGGATTGAATCTTTAAAGCGAGTTGGGCATCTCGTTTGCATTCAGCGATCAGCTTCTCAGCTTTGGCAGATTCTTCTCTTTCAGCTTCAGTAAGGAAGTCGAGCTCTGTGGATATTTGAAGAGGGATTTTCAGCCGTTGACTTTCTAGTTGAGCGATCATTTCAACTCTTTTCTTCACCACTTCCTCTGACCAATGAGATGGTCGAGAGGGCCTTCCTGGATGGACCAGGGAATCTTCTTCTTCTTCATCAATCTCAGCGATAGAGATTGGGATTATTTCTTCAGCGATAGCCGCTGGTATTATTTGTAGTTCAGAACCCTTAAGCAGGGGTGAGAACTGTCTGGTTAGAAAAAGAAGGAAAGAAGGGATAAGTGTATTTTTAGAACGAGAGAGATAAAGGCTAGAAAGGAATAGGGGTTTGGAAAGAGTAGAAAAGTGGTACAATTGAAAGACATACCTGAGAAGGATGCTCCCCCTCAGATTGTGATTCAGTCCTCAAGCATTCTTCAGCGATTGGTTGTTTGTCTTTGCTTTGCGAAGGAACACTTGAAGATGTATCACCTCTCACCCCTGTTTTGACAACCTCTTGCGAAGTTGTCCCTGATACGACGTTCGGCTTAGAGAACCACATAGATTGGTCTTCATCGTCGTCGTCGTCATCGGAGGGCTGATCCTTTTCTTGATCAACAAGATCTAGATCATCTTCCTCTTCATCATCTTCTTCCTCATCCTCTTCAAAGAGAATGGAGTGAATCGATGAGGATTCTTTTGCCTTCTCCCCCTCAGATTGAGAGGGAGGTACCTTAGCTTCCCCAGCAGCAATAGAGGTTTCTTCAGTTTTCTCCCCCACTTTGTCATTATCAGCGGTAGGGGATTGTTCAGCTGCTGGAGTAGCTGTTGAAGCTTTTAGCATTTGAACGTCAGCCTCCAGACGCTTAACTTTGTCTTCAACCGCAGGTATGTCGCATGTGGCATCATGAATGAATTCCACAGCGATGTTGAGGTTGGTACGATCATCTTCAGTGAAGGAGGGAGGCAGCGCTGGAGCTGGTTCATTCACTTTCTGTAGAACTTGCCGAAGAAGGGACGTGCAGAGGTCAACCTTGGAAGAGAGACCCTGAACTTCAGCTGTAAGAGACTCAAATCGTCCTTGAAAGAGTAGAGAGGACTCTCTGAGTTGGACGACTTGTTCTTCAAGAGCTGAAAGTTGAGAGTTCTCAGCTTTAGATGAGCAAGTGGCGGTCAACTTCTTCAGCTCCTCACCAGCCTGATTGACAGCGTTGGTGGTTTCATTGATGGTGTTGGTGAGAGCATCCACCTTTTCTCCTAGACTGTTGACATGCGTGTCAACAGTCGCCAAGCTAGGACCTGAAAATGATGTTAGTTCAGATATGGGCTTATTTGGAGAGGGGGGGAGAGAAGTGTTTAGGAGTATAGGTGTACCTGACGTATCAAACATTTTGTAGAACTGCATAGATTCCTCAAAAGTTTGATGCTCAGGTCCTATAGGGAAAGAAGAGGTGGCAGGTTCAGAGACCAAATGAGGAGAGAAGGGAAGAGTTTTGGGAATAGAAGTAGGGATGGGGTTAATCTCAGGGAATGAGATAGTAGGTGGGGTTACTGATGATGTGACAGCGAGTGAGATCGCTGACACGGCAGTATGAGTGATTGCTGAAGTTGTGGAGGAAAGACCCACAAAAGCATCTAAGGTAGCTTGTTGAGAAGCTCCCTCAGGTATAGTACTAGAAGGTGTACTTTCCTTAGTCTTTTTGGCCTTTTTGGAAGGACCAATCGGACTAGCTGATGGTCTTTTAGAAGTAGTGGTAGCGACAGGGATAGCAGACGAAGGAACCGTCTGCGTGGTCGCTGAAGATGAAGAAGAATGGAGAGAGAGACGAGAGCGAAGGAGAGAAATACTTACCTCGTCGGTGAGTGGCTTGACCTCTAGTGATCTTTGACCAACCCTGGCAAAGGTGCCATCATCTTTGGTGGGATAGGTGTTGGGATAGAGGAACTTGATATACGTACATATGAAACGTACATATGAGATCTTGGGATCTCGTTCAGGCTTCTCTAATCTCGACCTTAGATCTTCAAAGATGGCTGTGGCGTAGTCAAAGTTTTGACCAGCGATAACAGAGTATGCCATCTGCAGTTGTGTTTTGCTGGCTTGATCCAGCGAACCACTCTTCCCACTCATGCACTGAATTATGTGCGAGAAGATAAAGTTCAGTTGTGATGGCATCTGAGCTTTAAGAATCTTGGTGAGCTTCTTGTTAGGAATAGAAGATCTTGGTTTGTTTTCCCAACAATAGCCCATTGCGTCCAGGAAGAATATTAGCTCATCATCAGTGGGGAGTGCGTCGAATCCACTCTTTGGTTTGTCAGGGAATCTTAAAGATTTCCTGAGGCTAAGAGCGGTCATGCTCCCTGGCCCTAATTCCGTGCTGAACGAGATAGCAGGGACTCGTTCGCCTTTCCTGTTGGTAAGTTCAGTTGCATCAGCAGTGAACCAGAACTGCTGAAGTAGAGTCTTGGAGGGCTTAGGATCCACAGTGATCACGTAAGCTATGCATGACTGCTTGAGGAATTCAGCAGCTTCCACCAGATGTGGGTATTTGTCAGCTTTGAAGTCGAGTCTGGCCAAATGATTACATTTAGTAATCTCAACTTCAGTGATGGCGAATCGTACATGCTTGGAAGCAACGATTGAAGACTTTGTCATTTCTGTTATGGAAAGAGGCATAATAGAAGAAATGATTTAGATTAAAAATAATATGATTACCAGTTTCCATAGAAGAAGGGAAACTGGAAAATTATCAAGTTATTTTTAAGAGAAAAAATAGTGCTCTGGGTAGAAAGAATGAAGAACACTTTAAAACCAAAAGGTTTTTATTTAAACATAAAATCAGAAGGAATGATCTTTAGTTTTAAAAAAAAAACGTTTTATAAAATCCATAGAAAGCGAGTAGGATTTTAAAAGAATAAAAAGCATATGAACAAAGCATATAAACATGAAATAAACCTGTGTATCTTGAAGAAAAAGAGTTGCAGATTCAATATTCTGGGTTTACTTGCTTGAGTGTTCTTGAGAGAATGTTTCTTGCTTTGAAAGTTTTGAAAGCGTAAACCGTATAAAGGAGAGAAGAATTCCTTTTATACGAAGAGAGAGAAGAGAGATAAGAGAGAGAATGAAGCGGGAAAAGAAATCATCATGACATTGACACGTTCCACGAAGTTGATTGGATAGGAGGGCAATGGACGAACGTGTCAGAAAAGGCATGTCGTGGATTGTCGGTTCAAATGACGTCATAGAGGAGAGAGACTGTTCATTTGTTCGTTGAAATGATCACTGAAGAAAAATCAGCGATAGATTTTCCTTTTTAAAAGTATCCCTGATTGTAAAGACAGGGATAGATTTTCCTTTTAAAAGATCACTGACTGGAAATATCAGTGATTAATGTATTTTTAAAAAAAACTTAATCATTTGAAGAAAGTTCAGTGATTAAAGTTTATATTTTGAAGAAAAACATCTTTGAGGGAGAGAGAACATACCTGAGAGTCAGAATGTTTATCAGAGAGAATGATGAGGGGAACTTTTGATTACTGACACAATACATGAACGCTGAAGAATTATTCTTCGAGGTTCAGCATTCCAAGCTCACTGATGAGAAAGTTGAACCTTGTCTCATCAAGAGGTTTGGTGAATATATCAGCAAGCTGAAAGTCAGTAGGGATAAAGTGAAGTTCAATATCACCATTCATCACATGATCTATGATAAAGTGATATCTGATCTCTATGTGTTTTGTCTTTGAATGTAGCACTGGATTATTTGCTATAGCGATAGCACTAGTGCTGTCGCAATAGATAGGAATCTTTGACAGCTGAAGGTCATAATCTAATAGTTGATTTCTCATCCATAGGATTTGTGAACAATAGCTTCCAGCGGCTACGTATTCAGCTTCAGCTGTGGAAGTGGACACAGAATTTTGCTTCTTGCTTGTCCAGCTTACCAGCTTTCCTCCCAAGAGTTGACATCCACTAGTGGTACTTTTTCTGTCAAGTTTACAGCCTGCAAAATCACTATCAGAATAACCAGTTAGATCGAACCCTGAGTCTTTGGGATACCAAAGACCTAGGTTAGGAGTTCCTTTCAGATATCTGAAAATCCGCTTTACAGCGATCAGATGGGATTCCTTGGGTTCAGATTGATAGCGTGCACATAAACAAGTAGAGTACATGATGTCAGGTCGGCTTGCTGTAAGATACAACAATGAGCCTATCATTCCTCTATAGGCAGTGACATTAACAGGTTTTCCAGATGGATCCTTGTTAAGTGTCAGTGGTGGTGCCATAGGAGTTTTCATCCCTGAAGTTTGTGTTAAATCAAACTTCTTCAGCATGTCTTTAACATACTTACCTTGGCAGATAAAAGTACCTTTGTCAGATTGTTTAATCTGAAGACCAAGAAAATATGTCAGCTCACCCATCATACTCATTTTATATTCTTTCTTCATTCTTTCAGCGAAGCGAGTACATAGAGATGGGTTAGTAGAACCAAATATTATGTCATCGACATATATTTGTACAAGAATTATATGACCTTTTATCTTCCTGAAAAATAACGTATTATCAATCTTGCCACGTTCAAAATTTTCAGAGATAAGAAAAGATGAGAGAGTGTCATACCAAGCACGAGGGGCTTGTTTTAAACCATAGAGAGCCTTATCCAATTTATAAACATAATTTGGATGCTTAGGGTCATAGAACCCTGGTGGTTGTTCTACATAAACTTCTTCATTCAGTTTTCCATTCAGAAAAGCTGATTTTACGTCCATTTGATAAACGATGAAGTCTTTATAGACTGCATAAGCTAAGAATAGTCGAATTGCTTCGAGCCTGGCCACAGGGGCAAAGGTTTCATCATAGTCTATGCCTTCCTCTTGTCTGTATCCCTGAGCAACAAGTCGAGCCTTGTTGCGGGTTACAATTCCATGTTCATCTAACTTGTTTCTAAACACCCATTTGGTGCCTATTACAGTTTTATCAGATGGTCTAGGAACGAGATTCCAAACTTTGTTTCGAGAGAATTCAGTCAGCTCTTCTTGCATAGCGCTGACCCAGTTTGGATCTCTGAGGGCATCATCAGTCTTTTTTGGTTCTATTAAGGAGAGAAAGTTTACAAAGAGACAGATATTACCTGAGCTTCGTCGTGTCTGAATACCTGCATCTGGATTACCAAGAATTTGATCTATGGGGTGATCTCTGGTCCATCTCTGAGCAGGAGCAAGATTGCTTATTTCAGCGATAGGATCAACAATAGGAGCAGTCACTGATGAAGATGCTTGAGGTTCATCAGCTAGTAATTGTTGAACATTAGATACACCAATACTTTCAGAAGGGTTTTCAGACGTAGATGGATTTGATGGTAGAAGTGTGTTTAGAGGTTCAGCTGAAATCCATGAGTTGGATTCAGCGGTGGGAGGTATGATACTTGGTTCTTCATCAGCAGCTGGAGTTTCAGTGTGCTGTTGGTTTGAGAAGAAAGGTTCAGTTCCTTTATAGTGAGAGATCATCCAAGTATTCAGTTCTTCATTGTCAGCGATTGGTTTAGAGTTCGCTGAGCGCGTTTCATCAAACGTGACATGAATGGTTTCTTCTACGGTTTGTCTTCTTTTGTTGAAAACTCTGTAGGCTTTTGAGATAGAGGAATATCCTAAGAATATTCCATCATCGGCTTTTGGGTCGAACTTTCCAAGTTGATCTTTGTTGTTTAAGATAAAGCACTGACAACCAAAGATATGAAGAAAGCTGATAGAAGGCTTCCTTCCAAGAAAGAGTTCATAAGCTGTCTTCCCAAATCGCTTTATTATCAGCGATCTGTTTTGAGTAAAACATGCAGTGTTTACAGCTTCTGCCCAAAATTGAGTAGGGAGGTGAGAATCGCTGAGCATTGATCTAGCAGCTTCTATGATCGTTCTGTTTCTTCTTTCAGCGACTCCATTTTGCTGAGGTGTTCTTACTGAAGAGATGTTGTGAGAGATTCCCTTGTTCTCAAAGAAATTGTTCAGGGAACTATTTTTGAATTCAGTTCCATGATCACTCCTTATTGATCGAACAGTAAGATTATTCAGCACTTCCATCTTTTTGACAAAAGATATTAGTTCTTTTGGAGTATCATTCTTGCAGCGAAGAAAAATAACCCAGGTGTAGCGAGAATATTCATCTACAATGACAAGCGTATATTTCTTTCCAGCTATTGATTGGATATTGACAGGGCCAAATAGATCCATATGCAAGAGCTGAAGAGGACTTGTTACTGAGGAAACTTGTTTCGACTTGAAACTAGCTCTTGTTTGTTTTCCTTTTTCACATGCTGAGCAGAGAGATTCTTTAGCATATGAGTGCTGAGGAAGACCAGAAACCAGTTCCTTAGATGAGAGAGAATTCAGGGTTTTGAAGTTTAGATGAGAGAGCCTTTTATGCCATAGCCAGTTGACATCAGAAGAGGCCTTAGAGAGAAAACATAAGTTATCAGTGATAGTAGAGTCCATATCTATTACATAGACATTTTCTCTTCTATAACCACTGAGAGCAAGTTTTCCTTTTTCATCTACCACTGAACATGCTTTCTTAGAAAAGCGAACTTCGTAGTCTTTGTCACATAGCTGACTGATGCTTAGAAGATTGTGCTTCAGTCCATCTACATAAGCGACTCTTCGAAAGGTAGTTGTCCCATTGCTGAGGACACCAAACCCACGGGTAAATCCTTTTCCATTTCCACCAAAGGTCACAGAGGGACCTTTCTCTTCCTTGTATTCAGTGAGCAGGTCTCTTTGTCCAGTCATATGATGAGAACATCCGCTATCGAGATACCAGATGCCCTTTGATCCCTGCATACATAAGGAAGTTTAAGCTTTGTTTGGTACCCACTTTTCAATGGGTCCTTCAGAGTTAGTGGATAAGGAAGATTCAGCTTCAGTGGTAATCTTCACTTTGGTTAATTTCTTAACCTTAGTGGTATTTTTCACTTTGGTGACTTTATTTGCCTTAGAGGCATTTTTCTTCACTTTGGCTGTTTTATCAGCTTCGGTGGTATTTGGACACTTGCTCGCAATATGGTCAGTGAATCCACAGTGATAACATTTTCTATATCTGATGGTGGATTTATAACCAAAAGGTTTTGAAAACTTAAGATGAGCAGGTCCATCTCCAAGAATGCCTTTAGCACGAGATCTGGGAGGAATTTTCATTTCTTCAGATTTCACGGGCTTTAGATCAACCTTCAGCTTTGGAGGACAGATATCAAAGATTTCTGTCACTGAGCTAAAAGGTTTATCCACTGAAGGTTTGGAGATAACTTTCAGTTTGGTTTTCTTGGAAGCCTTCTGAGAGAGAATAGACTTTCCTTTATCTGCAGGCTTAGATTTTGCAGATATCTCCTCAGGGATGGGATTAGAAGAAGAACAGGGATAGAATTGATTATAAGAAGTGTCAAAGAAAGATGTGACAAAAGTTCCAAACTTAAGCGAGGAACTTTCTTCTTTAGGATCATCCTGTGGTGTCCAAAAACCAAGACCAGTTTTATCACTTTCAGGAGTTTGAGCATTTATTATCTCAGAGATCTTTGTTGATGATTTGCACCATTTTTCAACATGAGCCTTTTCTGCTTTTAGAGCAGCGATGGCTTGTTCGCGTTCAATGCTGATGATTTCATTTATAATGACTTGATCTTTTAGCTTTTCTTCTAAAAGATTTAGTTCACTGATCTTTTCATGACATTTCTCTAGCTCTTGTGTTAAATAAACATTTTTATTTTCAGCTTGAGTTTTGTCGTTTAGAGCATTATAAAGGTCAATCGTCAGCACATCAACAGCGCGACTTCTCTCAGCTTCAGGCAGAGAGGGATTTGTAGAGATAGATACCTGAGATGATATGTAGCTCATAGAAGGTTCAGATGGTTCTTCTACTTCTTCTTTAATCTCAGCCATGAGGCAAAGATTAGCGACTTCTTCTTCATCAGAAGATGATTCTTCTGATTCAGCCCAGTCATGTTCTTCAGCGATGAGACCTTTCCCTTTTTGCTGATAGCTTTTCAGCTTTTGATATTTGTTTTTCAGCTTATGGTATTTGTCATCACTGGATCTTCTTGAGGTAGAAGGTTTGAAGACCTTTTTAGACCTGCACTCACTAGCAAAATGTCCAATTTTTTCGCAGTTATAGCAAGTGGCTTTAGCCTTATCAACCGGAGTTGATTTTGGCTTTTCAGTAAGAGAGAGAGGTTTACTTCTTCGGAAGTTACTCTTTCTTGCAAATCTCTTAAAAGAGTTTGTCAAGAGTGCTAAGGACTCATTAAACTCTGAAAGATCAGGGTCTGATAAATCCTCAGATTCAGAATCTAACTCAGTGATGGTGAGAGTAGATCGCTGGGATGGAATTATCTCTGATGAGACTAAAGCAACAGCAGTGCTTTTGGAGTCTTTAGAATCTTTTACAAGATTCTTCTTCAGGAGATTAGATTGCTCATAGTTGAGCAATATTCCATACAGAGTGCTTAGAGAGAGAGTATGTAAGTCCTTTGTCAGCTTAAGACATATTGAATAACTGTCCCAGCTTTCAGGAAGACTTTCCAAGAATTTTGTTAGGACCTCAGAATTAGAATAGGTCCTTCCAACAGTTCTTAGGTCAATGATCAGGCAGTTAAACCGCTGATGAATGTCAGAAAGAGATTCATTCTTACCAGCGATAAAACTTTCATACTGTCTTACCAAGTTAATCTTTCGGGTCTCTTGGATTTCAGTGGTGCCCTCATATTGAACACATATGGTTTCCCACATTTCTTTAGAAGTTTTTAGATGCATGATGGAATGGAAAACTTCATCAGGCAGAGCCATTGATATAATGGTCTTTGCTCTTGCATCTATGCCTACCTTCTTTTTATCTTCATCACTCCACTGTCTTATTTCCTTAACGACATATCGTTCAGGGACAGCTTCAGTGGTGGCAGTAGCGGGAACCGCAGCTATAATTCTAACAGGTTCATAGGGTCCGTTTTCTATATATTCAGGTATAGTAGGATCCGCACCTTCAAGAAATAGCATCATTCGATTTTTCCATAGAGAAAAGTTATCTCTGCTAAATCGAGGAGGTTTAGAAAGTGAACCATTATCATAGTAGTTTGTGTTTGTGTTTAGTGCCATTTTAGAATAGCAAGGAAGAGTATACAGCAAGATCTTGTTTATTAGATTAAACAAACTGCTCTGATACCACTTGTTGGTCCCGAAGGTGCTTAACAAGTTTGTAGAAGGGGGGGGGGGGTTGAATACAAACACAGAAATTAAAGTTTAATAAATTGTTTATTGATAAATCAAAATACAATTTACAAGTTTGTTGCGGAATAAGATTAAGACAGACTCAATCTAAACAAACTTAAGAAACACTAAGATGGTTGCACAAGAAATTCAGAGAATGGGGGATTTTTAGAGAGATAGAAAACAAGGGTTTCTATTTTTGGAGTTCAAGGACTGAGCACACCTTCAGATGAAGGAGTGAGCTTCCTATTTATACCCTATGCATTAAATGCATGGCAGGGTACTTTACACGTGGCATTCATAGATTGGCTTTGGTAGTCTCACTTTTGGAGACATGCTTTTGGCCACTTTATGAACAGTGTAGTTGACAGAGTTGGTGTACGATTTGTGGCAGAGACTTGTCCGTTCTGACACATCGTACTGGTTGTGCAAGGTAAGACAAAAGAAAACTTGAGGCATAAGCTTTGTGATCGTTGATCGCTGAGTATCTCTTCTTCCAGAGACAAAGAAGTTCAGCTATCGCTGAAGCTTTTCCTCAGGCTTCTTCGCGTAAGTAGATTTGTCTGGTCTTCGCTGATATCCGCATCAGGTCACTAGTAGACTTATCTATTGTTCAGTGGCTTCGTCTTCGATTCCGCTATGAACTATGTTGACGCGAGACTTGTCTTCAGGGATTACGTTAACTGTGTTACATAGGAAACGATCAGTGATGACTGAACAGACTCAGTTTGATCGCTGAAAGTGAAACACATACATATTAATGTTTACAGAAAGGTCATCAGCGATAACTGAACAGACTCAGTCTGATCGCTGATCATGAAACACTAATACATATAATAACGTAATTTTCACTAAGTATAAAAGAGGGTCGTTATCAAATCACTGAGAGAGTTTGGATCAACAGGTCATAAATCAAAGAGTGGGGGAGATAACTCATCCGGTTGAGTTTTTCTCATTGTGTGGAGCGAAAAAGAAATGGAAAGGAGAGTTTGGTTAGAAGTGAGCTTTAATGTTAAAAAGAAAGAGGGTGTGAGATCAGAGTTAAAAGAATATCAAAACTCTGCACCTACCACTTTCTGAGTCGGGCAGCCACATCTACTGATTGGTTCACATTCTTTGGTGACCATCATTGAAACAGGCAGTGAGCCCATGCCAACTCTTGCATTTACCCCATCAACCACTCATTTCTTTCCCGAAAAAGAAATGTTTCATTTTCATTGGGGACGCAACACATATGCTATCTAATCTTCATTCGGAAGATTTGGATATTGAAAAAGAAGGAAAGTTGCCCCACCTTCGCACCTCTTTCAAGAACATTGAGTTCGTGTATTATCTGTTGTTGTTTCAACAGTTTACACAATTTGAGCCTTATGAAACATAATCATTGTGCTTAAATTCTTTCATACACAAGCACGAACACATAGAAAATTTGTTTTTCTGTCAGAACATTCATAGATAAACCTTGTGTTTTTCAATGATTGAATGAAAGTCCTGGGGATTCATCATCAAACCAGCTCCTTAATTTGTACATTCGTTGTATACAGTAACTTTGTGTTACTGACAGACATTCCTAACTGTTTCATTTGTTGAATCAGGGTTACCACATTCATTATGTCTGAATTTGAAAAGATTTGGATATATACAATTCATGATTCGGCTCTTCAGATCACAGTGTGGAAACTGTCAAAAGGGAGATTGTTAGTTGATCAAAAAGGGGAAAATCAAAGTTTGAGCTGAAATTGATTAAGTTTTGATGATCATGATGCTCACATCATCAAAAAGGGGGAGAATGTTACAAAGATCAATTTCAAAGTTCAAGTTCAATGTTTAAGTCAGAAATTCAAATTGCTTCCGCTGTTTTAAAGTTCAAGTCTGTTAAAGAATTTCAATGTTCAAAGGCAAGAAAGTTTGTTCTTCCAAAGACGGTCCAGAGATCAAAGTGATGAAGATACAATTTCAGAGATTTCTCAAAGATGTTTCATTGTTCAAAGGAAGTTTTTCAAAGAATGAAGTTTCAAGTGATCATAGAATGAAGTTTCAAATTCAAAAGGTGTTGCAAGAATTTCGTTTCGTGTTCAAGGCATGTTGAGTTTCAAAGCTTCAAAGTTTAAAAAGACTTTTCAAGATTCTTCAAAAAGCTGAAAGAGTAAAGTTTGTGAAAGTTGTCAGAGACAAAAGCTGAAGAATCAAGTGCTGAAGACTAGTGTCAATTTTTTTTTATTAAATCTTGAATACAAAGGGGGAGATTGTTAAGTCCAAATATTGTGTCCAAGATTTAATTAGGAAAGTCAAAGTTAGAAGTCAACTTTGTCAAAGTCAACATTATCTTTGTATTAGTTTAGTCAAAGCTTGTTTAGCATTAATTAGTTGTTAAGTCTTGTTTAGTTAGTGGGTTAGGTTTGTCTTTCATAATCTTGTAACCACGTAACAGAGGATCAAAGGTGTATTGAATGTAATATTCAGAGACTTGTGATTTGGAATTCAAGATCAACTTTCTCTCTCTAGACTCTCTCTCTAGTTCTTGATCTTTATTGTCATATATTGAGTAATTGCTTGATGTAATTGGGATTTATTGATTAACAGTATCAGAGCAGATTTGACAAATTGAATTTTTGAGTGTTCGTATATTGTGTTCTTGAGTCTTGATTCGATTTATGAGATTAAAGGCGTTTTTGATTGAATTTTGGTCGAAATATGTTTTGGATTAAGGCTGTGTGAGTGAATTGCATTGAAAAATCGAATTGGATCATCAAATGTTAGATTTTTGAAAATCTTGTTCGTACGAGTCTTGACCACTGTTTGATCAAATTTCTTCAAATTGATTGAATGATTGTGCAAATTGATGGATATGGTTTGTTCTTGCTACTAATCTGTTCATTTATGTGAGTTTACAACATCTGGATCGAAGATTTATGTGAAAATTTGGACTAGAAAGTTATTTTTAGGACCGAAACATCAAGAACTCGCAGGATCCATTCTTTTCATTATCAGACTATTTAGATGTCTAAAGATCTACTTTCTATGGGTTCTCAATCGAAGCCTCCGGTATTATCAATCGGAGAGTATGCTCAGTGGAAGAGAAGGATTGTTCAGTTCCTAAACCACAAGAATCGTGACTACATGAAATCCATCATTGATGGACCAGTAGAACCGGTTGTGACTGTACCTGGACATGCTGTTACTGAAACTTCTCTAGAGATTCTTGTAAGATATGTGCCTAAGCCATATCAATAATTTAGCGAAAGGGAGAAAGAACTGTACAAGATAGATGAAGAAGCTCTTATCAATCTCACCATGGCTATTCCTAACAATATCTACAATCGAGTAGATTGTCGCGAATCTGCAAAGGCCATGTGGGACGAGCTTGAAAGGCAGTTTCAGGGCACATAGAGGTCCATCCAAGCAAAGCTTAACCATAGCATAAATGCTTATGAGGGGTTTCATGAAAAAGAAGGGAAAGCTTTAATTAACACAACTTTAATCATTCTGAATGATCTAAGGAGAAATGGGATGAACAAGTTTGTTTCCGAGATAAATTACTAGTTTATCAAGAATTCGAACCCAGAATGAAAAAGCTACGCAATCAACATCCAAATGACAAAAAACATGGCTCAGGAGGATGTAAATGACATCTTGACAACCCTCTCACAGGATGAGGATGAAGTCAAAATGCTAAATGACGAGAAGAAGATTGTCAAAGACTCGATGGCTCTATTCTCTGAGAGAAAGAAGGGTTCAAGTTCCAAGACTGTTTCTTCCTCCAAATTCAAATCAAAGAAGTCCAAAGCTTTCCAAACTGAGATAACTGAATCCAGTTCTGAAGTGTCTTATGAGGAAACTGAGCTACACTCTGATGATGATATTCAGATATTCAAAGTTTTGGGAAGAAGAGATATGGTTCAAAGCCAAGGTATGAAGGGTATAGGAAAGAAAGATCGGAGAAATACAAGCCTAATTTTGGTAGAAAGAAGAGAAGAGAGAAGAGAAAAGAGAAGAGAAAAAAGAAGAGAAGATAGATCCAAAATCTGGACGGTGCTTTAACTGTGGTAAGCCATGCCATTTTTCATAGGACTGCAGGGTCAAGAGAGTGAAGAATTCAGAATACTATACCAAGAAGTCACTACTTTCTAAAAAGCAAGAGGAGGGAAAAGAGTTAATGTCTTAAGAGGAGAAATTGTTCTTTCAAAGTTCAAATGATGAATCAGCTCATTTTACTCAAGTCTGCATGATGGCAAAGGTATATGACAATGCAGAACCCTCTTCTAATCAATTCGACAGTGACACTGAGGTAAGTATTACTTATGAAAACTTTGAACTTGTTGAATCATTGATGGCACAAATCCATAACATGGAAAAAGAGTTTGAAACCTTAATAGGAAAACTTAGCACTGAATGACAAACAATGATGAGTTTTCGTGACGAGAATGCATTATTGAAAGTTGTCGTTGAGGATGAGGAATCTGAAAAGGTTGCCTCAAAGAAAGAACGAGAAGTTTTAAAAACAAAGATTTTGGAACTTGAGAGAAACTTGGTTAATTTAAATTGTGAAAAAGGTGAATTTAAAATTAAATTTGAAGCTTGCTTTCAGGAAAGAAATGAAGCGTATTGCAAAATTAAACAACTTGAGGATTTAAATCTGAAAAGAGGATAGACTAAGCAGACATTTAATTTTTTAACTAACAAACTCCAAGATGTCAGACTTTATAATGCTAAGACGGGATTGGGTTTAACTAATAATGAAGTTTTAAAGAAATCCCCTGAAAACTTGAAAGTAAAGAAAATCTCGGATATTCGTGACACGTTTGTTAAGGTTGAAACTCCTAAGTCTGATATTTCATCTAAGGGTAAAGAGGTGTGGATAACGATACGTCTAGTTGTGCTGATTCACAATCAAGTTTTAAATCACTTGGATTTCAATATAATGAATTAAACAAAAGTTATAAAAACAGAAAACTTGAATTTGTTGAGTTTCAATCATTATTTTCAACACCATCTCCAACTGAATCAGCCGATGATGACACAAATATCCCTGAGACTGAATGTCAGTATGATGAATATGAATCAAATACTGATGTTGGTACTCAAACTCCTATATCTAAATCTGTTACTTCTGAATCCCTGCATGAAGTTAAGACTGAAGAGTGCTCAAATGCCATGAATCATAACATTCAAAAAGAGTTTGCAAACAAAATGACTGAGGAGATTTTTGATAAAACGATTAATGCCTCAGATCCTGTTCCTATATTAGAAAAGCTTGACTCAAACTCTGTGATTGATCAAATATCAGATTTTGAAAAACAAATCAAAGATTTACAAAAAGCTCTTGAAGATTTAGAGGATGAAAACTGTGATCTTCGATTTAAACTGGATAAATCTTTTGAAGAAAACAAAGAGCATTCAAAAGAGTTGAATGATTTGAAAACTAATTTGTTTAAAAAGAATTTATCTGATAAAAAGATGTTTGATGATAAAAAATGGATTATTCATTCTAGTCCAGAGTTTGAGACTTCATCAAAAACCTCTGTTGTTTACTCTGAATGTCCTGAATACTTACCCAATATTTTTGAAAAAGGCGAGACTTCAGGAATTTTAAAGAAAAATTCATCTTTGAAGAAGAAAACTAACAAAGTTTCCTTTCATGTTTCAGATATGAGAAAAAGTGATGGTAAAGGACAATGGAGGAAGAAAGAGAGTAACAAAATAGATAGTGGAAATGATTGTATTGTCATTGATAGTGGTGATTTGAAATGTAAAAGTTCAAACGATAATAAATGTCAAAAATGTTTGAATAATTGCACGTCTTTTGATAAATCAAAGATCTTGACATTTGCTCGTAAGAACTTAATTTGCAAACATTGTGGTGACAATGCATTTTCACTTTACTCCATTCCTCCTAAGCCAAAATTTGATAAAAAGGCATCTAAAGCTAAAACTGAATCCAAGTCCTCAACACAACAAATCAAAGTGTTTCATGCTAAGCCTGCTCATTTTTCTAAGAAAAAGCAATTTCATGATCTTAATGTTAAAATGGTATGGAAATGGATACCAAAGCCTAGATATGAATGGAGAATTAAGGCTAAGGTAGATGATATCAAGAAATTGCATGAGGCAAACAAGACAGGACCCATCTAGATATGGGTACCTAAAAAGAAGTGATTTGTTCTTTTTGCAGGCCTGCCATTTGCGGTACGTAGACTCAGGATGTTCTAGACACATGACAGATTTAAGCATTTACTGCATGACTATATTGAAGAACCTACAGGAACAGTAGGATTTTCTAATTCTGAGCTTCATGGAATCATTAGAGGACATGGTTCATTAAAGAACGACACTGTAACTATAAAGAAAGTATTGTACGTTGAAGGACTTGACCATAATCTATTCAGTACCAGTCAGTTCTGCGACAATCAGTATCACGTTCGGTCTACCATTAATCGTTGTTTTATTGAATATTCGGACAGTAATGAGATTTTTAGAGCTGAACGCTATGGAAATCTTTATGCGGTGAACTTTCCAACGCTTTCGGTCACACGTTGTGTATGCTTAATTCCCAAAGCATCGAAAGCTCAAAGTTGGACATGGCATCGACGCTTGTCTCACCAAAACTTCAAAGAGATTGATTTGTTAGACTAATATTGTATTCAAGATTAAAAGTGAGGGTCTGGTTTGTATTTGTTGTATAGTTTAAGGGTTTTGTTTTAAAGTCAATGTAAATTGACTTAGTATAAATAGTTTAGGTTTCCTTGTAATCTTGTAGACACGCAAGCACACATTAGTCTTTCAGAGAGGATTCGGTAAGAACACTGTAACACATAGTTGAACGTGAGATCTGTGACTTCGTGTTAGATCTATGACTAATTGAATAAATGTATTGATCAATATAATTGTGTTCTTAAATCTGTATTGTGTGATTATATGCTAGTATCTGGGTCACAATTGGTATCAGAGCGAGTAATCCAATGATTTGAATGTTAAGAAAAGTCGAGTTCTATCGAAACTGAATTGATTGAATTTTTGAGTAAAAGTGAGTTTTTGGTAAAATTGATGATGGATTAGTGATTGTTTGGTGTTTTGAAAAGGTTTTATCAGATTGAATTTCACATAAACACATTTTATAATTGTGAATTTGAGATTTTTAAAGTTTTTGGTTCGAACGAGTGCCGATAACTGTTTGATTGAATTGATTGTGCAAATGTGTGAACTTGTTCTTAATATTGCATTGGATTGTTCTTTGGACTAACCTTGTTGACTCTATGAAGTTAGGGCATCGAATTTCGAATTTTGGATCGATTTCAGGATCAAAATTGATATTTTTGAACATAGAATTCAAGAACTCGCAAGATCCAAGGATTTCGTATGAATAACTCGTTAATTTGACAGAATTCACATACAGATTTCGCAGAGTTTTATTTCTAAATTCTTAAATTGTAGAATTCGTAACAGTGAATATTACGAATTGAAGAAGAATTTGAAAGATATTTTGAAAATTTTATAAGGACAAAATCCGTATATCTCTCTGTAACGAAAAGTTAGAATTCGTGAAAGTCATTTTTGCAAAAAGTTGAGTTTTTAAAAGTTTAACTCAAGAATTTGCTATTGTGTCTATTACGAATTCTGAAGAATTCGTTTCTGTGTCTATAGCGAAAAGTGAGTATTCGTATAAGACTATCTTACGAATTGTTGAGAATTCGCAGTGTATTTTTGAAAAAAAATTCTAAGTAAAGGATTCGTATCTCTGTGGTCTACAAATTCCTTTTGCGAATTTCTCTTATGAATTTTTGATTGGTTTGCGAATTGTGTTTTTCAAAATTTGTGCAACTACAGAATTCGCAGAAGAGAGGTTTGTGAATTGTCTCTTGCTTACGAATTCCTGACTTTGCGAATTGCTCATCTTTGTGTTGCGAATTGCTTAAGGATTACGAATTCTGAACTTGTTTTAATTTTGAACTGCGAATTGTTCTTCTTTTAAGGCTGTTTGCGAATTCTAAACTTGGAATTCTTAGAAATTTCATTTTCTGGATGTTTTCAAGTTTTTTTTTTCCAAATTGTTGGATTTAAAGATCTTTACTAGCTAATATCTTTGTTTTGTGTAGATTAATACATCTTCTCATCATGTCAAAAGTATTACTTTCAATGGGATCACAATCGAAGCCTCCGGTCTTGTCAATTGGAGAATATTCTCAGTGGAAGCGGAGGATGATCCAGTTCATAAACCATAAGAAGAGGGATTACACGAAGTCTATCATAGATGGTTCAGTACAACCAGTAGTCACAGTACCTTGACAGGCTGCAACTGAGACATCACCTGAAATTCCAGTTCGTTATGTCCCAAGGCCTTATCAATATTACAGTGAATGAGAGAAGGAATTACATAAGATTGATGAAGAGGCCCTGATTTATCTGACCATGGCTATCCCGAATGACATCTACAACTGTAGATCCCAGTACAGTGCAATCACAGCAAAACAATATCAAAGATGAACAGTATTTGAGTGACAACTACTAGTCATATGATACCTATAGACTAGTAATCTTAATTATGAGACTTATAATAATCTGACTAATGAAAACGTCTAACCATAATTATGAGATAAATATGCCTTTATATACTTAGGCTTACAGGGCCTAATGGGCTAATGGGCTTGGGCCCATCTAATAACACAACTATTCATTAATTACATTATGCACCCTTATAAATACTTTATTCCACTTTCAACACATAGGACTTTCAGTCCTAACAATCTCCCCCTAAAGTTGAATAAAGCATTTAACAACTTGAAAAACTTTAGGCCTTGATCTTCTTTCCCTCTTTAATCTTTGAAGACCTTTGGTGTTGCTTAACTTCATGTCTTTCCACGCTCCCCCTTGAATAAATCTCTTGGTCTTCATAGTATCAACTTTGTAACCAGATTCAATGTACAGTAACATCGACTGAACGCACTATCAAGCAGCTTTCAGCTGTAAAAACTCAATCACATCGGATCAGCACACAAGAAAGATAATGCGAGAGTTACTTGACATTCCACGGTGCATCTACAGTTTAAAACACATAATCTGTCTTTGAACCGCAAGTTGAATATGCTTTCATCTTAAGAACTTGTTTCAATCAGCTCGTAGGAGGAATAATAAACAAACTTGTAGCAAACACCACATGATACGAACAAGAAGAAATAATACAACTTTGAAAAATGAAACATCATCTTCCAACATCATCTTCATCTCTTTGATCTCTAGACTGTCTTAAGAAATAACTTTCTTTCTTTAAAACTTTGAAATTGAACTTTGTAAGATTTCTCCCCCTTTTTGATGATTGTGAGCATCATGAGCATCAAAACTTCTTCCATTTCAGCACTTTCTTTGATCTCCCCTTTATGATAATTTGACATTCTCCGCCCTTTGATCTGAGTATCCGTCAATTCATGAAATGTATATATCTGAATCTTTTAAAATTTAGATATATTAGGATTGGTAAACTTGAATCAACAAATGATACAGTTAGTATGCCTGTAAGTAGCACAGAGCCACTTTGTACAACGGATGTACATTGGAAAGGAGTTTTTGTGATGTTCACTCCCCCAGGGCTTCCATTCAATCATCGAAAAACCACAAAGGAATTTTCTATGAATGTTATGACAAGAAAACTCATTCCTTGTGTGTACGTGCAAGTGTAGAATGATTGAAGCTACTTAGCTTTCTCAGGCTCAAAAATGTGTAAACTGTTGAGACAACAACAGATATTACACGGACTCAATGTGCATGAAAGAGGTGCGAAGGTGGGGCAACTTTCCTTATTTTTCAATATGTAAATCTTCCGAGTGAAGACTATATAGCAGATATGCTACGTCCCCAAAGAAAATGAAACATTTCTTTGTTAAGAAAGAAACGAGTGGCTGGTGAGGTTATATCAAGAGTTGGCATGGGCTCACTGCCTGTTTCAATGATGGTCACCAAAGAATGTGAACCAATCAGTAGATGTGGTAACCCGGCTCAGAAAGTGTTTGGCGCAGAGTTTTCATATTCTTTTAGCTCTGTTCACATACCCTCTTTCCTTTTAACATTAAAGCACATTTCTAACCAAACTCTCTTTTTCATTTTTCCGCTCAGCACAATGAGAAAAACTCAACCCAATGAGTTATCTCCCCCACTCTTTGATTTATGACCCCTCACCCTTCAAACACTCAAGGATAACTTCCAGGGTAGGAAACACTGGTTAACGTGAATCCATGGACGTTCTGTTTAAGATCACACATAAATCCCATGTAAGTCCTATAAAGAATAGTTGCTCAATAGTTTAACTGAACAGTTAAGTATATAATGTATGATAACATTGTCAAAATGTATGCTCATGAGATTTGAGCAATTGAACTTTGAAGATTTCTCAAAACACATATATTGATTGAATGAAATGAAATCAAGAGAATTGTTTTGAGAATCGGACAATGTATCAATCAGATCAAATTAAAATGGTTAGGGTATCAAAGAACTGGATATTTTCTTTATATGAACAAATATAAACAATTTAGCAATGAAAGCACAAAATTAGAAATAATGATTGACGCTCAACATTTGAATTTCAAACGGGGGTATTACCATTGAAAAAAATTGTTTCGTTATGAGACATAGTAATAACAAATTCAAACGAAATATTGAACAGGTGTGTGTGAATACTTGACAGTATATGGACAAGATAATACGCGAGTATTGATCTTTGGAAACACACAGTCAGTTAAACATTAAAGCTCAAAAATTGAAAATCATTTAAAATCACCCTTCTAAATTCATAAAATCGTTTGAGAACCAGAAGTGGTTTGAACATTTCAGAAAACGTTTTTCATGCTTGAAAGTCGTTCGTCTTTCAAACAATCAGAGATCTAAATCAGAAGATTTTTACCTTTTAGGCTCCTCCTCAAATCATGATAGAATGAATTAGTTCTTTTAAGCTCCCCCTGGATATTTGCAAAATATCCATGTTTGAACATTGAAGAATAGGTCCTGATCTGTCATGTGATCAGAAGCCATACTTCGTTGAAGCTCGGGTTCTAAGCTGATTTACTTAGAAGCCATCGTTCTTCTACTCCCCCTTGACAATAGGTGCCTGCAACAAAGAATCAGTTTTCGCCTTTGGTACCCACTGTATTTGGGTCCTCGAATGTTAGTTCCAGTTCTTGTGGGGGATATAGAATAAGAACCATACCAGAAATGATCCCTGGATTTGTGAATGTGATCATGTGTATGGCAATAAGAACAATGGTATTTCTTACCTGATAACTTGAGTAATTAATCTCTCAAGTAGATATGATCAGGTTTACCGTTACTCGCTTTGTTCTTCTTGACATTAGACGCATGTACACATGATTCTCTTTCTTTCAGCTCATCTTCAACTGGTTTCTTCTTCCAGACCAGTTCTTCCTCTTTGTATCTCCTTCTTCTTTGAGGTGTACCTGAACCATCTATATTTCTATCATAGAAAAGGTTAGTACTACGAATCTGATTAGAGGATTTAACTTACCTTTGTGAAGATACAGGTTTCTGATTTGAACTTGATGCAGACTTTTCAAGCACTTTAATCGTTGAAGCAAAGTTGTCTCTTTCTTGAACAAGCAGGTCAATCTTCTTCGTGAACTCAGACTTCGTTTTCTGCTCTTTTAGTGCCTTTTCAGATAGTTCAGATAACTTGGCAGTAAGCTTTTTGATTTCAGTCTCAAACATGCTTCTCTCTTCTTCAAATCTCTTCTCAGCATTGTTTCTTTGGCCGGATATTTCTTTGAAGAAACCAACATTCTTTTGTTCAATGGTCTTCTTCTCTTTGGCAAACTTTTCTCTTTCAAGAATGATTACTTTCTGAAAATCATAAACTTGCTGAGAAAGTTTTATGCATTTCAGCTCAACTTCCTTCTTCTCATCAGCACATTTTCTCGAAAAATCTGAGAACTTCTTTGCGAAAGATTTCTCAAACTCGGATTTATCTTTAGCATGCTTTTGCTCCAAATCAGATACTTTCTTTTGAAACTCAGCATTTGCATCTTTCAGTTCAGAGATCTTTTCCTCGTGATTTTCAACAGATGCTTTCTGGATTTGGACAATTTGATCTTTCAAGTTCAAGATTTTTATTGTCAGCTCTTTGTTCTCAGTTTCCAAACTCATTGTTTTCTCTTTACTCTGCCCAGAAGTCTTTTTCAGATGATCTTCATTAGTTGCCTTTAATGCACTGACTTCTTCTTTCAATATGTCGCTTTCATTCTGATACTGTTGTGATCTTTCTTTGTAGTAAGCAACAAAACATTTAAGATTTGCGTTCTCTAATTTGAGATCTTGAACTTCAGCCTAGTACCCCATCTGGATTTATCTAATTGAAGCTTGTGAAAAAAACTTGACAAAAGAAGAAACTTTAAAGTGCAAGGACCAAAAGTGACAAAGTGTGAAACTTGAAAGTTTAGGGTCACAAATGACAAGCTACTGAAACCTTGAAGTACAGGGGCTAAAAGAAATGCATTGCAAAATGATCGTGAGACAAATTTTTTTATTTTATATTTTTTTTAGGCCTGGTCGAGCAGGGTACCGGTCAAGCAAAGGACCGGTAAAGACAATGTACCGGTCAAGGAAAGGACCGGTATAGCCAAAGTACCGGTCGAATAAGGTACCGGTCGGTATGAATAGTACCGGATGAATAGTATTACGTTCGACCTGTAATATGTTCGACCTGTATTACGTTCGACCTGTATGACGTTCGACCTGTAAAATGTTTCGACCGATATTGAGATTGGATCGGTAAAGCAATGTACCGGTCGAACAACGGACCGGTAAAGACAATGTACCGGCCGAACTAAAGGACCGGTAAAACAATGTATCGGTCAAACCAAAGGACCGGAAAAACAAAGTATCGGTCGAATAAAAGATATCGGTCCAATAATATATCGGTCCAATAAAACACTGGTCAATTATGTCGGTCGACAACAGATAAACTTAAGGACCGAAAAAATCGAAGAAGACCGATAAACACGAAGAATCTGGAATTCGATCGAGACCAAACCCAGAAAATCGATTAATCAGGAACACGATTTGCAGAAAATCAATCGAAAACCAAGCAACAGATTATCAACTAGATTAGCAGATTTAGCCAAACACTTATGCAGATCGATGAAACAACCCAGAAACTTTCGACCGATAAAAACAATTTTGATTTCTAAAGACACAGTATAATCAACCAATAATAATGAAATCAACAGAAATCCAGAAAATATTTCGACCGAACTCAACACTGATTTTCAGAAGAAAAAAAACGATTTTTAGCAACAGATCACCCACATAATCGAACAAAACTCAGCAGATGAACATATACGAACGATTAACACAAATAAATCGAATAAAGGGTTTTAGACAAACCTTTTTCTGGATCAAACCTTTAGTCTCTTTGCTCTGATACCAATTGTAGATCCCACTACAGTGCAATCACAGCAAAACAATATCAAAGATGAACAGTATTTGAGTCACAACTACTAGTCATATGATACCTATAGACTAGTAATCTTAATTATGATATTTCTAATAATCTGACGAATGAAAACGTCTAACCATAATTATGAGATAAATATGCCTTTATATACTTAGGCTTGCAGGGACTAATGGGCTTGGGCCCATCTAATAACACAACTATTAATTAATTACATTATGCACCCTTATAAATACTTTATTCCACTTTCAACACATAGGACTTTCAGTCCTAACAACAACCGTGTAGATAGTAGGGAGTCTGCTAAAGCTATGTGGGGCGAATTGGAAAGACAGTTCCAGGGTGCTGAGAAATCTATACAAACCAAGTTAAACGACTTTCATGGAAAGGAAGGAGAGACTCTTATAGATACGTATACTCACTTCAATGTTATCCTAAACGACTTGAGAAGGAATGGAATGAACAAGACTGTATCAGAGATAAACTACAAGTTCATCAAGAACTTAAATCCTGAGTGGAAAAGCTATGCAGTCAACATTCAGATGACCAAGGAAATGGCACAGGAAGACGTGAATGACATCTTTACTACATTATCTCAACACGAGGATAAGGTAAAACAGCTCAGTGAAGAGAAGAAGATAGTCAAAGATTCACTTGCCTAGTTATCTGAACGAAAGAAAGGATCAAGTTCCAAGTTCCAAGTCCATTTCCTCATGAATACACAAGTCAAGAAAATCCAGAACTCTTCTTACAAATGACAGAGTCAAGTTCTGATGACTCCTCCTCCGAAGCTGAAGAACATTCTAATAAAGATATTCAGAGGTTTGCTGATAATCTTGCTCTCATAACAAAGCAGTTTCAAAGAAGCTTTGGAAAGAAAAGATTCTCAAAGACAAAATATGAGGGATACAAGAAAGACAAGTACAAGCCGAGGTTCGAGAAGGAGTTTGGAAAGAAATATGAGAAAAGAGATGAGAAGAAAGAAGATAAGAGAGAAGAAAAGAAAGTAGAAACTGAGCCAAAGTATGGCAGGTGCTATAATTATGGGAAACCTGGCCATTTCTCCAAGGAATGCAAGTTCAAGCGTACAAAGAATTCAGAGTACTACGCTAAGAAATCACTAATAGCCAAGAAAGTTGAAGATGGAAAAGAATTGATGGCTGAGGAGGAAAACTGGTTTTTCCAAAGTTCTGAAGATGAAACAATGCACTTTACTCAGGTGTGTACGATGACCAAAGTCAATGAAGAAGTTGTATCATCTTCTGACCAATCTGAGTGTGATTCCGAGGTGAGAACTCAATTAAACTCTGAACTTGTTCAATCTTTACTGGGTCAGATTAATTTTATGGAAAAAGAGTTTGAAAGTTAAACTTAGTAATGGATGACAAACAATGATAAATTTTCGAGATGAAAATGCATTATTGAAAGTTGTCGTTGACGAGAAAGAATCTGAAAAAGATGTTTTGAAAAAGGACTGTTAATTCAAGATCTCTAAATCCTAGAGAGAGAAAGTATAGAGAGAGAGCAAGTAAGCGCAATATGAATTCTATTAGATGAATATGCGTGAAGTGTTACAAAGACACAAGACCAAAGGGACTTAAATACCCTTGGCTTATATAAAGATAAAACCTATCTTTGTACAGTATAAGACCAAGACTATAAATACAATGATTACTATAAAATCAAACTTAACAATCTCCCCCTTAGTAATCATTGGCGCTGTGGTCTTCAAAAAACAATCTTCTAAATCAGCACGGACCATCCAAGCGACTTTATGAAGCAATCTGACTTTTTAAAAAATAAAATCTTCTCAGCATCTTTCAGTTTGAGATATCTTTGCTGCCTTGACAAGACTGGACCAGTTTGAAATAAACTTGAAAGAACAGCCCGTTAAATGACCTTGAATGAACTGTGGTGGTTGGAGCAGAAACAGCAAAAGAATTAATAGTAGCTGAGAGAATAGAATCTTGAGTGAATCTTGATCAGCAGATAAACTATGGAGCTCTTTGTCTCTTTAACATCTCCTTAATCTTCTCCCCCTCATGACCTTGATGATCGGGATCAACTTGGTCATGCAAATGTTGGAGACGAGACAACTTAAGATCTGTAAAATCAAAGTAAAGGAAAAACAGGGAAGGTTTGCGCTACACATTGGTGGCGCAAAGGGAGGTTTGCGCTAGCCGAAGGTGGCGTAAAGTGAGGTTTGCGCGACCAACTATTGGCGCAAATCTGACTTAAACTCAGAAAATTTTACCTTTGTAAGCTCTTTGACTCCCCCTACACAAATGCACTAGATTTGACAATTCAAGTTAGCATTCATATAGAAAATCAGATACTCCCCCTCAAAAACAGATTTGATCTTTTCAGGAAAAAAATCTCCTTATTCACTCCCCCTTGAATAATGCACAAACCCATTTATAAAGAAAATATGAGAACACAAGAAATGAAACATCAATGTAGAAAGAAAAAAAACTGAATATGTATTTTGAAACAACTAAATATAAAAAAATTTAAACAGAAACAAATAAAATTCTACTTAGTAAAATATCACAATAAAATCCATCAGATGAAATCAAATGTATGTATTGGATACAGAAACAAGTTTTATTGCATATCAAGTTAAAATATGTTCAGTTTCAAAAACTTTCATCAATCTATTCAGTGTGCATGTGAACTCCAATTAGCTTCAAGAAAATGCAATTATAAAAATATAATAGAGAACTTTGCATGTAATCACACTAATCCATCAAGAATTCAGACTTTCACAAATTTACAGGTTTATTGTAACTCAAACATATCACCAAGTATCATGAGATGTTTGCTCATTGGCATCTTTTAGCATTGTGCTCTATGGCATCTTTACATGAGTGTGCTCTTTGGCATCTTTTAAGCTTGTGCACTTTGGAATCTTTTAATCAAAAAGTTTGGTAAGTAAAGAACATGCCGTAAACGTAACTGACTAAGATACCTCGGAGTCAGAATTATTTTGAGAAAAGATATCAAATTTAGAAACTTCCATTTTTTTACTTGACAATCAGAATAAAGGCTAGAAATAGAATCTTGTTTTTGAGAAAATAGTTTTTCTTCAAGACTAGACGTCATGAAAGAAAGAATAATATCAGATTCAATTTCTTTTAAAATATTAAGATCTGCCATCTTATGTTCAAGATCAATGATTTTGCCTTCTAATATTAAAGGAGGAGTATATTTCTTAAAATCATAAATGATTGGAGAAATATTTTACTTATCAGATTTATTGGAAAAAAAATCAACAAAATCATCAGATACTGAAGACTTGACAGGAGATATTTCATTAAAACCTTTTCTGCCTTTCCTTTATTTATCAGGAAAATATTTCGCATTTTCATACGTATAAACAAAAGGAATTTACTTTTTCTTGTTATTTGTCCTTTTCTCATTTTCAATTTCTAAGACTTGCTTTTCGTTCATCCAATCAATTTTAAATTGAGGAGCATATTGAGCAAGTGTTAGATAATCATATTTGTATAAAGTAGGGGATTTTTCAATCGCATTGTTTAAAAAATGTGGATTTTTAAAACCAAGTCCCCATTTTTCTTTTAAAGCCTCATTACTCCTTGGTTTATTCATAAAAATTGTTTGCTCAGATTGGTTCCTTCGATATAACTTTTCTTCTAATTTCTTTATTTTATCCGAAAAACTGCCTTTTAAATTAGTTATAGCAGTCAAAGATTCAAGATAAGTCTTATTTGATTTTTCCAAATCATCTAATTTCTTTTGAAAGATGTCTTTTGTATTTTCCAAAATAGATTTTTCATCTTTCAAAGAAATTTTCAATTTGTCAATCAAATCTGACTTTTCAGAATTTAAATTCTTTTCAGATAATAACTTCAAGCGTAAATCATGTAAAACAGTAATTATAACATCCATTTGTGAAGAAATGAACGTGTAATCAAAATCAGAATGTACCTCATCTTCATCAGTTTCATCATCATCTGATTGATCATCTCCAATGAAGCACATTTGAGCAATCTCTACATTTGTAGCTTCATCATCAGAGTGATCCAGCCAAAACTCTTCTTCGGCTAGCAAAGCTGTTCCACTCTCTCTCTTCTCAGCAAGTTTCAGTTTCTTCCGATAGTAAGCTGAGTCCCGAACTTTCTTCACTCTACATTCCTTAGAAATGTGACCCGGCTTTCCACAATTGTAGCAGGCAGCAGCTGTCTTTGGCTCAGACACTTTGACTTTTGAACCAGATGTGAAGCGAGAAGTGTTGGAACTCGAACGTGGTTGGAAATTTTTCTGATAATGTAGTGAGAGAAGGATCATTGATTTCTGAAGCGCCTCTCCATCATCATCAGTTGACCCGTCATAAGCATTATCAGACAATGCTTGATTAGCCAGATGGCTCGTTAGAAGAGCAACCGGATCCACTGATTTCTTGTTCTTCTTCTCCAGTTTGGCCTTCTTCTTAGTAACTATAGACTCATCTGTCAGCAAGATCTCAAACATATCTTGGATCTGCATTGTAGAAATTCTGACATCATTCCTCAATCTGTGGCAGGATTTGTTCCATTCTGGTTGTAGAGCATTGAGTAATTTCAGATTAGTCTCAAGCTCAGTCTTTTCCACTTTTATTTTTCACAGATCATTGATCACGGCACAAAATTTTTGATACACAGTTTTCAATGGCTCCCCATCCTTGGCTTTGAATTCTTCAAAATTATTCATGTACCGAGTATGTCGGAGTTGAGTAGCAACTAAAGAACCAAGCATAATCTTTTCAAGTTGTTGCCACATATGATTAGGATGATTTTTGAAACAATAAATCCTGTTGTAGATAGAGTTTGGCAGGGCTAGCATCAGATTTGCCTTGATATCACGATCAGCTTGATACTCCGATAACTCATTAGGTGAATATTCTTTGGTAGGCTTATATAATCCAAAAGCCAATTTGGGTTTCTCAAAAGGTCCTTCTGAAAGATTGTTCATCATGTCATTTCCATTCTTTTGACGCTCTATAAAATTCAGAAACCTATCTTGCCACTGTGTAAACTCATTTTCATCATTCAGCACCGGTGGACGATTTTCTGTACCCAAAGACATCATAAGATCACTTTTGTAAAACTGAGCTTGATAAGCAAACTTGTCAGAATCCATTTCACATAAATCCAGAAAAAATGTTAAGTGTTGACAGGGCTGATGCAAACTTGAGATTTGCGTGAAAGGTATAATGCGCAAATGAGATTTGCATGATACACTGAAAATGCAAGATAACTTTGCGTGAGCAGACCATGGCGGAAACTAAGATTCTCGTGAGCAGCTGGAGACGCAAACTTATATTTGCGTTAGAGGCTGAATGCACAAACTAGGACTGAACTTCTCGTGAGCAGAGGAATACACAAAGTTTTCTTTGCGTGATTTAGAGAAAATGCACTATGTACTTTGCGTGATGCACTAGTAACGCAAATTGCACTTTGCGTGATGAACTAAAAACGCAAATGTTACTTTGCGTGAAGTATGGAAGACGAAAACTTGCACTTTGCGTGAAGGGTAACTGACGGAAATTCAACTTTGCGTGAGATTGATTTCTGAACTTGATGAAAACCTGAAATACACTAAGACAAGATTAGGATGAACTAGCGCAAACTAACATGAACTCGCGCAAAGATTAGATCTAGCGCAAGACGAAAGCAAAAACACAAATCTTCCAGAAATCGATTTCAAAAACAAAATTTAAAAAAATTTCTTACACAACCAATTTCGAAAACAACTTTCTAACACATTTTAATCAAACTTTTCGATTAAAAACCATTATTTCGAAAATTCAGATATGAACAGAACGTTAAAACCGTTTTTCCAGAAACTTTAAAAAACTCAAAATCGAACACCAAAAACTGAATTTCTTGAAAAATTATGTGAATCAAAAGTATTCTCCTATCAAAATCGAATCCAACAAATCAAATTTCAACAAAATTCGACAAAAAACAAGTCTAAATTTCATGAAAAAGCAAAAAACGAGATTTTCTTGAAAAATTCAAAAAAATAGATCAAATTTTCTGCTTTAATCCACAAATTCAGGAACGAAAATCAGTTTCTCTCTATTCTCTCAAGATCTAGATTTGCTCTGATACCAATTGTTAATTCAAGATCTCTAAATCCTAGAGAGAGAAAGTATAGAGAGAGAGCAAGTAAGCGCAATATGAATTCTATTAGATGAATATGCATGAAGTGTTACAAAGACACAAGACCAAAGGGACTTAAATACCCTTGGCTTATACACAGATAAAACCTATCTAAGTACAATATAAGACCAAGCCTATAAATACAATGATTACTATAAAATCAGACTTAACAAGGACAAAGATGTTTTAAAATAAAAAATAACTAAGTTTGAAAGAGATCTTGTTAATTTAAATGCTGAAAAAGGTGATTTTAAGATTAAATTTGAAGCATGTTTTCAGGAACGCAACAAGGCTTATTGCAAAATTAAGTAACTGGAGGATTTAAATATGAAAAGAGGGTAGACTGAACAGACATTGAATCTTTTAACAAATAAACTCCAAGATGTATGTTTCTACAATGATAAAACGGGATTAGGTTTTGAAGAAAACGATGTTTTGAAACGAGCACCAGAAAACTTATATAATTTTGATAAACTGGGCTCAACACCGAAGAAAATCCCGAGCATTCATTATACTTTTGTTAAAAGTGAAGCTCTCATGTCAAATATATCTTCTAAAGGTAAAGAAGTGGTTGAGGATGATACATCAAGTTGTGCTGATTCCGTTTCAAGTTTTAAATCTGTTGGATTTTCTTATAAAGAATTGAACAAGAGTTACAAAACTAGAAAACCTGAATTTGTTGAATTTCAATCTCTGCTTTCTACTTGTTCACCAACAGAATCATCCAACGTTGAGACAGAAGTTCCCGAACCTCAGTGTCAGTATGATGAGTCTGACTCAGAAACTGATGTTGAGAATCAGGTTCCAATAACTGAATCAATTATTTCTGATTCTCAAAAAGAGATTAAGATTGATGAATGCATAAATGTCTTGAATCAAAGCATTAAATCTTGTTTTTCAAAAAATATGACTGAGGAGATATTTACAGATTTGATGAATGCTTCAGACCCTGTACCTATTATAGAGAAGTTGGAATCAAACTCTGAGCTGAATCAAATATCTAATTTTGAGAAACAAATCACAGATCTTCAAAAGATGATTGAAGAGTTGGAAGATGAGAACAATGATCTCATATTCAAACTTGACAAATCTTCTGAAGAAAACAAAGAACTCTCTAAAGAGTTAAATGCGTTGAAAGATGATTTGTTTAAACAAAACTTAAAAGAGGAAAAGATGTTTGAGTCTCAGAACTAGAATGTTCATTCTAACCCGGAGTTTGAGACCTTTACTTCTAAAACCTCAATTGTTTACACTAGTACTCTGAAATATCCTCCTAGCATTTTTGAAAAAGGAGAAGCTTCTAATACTTCAAAGCTAAAATCATCTTTTAAAAAGAAAACTAACAAGATTTCATTTCCAGTTTCAGATGTGAAAAAGCAAACAGTTAAAGGAGAATGGGTGGAGAAAATAGATAGTGAAAATAAAGTTGTTAATAATAAATGTACTGTCAGTGATAGTGGTCGTTTGTTTTGTATAAATTCGAACGTTCACAAATGTCAAAGATGTATGACTGACTGTACTTCTATGGATAAATCAAAACTTTTGACATTTGTTCGTAAGAATTTTATTTGCAAACACTGTCATGACAATTCATTTACAACTCATACCATTCCTCCTGAAACTAAAGTTGCTAGAAAAGCATCTCGTGCTAAACATGTTTCAAAATCTTCAACACAACAGGCCAAAGTCTTTCATGCTAAGAATGATTTTCACTCTAAAACTAAAAGGTTTCATGAGGTTAATGTTAAAATGGTATGAAAATGGATACCTAAGCCTCGCTATGAATGACGTATCAAGGCAAAGGTATATGATCTAGATAAATTGCAAAAAGCTAACCGAAAAGGACCCATTTGGATATGGGTACCTAAGAAGAAGTAATTTGTTCTTTTTGCAGGCCTCACATCTATGGTACATAGATTCAAGATGCTCGCGCCATATGACAGGATTTAAGCATCTTCTACACAACTATGTTGAGGAACCTGCCGGAACTGTGAATTTTGCAAATTCTGAGCTTACTGGATTCATCAGAGGACACAGATCTTTAACGAATGTCACCATCACAATAAAAAGAGTACTATTCATGGAAGGACTAGATCATAATATTTTCAGCACAAGTCAGTTTTGCGATACTCAATTCGAAGTTCGGTTCACTGCTGATTGCTGTTATATTGAAGATAAATATGGTTGTGTGATTTTCAAAGCAGAGCGGAATGCAAATCTTTATACATTGTATTTCCCAACAATTTCTGCATCTAGACCTGTTTTTCTAATTGCTAAAGCTTCAAGAGCTGAAAGTTGGATTTGGCATCAGTGCCTGCCTCATCAAAAGATTGATGCGATAAATAATTTGGCGAGACATGGCATTGTCAAAGGTCTACCTGAACTACGGTTTGCGAAGCATTCTATTTGCCCTGCTTGTGAAATAGGAAAGATGAAACGGAGTTGTCATAAAGCAAAGACAGAATTCTCCTGCTTAACACCGCTTGAACTTATACATATGGATCTTTGCGGCCCGATGAGGACTCAATCTATCAATGGGAAGAAATACATACTGGTTATGGTAGATGAGTACTCAAGGTATACATGGCTGGAATTTCATAGAAATAAATCAGACGTACCAGAGCTCATCATTGCTTTTATCAAGAAAATCCAGGTTCGACTTTAGTTGCCGGTTAAAACTTTGAGAAGTGAAAATAGCACAGAATTCAAGAATGCATTTCTTCAGAGTTATCTTCTTTCAGTCGGGATCTCACATAACTTTTCTGCTGCCTATACTCCTCAACAAAATGACGTGGTCGAAAGGAGAAATCGAACAATGGTTGAAGCAGCAAGGACGATGTTAGCTTATTCTGTTTTGTCATTGTATCTGTGGGCTGAAGCTGTAGCCACTGCTTGTTTCACGCAATCGTAGAAAACCGCATGTTAAATTTCTTCGTACTTTTGGTTGTAGGTGTTATATTCTCAATGATTAGGAGAATCTTGGTAAATTCGACAAGAAGATGGACGAAGGCTACTTCATCGGTTATTCTTTAACATCTAAAGCCTATCGGATCTACAATAGAAGAACCAAGACGATCATGGAGAGTATGAATGTGTCTTTCGATGAAACATCTACATTGACTTCTGAACACTGCAGTTCAGAACTCAAGCTAAAACAGAAGGCTTCTATTCAAGACGGAATATAACCCGAATCATCACAGACTAAGTCTTCTGACTTATCTAAAATAATATCTGAGTTAGACTTACTTTTCTTTGATTCTTTTATGGATATTTGTGTAGATTTCGACAAATCTAATATATCTGCATCAAGTTCAGAGGTTCCAATCGTAACTGAAGATATTTCAGGACCTTCTGAGAATGTCACAACAACCTCATCAGGTATAATTACACCTGTTCTTTCTGAAGATACTAATGTTGAATCTGTTCCTGCAGATACAAGTTCTTGAAAAGAAGTCCCGAGTACTTCTTCAATGGCTCCAAAAATACTTAATTCATAAACTGTACAAGATGTCCCGAGTATATCTGAGGTTGATTTCAACTTACCTACTGTTTACCCAATTCCAAGTACTAATAGATGGACACGAGATCATCCCCTACACAACATAATCGGTGATATCCACAGTGGTGTGAAAACGCGGGCGACATCTGCTAACTTTTGTCTATACTCAAGTTTCCTTAGTTCCCTTGAGCCGAAGAAAGCTTCAGAAGCCATGCGCGATCCCGACTGGATTTTATCTATGCAAGATGAGCTTCTACAATTTGAGAGGAACAAAGTCTGGCGACTTATCCCACTACCAGAAGGCAAATCTATTATTGGAACAAAGTGGGTCGTCAGAAATAAGAGAGATCAATCTGGGATTGTGGTTCGAAATAAAGCTCGTCTGGTTGCAAAAGGGTATTGTCAACAGGTGGGGATAGATTATGATGAGACATTTTCTCTTGTAGCCAGGATTGAAGCTATTCGAATATTTCTTTCATACGCAGCCCACAAGAATTTTATGGTATATCAGATGGACGTAAAATCTGCTTTCTTGAATGGGATTCTGCATGAAGAAGTCTATGTTGCTCAACCCGAAGGCTTCATTGATCCAAAACACCCGGATTATGTCTACGTCTTAGACAAAGCTTTATATTGACTCAAACAGGCAACAAGAGCTTGGTATGAAACTCTAACCCAATTTCTACTTGCTTCCGGATTCAAAAAAGGTACTATCGATACTACTTTTTTCTGAAGAAACAAGGTGAGGATATTATCCTAATTCAGATCTATGTGGATGACATTATTTTCAGTTCTACAAATTCTAAATTTTGTAAAAACTTTTCAACAATCATGGAATCTAGATATAAATGTCAATGATGGGAGAACTGACTTTCTTTCTTGGTCTTCAGTGAAACAGTTACCCGATGGCATTTTCATTAATCAGTCAAAATATATACGAGATATCCTAAAAAACTTTAACATGACAGAAAGTTCAGTGATGAAAACACCAATGGCAACGGGTACACTATTAGATACTGATTTATCTGGTAAATCAATAGATCAAAAGATGTACCGTAGCATGATTGGTTCATTACTGTACTTAACATCAAGTTGACCGGATACTATGTTTTCCACATGTTTCTGCGCTAGGTATTAGGCTAACCCGAAGGAATCACACCTTGTCACTGGGAAACGAATTCTTAGGTACCTTAATGGCACTCCTAAATTGGGCCTTTGGTATCCTAAGGGTTCGAGTTTTAATTTAACTGCATATACAGATGTTGACCATGCAGGGTGTAAGCTGGATCGCAAGAGTACCTCTGGATCGTTTCAATTTTTAGGTGACAAGTTGGTAAGATGGATATCAAAGAAACATAATTGTGTATCCACGCCTACCGCAGAGGCAGAATACGTAGCCGCAACAAGCTGTTGTTCACAAGTCCTTTGGATGCGGACACAATTAAAAGATTTTGGATACTCCTACCAACGAGTTCCTATCTATTGCGATTCCAAGAGCGCGATAGCTATAACAGCTAATCCGGTGCAACATTCCAAGACAAAACATATCGATGTGTGATATCATTTTATCAAGGATCATGTGGAGAAAGGTTATATAGAGATGCACTTTGTACAAACGGACTACCAGTTAGCTGACCTGTTCACCAAGCCATTGGATGGAAAAAGATTTACCTTTCTTGTCAGCAAACTAGGTATATTAAATGCCACTACATGATTCAAGGGGGAGTATATCTTGTTCTATGCTTTCATTGCTTATATCTTGGAAATCATGAACAGTGTCTATTATTCATCTTTTCTGACAAAGGCGGAATCATTTTTTTAAATGATTATTGTGAGTCATGTTCTAGTTTCTAATCACAAAACAAATCAATGAAAACAATCAACAACAAGATTTACAAAACTGTTTGATTGATTCAATATGAACAATTACAATTTTCTCTCTGTTGCTCTCTTTCTCTCTCTAACTTTTTTCTCTCTAGTTCTTGATACGTAAACAATGATAAGCTCTCTTACTTACTTACAAAAACAACTAACACAACTATTTAAACCTACAAACAATGAAAGCAACAAATACAAGAGATTTGACTTTGACTTTATTAACAAAATAACTTTGACTTTCATTAAGAGTTGACTAACTCAGCTTTGACTTTCATGAACCTTGACTTCAGTCTTTATGATCTTGTATCCAACATAATTCATGCTCTAACAATCTCCCAATTTGGATTCAAGATAACTGTTGAAAGATCTTGCAATACAATCTTCTCTTCTAAGCTCTGTCATATGCAATCTCTCCCTTTAACATTGTAATTGTTCTAAGTCTGTCTTCGAAGAATATAACAATCTACCCAAATATGATAAACAAAATCTTCAACAATCTCTTCAATACTATCACAATACTCTTTCAGACTTCGGAAAGAAATTATCATCAGATTCAGCTCAGATTGCTTTAGCAAATAATCTTCAAAGAAAATTTCCTCAAAATCAGCACATCTTCATAAATTCTTTGATCTTCTTCAAATATTTACTTTGAATCTTCTGACTTGGACATTTCTTTAAAATCATCTCCCCCTTTTTGATGAAATGAACATCGATATCATCAAAACTTTCATTAAGAAATGTCTGTATCCGATCTGACCACTGATCATTCAAGAACCACTGATTCACCGATCCAAAACCAAGTATTTATCAAGATCTTTCCAAATCCGGACAAAAATAACAACATGTAACCCCTGAATCAATAAATGAATCAGTTAAAATGCCTGTCAGTAACACAAAGTCACTGTGTGTAACGAATACACATTGGAAAGGAGCTTTTTAATGTTCACTCCCCCAGGGTTTCCATTCAATCATCGAAACACCACAAAGGCCATTTCTATGAACGTTATGACAAAGAAATGAATTCCTTGTGTGTTCGTGCTTATGATAGAAAGAATTAATCACTTGATGATTGTTTTAAGGCTCAAAAATTGTGTAAACCACTGAGACAACAGTAGATAAACACAGACTCAATGTGCGGAATTAAAGTGCGAAGGTGGGGCAGACGTCCTTCTTTTTTAATATCCAAATTTTCCAAATGAAAATCAGATAGCAAATGTGTTGCGTCCCCAAAAAATATGAAACATTTTCTTTTTTAGAAGAAAATGAGTGGCTAGTGGGGTATTAAGCAAGAGTTGGCATGGGCTATTTGCCTGTTTCAATAATGTTCACCAAAGAATTGTGAAACATTAGTAATGTGGTTGCCCAGCTCAGAAAGTAGTTGGTGCAAAGTTCTGATATTCTTTTAACTCTGTTCTCACACCCTCTTTCTTTTAATCATTTAGCTAACATCTAACCAAACTCTCATTTACATTTGACCTCAACGCACAACCCACACTCATTTCTTTTTGACTCGTCACACTCAATCTCTAAGGATTAACTTCTTGGTTAGGAAACACTGGTTTACGTGAATCCATAGAAGTTCATTTAAGTCCTAGCACAAAGAACCCATGTTTCCTATAAAGAATAATGTTGCTCAATATGGTTTAACTTTATCATTTAAAGCTCGAATAAAAGTCAGATATGTATATGCTCAAAATATAATCATTACAATTTGAGCATTTTTAAACATTGAACTATTTTCAAACAAGAATATTGAATGAATGAATATGGATGCAAGAAACTTGTTTGAAAATATGACATTGTATGAAAATGATCATAAATGAATGATATAACAATCAAAGCTTATGGTCAAGAATAATGGATATTGTCTATATGAACCAAAACATAGACATTCTTGAAATGACGTTCAGAAATGAAATATCGCTCAAAATTCTTTGAAGTAAAAGCGGGGTGTCTTACCATCGAAAAAATGTTTTAATATGAGACATGGTACGAATATTTTTGAACAAAAATTCAAACCGGTGTGTGTGAATACTTGAAGGTATATAGAAAAGACAATACACAAGTAATTATCTTTGGAAACACACGGTTTGTTTATCAGTTAAGCACAAAATAAAATGAAAATATTTAAAATCACACTTCCAAATTATAAAATCTGTTTAAGAATCGGGAAGTGGTTTGAACATTTCAGAACATGTTTTCTATATCTGAAAGTTGTCCTTCTTTCATATACATTTGAGATTAAGATAAAAAATTTAGCTTTTCACTCAATCTTAATTCTCATAAAGTCAACTTTAGTCATTAAGATATGATCGTGTCAGTTTCTCTCGTTCTGCAAAAGTCACAAAGTCATGTCAAAATCAAATTTATTCACAAATTTATTCAAATGTAAAAGACATAAAGCATTAAAACAGTTAACAGTACGAGTTCTGATCAAAATAATCATAAATCATAGTCTTACTCCTTTTGATATGACTTATATGCTCCCCCTAAAATCATGCATCACAAAAAAAAAATTGTCAGTTAAGTAAATGCAGAAATTAGATAAACTCCCCCTCAAAAGAATGTAGATCATCTTAAAGTTCTTATGACACTCCCCCTGAGATCATGAACAAACTATTAAAGTGCAGATATCCTTCAGAAATAATGATAAAGAAATGAAGAAAAATGAAAATAAGAGAAACTTTAATAGGTAATTACAGATTAGACCTTGACATTTAGCATACCAAGCTTAGATACAAGAAAATTAAATCTTTTTTCATATAAAGCTTTCGTAAACAAATCTGCAAGTTGATAATCAGTTTTTACAAAGTAAAGTTCTATTGTACCTTTTTCTACATTATCTTTTATAAAATGATACCTGACATCAATGTGCTTTGTTTTAGTGTGTTGTACAGGATTAGCTGATATGGCGATAGCGCTCTTTGAGTCACAATAGATTGGTATTTTATCAAACTTGAATCCATAGTCTCGCAGCTGTGTTCGCATCCACAAGACTAGAGAGCAGCAACTGGCAGCAACTACATACTCTACTTCAGCAGTCGATGTGGAAACACATAATTGTTTCTTTGACGCCCAGCTAACGAGCTTGTCACCAAGAAATTGAATGTGACCTGAAGTGCTCTTCCTGTCTAACATACAACCTGCATGATCTGCGTCTGAGAAGGCTGTTAGTTCAAAGATAGTATCTTTAGGATACCACAGACCGAGATTTGCAGTCTCCTTCAGATACCTGAAAATACGTTCTACAGCAGACATATGGGAATCTTTAGGATTAGCCTGATATCTAGCGCATAAACATGTAGAAAACATTATGTCTGGCCTACTAGAAGTTAGATACATTAAAGAATCTATCATTCCTCGATATGTCCTAACATCCACAGTTGTTCCCGAAGGATCGGTGCCGATCTTAGTACCAGGTGCCATCGGGGTACCAATCGGTTTACAGTTTTCCATGTTGAACTTCCTAAGAATGTCCAAAATGTATTTTTATTGATTTAAAAAAATCCCCGTTTGAAATTGTTTGACTTGTAATCCGAGAAACAAATTCATCTCTTCCATCATACTCATCTGAAAACGTGACACCATAAGATTTGAAAAGTTCTTACAATACTTAGGATTTGTAGAGCCAAAAATAATATCGTCTACATATATTTGTATAAGAATGATATTGGCTTCCTCCTTTTTAATGAATAAAGTAGTATCAACCATACCTTTTGTAAAACCAGACTTGACCAAGAATTTAGATAGCACATCATACCAGGCGTGAGGAGCTTTTTTGAGTCCATAAAGGGCTTTATCCAAGATGTAGACGTGATTAGGCTTATCTGGATTCACAAACCCTTCTGGCTACGAGACATATACTTCCTCCTTAAGTAAGCCATTCAGAAAGGCTGTCTTCACGTCCATTTGGTAGACAGTGAAGTTTCTGTGAGCTCCGTAGGCTAAAAACATCTGAATCACCTCTATACGCGCTTCTGGAGCATACGTCTCATCATAATCTATGACTTCCTCTTGCCATCTTCATCCTTCTTGTTTTTGAACAAAAATTTGCACCGATAATTGTTTTGCCTTCAGGTTTAGGTACGAGTTCCATACACTAAGTGCTTCGAACTGATTCAGCTCTTCTTGCATGGCCGTCACTCAATCTGAATCTGCAATTGCCTCGGATACTCGAGTAGGTTCAATCTTGCTCAGAAAGGAATAATGCATACACATATTTAAGGTAGCAGACCTAGTTTGCACCGGCTTATGTAGATCTCCAATAATTTGGCTTATCGGATGCTCTTTGGTCCACTTTTGTTCGTGAGGGAGTGGATTAGTTACATATTGATCATGATTATCATCTTGAAATCCACTATCAGGCTCTTTAATTTGAATAGATGGAGGGGGGTTTGCAGTTGAAGTTTCAGGTTCAGAAGCATCAGTTGGAAGAACAGACTCTGGCTGTTGAGTAGACAATGTATCATACCCAACTGATACAGTTTCTTCTGGCTCATCAATTACTTGTATATCTTCAACTGTAGGAGTATTTAATGGAATGTGAGTTTCTGGCTGAACGGGGGATGCAAGTTCATTTATGACTTCTGAATTGACTGGATGATTGCAACTTATGTCTTCAAACCTGTCATTCACAGCAAATTTAGGCAAATTAGATCCTAGAAACTCATCATAAAAGAATTCAAATAACAAATCTAAATCAGATAAATGTGAAAGTGAAGTAGAAGCGTCATTCGAATTGTTCTCTATAGAAACAGGTTCTGGACTGAGTTGCCCAGAAGCTAATACTCCAGTTATCACGGGTTCTGAACTGAGTTGTTCATAAGCCATTTCATCATCGAATGTGACGTTTATGCCCTCGATTACTCTTCTAGACTTCTTTAAGTAGACTCGATATGCAGTCGATGTCGAAGAATAACCAATGAAGATACCCTCATCCGCCTTGGCACTGAACTTGTTCAGACTCGCTCTATCGTTAAGCACGAAACACTTACACCCAACTATGTGAAAATACTTGATTGTCGGTGTTCTGTTGTTGATCAACGCATATGGAGTCTTTTGAAAACGACGGTGTATCATGGACCGATTCTGAGTATAACATGCAGTCGACACAGCTTCTGCCCCATAGAAAGAGAGGTAAGTCGTATTGGCTAAGCATAGTACGAGCAGCCTCGACTAACGTCCTATTTCGCCTTTCGACTACTCCATTTTGGTCGGGCGTATGAGCAGCAGAGTATTGATGTGAAATCCCGACCGATCCAAGATATTCTTCAACAATCTTGTTTTTGAACTCTGTGTCGTTGTCAGTTCTTAGAAGCTTGGCTGGTTTCATATTTTGATCGTAGAAATTTGACCCAGGTGTATCACGAATAATCGTCCACGATAACCAGCACGTATTTCTTTCCACCCAAGCTCTGCGTTCGCATTGGACCACACAAATCTAGATGCAACAACTCTAACGGAGAGCTGGTACTCTGTTCAGGCTTTGGTTTATGCATAGCTCTCTTCATTTTCCCTTTTTCACATGTTGCACATAAGTGTTCTTTTTCATACTTTAGTTCCGGAAGTCCATTCACCAACTTTCCACTGACCAGCTTGTTTATGTAACGAAAATTCAGATGAGATAACCATCGGTGCCAAAGCCAACTTTGTTGCATCGATGCTTTTGTTAACAAGCAAACTTGATTATCATTCTGAACCTTTGAAATATTGATGGTGTAGAGATTTGACTTGCGAGTACCAACTAAGAGTTCTTTGTCGTTTTCAGTACATACCGAACAACTCTTAGCTTTGAAATTCACCTCTAACCCTTTGTCACAGAATTGATCAATGCTAAACAAGTTGTGTCCTAAGCCTTCTACATAGCTCATCTTCGTAGTCGTTATCTTATCTTGAATGATGTCACCATATCCTAATATTGGTGAAAACTGGTCGTTCATAAATCGTACATTGCCGCTGAATTTCTCTGTAAAATTAGACAATAAAGCTTTCTGCCCAGTCATATGCTTGGAACAACCGCTATCCAAGTACTACATATGCCGGGTCTGCAAAAGAAATCAGGGAAGAACAATTTTTGGTACCCATTTAAAAACGGGTCCTAACAGATTAGCACAAGATTTTGGTATCCATTTAAAAATGGATCCTCTTTTCTTTTGAAAATACTTTGAAAAATCTGATTTAGAAGAATATACATGATATGATCCAAACCAATCATTAGAATTATGACAATAAGCAAAATCATTTCTCCGATAATGATAAGATTTAGTAGTAGTAGTAGGAGGAGATAATTGAATCAATTGCTTTATTGAATAACGCTTGTAAGAAGTTACAAGGTTTTGTTTAGGAGAAGCAAGTTAACCAACTACATCATTATCACTACTATTAGATCTATTACATGTTTTATCAGAAATTGATTCAGCTGTCTCATCATTCTTCCTTTTTGGTCGCCATTCAGATCTTGATACCGACCTTTTCTTTCTTAAATCTGAAACAAAAGATTTAGATTGATTTTTCTTGCGTTTACCAGTGTTGTTCTTTTTCTGTGAATGTTGTTTCTTATGTTTCTTACCATTATCATAGTAATCAGCATTCCCAGAAATTGATTCACCAACTTTAGTTGATGATTCACCCTTTTCATGTACACTTGGTAAATCTTTTCCATTTATGATGAAAGTAGAAGGATCTGGAAGTGGAGCATTAAAATCAAACATATCTATTTCTTCTATACACCAATCATCAGAATTTCGAAAATCATTTGCAGACTCAAATAAGTCATGAAAGTTAGCAGTAGAAGTGTGAGGTGCTTTTGAAATTTTAGAACACTTTGTAGATTCAGAATGAAAAACAGTGTTCTTTAAAATTGTAGAAATTACATCTTGTTCTAAATTCAACAAAATTCTTTCGTCAGATAAACTTTTGCAATTGCAGGTTTTGCCTCCATCTCAGGAACAGAATAACTAGCAAAATAGTCGTTTGAAAGAACGTTTGGTGTTTCAGAAAGATAACTATCATTTAACTTTTCATAGTTAAACGGTAGTTGCATTTTCTTAACATTCTTTCTATTTTCAGTTTCCTTGGCTTCAACTTCTTCTGGTAATTTGGTAACAAATTTGGGTTTTAAATGAGTATGTTTACCAGGAACAGCAAGAAAATCAAAATTATATAGTGCTGGTTGTTTTCTGATGGCTTTCTTTAAGTAATAAGGGTTTTCAAAACCTAGTCCCCATTTTTCCTTAACATCAGCCTCCTCATTAGGTGCATTAAGAAAAATAGTTTGATCTGTTAGGCCTCTTTCATAAAGTTTGGCTTCCAGACCATTTACCTTCTTATTTAAGCTCTTGTTCTCAACCTGCAATTTATGAACAGTTAGTGCAGATTCTTTCTTTTCTAAATTAGACTTGGAAAGTTTAGCTTCAAAATCAGAAATCTTCTTTTCTGAACAATCTATTTCATGTTAAGAATAAGAAGCAAATTTGCGTAAAGAATCAATTAGATCTTTGTTTCCAATAACTGACTTATTAAGCTCAAAGATCTTATTGTTTCGTTTAGCAACTCTGTCTTTTTCCTTTTTTAGTTTAGTTTGCAGGTCATGAAGCTCAATCATCATGGCTTCCATTTTGGTTATGAAATATTTTTCAGTTAAGTTCATTAACTCATCAGCTGCTTCATCATCTGAATCATCATATTTCACCTCTTTGCCCATTGAGCATTGGTGAGCAGACTCTTCTATTGGGTCTGAAATGTGCTAAGGATGGATACTACTGCTGGGCCTAAAGATTAATACTGCTGAAGATATTAATACTGTTAGTTGAAGATTTTACTACTGCTAGTAGTATTACTACTACTTGAAGAGTTAGTACTGCTAGAAGAATAGTTAGTACTGCTTGGAGAGTTAGTACTGCTAGTAGTTAGTACTGCTTGAAGATTAATGTTGTTGCATGATTAATACTGCAAGCATAGTTAGTACTGTTGAGGAAGTTAATACTGCTAAGAGATTACTGTTGCTTCTGATGATCGTGAAGATAAAGATGGATTGATACGAAAGACTAGGGGCTGAAGATAATTATGAAGATAATTATGGAATGGATGCTAAAGATCAATATTTCTTTTGTAATTATCTTGTAATCAATTCTGTATATATAGTAGATATAGTTTTTGATAGTCTTATTAATTCCAGAATACGTTTAGAGAGATTTAACCTCAAGGTTCTTTGTAGTCCTTTCAATAGAGAAGTATTGAACGTCTGTTGAGCTTGTTCAACAGATTGAGGTTTTGTTTGTAATCGTTAAGTTAAATCAATATAACTTGTGATTTGAGTTTATACATTGTTTGATTGATTTATTGTTAAAGTGTTTTTCCGCGACTTATTTAACATAGTTTCTAAGTGTTTAGTTTAAATTCTTGTTTAGAATTTCGATCCTGACAAGTGGTATCAGAGCATAAGGAACTCAGAAATCAATAATCATCATAAACAGAATCCAGAGGCAAGCATTGATGGCTGAGGTTACAGAGTCTTCAAGTACTGCAATCCCCACTGAGGTAAAATCTAACATTTGCTCTAAAGCATGTCTTGAAATTGTTAAAAAGTAAAGGCATCACAATCAGAGCATGTGTGATAACCTTAAAAGGTTATAGAAAGATATAAGAGAGTATGTTGTGATCGTTGAGAAGTTTGAAGAACAAATAAAGGCATATCAAGCCAATGAACTTCAACATTCATATGATCTCAACTACTGGAAGTGGGAGAAGAATCAGTTAGAGATTGAGCTAGAAAAGTCTAGAGAGGAATGTGAGAAAGTAAAAGTGAATTTGAGAAGGCCAAACTAGACATTGAGAAATATTCCAATGCTTCTAAAGCAATAGACTCTTTACTTAAATCTCAAATTCATGACAAACTAAAGAGAGGTATAGGCTATAACAACACCCCCCCACCTTACAATAATAACTATATTCCTCCCACCTCAGACCTCTTAGAAAGACAGAATAAGACTGACTTACCTGCAGGAGCCACAAAAGTAGATCCATTAAACAAAGTTGTGGTTGAGGCAAATTCTGAAGAAGAGAACTCTGAGGGTAAGAATAAGGAAGACCATAAAGATATTCCCTTAGAAAACCATATTCTTACAAATGAGAGAGGGGGTAAACCATTTATCAAGAGTGATAAAGTGGAGATGTCCAAGACAGAGAAAGAGACTGTTAAGAGTGAGAAAGCCAAAATCTCCCATCACCAAAACATATATAAGGAAAAAGGTACCGAAGGTTCCTTCCCTTCTTGTATCTTCACCCCCAAAGCCTATAATCCCTCTGATGAAGCATTATCCATGAGAGAATATCGAAAGGGAAACCACAGGGGTGTCTTCCAACCCCAAGAAGGTGCTCTATAAGGAGAAGGATGAGCATGTGGGCAGCAAGGCTCACACTACTGCTTCTACACAAGGTGTAGGACAGGACATGTGAACATACCTAAGACCTTCCCCACGGCAACTATAGATGAGCAATCATCTAAAGGTCCCAGGTGCCAAGAAACCACGGGGGTAGAAGGTGCTTCTGCCAGGCAGAAGGCCTCTACTAAAAGATCTAAGGATCCTTCAAGGGTGGTAAAAACACCTAAAGGAGGTGAGGACAAATATACTTATGATGAATTGATGGATACACTTGGTACAATTAGTATGGAAGTTCATAATCAAGATCTGGAAATAAAAGAGATGAAGCAGGTGATTATCTCTCAACAAGAACAAATAGTCAAATTGAAGAAGATGGTACTCAAATTGGTGAACAAAAAGAAGAAAACCAAATTTATTTTGAAGAAGATAAGCATTGATCATGATGCTTCCAAAAAGGGGGAGACTCAAGAGGATGAAAGTGAAAAGAAAACCCTGTTGGAATGGAATCTAATTTTGAAGGGGAGTTGAATAGTAAAGCAGAAAAGAAACAAGCAGCAGAAACAAGTGTAAAGGCAGCAGTATCTGAACAAGCAGCAGAAACCTTTGCAAAAGCAGCAGAAATAGGGAAAGCAGTAGTAACTGAGTCTGCAGTAGAAACTGAACAAGAAGTAGTAACTGCAGCAGCAGAAACAGAATTATCCAGGGAAGAGATTGAAATTGCTGAAACATTGGTGAAGGCAAAGCTTGACACTCCCAAGGCCACTCCAAAGGTCAAGGGAGTGGTAATCAAAGAAGTTGAAAAAGAGAACAAAAGAAAAGAATTCAGTGTAGCTGAGGCTAAAAAGAAAGGGAAGGAGAAGATGATTGAGTCTGAGAAGCCATCAAAGAAGCAAACTCAAATAGAACTTGATGAAGAAATGGCCAAAAAGTTGCATGAAGAGTTGGAAAAGGAGGAAGAGATTCAATCTGCAAAAGACAGAGAGCTTGCATTGGAATTGGCCACTAAGCTTAATGAAGAATATCAAAGGAGGTTGAAGACTGCAGCTGCTGCTAAGAAAGTGACATTGAGAGCAACTAGACAAAGCCAAAGAAAGCCTTCAAAGACCTTCCTGGCCAATCAAGAAAGAAGGAAAATGATAAACTTTTTGAAAAGAGGTATTGGAGTTCCTGAAGGAATGTTTACCAGCATGTCATTTGGAAGAATAGAAGAGTTATACAAGAAGGAGATGGCCAAGCTGAAAGGGGATTTCACTCAAAGGGTTGAGGTTGAAAGAAATTTGAAAGAAAGACATGATCTCAACAAACAACAGCCCTTCCCTAACAGTGAAGAAGGCACACCTATCAAAGAGAAGGCAGAAGTGAAGCAAGAAGAGACTTTAGCTCAACAGATTGGAGCTATTAAAAGAAAGAAGTCCATTGCTACCAAGCCAAAGGAAAAAAGGCCTAAACCGAAGAAGGAAAGAAAGAACAGGAAAGTGAGAAAATCGATGCAGAACCATCAGAGAAACAGAAACAAGGTGAACAAGTTGAAACTCAAAAGAAGAGTCAAGAGTAGTCTGATCAACAATCTGAAGAGCAGGTGAATTTGTACATGACTGTGACTAATGAAGACCTTGAGCAAGCTGACCCTATCTCAATGAAAGCACTAGAAATCATTCATTGGGATACTCTGAAGGATAACAGAAGAGAATATTTCAGAATCAAGAGAATGTGTGATCAGTTTGAGGTTTATTCAACTTGGGGCAAAGTAATCAGAAGTTGTTTTAGAGCTGACATGGAAGAAATGTACAAAGTTGGGATAAAGTTGTATGAGAATGTGTTGAAAGGGACAGAAATAAGTCTAACCAAGATAGCTATGGAGTACTTGTGCATGATGTTTGAGCCTGAAAGAGTGAAGCACAGGATCAAAGATTTGCATCATGAATATGGATTTAAAAAGATTGATCATTGGATGCTGTTTGAAAATTGTGGAGTCTATGTGATTACAATTGACAAAAGCTATCATGAGTACTTCTTGGTGAACAAGGTGTATGACCACAGCAAGGCAAAGCTGCAAGGGATGTTGAATGCAAAGTTGGTCTGCCCTACAAGTTCTGAAATGGCAAGGATTGTGGTTAGAAGAACCATTAACCAAAGTCTGGGACTGGATCCAAATCTGGGAAATTAAGCTGGAGTTTTGAAAGCATCATGAAGACCTATGCTGAAGAACTTAACTTCTCCATTTGAAAAGTTAAGTTACGGGGACATTGTTAGGTCTGAAATGTGCTAAGGATGGATACTACTGCTGGGCTTAAAAATTAATATTGCTGAAGATATTAATACTATTAGTTGAAGATTTTACTACTACTAGAAGTATTACTACTGCTTGAAGAGTTAGTACTGCTAGAAGAATAGTTAGTACTACTTGGAGAGTTAGTACTGCTAGTAGTTAGTACTGCTTGAAGATTAATGCTGTTGCATGATTAATACTGCAAGCATAGTTAGTACTGCTGAGGAAGTTAATACTGCTAAGAGATTAATGTTGCTTCTGATGATCGTGAAGATAAAGATGGATTGATACGAAAGACTAGGAGCTGAAGATAATGATGAAGATAATTATGGAATGGATGCTAAATATCAGTTCTGTATATATAATAGATATAGTTTTTGATAGTCTTATTAATTCCAGAATACGTTTAGAGAGATTTAACCTCAAGGTTCTTTGTAGTCCTTTCAATAGTGAAGTATTGAACGTCTGTTGAGCTTGTTCAACATATTGAGGTTTTGTTTGTAATCATTAAGTTAAATCAATATAACTTGTGATTTGAGTTTATACACTGTTTGATTGATTTATTGTTAATGTGTTTTTCCACGACTTCTTTAACATAGTTGCTGAGTGTTTAGTTTAAATTCTTGTTTAGAATTTCGATCCTGACATTCTCTTTTTCTTCCTCTACATAGGAATGATCCAACCAGAATTCGTCTTCAGCCATTAATGCTATGTCAACTTCTTGTTGCTTGGCCAATATCATTTTGTTCTGATAATACTGTGAGTTGCGAACCTTTGGCTTTCGACATTCTTTAGCAAAATGTCCAATCTTGCCACAGTTGTAGCATTTGATTAGATCATTAGCTGTCTTTTCAGCACCGGTATAATCATTCACATATTTTTTTCTTTCTTTTGGTTTCTTCTCAACAAATCTGTTTCCTTCTACCCTTTCTCTGTGCTCATGGTACTTGGAACTGGATGAAGAGTATCTCTGAGAATTGGATCCTAGCTTCTTATAGAACTTCTTTTGGAATGCTCGGGTCAGTAATAGTATTGCTTGCTTGAGACTTTCTCCGTCATCTCCATCAGATTCGGATTCTGATTCAGAATTGGTAAGAACTTTCTTCTTTTTCTTCTTCTCTTTCTTTTCTTTCTGCTTCTCTCCGGCCACTAGTGCAATGGGGTCTGCAATTTTTTATGTTTTCTTCTTCTCACCCCTTTTCTCTTCTACTTCTTCTTCATTCTGTCACAAAGTCTCATATACCTCATGCAATGGTATGTTACTTAGATCCTTCATCTGTTTCATGCGACGAGTGTGCTTTTTCCACTCGGGTCGTAAGAAGCTAAGGAACTTGACATTGTTCTCTATTTGCTTCTTTTTAACCTTGTTCTTTGACAGTTCATTTAGAAGCAGAACAAACCGTTGATAAATGTCTTCTAAGCTCTCATCCTCTTTTGCTTTGAATTCTTCATAACTGTTTATACAGTTTGCGACTTTCATCTGGTTCCCAACCTTTGAACCCATCATCATTTTCTGAAGTTGATCCCACATCTTCTTAGCATTGGCCTTGTAACTGTCTATCTTGATGTATATCTCGTTCGGAATGCTTTGAAGAATTAAGGATCTTGCTTGTTTATCTGCTTTAAAACGGCTTTTCTGCTCCTCAGAAAACTGTGCAAAATCCATTGGAACAATTCTCATCTTTTGCTCTCTGTCCACATCACCATCCTCACTGTCAGATGAATTGTCATTAGGTATCTGGACAGTAGGTGGTACCAAAGGACCCTCCATGATTGAAAAAAGAATGTTTTCTTAATTTTTGTATCGGTTCGCGAAATCAAGAAATTTGTCCTTCCATTGCTCGTATTCCCCTTTAAACAGAATCGGGGGCTTGACATTTGTGCCAATTGAAAGAGCGTATGTGGAAGTCATCTTGTCTGTACCTGTTTGAACAAATATGCAATAAGAAACTAGAAACTGATCGTTAGTCCAATTATGAAACTGATCGTTAGTCCAATTAGAAATGATACTGAAAAAATAAAATTTTGAAAAATTTGACTAAGTCCTGAAGCTCGCAGATCACTATTCCCAAAACTCACAAAGCACTATTCTCGGAGAAACTCGCAGATGCCTATTCGCGCAAAATACTATTCACAGTGAAACGCGCTAGATGTGGTTTGCGCGAACTTAGAACTCGCTAAATATGACTTGCGCGAAGTTATAACTCGCTAGACTTGATATGCGCGAAATAATTTCTCGCAAGCTGAAGCTTGCGCGAAGTCAGAACTCGCTAACCAAAGATGGTGCAAAGCTTAGAAATTCGCTGAAATTTGTTCGCGCAAAGTTACAAAATGCGCTAAACGTTGATAGCGCAAAGCTTGAAACTCGCTAAATGAAGTTCGCGCAAAGTTACAAAATGAGCTAAACGTTGATAGCGCAAAGCTTGAAACGCGCTAGACGTTGGTTGCACGAAACACAAACTCACACAATGAAGGTAGCGCGAAATATAAAAACTCGCAAGGATTTGCGCGTTCCAACAATTAGGCAAAATATCGAGGATTTCAACCTCGCAGAACCTCAAACTCGCAGTCTTTGACTTGCGCGTTTCTAATTCGCGCAAAACACGATTGGCTTGTTTGCCTGTTCGCGCGAAACACGGTTTGCGCGTTTGCCTGTTCGTGCACAACACATTTTGTGCGTTTGCCTGTTCGCGCACAACACATTTTGTGCGTTTGCCTGTTCGCGCAAAACACTTCTTGCGTGTTTTGGCCCAAACTCAGAACTCTTCAGTCTTGCGTGTTCTTCAGATGAACTAGTACGAAACATGGATCTTGCGCATTCTTGAACATTCCTTGCGCGTTCTTGATCTAATCAATCAAAAAAAAATCAAGTAAACTTGATTTCTGAATCTGTTATTTGCACAATTTCTTCACCACAACCTACGAAACACTATTACAACACTGAAATTTAACAAACAAACACAAATTGACCCATTTGGATTCACTTACAGTGCATATGAAACTCGTGACAATACACTTTGACAAAATCAAAATTAAAGACCTATTATAGTGCAATCCACAAATCAAACTTTACAGACTCGATCGATTATACTAATGACACAAAACCTAGTCGAATTCAACACCTAATTCGCACTAAAACTCAGTAATCGATTATGACTTCGAAGAACACAGTACGAACTCAATTCTTGATTTGATTTCATAATTGGATCGACTTTGATACCAATTGTGAATCCTGTTCTAGTTTCTAATCACAAAACAAATCAATTCAAACAATCAACAACAAGATTTACAAACCTGTTTGATTTATTCAATATGAACGATTACAATTTTCTATCTGTTGCTCTCTTTCTCTCTCTAACTTTTTTCTCTCTAGTTTTTGATACGTATACAATGATAAGCTCTCTTACTTACTTACAAAAACAACTAACACAACTTTCTAAACCTACAAACAATGAAAGCAACAAATACAAGGGATTTGACTTTGACTTTATTAACAAAATAACTTTGACTTTCATTAAGAGTTGACTAACTCAGATTTGACTTTCTTGAACTTTGACTTCAGTCTGTATGATCTTGTATCCAACATAATTCATGCTCTAACAATTACCAAAATCTTTTATCTTGCAGGTTATCATTTTTGTGACATTGGCTTCTGATTACATCAGATCAGAACTCGTGCTTCATTGGTAAAACTGAACATTACTATTCTCACCGGAGAATATGTAATTGTGGATTTTGAATACTTAAGTTCAAAACCCGTACTCAAATATTTTCTTCTGAAGGATGCTAAAATGATCACATCTTTTCTAGAAGTTATTTTCATTTGAGGGGGAGCTAGTTGCTATATCTTTTAGTTAAAGGAGATAATTGTTAATTGTACTTTCATTGTTATATTTTTCTAATAATTTGAATTTTACAGGTATCGAGGGGGAGGATATATGAGGTTTTTGTCTAAGTGATCTTAAAGGTATATTTTTCTTTACCTTAAACCTCATCACATGTTGAAAGATGAACAACTTTCACTTGTGAAAAATGGTTTCATAAATGTTCAAACCACTTCCTATTCTTAAAAGGTTTTTCATGAATTGAGAAGTGTGTTTTTAAATGATTTTTGGATACTTAAATGCCTATCTGACCGTGTGTTCTTAAAGAAAAATACTTGTGTATTTTATTTGCATATACTTTGTCAATTATTCATACACATAACGGTTCAGTACATTCATTTCTTGACTTTGTTATTACCATGTATCAAACGATTAATCTTTCTATGGTAATACTCCCGTTTGCTATTCACTGTTGTTTGAATCAAACATCATTTTATCATTTTATGTGCTTTCATTGTTAACATGTTTATATTTTTTTTAATATAAACATCGTACGTCTTTGATTTCCCAAAATATTATTCTTCATGATAATTTGATCTGATCTTAATCTTTGTCAGATTCTCAAAACGTTTCTATTCTTTCATAAATGTTCATTCATATAAAGTTTTGAGAAATATTAAATGCTTAACATGCTCAAATTTCATTCTTATTCTTATGAGCATACTTTCACTAACACATGATTACTTTTGTGCTTAAATTGTCAAAATAATCATTGTACAACACATTCTTTTTAGGAAAATACATGGGATTCATTGTGAGAATTTAACAGAACTTCCATGGATTCACGAATACCAGTGTTTCCCACCCAGGAAGTATTCCCTGAGTGATTGAGGGGAGAGGGGTAAAAAGATTGAGTGCTGGTGTGCGAAGAGGTAAAATGGAAAAGAGAGATTGCTTAGATGTGAGCTTAAATGATTAAAAGAAAGAGGGTGAGAGAACAGAGTAAAAGAATATCAGACTCTGCACCAAACTTCTTTCTGAGTCGGGCAGCCACATTAATGATTGGTTCACATTGTTTGGTGACCATCATTGAAAAAGGAAGTGAGCCCATGTCATCTCTTGCATATAACCCCACCAAACTACTCATTCTTTTCTTAAAAAGAGAATGTTTCACATTTTCTAGGGAAGCAACACATAATCTATTGGTTCTTCGCTTGGAAGATACTTAAATTGAAAAAGAAGGAAAGTTGCCCCACCTTCGACCCTTCATGATGCAAAATTAAGTCTATGTATTATCATTGTTGTCTAAATGATTTACATACATTGAGCCTTATGAAACACAATCATTGTGATAATTCTTTCATAACACATGCACAAGCACATAGAAAATGTATTTTTCTGTCAGAACATTCATAGAAAATACCTTGTGTTTTTCAATGATTAAATGGAAGTCCTGGGGAGTCAACATCAAACCAGCTCCTTATATTGCACATTTGTTGTACATAGTGGCTTTGTAAGCGTGAGTGTAACATAAGCTACCATTCTAGACGGGTAACCAAATCTAGTGCTCCGTTGCATGTATTTCAATCGGAAGTACAAGACATAAGTCGCCCACTTATGCAAATGCACACCACAGCTAGCCATTCTACCGGGGAATTAGCACATAATCTATCTGTCGTTCACTGTTCAATGGCAGGTATTGAAACATGAGCTCAACTGCCCCCGATCTCGACTTCTTTCAGTGCACATTTGAGTCTAGAATTAATTGATACATCTTTATTCATTCCTAGTACACAACCAATACTTTATGCTATTATCGGTAGTCTTAGTGACCCGTTCGGAACACCTGTAGTAGCTCAGCTGTCCGGACTACAAGGATCAGGTGGAAGTCCTGTCATTGTTAATGATATTCCAGCGACGAACACAAGCCACACTGTTGGATCCTCAACAGTTGTGTTAACGGGAAGTCCAAGTGACTCCGGTGTTACTTTACCCGACTTCGTGTCAAAGGAACATCTCGACGGTGCCTTAATGGATGTTGAAAACCGTATCACTGAGCTCTTAACTACCAACTTTCAGGAGCAGATTGCTAAGGTGAAAAGTTTGTTAAAGGGGAAAGGCTCAGCGCTAGAAGAGCCTGTTCAACCACCTCTACCACCACCCGTTCAGCATGATGATCTCTCGGTGGAGGTGCTGAAATCACTACTTTATGCCAAATTATTGTCTCAGGCAACCGCAGAGGATTCAGATGCTGATTTGATTGGATTACTCAGAACTCAACAAACCTCAAGCACAAACTGAAGTTGTTACCATTACAGAGTTCAATGCATTCAAGACAGAAATGGTTCAACATATCCAGGAATTGACTAGAGAAGTTCAGGATTCTTGTAAGACTCAAGCAGGTTCGAAGAAAAGGCATGATCATGATTCAGATCATGACCATGAGGGGGAGATAAGCAAGAGACAACGGGAAGTCACACTGTTGGATCATGATCATGATTCAGATCACGATGAACACAAGCCATACTGTTGGATCCTCAACAGTAGTGTTAACGGGAAGTCTAAGTGACTCCGGTGTTACTTTACCCGATTTTGTGTCAAAGGAACATCTCGATGGTGCCTTAATGGATGTTGAAAACCGTATCACTGAGCACTTAACTACCAACTTTCAAGAGCAGATTGCTAAGGTGAAAAGTTTGTTAAATGGGAAAGGCTCAGCGCTGGAAGAGCCTGTTCAGCCACCTCTACCACCACCCGTTCAGCATGATGATCTCTCGGTGGAGGAGCTGAAATCACTACTTTATGCCAAATTATTGTCTCAGACAACCGTAGAGGATTCAGATGCTGATTTGATTGGATTACTCAGAACTCAACAAACCTCAAACACAAACTGAAGTTGTTTCCATTACAGAGTTCAATGCATTCAAGACAGAAATGGTTCAACATATCCAGGAATTGACTAGAGAAGTTCAGGATTCTTGTAAGACTCAAGCAGGTTCGAAGAAAAGGCATGATCATGATTAAGATCATGACCATGAGGGGGAGATAAGCAAGAGACAACGAACTATTTCAGAATCTGAACGTGCTGCTGGTTGTTTAGACAGGGGTGAGGACACTGAGATGATGGATCTAGTTGGTGATGATCAGATGGATTTGGGTGAAGGTCAAAGAATGGGGCTGATCTTATACGTTAATGAAGAAATAGATCCATTGGTTTAAAAGCCTGTGGTTTCTACTAAAGAAGAGAACATTAGGCTCACTAGTTTAGAGGAAATTTATGCAATAGATCTTTCTTCTTCTGATGAAGAATCTTTTGGAGAAAAGTATGAAAAATTCTGGAAAATTAAAGAAGAAGAAAGAGATTTGTTTGAAGAAGGTGATGCTAACATTCTGGACATCCTTGCATGCTCTCAAGAGGATATCCAACTCAGTCCTGTGAACACATATCTTCCATAAACCACTCTTCAACTACCTGAGATTCCTTCATTTAAAGAGATGGCTGTCATTGAACCTTCTAACCAACCAACCAACATACCTAGCCAAGTAAACCAACCTCCACAAAGCCCAAAAATTCAACCTACCCAAACCACCATACCTACCCAAGCTACCCAATCCATCCAAACTGATACACTTACCCAACCTATCCTATCTAGCCAATCCATTCCACCTACCCAAACAAACTTACCAAGCCCACAAAAACTACCTAGCCCAATTCACGATGAACCACGCAACCTTGAAAACCTACCCAACCCAAACACTGAACTTGTACCTTTCTTTCCTTCCAACCCTGTTGAAACCCAAGCCGGTCCATCTGATCAACCCTTTTTACCTCATGTTCTTACTAATGCTCAAGTCAGATAGTTGAAGAATAGATTGAGGCAGCCATTTCTGGAAGAAGTAATTAAAAATATATTTGTTCACAGGATCAGAGAGATGTATAGATTTAAAGTCTTGTGTGTCTCAGACCAACATCCAGAATATCAAGAAGAATATGCAAGAATGATGAACTGGGTTAGACAACGTAAGAGTATTGTGAAAAACTAGTCTGGGATTCTTTCGTTAAAGCTTGTGAGACTTCTTCAGTTTTTTCGTATTTGGTATCCGGTATTTCATGTGCAACGAAGAGACTTAACAGGTTGCGTTTTTTCTGAAGCTGACTTCTGTTTTCTGAATTTGGACGACATAGAGTATCTCTACTGTAGATCCCAGTACAGTGCAATCACGAACAGTTATATCAATGAAGAACAATAATATAGACACAACCTCTAGTCATATGATTAATCTTCAATCAAAGGGTTTAGGTTTACAGAGAGAATATCTTATCAGTAAATGTAAACCTATTGACTAGAGAATTATGAATAATGAGACTCAACTGATAAATGAACTAAATAAGCCTTTATATACTTAGGCTGTACAAGATAATGGGCTTATGGGCTTTGGGCCCAACTAATAAATAAACTTTTAAATAATTACATTTCGAACCCTTATAAATGCTTTATACCACTTTCAACACTCAGGACTTTCAATCCTAACAATCTCCCCCTAAAGTTGAATAAGGCATTTATCTTCTTGAAAACTTCAGGCATTGATCTTCTTTCCCTCTTGAATCATTGAAGAACTTTGGTGTTGCATGTCTTCATGACTTTCCTAGCTCCCCTTGAATAAAGTTCTTGGTCTTCATATTTCAACTTTGTAACCAGATTCAATGTACAATAGCCTCGACTGAATGCACTATCACACAACTTTCAACTGTAGAAACTCAACACATCAGATTAGCACACAAGAAAGATATTGTGTGAGTTACGTGACTTTCCACGGTGCATCTTCAGTTAAAAAACAAATAATATCTTTGAAATTGAACTTTGTAAAATTTCTCCCCCTTTTTAATGATTGTGAACATCATGATCATCAAAACTTCTTCAATTTCAGCACTTTCTTTGATTTCCCCCTTTGTAAAGACGAATAATCTCCCCTTCATAATAATTTGACATTCTCCGCCCATTGGTCTGATTATCCGTCAATTCATGAAATGTATATATCCGAATCATTTCAAATTCAGACATAATGAATTATGTAACCCTGATTCAACAAATGAAACAGTTAGTATGCCTGTAAGTAGCACGGAGCCACTTTGTACAACGGATGTACATTGGAAAGGAGCTTTTGTGATGTTCACTCCCCTAGGGCTTCCATTCAATCATCGAAAAACCACAAAGGAATTTTCTATGAATGTTATGACAATAAAACTCATTCCTTGTGTGCTCGTGAAAGTATAGAAATGATTGAATCTACTTAGCTATATCAGGCTTAAATTGTGTAAACTGTTGAGACAGCAACAAATATTACACAGACTCAATGTGCATGAAAGAGGTGCGAAGGTGGGGCAACTTTCCTTTTTTTTCAATATCTAAATCTTCCGATTGAAGACTAGATAGCAGATATGTTGCGTCCCCAAAGAGAATGAAACATTTCTTTGTTAAGAAAGAAACGAGTGGCTGGTGGGGTATTTGCAAGAGTTGGCATGGGCTCACTGCCAGTTTCAATGATGGTCGCCAAAGAATGTGAACCAATCAGTAGATGTGGCTTCCCGACTCAGAAAGTGTTTGGTGCAGAGTTTTCATACGCTTTTAACTCTGTTCTCACACCCTCTTTATTTCATTAAAGCTTACTTCTAACGAAACTCTCATTTACATTTTACCGCTCATCACAATGAGAAAAACTCAACCGGGTGAGTTATATCCCCCACTCTTTGATATTGACCCCTCACCCCTCAATCACTTAAGGATAACTTCCTGGGTAGGAAATACTGGTTTACATGAATCCATGGAAGTTCTGTTTAAGCTCTCACACGAATCCCATGTAATTCCAATAAAGAATGTATGCTCAACAGTTTAATTAAACATTTAAGTACAAAGAGTATGATAACACTGTCAAAATGTATGCTCATAAGATTTGAGCAATTGAACTTTGAAGATTTCTCAAAACAAAGATATTGAATGAAAGAAATGAAGTCAAAAGAATTGTTTTGAGAATCTGACAATGTATCAATCAGATAAAAAAAATTGGTTAGGGTATCAAAGAATTGAATATTTTGTTTATATGAAAGAATATAAACAATTTTGCAAGGAAAGCACAAGATTATAAATTATGATTGATGCTCAACAACATTGAATTTCAAACGGGGGTATTACAATCGAAAAATGGTTCGTTATAAGACATGGTAATAACAAATACAAATGAAGTACTGAACCTGTGTGTGTGAATACGTTACAGTGTAAATACAAGATAATAAACAAGTATTATCTTTAGAAACACACAGTCAGTTAAACATTAAAGCTTAAAAATGAAAAACATTTAAAATCCCACTTCTGAATTCATGAAACCTTTTGAGAATCAGAAGTGGTTTGAACATTTCAGAAACTGTTTTTCATGCTTGAAAGTTGTTCGTCTTTCAAACAATCAGAGATCTAGATCAGAAGATATTTACCTTTTAAGTTCCCCCTCAAATCATGATAGAATGATTTAGGTATTTTAAGCTCCCCCTGGATATTTGCAAAATATCTAAGTCTGATCGTTGAAGAACGGGTCCTGATCTATCATGTGATCAGAAGCCATACTTCGTTGAAGTTCGGGTTCTAAGCTGATTTACTTAGAAGCCATTGTTCTTCTACTCCCCCTTGACAGTTGGTGCCTGCAAAATAAAATCAGTTTTTTGCTTTGGTACCCACTGGTATTTGGGTCCATGAATGTTAGTCGCAGTTCTTGTGGGAGTAATAGAATAAGAACCATACCAGTAATGATCACTAGTTTTGTGAATAGGATCATGTGTACGACAATAAGAACAATATTATTTCTTACCTGATAACCTGAGTAATTGATCTCTCGAGTAGATATGATCAGGTTTACCTTTAGGCGCATTGTTCTTTTTGGCTTTGCGTGTATGTACACATGATTTATTACTTTTTAGCTCATCTTTCTCCTCATCTCCAACTGGTTTCTTCTTCCAGACCAGTTCCTCTTCTTTATATCTTCTTCTTCTCCTTCTTTGTGTACCTGAAACATCTACATTTTCATCAAAGAAAATGTTAGTACTGCGAATCTGATCATATGATTTAACTGACCTTTTTGATGAAACAGTTTTTAGATGTGAGCTTGAGGCTGTCTTTTTTAAGTCAGCTGAAATGTTTCTAGGTGAGTGGATTTGTGACTCTGGAGTCGTTTGCTCAGTCACCACTACCTTGGAAACAGTCTCTTCAAGTTCTTTAATCTTTGAAGCAAAGTTGTCTCTTTCTTTAACAAGTAGGTCAATCTTCTTATTTAATTCAGAAATCGCTTTCTGCTCTATCAGTGCATTCTCAGATAGATCAGATAACTGGACAGTAAGCTTTTTTATTTCACCCTCTGAAAGTCCAAGATCTAAGAATCTTTAGAGAGAGAAAGTAGAGAGAGTAACTAGAGAGCGCAAAGTAGGAATTGATTAAAGTGTGCGTGTGTTTCTTATAACAAACCAAGACCAAAGGGACTTAAATACCCTTGGTCAGATACAACACAGTATGACTCTAAACACAGTATTTGACCAAGCCCTATAAATTCAATGATTACTATAAAATCAGACTTAACAATCTCCCCCTTAGTAATCATTGGCGCTTTGGTCTTCAAAAATCATCTTCTTAAACAGCACTGACCAACAAAGCGACTTTGTGAAGATTTCTGACTTTTAAGAAAAAAAATTCTTCTCAGCATTTTTCAGATTGAGTTTTCTTTGCATCAGCTTGAGCTTTAGACGACACACCTCTTTTAAATGACCTTGAATGAATTGTGGTGATCGGAGCAGAAACAGCAAAAGAAGAAGTTGTAGCTGAGAGAAAGGATCTTTGAGCGAATCTTGATCAGCAGATAAACGTTTGTGCTCTTTGTCTCTTTATCATCACCTTAACATGTCTTAATTCTCCCCCTTATGACCTTGTCACCAGACATTCAAGATTTGATAGGAGATATATCATTTAAAACTCTTCTTAATCGTATTTATATAAAGTTGGGGATTTTTCAATCGCATTGTTTAAACAATGAGGATTTTCAAAACCAAGTCCCCACCTTTGTTTTAAAGCTTCTTCACTCCTTGGCTTGTGAATAAAAATTGTTTGTTCAGATTGGTTTCTTCGATAAAGTTTTTCTTCTAACTTATTTATTTTATCTGAAAATTCATCTTTTAAAGTAGTCATAGACGTCAAAGATTCAAGATAAGATTTATTTGAATTTTCCAAATCATCCAATTTCTTTTGAAAGATGTCTTTAGTATTTTCTAAAATAGATTTTTCATCTTTCAAAGAAATTTTCAGTTTATTAATCAAATATGACTTTTCTGAATTTAAATTCTTTTCAGATAATAACTTTAAACGTAAATCAGATAAAGCAGTTATCATGATATTCAACTGAGAAGATATGAAATTGTAATCAAGCTCTGAATATACCTCATCTTTATCAGTTTCAGAATCACCTGATTGGTCATCTCCAACCAAGCACATCTGAGCGATCTCTACGTTTGCAGGTTCATCGTCAGAGTGATCCAGCCAGAATTCTTCTTCTGCCAGTAAAGCTGTTCCATCCTCTCTTTTCTCAGCCAGCTCCAATTTCCTTCTGTAATAAGCTGAGTCCTTAACCTTCTTTGCTCTACACTCCTTTGAGATGTGACCCAGTTTTCCACAGTTGTAGCAAGCAGTAGACTTTGGCTCAGGCACTTTGTCTTTGTGCATAGAAGTGAAGCGAGAAGAGTTAGAATTCGATCTCGGTTGGAACTTCTTCTGGTAATGCTGAGAGAGAAGGATCATCGCTTTCTGTAATGCCTCACCAACATCTTCAGTTTACCCGTTGTAAGCGTTATCAGACAACGCTTCTTCAACCAGTTGCTTTGTGAGGAGTGCAATCGGGTCTACTGACTTCTTGTTCTTCTTATCCAGCTTGGCCTTTTTCTCCAACACCAAGCTCTCATCAGTTAGCAAGATCTCAAACATTTCCTGAATCTGCATAGTGGAGATTTTGACATCGTTCCTCAGTTTATGACAAGATTTATTCCATTCATGCTGCAATATGTTGAGGAACTTCAGATTTGTCTCAAGCTCAGTCTTTTCAACCTTAATCTTTCGAAGATCATTGATGACGGCACAAAATCGGTCAAACACAGCTTTCAGTGGCTCCCCATCCTTGGCTTTGAGTTCTTCAAAATTATTCATGTATCGCGTATGCCTGAGTTGAGTAGCTACTGAAGAACCAAACATAATATTCTCAATCTATTGCCACATCAGATTAGGATGAGTTTTGAAACAGTCAATCCTGTTGTATACAGAGTTTGGCAAGGCCAACAATAGATTTGCTTTAATATCCCGATCAACTTGATAAGTAGACAACTCGTCATGTGTGTACTCTTTAGTATGCTTGTATAATCCAGAAGCCAATTTGGGTCTGTCGAACGGTCCTTCAGATAAAATGGTCAACATGTCAGTACCATTCTTTTGTCGTCCAATGAAGTTTAGGAACCGATCTTGCCACTGTGTAAATTCATTTTCATCAATCAGTACCGGTGGACGATTTTCTGTACCCAATGACATTATAATGTCATTTTTGTAGAACTGAGCTTGGAAAGCAAACTTGGCAGAATCCATAGATAAAAAAAAATTCCCATAAGGGACTTAAACAAAATTGACTCTACCTATTCATTGAATTTGCTTGATTCCATTTTTTAGATAGGCTCGCTCCCTCTTTTTCCATGAATTCATGCACTTCCCATTACTCCATAGGGACTTCTTTAATAGGTTCATAGCCCAAAGCCTTCCATTTCCGTCAAATGACCCGGCCTCCCCTGGCTCTTCACCGTCCGGGCTCCCTTTCCTCCCTATGCTTCTCCGGCGCAGGCCTACCACGCTTCTCGCCTGCGGCATTTTCGCCAGACGGTCTTTGCCATTAGTGCCATCCTCCCCGCTGGCTATATGGGCGGGTTGTCCCTCGCTGCTGCGTTCTGTTAGGCTATGGATTACAGGAACAAATGTATGACTCTTAGTCAGATACAACACAGTATGACTCTAAACACAGTATTTGATCAAGCCCTATAAATACAATGATTACTATAAAATCAGACTTAACAGCCTCAAACATGCTTCTTTCTTCTTCAAATCCCTTCTCAGCATTGTTTCTCTGGCTGGATATTTCTTTTAAGAATCCAACATTCTTTTGTTCAATGGCTTTCTTCTCTTTGGCAAACTTCTCTCTTTCCAAGATAAGTACTTTCTCAAAAGCAGAAACTTTCTGAGAGAGATTGATACATTTCAGCTCGACTGCTTTCTTTTCTTCACAACTATTTCTGGAAAAATCTGAGAACTTCTTTGCAAAAGATTTCTCTTTATTCTCAAAATCAGATTTGTCTTTTGCAATCTTTTGCTCCAAATCAGAGATCTTTCTTTTAAGCTCAGAGTTCTCAGATTCTAATTCTCTTCCTTTTAACAATTCCCTTGGCCCTAACACCAACCATTCAGTGCAATCCCACAACTCTTTTCCTGACGTATTGTAAGAAAATATTTGACCAGAAATTTCACTCAAAATGTCACTAAAAAAGGTCACAAGAAATACTACTTGTCATATAATTTCGAGCAAAATTATTAGCCCTCTCTCTTTTCTCCTGTTCCACATGCAAAGTTTCTGTCGGAATTTGGGATTGCATCTCTCCTTCAGTCAATGATAATCTGATATAATAACCCACCTCATGTTCATCCACAAAATTCAAAAAATCAACTTTCCACTCTTCATATTCTCTTTTGGACCGCAGCCTTGGTGGGTTCATCATTTTTGATCGTATCGAATAGAAATAATTCGATCCGGCTTTGAAAGGCTTGATATCAAGGGACTGAACTTGACAAGAGATGAAACTCTAAAGTGCAAGGACCAAAAGTGACAAAGTGTGAAACTTGAAAGTTTAGGGTCACAAATGACAAACTACTGAAACCTTGAAGTACGGGGGCTGAAAGCGACACAAACAGAAACTTAAAAACACGAAGGACTAAAACGACACAAACTGAAACTTAAAACTAGAAGGACTAAAAATGACAAATACTAAAACTACTAACTAGAGGGACTAAAAGTGTAAAATTTAAAACTTCTAACGTATTTAACTGAAAACTAACGAAAATGGACCAAAAATGAAATAAAACTAACCAAACTAACAAACTAACTGGACTAACGGAGACTTAACGGAAAAGGACCAAAAAGTAAGAAATTTAAACGTCACTTAACGGAAACACTATTCATCGTCTTCTGCAACGAGACATACCTGCAAAACACGAAAACGGTTGGAAATTTTCAATGCAAAGCGATCGTTAAAGCTCCCTGATCAGTCCTTAACAGATTAAAACTCAACTGGTCAATCCACGATCACAAACGAACCAACCGAAAACTTTTCGAAAAACGATCGAAAACTTAAAAAAATCAGTATGGGTTAAAACTTTTCGACCAAAAGTGATCGTTTATGTTCCCTTAAGCTCCCTCAACTGATTAGAACTCGAAACGATCTCTCAAACTCTCGAACGAAGTAAGCGAACGAGAATTTAAAAACTCGATATGGGTGAAAATTTTACGATCAAAGTCGATCGTTTAAGCTTTGTAAACAACCTTTACCAGTTTAAAACTTGAAACTCTTTGTTCCCAATCACTACCGAATCAACCGAAAGATTTTTCGACAATCAAAAAACTCAAAACTTTGATTGAGATGATGGTTCGGGGACACTGAGAGCCGCAAGTGACCGGGCGGGGAGATGGTCCGGTCGATGGATTTGATGGCACCGGGCGATAGGATACCGGTCAAGCCCCCGGTCGGTCGAATGACACCGGAAGATAGGATACCGGTCAAGCCAATGGTCTGGTCACAAAACACCGGTCAACAACAAGGAACCGGTCGACCGATGATAGCACCGGTCAAGATGTATATGTATATGTGCGATGGATGTAAAAAAAATGAATGTATGCGATGGATATGTAAGAAAATATGTATGTATGAGATGGATAAGATGTGTATATGAATGCGATATCTATATATATATATATGCGTGAGATGTGAAAAACTATATATATATGTGATGTATATATATATATATATATATATATATATATATATATATATATATATATATATATATATATATATGCTTGAGATGTATGTATGCATGAGATGATTGTATGGGAATGGTTCACCGAAGAGAAGTTCAGAAATCAAGATTGTTAGTGCATTAATTGTATACAAGATTTAATTGGGAAAACCTTGTAAAAGTCTTTGTAATTGCATAGTCAAAGGAAGTCAATGAAAGTCAAAATGTAGAAAGTCAACATTAGTTTTAGAGGTTTTTAAGTACATGTGTTGTTGAAGTACTTGAGAGTTTGTTGAAGTACTTGAGTGTTTTATGTTGGACTATTTGAGTGTTATAGCATGTGGTATAAATAGTTTGTATTCTTTGTAAATCATGTAACACTAAGAAGATCTTTAATTGTCATATTCAGATTTACATTCTCTCTCTACTCTCTCTACTCTCTCTCTAGAATATATACTGTTATATCTTGATTAAGAGAGTTTGATTTTCTTGATTTAGATCTGGGAATTACATTTTCAATTGGAATTACGTTTTTTGAAATCAATTCAGTTTACGTGTTTGATCATTCGACTTGCGCGTTTCTTTAATCCAAACGATTTGCAAGTTTGAATCACAAATTGGTTTGATCAATTGCAAGTTCTAATTGACTTCAATTTCAAATTGGTTTCAATTTGATGTTTCAAGTTCTAATTAATTGAATCACAAATTGATGTTTCAGGTTGTACAGGACACACTGGTCGAGTTTTTCAAACCCCGGTCGACCCTCATAACACCGGTCGACTCAAGACTCCGGTCGCCTTGTAAGATTCCGGTTGCATTGTAACACACCGGTCGTTTATGTTGAAAGTTTTCATTTGTCAAACAAAGTGGGACGGTGGCTGCAGTCTTCAAAGTTTTCAATTGAAAGTTTTCATTTTTATTTTATTGGATAATCAAACAAAGTGGGACGGTGGCTGTAGTTGATGAAAATCGGCGGCTGAAGTGTTTTTAATTCACACTGCTTGCGAGTTTTAGTTAATCTACACAGCATGCATCTGCGAGTTTAACACATTACTGTCTGCTTATTCTGCGATTTTCAGATTCAATTTGCAGCTTCTAATTGAGTTCCAAGCACCTGTTTTAAATTCAAGTGTTTTGCAAGTTTTTAATCACATGTGGCCTGCAAGTTCATAAGCTGTTTCATCTGCTTAAAGCAGTCTGCGAGTTCAGTTTCAGTTCACTCCATCTGCATGCTTCATAGTTCATGATCTGCGAGTGTTATGATCTGTGAGTTATATGATAATTCAATTTGCTAGTTTCAGTCTATGCGAGATCTGTTTTCTGCATATTTCAGGATGAGTTTATGAGAAACACACAAATTAATGTGGTCTGCGAATTAAAAAATCTTCAAACCACAGCCTGTTTTAATTCATGTAATCTGTGAGTTCCAGTTTGAGTAATCTGCAAGTTTCAAGATTACAAACAGTTTGCGAGTTTAAGCTCAAGAGATCTGCGTGTTTCATTCCAAGTGATCTGTGTGTTTCAACTCAAAGCAATCTGCGAGTTTCACTTCATTCAATCTGTGTGTTTCACATTTGTTTGATCTGCGAGTTTAGTAAAACACACAAAGCACAGAGTTCGATTTTCTAACAGCCTGCAAGTTCATAGTTGTTGGGTTTGCAAGTTTCAAATTCAAGTGTTTTGCTAAGTGGTCTGCTTGTTCATGGTTTTAATTCATGTAGTCTGTGAATGCTAAATTTTTTTTTTCAAAACACAGCCTTTTGTGTAATCTGCGAGTTTGATGCTACAAGTAGTCTGCGAATTTTAGTTCAAATAGCTTGCGAGTTCTAGCTCAAGTTACTTGCTTTCGTATGATCTGTTTGCGTTGCAAGTTCATTTGATATATTCAGTCTGTGAGTTCCTAGCATCTGCTGCAAGTTTTCTGTTTCAAAGTGCTTTGAAAGTTTCAAGCCATTCAATCTGCATGTTTACTTGATCTGTGATTTCATAAACAGTCTGCAGATTCTAGTGTTTCAAAATCATTTGTTTGTTCGAGTTTATGGTCACACATTCTGCACGTTCCAATTCATTAGTCTGCAAATTCAATTTCTTTGTGTTTTTCATGAGTCTGCAGTTTTTGAATTCACATAGTGTTCTTTGTGTTTGATCTGTGCATTTTATAAAAGTGTTCTCTGAGTTTTATTTGATCAAGTGATCTTTTTAAATGGAGTTCTAATCTGGTATAAGTAATCTGTGTTTTTCAGTTCATTTAATCTGAGATTTGTTCGATTCTAATTGGTTTCAATTAGTTGATTTGCAGGTTGCGCGTTCTGCTTAATTGAATTTGGGAGTTCAGATTAATACAAGTTGCAAGTCACTGTTTGAACACAGCTTGTAATTTATTGAAACACAGTTTGCACACAGATTGGTCTGTGTGTTTTAAGGATCTGTGAAACACACTTTTATGTGATCAAACTTTCATTTTTTTTCAAAATTAATCTGTGTAAACAGTCTGCAGGGTTCTAAGTATAAAAAGTCTGCAGGGTTCTAAGTGTAAACAGTCTGCAGGTTTTCTAGTGTAAACAGTTTGCATGTTTTCTAGTTTTAACAGTCTGCACAGTCTGCAAGTTTGTGATTAATCAGTCTACGAAATTTTTCAAGTGCAAGTTTCAAGTGGTTTGAGAGAACTAGAGACAGAAAATTTTTCAGAGATTTTTTTTGATCTAAATTTGACTTTCAGTCAAATATTTTGAATTGTCTGGGAACGATCATTCACATCAAGTTAATAATTTCTCATTCAAGATGTCTACTACAGAGAGAAAGCAGATGATCAACAAAGATTTGGAGCCTATCATTTTAACCTCACATATCATAGTGGATGGAAATGAAACGTCTCCAACTTTAAAAAGATCTGTTTCTGAGATACCTGGTATCATCAGTGCGAAAGACAAAGAGATTAAAGAAAGAGAGAAAATCATTGTTTTAAAAGAAAACTTAATTGTTACATGTGAAAAGGAATTAAAGCGGAGAGAGAGAAAGATTGAAAATCTTCGAAGCCAACCGAAGACAACTGAACAAAAATCTTCAGAGCTACAAGCTGAATCAGTTGAGCTTCAAACCAAGTTTACGGCTTTCGAAGAGAAGATCTATGTGTTGGAGAAGAAGAATGTTGATCTGATGTCAAGCCTCCAAGCAGATAAAGAAAAAGCTAATCTGGAGAAGGATTCCATTCAAAAGCTCTCTAATTTTTCAAAGAAAGCTAACCAAGAGAAAAAGGATTTGGAGCTTAGATGCATAAAACTTTCTAAGCAAGTATTCGAATTTGAAAAGATTCTAATAATTGAACGGGATACTTTTGCTAAAGAAAGACAATTTCTTGAAAACAAAATAACTGAACTTCCCAAATAGATTTCTACTTTACAAGACTTGCTTGAAAAAGAAAGACAAATTTTCAAAGAAAAGAAGCAGGCTTATGAGCTTGAAAAGAGAAATGCTGAAAAAAAATACTGGGATTTTCAAAGATATATCAGAAAAGAACAAGAACATGGAAAAATATTTTGAACAAGAACGTTTACATTTTGAATCTGAAATATCCAAGCTCATATCTAAAATCACTATTCTATCATCAGATGTCCAAAATGAAAAGAAGGCCAAATCTGATTTGAAACAAAAGTTTGACACACTGAATTCTGAAAGAAACATTCTATCCAAAAAGATAAAATACTTGGAAACTGCAAACAGTGAAATGTCAGAAAAAATTACAGCTGATGTGATTAATCAATCACCTGTTGATAATTCAACAGAATCAGTCTGTTCTTTCAAAACAGCTTCAAGTTGTATTCATGATAAAAATGTTTTTAAATAGAACTGTGTCAAACCTAAAATTGTCAAATCAAGACAGATTCGACCATCAAATCTATTTTATGACAAATCTGTTGATGGACCAGCGAGCTTCTACGTTAAATCTTTTGGAAAGCAATCGAAGAAAAATCAGATGATCTGGCGAGTGAAGGATTCTTCAGAAGAGAAGAAGAAAGACAAAGCATCTGTATCCACAACCAATGCCAACAAGAACAGTGTGCATAAAGGTAACTCTTTTGGTAATTCTGATATATATTACTCGACTAATCATTTGATCAAGGTTGCTCAAAAGAAGATTTGTTGTTCTTACTGTGGAGCACATGACTTTGTAAGTAAAAATTTTGTTAATTACTGGTATGGTTCATATTATGTAACCCCCACAAGAACTGCAACTAACTCCTCAGGACCCAAATACCAGTGGGTACCAAAAGCTAAAACTGTGTTGCAGGCACCCAAGGTTTAAGGGGAGAATAGAACATAGGCTCTTGGATAATACAATTCAAGACCCGTACTTCAATGTTAAGAACTAAGGGTTTTGAACACAACAGTTCAAAACCCGGACCTTATAGTCAAAGAGTTTTGGCTTCTAAACATTTCAGTTTAGAACCCGGACTTAAATGTCAAGATTGTGGTTTCTGATCACATGACAGATCAGGACCCGTTCTTTAATGTTTAAAGATATGGATATTTTGCAAATATCCAGGGGGAGCTTAAAAGAAAACAAATCATGATATAAAGATTTGAGGAGGAGCTTAAAGGTAAATATCTTCTGACCTAGATCTCTGATTGTTTAAAAGAAGAACAACTTTCAAGCATGAAAAAAGATTTCTAAAATGATCAAACCACTTCTTGTTCTCAAAAAGATTTCATGAATTTAGAAGTGTGATTTTAAATGTTTTTCATAATTGAACTTCAATGTTTAAACTGACCGTGTGTTTCCAAAGATCAATACTCGCGTATTATCTTGTCTATATACTGTAAAGTATTCACACACATCGGTTCAATACTTCATTTTAATTTGTTATTACCATGTCTCATATCGAACAATTTTTCGATGGTAATACCCTCGTTTGATTTCATTATTATTGAGCATCATTCATCATTTTAACTTGAGCGTTCATTGCTAAATTGTTTATATTCGTTCATATAAACAAATCATCCAATTCTTTGATACCCTAACCGTTGCATTTGATCTGATTGATACATTGTCAGATTCTCAAAACAATTCTCTTGATTTCATTTCATTTATTCAATATCCTTGTTTTGAGAGATCTTCATTGTTCAAATGCTCAAATTCCATTCACATTTTTAAAATGAGCATACATTTTGACAATGTTATCATTTTTGAGCTTAACTGTTAAAGTTAAACTGTTGAACAACCATTCTTTATAGGACTTACATGGGATTCATGTGTGAGCTTATAAGAACTTCCATGGATACACGTTAACTAGTATTTCCTACCCCAGAAGTTATTTTTGAGTGATTGAGGGGTGAGGGGTCAAAATCAAAGACTGGGGGAGATAACTCATCCGGTTGAGTTTTTCTCATTGAGCTGAGGTAAAATGGAAAAGAGAGTTTGGTTAGAAGTGAGCATAATGTTAAAAAGAAAGAGGGTGTGAGAACAGAGTTAAAAGAATATGAAAACTCTGCACCAACCACTTTCTGAGCCGGGCAGCCACATCTTCTGATTGGTTCACATTTGTTAGGTCTAAATATTGTATCCAAGATTTAATAGGAAAGTCAAATATGTAAAAGTCAACATTGTCTTTGTCTAAGCTTGTTTAGTTTCCTTAGCCGTTAAGGCTTTGTATTAGATAGGTAGTATATATATGGTTTGTGTTTGTAATTTTGTAGTGAAGTTCTAGAGAATGCATTGTTTGTAATAGCTAGAGACATATGAATACGAGATCTACTTTTTCTCTCTAGACTTTCTTTCTCTAGTTCTTGATCTTAATGATGATATCTTGAGTAATTTCTTATTGTGATTAGGATTTTATGATTAACAATTGGTATCAGAGCCGTACCAAACTGTTCAGGAATGATTAGATCATGATTTGAATTGAAATTTGTGTGTTTTTGGATTGAAAATCGTTATTTTTCGAATTTTCTTTCAAGAAACGAGTTTGTTACTGTTTCATCTGAATTTTTTTGTGAAAAATCGGTTTTAATGCAAGAAACTGGATTCATTGTGTTCGATTTATGTTGGTGATTGATTGTTGTTTTGATTCCATCTCGAAATTCGAACAGTGAGCCCATGCCAACTCTTGCATTAACCCCACCAACCACTCGTTTATTTCTTAACAAAGAAATGTTTCATTTTCTTTGGGGACGCAACATATCTGCTATCTGATCTTCACTCGAAAGATTAAGATATTGAAAAAGAAGAAAAGTTGCCCCACCTTCGCACCTCTTTCATGCAAATTGAGTCTGTGTAATATTTATTACTGTCTCAACAGTTTACACAATTTGAGCCTTATGAAACACAGTCATTGTGCTAAATTCTTTCATACATAAGCACGAGCACACAGAAAATTTGTTTTTTCTGTCAGAACATTCATAGATAAACCTTGTGTTTTTCAATGATTGAATGGAAGTCCTGGGGAGTCATCATCAAACCAGCTCCTTAAATTGTACATTCGTTGTACACAGTAACTCCGTGTTACTGACAGGCACTTCTAACTGTTTCATTTGTTGAATCAGGGGTACCAAGTTCATTATATCTGAATTTCAAAAGATTCGGGTATATACAGTTCATGATTCAGATACTCAGATCAAAGGATGGATTACGTTGAATACAAAGGAGGATGATGAAAGAGAATGTTGAAATTGAAGATGGTTTGATGATTATGGTGCTCACAATCATCAAAAAGGGGGTGATATCTACAAAGATCAATTTCAAAGACAAATGGTGAAGATAGTTCTGAAAGATTAAATAAGATGAATGTTTTGTCAAAGAATTCAGAAGATTCTGAAGATGATTTCTGAAGAAAGATGATTCGGAAAGTCCAAGCCAGATGAAAAGAAATCATTCTGAGATTATTCAAAGTCAAATTAGAAGATTCATGAAAGTTCGTTTTTCCAAAGACGATCAAGAGATCAGAGTGATGAAGATAAAGTTTTTGAAAGATTCCTCGAAGTTTCTCAAAGGCAAAAGATTTCAAAGAAGTTTAAAGAAGTTTCAAAGATGAAGTTTTCATAGTATTGTTTCAAGATTTTAAATGATTCGTTTTCAAGACTTGTTGACTTTCCAAAGCTGCAAAGTGTTAAAGACTTTTCAAGATTCTTCAACAAGTTCAGAAAGAGCTTCAAAGTTCAAAGCCGTCAGAGTTAAAGATTGAAGAATCAAAGAGCTGAAGACTAATGTCAAATTTTTATTAAATTTTGAATACAAAGGGGGAGAATGTTAGTACATTAATTGTATACAAGATTTAACTAGGGAAGCCTTGTAAAAGTATTTGTAATTGCATAGTCAAAGGATGTCAATGAAAGTCAAAATATAGAAAGTCAACATTAGTTTTAGAGGTTTTTAAGTACTTGAGTTGTTGAAGTACTTGAGAGTTTTATGTTGGACTATTTGAGTGTTTTAGCATGTGGTATAAATAGTTTGTATTCTTTGTAAATCATGTAACACTAAGAAGAGCTTTAATTGTCATATTCAGATTTACTTTCTCTCTCTACTCTCTCTCTAGAATATATACTATTATATCTTGATTATGAGAGGTTGATTTGCTTGATTTAGATCTGGGAATTACATTTTCAAAGATAATCAAATTGGATAATGCTTTGATTTAATACTAAACCACGAGGAACCGAATTCAATACAACCACCGACCCATTATCTAGTGGCAACCAATCACAAATCAAACTCACAATCCAGAATATGAATTTTAAAAACAATCACGTCCGGTCAATAGAGTGCCGGTCGCGGTACCGGTCAAAACTAGTTACCGGTCAAGCAATGTACCGGTCGACCTCTGATTGCCGGTTGAACAATGTATTGGTCAAGGCACCGGTCACTTAGGTTTGATCAAAGATAGAACTAATCGAATAATAGATTAGCTTGAGGACTGATAAACTCGATGAATCTGAGTCGATCGAATTCAACCAATCAACCCAGAAAATCAATAGATCAAGTAACAGTTTTGCAGAAAACTCAAACCAAACACAGATCGATCAAACTCAAACTAAATTTTTTTTTACCAATCAAACCCAGAAAACACAGATCGATCGATTTTCAGAAAAAATTGATTTTCAAAAACACAGATTGATCAAACCACTCGATTTCCAGAAAAATATTCGACCAAACTTTTACCCAAAAAAAATCGATTTTCAATAACACAGATCACTCAAATCTTAGCAGATAAAACAGATAATAGCGATTAAAACAAATAATCTATTAAGGGTTTTAGACAAACCTTTTGATCGTATCGAATAAAAAATAATTCGATCCTGCTCTTATACCAATTGTAGATCCCAGTACAGTGCAATCACGAACAGTTATATCAATGAAGAACAATAATATAGCTACAACCTATAGTCATATGATTAATATTCAATCAAAGGGTTTAGGTTTACAGAGAGAATATCTTATCAGTAAATGTAAACCTATTGACTAGAGAATTATGAATAATGAGACTCAACTGATAAATGAACTAAATAAGCCTTTATATACTTAGGCTTTACAAGATAATGGGCTTATGGGCTTTGGGCCCAACTAATAAATAAACTTTTAATTAATTACATTTCGAACCCTTATAAATGCTTTATACCACTTTCAACACTCAGGAATTTCAATCCTAACATCTACCATCTTTTCAGAAACATGACTGTCAGAAAAAATAACATTTTAGTTCCCTTGGATGCTGTGAAGAGGTTCATGAGGAGGCATGTCAACTTTACTTACTGCTATGACTTCCAGTTTGGAATAGAGACAAATCAAAGTAAAGTCAACATGATAAAGCCTGACCTTAGACTAGAGAACATAGATGATTATTGTTTGTTCACCATGCTTGACAAACCTGAACTTGGTGTGGTTTACAAGACTTCTGAGAACAAGAAAAGGTACTTCAGACTTTTAGAAATCGCCAAGTTTTCAGATGGAACTTTAAAGTTGATAAAGATGCAGTTGGATAGGAGACTTAAAGAAAACAAAGTGAAGCGGAAGCAAAGTGAAAAAGGTATGGAAAAGTCTCTCAGACTCAACACTGAAAGAATAGTTGATGCTATTTATGATCGTTTCAACTTTAGACGCGGCATCAGAAATTTTGAGTCATTGCTCGGGATTTGTCAAGGGAGACTATCACGTTGGGGCAGACCTATCATTCACACTTGATCTAAAAGGGGGAGATTGTTACTGTATTTGCTTAGATCAAGTGACTTTGACTTTTGTATTTGACTTTATTGCTTTTGAGAGAATCATGTATTAAGGTTTCTTTGTAATGTTGTGAGAGAAATGTCTTGGTATAAATAGTATTGTGTGAGAGTTTCTTGTAACTTTTGAACACCTTGAATTGTACGCTCATTACTTGTGATTGAATAGACATATGACTTTCTCTCTTTACACTCTCTCTCTCTCTCTCTAAAATCTTGATCTTAATTGTTGTTTAATTGATATCATAAGCTTGAATTGGACAATTACAAAATTTTTCTGACATATTGAATGTATGCTTGAAATGATCATTCCCAAAATATTCAGATAAAAATTTGACTTGAAAACCTAACTTGAAAAACACTTGAAAAACACTTGAAAAATTTTTTAAGGCAAAAACTCGCAAAACAAAGAAACTCGCAAAACACTGTTCAATACACTTCGTGCTAACAATGGTGTGCGCGTTTCCGGTTCGCGCAGAGCACTATGTGCGCGTTTTGAGATTCTCGCTAAAAGGATGTGCGCATTTTTCAAATTGTCACAAATCATGACGTGCGCGTTCTATACTTAGAAAATTTTCAATAAATCTGAAACTCGCTAAATGCAAACTCGCAAGACTAGGAAACTCGCAAAGCACTATTCACTGCACTTCTCGCAGAAAACGTTGTGCGCGTTTCTTAGTTCGCATAGACAACAATGTGCGCGTTTTGACTTCTCGCAAAACACACTTAGCGCGTTTCTACCAAGAACTCGTAAAAATCATGATCATCATCATCATGCGTGTTCTTCCCTTCTTGCGCATTTAGTGACGTGCGTGTTCTTCAGGATGAATCTTGCGTGAAGTTTGGATCTTGCGTGTTCTTCATTTGAACATACGGATTCGATCCAAAATCATTTATATCTGCAATTTAGACATGAAAAGGCACAGTTATGATCGAAAAGTGAAACTAAACACTTTCTTAATACAAGATTTGATTAAAGAACTACAACAATTCAGTGAATCGATTCAAACACAGTGTCGACTTATTAAAAAAAATCCAAAATTGATTCTGATTTGATGCGAAATTCGTGATATGATCAATAGAAGAAATGTTCAACAATACTAAACGATAACTAAGGAAACATTTTCTTGCAACAAAATCAACAAAACAAGAAATATTTGATGAAACAGTATATTTCCAGAAAAGTTTTGCGTGTTCTTCAAGAATAAAAAATTTAATCAAACAAGTGGAATTCAATCCATCTGAATGATTTTGGTTTGCTCTGATAACCAATTGAAAATGTATTTTCCCAGATCAATCAATCAATATTCAAGATTCAAGATATGACAATTATAGATCTAGAGAGAGAATAAAGAGAGAAACCCAAAGTCATATGTATTAATGTAAAAGTTACAATGCTTGACCACTTGGTTGCTTACAACTCTCACAACACAAAGCCATTTAAACAAACAACTAAAACTCTCAAGGAACTAAACACTCACAATGTAGAAACTCTCATACCACAAAGGTTGACTTTGTTGACTTTACAAACTTTGACTTACTTTGACATAGACTTTTCTACATTAAATCTTGGATACAATTTATACACTAACAAATAACGATTTCAAATGAAGTACTGAACTGGTGTGTGTGAATACTTGATAGTATATAGACAAGATAATACACAAGTTTTGATCTTTGGAAACACACGGTCAGTTAAACATTAACGCTTAATTATGAAAAACATTTAAAATCACACTTCTAAATTCATGAAATCTTTTAAAAATATAGCAGTGGTTTGAACATTTAAGAAAGCGTTTTTCTTGCTTGAAAGTTGTTTTTCTTTCAAACAATCAGAGATTAAGATCAGAAGATACTTACATTTAAGATCCCCCTGAAATCATGATAGAATGATTTATATTCTGATAAGCTCCCCCTGGATATTTGCATAGTATCCTTATCCTTACACATTGGAGACCGAGTCCTAAGCTATTGTACTTAGAAGTCATAGTCCTTTAACATTGGAATGCAGGTCTTGAACTGAATTATTCAAGAACCATAATCCTTCAACCTTGAAGAGCAGGTCTTGAACTGAATTGTCCAAGAGCTAATTTTTCTTTCTCCCCCTTAAACCTTGGGTGCCTACAACACAGATTTAGCATTTGGTACACACTGGTATTTGCGTCCTGATATGTTAGTTGCAGTTCTTTTGGGGGTAACATAATAAGAACCATACCAGTAATCAACAAAATTATTACTTAAAAAGTCATTTGCTCCACAGGAAGAACAACATATTTTCTTTTCAGCCAACCTGATAAGATGATTAGCAGAGTAAATTGTAATGGTTTACCAAAATATTTACCTTTATGAGCTCTGTTCTTTTTGGCATTGGATGTGGATGTAGATGCTTTGTCATTCTTCTTCTCATCAGGAGAAACCTTCATTCTCCATACCATCTGTCCTTTCTTTGAATGCTTTCCAAGAGATTTGACATAGAAACTCTGTTAGATCTAATTTTATAGTAATCATTGTATTTATTTCCTTTATCTTTCAGTGATTTTAGTTCTTTTCTTTCTTGTAAGTGCCTTGGGGTATTTAAGTCCCCTTGGCTTATTTGGTTGTAAGATCTTTTAACAATTTGAATACAAGTTACTGTTTCATTCGAGTGAACACTTTCTCTCTCTAGATTTTCTCTCTACAGATCTTGTGATCTTGGCTTATCAATTGGTATCAGAGCCTTCAAGATCTTGAGAGGATTGAGATTAGTTGTTTGTCTCAGGTTATCGGTTCTCTTGGAAACGCAAAACTTTCTTGCGTATCTGTCGACACACGAAGTTCACCAAGTGCGTGTCATTCTGTACACGCATAACTTCAAGTGCGTGCCTCGTTGAACACGCATAGCATATCTTGCGTGTCACTCTGAACCCGCAAAGCATCAAGTGCGTACCTTTCAGGACACGCAAAGTCCTTATTCAGTGTTCGCTCCTTCTATCACCCGAGAAGTCCTTGTTTGCGTGTCTACAAGGACCCGAAAAGTTTCTTTTGTGATTCAAGCCAGAAACGCAAACCTTGAGTTTGCGGGTCTTCAAACCTTGGTTAATTTTCAGAATTTCAGATTTCTTCAAAATGTCTCTACAAGCTCAACTTTACAAGAATGACCTCATGATGTCGTTGGGGTCTGATACTCGTCCACCTGTGCTGATAAATGAGAACGAATTTGAACAATGGCAGGACCGGTTTATTAATTTCATCGAAAGGCAACCAAATGGGGAAAATATGATGAAAGCTTTGACTGAAGGTCCCATGGTCAGGCCAATGAAAGTGATACCAGCTATTGGAAACACTCCAGCTACTACTGTAGAAAAAGCCCTGAGAGAATATGAGGCTGATGAACTTCTAAGATACCAAGCTGACAATCATGCCAAGTCGAATTTGATTCTTGCTCTACCAAATTCCATCTATAATAGAATCGATTGTTTCAAACATAATCCTATGCTGATGTGGACACAACTGGAGAAAATCATGTGTGGTACTGCAATGTCTACCCAGCTTCGTCAGACAAGATACATGAACAACTTTGAAGAGTTCAAAGCTAAGGATGGGGAAAGTCTGAAAAGTGTCTTCGACAGGTTTTGGACTGTTATTAATGATTTGTATAAGATCAAGGTAACAAAGAATGAGATGGAGACAAATCTGAAGTTCCTCAATGCACTCAAACCTGAATGGGAAAAATCCTGTCATCGGATGAGGAATGATCCCAGAATTTCCAAAATGCCTATTCAGGAAATGTTTGAAATTTTGATGTCTGATGAAGCCATGGTTTTGAAGAAGAAAGCTAAGCTGGATAAGCAGAAGCCAAAGACTGTGGATCCAATCGCTCTTTTAGCTAGCCAAATGGTTGAGCAAGCCTTGACTGAGTCTGCTTACGACGGGTCAACAGATGACGATGGCGAAGCATTCGAAAAAGCCATGATTCTTCTAAGTCAGCACTATCAAAAGAAATATCAGAAACGGTCAGGTTCAAACAATCTTCGTTTCTCATCTGGATCAAAGAAGGTAGAACCTGATACAACATCAAAGCCTTTCTTTCCCAAATATGAGCCTGCTACTGCAGCTGAACTAAAGAAAGAAGATAAGAAGGTTGTGACTTGCTACAACTGTGGCAAACCCGGGCATATTTCAAAGGAGTGCAGAACGAAGATTGTGAAAGATGTTGATTTATATAAAAAGAAATTAGCTTTGGCTGAGAAGAAAGCAAGTGGAACAATTCTGTTGGCTGAGGAGGAATACTGGTTAGACCACTCAGAAAATGAAGCTGATAATGAAGAGACTGCTGCTATGTGTTTTATTGGAGACGACAATAGTGATGATGAGGATGAGGAGACTTCAACCGATGAATCTGAGGTACCATCTGAGTTTGATTTTAATTTCATTTCATCGCAAATGAATGTCATTACAAATGCTTTACATGACTTTCGTTCAAAGCTTCTATCCGAAAAACGTGAAAATCAAGAAAAGTCTGTTCAAATTGAAAAATTGAAGATTTCTCTGAGAGATGAAAAAGCTATTTTAAAGTTTACAAAAGAGAAATTTCAAGAAAGAATAGAAGATTTAGAAATTGAAAAACAGACTTCTCATGATTCTTTGTCTGAATTGTCAATTTTAAATCAAGAGTTTTCGGATAAAATAATTGAATTAGAAGAAAAGCTTTATAAACAAAAACAAACTGAACAAACAATTCATATGCAAAAACCAAGGAGCTATGAGTCGTTAAAAGAAAATTGGGGTCTTGGATTTAAAAATCCTCAGTTTTTAAAGAAAGCTAAATTTGAGATTCCCAATTTTTATGATTACGAATGTCTTGGTCTTTCAAAATATGGTTCTCAATACAAACCTCTTTGGACAAGTGCTAAAGAAACTACATTTAAGGAAGATAAAAAACGGATAAACAGCAAGAGAATGGAAGTTCCTTTTGTTTACACTCAAGAAAATGCAAAATTTTTTCCTTAAAAAGTAAAGAAGAGAAGACAAAAGTTAAACATTGTTTCTTCTACTAAATCTTCTATATCTAATGACTTCTTTGATTTAAATGCAGCTAATTCTAATAAGGACAATATATCTCCAGTACCTTATGATACTAAGGGATATATACCTCCATTAGTATTAGAGTGCCAAATCTTTGATCTAGAAGAACAAATGGAAGAACAAGAGATTTTGAGAAAAATTGAAAACGATGTCATTTTTTCTTTTATGGCATCGAGTTTTAAAGAAAATAATTATGGTCTTCTCAAATCTTCCATCAATTTGTGTTCATCTGATGTTTCTTGCTCTGAGGTTTGTGCAAATCAATTAACTGATCAGTTTGGTTTTATTGATAAATCTTCTTCTTCTAAGTCAAATATTATATCTGAAATTATTGATGACACTTTTACGTTAAATGATCATTTCTATAAAACAAAGCGTAAAAGAAGAAGGTCAAAGAAGAAAAAGAAGAAAGAGTTTGATATTTCTGAAAATTCTAACTTTTCTGATTCCTCTATTTAAGATAGGCCTTTGAAGAAGTCTGTGAAGTCTGTTTGGCTAAAGAAACAGAGATCTGAAGAATTTGTTTCTGTAGAAGATAAATGTGTACATTTTCTTTGTAAACAAGAATGATTTGCCTTTTGTAATAAAACTACAAAATATTCTGTAGAGCAAATGTTTCAAATTTCGAAGAATATCTCATATTGTCTCTCTAGTTCTGATTCTGATGATTGCGTTTCTTCATTAATATGTGATGATGTTCATGCTTTATTTGATCAGTCTCAGATTTTTTGGAAAAATAAATGTTTGAAAAAGAAAACAGAAAGGACTAACAAGAAGGGACCCATATTCATATGGGTACCTAAATCTTAGTAATTTTTGATTGTGCAGCTAAATCAATTATGGTATCTGGATTCGAGGTATTCCAAACACATGACTGGCAACAAATCTTTGCTTTCAAATTTTAAAGAAAAATATTGCGGTCGTGTCAAATTTGGAAACTGCGAGACGGCTCCCATTCTTGGTTATGGTGATCTTGTTCAAGGTAATATAACTGTCAAAAGAGTAAGCTATGTCGAATGTTTAAGTCACAATCTATTCAGCATCGGAAAGTTCTGCGATAAAGATCTTGAAATCAATTTCAAGTCTAAAAGAGTTGCTGTAAAGAATAATAGCGGCATGGACTTACTTGTTGGAAAGAGACGATCAAATCTTTATACCATTAATCTTTCCGAAGTAAAGGTTCCATAAAATATTTGTCTTCTATCAAAAGCCTCTATTCATGAAAGCTGGGTGTGGCACCGACGACTAGCTCATCTCAATTTCAAATATATGGATCGCTTGGTCAAGAATGATTCCGTGAGAGGTCTTCCAATCCTCTGTTTCCAGAAAGACCACCTCTGTCAGGACTGCGAGAAAGGAAAGATGAAGAAAGCATCTCATAAGCCTAAGCCTGAACATTGCACTGTGGACATCCCAGATCTAATTCATGTTGATTTGTGCGGACCAACGAAGACAAAGAGTATTGGTAAGAAGAAATATGTTTTGGTTGTTGTTGATGATTACTACAGATATACATGGGTGAAATTTCTCAAATCTAAAGACGAGACACCCGAAATTCTCATCAACATCATCAAAACCATTCAGACAAATAAGCAAAAGCATGTCAAAGTTGTAAGATCAGATAATGGCACAGAATTCAAGAATTCAACTCTTCAAGCATTCTATGATGATCAAGGAATACAACAACAGTTTTCTGCTGCAAGAACACCGCAACAGAATGGGGTTGTTGAAAGACGAAACAGAACGCTTGTGGAAGTTGCTAGATCTATGCTTGCTTATTCAGGTCTTCCTTTATCCCACTGGGCCGAAGCCATATCAACTGCGTGTCATACTCAAAACAGATCAATTATACATCGCCGGTTCAACAAGACTCCATATGAATTGATGAACGATATCAAACCCAACATCAAATATTTCAAGTCTTTCGGGTGTAAATGCTATGTTTTGAACGACAGAGATAATCTGAACAAATTTAGTCCAAAGGCATATGAAGGCGTATTTCTGGGCTATTCTTCTAACTCTGCTGCTTACAGAGTCTTTCTCCTCTCTGCAAGAAAAGTGATAGAGTCAGTGAATGTCAAATTTGATGAAGCTGCTAATTTGGCTTTTGGACAACACAGTTCAGAACCCGCTATTACTGGAAACTCAGCTTCAGAACCTGCACTTCAGTCGATAAATCAGGATCCTTCTAATTCTCTGTCTAATCTTTCTGATCTTGATTTTCTGTTTGAAAATTTTTATGATGATGTGCCTAAACCAAACACTGATAATGTGTCAAATGTCTTGAATCAGGAATCTGTGAGTGCATCTAATCCTACTTCCGCTGCATCAACCTCTAAACCTGATGCTGCTTCAGTATCTCCTGAAATTCAAGACATACCTTCTGAACATCATCCGAATCAATTCATACATGAACCAGAAATTGCTGAAACTGTTCATGAGGAGTGTGTAGAAGATGAAGTTGTTCCAGCAGAAAATGTTCAACAAGAAGTACAAGATATGTCTGTGCCTTCTTCTGACATTATTTCATCTGAAGATCCTCCTCATAAATTAGAAGTGGTTCAAGAAGTTATTGATCCTCTCCCTCATACAACAAAATGGACAAGATCTCATCCAATCCATCAAATTATTGGGAATCCTCAAGCAAGTGTTTCTACTCGCTCCAGAACAGCTTCTTCCAACGAATGTTTGTACACTTGCTTCCTAAGCAAGATTGAACCTAACAAAGTATCTGAAGCGTTGGAAGACCCAGACTGGATTTTAGCAATGCAAGAGGAGCTCAATCAGTTTGACGCGCTAAAATTTTGGAGACTTGTTCCACGGCCAAAGGGTAAAAGCATCATAGGAACCAAGTGGATATTCAAGAACAAAAAGGACAAAGATGGTATTGTTGTTCGCAACAAAGCCAGATTGGTAGCCAAAGGATATCGACAGCAAGAAGGGATTGACTATGACGAAACCTTTGCACCGGTTGCTAGATTAGAAGCTATCAGGATGTTTCTCGCATTCGCGGCTTATCGAAACTTCACCGTATATCAAATGGATGTCAAGACTGCCTTCCTCAATGGTAAACTGAAAGAAGAAGTATTTGTATCTTAACCAGTGGGGTTTGTGGACAAAGATCATCCAGATTACGTATATTTCCTCGATAAAGATTTATACGGGTTGAAACAAGCACCTCGAGCATTGTTCGATGAGCTGTCTGCCTTTCTGCTCTAATCCGGCTTCACCAAAGGAACCATCGACACCACTTTGTTTATATATCGTTCTAACTTGGATATCTGCTTAGTTCAAATTTATGTAGATGACATAATATTTGGTGCTACTAATCAATTTCTATGTACTTGGTTTTCTGATCTACTGACCTCCAAGTTTCAAATGAGCATGATGGGAGAAATCAACTTCTTCCTCGGCTTACAAGTAAAGCAACTTCCAGATGGTATTTTTATCAACCTGTCGAAGTACATATTTGACCTTTTGAAGAAATTCAATTTGGACAAATCATCTTCGATTGGCACGCCCATGGCTCATGGAACTAAGATCGGACTTGATCCAGATGGAAAAGTTGTCGATATCAAGACATATCGGGGGATGATCGGATCGCTAATGTATCTGACAGCAAGTAGACCAGATATCATGTTTTCCACATGCCTTTGTGCCCAATTTCAAGCAAATCCTAATGAATCGTATCTACTAGCAGTCAAGCGCATATTCAGATATATCAAAGGAACTCCTTATTTAGGATTATGGTATCCTAAAAGTTCTGATTATAGTTTGATTGCTTACTCTGATGCAGATTATGGTGGTAATCAATTGGACAGGAAAAGTACTTCTGGTCATCTCCAGTTTCTGGGTGACAGACTGATAAGCTGGGCGTCGAAAAAGCAAAACTGCGTGTCAATATCAACAGCCGAAGATTAATACGTCGCTGCAGCTAGTTGCTGTGCTCAAGTACTATGGATGAAAACGCAACTTCGTGATTACGGAATGCTATACAAGACGGTGCCAATATATTGTGACAGCAAGTCCGCGATTGCAATATCGGTCAATCCTGTCCAGCACACCAAGACCAAGCACATAGACATGCGATATCATTTTATAAAGCATCACGTGGAAGAAGGTACTATTGAGTTATATTTTGTCCCAACTGAATATCAACTTGCTGATATATTTACAAAAGCTTTGGATGAAAAACGTTTTAACTTTTTGCTTTCCAAAATCGGCATGTTGAACTTAAAAGTTTAAATCTTTACAAATTTTACTCTATAAAGTAAAATCTTTCAGATTTTCTTTCTTTTGAATAGAATGTGTTTCTAGGATCTTTTACAAGTCACTTTGTTTATATTAAAGTTTTATATGTTCAATTTTCAAATCTTACAAACATCAAAAAGTCAGCAACATGCTTGACGCTTTAGATACTGTTTTAAAGATATGTAAGTCGGCATATTTATGGTTTTCTTTGCATAAACATCCTAAGTGATCAGAATTGTAGATTGTAATGAAAATATGGGCTAAGCTATTCGATATAGATTTGAGTTATTGAGATGATTTTATTTTTAAGCATTTAAAATACAGAAATCCTTGAGTTTAAAAGTTTGTACCTGTGACCTTTCTGGTTTGGGAAAGTAAGTTCCGAGGGATGCTCGACATCTGGTCCCCTAAGGTCAATTGATCTGGGAGTGATCGAACAGAAATCCTTCTATAGAATCAGATCGAAAGTCATGTTTTACTGGTATGAATGGGTTTAGGATATGTCGATGTAGCCTTTCTGATTCGGGAAAGTAAGTTCCAAGGGGTGCATGACACCTAGTCCCCTAAGGCCAACTGGTCTGGGAGCGGCTAACCCAAATCCTGCAATAGGGTCAGATAGAAAGTTATGTTTACGGCATGTTCTTTACTTAATAAACTCTTTGATTAAAAGATGCCAAAGTGCACAACGCTTAAAAGATGCCAAAGAGCACACTCATGTGAAGATGCCAATGAGCACACTACTAAAAGATGCCAATGAGCATACATCTCTTGATACTTGGTGATATATTTTGAGCTGCGATAAATCTGTAACCTTGTGAAAATCTTAATTCTTGATGTCTTAGTGTATGTAAATGCAAAGTTCTCCATTTTATGTTTAGAATTGCATTTTTCTTGAAGCTAATCAAAGATCGCATGCTAGCAAACTGAATAAATACCTGCATGTGTTTGAAGCTGAACATGTCTTAACTTGATATGCAATGAAACTTGTTTCTGTATCCAACAACTCATGTTTGATTTCAACTGATTGATAAATCTGAGAAATTTTACTAAGTAGACTTTAATTTGTTTAGTGTTTAAAATTTTATATATTCAGTTGTTACAAAATTTATATTCCATAAGATCATCTTTCATATTGATGTCTTTATGTTTGCTATCTGTGTTTTTACTCATATGGTATGTGCATTTTTCGAGGGGGAGTGTATATCTGATTTCCATATCTACTAATATTCTACTTTTGAGGGGGAGTGAATGTTGCTGATTAATTACTTCTAGTGATGATCAGAAATTCATCAGGTAAGTTTTTCTGAAATTACTATGCAAATGCTAAACTAATTTGATAAATTTTATGCATTTGTGTAGGGGGAGTGAATGAGGGCTTATCAGGTATTTTTCTCATAGTTATTTTGTTTTTGTTTTTAGAATATATAGAAGTAAGAATGTGTATTTTCTTTTCTTTATTCCCTTTGAACTAGTTTGACTATTCATCTTCCCTCCATTCTCTCTGTATTTTCTTCTTGCTTTCTCATCTGATTCATTTCAGATTGTGTCTTTGGAATTTCAGGTATGTTTTTTGTTTTAAGTTCTATGTTTGTAGTTTGATTAGTGTTCTATTACTTTGTTTTGTTTTAATTCTTGGTCTCTTATTTTGGATTTTACCTGACTTGCGATTCTGATCGCATTAATGCTTTATCTCATGAATTTCAGGAATTCAGATCAGAAGTTAGATCTAGTTTATCTGATATTCGTTCTTTTATGTCACAAGCTATCTCCGATCTATCTAACAAGATTGATCATCTAGAGCAATCATGCAGGACTGAGGTTGGCCCGTCTCTTAAACGCCGACATGACCAAGATGATCCCGATCATCAAGGCCATGAGGGGGAGATGGCAAAGAGACAAAGAACAGAAGGGTCTTCTGAAGCACGAGAAGTTGTTCAAAAAGAAGTGGCTGGAGATAGAGAAAAGACTGCTGATACAGTTCAAGATTGTTGTATTCAAGATTTAGTGAATGTCATGGTTGACAATGCTGATGTAACTGCTTTGCATAATGAATTTAACTTGTCTGAAGCAAATATTAATAATATGCAAATAGTAGTTTATGTGGATCCAGATGTCTCAGGTAGAGCTTATGAAGTTGAAGAGTCGGAAGAAGCAAATGACATGAGATCTTTCTTCGCGAACTTCATAGAAATAACTTCAGATGATGATGAAGAAGTTAGATTTGAGAAAGTTGCTCAAGTTAAAGAAGAAGATTGCAACAATATCATCATCTTATCTGATACAGAGGATGATACTGTTTTCATGGATGCATCAGATACAAAAGAGACTGAATTGCTATATGCTGATCTTCCGAGTCAAGGTGAGATTCCAGAAAATGATCAACCTTCATCTACTCCAGTAACTAGTTCTGCTCCGACAACCAATATTCCGTCAAGTGCATTTGAAGTTGGTCAGTCATCTAAAGCTTAAGCAGATATTCCTTCCTCCAAACCGGTAATTCCTCCATCTCTTCTAGAAGAAGGAGAAGCTTTAACTAGGCAGCAAAGGCAGAGAAATCTACAGCAGAGATATATGGCTTCTAGACTCAGAACAGCTTTTCTTGAAGATATCCAAAGCAACATCTTTGTTTCTAGAAGAAGGACAATCAATATATATGCCATACTTGGAGTAGAGAAAGAATCAGAAGCTTATCAGCATGAATACTTAGCGTTTATCAAGTGCCAGTGCAAAAGGAATAACACCGTTGCTTCTCCTCATCTAATTGTTCGAGTTCTCAGTGTCACAATTAATAAGTTTGTGAACATCTGGTATCCAGACCTTGTAGTGGAAAGAAGAGACTGCAATCGGTACAAATTTTCAGAGGCTGATTTCATTGATCTTTCAATTGATGATGTTGAATTCTTATATGATCATTTCAGGAATCTTTATCACCGGACTCAGGATGTTTCTCAAACTCTTTTCGTTATTAAACGATTCATTCGACGACAGATCCGATTTTATCTTGTTTTTGACTTCCAGATGGCCGTCGAAAGTTTTCAGCCTGTGGTTAATCTTATAAGGCCCAACCGAAGTTTGCAGAATCTAGAGTCTTATCTGTTATTCACCATTATCGAAGATCCATACGGAGTAGTATATAAGAACAGCTCAAGTGAAAAATGCTTTCTACGAATTGATGAGATTGGATATTACACTGATGGAACTCTAAAGGTGATCAAACTTCAGTTGGAGCATCGTCTACAAGAGGCTAGAAGAAAGTTTTTGGAAACAAGAAGAGAGTCATACCTTTTTGAAAATGATGAAATTCGTCTGATCCGTATAACTTTGGTCTCTATTCAAGATAGACTGAATCTCCGTTCAACTCTGCGACGATTGGAAGTGTTAGTTGGGCTGAACAGACTTCGTCAACGAGAAGAACGTCAATGATCCTTCAAAGTCGCCTAGATGGTCAATGCTGTTTTTGAAGATTGTTTTTTGAAGACCTCGGCGCCAATGATTACTAAGGGGGAGATTGTTAGATCTGATTTTATAGTAATCATTGTATTTATTTCCTTTATCTTTCAGTGTTTTTAGTTCTTTTCTTTCTTGTAAGTGCCTTGGGGTATTTAAGTCCCCTTGGCTTATTTGGTTGTAAGATCTTTTAACAATTTGAATACAAGTTACTGTTTCATTCGAGTGAACACTTTCTCTCTCTAGATTCTCTCTCTACAGATCTTGTGATCTTGGCTTATCAAACTCGTTGGACTATCAACAGACTTATCATAGAATAGATTAGATGGAAGAATCTGATTTAATTTGACAATGTTTGGTTTGACACTTTTCTTTTTGAAAACATTTTTCTCATGAATGGAACTTGAAGCAGTTTTGAAAGAACAAACTGATTCTTTTGAGTTGTCAAGAGGTGATTGATTAATCACATCATTTGAAATCTTTTCAGACAATTCAACATTTGCAGCTTCCAAGTCCTTTATCTTTTTAGATAAAATGTTTCTTTCATCGGAAAGCGAGTCAAACATCTTCTTCAAAATAGTTCTAGCCATATGTTCTTTCTAAATGTCTGATGATAGAAAAGATAGTTTGGATGTGAGCTTAGATATTTCAGATTCAAAGATTTGACGTTCTTGCTCAAAATCTTTTTCGAAGTTCTTGTTTTGTTCAGAATTATGTTTGAGAATCCCAACATTTATTTTTTCAGCATTTTTCTTTTCAGTTACAAAAGACTTTTTCTTTTCTTGAAAATATTTTCTTTCTTTATCAAGTAAGTCTTGCAGAACTGAGATTTGTTTGGGAAGTTCAATCGTTTTGTCTTCAAGAACTTTTCTGTGTTTAGCAAACGTATCTCTTTCAGTAATTAAAATCTTTTCAAATCCAGACACTTGCTTCGAGAGTTTCAAACATCTTAGCTCCAGATCCTTTTTCTCTTGGATAGCTTTCATTAAAAAGTCAGACAACCTTTGAGAAGAATCTTTCTCTAGATTTGATTTATCTTTATCTGCTTGGAGACTTTTCTTCACATCATCATTCTTTGACTCCAAGGCGGATATCTTATCTTCAAAAGCCTTAAACTTCTGTTGAAGCTCAACAGATTCAACTTGCAATTCTGATGATTTTTCTTCAGTTGTCTTCAGTTGGCTTTGAAGATTCACAATCTTTCTCTCTTTCAACTTTATTTCTTTCTCACAAGTCTCAATAATATTTTCTTTTAAAGAAATATTTTTCTCCTTCTCTTTAATTTCTTTCTCTCTTTCTCTGATGATACCTGCAAAATCAGATTTAACAGTATTAGCATATTTAACACAATCAGGAGTTTTATCAGAATTAGACAACTTAGATTTCAACTCCTGAATCTGTTTTAGAAGAACTGAATTATGATCTTCCAGTTTATCTCGTTCAACTTCTATTGTCGGTATCTCAGGCATATACATGATTGCACAGTCTCTCCCTGATAAAATTGTAGACATCTTGAACATTGAATTGGCTTGATATGAATAATCGTTCCCCAAACAATTCAGAAAAGTTGACTGAAAATCAAAATCAGACCACCACTTGAAAAACGATCTCTAAAAAATTCTAACTTCAGAACTCGCAAACCACAAGAACTCGCAAAGCACTGTTCAATGGGCTTCTCGCTAAACGTGTTATGCCCGAACAAGGAACTCGTAGACCGCTGTTTGCGCATTTCGAGAAACTCGCACGTAAGGTTGTGCGCGTTTATAGAACTCGCACACTATTACTTGCGCATTTTTAAAGAACTCGCAAGTCTTAATGTGCGCGAAGTAACATCTCGGTGAACTTTGTGCGTATTTCAGACATAGAATATATTTGAACACTTGAACATATCCCAGACAAATGTAAACTCGCAAATCAGGTACTTCTCGCAAGACTCTTTGCGTGTTCATACTTAAAAAAATTCACAGAATAATAACTCGCTAAATGTAAACTCGCACGATTACAAACTCACAGAAGGCTTCAGCGCGAACCATACTTAGAAAAATTCGAGAATCCAAGAGCTCGCAGATAATATTGTGTGTGAGCTAGCTTCTCGCAGAATGAATGATGCGTGAACTAGCTCAAACTCGCAGAAAGCACGAAAACTATCATCTTGCGCCTTCTTCCAAAGTTTGCGAGTTCTTTCTTAGCGCGTATGTCAGATCTAGCGCGTTCTTGACTTTACCACACGGATTTGATCCAAATTTTCATATAACCTACAAAACTCTTAAAAAATGGAACCAATGTGATCGAAAAACAACACTAAACACTTTTATAATCAACTAACATGACTAGAAACAATAAAATACAGTGCAATTTGCAAAATTACAGTGTTCGTATTTTTTTTCAAGAAAATTCAAAAATCCAGAAATTCATTCTGTTCTAGTGATTAATTCGAGATACAATGTGAAAAAGAACTACTCTATTACAACATTCGATCCCTATGAGACCATTTTTACACACAAAAAACAACAATTAAGAGAAAAATCAATCCAACAGTGGAAGTCCGAACTCCTCTCTGCGTGTTCTTGAACTTTCAAGAAATCGATCCAAGAATGTAATCCAAACAATCTGATTTCGATTAGGTTGGCTCTGATACCAATTAAAAATGTATTTTCCCAATTCAATCAATCAAGAATCAAGATTTGACAATGTAAAGTTCTAGAGAGAGAAACCCAAAGTCGTATGTATTATTGATATTACAATTACAATACACGCATGTTTCAGTTACATGGAACACTCATAAGACTAAGGCTATTTATACTAGCTACTTCTCTCAAGACACTAAACACTCACAACATTAGTTCCCTCAAAGACTTTTACATTATTGACTTTACAAACTTTGACTTCCTTTGACTTACTTTTCTACATTAAATCTTGGATACAATTTATACACTAACAAACAATAAGGGCAACATAATTTTCTTTTTGCTATCCCGATCAAATGAGTTGCTGATTTGACAAAGTCAGGTGCAAAAGACTTACCTCTTGAAGCTCTGTTCTTCTTCTTGTTAGCTCTATGAAGCTTTGCTGCTTCTGGAGAACCCTTTACAACCCAGACCATTTGATCTTTCCTTGGAGATTGAGTTGGAGATTTTAGAAAATGATTAGCACTCTTATCAAATGATTTTACATAAAAGGACTTTGGAGTGTTAATCTGATCTGGTTTAGAAACATTAGATTTCACAGTTTGTTTTCTAAAAAACATTTTCTGAAACATGCTTGATACTGACTGAAAAGAACACACTGATTCAGTAGAGTCATCATCATAGCAAGATGAAATAGATGTATCAGTTGTTAACTTGTTAGATAAGTCATTATTATCAATCTCAAGTTGTTGAATTTTATCACACAACTTGAATTTCTCATTGCAGAGTTTATCAAATTTGCTATGAATTGTAGATTTACTGCTCTTCTCTTTCATGATCTCAATAGATTAGTTTGCCAATTTACTGGTTAGCTTTGAGATTTCCTTTTCAAAAATCTTTCTTTCTTCCTCAAAATCTGTTTCTAAAATCTAGTTTTTATTTGAAACTTCTTTGAACAGATTTACATTTTTGTTTTCAAAAACTTTTCTCTCATTATCAAAGGATTTCCTTTCAGATATAATGAGCTATTCAAAGTCAGAAACTTGTTTTAAAAGATTTGAGACTTTAATCTCGAATTGTTTCTTATCAGACTCAGACTTATTGGAAATATCAGACAGTCTCTGGTTAAAAGTCTTTTCCAGTTCAGCTATTTCTTTGTTCTTTCTCTCATCCACTATCTTAAGCCAGTCATGACCTTTGTCTTGATACATCTTCACTTGAACTTCAGCCTTTGTCACTTTGACATTTTAAACATCCATATCATCTCTCAATTTCTTGTTATGATATCTGAGAGTTTCAAGCTCAACTTCCATTTTGGGTATCTCTAGCATGTAAGATAATGCACAGTATTTTGGAGTGAGTACAATAATTCCTATATCATCTGTGTATGGCATCTTTCCTGTGTGTTTGAAATATGTGTTTGAAGTGATCTTTAGTCAGAAAATCAGATATTGAAGTACAGAAAATTAACAACTATGCAAAAATGGGAATAATAAGGCAAGAATTGGCAAACAACAAGCAAAGGATACTCAAAGGATATAATTTTCGCAAACAACAAGATTTGAATCATGATTCACAAGCAATTGGGTTAAGAAAGTTGTGAAATTCGCAAGATAGTTGTCTGCGAATCCTGAAACTTTCGTAAGCTATACTCTGCGAATTCTCAAGAATTCGTAAGCAACCAGTCTGCGAATCTTTTGACTTTCGCAGGAAACACTTCTGCGAATCTTGTACTTAGAGTATTTTCAACTTCAATCTTGAGAATCTTTAATCCTGCGAGTTCGAGGAGTTTTGCGAGTTCTTCATTGAGTCATGCGAAACCTCTATGTTTTAAGCCTTTTCTTCAATTTTTCCCCAAATCCATAGCAATACTTGTTCAATCAATACCAAATTTTGACAGTATGCTCTATGATTGATCATGAGCAAACCCTAATCACTTAATTTCCAAAAACCTCAATAAATCTGACTTTGTGATTCTTAACAGTTCGAAGATGAATAGGTCTAAAAACCCAATGATTGATCAAATAGATTAATCAAACTTGAACAAATCTATTTATAACCAACATGAAACATGTTCATCTTCATCATACGAATCTAATGGAACAGTGAAGTTTCCGAAAATGGAAAACTAGAACTAATTTCTACACAAATTGGTTGAATCTGAGTTCTGAGGTAGCTCTGATACCAATTTTTGTTCCAGAATCAAGCACACACAATAATAATAACAGTAATAACAGACATTAATCAATGGAAAGAGATCATTGATTGAGAAAATACTAAATTCATATATCTCACAAGAGGAGGCTGCTACACTATAAATGAGATGCTTTTTGAGAGTTAACCTTAACCTAAAAAGGAAATAACAAGGGACTATATATAGGGTCAATTTACTTGACTCCTACAAAAATCAAACTTAACAAAATACATAACAAAATGTAACAAAGGACTAACTGTTACAACTTGATTAAACATGATCTAACAGAGTACAAGGTAAAGAACAGACTCAAACTACTACCTAGAACACTGGAATCAAGTATAGAACAGGATCCTTTGATATTAAGAATCAAAGTCTGCTCTGATACCAATTGTTGATCCCAAATATGATGTTCTAAACTTGATATATTTTTCACTACACAAAAACTAACAAATAAGAATGCGGAAGCATTTTGAAGTGTAGAGAAATTAGAACTTGCAAGGTAGCAGATACACTAGCAAATAATGAACATAAACGTAAAATGCTATAAGATAATTACTGAAAGATCTGCTTCATTAATTTGCTCAAGAACACCAAGAACATGCACTAGTATATGCTGAAAATGCTCAAGGAAATTACAGGGTTCTTTATGCTCATTGTGTGATAGCATGATCCAAACAAAGATGGTTCTCCTGTAATATAAAAGGAGGATGCACCCCGTAGTACAAGACAAAAGCTAACATTCCATAAACGGAATGCCACCTGGAAAGATGAACAATCGTGCGCCGCGTAAATGATCTGGAAATCTTAGTACAATAGGCTTCACGTGTTTTGTACGTGGTGTTGTCTTTAACTATTGATACGAAATCTTCCATCTCTCATCTCCAGAGGTTAGCCATCACAGAGGCTCTGTGAGTGATCACAGAGGCTCTCTGATCTGAGATTGATCTTCAGGTGAGATTCCTCGGGTAGATGGTCGACAGAGTCCTCTGAGCTTGCGACTTCTGTGGTGAGCTTGGATGTTCTGAGTAGTCTTCACCGGTTCGTATACATATCCTATTTTGCAATAATTCTATACATGTGAGTTGGAGCTAACAGATACCATAGCTTTGGTAGCTGGTCAGAAAGAGAAGGAGAAGAAAGAAAAGAAGAAGAAGAAGAAAATTGTGCTTCCAGCTTATGAAGAGTCTGATTCTGATTCTGACAGTGATGATGGGGAGAATCTCAAACAAATAATGCTACTATTGACCCGAGCATTTCAAAAGAAGTTTTACAAGAAGTCGGGTTCAAATTGTCAAAGATACTCACCAGGCTCAAAGAATCATGAGCATAGAGAAAGAGTTGGTGGAAGGAGATTTGAAGAGAAGAGGTTTAGAGAAAGAATGCTTGAAGAGAAGAAAAGATTTGTGAATGATTATGGGGCTGAGAAGAAGACAAATGAGTTGATAAAGTGCTACAACTGCAGGAAGGTTGGTCACTAGGCCGAGGACTGTCGGAAGCCTACAGTCAGAAATTCTGATTACTACAAGCAGAAGATGATGTTGGCCAAACATAAAGAAGCCAGAAAAGCTCTAATGGCTGAGGACGAGTTCTGGCTGGACCACTCCGATGAGGACAAAAAGGAAGAAACAACACATATGTGCCTGATGGGCAAGTAGGTGAAGTTTGATGAGAAAGATGAAGAGACATCTGATGAGGTGCTTAACTTTTCTGAATCTGACTTTGTAACCAAAATGGAAGCCATGATGATCGAACTTCAAGATCTTCAAACTAAACTGAAAAAGGAAAAGAGCAGAGTTGCCAAAAAAAGTTAAAATATTTTTGAACACAACAATGAACTTGTTGGGAACAAAAGTTTGATTGACTCTCTAAACAAATCTGCTTCTGATTTTAAACTGCAAAAAGATTGTTTTGAAAGTAAGATTTCTGAATTTGTTACTAAACTTTCAAAGTCTGATCTTGAAAAGCAAGAATGTGTTCTAAAAGTTCACAAATTGCAGTTTGAAAACAAGACTTTAGGGAAAAAGGTAAATGGTTTGGAAGCCAAGTTATATGCTAGAGGACAAACAGATCAAACCATTTTCTTAAACAAACCTAATGAGGAAGCTGATTTTAAAGAGAAGTGGGGACTCGGTTACGATAACCCCCACTACTTAAAGAAATCAATCAGAAAACAACCAACTTTATATAATTTTGTTTTTCTATTTGCGTTTGGTAAATATCCTCATTTGAAACCCAAATTTGTCACCAAGTCATCTGATGAGGTAGAGGCCAGGGAAGATGAGAATAGAAAGAATACAAAGAAAATGCAACTATCATTTTGCTATCAAAAGTTGAATGATAGTTATCTATCAAAAAAACCAAAGTTTCTTTCAAATGATTATTTTGCAAGTTATTCTACACAAGAGTTGCAGGCAAAATCAATTAAAGCTAAACTTTACGTTCCTCCACTTGTGTTAGAAATCAAAATAATGGAACTTGAAAATATTTTATCTGATGAAAGAATTTTGGTTGATATTAAGCAAAATGTATTTTCTACTGTAATGAAGAACACCATTTTTGAAACTGAATCCAATGAGTGTTCAAAATCTTCTAAGGCACCTCAAACTTCAGAAGTTGATTTTGATGACTTATTTGCATCTGCAAATGATTTCTTAAATTCTGATGATGGGTGTGTTGAAGAATGTATTGATATGTTAGACTTTAATGCTAAACTTCCATATCATTCTGCATTTATCATTAACTATGAAGCTTTACCAAATGTTTATGAAGTAGGCGAATCATTAACCAAGGTTGGCGAATCATTTTCTGTGAGTACTGATTACTATGAGAAAGGTGAGATACAAAAGAAACGGCGCTTACAGAAACGGATCAACACTAGTAAGCTCAAGAAAAAACAAACTCAGAAATCTGTCTTTCCTAATAAATCTAAATCTTTGGTTTCAGATTTGAAAAAGAAATGGTCGGAAGAACGAATTGAATGGCGAGCAAAATGGAAGACTGATGAGAATTCATAATCATGTCCTGAAAATGTTTGTAATAGATAAACTGGTAGTAAATCTGATTATACAATCTGGAAGACTGTTGCTTCTAATAAAAAAAAACTTGTAATTCCTTACAAGAAATATACAATAAAGTAATTACTCTAATTATCTCGGTCTACTACTAAGTCTTCTACATATAGACAGAATGATTTTGTTTCTCACCGATATTCTGATGATTGGTTTGGTACTTAACATGTCTATTCTTGTAAGTCACATGTTTCAAAGGTTTTTCAAAATATCAGAAGGTCCATATACAAATGGATGCCAAAATCTTGCGCTAATCCGATAGGACCCAATTTTAAATGGGTACCTAAAGTTATTGTTCCCTGATTTCTCCTGTGCAGACCCGTCATATGTGGTACTTGGATTCTTTAAAATTTAGCTTATCTTCAGAAATCTTTGAATTTGCTCTTTCTGCTTTCAATCATTGACAACAAATAATCTTCAAAAACAACTGTCTTGAATAGATTTCTCCAATAAGTTCCAAAATTTCTTTATCAACTCTCTCATTTCTTGTAACTTCTCCCCATAACTGATATTATCTTTTCTTTTCAACCAACAATTCTTGATCTCTTATCCTATCATTTCTTGAATACATCTCCCCCTTTTTAATGATTAGAGCATATTTATCATCAAAACTTTCAGAAGAAATGTCACTAAAATCTTTTCTGATCAATGATCTTTACAAGATCCTGTGATTATCTGCCGATTCATAGATTATATTCATCCGAATCTTTGCAAATTCAGACAAAATAAGAATGTAACACCTGAATCAACAAATGAATCTGTATGATTGATCATGAGCAAACCCTAATCTGTTAGAATCTTTGTGATGTTCACTCCCCCAGGGCTTCCATTCAATCATCGAAACACTACAAAGATATTTCTATGAACGTTATGACATTAAAATGAATTTCTTGTGTGTTCATGCATGTGTTAGACAGAATTAAACATAGATGATTGCTTTTTATAAGGCTCAAAGTTGTTTGAACCACTGAGACAACAGTAGTTAAACACATACTCGATTGTGGATGATCGAAGTGCGAAGGTGGAGCATACTTTCATCTTTTTCAATGTCCAGATTTTCCAAATGAAAATCAGATAGATTATGTGATGCGTCCCCTTGAAATATGAAACATTTTCTTGTTGAGAAGAAAAATGAGTGGTTGGTGGGGTTTTTATCAAGAGTTGGCATGGCCTACGTACCTATTTCAATAATGTTCACGAAGAAATGTGAAACACTAGTAATGTGGCTGCCCGGCTCAGAAAAAACTGGTGCAGAGTTTGGTATTCTTTTACTATGATATCTCACCCTCTTTCTTTTAATCATTGAGCTCACATCTAAGCAAACTTTTTTTTCCATATTACCTCGTCACACAGCCAATACTCAGTATTTTGACTCCTCACACAATCGATCAAGCAAGGATTAATTTCTTAGGTAGGAAACACTAGGTAACGTGAATCCATAGAAGTTTCAATTAATCTCACACAATGAACCCATGTATCGTCCTAAAGAAACATGTTGCTCAACTGGTTTAACTTTTCAGTTAAAGCACAAAAGATACAAGTCGGATGTATGTACGCTCAATAAGATAATCGTTAAGATTTGAGCATTATAAACATTGAAGATACTTCAAACAAGGATATTGAAATAATGAAATGAATACAAAAGACTTGTTTGAAGATCTGACATTGTATGATAAATATCAAATATAATGATTTATCGATTAAGGCTTAGGTCAGCAAAAATTGGATGTCGTCTATACAAAACAAGATATAGACAAGTCTTCAAAGAACATTTTGAAATGAAATCAACGCTCCATATTCTTTGAATTTCAAATGGGGTGTCTTACCATCGAAAACTTGTTTCAATTTAGAGACATGGTAAGAACATATTCAATCAAAAATATTAAACCAGTGTGTGTGAATACTTGAAAGTATATGGAAAAGATAATACACAAGTATTAATCTTTGGAAACACACGGTTTATAACCATATAAGCACAAATCAAATGAAACCATTTAAAAGAACACTTCTATATTCATGAAATCATTTTAAGAATCAGAAGTGGTTTGAACATTTAAAAAACATAATTTCATACCTGAAAGTTGTCCTTCTTTCAGATACATATGTGATTAAGATTAGAAATAAAACTTTTCGTTCCGTCTTAAATCTCATCATGTCAGCTCTAAGTCATAAAAGATATGATCATTTATGCTTCATCTTAGTTCTGCAAAACTCACAATGTCGTCAAAGCACAAAGATTTATTCACAAAAACTTTATTGAAATATAAATGCCAGAAAGCAGTAAAACTTAGAATGTACGAGTTCTGATCTGAAGTAATCAGAAATAATATTTCTTACTCCTCATTTATACTCCCCCTGCATTTAGGCATCAGAAAATTTATCAATGACAAACATATACAGAAATATGAACTCCCCCTCAAATGATTGTAGATCAACTTTTCATCTTCTCTTACCCCCCCCCCCTAAGATCATGAACATACCTTAAAATGCAAATATCTTTCAGATTAAAAATAAATAAATGAAGAAAAACACAATAATGAAAACTTTAATAGGTAATCACAAATTATGTCTTGAGATTTAGCATACCAAGTTTCGAGATAAAAAAATTAAATCTCTTTTCGTCGAGAGGCTTGGTAAACAAATCAGCAAGCTGATAATCAATGTTTACAAAATAAAGTTCTATTGTACATTTTTCAACATTGTCTTTGATAAAATGATATTGTATGTCTATGTCTTTTGTCTATGTGTGCTGTATAGGATTTGTTGATATGGCAATGGCGCTCTTAGAGTCACAGTAAATTGGGATTTTGTTGAATTTTAAGCCATAATCTCGCGGTTGTGTTCTCATCCACAAGACTTGAGAGCAGCAGCTGGCAACAGAAAAATACTCTGCCTTAGTCGTTGATGTGGAAACACATAATTATTTCTTTGAGGCCCAACTGATGAGTTTATCTCCAAGGAACTGTATATGACCCGATGTGCTCTTCCTATCTAACATACAACCTGCATGATCTGCATCTGAGTAAGCCGTCAGTTCAAAACTAGTATCTTTAGGATATCATAGACCAAGATCTGCAGTCCCCTTCAGATATCTAAATATACGCTTAACTGCAGACATATGGGATTCTTTAGGATTAGCCTGATATCTTGTACATAAACATGTAGAAAACATAATATCTGGCCTACTTGAACTTAAATACATTAAAGAACCAATCATTCCTTTATGGGTTCTAACATAAACTAGTTTTCTTGAAGGATCCATGCCGATCTTAGTTCCTGGTTCCATCGGGGTTCCAATTGGTTTACAAGTTTCCATTTTGAATTTCCGAAGAATATCAAAAATGTACTTAGCATGATTTATAAAAATGTCCGTTGAAAATTGCTTGGCCTGTAATCCGATAAAGAAATTCATCTCTCCCATCATACTCATCTCAAATCTTGACACCATGAGGTTTGAAAAAATCTTACAATATTTAGGATTTGTTGAGCCAGATATTATATCATCCACATATATTTGAATTAAAATAATATCAGCTTTTTCCTTTTTAATGAACAAAGTAGTATCGATTTTACCTTTTGTGAAGCCCGACTTGACCAAAAGCTTTGATAATACCTCGTACCAGGCTCGAAGCGCTTGTTTAAGACCATAAAGTGCTTCATCCAAGATGTAGACGTGATCTGGTTTATCTGGATTCACAAATCCTTCTGATTGTGATATGTAGACTTCCTCCTTAAGAATGCCATTTAGAAAGGCAGTCTTCACGTCCATATGGTAGAAAGTGAAGTTTTTATAAGCAACATATGCAAGAAACATTCTAATTGCTTCAATGCGTGCCACTAGAGCGTAAGTCTCATCATAATCAACGCCTTCCTCTTGCCGGTAGCCTTTTGCAACTAGGCGAGCTTTGTTTCGAATGACGATACCATCTTTGTCTTACCTGTTTTTGAATACCCATTTCGTACTAATGATAGATTTATCTTCAGATTTTGGTACTAGTCTCCAGACTTTCAAAGCTTCGAACTGGTTCAGCTCCTTTTGCATCACTGTTACTTAATCCGAGTCAGCTAGAGCTTCTGATACGCGAGTGGGCTATTACTTACTCAAGAATGAATCATGCATACACATTCAAATTGGCAGACCTAGTTTGCATTGGGTGCTCGTTGGTCCATTTATGTTCGTGAGGAAGTGGAATCGATGTAGATAGATCATGGTTATCATCTAGATATCCACTGTTAGCTTCATCAGTTTGTTCAGGAATTGATGGGGGTACAGTTGAAGTGTTTTGTGTAGAAGTTTCAGTTGGAACAACATTTTCTGACTGTTGATTTGTTATGACGATACAACCAACTGATTCAGAAACTTCTGTCTCGTCGTTAACATTTGTCTCTTCAACCGTTGGAGTAGGTGTTTGAACTGGAATCTGTTGCTGAATCGGGGAATTTGATTCAATAGATATGTCTGAATTGGTTGGTTGATGTCTTTGTGAATCTTCTGATCTGTCAACCACAACAGATTTAGACACTTTAGTTCCAAGAAATTCATCATAAAACAGTTCAAATAATAAATCTAAATCAGATAAGTGTGATGTCTACGATGAAGCATCATCTGATTTAGTAGCTTTAGGCATAGGTTCTGGATTGATCTGCCCAGAATCTAGCACCCTAGTAAGTACTGGTCCTGAACACCTTTCTTCAGAAGCCATATCCTCGTTAAATGTTACGTTAACGCTCTCGATTACTATCTTTGACTTCTTTAGATAAATTATGTATTAGCAGGTGTCTGAGAGTAACCAATGAAGATTCCCTCATCAGCCTTAATCTGGTTCAAATTTATTCAAGCTCTCTCTATCGTTTAGTACGAAACACCTGCAACCAAAAATATGAAAATACTTAAAGCTAGGTGTACGATTATTAATTAATGTATAAGGAGTTTTTCCAAACTGTCTGTGAATAATAGAGCGATTTTGCGTATAGCATGCAGTTGAGACAGCTTCTGCCCACAGAAACAGAGGTAGATCCGACTGGCTGAGTGTTAGGTCAATATATTGTATCCAAGATTTAATATTATAACTCAAAGATGTAAAGTCAACATTGTCTTAGTCAAGTTAGCCTTTATGTTTAGTTGTGGTATATATAGGTATATGCTTTGTTAGATTTGTAAGGAAGTAAGTAAAGTTCATTGTACGTTCTTATTGTGAGATCAATGACTAAGATGCTTTCTCTCTCTACTTTCTCTCTCTAGTTCTTGATTGTTAGATCTTGACTGAGAATTGCTTGATTTGATTGGGAATTTGCATTCACAATTGGTATCAGAGCCACAACAAACAAATTCAGAAATAATTTCACAACAGATTTAGATCAATTTCTGAAATTTTGGATCAAAAAGTTCGTTTTTCTTGAAAAATCAAGAACATGCTGACCGTTTCATTTTTTTATTGTATTGAATTTCTTCTGATTCTTTGTTGTTTGTGAGTGAAATTGATTTCAATATAGAAACACAATTCGTTCACAAAATTTCACAGATTTATCACAAGATCATATTGAATTTTTGCAATTTTTTGGATTTTGTTGGTAAAAACATCGATCACTGTGAATTGGTTAAATACACGGTAATTTGTTGTTTCTAGTTAGTTTTGGATTGAAAGAATTATGTTTAAAATCGAATTTCATTTGTATTGGTGCAGTTTCGAGAATCAATTTGCAAGGATGAACTGATTCTCGGATCGATTGGTGAACCCTACGTGAAACTCATTCAACCTTGCGCCAACTTCAAGATGTTTTCAAGCATCTGCATGTTTTAATTTCAATATCTTGTTTGAAGAAGATTTTCAAATGTGAATTTGCAGGTTGATTAATTTGCGCCAATATCAACTATTATTTGCGCCATTATCTTAAAATTTGCGCCAGATTCAAGATTCAAAAATGGTGGGATGGTGCAGTGGTCATGCAAAATGTAAATGGGACGGTGCAACTAATCATTTTAATATGCGACTGTTAATCCCATTAATCTGAAAGTTTTTGTTTATGCAGCCTGCAAGTTGATGATTCTCAGTTCCATTCATTATGCGTGTTTCATACTTCATTTGATTTGCGTGTTCCAGGTTCAAAGCCCAGGGTCGAATTTCTAGCAGGCTGTGAGTTTTATAAAACACGCAGACAGGTTTTTGCCATTTTAATGAGATTTGCAGAGTTTCAAGATTACAGCATCTGCGAGTTTTATTGTCACCTCAATCTGCGCATTTAAACATTCATTTGATTTGCATATTTTCAGTTCAAGCATTTGCAAGTTTCATGTTTAAGTGATCTGCGAGTTTGTGATCACTCAGTCTGATCTGCAAGTTTTAAGTGATATTAGTTCATATGATCTGTAAATTTTGATCACTTGACTTGCAAATTTCAAGTTCATTCATCTGAAAAATTTCAAGTTAATTGTTCTCCAGGTTTCAAATTCCAATTGATGTGATTTGCATGTTTAAAGCTCATTTGATTTGAGAGTTTCTACGAATTTCAGTGCTTTAAGAGTTTCAGAGATAGAATTTGTCTGAGATTATTTTTTTTGTGATCTATGTTTTACTTTCAGTTAAACTTTTCTAAATTGTTTGGGAACGATCATTCTTATCAAACTAATTTCTGAATCTTTTTGCTACAAGAATCATGGATGATGACTATTATTGTAAAAATCCTAGAGAAAAAAGTTTGGCACAACAAATTTTCGAACTTCAAGAAAAATATAGACTAGATCAGATGTCTTTTGTCAAAGAAGTTTTATGTACTAAAACTTGTGTGAAACCTCCTGCTTTAGTCAAAGGAGAATATGAGCAGTGGAAAGATCATTTCTTAGACTTAATTGACCAACATGAGTTGAGTGCTTATATCAGATTATCTTTGCAGGAAGGGTTGATGAAAATTCCGACAAAGTTTTATTCTTATCCAGGAGCTTATGGAATATTGCAAAGAGAAGAGGTTCCAATATATTTTCACGAATATACAGATGAGCAGAGAAAGAGACATGAAGCTGATAAATTTGCCAAAGTTTTTGTTTTGCAAGGAATTTCAGATGAGATTTCTATTCAATTAGATTGCACTGCTACAATAAAACAGATATGGGATCAGCTTGAAAATAAATCAAAGTTGTCTTTAGAAGAAAAAGTAAAGGTTTTGGAATCTGTGAATTCTGAGCTGAAAAGAAAAATCTCTGATTTTCAAAAACAGATTGAGCAAATCCAGCTACCAGCATCTGTTGAAAGTTATGAATAGAAGATTAAAAGTCTAGAAGATGCTAATGCTGAACTTGAAAAGAGAATATCTGATTTGGAGCAAAAGCTTGCTAAAGACAAATCTGATTATGAGAATAAAAAGAAAGAGTTTGCTAAGAAATTTTTAGAGTTTTCCAAGAAAAGTTTTGAAGAAAAGAAGACTGTTGAGCTTAAGTGTATCAAGCTTTCTCATAAAGTTTCTGATTTTGAGAAAGTAATAATCTTGGAAAGAGAGAATTTGCCAAGGAAAAGAAGGCCATTGAACAAAAGAATGTTGGATTCTTTAAGGAAATATCGGGTCAAAGAAAGGATGCTGAAAAGGGATTTGGAGAAGAAAGAAGCATGTTTGAGGATGAGATCAAAAAGCTTAATGAGAAGCTATCTGAACGATCTGAAAGTGCACTGAAAGAGCAGAAAGCGAAGTCTGAATTAAAGAAGAAGATTGACCTGCTTGTTAATGAAAGAGACAATTTTGCTTCAAAGATTAAAGGGCTTGAAAAGACAGCATCAAGTTCAAATCAGAAAATTGTTTCTTCACAAAGGTCGGTTAAATCTTCTAATCAGATTCGTAGTACTAACCTTTTCTATGATAGAAATATAGATGGTTCAGGTACACATCGAAGAAGAAGGAGATACAAAGAATAGGAACTGGTCTGGAAGAAGAAACCAGTTGAAGATGAGAAGAAAGATGAGCTGAAAGGAAAGAAATCATGTGCACATACACATAACGCCAAAAAGAACAATGCGCGTAAAGGTAAACCTGATCATATCTACTCGAGAGATCAATTAATCAGGTTGTCAGGTAAGAAATACTATTGTTCTTATTGTTGTACACGTGATCATATTCACAGGACCAGTGGTCATTTCGGGTATGGTTCTTATTGAATTACTTCCATTCGAACTACAACTAACATTCATGGACCCAAATACCAGTGGGTACCAAAGCTGAAAACTGATTCTGTGTTGCAGGCACCTCATGTCAAGGGGGAGTAAGAGAACTAAGGCTTCGAAGTAAATCAGCTTAGAAACTGTACTTCAACGGAGTTTGACTTCTGACGATCTACAATTCACAAGAGAGATCTATCTGATCTCTATCATGTGCTTTTTCATTGATAATATATTTGGAAGATATGACGGTCTACAATTCAAAAGAGAGTTGTATTTGATCTCTATCTTGTGCTTCTTCACTGACATATTTTAGATGCATAATTTATTGGGGGAGTAAAGGTGATGGCTTCTGATTACAACAGATCAGGACCCATTCATCAATGTTCAGATAAGGATATTTTGCTAATATCCAGGGGGAGCTTAATTGACCTAAATCAGTATATCATGAATTGAGGGGGAGCTTAAAGGTAAATATCTTATAATCCTAGATCTCTGATTGTTTGAAAGAAGAATAACTTTCAAGCATGAAAAACGTTTTCTGAAATGTTCAAACCACTTCTGGTTCTCAAAAGATTTTATGAATTTAGAAGTGTGATTTTAAATGTTTTTCAAATTTTGGGCTTTAATGTTTAATCGACCGTGTGTTTCCAAAGATCAATACTTGTGTATTATCTTGTCCATATACAGTAAAGTATTCACACACACAGGTTCAGTACTTTATTTCAATTTGTTATTACCATGTCTCATATCGAAACAATTTTTCGATGGTAATACCCTCGTTTGAAATTTAATGTTGTTGAGCATCAATCATCATTTCTTAATTTGTGATTTCATTGCAAAATTGTTTATATTTGTTCATATAAACAAAATATCCAATTCTTTGATACCCTAACCATTTCTTGTTCATATCTAACTTTATTTTATCTGTTTGATACATTGTCAGATTCTCAAAACATTTCTCTTGATTTCATTTCATTCATTCAATATCTTTGTTTTGAGAAATCTTCAAAGTTCAATTGCTCAAATCTCATGAGCATACATTTTGACAATGTTGTCATACATTTTGTGCTTAACTTTTCAGTTAAACTGTTGAGCAACCATTCTTTTTAGGACTTACATGGGATTCATGTGTGAGCTTAAATAGAATTTCCATGGATTCACGTTAACCTGTGTTTCCTACCCAGGAAGTTATCCTTGAGTGATTGAGGGGTCAAAATCAAAGAGTGGGGTCAAAATTATAGAGTGTGTGGAGCAGGAAAATGGAAAAGAGAGTTTGGTTAGAAGTGAGCATAATGATAAAAAGAAAGAGGGTGTGAGAACAGAGTTACAAGAATATCAAAACTCTGCACCAACCACTTTCTGAGTCGGGCATCCACATCTTCTAATTGGTTCACTTTCTTTGGTGACCATCATTGAAACAGACAGTGAGCCCATGCCAACTCTTGCAATTACCCCACCAACCACTCATTTCCTTCCCGAAAAAGAAATTGTTAGGACTGAAAGTCCTATGTGTTGAAAGTGGAATAAAGTATTTATAAGGGTGCATAATGTAATTAATTAATAGTTGTTTTAGAGTTGGGCCTGAAGCCCATAAGCCCAATTACTTGTAAAGCCTAAGTATATAAAGGTTATTTCAGTTTCATTTGTTAAGTTACAGTCTCATAATTTCTGATTACTAGTCAATAGGTTTACTTTCTCTGATCAGAAATCCTTTCTGTAAACCTGTAACCCTGTGATTTCATATTAATCATATGGCTAGTAGTTGTGGCTTAAATACTGTTCATCATTAAATATTTGATGTTGATTGCACTGTACTGCGATCTACAATTGGTATCAGAGCAAAGAGACTAAAGGTTTGATCCAAAAAAAGGTTTGTCTAAAACCCTATAATCAATTAATTGTGTTAATCACTTTTATGTGCTTTAATTGATTATCTGTTTCTGAGTTTTATCGGTCTAAGTTTCTGTTTGCTTTCTGGAAAGTGATTTTCTGGAAAAGTGTTTATCTATCGATCTACAATTGGTATCAGAGCAAAGAGACTAAAGGTTTGATCCAGAAAAAGGTTTGTCTAAAACCCTATAATCAATTAATTGTGTTAATCGCTTTTATCTGTTTTAATTGATTATCTGTTTATGAGTTTTATCGATCTAAGTTTCTGTTTGATTTCTGGAAAGTGATTATCTGGAAAAGTGTTTATTTATCGATCTGCTTTATGGTTATCGGTCTAGGTCTGTTTGATATGTTTATCGGTCTATGTGTGTCTATTGAAAATCGATTGTTATTGATTTTTATCTGTCTAAGTTTACTGTTGATTTTTTTTTGTTCCTCGGTCGATTGTTTTTGTGTTTATCGGTGTGATTATCGAACTACATAAGTGTGTTTAAGCTTAAATCTGCTAATCAAGTTGAAATTGTTGCATAATCGTTTGATTTTCTGGGTTATTTTATCAGTTTCTGGGTCGATTAATCTTGAAATTCATCGTGTTCATCGGACTGTTCTTTAATTTTATCGATCCTTATCTGCCAATCTGTTATCGTCCGATAGAGTTTGACCGATATATTTTTCGACCGATAGATATAGGACCGATATCCTTCGACCGGGACATTGTAGTCACCGGTCCTTTTTGTTCGACCGGGACATTGTTGTTACCGGTCTTTGGCTTTGACCGATACTTTGTCCTTATCGGTCTTTTGATTTGACCTGCATTGCATCGACCGATATTTGTTAAAAAAAAAAATATGTCTCAACATCATTTTCCAGTGCATTTCTTTTAGCCCCCGTACTTCAAGGTTTCAGTAGTTTGTCATTTGTGACCCTAAACTTTCAAGTTTCATATATTGTCAAGTATTTTTTTTCAAAAGCTTGAATTAGATAAGTCGAAATGGGATATTTTTCTGAAGTTGAAGACCTCAAATTGGAGAACAAAAATCTCCAATTATCTTTAACATTTTTCGTAAAGAGGGCAAACCAATATGCTTATGAGAACAACACACTGAAAGAGGAAGTAAGTGCATTAAAGACAATTAATGATGATCTTCTGACAAAGACTTCTAGGCTGAATGATGAGAAAATACTGAGACTGGAATCTGAGAACTCAGAGCTAAAAGGAAAGATCTCTGATTTGGAGCAAAAGATTGCAAAAGACAAATCCGATTTTGAGAATAAAGAGAAATCTTTTGCAAATAAGTTCTCAGATTTTTCTAGAAAATGTGCTGATGAGAAGAAAGAAGTTGAGCTGAAATGCATAAAACTTTCTCATCAAGTTTCTGATTTTCAGAAAGTAATCTTCCTTGAAAGAGAAAAGTTTACACAAGAAAAGAAGGCCACTGAACAAAAGAATGTTGGTTTCTTCAAAAAAATATCCATCCAGAGAAACAATGCCGAGAAGGGATTTGAGGAAGAACGAAGCATGTTTGAGATGGAGATCAAAAAGCTTACTACCAAGTTATCTGAACTATCTAAGAAGGCACTAAAAGAGCAGAAAACGAAGTCTGAGTTCACGAAGAAGATTGACCTGCTTGTTAAAGAAAGAGACAATTTTTCTTCGACGATTAAAGTGCTTGAAAAGACTGTATCAAGTTCAAATTAAAAATCTGTCTCTTCACAAAGGTCACTTAAATCCTTTGATTGGATTCGAAAACTAACCTTTTCTATGATAGCAATATAGATGGTTCAGGTACACATCACCGAAGACGGAGATACAAAGAAGAGGAACTGGTCTGGAAGAAGAAACCAGTTGAAGATGAGCTGAAAGAAAGAGAATCATGTGTACATGCGTCTAATGCCATGAAGAGCAAAGCGAGTAAAGGTCAACCTGATCATATCTACTCGAGAGATCAATTACTAAGGTTGTCAGGTAAGAAATACCATTGTTCTTATTGTCGTACAAATGATCACATTCACAAAACCAGTGATCATTTATGGTATGGTTCTTATTCTATTTCCCCCACAAGAACTGCAATTAACATTCATGGACCCAAATACCAATGGGTACCAAATCCAAAAACTGATTCTTTGTTGCAGGCACCTACTGTCAAGGGGGAGTAGGAGAACGAAGGCTTCTAAGTAAATCAGCTTAGAACCCGTACTTCAACGAAGTATAGCTTCTGATCATATGATAGATCAGGACCCGTTCTTCAACGTTCAGACTTGGATATTTTGCAAATATCCAGGGGGAGCTTAAAATACATAAATCATTCTATCATAAAAGGAAAATATCTTTTGATCTAGATCTCTGATTGTTTGAAAGAAGAACAACTTTCGAACATGAAAACCAGTTTCTGAAATGTTCAAACCACTTCTGATTCTCAAAAGGTTTCATGAATTTAGAAGTGTAATTTTAAATGTTTTTTATTTTTTAAGCCTTAATGTTTAACTGACTGTGTATTTCTATAGATAATACTTGTGTATTATCTTGTCTTTATACTGTAACGTATTCACACACACAGGTTCAGTACTTCATTTGTATTTGTTATTACCATATCTCATAACGAACCAATTTTTTCGATGGTAATACCCCCGTTTGAAATTCAAATTTTGAGCATCAATCATTATTTCTAATCTTGTGTTTTCATTGATAAATTGTTTATATTTGTTCATAAAAACAAAATATCCAATTCTTTGATACCCTAACCATTTCATTTGATCTGATTGATACATTGTCAGATTCTCAAAACAATTCTTTTGATTTCATTTCTTTAATTCAATATCTTTGTTTTGAGAAATCGTCAAAGTTCAATTGCTCAAATCTTATGAGCATACGTTTTGACAGTTTTATCATACATTTTGTGCTTAACTGTTCAAGTTAAACTGTTGAGCAACCATTCTTTTTAGGACTTCCATGGGATTCATGTGTGAGCTTAAACAAAACTTCCATGGATTCACGTTAACCAGTGTTTCCTACCCCAGAAGTTATCCTTGAGTGTTTGAAGGGTGAGGGGTCATAAATCAAAGAGTGGGGGAGATAACTCATCTGGTTGAGTTTTTCTCATTGTGGTGAGCGGAAAAATGAAAAAGTGAGTTTGGTTTGAAGTGAGCTTTAATGTTAAAAAGAAAGAGGGTATGAGAACAGAGTTAAAAGAATAAGAAAACTCTGCACCAAACACTTTCTGAGCCGGGCAGCCACATCTACTGATTGGTTCACATTCTTTGGTGACCATCATTGAAACAAGCAGTGAGCCCATGCCAACTCTTGCATTAACCCCACCAACCACTCGTTTCTTTCTTAACAAAGAAATGTTTCATTTTCTTTGGGGACGCAACATATCAGCTATCTAGTCTTCACTCGGAAGATTTAGATATTGAAAAAGAAGGAAAGTTGCCCCACCTTCGCACCTCTTTCATGCACATTGAGTCCGTGTAATATATGTTGCTGTCTCAACAGTTTACACAATTTGAGCCAGATAAAGCTAAGTAGCTTCAATCATTCTACACTTGCACGTACACACAAGGAATGAGTTTTCTTGTCATAACATTCATAGAAAATTCCTTTGTGGTTTTTCGATGATTGAATGGAAGCCCTGGGGAGTGAACATCACAAAAACTCCTTTCCAAAGTACATCTGTTGTACAAAGTGGCTCCGTGCTACTTACATGCATTCTAACTGTATCATTTATTGATTCAGGTTCACAAATCCTATTATATCTGAATTTGAAAAGATTCGGATATATACATTTCATGAATTGACGGATACTCAGATCAAAGGGCGGAGAATGTCAAATTATCATAAAGGGGAGATCAAAGAAAGTGCTGAAATTGAAGAAGTTTTGATGCTCATGATGCTTACAATTATCAAAAAGGGGGAGAAATCTTACAAAGTTCAATTTCAAAGTTTTAAAGAAAGAAAGTTATTTCTGAAGACAGTCTAGAGATCAAAGAGATGAAGATGATGTTTCATTTTTCAAAGTTTTAAAGAAAGAAAGTTATTTCTGAAGACAATCTAGAGATCAAAGAGATGAAGATGATGTTTCATTTTTCAAAGTTGTATTATTTCTTCTTTCCCGTATCATGTGGTGTCTGCTACAAGTTTGTTTATCATTCCTCCTATGCGCTGATTGAAACAAGTTCTTGAGAAGAAAACAAATCTATTCAACTCGCGGTTCAAAGATATATTCTTTGTTTTAAACTGAAGATGCACCGTGGAAAGTCACGTTACTCTCACATTATCTTGCTTGTGTGCTGATCCGATGTGATTGAGTTTCTATAGTTAAAAGCTGCTTGATAGAGTGTTCAGTCGAGGCTACTGTACATTGAATCTGGTTATAAAGTTGAAACTATGAAGACCAAGAGCTTTATTCAAGGGGGAGCATGGAAAGACATGAAGACATGCAACACCAAAGTTCTTCAAAGATTTAGGAGGGAAAGATGATCAAGGCCTGATGTTTTTCATGTTGATAAATGTTTTATTCAACTTTAGAGGGAGATTGTTAGGACTGAAAGTCCTATGTGTTGAAAGTGGAATAAAGTATTTATAAGGGTGCATAATGTAATTAATTAATAGTTGTTTTAGTAGTTCGGCCTAAAGCCCATAAGCCCAATTACTTGTAAAGCCTAAGTATATAAAGGCTATTTCAGTTTCATTTGTTAAGTTTCAGTCTCATAATTTCAGATTACTAGTCAATAGGTTTACTTTCTCTGATCAGAAATCCTTTCTTTAAACCTGTAACCCTGTGATTTCATATTAATCATATGACTAGTAGTTGTGGCTTAAATATTGTTCATCATTGAATATTTGCTGTTGATTGCACTGTACTGGGATCTACAGAAATGTTTCATTTTCATTGGGGACGCAACACATATGCTATCTGATCTTCACTCGGAAGATTTAGATATTGAAAAAGAAGGAAAGTTGCCCCACCTTCGCACCTCTTTCATGCACATTGAGTCCGTGTAATATCTGATGTTGTCTCAACTGTTTACACACTTTGAGCCTGTTGAAAGCTTGAGTAGCTTCAATCATTCTACACTTGCACGTACACACAAGGAATACGTTTTCTTGTCATAACATTCATACAAAATTTCTTTGTGGTTTTTCGAGATTGAATGGAAGCCCTGGGGGAGTGATCATTACAAAATCTCCTTTCCAATGTACATCCGTTGTACAAAGTGGCTCCGTGCTACTTACAGGCATGCTAACTGTTTCATTTGTTGATTCAGGGTTACCACGTTCATTATATCTAAATTTGAAAAGATTCAGGTATATACATTTCATGAATTGACGGATACTTAGATCAAAGGGCGGAGAATGTCAAATTATCATAAAGGGGAGATTGTTAGTTCATCACAAAGGGGGAAATCAAAGATAGTGCTGAAATTGAAGAGTTTTAATGGTCATGATGCTCACAAACATCAAAAAGGGAGAGATATTTACAAAGTTCAATTTCAAAGCCAAGATGTCAAATTGGGGAGAAATTCTGAAGATTCAATTTCAAAGACAAAAGGTAAAGATAATCTGAAAGCTTAAATCAAATGAAAGTTTTGTCAAAGAATTTAGAAGTTTCTAAAGATAGATGGTTCGAGAAAGTTTGTTTTTCTGAAGATAGTCAAGAGATCAGAGTGATGAAGATACAGTTGTGAAATATTCCTCGAAGTCTCAAAAGTCTCAAAAGTTTCAAAGAGTTCAAAGATGAAGTTTTCAAAGTTGTTTCAAAGTTGAAGTTTCAAAAGTTTCAAGAATTTTGTTTCGTGTTCAAAGATATGTTGACTTTCAAAGATGCAAAGTGAAAAAGACTTTTCAAGATTCTTCAAAGACTGAAAGACTAAAGATTGTTAAAGTTTCAAAGTTCAAAGCTATCAAGAGTTAAAGCTGAAGAATCAAGAGCTGAAGACTAGTGTCAAATTTTTATTAAATCTTGAATACAAAGGGGGAGATTGTTAGGTCAATATATTGTATCCAAGATTTAATATGATAAGTCAAAGATGAAAAGTCAACATAGTCTTAGTCAAGTTAGTCTTTGTGTTTAGTTGTGGTATATATAGGGATATGATTTGTTAGATTTGTAAGGAAGTAAGTAGAGTTCATTGTACGTTCTTATTGTGAGATCAATGACTATGATGCTTTCTCTCTCTACTTTCTCTCTCTGGTTCTTGATTGAGAATTTCTTGATTTGATTGGGAATTTTCATTCACACTGAGCATAGTGCGAGTGGCCTCGATTAGCATTCGGTTGCATCTTTCTACTACTCCATTCTGTTCTGGTGTCCTAGCAGCAGAATATTGGTAAGTTATCCCAACCGATTCGAGATACTATTCTATAGTCTTGTTTTTAAGTTCTATGTCGTTATCCGTCCTAAGAAGCTTAAATGTCTTCTGCAAGTTCACTTGGGTAACCTTCAAAAAATTTATGAGTACATCGGGCGTCTCATCTTTTGTCCTTAGAATCTTTACACATGTGTAACGCGAAAAATCATCCACTATTACTAACACATATTTCTTCCCTCCCATGCTTTGCGTTCTCATTGGACCACAGAGATTCATGTGAAGCAATTCCAGTGAAGAGCTTGTACTCGGTTCAGGTTTCGGCTTATGTGCGGCCCTCTTCATTTTACCCTTTTCATAAGTTGAACACAGATGTTCCTTTTCATATCTCAGCTCAGGAAGTCCTTTCACCAATTTGCCTTTGACCAATTTGTTTATGTAGGGAAAATTCAGGTGAGAAAGCCATTGGTGCCATAACCAGCTTTGTCGCAGTGAGGCTTTTGACAGTAGAAAACGTGATTGTCAGTCTGGACTTTTGACAAATTAATGGTGTAAAGGTTAGACTTTCTCGTACCAACCAATATTTATTTGTCGTTTTCAGTACACACCGAGCAAATCTTAGCCTTGAAATTTACTTCTAAACTTTTGTCGCAGAACTGGCCAATACTAAATAGATTGTGTCCTAATCCTTCCACATAGCTCACCTTTGTAATCGTCACATTTTCATGAAGCACATCATCATAACCCAGAATTGGTGAAAACTGGTCATTGCCGAGTCTAACTGTCCCACAATATTTCTCTGTATAATTAGATAAAATATCTTTCTGTCCGGTCATATGCTTCAAGCAACCAGAATCCATGAACCACATATGACGGGTCTGCATATGAGAAATCATGGAACAATAGATTTAGGTACCCATTTAAATTTGGGTCCTACAGTGTTAGCACAAGATTTTGACATCCATTTATATATGGACCCTTTGCCCTTTGGAAAAACATTTGAAACAACAGAATGATAAGAATATAAATGATATGTGTCAAACCAAACATCATAATATTTACGAGAAGCAGGATCATTTCTTTTATAATTAGAAGACTTTCTAGTAGACGGAGATAATTGGAACAATTGCTTTATTGAATATCTCTTGTACGAAGATATAAGTTTTGGTTTTGAAAAAGCAATATTCTCAACTTCATCTATTTTACTAGTCAATCCTCTATTATAATTCAAATCTGAACATGATTTAGCATTCTCGTGAATCTTCTGTTTCGGTCGCCATTCTGATTTCTCACCATTCCGTTTCTTTTTCACATCTGAAACAATTCAAACTTTAGAATTAGTACTGTGAGTTTTGAAAGATAGCCTTTTCTTTTGCTTACTAGTGGTGTTCTATTTCTGTGAATGATTAGATTTCTTCTTTTTACCTTTGACATTCTTAGAATTGACATAAACTGTTTTATCAACTTTCGTGGAAGTTTCACCGTTTTCATACACATTGGGTAATCCAAAAGAGTTTATTATGAAAGAAGAATGATCAGGAAGTTTAGCATTAAAGTCAAATTCACCAACACAATCATCTAACTCACCTTAAGAGTTTAAAAACTCAAACTCTCCATCAAGTAAAGTAGACATATCATCAGATTTTGTAGCTTTTGAAGATTGAGAAAAATATGAATTTTTAAACACAGTGAAAAACACAGTTTGTTCTAACTCTATCAAAATTCTTCACTCGGCTAGAGTATTCTCGAGTTCAGAAATTTTACTTTCCAACACGAGAGGAGGTACGTAAAGCTTACCTTCAATAGGCTTAGCCTCCAACTCTTTTGAAGAATAACTTTCAAAATAGTCATTATAAAGGAATTTTGATTTATCGTAACTATAACTATAATTCAACTTCTCATAACGAAATGGAAGTTGCATTTTAGTTGTGTTCTTCCGTTTATCTTTTTCTTTAGCTTCATCCTCGTCAGACAGTTTAGTCCACTTAACTTTGAGTTCAGGGTATTGTGATGCCAGTTTTAAAAATTCAAAGTCATAAAGTTCAGGCACTTTTTAAATATCCTTTTTGAGGTAGTGTGGGTTCTCGTAACCAAGTCACCAACACTCACTATTCTCTTTGGGTTTGTTCAGATGAATAGTGTGTTCAGTTTGACCTAAACTGTAAAGCTTTTCCGGCAAAACATTCACCTTGTCAGTTCAAGATTTATTATCTTCTGAAATTGATGAACACTTTTTAGCAATCTCTTTTGATTCAAATTGGAACAGTTTATACTTTAAAGTAGTTTCAGCTAATTCATTGTGAAGTATCATCTTCTCTTTCCCACTGGTATCAATATTTTATATAAGTCTTCAATTAATACGTTCTTCTCAGCAAGATCCTTGCTAAGTTTCTGTATTAATTGATTGTTTTTTTTATGATACCTTTTTCGCGTGCATGTTTAGACGTTACTTCCTGGAGTTTAATCATCATAGCTTGCATAGCATTCATAAAATCAGATTTAGACATATCACATACCTCTTCATTGTCTTCTTCATCAGACTCAACTTCAACTTCCATCTCTGTCTGGCCCATAAAGCATAGATGAGCTTTCTCTTCTTTCTCTTATTCCTCATCTGAATGGTCGATCCAGAACTCATCCTTCGCCATTAATGCCTTGCCAACCTCCTGTTGCTTGGCTAAAAGCATCTTGTTCTTGTAACACTCGGAGTTTCGGACTTTGGGCTTTCGACAGTCCTTAGCAAAATGTCCGAGTTTGCCACAGTTGTAGCTTTTTGTCGGTTCTGGGTGTTTCTTCTCTTCGGCTCTATATTGTTTCTCATCAGACCTCTTTTCTTCTATTCTCTTTCCTTCAATACTCTCCTTATGTTCATAGTTTCGTGATCCAGAAGAATATCTCTAACTGTTTGAGCTAGGCTTTTTGTAGAATTTTTTCTGTAAGGCTTTAGTCAGCATCAACATAGCCTGCTTTATGTTTTGACAATCATCAGAGTCAGAATTATCTTCACTCTCCACTTCCTCAAATTCAGAAACTATGATTTTCTTCTTTTTCTTCAAGCTTATAGACTTTTTCTTTACTACCAGAGCAATAGGATCAACAACTGTCTTCTCAGTCTTCTTCTTTTCCTCTTTAATCTCATCAACCTCTTCTTCATTCTGCCTGAGAGTTTCATAGACCTCATGAAGTGGAATTTCATTCAGATCTTTCATCTACTTCATTTGTCTAGTGAATCTTTTCCATCATGGTTGAAGTATGCTGAGGAACTTGACATTAAACTCAATTTGTGACTTCTTTACTTTGTTCTTGCTAATCTCGTTCAGTAAAGTCACAAATCTGTCATAAGTTGCCTCAAGAGATTCTCCCTCTTTGGCCTTGAACTCTTCTTAATTGTTAAGGCCGTTGGAGACTTTAAGCTGATATCCAATCTTTGATCCTAGCATCATTTTCTCCAACTGATCCCACATTTGCTTCCCCGTAGTGTTGTAGCTATCAATCTTGACATATATCTCATTGGGTATGCCTTGGAGAATGAAAGATCTTGCTAGTCTATCAGCCTTATGTCTTTTTCTTTGCTCATCTGAGTACTCCTCCAGATGTAGAGGATACTCTCTCTGATCATCTCCTCCATTCTCTCCTGCAACATTGAGTGTTTTTGTTGAAGGTTTCATGATTCCTTCCTTCAAAGAAATTTTGATATAATCCCCCAGTTCGTTACGGTCTATGAAGTCCAGAAACAGGTATTTCCATTGCTCGTACTCTCCTTTGAAGAGTACTGGTGGCTTTACATCGGTTCCAATAGCAAGAGCTTCCCTTGATGTCATCCTGTTTTGAAAATTTTACAATAAGAACTTGACAAACAATCGTTAGTCCAATAGAAATCAATAAAAACAGAAAAACCTAGACAGAAAATCAGAAATGAAATTTCCAAAATTCTTCAAGTATAGAAATCGCAGTCTACACTGAAATACAGGGAAATCGCAACTCACAGAATTCGCAGACAAGTGAATGAAACAGAATTCGTATACAAAAATATACCATCTTCAGAATTCGTAACACAAGAATTCGTAAGCTTATCAGAATTCGCAAGCTACTCAGAATTCGCAAGCAAGTTTAAAATAGAATTTGCATGATAGAGACATACGAATCCAACGCTTAGAAAATTTTAAACACTTTTCATAAGAACAACAAGAATTCATAGACTACTATCCTGCAAAAACCAAGGAATTCGTAGAACAGTTTTATGCGAATTCTAATATCTGCGAATCCTTTCCGTAAGAAAAATTTTCACACTGATCTACGAATTCTGAACAATTCAAAAAAAAAATATTGCGAATTCTTTAGGATTCTCAACACACTGAGATGCGAAATCTGTGCAATTCGCAAGAGACACACTTACGAATTCTACCATTGTGATTTTCAGAAACAACAAATATGCGAATTCTAATATAAATCCTGCGAAATCTTCAAGATTTCTGCGAATTCTATCAAATCTGCGAGTTCTTCAGTCTTTTTGCGAGTTCTTGAGCATGTCTGCGAGTTCTTGGGATATCGAATGAAAAATTCCTCTGATCCACCCAAAAACCTATCAATAGTTCGAATTTCGATTCTAAACTTTGACAATTCGATCTTCTATCCTTCTAGAAACAAAATCTAACAATGAATTTCAAAGAAATTCACACAAACATACACATTGGATCAAATACAGTGCGATTGAGACTCGTGAACTCAAAACTCAAAACAATTCATGAATATTACAGTGCTAAACTCAAGTTAACTTATACAGACTCAATCTAATATGCATTTTGAACATACTAAATCAATTACAACTCAAAATTACACATAAAATCTCAAAATCGAATATGGACTCGATGGAATAGTGTCGAAAAACTAATTTTCTTGATTTCTTGATTGGATCTGCTTTGATACCAATTATTAATCCCATATTTGATCAAGTTCTCATTACTAAAATCAATCACAAACAAGATTAAACAATATACCTGTTTTGATTAATCACAAGATTCAATTACAAACTGATTTGAATCACTTTCTCTCTCTAACCACAACTTTGTCTATCTAACTCTGCGAATATAATCCCCGTTCTGAATGTTCCAAGTGTTCTCTCTCCACAACAACTAACAAACTATCTATTAAAGCAAAAACTAACATACACGCTTACAAGGAAATTACAAAACAAATTACAAAGACCTTTGACTTTGACTTTATTACACTTGACTTTGACTTTGCTTGAGAGTTGACTTTTGAGCTTTGACTTGGCTTGACTTTGATCTTCAATCTTCTATGATCTTGCATCCAACATATTTATGCACTAACACTGCACCAACTTTTTATGAGTCGGGCAACCACATTGCTGGTGTTTCACAATTCTTCGTGAACATCATTGAAACAGGCACTTAGCCCATGTCAATTCTTGATAAAAACCCCACTAGCTACTCATCTTTTTCTCAAAAAGAAGATGTTCCATATTTTCAAGGGGACACAACACATAATATATCTGCTTTTCATTTGGAAAATCTGGATATTGAAAAAGAAGAAAGTTTGCCCCACATTCGCATTTCGATCATGCACAATTGAGTCTGTGTATTACTGTAGTTGTCTCAATGGTGTACACAGTTTTGAGCCTATCAAAAGTAATCATCATGTGCTTAATTCTTTTATACAAAAGCATGTACATACAGAGAATTTTTTTTTTCTGTCAAAACGTTCATAGAATAAACTTGTGTTATTCGATGATTGAATGGAAGACATGGGGGAGTGAACATCTCAAAAGCTCCTTTCCAATGTGTATTCGTTAAACATAATGACTTCATGTTACTGACAGGCATTTTAACTGATTCATTTGTTGATTCAGGTGTTACACTCATAATTTGTCTGAATTTGCAAATATTCGGATGAATATCTTTTTGGATCAATGAATTATCAGAGGCTCAGTATCAAAGATCAATTGTCAGATCCGATTGTCAATGACATTTCTTGTAGAGAGTTTTGATGATTTCCATGCTCTAATCATCAAAAAGGGGGAGAAGTTATTTGGCATGAAATGTTATAGATGGGAGAAAGTTTCAAGAAATGTTTGTGAAGTGATCAAGAAGATTATGTCAAGATAGTGAATTTGAAGAAAGATTATTGAAAATTGAAAGAGCAAATTCAAAGAATTCTGAAGACAAGTTGAATTTTACTGAAATTTTCTTTGAAGACAATTTGTTGAAGAAAACTGAGCTAAACCTGAACATAATTTTTTTCCGAGGTCTGAAAGAGGTTTTACAACCTTGGAGGATATTGTTACTATTCTTGAATACAGACTTTAGGAAGATTGCTAAGTAAAAGGGGAGATTTAATCTAATAATATTCTGACGAAAGGGGAAGATTGTACTAATTGATCTTAAAAGAGGAAATTGAATTGCAATATCTTTTTGAGATGATCTTGAATCCTAAGGGGGAGATTGTTAGAGCATATATTTGTTGGATGCAAGATCATAAAAACTGAAGATCAAAGTCAAGCCAAGTCAAAGATCAAAGTCAACTCTCATAGTGAAAGTCAAAGTCTCATTTGGAATAAAAGTGAAAGCTAGTTGTATGAGAGTTTTGTTGTTTGAGTGTTTTCATAGTCTGCGCGTTTTAGTGTCGTGAGTGTTTCTGTGTTTCGTATAAATAGGGATATGGCTTGTTGTGTTCGTGTAGTTCTAGTACAATCAGTATGTGTCATATGAGTTCATTGTTAGAGAGAATAAAATAGTAATTAATTGAAATCAAAGTTGTCATCTTGTTTTACATTGTTATCTGGGATAACACTCTTCCTCTGATTAGGGTTCAGGGAAAGAAAATCTAATGTGTTGGGAAGACTTGTTATCCAGGCAAGTCAACCTATGTCCAACTATGGTCTGCCATTGCCCCTATCTTTTAGAGCTAAAGGACGGTATGCTAAGTCATGATCCACAGAGGTATCATTGTGTGTAGGGGATGGTGACATACTCTGGTGCGAAGGAGTACTTATCTCTTCAATGGCTAAGTCCTTTTGAGAAGACTTATCCAGATTTGTGGATTCCCCTTGGTTGTGTGCTTCAGAGACAGAAGGATGTGCCTCAGAGCGGTTTGTTGGGGTTTGGATCGAGGTGTGTGATAGGTCAGGTTTACACCCCTCCCAAACGGACTGCAAGTGTATAGTGTCGTATCAAGTAATACGTACGGAAGTATAAGTATCGAACCGTAGGAACATGGTACTAAGTACCACAAAACTATATCAACTATTAACTAGACTTTAAGAAATAAGGTTGTTGATGTTGGTAACAGAGTGAAAAAATATTACGTCAGACAGAGAAATATTGGAAACTGGACTGGTTAACTGTTGATAAGAAAAGCTGGGGGTTGGACTCATATTCAAATTGTTCCTCCATAAACTGTGAATGGTTATAGATTTTAACAAATGATTCAGTGAATTAATCTCAAAAGGAACCATTATACTTTCTCAAGCTATAACGGTAATAGCAAATAACAATGAAATTTTCATCTTCCGATCTCAATTTCAGGTTAAATTACTTATGAAAAACGGGATTAATGTTGGATCAAATAATTGTATTCAAGATTAAAGTTAAAGTTCAGGGTTTAAACTGCAATTGTGTCAAAGTTATTTAGAGGGTTTATTATGTAATAAGTAAATAGTTATTAGCTATTGGGCCTCAAGCCCATAAGCCCATTAGGCCTAAAAGCCTGGGTATTTATTGTCTTGATTTATTAGGTTTTAGGTTGAATCCTCACAATCACTTTCATAATCATATAGTGAGGTAGCAAGTTTTCTCTGTATTCAAGGGTATCAAGAACACACAAGGTTTAACCGTTTATTCAAGTGATTGGTATGTTTTGTTAATCTTTATATCTCTTGATTATTATTGTGTTTGTGTGTTTGTTAATCAACTAGATTAAACTGGGATAACAAGTGGTATCAGAGCCAAAAGAATTAATTTTTTTTTTGAGTTTACTATTCATCGATTACTGTTCATCGATCACTATTCACGCGAAAGTTATTGTTCATCGAATTTTTTTTTACTGTTCATCTGATTTCATGTGCGTTTATGTTTAATATTGATCTGACTAGGTGTGTTTTGCGTTATTGAGCACTATCTGATTGATTAATTGCTTTTAGAAAGTATCAAGTGATTGAATTTGTGATTTTGAGTTTTCTGGGTTCAAAGAGGAGTCGACACTGTGTTCTTTAAATTGAATGCATGAAAGTTGATTTTAATCTTTGTTATTAAATGGGTTGTTTTCGATACATGTTTCTGAGTACAATAGTTTGTTTTTGGCATCCGATTGTGAGTCTGTATTGATTTCCGGGTTGATTATTGCTTCTGTTTATCGAGTTTCTAGGTTGATTCAAGAACATACCGGTCGAACAATCTATCGGTCTAAGCTAATATCGGTCTAAGACACTATCGGTCCATACCTTTGTATCGGTCAAAGCATCTTATCGGTCAAAGCATATCCCGATCTATCACTATACCGGTCTAAGCACATTCCCGGTCGAACTCTTTTACCGGTCCAGTACAATACCGGTCGAATACCCAATACCGGTCGACCGAATCATATCGGTCAAACACCTTGCATCGGTCGAAGACCAATACCGGTCAAAGCACTCTATCGGTCGTGCAGTATCCCGGTCTAAACAGGTTCCCGGTCGAACATAATACCGGTCATTACAAGTTACCGGTCGAACCCCACTTTGCGCAACGGTCGTGTTACGCAAACTCCCACTTTGCGCAACGGTCCTGTCACGCAAACTCCCACTTTGCGCAACGATCGTGTCACGCAAACCTCCACTTTGCGCAACTAAAGTGTCACGCAAACCTCATTTTGCGCCAGTACTGTTCACGCAAGCATTGTTCACTGTTTACTGTTTATTTTTGCATGGGGGGGACAAAGTTCTATTCGAGATCAGGATTTTCTTTTTTGTTCAGTATTATTTCAAGCTTTATACTGATTGAAATGACTTCATTTAATTATTTTTGGAAATTTATTTTTCTGAAAATTTTTTAGTGTAGTTTTTATTTTGATTCTAACGATCTCATCTAGTTGGTTGTCTTGGTACAGATAAGTTTAATTACTAACAAATGGTACAACTAAGATGTCGAACCAGCTTCTCTCGATGGGCTCTCAGGTCAAACCTCCTATCTTCATGGCTAATGAGTATCAGCAATGGAAGACCAGAATGATCCAGTTTCTGAATCACAAGAACAGAGACTTCATGAAAGCAATCATTAATGGTCCAGACACTCCAATGATCACAGTAAAGGGTCAACCTGCTACAGATTCCTCTCCAGAAATCCCTAACAGAGAGGTTCCTAAACCTTATGAGTTCTTCAATGAAAAGCAGAAAGAACAGTATAAGATAGAAGAAGAGGATCTAATCTATTTGACAATGGCAATCCCAAACGACATCTACAATCGTGTAGACTGTCAGAGCACTGCTAAAGCAATCTGGGATGAACTAGCAAGACAGTTTGAAGGAAGTGAAGCCTCCATCCAAGCTAAGCAGAATCTATGCATAAATGCTTACGAGGAATTTCATGCAAAAGAAGGAGAGCTGCTACTAGATACCTACAACAGGTATAACATCATTCTCAATGACTTGCGGAGGAACAACATCGCTAAATCTGCTTCTGATATAAATTACAAGTTGATCAAGAATCTGAATCCAGAGTGGAAGAACTTTGCCATCAACCTCCAGATGTCCAAAAATATGGCTCAAGAAAATGTCACCGATATCTTCGCTACTCTTGCTCAACATGAGGATGAGGTGAGATCTATCAATAACGAGTCTAATAATCTGAAGGACTCTGTGGCTCTCATAGCCGGCAAAGGTTCTGTATCTTATGCAAGGTCAAAGAAAAAGGTATCTAAAGCTCTAGTTACTGAAGTCTGCCTCTGCCTCAAGTGAAGAAGAACTGGAGATTGATTCTGATCCAGATATTCAAAAGTTCTCTGAGGACTTGGCTTTAATCACTCGCCGATTCAAGAAGAGCTTTGGCAAGAAAAGATTCTACTCAAAGCCAAAGTATGATGGATACAAGAAAGAGAAGTGTGAGATGCGATACAAGCCGAGGCATGGAAGGAGAGAGGAAGGACGAGAAGACAGGAAGGAAGATAGAATAGAAGGAAAGAGAGAGGAGAAGCGAGAAGAACGAAAGGACGAACCAGGAAGATGCTACAACTGTGGCAAATTTGGGCACTTCTCAAGAGACTGCAAGTTCAAGAAGGTAAAGAACTCAGAGTACTACGCAAAAAACTCACTTATTGCCAAGAAAGCTGAAGAAGGAAAAGTGCTGATGGCTGAAGAAGAAAATTGGTTGTTCCAAAGTTCCGATGACGAGGAGCAAGCTCACTTTACCCAAGTATCTTATATGGCAAAGCTGGATGGTGACGATGAAGACTCTGAGACACAATCCGAAGATGCAAACTCTGAGGTAAGTGACAATTCTGAACTTATTGAATCTTTAATGGCCCAAATACATGGTATGAAAGATGAATTTGCTTTACTAAAAGGCAAACTTAGCTCTGCACATCAATCTGTCTTAAGCTTTCGTGATGAAAATGCTATATTAAAAGTTGTTGTGGAAGAAAAAGAAAAGGAAAAGGATGATTTAAAAGCTGAAAAAACATCTTTAAAATTAAAAATATCTGGTTTAGAAACAGATCTTGTGAATCTTAATGCTGAAAAGGGTGAGTTTCAAATCAAATTTGAAGTTTGTTATAAAGAAAGAAATGAAGCTTACACCAAAATCAAGCAACTGGAGGACATTAATATGAAACGAGGTCAGACTGAACAGACATTAAATTTGTTGACCAATAAACTCCAAGACGAAAGGTTTTACAAACTTAAACCAGGTTTAGGTTTGCCAATTAACGAAATTTTGAAAAAGGCACCGGAGAACCTATATAATTTTGATAAATTTGGCTCCGCAATCAGACCCATCCCTGACATTCGTGAAACTTTTGTTGAAGAAAGTACTTCTACATCTCTTACTGAGACCAAAGGTCGAGAAGAAATGGGAGTGAACAAGTCTGGCGACACTGATTCTCAAAATCTTTTTAAATCAGTTGGTTTTCAATATAGTGATTTGAATAAAAGCTATGAGACTCGAAAAATCGAATTTACCGAGTATGAATCACTATTCACCACACCCTCAATAGAATCAGTAAACACCAACACAGTTCCACCTAAGACTACATGCAAATATGATGAGTATGAATCGGATGTTGATCCTTCTACTATACCATCAGTCTAAAATCCCATTGCTTCTAAACCATTACTTGTTGAAGAGGTTGAAGAAGAAGCTGTCATCACGAATGAATCTTGTGTTCAAAATGATAAAGAGGAGTTTATTGAGTCCATGACTGAAGAGATATTTTATGAAATGATGAATGCTTCAGACTCTGATCCTGTTTCTGATTTAAAGGGGTCAAATTCTGTGAATGATAATACATCTGAATTGATGAAGCAAATTGACATGTTGCAACAGTCTCTTGATGAGGTTGAAGATGAAAACTTTGATCTCAAACATAAACTTGAATAGTCTTTAAAAGTAAATCAAGAGCTTTGCACTGAGATCAATGATTTGAAAATTACTTTGTTTAAAAATGCTTCAAATGATAAACAGATGTTTAAAGATCCAAGCTAGAAGGTAAGAACAAATCCAGAATTTGATGCTCCTGCAAAACCTTCAGTTGTTTACTCTGATTGTCCTGAATATCCACCGAGTATTTTTGAAAAGGGTGAGACTTCAAATAGCACTAGAAAAGAACCACCTTCTAAGTTAGAGACTAACAAGATTACTGTTTCTGTTTCAGATATAAAAGGAAATGGAGTTGGGAGGAGTAAGAAGAATAAAGATAGTAGTTTAAATAAGAATGATAGGTTATCTAGTGAAACTTTTGCTTTAAATAGTTGTACTTCAGACAGTGTTATTTTGAAAAATAATTCTTTTGAAAAACATGAATGTAAGGTTTGTTCCGATAAATCTAAGTTTATGAATTTTGCTCGAAAGAATCTATATTGCAAATACTGTTGGGATAACTCATTCAAATACTACTCCCCTCCAAAGTCCAAACAGAGTAAGAGAAACACTAAACTGAATCCTAATTCTAATTCTAATTCTAATTCTTCTACACAACCCAAAGTGTTTCGAGCTAAGGTTGCCAATCCTACTTCTAAAAAGCACTTTCAGGAATTAAATGTTAAGATGGTTTGGAAATGGGTTCCAAAACCACTTATGAATGGAGAGTGAAAGTCAAACCAGATGATATTCCTATGTTGCTTGATGCTAACCGCGAAGGACCCATTCTGATATGGGTACCTAAGCAAAACTAATTGTCTCTTTTCCAGGCCTGTCGATTATGGGTAATAGATTCCGGATGTTCACGCCACATGACAGGATTCAAGCACCTCTTGCATAACTATGTGGAGGAGCCTGACGGAGCAGTTAGATTTGCCAATTCTAAAGCCGAAGGTCACGTTAGAGGATATGGAATGCTCGACAATGGAGTTGTGCAGATTCAAAGAGTATTATATGTAGAAGGGCTTGATAACAATCTGTTTAGTACCAGTCACTTCTGTGACATCAATTATCAAGTCCGCTTCACAACCACTCATTGCTATCTAGAGGATCCCAATGGTTACGAAGTCTTCAAAGCTGAGCGCCATGGAAATCTATACTACGTAGATTTTCCTACACTAGCTGCCACACGTCCAGTATGTCTACTAGCCAATGCTTCTAAAGCACAATCTTGGACGTGGCATCGACACTTGTCTCATCAGAACTTCCGATCTATAGCGAAGCTACAAAGACCAGGTCTGGTCAAAGGTCTACTAGAAATGAGGTTCGAAAAAGACTCACTATGTCCCGCATGTGAGTTGGGCAAAATGAAGCGAAGCTCCTTCAAGTCCAAAGTTGAAAGACTCACTATCTTCCGATCTCAATTTTAGGTTAAATTACTTATGAAAAACGGGATTAATGTTGGATCAAATAATTGTATTCAAGATTAAAGTTAAAGTTCAGGGTTTAAACTGCAATTGTGTCAAAGTTATTTAGAGGGTTTATTATGTAATAAGTAAATAGTTATTAGCTATTGGGCCTCAAGCCCATAAGCCCATTAGGCCTAAAAGCCTGGGTATTTATTGTTTTGATTTATTAGGTTTTAGGTTGAATCCTCACAATCACTTTCATAATCATATAGTGAGGTAGCAAGTTTTCTCTGTATTCAAGGGTATCAATAACACACAAGGTTTAACCGTTTATTCAAGTGATTGGTATGTTTTGTTAATCTTTATATCTCTTGATTATTATTGTGTTTGTGTGTTTTTTAATCAACAAGATTAAACTGGGATAACAATTAACACATCAATGGCGGAATCAGCATATCTCTATCCAATTCATACCATAGGCTTATGATAAACGCAACTAATTATCCTTCACTTCTCTCAAATATACAAGACAGTCAAGGAATATCCAATTAGCTGATCAGACTAATTGAATTACATAAAAACTCATCATATGATTCATTGATAAACATTCATCAAAAATCCAAAAACTAAATCACAAGTTTAACGAAAACGTCACCAAATAATCATCAAACCCCAACATGAGAAGTTTAGCTCATGTTGGGGTTAACAAAAATGAAAGCTGGAAATGAAATCAAAGTAGATCTAAACATTGTTCTTGAATTGACAATTGCGTTGAGAAAGACAAACACTCCATGAGATCTAAAATCTTTCCGCAAAAGATTGTAACAAGATCGAGGATCTGTTTCCACCAAGTCTCCACACCTTTTCTTCCTGTTTATGCCTTGATTCTGCTCCCAAAAATCGCCTCTAGCTGCCGCCTTCTGATCTCCAAAAATTGCATAATCCCAAACCCTAACTGAATAAGTCGATAAGACTGATCCAGGTGGTGTCGCAACTTGGGTCGTGGGTTAGGGTCGCGGCATAAGTCGACTGTGTTCCCTAACTCGCGCAGCTACCTGTCGGGCCCACTGCTGTTTCGCCACTGGATTTCTAGACAAATTTCTTTCCTTCTTCTAATCTTGCCTCGACCTGTGCTTTTCTCAAAAACCCATTAGCGATTACCACCATTTCACTCGGAATCTTGCAACTTTACACAGTTTAGTGTATAAATAATGTGAAAAATTGACATTATCAGTGTGCACCTCTGTTTCAATGTTATGTTGTGTTGGACCGCCTAGAAAATATTGTATGGAAGCATTGGGAGGTGGGCTTAGATATCTCACATGTGTGCCTCTAGGGGCATCGTTTTCTACCTCTCTACTCTTATCTCCTAGTGTTTCAGGAATCACTCTCTTTCGGATACTCTCTGCCTCACTCTCCTCTACTCTTAGAGAGCTAATATCTTCCTCAACGTCACAGGCACCCTCTGATCTTCTCTCTTCAGAGGCACCCTCGGGTTGTCCTCTGTTCTCATTTAAAAAATCTTCAAAGTGCTCACTCTCTGATTCTAAATCAGGCTTAGGACCTAAGTGTGTTGGGGATCCCATTTTCGGTTCTGGCAATTGGGCAACACTTCTAAGATAGATAAGGGTTGGGTTGTCCTCTAAAATATATTTGACCATGCTCTGAGGGAACCTTTGCTCTGATGGGTAGGGGGAGTTGCTGTTGGCTTAGAAATATTCATTACGAATAGTGGAGTTTTTCGTCCATCTTCAAAGAGGGTGAACTTCGTTAGTGATCCTCTGGTGACCAAGGATATGAATCTTGGAAATAGAACAGAAACAGAGCGATTTCCCTAGGTTAGAGCCTTGTTCTTCCTTTCCACTGTATTGTAGATCTCTGAGTAGATCAGCTCTGCCATGTCTATATTCCTGTTGAAGAATAAGGCATACATGATAGTAAAAAGGGTGGGGTTCGCCTGATCCTGGCTGCCAAGCTAGCAAATCAGTGTGCGGTTTAGGACACTAAACATGAAGTTCCAGACTGGTGGTCAATGTTGTCTCCAAAATTCACTTAACCTGGTAATTTCTTTATTATAACCTAAGTGAAAAAGGAAATGACGTAGGGTTTCCTGGGATTGGGGTTTTTCAAATCTTGGGATCTCTAAGTTAGTGGCTTTAAGAAGAAACAATCGACGACAGAGCGTCTTGGGTGAAATGCGAATGGTGATTTCTTTTTCACCAGGATCTATGTATCTAACTAGTCCTTTTGTTGCATAATTGTACTCACTGGAGTACCACCGTTGTTCAAAGTAGTTTAGTGGAACATTTGGGTCAAAATTGGTCAAGTCATTGTTGAGTTCACAGGATCGAAAAAAATCGAGAATGTGTTTGTATTGTTCTTCGAATTTCATAGTGTTCAGTTCTAGGTAGAAATTATTTCCTTTCACGGGGATGTTGAACTGGGCTTGATCATGATGAGGAACGATTCTTCTTGAATCCTCTCATCCTTCTTGGTTTTGCACCATTGTTGCAGGTTCAAGAGAATGAAACTTTTTAATGCTTGAGAGAAAAGATGAAGTTTGAGAGGAAATTCTTCAGAGCGTAAAAATAAAATGAAGTGTGGAGTGGGTTTTTATGGACGTGAGACGTGGGTTAGGGGGCTATGGAAGAGGCGTTTGTGAGTACCCATGTCAGAAACGTTCTATCATCCATCAACGCAAGCATGGACACGTGTAGAGGGAGGGTGAAAGGACGCTTACATTACACAACTATCATTCTGGTTTAACAAATTTGAACAAGACTGTCACCCAAATAAATAACCCACATAAGTCAATATATGATGAATTTTTGCAAGTGAAAACTTTTCAAGGAAGGAAATGAACAGTCATATCCTCTAAAAAGTTGACACCTGTCCCTCAAATATTCAATCATTATTAGATGATTAAAAAAAATTAAAAGTCCAAAACATCGATTGGAAGAATATCCAAAAACACTATATTTTAGTTTTGTGATGTATGTTCAGAGTGGATGATATCAAGGGATCTAAAGATAAGTATCAGAGATCAAAGTGCAGTCGCTGGAATTCATTCTGAAGATCAGAATAAAGTTTGGTTTTCTTATCAGCAGGAGAGGGTTAAGAATAAGAGTGAAGTAGAACCTTCCCTTGTGAATTCGAAAAATGACCAGGTACTGAAGTCAGAGACTCTGATGGTCATATCAGAGGCTCTGAAGTCAGTCTGTATTTGTGACCCAGATTAATAGCATATATTTCACACAAACAGATTAAGAACACAATATTATTGATCAAATCATGTTATTAAAATTAGTCACAGATCTCACACGTAATCACAAGTCTCTCGAAGTTCTGATATTCCCTAGATTCTAGTTTCTAATCACAAACAATTAATCAACAAACAAGTTTCAAACAATTACCTGTTTTGATTCAATCTCAATTCAACAATTACAATCTTTTCTCTCTAGAACTCTCTCTCTCTCTCTTTCTCTACAATTCTCTCTCAAATGTATTCTCTCTCTCTCTACAAGATACTCAGTTCGTTACATCTATTAAAAACAGAAAATACAAAGCTATTTATACCTACAAGAATTAAAAGGAAAAACAAATACAAATACAATAAACTTTGACTTTTATTACAAATAGACTTTGACTTTAATGAAAGTTGACTTTCTCAGCTTTGACTTTTTTGAACCTTGACCTTCAGTCTTCTTGATCTTGTATCCAACAGATTTATGCTCTAACAATCTCCCTCTTTGGATTCAAGATCATTGTTGAAAGATCTAGCAATTCAGTCTTCACTTTAAGCTCTGTCAGTACAATCTCCCCTTTTTCTTTAATGACATTCTTTCCAAAACTGTCTTCAAACGATTAACAATTTCCCCAAAACATTCATATAATACTTTCAGACTTTGGAAATAAATTATCATCAGAATCAGCGCGGATTGCTTTAGCAAATAATCTTCAAAGAAAATTTCCTCAAATCTTCATAAATTCTTTGATCTTCTTCAAATCTTCAAATCTTTACTTTGAACTTTTCTGACTTGGACATTTCTGAAAATCATCTCTCAAAACCTTATCATTTCTTGATACCATCTCCCCCTTTTTGATGATTTGAGCATCTATATCATCAAAACTTTTCTTCCAAGAAATTTCTTTGACCATTCTGATTTGTCAAACTGAGCCTCTGATTCTGTGATCCATAACCAAGTATTCATCTAGATCTTTGCAAATCCAGACAAAAAAAGAACATGTAACCCCTGAATCAACAAATGAATCAGTTAAAATGCCTGTCAGTAACACGAAGTCACTGTGTGTAACGAATTCACAATATAAAGGAGCTTTTTGATGTTCACTCCCCCAGGGCTTCCATCTAATCATCGAAACACCACAAAGGCAATTTCTATGAATGTTATAACAAAGAAACAAATTCTTTGTGTGTTCGTGCAAGTGTAGAAAGAATTAAGCACGAAAGATTGCTTTTTATGGCTCAACATAGTGTAAACCACTGAGACAACAGTAGATAAACACAGACTCAATGTGCATGATTGAAGTGCGAAGGTGGGGCAGACTTCCTTCTTTTTCAATATCCAGATTTTCAAAATGAAAACCAGATAGATTATATGTTCCATCCCCTTGAAAATATAAAACATTTTCTTGTTAAGAAGAAAATGAGTGGCTGGTGGGGTGAAAGTCAAGAGTTGGCATGGGCTAGTTGCCTGTTTCAATAACGTTCACCAAAGAATTGTAAAACGCTATTAATGTGGTTGCCCAGCTCAGAAAGTAGTTGGTGCAGAGTTTGATATTCTTTTACTCTGATCTGACACCCTCTTTCTTTTTAATCATTAAGCTCACTACTAACCAAACTCTCATTTCCATTTTCCCTCAACACACAACCCACACTCATTTCTTTTAGACTCCTCACACTCAATCTCTATGGATTAACTTCTTGGGTAGAAATCACTGGTTAACGTGATTTCATAGAAGTTCAGTTAATTCCTAGCACAAAGAACCCATATAATCCTATGAAAGCATAATGTTGCTCAAATGGTTTAACTTTAGCAGTTAAAGCTCATATACAAATGTCAGATGAATGTATGCTCATAAAATATAATCATGAAGATTTGAACATTTTTAGACATTGAAGCATTTTCAAACAAGTATATGAAATGAATGAATATGAATGCAAAAGGCTTGTTTGAAAATCTGACATTGTATGAAAATGATCATAAATGAATTATATATCAATTAAGGCTTATGGTCAAGAATAATGGATATTGTCTATACGATACAAAAATATAGACATTCTTGAAATGACATTTCGAAATAAAATATCGCTCAAAATTCTTTAATGTACAAGCGGGGTGTCTTACCATCGAAATTATGTTTCAATATGAGACATGGTAAGAACAAATTGACCAAAAAATAAACCGGTGTGTGTGAATACTTGAAAGTATATAGAAAAGACAATACACAATTATTTATCTTTGGAAACACACGGTTTATAAACTTTGAAGCACAAATTAAAATGAAAACATTTAAAAATCACACTTCCAATTTATGAAATCTGTTTAAGAATCGGACAGTGGTTTGAACATTTTAAGAACATGTTTTCTATGATTGAAAGTTGTCCTTCTTTCATTCATATATGAGATTAAGATAAGAAATTTACCTTTTCGCGCAATCTTAATTCTCATAAAGTCAACTGTATTCATTAAGATATGATCGTGTCAGCTTCTCTCAATCTGCATAAGTCTCAAAGTCTAGTCAAAGCAAATTTATTCACAAAATTATTCAAATATAAAAGATATAAAGCAGTACAACGATTAAAGTACGAGTTCTGATTTGAAATAATCAGAAATCATAGTCTTACTCCTTTTGGTATGACATATAAGCTCCCCCTAAAATCATGCATTACAAAAATTTTGTCATTTAAGTAAAATGCAGAAATTAGTTATGCTCCCCCTCAAAATAATGTAGATCATCTAAAATCTTCTCTTACTCCCCCTGAGATCATGAGCAAACAATTAAAGTGCAGATATCCTTCACACATAATGATAAAGAAGATAATGAAAAATAACAATACGTAACTTTATGAGGTAACAACCGATTATGTCTTAAGATTTTACATACCAAGCATTGAGACAAGAAAATTAAATCTCTTTTCATCTAAGGGTTTGGTAAATAAATATGCAAGTTGATAATCTGTTTTACAAAATAAAGTTCAATTGTTCCTTTTTCTACATTATCTTTTATAAAATGATACCTGACGTCAATGTGTTTGGTTTTCGTATGCTGGACTGGATTAGCAGATATCGCGATTGCACTCTTCGAGTCACAATATATTGGAATTTTATCAAACTTGAATCCATAGTCTCCCAGCTGTGTTCGCATCCACAGAACTTGAGAGCAGCAACTGGCAGCAGCTACATACTCTCCTTCAGCAGTCAATGTGGAAATGCATAATTGTTTCTTTGATGCCCAACTAACGAGCTTGTCTCCAAGAAATTGAATGTGACCTGAAGTACTCTTTCTGTACAACATGCAACCTGCATGATCTGCATCTGAATAGGCAGTCAGTTGAAAACCAGTATCCTTAGGATACCACAGACCAAGATCTGCAGTCCCCTTAAGATACCTAAAAATCTTTTTGACAGCAGCCAAATGATTCTTTAGGAGCAACCTGATATCTAGAACATAAGCATGTTGAAATCCTAATATCTGGCCTACTTGAAGTAAGATACATTAACGATCCGAAGGATCAGTGCTAATTTTAGTACCTGGTGCCATCGGGGTTCCAATTGGTTTACAATTTTCCATATTCAACTTCCGAAGAATATCCAAAATATACTTAGATTGGTTAATTAAAATCCCCGTTGAAAACTGTTTAACTTGTAATCCGAGAAAGAAATTCATCTCTCCCATCATACTCATTTGAAAATGTGACACCACGAGGTTAGAAAAGTTTTTTCAATATTTAGGATTGGTAGAGCCAAATATTATATCATCAACATATATTTGAATAAGGATGATATCAAATTTTTCCTTTTTGATGAATAAAGTGGTATCAGCCTTACCTTTGAAAAAAACGGACTTGACCAAGAATTTAGATAGAACATCATACCATGCTCGAGGGGCTTGTTTTAAACCATACAGGGCTTTGTCCTAGATGTAGACATGATCTGGCTTATATGGATTGACGAACCCTTCTGGTTGAGACACATATACTTCCTTCTTTAGAATGCTATTCAGAAAGGTTGTTTTCACATCCATCTGATAGACTGTGAAATTCTTATGAGCTGCGTAGGCTAGAAACATGCGGATTGCCTCTATACGCGCTACTGGAGCATACGTCTCATCGTAGTCTATGCCTTCCTCTTGCCGGTAACCTTTGGAAACAAGTCTAGCTTTGTTCGTTATGACGATACCATCTTCATCCTTCTTGTTTTTGAATACCCATTTAGTGCCAATCACGGATTTACCTTCCGGTTTTGGAACTAATCTCCAGACCTTCAGGGCTTCAAACTGATTTAATTATTCTTGCATAGCAGATACCCAATCCGAATCAACTAAAGCCTCTGATACTCGCGTGGGCTCTATCTTGCTGAGGAATGAGTCACGCATACATTGATTAAGATTTAGTAGTGACTGGATGATTGCAGCTTGTGTCTTCAGACCTTTCAGTCACAGCAGATTTAGGCAAATTAGATCCTAGAAACTCATCATAAAATAATTCAAATAACAAATCTAAATCAGATAAATGTGAAACTGAAGTAGAAGCGTTATCCGAATTTTTCTCTGTAGAAACAGATTTTGGACTGATCTGCCCAGAAGCTAATACTCCAGTGATAACGGGTTTTGAACTGAGTTGTTCAGAAGCCATATCTTTATCAAATGTTACATTAACGCTCTCGACGACTGTCTTTGACTTCTTCACATAAACACGATAGGCTGCAGATTTTGAAGAATATCCAATGAAGATGCCTTCGTCCACCTTAGCACTGAATTTATTCAGACTCTCTCTGTTGTTAAGAACAAAACATTTACACCCAAATATGTGAAAATACTTGATTGTTGGTGTTATGTTGTTGATCAGCTCATATGGAGTCCTTTGAAAACGGCGGTGTATTATGGACCGATTTTGAGTATGACATGCAGTTGACACAGCTTATGCCCACAAGAATAGAGGTAGATCGGATTGGTTGAGCATAGTACGAGCGGCCTCGACTAGCGTCCGATTTCGCCTTTAAACTACTCCATTTTGTTCAGGCGTACGAGCAGCAGAGTACTGATGTGATATCCCGACCGATTCGAGATATTCTTCAATTATCTTGTTTTTGAACTCTGTGTCGTTGTCCGTTCGAAGAAACTTGACTTGTCGCTGCATTTTCACCTGGGTCGTCTTTAAGAAAGTAATGAGAACTTCAGGCGTCTCATCTTTTGATCGAAGAAAATTGACCCACGTGTATCTTGAGTAATCGTCCACAATAACCAACACGTATTTCTTTTCACCTAAGCTTTGTGTTCTCATCGGACCACACAAATCCATATGCAGTAACTCTAGTGGAGAAATGGTGCTTGGTTCAGGCTTCGGTTTATGTGCGGCTCTCTTCATCTTACCCTTCTCACATGCAGCACATAAGTGTTCTTTCACGTATTTGAGCTCAAGATGTCCTTTTACCAATTTTTCACTAACCAGCTTGTTGATATAACGAAAATTCAGATGTGATAGTCTTCGGTGCCAGAGCCAACTTTGCTGCATCGAAGCTTTTGACAATAAGCAAACATGACTGTCATTCTGTACCTTTGAAAGATTGATGGTATAAAGGTTTGTCTTTCGATTTCCGACTAAGAGTTCATTGTCGTCTTCAGTACGAACCGAACATCTCTTAGCTTTGAAATTGACCTCTAACCTTTTATCACAGAATTGACCGATGCTAAACAAGTTGTGCCCTAAACCTTCGACATAACTCACCTTCTTAATCATTATGTTGTCTTGAATGATGTCACCATATCCTAAGATTGGTGAAAGCTGATCGTTTCCAAATCTGACATTTCCACTGAATTTCTCTGTATAATTAGACAATAAAGCTTTTTGCCCAGTCATATGCTTGGAACATCCACTATCCAAGTACCACATATGTCGGGTCTGCAAGAGAAATCAAGAAACAATAACTTTAGGTACCCATTTAAAAACGGGTCCAAACAGATTAGCACAAGATTTTGGTATCCATTTGAAAATGGACCCTCTGTTCTTTTGAAAAACGTTAAAAATATTTGATCTTGAAGAATACACATGATAAGATCCAAATCAATCAGAAGAATTATGAGAATAAGCAAAATCATTTCTCCAATAATGATAAGATTTGGTGGTAATAGGAGATAATTGAATCAATTGCTTTATTGAATATCGCTTGTAAGAAGTTACAAGGTTTTGTTTATGTGAAGCAAATTGATCAATTACATCATTATCACTACTAACTGATCTACTACAAGAGTTATCAGAAACTGATTCAGCTATCTCACCATACTTCCTTTTTGGTCGCCATTCAGTTCGAGCTTTCAACCTTTTCTTGCTTATATCTGAAACAAAGGATTTAGATTTATTAGGAAAAGCAGATTTCTGAAACTGAGTTTTCTCTTGTTTACCAATGTATTTCTGTTTCTGTAATCGCTGTTTCTTATGTTTCTTACCTCGAGCATAGTAATCAGCAGTTACAGAAACTGGTTCATCAACCTTAGTTAATGATTCACTGTCACACCCCGCTAAAGCGGAAACTCGGGGTATAACAGTTTTCGATAAACAATCCACAAGCATAAAGTTCAACCACCATACATTTAATAAAAATATATTACAAAGTTTAGTAGTAGAAAGTTTATCGTGAAATTACAATCCCGAGATATTTCAAGATAGCAATGTCCAAAAGTTTGTACATCCCCCAAGCATATTCGGATCATACGTGGAACGACCCTTAAAATTTACCTTCTTGATTACCTGAAAAGCATGTACAAAAATATGGTCAACAACGAGAGTTGGTGAGTTCACAGGTTTTAAATATGCACAAAACATTTTATATGCAAGATTTGATAGTTGGAGCATGTTCATGCTCAAAAGCTTAACTTGAATACTTGGAGCATATGCGTGCTCAAATTCTTGGAGCATAACTGTGCTCATCAGCTTAACTTGAAAATTTCATGAGTATTGCTTTACGTATGACTTGAGTCGGTAAAACTTAAACTTGGTTGAGCCACTACTAAACCGTCCCGGACCCTTGTTTTTGCCCCGTGTGCCTTGACTCAGAGGTGGTCTCAAGCGCCACATGTTCAATCACTTCTCTAGTATAGTGCACTCCTAGCTCGTCAGCTGTAAGAAGTGGGGTTGGTCAAGCCCAAATAGCGCTATCCACTAATACTATAGGCCCAATTTTCTGGGTTAATAGTAGTGTCGTCTGGGGACTAACTCTTAAATACTCAACATACCAACTATTTAACGTCATACATCTTACTTTTTAAAATGCTTGAAAACAAGCCTTGGCGACTTAACAGCGCAAAACATTTCAATTAACTCATGAATCATTGTAATCGTACTTAAGCATGCTTTTCACCCCAAAATACGTAAAACGATAAAAGAGGGGCTGTGAATACTCACCTTGAGAGTGAACTTGGAAACTTAATGATAGTGCTCAAAATAGGTGCCGCTTCCTTGGTTTCCTATAGTGAAGGTTGCCATAGAGGAAATACATTAATACCCGTTCCTATGTCCAAATGACCCGTCCCAATAACTTATGAAATGCCATTAAGTAGGTTTCAATAACCAAAACCATATTTAGATCAATTATAGACTTATTATGCCTTAACACTATTTTAGAACTCATTATAATCACTTTTCTGAAAATTCAGCAGAAGCTGTCCAATATTTTAGTCAACAAAACCACTATAGAAACATATCTTCCCAAAGGAATGAATTCACCAAAATTTTTGTGGTAATACTATAGTGTGTCAAGAGTAAATCTGCACTTTTTCATAATTTTTGGATGAGTTTTGATACTTGAAATAATTTCCACAAAGCAGTGTGTCACTGATTTCCGGATCAGTGACATACCTCACTTGTGGCATGCTTTTGGGGTATCAATTCTTTGAATTAGCCAATAATCCTTATATGGGTGTAAACCTAACTCAAAATCCTATCATTTGGAAAAAGATTCACTTAATTTGGGATAAGAAATGAGGAAGTTATGGCCTCCACAAGATAGGTGTTTGAATCTGTCTTCACTGGGCAGATTGCACCATTTTCTTGTAAAATCCATTTAAGTGCTCAAATCATCTCCAAAATTAGTGTTTTCGGACTTTCTAGAAAGCTAACACTCTAAATTAAAGTCGATAAGCAAAAACCCCAAATTTTGACATGTAGAACATGATTTATGCATGTTGGAAGTAGGTCCATTTTCTGGACAGCAAATCTGCAGAAAGTTAAGATTATGAAATTTTGAAATGGTGATCATTTTACAATTGGTTTAATGAAATAACCATATGTTATCACACCATGATCAATCATAACATAGTCTTGAGATGAAAACCTTTTGATTTATGGACTCATAGCAATCTTTAGATGCTCATCCAACACCCATATGAACAATCTACTAACTAAAGTGATATAAACATCACTTTTATGTTCTTAATCATTTGGATTTGAGAATTTCCATCTTAAGAGCATATGTAAGTTAAACTATTCTTCATCCAAACATAATCACTATACCATTATCATCAATACTTCAAACTTTATATGCATGCATTCTTCAAGTGAAAGAATAAGCCACTAATGTATCAAAATTCTTTATGCATGAACATCAAACCAAGATTCTTGATGAAAACCAATTTCTTTCTTTGATATTGAAATCAAAACTTGCAACATAACATTGTATCTACCAAAAGTAATCCATTTCATGAACAAAAATCCAATTTTCATAACCTCATCATGCATAATTTCAATATTTCAAGTTAAAACCAAAAATACCTAAATGTAGACAATAAAAGTAGGTTTTTGGATGATACCTTGTGAAATTGATGTGCAAATTTTGTTCTAATCTCCAATTTGATGTTCAATTTCTTGATTCTTCTCTTGAATTAGCTTGATTTTTGAAATTGATATGGAGATGGGGTGGGGAGGGGGTTCGGCCGATGTAGGGAGAGAGAGAGGGAGATGAAGGGTGTTTTTGATTTAAAATGAGATAATGAGCTCCTTTCTTGTTTTTAAATAAAATGATTTTAAAAAAAATTTATATAATGGCTAATTTTTATTATCATGACAAGTGTCCATGACTAAATAAAGAAATAATAAAAAAAAATTAATTAAAATACTTAGTCTATTTCCTTAAAATATCAGATATATTCGAGAACCGAAATACCCGATTCTCAATTTTTGCTTAAAACAACTTTTATATAAAAAAAATGAAAGTATTTCAAATAAAATAATATAACTTTATAATTTTATATATTTTGGACCTTAATCAATATTTTTGGCATTTCTGAGTTGTGACGGTCAGTTACTGGACTGTTCCGGGCATTCTACGCAACCTCCTAAATTTTTAGGAAACTTTTATCTTAAAAATTTTATACAATTTAAGGAGTGGCAAATACTTAAATCTTAATTTTTATTATCTTAGAAATTAACCTGAGCACTAATCTTGACGGTTGTCACATTCACCAATATTAATAACACTTGGTAACACTTTATCATCGATAAGACAAGTAGAATGATCAGGAAGAGGAGCATTGAAGTCAAACATATCAATTTCTTCTATGCACCCATCATCAGAGTTTAAAAAATCATTTGCAGACACAAATAAGTCATCAAAATTATCAGACGAAGTTTGAGGTGTCTTTGAAACTGTAGAACACTGTGTAGATTTAAATTGAAAAACAGTGTTCTTTAAAACTGTAGAAAACACACTTTGTTGAATATCAACCAAAAGTTTTTCATCAGATAAAACATTTTCCAGCTCAAATGGAGGAACATAGACTTTTGCAATAGAAGGTTTTGCCTCCATCTTAGAAACAGAATAACTAGCAAAATAGTCGTTTGAAAGAACTTTTGGTGTTTCTGAAAGATAACTATCATTTAACTTTGCATAGTTAAATGGTAGTTGTGTTTTCTTTACATTGTTTCTATTTTCAGTTTCTTTGGCCTCAACTTCTTCTGGTAATTTGGTAACAAATTTTGGTTTTAAATGAGTATGTTTACCAGCACAAGCAAGAAAATCAAAATTATAATGTGCTGGTTGTTTTCTGATTGCTTTCTTTAAGTAATGGGGGTTTTCAAATGGTTTGATCTGTTTGGTGCATTGAGAAAAATGGTTTGATCTGTTTGGCCTCTTGCATAGAGTTTGGCTTCCAGACCATTTACCTTCTTATTCAAAATCTTTTTCTCAACCTGCAATTTATGAACAGTTAATGCAGATTCTTTCTTCTCAAACTCATATTTAGAAATTTTAACTTCAAAATCAGAAATCTTCTTTTCAAAACAATCTACTTGAAGTTTAGAATCAGAAGCAAACTTGCATAAATAATCAATTAGATCTTTGTTCCCAATAACAGACTTATTAAGCTCAAAGATCTTGTTGTTTCTTTTAGCAACTCTGTCTTTTTCTTACTTCAGTTTCACTTGAAGATCATTAAGCTTAACCATCATAGCTTCCATTTTGGTTATGAAATCTTTTTCAGTTAAGTTTAATACCTCATCAGCTGTCTCATCATCTGACTCATCATACTTGACCTCTTTTCCCATTAGACAGAGATGACCAGTTTCTTCTTTCTCTTTGTCATCCTCTTGATCAGAATGATCCAACCACAATTCGTCTTCAACCATTAATGCTATGCCCGCTTCTTGTTGTTTGGCCAATAGCAGTTTGTTCTGATAATACTGAGAGTTTCGAACCTTTGGCTTTCTACAATCTTTAGCAAAATGTTCAATCTTGCCACAGTTGTAGCATTTAATTGGATCATTTGTTGGCTTCTCAGCAACTGTGTAATCATTCACAAACTTCTTCCTTTCATCGGGTTTCTTCTCAACATATCTTTTCTTTTCATGTCGCTTTCTTTCAACTCTTTCTCGGTGCTCATGGTTCTTGGAGCTTGATGAAGAATATCTTTGAGAATTGGATCCTGGCTTCTTGTAGAATTTCTATTGGAAAGCTCGGGTCAGTAAAAGCATGGCTTGTTTGAGACTTTCTCCATCATCACCATCTGATTCAGATTCAAATTCAGAACTTGTAAGCACTTTCTTCTTTTTCTTCTTCTCTTTCTTTTCTTTCTTCTTCTCTCCGGCCACTAGAGCAATAGGATCAGAAACTTTCTCATCTTTCTTCTTCTTTTCACTTTTTTTCTCTTCAACTTCTTCTTCATTCTGACGCAAAGTCTCATAGACTTCGTGAAGAGGTATGTTGATCAAGTCTTTCATCTGTTTCATCCGACGGGTATGTTTCTTCCATTCCGGTTGCAGAATGCTTAAAAACTCGACGTTGTTTTCAATTTGCTTCTTCTTCACTTTGTTCTTTGAGAGTTCGTTCAGAAGAAGCACAAACCTCTCATAGGTTTCTTCTAGGCTCTCATTTTCTTTTGCTTTGAATTCCTCGTAGCTAATGATGCAGTTAGCTACTTTCATATGATTCCCTACTTTGGATCCCATCATCATTTTCTGCAACTGATCCCACATCTTCTTAGCATTTGCCTTGTAGCTGTCTATTTTAACATAGATGTCATTCGGGATACTTTGAAGAAGAAGAGATCTTGCTTGCTTATCAGCTTTATATCGGCTTTTCTGTTCTTCGGAATACTGAGCATATTCAACTGGAACTGTTTTCATTTTCTGATATCTTTCCTCAGTACCATCTTCACTATCAGAAGAATCATCATCAGGTATTTGAACTGTGATTGGTACCATAGGACCTTCTGTAATTGACAACAGAATGTTTCCCCCATTTGCATGTCTGTCTACAAAATCCAGAAATCTGTCTTTCCACTGTTCGTATTCTCCTTTGAACAGAACAGGAGGCTTGACATCAGTGCCAATGGAAAGAATGTCTTTGGAAGTCATCTTGAATGTACCTGTTTTGAAAAAATATATGCAATAAGAAACTAGAAACTGATCGTTAGTCCAAATGAAACAATCAAGAAAATACAGAAAACTTGAAATATAAAATCAGAAATTTTGATCACAAAAAAAATATGTCCCCCTCCGCAGACTTAGCACGCGGGTGGGGTCAAGGGGCAACGCCCTTGCGGGGTCGAGGGGCAGCGCCCCTAGAGAAAAAAATTTCACTATTAAAGGGCATATTACAGTTTTAAAAATTCCTTAGAAAAAAAAATTCTAAGTATGAAAACTCGCAAATCACTGTGGAACTCGCAGAAGCTCAAAACTCGCAGAACACTGAAACTCGCAGATTGTTGAAACTCGCAAGTCGCTGAAACTCGTAAGATACTATTCACTGATAAACATGCAGATAGATACGTGTGCGTTTGAGAAACTCGCTAGTCACTACTAGCGCGTTTTGATAAAACTCGCAGATCAACCAAACTCCCAGATCACTGTTCCTGCTCAAACTCGCACCCTTCGATTAGCGTGTTTGTAGAACTCGCTAACCACTACGTGCGTGTTCTGGTCCTTAGAAAAAATTTCCCAACTTTCAAAACTCGCAGTCTTCGATCAGCGAGTTTCTAGAACTCGCTAACAATGCCTTGCGCGTTTTGTAGATCTTGCGCGTTCATCAGATTCCTTGCGTGTTCTTCATCCGATGCACTAAAAATTCAATCTAAACTTTGAATTTTCGCACCAAACTTTGAGAATTTACTCACATATTCATCGAGAACATAATACAATCAACTAATTTCGATCTAAAACACAAATCTATACATATCGACTCGATTACAGTGTTTAGAACTCGTGAACAAAAACTTCAACAAAATCCAAAATTACAAGAAAATTACAGTGCAATTTACAAATCAAATCATACAAACATGATCGATTATACTATATGAACAAAATCTGATCGATTTCAACACCTAATTTGCACTAAAATTCAAAATTCGATTTGAACTTCGATGAACAGTGACGATGAACAGTAACAACAAACTTTTCTTGATTTCTTGATTTGATTTCGATTTGGATCTGCTCTGATACCAATTGATATTCCCTAGATTCTAGTTTCTAATCACAAACAATTAATCAACAAACAAGTTTCAAACAATTACCTGTTTTGATTCAATCTCAATTCAACAATTACAATCTTTTCTCTCTAGAACTAACTCTCTCTTTCTCTACATTTCTCTCTCAAACGTATTCTCTCTCTCTCTCTCTACAAGATACTCAGATCGTTACATCTATTAAAAATCGAAAATACAAAGCTATTTATACCTACAAGAATTAAAAGGAAAAACAATTACAAATACAATAAACTTTGACTTTTATTACCAATAGACTTTGACTTTAATGAAAGTTGACTTTCTCAGCTTTGACTTTCTTGAACATTGACCTTCAGTCTTCTTGATCTTGTATCCAACAGATTTATGCTATAACAAGTTCACTGTTTGTGCGAGTTCTTACCAAAGTCTGAATTCGTATCTTTGTGTGTGTGTGTGACTACAATATTACAAAGGAAACAACCTATTTATACTAAGTCAACTTTAGTTGACTTTACAACTCAACAACTTGAACTATTCACCATTTGCAATCTAGACCCTCTATTTAATCTCGAATACAATTCTAGTCTAACAACCTCCCCCTTTGGATTCAAGATTAAATTTTTTTTGAGAATAATCTTCAAGTCTTTTTATCTTTAGAAATGATCTTCAGCAAAAATCTTTTCAGCTTTAAATCTTGAAAACTTTGACATCTTCAACAAACTTTGATAGCGCTTGAAATACATTTCCTCCTTTGACTTTTCCAACAACTTTGACAAATCTTCAAAACTTTCAAACTTTGTCATTCTTCAAACTTTCTTTCTTTTCTCAGCTTTTTAAACAACTTGTAACCGACATGAACTTGAACAACTGAAACATTTTATCTGACTTTTAAATTCCCCCCCCCCCTTCTTGATAATATCAACTTTATTCTGACTTTGAAAACCTGATATATCTCCCCCTTTTTGATGAATTGTATGAATCAGAATCATTAAAACTTTTCAAGGTTATCATAGTCTTTGAATGATTTCCCCCAAACCATCTGATAAGTACAATCTTCATGATTAACAATCTCCCCCATATATGAAAGAAATCAATTTTTCCCAATAGATTTGATAATGAGCCGTCAATTCATGAATGCATTCATCCGAATCTTTTGAAATTCAGACAAATTATGAGTTGTAACCTTGAATCAACAAATGAAACAGTTAGGAATGCCTGTCAGTAACACAAAGTTATTGTATCCTACAAAGTAGCCTTCGTCCGCTTTATTGTCGAACTTGCCAAGATTATCACGGTCGTTTAGGATGTAACACCTGCAACCAAAAACGTGAAGAAATTTAATATTCGGTTTTCTATTATTTATAAGCTCATATGTTGTTTTCTTATGTCGCTTAATGACAATGGTACGGTTTTGGGTAAAGCATGCAGTCGCAACGGCTTCAGCCCACAGATACATCGGAAGACCAGAATATGCCATCATCATTCTCACAGCTTCAACCAAGGTTCAGTTCTTCCTTTCGACCATGTCGTTCTGTTGAGGAGTATAGGCAGCATAAAAATTATGTGAAATCCCGACTGATACGAGATAACTCTGAAGAATATCATTTTTAAATTCTGTGACGTTGTCACTTCTCAATGTCATAACCGGAAGTTGAAGTCGAACCTGGATCTTTTTTATTAAGGTAATTATCAACTCTTGTGCGTCTGATTTGTTTTGCAGAAATTCCAGCCAAGTGTATCTGGAGTACTCGTCTATCATAACATGTATATAATTCTTCCCGTTAATAGACTGAGTTCTCATTAAGACACAAAGGTCCATGTGAATAAGCACTAGTCGTGTTGATCAAGAGAATTATGTCTTTGCTTCATGTGAACTGCGTTTCATCTTTCCCATCTCACAGGCGGGGCAAAGTGAATTCTTCTCAAACCTCAGTTCTGGTAGACCTTTAACTAAACCATGTCTCGCCAACTTATCTATTGCTTGAAAATTCTGGTGAGACAGGCGCCGATGCCAAATCCAACTTTCAGCTTTTGAAGCTTTGGCAATTAGACATACAAATCTAGTTGCAGAAAGTGTTGGAAAGTGCACTGCATATAAATTGCCTTGACGTTCTGCTTTAAAAACCTCACAACCGTCCTTGTCTTCAATGAAACATCTATCAATAGTAAACCGAACATGGAAATGAGTGTCGCAGAATTGACTTGTGCTGAATAGGTTATGATCAAGTCCATGTACAAACAGTACTTTTTTGATGGTCACGGTGCCGTTTTTCAATGAACCGTGTCCTCTAATGATTACGTTAAGCTCGGAATTTGCAAAACTGACTGTCCCTGCAGGTTCCTCAACATAGTTATGTAAGAGATGCTTAAATCCAGTCATGTGTCGCGAGCATCCTGAATCAATGTACCACAGATGTGAGGCCTTCAAAAAGAACAAATCACCTCTTCTTAGGTACCCATATCCAAATGGGTCCTTCTTGGTTAGCTTTATGCAATTTATTCAAATCATCTACCATAGTCTTGATTCGCCATTCATAACGAGGCTACGATATCCATTTCCAAACCATTTTTACATTCATCTCATGAAATTTCTGTTTATTTGAAAAATGAGCATTCTTAGCATGAAAGAGTTTAGCATGTTGTGCTGAGGATTTAGAAACAGATTTAGCTCGAGATGCCTTTTTAACAGATTTAGGCTTAGGAGGAATGGAATGAAATTTAAAAATATTGTTACCACAGTGTTTACATATAAAGTTCTTGCAAGCAAATGTCAACAATTTTGATTTATCAAATTGAGTACAATTATTCATACAAAATTGACATTTAGAATCGTTTGAACTAGTACATGACAAGTCAGCACTAATGGCAACATTACAATCATTTTTATCAACATCTTTCTTTTCAATCTCATTCTTCTTCCATCCTTCTTTACCATTTTTCCTTTTTAAATCTGAAACAGGAAATGAAAACTTGTCAGTTTTCTTCTTAAAAGATGATTTTTTCTTTAAAATACCAGAAGGATCGCCTTTCTCAAAGATGCTTGGAGGATATTCAGGAGTTTCAGTATAAACAACAGAGGTTTTGGAAGTAGTTTCAAACTCGGTATTTGAATGAACATTCCATTTCTGAGATTCAAACATCTTTTTCTCATTCAAATTTTGTTTAAACAAATCAACTTTTAAACCATTTAACTCTTTTGAGAGTTCTTTGTTTTCTTCAAAAGATTTGTCAAGTTTGAATTTGAGATCACAATTCTCATCTTCCAACTCTTCAATAGTCTTTTGAAGATATTTATTTGTTTCTCAAAAGTAGATGTTTGATTCATCACAGAGTTTGATTCTAACTTCTCAATGATGGGAATAGGATCTGAAGCATTCATCATGTTTTCAAAAATCTCCTCAGTAATTTTCTTTGAAAAATCAGTTTTAATGCCAGCATTCATGACATTTAAGCACTCATCTGTCTTAACTTCTTTTGGAGATTCAGAAGTGACTGATTCAGATATTAGAGTCTGATTCTCAACATCTGTGTATGATTCATATTCATCATATTGACATTGAGTTTCAGGTATATCTGTTTCATTGTTGGCTGATTCTGTTGGTGATGATGTAGAAAATAATGATTGAAACTCAACCAATTCTGGTTTTCTGGTTTTATAGCTTTTGTTCAATTCATTATAAGAAAATCCAACAGATTTAAAACTTGAAATTGAATCAATACAACTTGATGAATTTTCATCAATCACTTCTTTACTTTTACAAGATATGACAGACTTTAGAGTTTCAGCTTTAACAAATGTGTCATGAATATCCGGGATTTTCTTAGGTTTTGACCCCAATTTATCAAAATTATACAAGTTTTCAGGGGCTTTCTTTAAAACATCATTTTCATCAAAACCCAATCCCTTCTTAGGATTATAAAATCGGACATCTTGGAGTTTGTTTGTAAGTAAATTCAATGTTTGCTCAGTCTGCCCTCTCTTTAAGTTTAGATCCTCTAGTTTCTTGATTTTGCAATATGCTTCATTTCGCTTCTGAAAGCAAGCTTCAAACTTAATTTTAAAATCACCTTTTTCAGAATTTAAATTAACAAGATTTCTTTCAAGTTCCAAGTTTTTAGATTTTAAAGCCTCTTTTTCTTTCTTTAAGGCATCTTTTTCTGATTCTTGATCCTCAACGACAACATTCAATAATGCGTTTTCATCACGAAAACTCATCATTGATTTTCTTTCGTTGCTAAGTTTGCCTTTTAAATTCTCACTCTTTTTCAATATTTTGAATCTAAGCCATGGGAGATTCAACAAGTTCAAAGTTATAAAGAGTACTTAGCTCAGATTCACAATCAGATCGGTTAGAAGAGGTTTTAGCTTCATCATCAATCTTTGCCATCATACAAATTTGTGTGAAGTGTGTTGATTCTTCATCTGAGCTTTGGAAGAACCATTTCTCTTCCTCAACCATCAGTTCTTTCCCTTCTTCTGCCTTCTTTTCAAGTAAAGACTTCTTGGCATAGTACTCTGAGTTCTTTACTCTTTTGAACTTGCAGTCTTTGGAAAAATGGCCAAGCTTACCACAATTGTAACAACTGCCGCACTTAGGCTCAGATTTCTCTTCTTTGTTAAAGCACAGTTTTATTGGATTCAAGATCATCATTATTTGAAGATGGAAATTGTCACACCCCGCTAAAGCGGAAACACGAGGCATAACAACTCCGATGTCATAGCACAAGATTATAACATACCAACATTTGCTTAACTTTCAAAATACAATACATTTTTAAGAACATAGTATCGTCATTGTTTACAATTCCCAAATTTAAATTATGACGATACGCATAATAGCAAAATAATCTTGCTTCAAAATATGAAGTGCGCTGCTAAAACATCATGGAATTACCTTCTTGATTCCTGAAAAGCATGAATAAAAACCAAGGTCAACTACAAAGAGTTGGTGAGTTCACAGGTTTTAAATATGCACAAATCATTTTTATATGCAAGTTGTCATTTGTAAAACATACGTATAAACCAACTTCAATTCTTTGATTCATGAGTACCACAATTTAATTTCTTTATGATAAGTGTATGCAAAGACAATATTACGTTGAACCACTACTAAGCCGTCCCTAACCAATTTCAACGCCCCCGATGAACTAACTCAGCGGTGGTTCAAGCCACATGTTTAGTCATCTTCTCTAGTATAGTGCACCCCTGCTCGTCAGCATTAAGGTGGGTTTGTCACACCAAATAGCGCTATCCACTAATACTATAGGCCCGATTTTCTTCGAGTTAATAGTAGTGTCACGGGGTCTTAACATTAAAAACTCAACACATCAATTGCATACTTATCATATAGCTTATAATTCCAAATGCTTTTAACAAAGCCTTATAAATTGCCAATTCGCAATACTTTCAAACAATTCTCATGAATCTTTAAATACGCAATTTAAACATGCTTTCCACCCCAAAATCAATTAAAACGATAAAAGTGGGGCTGTGAATATTCACCTTGACGAAAGTGACGGGTGAAGCTTTACTTTAATACTTATTGAATTTTGTCACGCCCTTAATTTCCCTATACAAGAGTTGCCATAAAGAAACACATTAATGCCCTATTCCGATGTCCAACCAATATGTCCCATTGTCCCATGAAATGCCATCAAATAAGTTTCTTAGTCCATATCCATTTTTAACTATACAAGGTTCCAAAATACAATAAAACAAAAATTAAGCTTGATAAAAATTACCTTTCTGGATTCAGCACATGCTGTCCAGAAAGTTATCCGGTAAATTCAACACGGAAGCTTAACTTCCCAAGAGAATTATTTAATCACAAATTTTGTGATGATACTATAAAATGTTTAGAGTAAATATGCATTTTTTTATAATTTTTGAATAACTTTTGATACATCAAATAATTTTTACAAAATAGAGTGTCTGTCAGGTCCTAAGGCTTGAGCTTCCCAGAAGGTCACCCATCCTAGGATTGCTCTCGCCCGAGCACGCTTAACTTGTTAGGATCAAGCGCTTACCACTACACCAAAAGCAATTGCTTATGGTGAAGGCGCTACTTTATTTCCTTATACCATGGTAGCGCAAAGCCCTGTACTAAGCGACAGGCGGACATGAGGGGCTGCACCACTTTCGTGGAGCCAGCGGGTCGGGCTGTTAGTCCCGGCCAGTTACGTACTCCCGAGTCGAAGGTGAGGGCGCTGGATGCTTGTGGCATTCCCAGCAAATGTTGGGATTTCTCCTCAACAGTGTCACTGATTTTCGGATCAGTGACATACCTCACTTGTAACAGGTTTTTGAGGTATCAATTCTTGGAATTAGACAGTGATCCATATATGGATGCAAACCTAACTCAAAATCCTAACATTTGGAAAAAGATTCACTAAATTTGGATGAGTAATGAGGGAGTTATGGCCTCTACAAGATAGGTGTATGAATCTGTCTTCACTGGACAGATTACACCATTTTCTTGTAAAATCTATTTAAGTGCCCAAATCAACTCCAAATTCAGTGTTTTCGGACTTTTTAGAAAGCTAACACTCTAAATTAAAGTTTAGAAGCAAAAACCCCAAATTTGGACATGTGGTTTGTGAGTTGTGCAAGCTAGAAGTGAAGTCCATTTTCTGGACAGATTCTAAAATGAAGTAAATACTATTTTAAACCACAAATAATGATCATTAGACATGGTTTTTGATTATAAACCATGTCTTCACTCTTCATTGCATGATAAACTAACATATGCATCATGGATTCATTGTAACCAAAATACTCATCCATATGCATGCATGTACAATATACCCATTTAAGTGATATTATCATCACTAATAAACTCTTAATCATGTGGAATTTGGGAAATTCCATCTTAAGAGTATTTTTATACTAAATTTTTCATTGTAACAACATAGCTAAAAGTTCAATAACACCAAAATTTTGTGATTCAAGATACTCTACTTACAAAATTCACCATTATGATCAAAAACCCTAAATTTGATAATAACAAATTTTTCTTTGAAAACAAGAATCACTCATTTTATGATATTATATACATCAAATGTAATCCATCTCATTACCAAAAATCCAACTTGTATAACATTTAGATGTAAATTTTTACTTCTCAAACCCAACATTCAAAAATGAGAACATGCATAAGAAAATGTAGTTTTTGAGGTTACCTTGAAGATTTGAGATGGAAACTTGATTCTAACTTCAAATTGTTGATGGATTCTAGCTTGGATTTTGATTTTGAGTAACAAAATGAAATGGTGGTGGTGGTGGTGGTGTGGGTTCTTCGGCCGAACAAAGAGAGGAGAGGGAAGAGTAGATGAAAAGTTAATTTTTGAGAAATGGGAAGTAATTCTAGTTTTTGAATTTGGTTTTCAATTATTAAATAATTAAAATTTGGTAGGATTAGGACAAGTGTCCTAATGACTCACCTACATAAAAAAAAATTTAATTTAATATTACTAATTAAATTACTAGTCTAATTTATAAAATATCAGATATATTTGAGAACCGAAATACCTGATTCTCAATATTTGCTAAATAAATGACAAATTTGAAAATTTTGCAATGCAAGAGAAATTAACATACTGATTTTTATAGATTAAGGATTTTGGACTTTTATTTACTTATTTGGCATTTCTGGACAGTGATGGTCAGATGCGGAACTGTTCCGGGTTTTTAACGCAACTTCTAAATTTTTCGGGAAACTTTTTATCTTAAAGGCTTTTAATAAAATTTTAAAAGTGACAAAACTTATAAATTAATTTGAGGGTGCTAACCTCAATATTCAAAATTTGACAGGTGTCACAGTCTCCCCTCCTTCAAAGAATTTCGTCCCGAAATTTATGATTGATATTTCTGGACAGGCTTTTTATTAAACAACTTAGGATACTTGCGCTTTATGAAATCTTCTCTTTCCCAAGTATATTCAGGTCCATGACGTGAATTCCAACGGACCTTTAAAATTGGAATTTTGCTGCGCCTGAGACGTTTAGTTTCACGATCAAGAATCTCAATAGGTTCCTATCTAAAACACAGGCGCCCATCAACTTTTACTTCATCTAGGGACACAATCATTGATTTGTCTATCAAACATTTCTTTAAATTGGACACATGAAAAGTGTCATGAATAGCACTTAACTCTTGAGGTAGACTCAGCTTATAGGCTACTGGTCCAATTCTCTCCAGTACCTCAAACGGGCCAATATATCTTGGACTTAGTTTACCTCTTTTCCCGAATCTGATCAATCCTTTCCATGGTGATACTTTCAAAAGAACCTTGTCACCTTTTTGGAATTCTAACGGTTTTCTGCGGTTATTCGCATAACTTTTCTGACGATCTCTTGCAGCTTTGAGTCTGTTTTTGATGATTGATATTTTATCGGTGGTTTCTTGTATAATGTCAGGCCCAATTAGTTGACTATCGCCAAATTCCACCCAACTAAGAGGAGATCTACACTTACGTCCATAGAGAGCTTCGTATGACGCACATTGAATGCTGGTGTGATAGTTGTTATTGTAAGAGAATTCAACTAACGGCAGATGCTTATCCCAGCTTCCTCCAAAATCTATAGCACACGCGCGTAGCATATCTTCCAAAGTTTGAATGGTCCTTTTCGTTTGTCCGTCTGTCTGTGGATGATATGCAGTACTCAGATCCAACCTGGTACCCAGTGCTTTCTGAAATGCTTGCCAAAATCGGGAGGTAAAACGACTATCTCTATCAGAAATGATAGATAAGGGTACTCCATGCCGAGAGACAATTTCGTCTATGTACAACTGTGCCAATCTTTCTATTTTGAAGTCCTCTCTTATAGGGAGAAAATGCGTAGATTTCGTACGTCGGTCCACAATGACCCAAATTGCGTCGTTCCCTTTTCCAGTCCTGGGTAGTTTGGTGATAAATCCATAGATACCTGATCCCATTTCCATTGTGGTATCTCAGGTTGTTGAAGAAGTCCAGAAGGCTTTTGATGCTATGCTTTGACTTTAGCGCAAGTCAAACATTTACTCACAAATTCAGCAATGTCCTTCTTCATTCCCGGCCACCAATAATATTCCTTCAACCCTTTGTACATTTTATCGGCTCCTGGGTGAACCGAATACCTTGATCGGTGAGATTCTTCCAAAATAGTGGATCGTAGATCATCAACCTTTGGTACCCAAACTTTATTCTTGAAATACCGTACTCCATCTGATCGTGATTCAAACTCTTTTTCCAAGTTATGCAAGGCTTCGCAACAAAGATTTTCTGTTTTCAATGCTTTCTCTTGAGCTTCACGAACTTGTGTCTTAAGGCTTGATTGGACCAACATTCCCAAAGCTCGTGTCCTTGTTGGTCTTACTCTTTCTTTCCTGCTTAATGCATCAGCTACCACATTATCTTTACCAGGATGATACTTTATTTCGCATTCATAATCATTAAGCAGCTCAACCCATCTCCGCTGTCTCATGTTCAACATTTTCTGATCAAAAATATGCTGAAGACTTCTGTGATCAGCATATATGGTACATTTAGTGCCATAAAGGTAATGCCTCCAGATTTTTAATGCAAATACTACCGCACCCAATTCCAAGTCATGAGTGGTGTAATTCTTTTCATGAACTTTGAGTTGCCTTGACGCATAAGCTATAACCTTATTCCTATGCATTAATACACATCCTAAGCCTTGATGTGATGCGTCATAATACACCAGAAAGTCATCCGTACCTTCCGGTAACGCAAGAATTGGTGCGTCACATAACTTGCGCTTAAGTATTTGAAATGCTTCCTCCTGTTTTTCTTCCCAGACAAATTTCTTATCTTTCTGAGTCAGTGCTGTCAGCGGTTGAGCGATTTTTGAAAAATTCGCTATGAATCTTCGGTAGTAACCCGCCAAACCAAGAAATTGACGAATTTCTGTTGGTGTCCTTGGAGTTTCCCATTTCTTGATGGCTTCAACTTTTGCCGGGTCAACATGAATTCCTTTTTCATTAACCATATGACCCAGAAAGTGCACCTCTCGAAGTCAAAATTCACATTTGGAAAACTTAGCATACAACTTCTGATCTTTGAGAAGTTCTAAGATCAACTTCAAATGTTTCTTATGATCTTCCTTACTTCGTGAATAAATCAAAATGTCGTCTATGAATACAATCACGAACTTGTCTAAATACGACCGACAGACTCTATTCATTAAATCCATGAAAACTGCCGGTGCGTTCGTCAATCCAAAGGGCATAACTAGAAACTCATAATGCCCATAACAAGTTCTAAATGCCGTCTTATCAATATCCCCTTCACGAACTCTCATTTGATGATATCCAGATCGCAAGTCAATCTTTGAGAAGTACGTTGCGCCTTGCAGTTGATCAACAGATCATCAATTCGAGGAAGTGGGTATCGATTCTTGAGGGTTAGCTTATTGAGTTCTCGGTAATCGATACACATTCGGAATGTTCCATCTTTCTTCTTAACAAAAAGAACTGGAGCTCCCCATGGCGAAGAACTGGGTCTGATAAATCCTTTGTCAAGCAGCTCTTGGAGTTGTTCAGACAATTCTTGCATTTCGGATGGTGCCAGACGGTATGGTGTCTTGGCCACTAGTGCAGCTCCCGGAATTAAATCAATGCGGAATTCGACTTGTCTCGGTGGAGGTAACCCAGGTAGATCTTCAGGAAATACTTCGGGAAAGTCTCGAACCACATGAATATCTTGCAAACACTTCTCCTTGGTCTCTTTATTGACTACATGAGCTAAAAACGCACTATATTCTTTCCTTAAATACTTCTGCATCTTTATGCAGGACACTATCCTTAACTTCCTTTTGAATTTTTCTCCATGTACAATAAGTACTTCTCCTTTAGGTAACGGAATTCGAAGATTTTTTTTTTTTTTTTTTTTTTTTTTCGGAGCAACATATTTCCGCTTGGTTATTAGACAACCAATCCATGCCCACAACTATGTCAAAGCTTCCTAACTTTATTGGAATTAGATCTATCTTAAATTCCTTTTCAGCTAGACTTAGGGTACAATTCGAAAATACATCTTCAACCCTAATCTCTTGTCCGATAGCGAACTCAATGACATAAGTTTCTCTTAGCTTTTGGGGCTTTTGATTAATTTTTGATCTAAAACTTAATGACACAAATCTTCTATCCGCTCCAGAATCAAACAATACAGATGCACGATGATTATTTAAGAGAAACGTACCTGTGATCACATCCGGATCTTGTCTCGCTTCTTCCGCTCCAATTTCAAATATTCGGCCTCGTGCTTGACCTTTTTGATTCCTCTGATTGACCGGTCGAGTCTGATTTGCGTTCATCCTTCTGACAAATTTAGGACAGGAATTATTGGTGAGCTTGGTTGCCAGATTTACCGCCTCCTGACTGGTTTTTGGATTACCCGAGGTCACATCCCCTCGGATTTCTGGAGCTAAACCCCAGACATACCTGTCTATCCGATTCTCTTCTGGTGTAACCAGATGTGGCACCATCTTCGCCAGCTCATGAAATCGTGCCGTGTACGTATCAATGTCGTTTCCTTTCATTTCATGCTCCCATAACTCTGCTTGTAATTTCTGCGTTTCGCTTCTTGAACAATATTCTTCCTTAAGCATTTCTTTAAACTCATCCCAAGTGAGTTTGTTAGCTACTTCCCTTCCTCGAGTCTGCACTTGAGTGTTCCACCACGTCAGTGCTCTTCCTTGTAGTAATCAAGCTGCGAATTCCACTTTGTTTGCTTCCGAGCATTTACTTATGTGAAGAACGGATTCCATTCCTTCAATCCAAGATAATAACCCAACCGCTCCTTCGGTACCACGGAATTCCTTTGGGTTACAAGACCTAAAAGTCTTATATGTACATTCTTTTTCTATATTTGCATCGGCTCTTGGTTGATTAGGTTGGTTAGCATTTAGGCCTGCTGCTATCTGACTAACTATGTTAGGAAGTGTGGCTAAGATTTTCTCGGATACGAGTCGTGCAATATCAGGATCTTCTCTTCTTGGCGGCATGATTCTAATGCAACGATTTATTTTAAAGCCACATCAATATTTAATTCCATATTCTTATTTCCCTTATTTCTATCCTATAATCTTAATACAATATAAATTGTATTTGTTTATTCAGACATCAACCTCATAGTATTGAAATTCACAATTTATAAACAAACATAAACAATATAACTTATACATATCCAATATTAATAAAATACTACGTCAAATATTCAACATTCATCCAAAAAATAATATCCATGCTATTTAATAATGTATTAATACGACGAGTTACATATCTCCAAAAAGAAAGTTAATCTCCCAAATATTCATCAATAAACCACACTACTAATGCCTGAAAAACGATATCATCACTCATGCTATCACCATCACCAAAAGTCCCATCACCACAGATAAACAAGAGTGCAGCCATGCTACCATTGCCCTAGTTTCCACCAGTTCTCTCATAAACCCACTCATAGTTTGATCTCCCATACTTACCATTGATATAAGTCCATTTAAAATCTGATCACTTGAATTCATTATAATCATGAGTGCATCGATGGAATGCTCATGATGATTTACCTCCATTCTAACTCTCTCCACTTCTCGGGCCATACCCGAAACCCAGTAGTTTTCTAACGCTGTCATACCGGCTGGTTGAGACACTGGTATTTCAGCACATGGTGGTGGCGATACCCTCCGACCCCTAAGTCGAGAAGTCCCCGCCTCGTCCCTACGTGGGACAGGTGTAATCTCTCGCTCGAATGTGGCAGGTGGAGTCGGCTCCGATGTAGGTGTGACCGATCTCTCCAGTGGCCGATCGGAATCTGAGTAACCATGCTCAGATGGGTCAAAATCATCACTCGTCGGAGTATTTCTTCTAGGTATATAGGTGAGGTAGCCTGATTCGTCAGGCGACTGTTCTTGGTGAGATGGTGATCGTGACATATTGACTGCGATAATTAATAAAGTTTAATTGTTAATCATGCTAAATTTTTATTAAAAACCAAAAATACCATGCAAACTCACATAACAGTCATGCTTTTCATTTTTGTATCAAAAAGTTTCTATTTTTAGTAATTCCTAGTATAGCCAATCCATGTCCCCTTTATACACTCTTAAATTAAACAAAGTTGATCAAGCTTTGTTTAAGTTAAAATATGATAATGTGAAACACATCTTAGTTATACTACAGCGCACCTTAATTTGAAAACTTTATTTGTAAAAGGTTATAGTGTGTGGTTTTAAAATAAAACCGGTATTCCCTATAACCTATGGCTCTGATACCAAATCTGTCACACCACGCTAAAGCGGAAACACGAGGCATAACAGCTCCGATGTCATAGCACAAGATTATAACATACCAACATTTGCTTAACTTTCAAAATACAATACATTTTTAAGAACATAGTATCGTCATTGTTTACAATTCCCAAATTTAAATTATGACGATACGCATAATAGCAAAATAATCTTGCTTCAAAATATGAAGTGCGCTGCTAAAACATCATGGAATTACCTTCTTGATTCCTGAAAAGCATGAATAAAAACCAAGGTCAACTACAAAGAGTTGGTGAGTTCACAGGTTTTAAATATGCACAAATCATTTTTATATGCAAGTTGTCATTTGTAAAACATACGTATAAACCAACTTCAATTCTTTGATTCATGAGTACCACAATTTAATTTCTTTATGATAAGTGTATGCAAAGACAATATTACGTTGAACCACTACTAAGCCGTCCCTAACCAATTTCAACGCCCCCGATGAACTAACTCAGCGGTGGTTCAAGCCACATGTTTAGTCATCTTCTCTAGTATAGTGCACCCCTGCTCGTCAGCATTAAGGTGGGTTTGTCACACCAAATAACGCTATCCACTAATACTATAGGCCCGATTTTCTTCGAGTTAATAGTAGTGTCACGGGGTCTTAACATTAAAAACTCAACACATCAATTGCATACTTATCATATAGCTTATAATTCCAAATGCTTTTAACAAAGCCTTATAAATTGCCAATTCGCAATACTTTCAAACAATTCTCATGAATCTTTAAATACGCAATTTAAACATGCTTTCCACCCCAAAATCAATTAAAACGATAAAAGTGGGGCTGTGAATATTCACCTTGACGAAAGTGACGGGTGAAGCTTTACTTTAATACTTATTGAATTTTGTCACGCCCTTAATTTCCCTATACAAGAGTTGCCATAAAGAAACACATTAATGCCCTATTCCGATGTCCAACCAATATGTCCCATTGTCCCATGAAATTCCATCAAATAAGTTTCTTAGTCCATATCCATTTTTAACTATACAAGGTTCCAAAATACAATAAAACAAAAATTAAGCTTGATAAAAATTACCTTTCTGGATTCAGCACATGCTGTCCAGAAAGTTATCCGGTAAATTCAACACGGAAGCTTAACTTCCCAAGAGAATTATTTAATCACAAATTTTGTGATGATACTATAATATGTTTAGAGTAAATGTGCATTTTTTTATAATTTTTGAATAACTTTTGATACATCAAATAATTTTTACAAAATAGAGTGTCTGTCAGGTCCCAAGGCTTGAGCTTCCCAGGAGGTCACCCATCCTAGGATTGCTCTCGCCCGAGCACGCTTAACTTGTTAGGATCAAGCGCTTACCACTACACCAAAAGCAATTGCTTATGGTGAAGGCGCTACTTTATTTTCTTATACCATGGTAGCGCAAAGCCCCGTAGTAAGCGACAGGCGGATATGAGGGGCTGCACCACTTTCGTGGAGCCAGCGGGTCGGGCTGTTAGTCCCGGCCAGTTACGTACTCCCGAGTCGAAGGTGAGGGCGCTGGATGCTTGTGGCATTCCCAGCAAATGTTGGGATTTCTCCTCAACAGTGTCACTGATTTTCGGATCAGTGACATACCTCACTTGTAACAGGTTTTTGAGGTATCAATTCTTGGAATTAGACAGTGATCCATATATGGATGCAAACCTAACTCAAAATCCTAACATTTGGAAAAAGATTCACTAAATTTGGATGAGTAATGAGGGAGTTATGGCCTCTACAAGATAGGTGTATGAATCTGTCTTCACTGGACAGATTACACCATTTTCTTGTAAAATCTATTTAAGTGCCCAAATCAACTCCAAATTCAGTGTTTTCGGACTTTTTAGAAAGCTAACACTCTAAATTAAAGTTTAGAAGCAAAAACCCCAAATTTGGACATGTGGTTTGTGAGTTGTGCAAGCTAGAAGTGAAGTCCATTTTCTGGACAGATTCTAAAATGAAGTAAATACTATTTTAAACCACAAATAATGATCATTAGACATGGTTTTTGATTATAAACCATGTCTTCACTCTTCATTGCATGATAAACTAACATATGCATCATGGATTCATTGTAACCAAAATACTCATCCATATGCATGCATGTACAATATACCCATTTAAGTGATATTATCATCACTAATAAACTCTTAATCATGTGGAATTTGGGAAATTCCATCTTAAGAGTATTTTTATACTAAATTTTTCATTGTAACAACATAGCTAAAAGTTCAATAACACCAAAATTTTGTGATTCAAGATACTCTACTTACAAAATTCACCATTATGATCAAAAACCCTAAATTTGATAATAACAAATTTTTCTTTGAAAACAAGAATCACTCATTTTATGATATTATATACATCAAATGTAATCCATCTCATTATCAAAAATCCAACTTGTATAACATTTAGATGTAAATTTTTACTTCTCAAACCCAACATTCAAAAATGAGAACATGCATAAGAAAATGTAGTTTTTGAGGTTACCTTGAAGATTTGAGATGAAAACTTGATTCTAACTTCAAATTGTTGATGGATTCTAGCTTGGATTTTGATTTTGAGTAACAAAATGAAATGGTGGTGGTGGTGGTGGTGTGGGTTCTTCGGCCGAACAAAGAGAGGAGAGGGAAGAGTAGATGAAAAGTTAATTTTTGAGAAATGGGAAGTAATTCTAGTTTTTGAATTTGGTTTTCAATTATTAAATAATTAAAATTTGGTAGGATTAGGACAAGTGTCCTAATGACTCACCTACATAAAAAAAAATTTAATTTAATATTACTAATTAAATTACTAGTCTAATTTATAAAATATCAGATATATTTGAGAACCGAAATACCTGATTCTCAATATTTGCTAAATAAATGACAAATTTGAAAATTTTGCAATGCAAGAGAAATTAACATACTGATTTTTATAGATTAAGGATTTTGGACTTTTATTTACTTATTTGGCATTTCTGGACAGTGATGGTCAGATGCGGAACTGTTCCGGGTTTTTAACGCAACTTCTAAATTTTTCGGGAAACTTTTTATCTTAAAGGCTTTTAATAAAATTTTAAAAGTGACAAAACTTATAAATTAATCTGAGGGTGCTAACCTCAATATTCAAAATTTGACAGGTGTCACAGAAATCTGAAGTCAAAGCTAATAAATTCATCTCAACAAATAGTCTAGGGTCCTTTTGTAATAAATAGTCAAAGTATGTTTACGTATTTTCATTTATTAAATAAGTTAGTTGTTTTTAGTTGTTGGGCCTAAGCCAAGCCAAGCCCATTAGGATTATTAGCCTAAGTATAAATTAGTTTAATTTAGTGGTAATTAGGTTAAGGGAGAATAATTAGAGAATAATCATTGAGAGGCTGCTTGGTGTTGGTGCGCCGTACAGAGAGAAGCAAAGATAGATATATCGATTTCTTCATCAAAATCACTTGTAACCTGTTGAATCGTTTGTTTAATCAATATCAGGTTTGCATTATCGTATTGTTTATTGCTTTATTTGATTGAACTATTAATCACTGGGACACACAATTGGTATCAGAGCAGGACAGATTGAATTGAAAATTTTTGCTTTCGGCTATGTTTTTCTGTCAAAGATTCAAAATTTTTATTGTGTGATTGTTCATTCAAGTTGTTATTGTTTGGATTTTGTTTGATTAGCATATTATCTTGACTGGGTATTGATTGTTTTGGGTATCGCATCGATTTCGATTATCAATTTGAATATTTTTGCTGTTCTGGGTTCGTTCACGAGTCGCACTGGTTCATAAATCAAATCTCTCAGAGAGGTTTTTATTGAAATTAATTGTTTTCAATCTGCTCTAGTTGTTTATTCGATCGTTTTGGCAAAGTGTGGTAGTTTAATTCGAGTTATAGTTAGATTTCTGGGTTGATTTTTGGTTTCTGGGTCGACAATCCTCAAGAACATATCGGTCGATTTTACCCGTCGACCGCATTCTATAGGTTGATTTTACCGGTCGATCTCTTAATATCGGTCGAATATTTTATATCGGTCGCCCGACATTCATTGTCCTTATCGGTCTTTGCTTAATTATCGGTCGTATCTTTTATCGGTCCATACTTCACCGGTCGAATAATCTATATCGGTCTAGACACCCTATCGGTCGACAAGGATACCGGTCGTAGCTATACCGGTCGACCGCATTATATCAGTCAACTCTAGGTATCGGTCATAACAAATTACCGGTCGAACTCTACCAGTCCAAGCCAATACCGGTCGAAGTATCATTCAGATCCAAGCATAATTCCGGTCGTGCATATTATCGGTCGAACAAGTATCCGGTCGACTCTCACTTTGCGTGATCCTCTTCTCACGCAAAACGAGCTTTGCGCCACTCAAGTGAAACGCAATCCTTTGTTTGCGCCACCCAAGGCCCGCGCAATCCTTCACTTTGCGCGACCTGCTTGTCACGCAAACCTTTCTTTGCGCCATCCAAGGCTCACGCAAACCGTAGTTTGCGTGACCCACTGCTCACGAGAACCATAGTTTGTCTCACGGTCATCTCACGCAAATACTACTTTGCGCAACCCTCTTCTCACGCAAACTGAAACTTTGCGCCACTGCCTTGTCACGCGAAGTTCTCTTTGCCCGACCCTCATATAGCACAAACCCTCTTTTTGGGCGACCTGTTTCTCACGCAAACCTGTTAGTGCGAGTTTTGTTTTGCGTAAACTTTTTCTCTAGGGGCGCTGCCTCCATACCCCCGTGCTAAGTCTGCGGAGGGGGACAAAGTTCTGTTCGTGATCAAAATTTTCTAAATTTCATTCTAAGATTTTCAGTATTGTATGATTTTATCGGGACTGACGGTCATTTTTCTAGTTCTTATCTTATATCTATCAGATTGAATTCTAGTGAAACTCCTTCAATCAGTACGGATGAGAATCCACCAGTACTTTTCAGAGGAGAGTATGAAAAATGGAAAAATCAGTTCCTGGATTTCATTGACAAACATGCATTAAGGGATCTTATTAGACTATCTCTGAGGGAAGGGAGTATGACAACTCGAAGGAAAGTTTTTACTGTTATAAAGAAGAATGGAGAAAGAGAAGAAAAAGAGCTTCCATTACCACTTGATATGTACTCAGAGAAGCAAAGAAAAAGATATGAAGCTGACCGATTAGCTCGATCTTTCCTAATGAAAGGAATGTCAGAAGAGATTTCAAAAGAGATCTTTTTTACATTAGATAGTAAAAAGTCTACAGGAAAACTGTTATGGGAACATATTGAGAAGATTAAGACAGGGCCAAAGTTGTCTTCTAGAGTAAAGTTTCTGGAATTTGAGAACTCTGAACTAAAAGAAAAGATTTCTGCCTTGGAAACTCAAATCCAGAAACTAGAATCTGTTGAGAATAATGAGAAACTTAATGATTTGGAGAGTGCAAATGTTGATCTTCAAAAGAAGATATCTGATCTGGAGAAAAAGATGGCCAAAGAAAGATTTGATTTTGAGATTGATAAGAAAGAATTTGTAAAGAAATTCTCAGATTTTTCGAGAAAATGTGCTGATGAGAAGAAAGAAGTTGATCTGAAATGCATAAAACTTTCTCAGGAAGTTTCTGATTTTCATAAAGTAATCATTCTTGAAAGAAAGAAGTTTGCAAAAGAAAAGAAGGCCATTGAACAAAAGAATGTTGGCGTCTTCAAAGAAATATCCGGCCAAAGAAACAATGCTGAGAAGGGATTTGAAGAAGAGAGAAGTATGTTTGAGGCTGAGATCAAAAAGCTTACTAAGAGTTATCTGAACTATCTGGAAGTGTGCTGAAAGAGCAGAAAACGAAGTCTGAGTTTACGAAGAAGATTGATCTGCTTGTTAAAGAGAGACAACTTTGCTTCGACGATTAAAGTGTTTGAAAAGACTGTATCAAGTTCAAATCAGAAATTTGTCTCTTCACAAAGGTCAGTTAAATCTTTTCATCAGATTCGTAAAACTAACCTTTTCTATGATAGCAATATAGATGGTTCAGGTACACATCGAAAAAGAAGGAGATACAAAGAAGAGACCGGGTCTGGAAGAAGAAACCAGTTGAAGATGAGCTGAAAGAAAGAGAATCATGTGTACATGCGTCTAATGCCAAAAGAAACAATGTGCGTAAAGTAAACCTGATCATGTCTACTCGAGAGATCAATTACTCAGGTTATCATGGAAGAAATACTATTGTTCTTATTGTCGTACACATGATCACATTCACAAAACCAGTGATCATTTCTGGTATGGTTCTTATTCTATTACCCCCACAAGAATTGCAACTAACATTCATGGACCCAAATACCGGTGGGTACCAAAGCCTAAAATTGATTCTATGTTGCAGGCACCTACTGTCAAGGGGGAGTAGAAGAACAGAGGCTTCTAAGTAAATCAGCTTAGGACCCGTACTTCAACGAAGTTTGACTTCTAAACACAACAGTTTAGGACTCGTACTTCAGTGATCAAAAGACCTTACTCCTGTGCTGATATGAGAATTGTACTCCAATACTCGATTAAGAAAATCAACCATCAAGGGGGAGTACATATTTTGTCTGAAATTTTATGCATCCAACATATATGATGATCAATATCTTAGGGGGAGTTAATGCATATCTTTTACACTGATAATTTTTCTGATGCATAATTTCAGGGGGAGTAGAGGTGATGACTTCTAATTATTTCTGATCAGAACTCGTAATTTAGTCATTTTACTGCTTTATGTCATTTCAATTTCAGTGAATAAAGTTACTTTGACTAGACATTTAGACTTTTACAGGTTGAGAGATGCTTCAAAGATCATATCTTTATGACTTTAAGCTTGACTTCGTGAGATGTAAGACTGCACTTAAAATCTATAATTCCTTATCTTCATCTCATCTATGGTTGAAAGAAGGACAACTTTCAATCATAAGAAAACATGTTCTTAAATGTTCAAACCACTTCCCGATTCTCAAACAGATTTCTTGAATTGGAAGTGTGATTTTAAATGTTTTCTGCTTCATCTATGCACATTAACTAATAAAGTTAAACCATCTGAGCATCATATGCTTCATAGGATAACATGGGATCAGTGTGCTAGGACTTAACTGAACTTCTATGGATTCACGTTAACAAGTGTTTCCTACCCAATAAGTTAATCCTTTAGTGATTGAGTGTGAGGAGTCCAAAAAGAAATTAGTGTTGGATGTGTGATGAGAGAAAATGTTAAAAAAGAGTTTGGTTAGCTGTGAGCTTAAAGATAAAAGAAAGAGGGTGAGAGATCAGAGTAAAAGAATATTAAACTCTGGACCAACTACTTTCTGAGGCGGGCAACCACATTTCTAATGCTTCACATCTATTTGGTGAACATTATTGAAACAGGCAACTAGCCCATGCCAACTCTTGACATTACCCCACTTACCACTCATTTTATTCTCAACAAGAAAATGTTTCATTTTCAAAGGGGACGCAACACATTTGCTATCTGATTTTCATTTGGAAAATCTGGATATTGGAAAGAAGGAAGCCTGTCCCACCTTCACACTTCACTAATGCACCTTGAGTCTGTGTTTGACTAACTGTTGTCTCAGTGGTTTACACATTTTGATGATTGAATGGAAGCCCTGGGGGAGTGAACATCATAAAAGCTCCTTTATATTGTGTATTTGTTACACACAGTGACTTTGTGTTACAGACAGGAAATTTTAACTGATTCATTTGTTGATTCAGGTGTTACACTTCATTTTCTATTTTGTCTGGATTTGCAAAGATCTGGATGCACATCTTTATGAATTGACGGATAATCAGTGGTTCTGTTGGAAGATAAGTGGTGGACATCATTTCTTGGAGAAAAGTTTTGATGATCTTTTTGCCCTTTTCATCAAAAAGGGGGAGAAGCGTCAACCAAGAAATGCGGAGATCAAAAGTTTTTGAATGAATTTCTGAAGATATGCTGAAATGAAGAAATTTTCTTTAAAGATGATTTACTAAAGCATTCCGAGCTGAAACTGAAGATAATTTCTTTCCAAGAGATATTCTAATCGTTCGGAGAAGATTGCTGTGACAACCGTTCGATAACCAGAATTTTAAGGTTAGCAATCTCTGATCTATTAGGATCTAATTATAAAGTTAAATTCTTTAGTATTTAACTCGATTGATTAGATTAGAATTTTACCCGAAAAATTTCGGAAGTCACGTAGAATACCCGGTTCGGACTGATAACTGACCATTACATCTCAGAAATGCTAGAAATAATGTTGGAAGTCTAAAATATATAAAATAATAGGATTCCTTTATTTTCAAAATAAAATATATTTATTAATTTATAATTTTCATTTTTAGCATAATCTGAGAATTGAGGGTTACGGTTCTTAAACTTATCTGATTATTTAACCAAGTTTATGTCATGTTTATAAATCTAATTTAATTTAAAAATGTTTTGGTGAGTCATTAGGCCACATGGCCGAATTTCATGACTCCTCTCTCTCTTTAATTTTAATTAAAAACCAAAAATTTATGAAACATCTTTCTCATTTCAAAATTTTGCATGAGACCTCTCATCTCCCTCTCCTCTCTCTTTTTAGATTTATGTTACCGCGTACATTATCATTTAGTAGTGACTTTTGTAATCAATCTTTTGGATGTATTAAGTTTGTTGATTTTTGAGAACTTGATGTAATCTTTGGTTGAAATGTATGGTTGTATTTTATCATTTCCTAATGCTATGTTTATCGAACTGTTATACCTCGTGTTTCCACTTCAGCGGGGTGTGACAATTGCTACATTCTGAAGACAAAAAGGAAGATTGCATTTTCTGAGTTTACAGAGAAGGATTGAATTGTTAAATCTTTTTAGTAATGATCTTGATTCAAAGGGGGAGATTGTTAAAGCACAGTTTTATTGGATTCAAGATCATCATTATCTGAAGATGGAAATCTGAAGTCAAAGTTAATAAATTCGTTTCAACAAATAGTCTAGGGTCCTTTTGTAATAAATAGTCAAAGTATGTTTACATATTTTGATTTATTAAATAAGTTAGTTGTTTTTAGTTGTTGGGCCTAAGCCAAGCCAAGCCCATTAGGATTATTAGCCTAAGTATTAATTAGTTTAATTTAGTGGTAATTAGGTTAAGGGAGCATAATTAGAGAATAATCATTGAGAGGCTGCTTGGTGTTGGTGCGCCGTACAGAGAGAAGCAAAGATAGATATATCGATTTCTTCATCAAAATCACTTGTAACCTGTTGAATCGTTTGTTTAATCAATATCAGGTTTGCATTATTGTATTGTTTATTGTTTTACTTGATTGAACTGTTAATCACTGGGACACACATTCTTTCTTCTCTTCTCTTTTCTCATCTCTTTTTCCTTCCTTCTTTTCATACCACGACTTGTCATTTTCTGATCTTTCCTTCCTGTACCCGTCATACTTAGGCTTTGAGAATCGTTTCTTTCCAAAGCTTTTCTGAAATTGCTTGGTGATGAGGGCCAGGTTTTCAGCAAACCTTTGTATATCATCATCAGAATGTACTTCAGTGTCATTAGAGGATTCTTCAGAACTCGACTGAGCAGATATCTTTCAGAATAAAAATAAAGAAATGAAGAAAATTAACAATAGAAAAACTTTAGTAGGTAATCACAGATTAAGTCTTGAGATTTAACATACCAAGTTTTGAAACCAGAAAATTAAATCTCTTTTCATCAAGAGGCTTGGTAAATAAATCAGCAAGTTGATAATTTGTGTTTACAAAATAAAGTTCGATCGTACCTTTTTCCACATTATCTTTGATGAAGTTATATCGGACATCAATGTCCTTGGTCTATGTATGTTGAACAAGATTCACAAATATGGCAATCGCTTTCTTTGAATCACAGTAGATCGGAATCTTGTTGTATTTAAAGCCATAATCTCGGAGTTGTGTTCTAATACACAACTCTTGAGAACAGTAGCTCGACGCAGCGACGTACTCTGCCTCAGCTGTTGATGTAGATACACAGAGTTGTTTCTTTGAAGCCTAACTCATGAGTTTATCGCCCATAAATTGTATGTGCCCAGACGTACTTTTCCTGTCAAGCATACAACCTGCATGGTCTGTATCTGAATATGCTGTCAGTTCAAAATATGTATCTTTAGGATACCACACACCAAGATCTGCAGTGCTCTTCAGATATCTAAAAATTTGTTTAATTGCAGAAAAATGGAATTCTTTTGGAGAAGCCTGATATCGAGCACATAGACAAGTAGAGAAAATTATATCTGACCTACTAGATGTTAAATACATTTAAATTGCTTCGGTAGGTTCTAATCAGCGTCGATCTTAGTTCCTGGTGCCATTGGGGTTCTAATTTGAGTACAATTTTCCATTTTGAATTTTCTAAGAATATCGAAAATGTACTTAGCTTGATTGATAAAGATCCCCGTGGAAAATTGTTTGACTTGTAATCCGAGAAAGAATTTCATCTCTCCCATCATATTCATCTGAAATCTGGATACCATGAGGTTAGAAAAATTCTTACAGTATTTTTCATTAGTTGAGCCAAATATGATATCCTCGACATAAATCTGAATTAGAATGATATCGTCTTTTTCCTTTTTGATAAAAAGAGTAGTATCGATCTTACCTTTCGAGAAGCCCGACTTGACTAAAATTTTTGATAACACTTTATACCAGGCTCGAGGGGTTTGCTTCAGACCGTAAAGAGCTTTGTCAAGAATATATACATGATTCAGTTTCTCTGGATTAACAAAACCTTCTTGCTGAGATACATAGACTTCCTCCTTGAGAATGCCATTTAGAAAGGCAATCTTGACGTCCATCTGATGGACAGTGAAGTTCTTGTGGGCAGTATATGCAAGAAACATTCTAATAGATTTGATGCGCGCCAATGGAGCATAAGTCTCGTCATAGTCAATACCTTCCTCTTGCCTATATCTTTAGCCACTAGTCTTGCTTTATTTCTGATAACGATACTGATAATCCAAAGATCTCTAAATCCTAGAGAGAGAAAGTAGAAAGAGAGAGAGTTCAAAGCGCAAAGTAACAATTGTATTCAATAAGCGTGAAAATGTTCTTCCAAGACACAAGACCAAAGGGACTTAAATATCCTTGGCTTATACACAGATAAAACCTATCTAAGAACAGTATAAGACCAAGCCTATAAATACAATGATTAATATAAAATCAGACTTAACAATCTCCCCCTTAGTAATCATTGGCGTTGTGGTCTTAAAAAACAGTCTTCTAAATCAGCACGGACCAACTAAGCGACTTTGCTAAGCAGCTTTCTGACTTGAAAAAAAAATTTCTTCTCAACATCTTTCAGAATGAGTTGTCTTTGTTGTCTTGACAAGACTGGACCAGTTGAATAAGCTTGAAGGAACAATTGATTCAACAGCTTGTGCTCTAGACGATACACCTCTTTTAAATGAACTTGAAGAATTTGTGGTGATCGGAGCTTGAACAACAAAAAGACAAATATCGTTGAAGAAATTAGAATCTTGAGTGAATCTTAATCAGCAAATAAACTTTTGAGCTCTTTGTCTCTTTATCATCTCCTTAACTTCTCCCCCTCATGGCCTTGATGATCGGGATCAACTTGGTCATTCAAATGTTGGAGACGAGACAGCTTAAGATCTGCAAAATCAAAGTAAAGGAAAACAGGGAAGGTTTGCGCTACACATTGGTGGCGCAAAGGGAGGTTTGCGCTAGCCGTAGGTGGCGCAAAGTGAGGTTTGCGCGACCAACTGTTGGCGCAAATCTGACTTGAACTCAGAAAATTTTACCTTTTTAAGCTCTTTAACTCCTCCTACACAAATGCACTATATATGACAGTTCAAGTTAGCATTCATGTAGAAAACCAAATACTCCCCCTCAAAAACAGATATGATCTTTTCAGAAAAAAAAAATCTCCTTTTTCACTCCCCCTTGAATAATGCACAAACCCATTTATAAAGAAAATATGAGAACACAAGAAATGAAACATCAATGTAGAAAGAAAAATATACTGAATATGTATTTTGAAACGACTAAATATATAAAAATTTAAACAGAAACAAATAAAATTCTATTTAGTAAAATATCACAATAAAATCCATCTGATGAAATCAAATGTATGTTTTTGGATACAGAACCAAGTTTTATTGCATATCAAGTTAACAAATGTTCAGTTTCAAAAACTTTCATCAATCTATTTAGTGTGCTCGCATGTGAACTCCGATTAGCTTCAAGAAAATGCAATTCTAAAAATATAATAGAGAACTTTGCATGTAATCACACTAATCCATCAAGAATTCAGACTTTCACAAATTTACAGGTTTATTGCAACTTAGAAATATCACAAAGTATCATGAGATGTGTGCTCATTGGCATCTTTTAGCATTGTGCTCTATGGCATCTTTACATGAGTGTGCTATTTGGCATCTTTTAAGCTTGTGGACATTGGCATCTTTTGAATCAACAAGTTTATTAAGTAAAGAACATGCCGTAAAAGTAACTTTCTATCTGACCCTATTGCAGGATTTGGGTCAGCCGCTCCCAGACCAGTTGGTCTTAGGGGACTAGGTGTCAAGCACCCGTTGGAACTTACTTTCCCGAATCAGAAAGGCTACATCGACACATCCTAAACCCATTTTAATCTAAGCATTGTAATTTATAAATATTCCGAATCACACAACTTTAAAGCAATATCAAAAGCTACAAACATGTTGCTGACTTTTCGACTTTTGTTAGACTTGAAAAATGAACATATAAAAACTTTAATATAAACAAAGCAACATGAAAATTTATCCTAGACACACATTTTATTCAAAAGAAAGAAAAAAATTGTAAAACTTTAATTTATAGAATAAAATTTGTAAAGGTTTAAACTTTTAAAACAATATGCCGAGATATAAAAATAGAAATATTTGATCGGCAAGTTGATATTCAGTTGAAACAAAATATAATTCAATAATATCATCTTCCGCATAATGTAAAAATGAAAATTGTGTCTCATTTGAAAATTTTGGGTTGAACAAAATCAGAGTTGAATTGAAATGCTTTGATTCTTTTAAAAACATTTGAGAAAACTGGAACAACATCATTATCAAAGATAAATTGCAGCGGAATAAAGTAGATGTACTCACAGTTTCTCATTAGTCAGAAGCTTAAAGCATTGAATAACGAGTCCTAGACTGACATGTCTAGAAGTCATAGTCTTTTAAGCACGGGTTCTGACATGAATTACTCAGAATCCATTATGTTGACATTGAGATGCGGGTCTTCAACTGTGTTATTCAAGAGCCATTTTTCTCTTACTCCCCCTTGACATAAGGTGCCTGCAACTTTGAGTCAGATTGAGATTTTGGTACCCACTTGAATTTGGGCCCATGTTTGTTAGTTGCAGTTCTTATGGGGAAATATTGATTAGATTTAACACGAGAAGCACGAGAAAGATTATCAGAAAAATAAGCACAGTCATCAAATGTATACAAGGCATAATCATCTGAACTAGAATCAGAAGAAGTATATGACACATTTTTGGAAATTTGAATCATTTGCTTTATTGAATATTTTGAAATTTTCTTACAAACAGCAAATGAATCACTTTTATAATATTTGTCTACATATCTATCTCCATCAATATGAGATTCATCAGATATCCGCTTCGCTCTCCAAATCTGCTTTGGTAACTTGCTCAAAGTCTTATCTGAAAGATTAGAATCATAAGAATTAGAATTGTCAGAAAGAGCTTTATCTTGTTTCTTTGACTTCTTTGACCGTCTTTTTCTACGCTTTGGTTTATAATACTGATCATTTAGCGTAAAAGATTCATCAAGATTTTCCGAATTAATATTTAAATCAGAAAAAATAATTTTACCTAAGCAACCAATTTGATTAGACAATAAATATGAACTTACCTCAGAGTCAGAATTATTTTGAGAAAAGATATCAGATTTAGAAACTTCCATTATGTTTTCTTGACAATTAGAAGAAAAGCTAGAAATTGAATCTTGTTTTTGAAAAAATAATTTTTCTTCAAGAGTAGACGTCATGAAAGAAAGAATAATATCAGATTCAATTTCTTTTAAAATATTTTGATCTTCCATCTTATCTTCAAGATCAATGATTTTGCTTTCTAAAATTAAAGGAGGTGTATATCTCTTAGAATCATAAATGATTGGACATATATTTTCCTTATCAGATTTATAAGAAAAAATATCAACAAAATCATCAGACACTTAAGATTTGATAGGAGATATATCATTTAAAACTTTTCTACCTCTTCTCGATTTGTCAGGTGTGGCCCAAGATTTACTAGCATAAACACATAAATATCAACACAAAACACTTTGTTTATTTAACACAAAGATTACATCAAGTCATATATCTATTTGAACGAATTAAGATTGAGTGTTTGTGTGTGTATTCAATGTGTGCAACTATGTGTTCTTACTCTCTCTCAATTACCACCACAATTACACCTTCACTTTCACACACTTACTTACATGCCTACTAAGAAACAACACAAAGACTTGCTTATATATAGGTCAACATGACCAAGCAAGGTCAAACCTTCTAAGCACATTACAATACACACACAAACACTAATTACAACAATGACCCTCATTTAATCTTGAAAACAATTTGAGTCTAACAATCTCCCCCTTTGGATTCAAGATTAAAATTTTTTTTGACAATAATCTTCAGGTCTTCTTATCTTCAGAATTGTCTTCAACTTTTGTTCTTTCATAACTTTGAATTTCTTCCACATTCTCTTTACACTTTGCATTATCTTTGACAATTCTTCAAACTTGTCTCTCCCTTTGAATTAGCTTCTGAATAGACAACTTTGCTTTCAAACTCTGACTTTCTTTCACTTTTTCTTTGACAAGCTTTCTTTAACCTTTGACTTTGATCATCTGAAAACTTTATCTCCTCAGAAATCTTTAAAACTTCAATTTGATCTTGAACTTTGATTATTCTCCCCCTTTTTAATGATTTGTAAGAATCAAAATCATTAAAACACTTCAAGGTCAGATCTGTCATTGAATGAATTTCCCACTGTCTGATAAGCATATTCTTCATGAACTTTCATCTCCCCCTTATGATAATAGACAATCTCCCCCAGATAGAACCAATCTCCCCAATACATGATGTGATAAAATATGTCGTCTGATCTGAAAGAACCGTTGAACCATGAATGTATTCATCTGAATCTTTTCAAATTCAAACGAAATAAGAGTTGTAACCCTGAACCAACGTATGAAACAGTTAGAAATGCCTGTCAGTAACACAAAGTTACTGTGTACAACGAATGTATAATTTAAGGAGCTTGTTTGATGTTGACTCCCCAGGACTTCCATTCAATCATTGAAAAACACAAGGTAATTCTATGAATGTTTTGACAGAAAAAAAAATTCTCTGTGTGCTCGTGCTTGTGTTTTGAATGAATTAGCACAATGATTGTGTTTCATAAGGCTCAAAGTATGTAAATCATTAAAACAGCAATGATTGTACAAAGACTCAACATGCATGAGAAAGGGTCGAAGGTGGGGCAACTTTCCTTCTTTTTCAATATCAGTATCTTCCAAGTGAAGATCCGATAGATTATGTCCTGCTTCCCCAGAAAATATGAAACATTCTCTTTTTAAGAAAAGAATGAGTAGCTTGTGGGGTTGTATGCAAGAGATGTCATGGGCTATTTGCGTAATTCAATGATGGTCACCAAAGAAATGTGAACCAATCAGTAATGTGGCTTCCCGGTTCAGAAAGATGTTTGGTGCAGAGTTCTAATATTCTTTTAACTATGTTCTCTCACCCTCTTTCTTTTAATCATATAAGCTCACATCTAACCAATCTCTCATTTCCATCTTATCTCAGCTCACTCCCACACTCAATTCTTTTAGACCCCTCTACCCTCAATCACTCAAAGTATTTCTTCCGGGGTAGGAAACACTGGTTATCATGAATCCATGGAAGATCTATTAAGCACTCACACTGAATCCCATGTTCCTAAAAGTACATGTTGTTCAATGATTTTCTTGACAAGAAATCATATGTCAGTGTTTGTATGCTCATTCAAAAATCAGAAATGAAATTTGAGCATTTTGAACATTTAAGATATCTCAAAATTTTATATGAATGAAAAGAATAGAAATGTTTTGAGAATCTGACAATGATTAAGATCAGATCAAATTATCATGAAGAAAAAATATTTGGGAAATCAAAGACGTATGTTGTTTATATGAACAATATATAAACATATTATCAATGAAAGCACATTCAAAATGAAATGACGTTTGATTCAAACAACTGTGAATATCAAACAACGGGAGTATTACCATAGAAAGATATATCATTTGATACATGGTAATAACATAATCAATTTGAAAATATTGAACCAGTGTGTGTATGAATACTTGACAAAGTATATAGAAAAGAAAATACACAAGTATTATTCTTTAAAGAACACACGGCCAGATAAGCATATAAGTATCCAAAAATCATTTAAAATTCACACTTCTCAAATCATAAAAACATGTTAAGATCATGAAGTGGTTTGAACATTTTAACACCATTTTTCACAAGTGAAAGTTGTTCTTCTTTCACAGGTGTTAGAGTATAAGGATTAGAAAGAAATACCTGTAGATCAAAATCCTTAACTCCCCCTGGAATGAATATAGCAATTTAAAGTATCCGTGAATAGATATCCTCCCCCTTGATATCTGTAAAACATCAATCCGGTGAGAATAATGACTTTCCTTAAGAAGAATCTCCTCTATGATTGAAGTAAATTCAGAAGTCAAACTCTTTGACATTTAAATCTGAGTCCTAAACTGTTGTGTTTTGAAGTCAAAATCCATTGAAGTACGGGTTCTAAGCTAATGTACTTAGAAGCCTTTGATCTCTTACTCTCCTTTGACCATAGGTGCCTGCAACATAGAATCAGTCTTTGTTTTTGGTACCCACTGATATTTGGGTCCTGGTTTGTTAGTTGCAGTTCTATTAGGGGAAATATAGTAAGAACCGTACCAGTAATTTTCAAAATTTTTACTAACAAAATCATTTGAACCACAGTAGGAACAATTTATTTTCTTTTGAGCTAACCTGATCAATTGATTAACAGTGTAAATCAGATCAGGTTTGCCAAAAGTTTTACCTTTCGGTGTAGTATTCCATTGAGCTTTAGATATATGCCCAAATGATTTCTCTTTCTTCTTATCTTCAGAAGATCCTTTCACTCTCCAATACCAATTCTCTTTATCTTTCTCATCTTTCTTTCTCCATGTCATTTTCTTCTGAGATTCTTTCTTCTGGATGTTACCTGAACCATCAACATTTTTGTCATAAAACAAGTTAGAAAGACAAATATTATCTTTAAGTGCAGAAGTATGACTATCATCTGAATCAAATAAAGGATTATGAGAAACAGTCACAAAATTTGAACTAGAAGCTGTTTTAAATGAGCATTCTGAACCAGCTTGATCATCTCTTGGTGATTGAGCAATAGATTCTGGCGTTTTGTGCTCAGTCAGCTTCACCTTGAACATGATCTCCTCAAGTTCTTTAATCTTTTAAGTCAAACAGTTTCTCTCCTTTTGACAATATGTCAAACTTCTTATGCAACTCAGCTTTTGCATTCTTCTCCTTCAGTATTGTTGATGACAGTTCAGATAGCTTCTTTGTAAGCTTAGCAATCTCAGTCTCAAACACAATCTTCTCTTCAGTAAAATCTTTCTTTACAGTCTTTGTCTCAACTATCTTCTTCTTCTCTTTCTAAAATTTCTCACTTTCCAGTATGATTACTTTCTCAAATTCTGAAACTTGTTGAGAAAGTTTAATGCATTTCAGCTCCACAACTTTCTTTTCTTCAAATGCTTTTCTTGAGAAATCAGAAAATTTCTTTAAAAAGTTTTTTCTTTCTTTCTCAAATTCAGATATTTTCTTTTTCAATTCAACATTCTCATTTTCAAACTCTTTTCTTTTCTTTTCATAACTTTCCCTTTCTTTCTTCTCTTTTTCAATTTGAGCTTCTAATTCAAATTTGTTCTACTTCAGCTCAGCATTTTCATTCTCTAAATCATTTCTTTTCTTCTCAGCCTTCTTCGTGTCCTCTTTGTCTTTTGGGTTGTCTTTTTCTTTCAACATATTTAGCTCAACCTCAAGACTAAAGACTTTTTCTTTCAGCTTATCTTTTTCAGATTTGAGTTGTTTGTTTTCTTTCTCACAATCAAAGATCATGGTACTATATATTGATGACTGTCCAAGAAGATATTTAACATGTCCTTTAACTTCAGGAATGTTCATATTTTCAAAATCATAAATGATCTCCTGATTCATCTTGAAATCTATAAAAATATGCTAGAAATGATCGTTAGTCCTAATGAAATCACAAGAAATATGGAAATCTTGAAATAAGAATTCAAAAAAAAAATTGATCACAATCAGAACTATGTCCCCCTCCGCAGATTCAGCACGGGGGTCCCGCCCTTGCGGGGTCGAGGGGCAGCGCCCCTAGAGAAAAATCTTTCACTAGTAAAGGCCATATTACAGTTTTGAAAAATTCTCGGAAAAAAAATTCCAAGTAAACCAAGCTTTGCGTGACACACGGGATACGCAAACCTTACTTTGCGTTACAAGTGTGATGCGCAAAACCTACTTTGCGTAATAAGTGTGATACGCAATCCTTACTTTGCGTATGTGCCGTGATACGAAAACTTTACTTTGCGTGTCCAGTGTATAATGCAAACGACACTTTGAGTATTCAGTTACTTGCGCAAAGATAACTTTGCGTGATCAGTGTAATACGCAAACACTATGCAACTATTGAATCCGAATATACGATAAATGCTGTTTACGCAAAATACACTTTGCATTTCGAATGGAATACGCAAAGATCAACTTGCGTTTGTCGTTGTATACGCAAAGTTCATATCAATCACTTGAAGAAATTCTCGATGAATCTTGCGCAAACCAGGATGAACTTGCGCAAACATACGAAGAACTTGCGCAAACTTTAGATCTTACGCAAACCGACTAAAAACGACTAAATCTTCACCAAAAACTCATCTAGACCTCGAATTTGGATCTGAAAATTTGACAATTTACTCACCTACACATTTAGAAAACAATTCTAACAAGAAATTTCAATTAAAAACACACAAATCGACAATTTGATTCAAGAACAGTGCATGAAAACTCGTGAACACGAACTTCTTTAGAATCAAAACTACCAATCGAATACAGTGCAATTCTTGAGACAAAATTATACAGACTCGATCGATTTCACACTACGAACACAACCTAATCGATTTCAACTCGAAATTTTCATTAAAACTCAAAATCGATTTGGACTTCGTGAACAGTAATAGTGACTCAAAAACTTTCTTGATTTTAAAATGGATTTGGCTCTGATACCAATTGTGGCCCAAGATTTACTAGCATAAACACATAAAGATCTACACAAAACACTTTGTTTATTAATCACAAAGATTACATCAAGTCATATATCTATTTGAACGAATTAAGATTGAGTGTTTGTGTGTGTATTCAATGTGTGCAACTATGTGTTCTTACTCTCTCTCAATTACCACCACAATTACACCTTCACTTTCACACACTTACTTACATGCCTACTAAGAAACAACACAAAGACTTGCTTATATATAGGTCAACATGACCAAGCAAGGTCAAACCTTCTAAGCACATTACAATACACACACAAACACTAATTACAAAAATGACCCTCATTTAATCTTGAATACAATTTCAATCTAACATCAGGAAAATATTTTGAATACAATTTTGAATACAATTTCATTTAATCTCCTTTTTCTTGTTATTTGTCCTTTTCTCATTTTCGATTTTTCTAACACTTTCTTCTCGTTCATCCAATCAATTTTAAATTGAGAAGCATATTGAGCAAGAGTTAGATAATTGTATTTATATAAAGTAGGGTATTTTTCAATCGCATTGTTTAAACAATGTGGATTTTTAAAACCAAGTCCCCATTTTTCTTTTAAAGCTTCCTCACTCCTTGGTTTATTCATAAAAATTGTTTGCTCAGATTGGTTTCTTCGATATAACTTTTCTTCTAATTTATTTATTTAATCCGAAAAACTGTGTTTTAAATTGGTCATTGCAGACAAATATTCAAGATAAGTCTTATTTGATTTTTCCAAATCATCTAATTTCTTTTGAAAGATGTCTTTTGTATTTTCCAAAATATATTTTTTATCTTTCAAAGAAATTTTCAATTTGTCAATCAAATCTGACTTTTCAGAATTTAATTTTTTTTTCAGATAATAACTTCAAGCGTAAATCATGTAAAGCAGTAATTATAACATCCATCTGTGAAGAAATGAAAGTGTAATCAAAATCAGAAATTACCTCGTCTTCATCAGTGTCAGACTCGTCACTTTGATCATCTCTGATGAAGCACATTTGAGCAATCTCTACATTTGCAGCTTCGTCATCGGAGTGATCCAGCCAAAATTATTCCTCGGCAAGCAAAGATGTTCCATTCTATCTCTTTTAAGCCAGTTCCAGTTTCTTCCGATAATATGCTGAATCCCTAACCTTCTTCACTCGACACTCTTTTGCTATATGACCTGGCTTTCCACAATTGTAGCAGGCAACAACAGTCTTTAGCTCAGGCACTTTGACTTTTGAACCAGAAGTGAAGCGAAGATTGTTAGAACTCGTCCTAGGTTGGAACTTCTTCTGATAATGTTGTGAGAGAAGGATCATAGCTTTCTCTAATGCCTCTCCATCATCATCAGTGACCCCGTTGTAAGCGTTATCAGACAACGCTTGTTCAGCCAGTTGGCTCGTCAGAAGTGCAATTGGGTCCACTGATTTCTTGTTCTTTTTGTCTAGTTTGGCCTTCTTCTCTATGACAAACTCTCATCAGTCATTAGAATCTCATATAATTCCTGAATCTGCATAGTGGAGACTCGAACATCGTTCCTCAGTCTGTGACAAGATTTATTCCTTTCAGGCTGAAGAGTGTTGAGGAATTTCAGATTTGTTTCAAGCTCAGTCTTTTCCACTTTTATTTTTCTCAGGTCATTGATCACGGCACAGAATCTCTCGAAAACACTCTTTAGAGACTCAATGTCTTTGGCCTTGAACTCCTCAAAGTTGTTCATGAAGCGTGTATGTCTAAGTTGAGTCGCAACTGAAGATTTAAGCATGATCTTTTCTAACTGTTCCCACATCTGATTTGGATAATTTTTGTAATGATCAACACGGTTATAGACAGAGTTTGGCAAAGCTAGCATCAGATTAGCACTTAATTCTCGATCAGCTTTTATTCGTAATACTTCGTCAGGTGTTGCGGGAATCTCTTTGTTAGTCTTTATGAAAGGTCCTTCAGTTAGAGACTTCATCATGTTTTCTCCATTAGTTTGACGTTCAATTAAGTTGAGGAACCGATCTTGACACTGAGTGAATTCGTTTTCATCTATTAGTACAGGAGGACGAGTGTCTGTACCCAATGACATCATGAGGTCATTCTTGTAGAACTGAGCTTGAAAGGCTAACTTGGAAGAATCCATGGCAGAAATCCAAAAAAAATTCTAAGTGTTGACTGAGTTGGCGCAAACTTGAGGTTTGCGTGATAGGCAGAAGACGCAAACTAAGATAGTCGCGAGCAGTTGGAGACGCAAACGAACTTTGCGTGAGTAGAAGGAGACGCAAACTAGCATTTGCGTGAGCTGTGTAAAACGCAAACTTGGATTTGCGTGAGTCACTGAAGACGTAACTCAAACTTTGCGTGAGCTTTAACTGGCGCAAGATGATATTTGCGTGACCCGGTGATGGAGAAAACCTTTCTTGCGTGATACAAGAATGACGAGAACTTGACTTTTCGAGATGTGATGAAAACGCAAAAAGAGTTTGCGTGAGAATATGGAGACGCAAAGGTAACTTCTCTTGAACTGAGGATGACGCAAAGTGTACTTTGCGTGAGGTTTTGTTGAAGCAAATCTTTCTTTGTGTTAGACTAAAGGAACGCAATCGATGACTGCTTGATGAACTCTGAAATCAGCAAGACGAACTCGTGCAAACCGTGAAGAACTCGCGCAAACTTTGAATATGGCGCAAACCGCTGAAAAACATGAAAAATCAACACAATCGATTACAGAATAGAAATTTCATATGAATTCTTCCACAGATATGATCGAAAAACAATATATCAAACATTTCAATTAAAAACTACAATTTAGAAAAATCGTGAATAGAACAGTACGTTGAAAAAAAATGTTTTCCAGAAACTTCAATTTTCTCAAAATCGAACACCAAAAACTGAATTTCTTGAAAATCAATTTGAATCAAAAGTTTTCTTCTATTAAAACCGAATCCAACAAACTAATTTTCAACAAAAAACGATCAAGATTAAAGCCAAATTTGATGAAAAAAACTAAAAACGAGATTTTCTTGAAAAAATTCAAGAAAATCAATCAAATTTTCAGGTTCTTGTACAAATTCAGATACGAAAAACAATTCTCTCAAGATCTAGATTGGCTCTGATACCAATTGATAATACAAAGATCTCTAAATCCTAGAGAGAGAAAGGAGAGAGAGAGAGAGAGTTCAAAGCACAAAGTAACAATTGTATTCAATATGCGTGAAAGTGTTCTACAAGACACAAGACCAAAGGGACTTAAATACCCTTGGCTTATACACATATAAAACCTATCTAAGTACAGTATAAGACCAAGCCAATAAATACAATGATTACTATAAAATCAGACTTAACAGATACCATCTTCGTCTTTCTTGTTTTTGAATACCAATTTTGTGCCAATAATGGTTTTACCTTTAGGCTTAGGCACTAGTCTCCAGACTTTGAGTGCTTCAAACTGATTCAGCTCATCTTGCATCCCCGTTACCCAGTCTGAGTTACCTAGAGATTTAGATACGCGTGTTAGCGCTACCTTGCTCAGGAATGAGTCAAGAATACATTGATTAAGTATAGAAGACCTAGTTTGCACCGGTTTAGATGGATCTCCTATGATCTGATGTATCGGGTGCTCTTTGGTCCACTTGTGTTTATGAGGTAGTGGATTTGATGTAGATTGATCATGATGTTCATCTAATAATCCACTACTTCTTCTTGTTCAGGAAGGGATTCAATTGAAAAATTCAATGTAGAAGTTTCAGTTGGTACATCATTATTTGGCTGTTGATTAGTCGCTACAATGCAACCAATCGAGTCAACAACTTCTGTCTCGGCAGTTTCATGTACAGCTTCAACCGAAGGAGTAGGTGTTTGAATCGGAGTTTGTTCCTGAACCGGGGGAACGAATTCAGTAGACACATCTGAAGCGATTGGATGATGATTGCTTAAATCTTCAGTTCTGTCAATCACAACAGGTTTAGGCAATTTAGAACCAAGAAACTCATCGTAAAAGAATTTAAACAATAAATCTAATTCTGATAAATGAGATGTAGAAGTAGATGGTTTATCAGAAGTAGTCGTCGTAACCATAGGTTATGGACCGATTTGCCCAGAAGCTAGTACTCCAGTAAGTACGAGTTCTGAACTCTTTTGTTTAGAAGCCAAATTCTCATCGAATGTAACATTTACGCTCTCTACTACGAACTTTGACTTCTTCATATATACTCTGAAGGCAGCAGACATTTGAGAGTTGCCGATAAAGATGCTTTCGTCAGTTTTTGGGCTATACTTGTTTTAAGTTCTCCTTGTCATTCAGTACAAATCACCTGCATCCAAAAATATGGAAATGTTTAATGCTAGGTGTACGGTTATTTATTAAAGCATATGGCGTTTTACCAAACCGGCGGTGGATTATAGAACGATTCTGCATGTAGCAAGCAGTCGATACAGCTTCAGCCCATAGAAACAGAGGTAGATCCGATTGACTCAGCATAGTTCGAGCGGCCTTGACTAGCATTCTGTTACATCTCTCTACGACTCCATTTTGTTCAGGCGTTCAGGCAACAGAAAACTGACGTGTTATCCCGACCGATTCGAGATAATCGTCAACAATTCTGTTCTTGAATTCTGTGCCATTGTCTGTTCGAAGAAGCTTGATTGACTTCTCCAGATTCACTTATGTGGTCTTTAGAAATGTGATTATGACTTCGGGCGTCTCATCCTTTGATCTCAGAAATTTAACCCAAGTGTATCTCGAGTAATCGTCCACAGTCACTAGAACGTATTTCTTGCCGTTTATACTTTGAGTACGCATTGGATCGTAGAGATCCATATGCAATAATTCCATTGGAGAACTTGTACTAGGTCCAGGCTTTGGCTTATGAGCGACTCTCTTCATCTTTCCCTTCTCACACGCTGCGCACATATGTTCTTTCAAGTACTTAAGCTCTGGGGGATGCACTTCGGCGATACCCAGACCTTGGGTCGGCCTAGGGGATGCACTTCGGCGATACCCAGACCTTGGGTCGGCCTTCGGGTCGGTTCAGGGATGCACCTCGGCGATACCCAGACCTTGGGTCGGCCTTCGGGTCGGTTCAGGTCCAGGTTTACGGGCATACCAGTCTATGGGTATGCGGGTTCGGTCTTCACCGGGCATAGTCGTACCTGGCCGGGTCCAGTCGATTTGGGTTGGGCTGGGTCGCCGTGGATTAGTCGGTGCTGCCCAATTGGATGCCCGGATACCGCGGGTGCGTGTGTGTGGGCATAGCCCAAGTTGCCGTACAAAAAAAAGTACTTAAGATCTGGAAGTCCTTTGACTAAAGTTCCCGTGACCAGTTTATTGATGTAACCAAAATTCAAGTGAGAACTCCTTCGATGCCATAGCCAACTTTGTTGCAATGAGGCTTTGGACAGTAGACACAACTTATTGTCAGTCTTGACTTTTGACAGATTAATCATGTAGAGGTTTGACTTTCTCATGCCGACCAAGAGTTCTTTACCATCTTCAGTACGCATACAACACCTCTAGGTCATGAAATTAACCTCTAGGTCTTTGTCACAGAACTGTCCAATGCTAAAGAGGTTATGTCCTAAGCCTTCAACGTAGCTCACCTTCGTAATCGTTACATTGTCTTGAATAACGTCACCATAGCCGAAAGTTGGTGAAAACTTATCATTCCCGAAGTGCACATTGCCGCAATATTTCTCTTTATAATTAGACAAAATATCTTTCTGCCCAGTCATATGTTTGGAGCAACCAGAATCCAAGTACCACATATGACGGGTCTACACAAGAGAAATCAGGCAACAACAACTTTAGGATGCGAGTACCACATATGACGGGTCCTTTCAGATTAGCGCAAGATTTTGACATCCATTTGAATTTGGGTCCTCTTTTATTTTGAAAATCATAAGAAACTTTAGAATGAGAAACATGATAAGTACTAAACCAATCATCAGAATATCGGTGAGAAACAAAATCATTCCTTCTATATTTAGATGACTTAGTAGTAGACCGAGATAATTGGAGTAATTGCTTTATCGTATATTTCTTGTAAGAAATTACAAGTTTTTGTTTATCAGAAGCAACAATACCAACAATATCAGAAATACTATCAGTCGATCTATTACAAACACTGTCAGGACATGATTAAGCTTTCTCATCAATATTTTGTTTTGGTCGCCACTCAGTTCGTTCTTCAGACCTTTTCTTTTTCAACTTTGAAACAAAAGATTTAGATTTGTTAGGAAAATTAGATTTCTGAGTTTGTCTTTTTTTTTAGCTTACCTTTGTTCGTCCGTTTCTGTGAGCGCCTTTTTCTTTGAGTTTTACCTTTTTCATAGTATTCAGTACTCCCAGAAACTGATTCACCAACCTTGGTTGATGATTCACCTACTTCAAACAATCTTTTTGATGTTTAAATTTAGAAGCAGATTTTTTTAGAGATTCAATCAGACTTTTGTTCCAAACAAGTTCCTTTTATGAGATCAAAAATAGTTTAACATTTCTTTGCAACTCAACTCTTTTCCTTTTTCAATTTGGCTTGAAGGTCTTGAAGCTCTATCATCATGGCTTCCATTTTGTTTATAAAATCAGATTCAGAAAGGTTTAGTACCTCATCAGATGATTCTTCGTCTGACTTATCATACTTCACCTCTTTTCCCTTCAAACAAATGTGTGTTGTTTCTTCTTTTTCTTCCTCGTCGGATTGGTCATGCGAAAACTCGTCTTCAGCCATTACAGCCTTACCCGCTTCCTTCTGCTTAGCCAAAAGCATCTTATGCTTATAGTACTCAGAGTTTCTAACTATAGGCTTTCGACAGTGTTTGGAAAAATGACTCACTTTGCCATAATTGTAGCACTTTATCAGTTCATCAGTCTTCTTCTCCCTACCATAATCATTAGCATACTTCTTCTTCTCTTCTGGCTTTCTCTCCACAAACTTCTTTTCCTCATATTTTCTTCCTTCCACTATTTCTCTATGCTCATGATTTCTTGACCCTGACGAGTACCTTTGACTATTTGAACCCGGTTTCTTGTAGAATTTATTTTGAAAGGCCCGGGTCAGCAGTAACATTGCTTGCTTCAGGTTTTTCCCGTCATCAGAGTTAGAATCAGCATCATCGGAGTCATCAGAACTTGGAATCACCATTTTCTTTTTCTTCTTCGTTTCTTTCTTCTCTTTCTCTTTCTGACCAGCCACTAAAGCTATGGGATCAGCTACTTTCTCAGCCTTTTTCTTCGGTCCTCTTTTCTCTTCTACCTCCTCCCCATTCTGTCTCAGTGTTTCATATACCTCATGCAAAGGAATGTCACTGAGGTCTTTCATCTGTTTCATCCTTCTTGTGTATTTCTTCCACTCTAGTTGAAGGATGCTGAGGAATTTGACGTTGTTCTCTATTTGCTTCTTCTTGACTTTGTTCTTTGCAAGATCATTCAGTAGAAGAACAAATCTATCGTAAGTTTCCTCAAGGCTCTCATTCTCCTTTGCCCTTAATTCCTCGTGGCTGTTTATGTAGTTGGTAACCTTCATCTGGTTTCCAACCTTTGATCCCATCATCATCTTTTGGAGTTGATCACACATCTTATTTGCATTAGCCTTGTAGCTGTCGATTTTCATGTAGATCTCGGTGTGTATACTTTGTAAGAGTAGAGATCTAGCTTGCTTGTCGGCTTTGTATCTATTCTTCTGCTCTTCTGTATATTGAGAAATGTCTTTCAGAACAGTCTTTGTCTTTTTGAGCTCTGTCTATGTTCCCATCTTCGCTATCCGAGGATTCATCATCAGGTATTTCAATGGTAAGAGGTACCATCAGACCTTTCATTATGGACATCAGAATATTCTCCCCGTTAGCATGTCTGTCCACAAAGTCAAGAAATCTATCCTTCCATTGTTCGTAATCCCCTTTGAAGAGCACCAGATGTTTTATGTCTGTACCGATAGAGAGTGCGTCTTTGGAAGTCATCATGTTTCAAAAATATACAATAAGAACTTGAAAATGATCGTTAGTCCAAGTGAAATCAAGATACAAGTGAAATCAAGATACAGAAAATCTTAGAAAGAATTTTCAGAAATTAAATTTCCAAAAATCTCTAAAGTATGGAATTCGCACCACACAATGAAACACAAAGAATTCGCACCCACACTAACCTTCGAATTCACACACAAGCAACCTTTCAAAATTCGCATACAAGTAAAATTCAGAATTCGCACGTACAGAATTTACACACAGTTATATGCGAGTTCTTGATATCTCGTCGAAAATTCACTCTGATCTCTTCAAAAAACCCATCAAATCTTCGACTTTTGATCTGAAACTTTGACAATTTGTCCACTTGTACATCTAGAATCGATTACAAACAGAGAATTTCAACAAAGAACACTCAAATGTACAATTTGAATCAATTAAACTGCGTTCGAGCTCGTGAACTCAAACATCGTAAAATCCTACAAATTGATCAAAATTACAGTGCATTATTCTGCCAAACCTTTACAAGATTGATCTATTTCACTATACGAACTCAATTAACACAATTAGACTTACAAAAACACAGAAAAATTCGAAATTCGATCTACGACTCAGAAAACAGTGCGAAAATCCATTCTTGGAATGATTTCTACTTTAAACTCTGCTTGATACCAATTATTAATCCCTATATTCAAGTTCTAATTGCAATTCAATTATGATCACAAATAGAATAACCAAGTTAACAATCAACCTGTTTCAATTCAACTGAAGAATTCATATACAATGTCTCTGTAATATTTCTCTCTCTAGAATATAGAATGCTTACAACGACCAACCTGAAACCTTCTAGCAACTAGCTTCACAACAAGCCGTATACCTATTTAAGACACGCGGACAAAACACTATTACAAACACATTGACTTTGTGTTGGATGTATATTGTATTCAAGATTAAAATAGAGGGTCTAGTTTGTAAGTGTTGAATAGTTATGGGGTTTTGAGTTGTAAAGTCAACTATATTGACATAGTATAAAAAGGATGTTTTTTTTTTGTTATCTTGTAAGGACGCACATTTGATACATTCAGAGACTTTGGTAAGAACTCGCATACACACACACAGTGAATACGTGAGACATGTGATTACGTGTTAGATCTATGACTTCGATGTAATCTGTGATTAAATCAATAAAGATTGTTTTCTAAATGATTGTGTGAAATACATGGTAGTAATCTGGGTCACAATTGGTACCAGAGAACAAAAATTCATCAATTTCTGCAACTAGATCTGATGAATCATCCACGTTGACTTCTGAACACAACAGTTCAGAACTCAAGCTGAAACAGAAGGCTTCTATTCAAGACAGAATAAAACCCGAACCTTCACAGACTAAGTCTTCTAACTCACTTAATGTCTCATCTGAGTTAGATTTAATGTTCTTTGATGCATTCTTGGACATATGTGCAGATTTTGACAAATCAAACATATACGCATCGACTTCAGAGGTCCCGGTTATAACTACAAATATTTCTGGACCATCTAATATTGTCACAACAACCTCATCAGGTACATCTACACCAGTTATTTCTGACAATACTAATTCAAACTCTGCATCTGCAGATACAGTTTCTGGAAAAGAAGTCCCGAGTACTTCTTTTGCTGCACCAGAACTACTTCAGTCAGAAACAAATGTACAAGATGTCCCGAGTACACTTGAGGTTGAGCCTGCAATATATGATGAATATGATGATGACAACACAGATCTTTGTTCAACCACTTCCAAGAACTACTAGATGGACAAGAGATCATCCCCTACATAACATAATAGGTGAAGTATATAGTGGAGTGCAAACGCGGGCGACATCTGCAAATTTTTGCCTTTACTCGAGTTTCCTTAGTTACCTTGAGCCAAAGAAAGCATTAGAAGCCTTGCACGATCCAGATTGGTTATTAGCTATGCAAGATGATCTTCTACAATTCGAGGGGAACAAGGTCTGGCGACTTATCCCACTACTTGAAGGAAAATCAGTGATTGGCCAAAGTGGGTATTCAAAAATAAGAGAGATGAAGCAGAAGTTGTGGTTTGAAATAAAGCTTTCCTCATTGCAAAAGGGTATTGCCAACAGGAGGGAATTGATTATGATGAGACATTTGCTCATGTAGCAAGGATTGAAGTTATTCGGATATTTTTATCCTATGCAGCCCACAAGAATTTTACAGTCTATCAAATGGACGTAAAATCTGCATTCTTGAATGGGATTTTGCATAAAGAATTTTATGTTGCTCAACGCGAAGGCTTCATCGATCCAAAACACCCGAATTATGTATACGTATTATACATGGCATTATATGGACTAAAATAGGCACCGAGAGCTTGGTACGAAACGTTAACCCAATTTCTACTTGCTTCAGGGTTTAAGAAAGGTACTATTGATACTACTCCCTTTCTGAATAAACAAGATGAAGATATGATCCTAATTCAGATTTATGTGGATGACATTATTTTCGGTTCTACAAATCCTAAATTTTGTAAAAACTTTTCAAAAAATTATGGAATCTCGATTTGAAATGTCGATGATGGGTGAACTGACATTCTTTCTTGGTCTTCAAGTAAAACAGTTACCCGAAGGCATTTTCATCAATCAGAGATATCCTGAAAAAGTTTAACATGTCTGACAGTTCAGTAATGAAAACACTAATAGCAACGGGTACACTTTTAGATGTTGATCTTTCTAGTAAATCTGTCGATCAAAAAGTGTATCGTAGGTTGATTGGTTCATTATTGTACTTAACAGCAAGTAGACCGGATATTATGTTTGCCACGTGTTTCTGTGCTAGGTATCAAGCTAACCCGAAGGAATCACACTTAGTCGCTGTGAAACGAATTCTTAGGTACCTCAAATGCACTCCCGAGTTAGGCCTTTGGTATCCTAAGGGTTCGAGTTTTGATCTAACTGCCTACACAGATATTGATCATGCAGGATGCAAGCTGGATCGCAAGAGCACATCAGGATCATGTCAGTTTTTAGGTGACAAGTTGGTTAGCTGGACGTCAAAGAAGCATAATTGTGTATCTACATCTACCGCTGAGGCTGAATATGTAGCTGCTGCAAGCTGCTGCTCACAAGTCCTTTGGATGCGGACACAATTAAAGAATTTTGGCTATTCATACCAACGAGTTCCTATTTACTGTGATTCAAAGAGTGAGATAGCAATAACAGCTAATCAAGTGCAGCACTCAAAGACTAAACACGTTGATGTACGTTACCACTTCATCAAGGATTATGTGGAAAAGGCTGACATAGACATGCATTTCGTGCAAACAGACTACCAGTTTGCTGACCTTTTCACCAAACCGTTGGATGAAAATAGGTTTACCTTTCTATTCAGCAAATTAGGTATGTTAAATGCTAATTCATGATTCGAGGGGAGTATATCTTACTTTGTGCTTACATTGATTATGTCTTTGAAATAATGAACACTGTCTAGTATTCATCATTTACTGACAAAGGCGGAATCATTTTTACAATGATTACCAAAATGTTTTATCTTGCATGTTATTCCCTGTTTCTAGATTCTAATCACAAACAAATCAACAAACAAGATTTATGAATCAATTACCTGTTTGATTTCAAATTCAAACTCAACGATTACAAACTCTCTTCTCTCTAAAACTCTCTTTCTCTCTCTAAAAATCTCTCTGTCTCTTCTTCACTTCGTACAACAACTAAAAACAAAATACAAAACTATTTATACCTACAAGATACAAGGAAATTAAACAAAATACAAATACAATACACTTTGACTTTTATTACAAAAGACTTTGACTTTGATAAGAGTTGATTTTCTCATCTTTGATTTCTTGAACTTTGACTTTTGTCTTCTTGATCTTGTATCCAACATATTTCATGCTCTAACAATCTCCCCCTTTGGATTCAAGATCACTTCTGAAAGAACTAGCAATTCAGTCTTCACTTTTAAGCTCTGTCAGTACAATCTCCCTTTTTCTTTGATGGTATTCTTTCCAAAATTGTCTTCAAACGATTAACAATCTCCCCAAAACATTCACAAAATACTTTCAGACTTTGGGAAGAAATTATCTTTAGAATCACCTCGGATTGCTTTAGCAAATACTCTTCAAAGAAAATTTCCTCAAAAATCAGCACATCTTCAGAAATACTTTGAACCTCTTCAAGTCTTTACTTTGAATCTTCTGACTTGGATATTTGTTTAAAAACATTTCTCAAATCTATATCATTTCTTGATACCATCTCCCCCTTTTTGATGAAATGAGCATCAATATCATCAAAACTTTCAGTAAGAAATGTTTGTATCCATTCTGACTACTGATCTTTGATAATGAGCCTCTGATTCATTGTCAATTCCAACAAAGTATTCATCCAGATCTTTGCAAATCTAGACAAAATATGAGTGTAACACCTGAATCAATAAATGAATCAGTTAACATGTCTGTTAGTAACACGAAGTCACTGTGTGTAACGAATACACAAGATAAAGGAGCTTTTTCATGTTCACTCCCCCAGGGCTTCCATCCAATCATCGAAACACCACAAAGGCAATTTCTATGAATGTTATGACAAAGAAACGAATTCCTTGTGTGTTCGTGCACGTGTAGAAAGAATTAAACACGAATAATTGCTTTTATAAAGGCTCAACATAGTGTAAACCACTGAGACAACAGTAGATAAACACAGACTCAATGTGCATGATTGAAGTGTGAAGGTGGGGCAGACTACCTTCTTTTTCAATATCTAGATTTTCCAAATAAAAACCAGATAGATTATATGTTGCGTCCCCTTGAAAATAGTAAACATTTTCTTTTTGAGAAGAAAATGAGTGGCTGGTGGGGTACTGGTCAAGAGTTGGCATAGGCTATTTGCCTGTTTTAATAACATTCACCAAGAAATGTGAAGCATTAGTAATGTGGCTGCCCGACTCAGAAAGTAGTTGGTGCAGAGTTTGATATTCTTTTACTCTGGTCGCACTCCCTCTTTCTTTTAATCATTAAGCTCACATCCAACCAAACTCTCTTTTCCATTTTACCTCAACACACATCCCACACTCATTTCTTTTAGACTCCTCACACTCAATCACTATTGGATTAACTTATTGGGTAGGAAACACTGGTTAACGTGAATCCATAGAAGTTCAGTTAATTCCTAGCACAAAGAACCCATGTATGATCCTAAAAGAACGTGTTGCTCATAATGATTTAACTTTAGCAGTTAAAGCTGATATACAAATGTCAGATGAATGTATGCTCATAAAATATAATCATGAAGATTTGAGCATTTGAAAACGTTGAAGTATTTTCAAACAAGTATATTGAATGAATGCACATGAATGCAAAAGACCTGTTTGAAAATCTGACATTGTATGAAAATGATCAGAAATGAAATGATATATCAATTAAGGCTTATGGTCAAAATAACAGATATTGTCCATATGAAACAAAAATATAGACTTTCTTGAAATGAACGCTTCGAAATGAAATGACGCTCAAGATACATTGAAGTACAAGCGGGGTGTCTTACCATCGAAAATATGGTTAAATATGAGACATGGTAAGAACAATTTGAATAAGAAATTAAACCGGTGTGTGTGAATACTTGAAAGTATATGAAAAGACAATACACAAGTATTTATCTTTGGAAACACACGGTTTGTTAAACATTGAAGCTGAAAATAAAAATGAAAACATTTAAAATCACACTTCCAATTTATGAAATCTGTTTAAGGATCGGAAAGTGGTTTGAACATTTAAGAATATGTTTTCAATGATTGAAAGTTGTCCTTTCAACCATATATAAGATTAAGATAAGAAATTTAACCTTTCTGTGCAATCTTAGATCTCATGAAATCAGCTGAAGTCATAAAAATATGATCTTGATAGCTTCCTCTCATCCTGCACAAGTCTCAAAGTCTAGTCAAAGCAAAGTTATTCACAAAAATTATTCGAAAATAAAATGACATAAAGCAGTAAAACGATTAAAATACGAGTTTTGATCAGAATTAATTAGAAATCATAGTCTTACTCCTTTTGATATGATTTATATGCTCCCCCTAAGATCATGCATCACAAAAAAATTTCAGTTAAGAAAAATGCAGAAAGTAGATATGCTCCCCCTCAAAAGAATGTAGATCATCGGAAAATACATCACACTCTCTCCTTGAGGTCATGAGCAAACTATTAAAGTGCAGATATCTTTCAGAAATAATGATAAAGAAAAAGATGAAAAAATAACAATACTTAACTTTATTAGGTAACAACCGATTATGTCTTAAGATTTAGCATACCAAGCTTAGAAACAAGAAAATTAAATCTCTTTTCATCTAAGGTCTTGGTAAATAAATCTGCAAGCTGGTAATCTATTTTTACAAAATAAAGTTCAATTGTTCCTTTTTCTACATTATGTTTGATAAAATGATACCTGACATCAATATGTTTGGTTTTCGTATGCTAGATAGGATTAGCAGATATCGCGATTGCACTCTTCGAGTCAAAATATATTGGTATTTTATCAAACTTGAATCCGTAGTCTCGTAGCTGTGTTCGCATCCACAGGACTTGAGAGAAGCAACTGGCAGCAGCTACATACTCTGCTTCAGCAGTTGATGTGGAAACACATAATTGTTTCTTTGATGCCCAGCTAACGAGCTTGTCTCCAAGAAATTGAATGTGACCTGAAGTGCACTTTCTGTCCAACATGCAACCTGCATGATCTGCATCTGAATAGGCAGTCAGTTGAAACCCAGTATCCTTAGGATACCACAGACCAAGATCTGCAGTCCCCTTCAGATACCTAAAAATCCTTTTGACAGCAGCCAAATGGGATTCTTTAGAAGCAGCCTGATATCTAGAACATAAACATGTTGAAAACATAATATCTGGCCTACTTGAAGTAAGATACATTAATGATCCTATCATACCTCTATAAGTTCTAACATCAACACTTTTACCCGAAGGATCAGTGCTAATCTTAGTACCTGGTGCCATCGGGGTTCCAATTGGTTTTCAATCTTCCATTTTGAACTTCTGAAGAATATCCAAAATGTACTTAGATTGGTTAATGAAAATCCCCGTTGAAAACTGTTTTACTTGTAATCCGAGAAAGAAATTCATCTCTCCCATCATACTCATTTGAAAATGTGACACCATGAGGTTAGAAAAGTTTTTTGCAGTATTTAGGATTTGTAGAGACAAATATTATATCATCAAAATATATTTGAATAAGGATAATATTGGCTTTTTCCTTTTTGATGAACAAAGTGGTATCAACTTTACCTTTGGAAAAACCGGACTTGACCAAGAATTTTGATAGAACATCATACCATGCTTGAGGGGCTTGTTTTAAACCATACAGGGCTTTGTCCAAGATGTATACATGATCTGGCTTATCTGGATTCACGAACCCTTCTGGTTGAGACACGTAGACTTCCTTCTTAAGAAAGCCATTTAGAAAGGTCGTTTTCACGTCCATCTGATAGACTGTGAAATTCTTATGAGTTGCGTAGGCTAGAAACATGCGGATTGCCTCTATACGCGCTACTGGAGCATACGTCTCATCGTAGTCTATGCTTTCCTCTTGCTGGTAACCTTTGGCAACAAGTCTAGCTTTGTTCCTTATGACGATACCATCTTATTGCCAATTACTGATTTTCCTTCTGGTTTTTGAACTAATCTCCAGACCTTCAGGGCTTCAAATTGATTTAATTCTTCTTGTATAGCAGATACCCAATCCGAATCAGCTAAAGCCTCTGATACTCGCGTGGGCTCTATCTTGATGAGGAATGAGTCATGCAGACAATGGTTTAAGGTTGCTGACCTAGTTTGCACAGGCTTGTTAAGATCTCCAATTACTTGGTGTAAAGGGTGCTCTTTGGTCCAGCGATGCTCATGAGGGAGTGGATTAGATACTGATTGAACATGATCATCATCTTGAAATCCACTATCAGGCTCTTCAGTTTGAATAGATGCAGGAGGGTTAGCAGTTGAATTTTCAGGTGCAGAAATATCAGTTGAGTAGCAGAATCTGGCTGTTGAGTAGACAGTATATCACACCCAACTGATATAGTTACTTCTGGCTCAGCAGTTACTTGTATATCTTCAACTGTAGGAGTAGATGTTGGAATGTGAGTTTCTGACTGAACAGGGGATACAAATTCAGTTAAAACTTCTGAAGTGACTGGATGATTACAACTTGTGCCTTCAGACCTGTCAGTCACAGCAGATTTAGGCAAATTAGATCCTAGAAACTCATCATAAAAGAATTCAAATAACAAATCTAAATCAGATAAATGTGAAAGTGAAGTAGAAGCGTTATCCGAATTGTTCTTTGTAGAAACAGGTTCTGGACTGATCTGCCCAGAAGCTAATACTCCAGTGATCACGGGTTCTGAACTGAGTTGTTCAGAAGCCATATCTTCATCGAATGTTACATTGACACTCTCTACGACTGTCTTTGACTCCTTCACATAAACACGGTATGCTGTAGATGTTACATTGACACTCTCTATGACATGCAGTTGACACAACTTCTGCCCACATAAATAGAGGTAAGTCCGATTGGCTAAAGCATAGTACGAGCTGCCTCGACTAGCGTCCGATTTCGCTTTTCGACTACTCCATTCTATTCAGGTGTACGTGCAGCAGAGTATTAATGTGATATCCCGACCGATCCAAGATATTCTTCAACTATTTTTTTTTGAACTCTGTGCCGTTATCAGTTCGAAGAAGCTTGACTTGTCTCTGCATATTCACCTGGGTCGTCTTTAAGAAGGTAATGAGAACTTCGGGCGTCTCATCTTTTGATCGTAAAAATTTAACCCACGTGTATCTTGAATAATCCTCCACAATAAACAACATGTATTTCTTTCCTCCTAAGCTTTGTGTTCTCATCGGACCGTAGAGATCCATATGTAACAACTCTAGTGGAGAACTGGTGCTTGGTTCAGGCTTCGGTTTATGTGCGGCTCTCTTCATCTTACCCTTTTCACATGCAGCACATAAGTGTTCTTTCTCATATCTCAGCTCAGGAAGTCCTTTTACCAACTTGTTGATATAACGAAAATTCAGATGTGATAGTCGTCGGTGCCAAAGCCAACTTTGTTGCATCGAAGCTTTTGATAATAAGCAAACGTGACTGTCATTCTGAACCTTTGAAAGATTGATGGTGTAGAGATTTGTCTTTCGCTTGCCAACTAAGAGTTCTGTGCCGTCTTCAGAACGAACCGAACATCTCTTAGCTTTGAAGTTGACCTCTAACCCTTTGTCGCAGAATTTACTGATGCTAAACAAGTTGTGCCCTAAACCTTCAACATAACTCACCTTCCTAATCATTATGTTGTCTTGAATGATATCACCATATCCTAAGATTGGTGAAACTTGGTCGTTCCCAAATCTGACATTGCCGCTGAATTTATCTGTATAATTAGACAATAAAGCTTTGTGCCCGGTCATATGCTTGGAACAGCCGGTATCCAAGTACCACATATGCCGGGTCTGCAAGAGAAATCAGGAAACAATAACTTTAGGTACCCATTTAAAAACGGGTCCAAATATATTAGCACATGATTTTGGTATCCATTTGAATATGGATCCTCCTTTTCGTTGAAAACTTTTAAAAACATTTGATCTTGAAGAATAAACATGATAAGATCCAAACCAATCAGTAGAATTATGAGAATAAGCAAAATCATTTCTCCGATAATGATAAGATTTTGTAATAATAGGAGATAATTGAATCAATTGCTTTATTGAATAATGCTTGTAAGAAGTTACAAGGTTTTGTTTAGGTGAAGCAATTTGACCAGCTACATCATTATCACTACTAACAGATCTAGTACATGAGTTATCAGAAACTGATTCAGCTATCTCATCATTCTTCCTCTTTGGTCTCCATTCAGATCTCGCTTTCGACCTTTTCTTCCTTAAATCTGAATCATAAGATTTAGAATTATTAGGAAAATCAGATTTCTGAGATTGATTTTTCTTTTGTGTACCAGTGTATTTCTGTTTCTGTAATCGTTGTTTCTTATGTTTCTTACCTTGAGCATAGTAATCAGCAGTTACAGAAACTGATTCACCAACCTTAGTTGATGATTCACCAACATTAAAACCACTTGGTAACACTTTTTCAGTTATAAGAAAAGTAGAATGATCAGGAAGAGGAGTATTGAAATCAAAGATATCAATTTCTTCTATGCACCCATCATCAGAATTAAGAAAGTCATTTGCAGACTCAAATAAGTCATCAAAATTATCAGTATTCTTTAAAACTGTAGAAAACACACTTTGTTCAATATATACCAAAATTCTTTCATCAGAAACAACATGTTTAAGCCTAACTATTTTGCTTTCAAGAATGAGTGAAGGAACATAAACCTTTGCAGTTGCACGTTTTGCTTTCATCTCAGAAACAAAATAACTAGCAAAATAGTCATTTGAAAGAACTTTTGGTGTCTCAGAAAGATAACTATCATTTAACTTTGCATAATTAAATGGTAGTTGCATTTTCTTTATATTCTTTCTATTTTCAGTTTCTTTGGCCTCAACTTCTTATTATAAAGTGCTGGTTGTTTTCTTTTGGCTTTCTTTAAGTAATGGGGGTTTTCAAAACCAAGTCCCCATTTTTCCTTAACATCAGCCTCTTCGTTAGGTGCATTGAGAAAAATGGTTTGATCTGTTTGGCCTCTTGCATAGAGTTTGGCTTCTAGACCATTTACCTTCTTATTCAAAAGCTTGTTCTCAACCTGCAATTTATGAATAGTTAGTGCAGATTCTTTCTTCTCAAATTCAGATGCAGAAATTTTAACCTCAAAATCAGAAATCTTCTTTTCAAAACAATCTACTTGAATTTTAGAATCAGAAGCAGACTTTTATAAAGAATCAATTAGATCTTTATTCCCAATAACAAACTTATTAAGCACAAAGATCTTATTGTTTCTTTTAGCAACTCTGTCTTTTTCCTTTTTCAGTTTTACTTGAAGGTCATTATGCTCAACCATCATATCTTCCATTTTGGTTATGAAATCTTTTTCAGTTAAGTTCATTACCTCATCAGCCGCTTCATCATCTGACTCATCATATTTCACCGCCTTGCCCATTAAGCATATATGAACAACTTCTTCTTTCTCTTCCTCTTCACCATCTGAATGATCCAGCCAAAATTCGTCTTCATCCATTAATGCTATTCCTGCTTGTTTTTGTTTGGCCAATAGCAGTTTGTTCTGATAGTACTGAGAGTTGCGAACCATTGGCTTTCGACATTCTTTAGCAAAATTTCCAATCTAGCCACATTTGTAGCATTTGATAGGATCATTTGCTGGCTTTTCAGCAACGGGATAGTCATTCACAAACTTCTTTCTTTCTTCAGGTTTCTTCTAAACAAATCGGTTTCCTTCTACCCGTTCCCTGTGCTCATGATTCTTGGAGCTGGATGAAGAGTACCTCTGAGAATTGGATCCCGGCTTTTTGTAGAATTTCTTTTGAAATGCACGGGTCAATAATAACATAGCTTGTTTGAGGCTCTCTCCATCATCACCATTTGATTCATATTCGGATTCGGAACTAGTAATAACTTTCTTCTTTTTCTTCTTCTCTTTCTTTTCTTTCTTCTTCTCTTTCTTTTCTTTCTTCTTCTCTCCGGCTACTAGTGCTATAGGATCAGGAACTTTCTCTGCCTTCTTTTTCTCAGCTCTTTTCTCTTCCACCTCCTCTTCTTTCTGACGCAGAGTCTCATAAACTTCATGTAACAGAATATCATTGAGATCCTTCATCTGTTTCATCCTACGTGTATGCTTTTTCCACTCTGGTTGTAGGATGCTCAGAAATTTGACATTGTTCTCAAGTTGCTTCTTTTTCACCTTATTTTTTGACAACTCATTAAGAAACAAGACAAAACGTTCATAACTATCTTCCAGGCTTTCATTCTCTTTGGCTTTAAACTCTTCATAACTGTTAATGCAATTAGCCACTTTCATCTGATTCCCGACCTTGGATCCCATCATCATCTTTTGCAGTTGATCCCACATCTTCTTAGCATTTGCCTTGTAGCTATCAATCTTGATGTAAATCTCATTAGGAATGCTTTGAAGAAGTAAGTACCGTGCTTGTTTATCTGCTTTAAATCGGCTTTTCTGCTCTTCAGAATACTGGGCATAATCCAATGGAACTGTTCTCATCTTCTGTACTCTATCCTCATCTCCATCATCACTGTATGAGGATTCTTCATCAGGGATTTGAACAGTAGGCGGAATCATTGGACCTTCTGTAATTGACAGTAGTATATTCTCCCCATTAGCATGTCTATCCACAAAATCCAGAAATCTGTCTATCCACTATTCATATTCTCCTTTGAACGGTACTGGAGGTTTGACATCAGTGCCGATAGAAAGAGCATCTTTAGAAGTCATCTTGAATGAACATGTTTGAGAAATATATGCAATAAGAAACAAGAAACTGATCGTTAGTCCAAATGAAACAAGAAAAATACAAAAATCTTGAAAAATATGTAAAACACAGAAATTCTCTAAGGACTGAAACACAAAAATCACAAAAAAATACAAGTGAGACTAGCGCAAACTTCGATATGCGCTAAGAGTAGATGGCGCAAACCACACTTTGCGCAACACAAGGTTGACGCAAACCACACTTTGCGTGACGTGAAGAATGCGCAAACGATAAACTTCACGTTTCAAGTTACTGGCGCAAGATACACTTCGCGTGACACCAAGCTGGAGCAAGAATAACTTTGCGTTACAAGATGTTGACGCAAAGTATACTTCTTCCTGAACTCAATCACTTCAACTTTGCGTTTATGGACTCTGGCGCAAACTCACTTTTCGCTTCTGGTTGATGACGCAAAGGTCAAGTTGCGTTTCCTGTTGATGACGCAAACCTTAGAATAATCACTTGGTAATTCTCTCGATGAACTCATGCAAACTGTGATGAACTCGCGCAAACCTTGACGAACTAGCGCAAACTTTAGATCTCACGCAAACCTCTAAAATCGATCAAATCTTCATCAAAAACTCATCAAGACCTCGAATTCTAATTCAAAACTTTGACAATTTGCTCGTCTAATCAACTAGAACACAATTCTAGCAACAAATTTCGATTAAAAACACAAAAAGATACAAAATGATTCGAATACAGTGTGTCGAACTCGTGAAACAAAAACTCAAAAAAATTCACAAATTCAAGAAAATTACAGTGCAATTGACAAAAATTTCCTATACAAACTCGATCGATTATGCTATACAAACAAAATCTAATCGATTACAATTCCAGATTTGCACAAAAACTCTAAAATCGATCTGAACTTCGACGAACACTGTACGAAAATCCTATATTTTCTTGATTTCGATCTGGATCTGCTCTGATACCAATTGTTATTCCCTGTTTCTAGATTCTAATCAAAAACAAATCAACAAACAAGATTTATTAATCAATTACCTGTTTGATTTCAAATTCAAACTTAACGATTGCAAACTCTCTTCTCTCTAAAACTCTCTTTCTCTCTCTACAAATCTCTCTGTCTCTTCTTCACTTCGTACAACAACTAAAAACAGAATACAAAACTATTTATACCTACAAGATTCAAGGAAATTAAACAAAATACAAATACAATACACTTTGACTTTTATTACAAAAGACTTTGACTTTGATAAGAGTTGACTTTCTCAGCTTTGATTTCTTGAACTTTGACTTTTGTCTTCTTGATCTTGTATCCAACATATTTCATGCTCTAACATTGCATGTTATATTTCAAGTGACATTGGTTTCTTGTTACATCCGATCAGGACCCGATCTTCAATGGTAAACTGAATATTACTATTCTCACCGGAGAATATGTAATCATGGCTTCTGAATATTATAGCTCAGAACCCGATCTCAAATGTTTTTCTTCTGATGGATGCTTAAATGATAACATCTTTTCTAGAAGTTTTTTAATTTCAGGGAAAGTTAGTGAATTACACTGCTAAATCTTTTAGGGGAAGGAGATAATAGCTAGTTGTACTTTCATTGTTATATTTCTGATAAATTGACTTTTTACAGATACTAAGGGGGATAATATCTGATGTTTTTGTCAAGGAATCTTAAACGATGATATTCATTCTAGGGGGAGTTGGTAATACCCCGATTTGTACTCTACATTTTTTGAAATCAGACGTCATTTCGTCATAACATGTGCTTTCATTGCAAACATGTTTATATTTTGTTCATATAAACATCTTACGTCTTTAATTTTCTAAAATATTTTTCTTCATGATAATTTGATCTGCTTAAATCATTGTCAGATTCTCAAAACATTTCTATTCTTTCATGATTATTCATTCATACAAAGTTTTGAGAAATCTTAAATGCTTAAAAGGCTCAAATTTCATTCTGATTTTTTATGAGCATACATATACTGACTATAATTTCTTGTGCTTTAATGTCAAGAAAATCATTGAGCAACGCATGCTTTTTGAACAAATACATGGGATTCAGTGTGAGAGCTTAACAAAACTTCCATGGATTCACGATAAACAATGTTTACTACCCCGGAAGTAATCCTGAGTGATTGAGGGGAAAGGGGTCAAAAGATTGAGTGTTGGTGTGTGAAGAGGTAAAATGGAAAAGAGAGATTGGATAGAAGTGAACTTAAAAGATAAAAAAAAGAAAGAGGGTGTGAGAACAGAGTAAAAGAATATCAGACTCTGCACCAAGTTCTTTCTGAGTCAGGTAGCTACATAATCTGATTTGTTCACATTCTTTGGTGACCATCATTGAAACAGGTAGTGAGCCCATGCCAACTCTTGCAAATAACCCCTCCAGCTACTCATTCTTTTCTTAAAAAGAGAATGTTTCACATTTTCTGGGGATGCAACACATACCCTATTGGTTCTTCACTCGGAAGATACTGATATTGAAAAAGAAGGAAAGTTGCCCCACCTTCGACCCTTTTTCATGCACATTTGAGTCTATGTATAATCATTGTTGTCTCAATGGTTTGCATAATTTTGAGCCTTAACAGCAATCATTGTGCTAATTCTTTCATAACATAAGCACGAGCACACAGAAAATCTGTTTTTCTGTCAGAACATTCATAGAAAATACCTTGTGTTTTTCGATGATTGGATGGAAGTCTTGGGGAGTGAACGTCATCTCAAGCTCCTTATATTATACATTCGTTATACACAGTAACTTTGTGTTACTGACAGTCATTCCTAACTGTTTCAATTGTTGATTCAGGGTTACAACTCTTAATTTGTCTGAATTTGAAAAAATTCAGATAAATACATTCATGAATTGACGCTCATTCAAATCAGACAAAATATTCTTTCTTATTACTCTTTGGGAGATTGATCATTTATTGTCAAAGGGAGAAATTGTTCATATTTCATCACATTGGGGAGATTGTTAATCATGGAGACTGTGTGTATCAGATGATTTGGGGGAGATCTTTCAAAGACAATGCTGACATTGAAAATGTTTGGATGATTATGATTCTCAAAATTCATCAAAAAGGGGGAGATATATAAAGGTTTCAAAGTCAGTTTACAAAATTGGAGAAAATTTTGTCAAAGTCCATGTCAGAACAATGTTGATATTATTAAGAAGTCAAATAAGATGTAATGAAAGGGGAAGATATTCAGATCAGGTAGATGGTTGATTAAAAATTGAAAGATAGTTCAACTTTTGAAAGTCAAAGTGAAAACCAAAGCAAGAAACATCAAAAGAAAAAGAATGAAAAAGTTATGAAGATGTAAAGTTTGTTTGAAGATTTCAAAGTTGAAGAATGTCAAAGTTTCAAATTTTGCTGAAGATGTTAAAGTTTTCAAGATTGAAAGCTGAAAAAGATTTTTGCTGATGATCATTTCTGAAGATAATTGTCAATTTTTTTTTAATCATGAATCCAAAGGGGGAGATTGTTGGATGTATATTGTATTCAAGATTAAAATAGAGGGTCTAGTTTGTAAATGTTGAATAGTTAAGGGGTTTTGAGTTGAAAAGTCAACTATGTTGACTTCGTCTAAAAAGGATGTTTTCTTTGTAATCTTGTAAGGACGCACATTAGATACATTCAGAGAC